>CM066321.1:249082397-250311385 GCA_033807775.1 Saussurea involucrata | reverse complement strand
CAAATGAAACACCCATCTGTTGAGAGATGAGTGAGTGGCTTGGGGGTGTGCAATTGTGCCGCTAGGTCTACGGCGGCTTCTTCAATACCTCGTCCCAACAAATGAGACGAAGTAGCAGATGTGGCTACCTGGACGACACTGGCTTGGATTCGCTCGGAAGCCTCTTTATTTTTACGGCTTTCTCTCTCATGATTCTTTTTAGATCTAACTTCACTCTATCTCACCACTTCTGGATTTTCAACTAATATTCCCTCCTCTCTCCTTGTGTCTCCCATATTAGGCTCAGCTTGTAGGATGGTAGAGGGTGTGGGTGAGGCGGATAGAGAATCTTCAGTTAACGGAGGGTGACGACCGATACGGTGTGGAATTAGGGAAACGCAAATGGCAAGATCCGTATCGGTGTCCGTGCTGTCAGACTCGACATTTTCTACCTGTGTGTACGGAGATATTGGCTCAGTGGTGTCCGTACCAGCGTCTTCGTCAAGCAATGGGGCGGAAGTGAGCAGGACCTCGTGTAGTCTAGTCGACGGTCCGGCCTCATCAGTAGTATGGGTGGTATGTACGGGTGGTTTTTGGCTTGTTCTGGGTTGGCTGGATTGAGCAATACCTTCACGCGTATCCAATGCACCGCTCACGCCTGTTTCCCTCCCTTGTACTGTCAACACACCCCTCCCGGGAGCACCTGTTACCCGGGCTCTACCTCCTCTCATCCTTGGACCCTCACGACGCTCAGTTCTATGTCCATGGGGAGGTCCCTTCGGCTCTGGCTGGACCATGGGATTCCCTAACTCTCGCCTATATTCTATCACACTCGGTGCATTGGGGTCCGCGTGTGCCAGTAGATGTTCTGGTATAAGCATGGTTGGGGTATCAGGTGGATTGTGAATCACTAAGTATTGCAGGTTGAACTGGGGACATACCAGATGATTGATACGTCTTGGATAAGCGGATTCGCCTCCATGTGTTGTCGAATGGCCAAAGAAAGGAAGCGCGGAAATGGTAGAAACTTCTTCTTGGATCCGCCTGTCTGTCGGATGGCTTGCACAAGTTCTCGCCAAATGATCGCTGAGTAGTCGATATGACGGTTGAAGCAGACATCGTGAAATAGGCGTAGGAAGTCTATTGTGCATTGGTCTATCCCCTTCCATCGGGATGACAGACATCTGTTCAAGATTGTGAACAGTGTATACCAGACCGGTGCGATATACTTACGATTGAATGCAGATGGGCGGTTGAGCTCATGGTGATATCCAAGCGCGCGGATGTCAGCGCATAGTGTTGCATCATCGACGGTGGGTGCATACGCGGCATGGCCTCCGGCAGTAGGTTCCAGAAGTGACAATAGACGTTGGAAGGATTCCAGCGTGAGTGTGAATGGATGATTGTCAATGGTTGCTGTGATGGTCTAGATGTTGTTGGCGGTGACAACTCTAGCCGTGCGCCATACTTGGTAGACGTATAGTACGGGCACATCAGTAGTGGCGGTGAGAGCTCGGCAAAGTGGGTGGCCGAGCATTATATCGACGACCACTCGGTGTGTGGGCCGGAATTCGGCAGCGTCTAGATGGTGGTTGTTAGCTGCAATTTCAATGCCATGGTCCTCGGGAACCAAAGCATTATCAGCCTCGTCGTCAATAACTTCCTCAGGAGGAGGAATGTTCTGCTGTGGTAGCTCTTATTGATTCGCCATTTAGTATACCTGGAAAAAAACAGAGTTAGAGCTTGGACGTGATCAAATCAGAAATTATGCGTACCTTGGCATTTGAATGTCTCAATCAGCGGTTGATTGAGGACTGGCAGTAGGTGCAAGACATTGGAATGCCAATGTTTGAAAAAATGGCAAAGGCACAGGACGCAAGCAGTGTCCGGATAAACAGGGTATCCGGACAAATAGGACTTACTAGATAAACAGGGGATACCGGGTGAAGGAAGTGTCCGGGTAACACATGGTTACCGGACATAGGACTTACCGGGTGAGGCAAGGTTACCGGATAACATAGGTTACCGGATGTTATTAAGATATAGGACAATGGTTACCGAATGAGAGGTTACCGGACAATAGAGGTTACCGGACACCAAACTCTCCGGATTGCCGAACTTACCGGATACGTGAGTATCCGGACGACATGGGTTACCGGGAATCAAGGTGTCCGGGTGGGCTTACCAAATGATCATAATGGTTACCCGTTAACTTGCAAGTTACCAGGTAACATGAATGTTACCGGGTACAAGCGGGTTACCGGACGAAATAATTTCAAACTCAATAGGCCCAAATAGCAACGTAATCACAGATCCAAGCAAATTCCACAATCCTATACAAGTTAATATGCACGATAAGACTAATCATGAAGCCTAAATGGGCAAAAACAACCCGAATGTGTGGCTACGGGAAATGGGGTTTCCGGAAAATCCTAATCGGTTCGATTTCTCAGTTAAATCGCGTGTGTGTGTGTGTGGTATCAAAAGTAGGAGATACGATAGAGGGATCATACCTGTGATGTGGAATCGAAATCGAGCAAGTATGAGTGAGAATCGCGAGTTACCGAGCGCTTGTAAGTTGAGAGGGTTTTAGAGAGATTTTGTGTAGGTTTCCGGGTAAAGTGAATAGATGAGTGTCCAGATGCCTTTATATATGGTCACTTATCGGGTAACCCATTGTTACCCGGTCACTTACCCGGTCCGGTAAGTTTACCCGGTAACAAGGGTTACCCGGTCAATTACCGGGTAAGTGTCCGGAAAGCCTAAAAAATTACAATTTTGACCTTTGTTAAACAGTTATCACTGCTCCCCTTCGACCTTAGCATGGGTATTTCCCTGCTCCCCCTCGGAACGTGGATGTGATTGAGTTAGGAGACGTCATCACACAAGAACTTTGACATTTTGAAAGAAAAAAAATGAGACGCTCCCCCTCAAATGATGAGCAACCAAAGTACTTCTCCCCCTCGGAATGTGCACGGAGTGTGATATGAAGTGCACTCGGGAATGCCCAAACACACACAAAAAAAACTTTTATTGCAGTTAAAAAAAAATGTGTGTGACACTCCCCCTCAATAATAGAAGTAACTTACCTGATACTTGTTCGTGCTCCCCCTGAACACATGAACAACTTATGAAAGCACAGTGATAAGGAAACATTGAATAAGACGACATTATTAAACTAAAGGAAAACACGCGTGGAAAGAAAGCAAACAAGCGAAACCTACCTAATAAATACAGAGACTGAACCTAATTATGTAACGGATACAAGTAGAATACATATGCGAAAGAGTGTATACGCAATCAACTAGAGTGTGAACAGTAGATGATGATTAGACAGTTTCTCGTAGATGTATGGAACTTGTATCGGGTACACAATTAGGTTAAGTCTTCAGATTTAGCATACCTAACCTGGACACTAGATAATTAAAGCGTTTTTCGTCCAGGGGTTTTGTAAACAGGGCTGCTAACTGATGTTCTGTATTTACAAAGTAGAGTTCGATTGTACCTCTTTCAATGTGAACCTTGATAAAATGGTACTGAACATCTATGTGCTTCGTCTTGGTATGCTGGACCGGATTGCTGGATATTGCAATAGCGCTCTTCGTGTCACAGTAGATGGGCACCTTGGTGTACCTGAAACCGTAATCCTTGAGCTATGTGCGCATCCATATCACTTGCGAACAGTAGCTTGCGGCAACCACGTATTCCGCCTCGGCAGTTGACGTAGAGACACACTGCTGCTTCTTGGATGCCCAACTCACCATCCTGTTGCCCAAGAACTGCACATGACCCGATGTGCTCTTCTGATCCATCATGCTGCCTGCGTGGTCCGCATCAGAGTATGCAGACAGCTCAAAACCTGTCTCTTTCGGGTACCACAAGCCAAGATCAGTAGTACCGCGTAAATAACGAAAAATTCGTTTAACAGCGACTAAGTGAGACTCTTTCGGTTTTAACTGAAACCGGGCGCAAAGAAATGTCGAGAATGTTAGATCTAGAGTTTTGTCAAAAACACAAGTGTTGAGATCTGAAGTGAAGACTCAGAGTTCTGAGTAAGAAGACTCAGAAGTTTTGTACTGCAAAGTTTGCTAAGTGTGAAGTCTGAATAGAAGGTTCAGAGTTCTGAGTAGGAGACTCAGAACTTCTGAAGATGAAGACAAATGTTCTGAAGTGCTTTATCAGAAGAATGTTTAGAAGTTCTGAACATGTTGTTCAGAACTTAAGTCAGGATATTTTCCTTTAGATTCTGTTACTAATTAGGACACGTGTAATTGTTCTATTAGTCTGTTACTTATATGTACTGTAGCTTAAGCTTTTCTTTACAGTATATATAGAAGTTAGCAACTGTATGCTAACTAACTTTTCCGCATAACTTTGTATTCACTTTGTATCTTTGAGAGATTCTCTCTCTAGATCTGTAATCTGTTCTTGATTAAATACGAAGTTGTTTGATCCAATTCTCTATCGTTTCACTGTTTGATTGTTCCTTATTGTTCATAATTGATTGTAAGACTGAATCCTAGTTTCTACAATTGGTATCAGAGCCAATCAACAAACAAATTTGTTCGAGATCGTGTTCTTGAAGATTTCTTGATCAATTCGATAATTGATTCCGCTGCTACTCACAATTCTTGAATTCTTAGTGATTCTTGAATTCGTTTTGTTTTCGATCAAGAAACTCGAATTTTTCTTTCTGTTGAATCTACTTACAATCATGTCTTCTAAAGAATTTCTCTCAATGGGATCTGAAACGAAGCCTCCTGTTCTTATTCCTGAAGAGTATCAGCAATGGAAAATCAGAATGATTCAATTTCTGGATAACATCGATGAGAATCTAATGATTTCAATTCGCGAAGGTCCTATTGAAGTTTATGTTGATTTTGCTGCCACACCTGCAACTTCTACTACACCAGAGATTCCTGCTACCAGAGTGAAGAAAAGTTTTTCAAAATATAATGAAGCACACAGAAACAGAGACATGCAATAGACAAAAGAGCTGTTACTTTGTTGACTTTGGCAGGTCCTAATGAAGTCTTCAACAGAATCGATAGTGGAACATAAGCAAAGGAAATGTGGGATGAATTGGAGAAACAAATGATGGATACACTCAAATCAATTCAAGCAAAACTGAATCAAAGCATTAATGCATATGAAAGATTCAAAGCAAAGGAATCTGAAAGTCTAACTCAGACTTATAGCAAGTTTTGCACAATATTGAACGATCTCATAAGGAATGGGTTGAAGAAGACAAAGTCAGAGATCAATTACAAATTTCTGAATTGTCTTAATTCAGAATGGTCATCTTTTGCAATTAGTCTCCAGATGAACAAAGATATGTGTGAGGAAGATCTGAATGATCTGTTTTGTGTTTTAAATCAGCATGAGGATTCTGTTAAGCAAGTGGTTGAGGAAAAGAAAAGTGTTTCTGATCAATTAGCTTTGCTTTCAAAATCCAAAATCACCAAAACATCTAAAACATCCAAGAGGTATGGAAAGAAGAGGTTTGAGGATAAGTAGAGGAGGAATCTGAGGAAGAAAGATCTGAGGAAGATGCTGATATCAAGTTAATTGCTGAGAAGTTAGCTTTATTGACTAATACTTTCAACAAGTGGTATGGAAAGAAGAGGTTTGAGGATAAGTACAGAAGAGAACAGGGGAGTTCAGAAGAGAAATATAAGAAGAAGGAAGATAGAGAAGAAAGTAAGTTTGAGAAGAAAGAAGAGAATGAAGAGAGAAAAGAGAAGGATTTTTGTGTTAAGTGTGGAAAATTTGGTCATTATGCAAAGGACTGTAGAGTAAAAGTAGTCAAGGACTATGAGTACTATACAAAGAAGGCTCAACTGGCAAAAACTAAAGATAGTGGGATTGCAATGTTAGCCGAACAAGAGAACTGGTTGTACTATTCTTCAGATGAAGAGGACTGTATTCATTTTTCTCAAATGCAAAGCTACATGGCTAAAATGAGAAATGAAGATGATTCTGACTATGAAGATGCAGGTTCTGAATCTTCAACTGAGGTACATTTTGCCCTTGAAATTGATTTAATGACTCGGATTGGCAATATGAATGTTGAATTTGTTAAACTCGGAAAACATATAAAAGAATTATGGTTAACAAATTCAGAATAGAAAAAGAAATAATTAAAGAACAATTTGAAGAATCTGAGGTTGAGAAACAAAAAATCAGAAAAGAGAATTCTGATCTTTTGAAAAAGATTTCTGAATTAAAAAATGAACTCTCAGAAGTAAAAGATGGAAAGGTTGATTTGCAAATTAAATTTGATATGTTGTTAGCTTCAATCTTCCTAATCATAGAAGTATTTAGAAGTAGTGAAAAATAGGCTAAGTGAAGAAAGCCTCTTACAGAGGCTCTGCCGACATTACCGAGAAATCAAGGTCAAGAAGCTACAGAAGCAGCAGAGGCTTCCTACAGAAGCTCTGTCATACGCACAAAGAAGACCAAAGACTCAGAATCCGGCGAAGACTGCCCCACAGAGGACCAGACCGCAGAACCTCTGTAACTCATTACAGAGCCTCTGTGGTCCTCACTGAGACTTGAAGATATTTATAATATCTTGCTACTGTTCCAAGACCTGTTCATCAACTTGCATGGCAACTTGCCCTGTCCAACTTCAACACGTGTCAAACTCTGAATGGACTCAATAGGGCTTCGTACATAATAGACGTCTGCGCCATTTAATGCATTTACCAATAGTACATCTGCTCCATTAAATGCGCATGGCTCAAACAACTGTTCACACCATCCAGTTCACTATTCATGCCGTAAAAGGAACAGTGACCTACTTCATAGTCTTCTAAGAGTAGTATAAAAGGAAGTCTCATGTTGAGATCTTCCTAAGGACGATTACACAAGGAATCACTAATACTCTCAAGCTTTATTGTCAAATATCTGAGTGTTATATTCTCACACACACCAACAGTTCTTAATCTGTTCTTCGTGTTGTTATTATATATTGAATAACAATAACTGTTCAAGAAATCCTTTTCATTCTTTACTGTTTTCTTTATATATGTGCGTTCTAATATCTATCAAACTTATCTGTTAGTTCTTTAAATACGCTTCCGCATCAAACTCTAAACTCAACTAATAGACTGTTAATCTTGATTAAGTGTATCTGGGATCCAACAATTGGTATCAGAGCCTTCCTTGATTTTCAATATCAAGTGATCCACTTATCAAGATTCGTGATAGATATTATTGAGATTTAAAATTGTGTCTGGAAACTGCTTAAACCCAGAAAATCTTCAAGTTCATCGAAGTAACTCTTTAGTCATACTTTCTTTCTAAAATCTTCAAAAATGACAAATACAAATAATTTCTTTACTACTGGTTCTCTCACTAAACCTCCTACTCTCCTTCGAGATGAGTATCCTCAGTGGAAAATAAGAATGGTCCATTTTTTCGAGGGCACTGAAAGAAATCTAGTACAATATCTGTACAATCCTCCTCCTATTCCCATGACAGTAGTACCTCGTGTAGCTGCTACTGCTGAATCTGCCGAAATCCCCGAACATCAAAAACCAAAGCCAAAAGGGGAGTGGTCAACCGAAGATAAAGCAGAAGATGAAGTTGCTCAGAAAACCAAGAGGACATTAATTATGGCAATACCCAACGAACTCTTTCAATCCTTGGATTCATGTGAAACAGCGCATGATCTGTGGAAAGAACTGGAAAGACAGTTGGAAGGAGGTGCTAAAACACAAAAAAACCGAAGAGCACAGTACATCAATGAATATCATGCATTCAGAGCCTCTGCAACAGAATCTCTGCAAACAACATACGACAGATTCAACTCTCTAATCAACAAGTGCAGAAAATCAGGCATTGACAGAACTTCTGAAGAAAACAATGTCATGTTTTTAAAAAGTCTAAATGAAGAATGGCTCCAGCTGTCTATGTCCCTACAGACAAATCAGGATCTAGACACCTGGACTCTCTCTGATCTTTACGGAACATTAGCCGCACAAGAACCTCAGATAGCACAGGCTAAAACACTAACCATTGCACCATATGCATTGGTTAGTAAAACTAAAGAGGATGCACAGAGACCAAGAAATGATAAAGCCACAAAGGAGAAGAAGAAGGAGAAGAAGAAGATGGTGATAATTGACAGTGAAGAAGAAGAGCAAGCAGAAAAGGAAATAACTCTTGCGTCACTAGCTAAATCTTTAGCACTATTGACAAAAGAGTTCAGAGGAAACAGAAGAGGTTCCGGAAATGAAAGATATGATAGACACAACCAGGATGACAGAAGAGACAACAGAAGAGATGACAGAAGAGGAGAAGAATCAAGTGGCCGACAGAGGTCAAGCGATAGAAATTACAGAGGGAATGACCGACAGAGGTCAGATGACTCGGTAAGCCACACGCAGCAAGAATGCTACAAGTGCGGCAAACTTGGTCACTATGCAAATGAATATAGATCAGAGAAAGGCGGAGACCTACAGAAGTCCAATGATCGAACAGGAAACACTCCTCAAGGGTGTTTTAACTGCGGAAAACCAGGCCATTTTGCGAATGAATGCAGAAGCAGATCAAATCGCCCACAGAGGGACTCTGCTTTCTACAAAAAGAAAGTCGAATATTATGCTCAAAAATCCTTAATGGCAAAAGGACATTCTGAGGAGAATACAGAAGACTTCCAGTCAGACTCTACTTCTGACGATGAACATACCGCCAATGCCCTCTTCTGTGGCATGGCAGAAGTCGACTCCTGCACTGACTCTGAGGTATCTACTTCAAATTCCAACTCTTGTATTACCTCTGTAGATGATAATACACTTAGAATTAACATTGAATTAATTGAACTGAAAGAGATAAATCAAAGTATTCAGAAAAGACTCACTTTCAATGAGAGAGAAGTACGGCTTCTCACTCAAGAAAAAGCAAAGATTTTTGAGGAAAAAGAGAGAATAGAAAAGAAATGGAACAAAACTCTAGATCCTTTAAAAAAACAAATTTCTGAATTAACCAATACTTTAAAAGATAAAACAAAAGAACTTTCAGTTTCAAGGAGCGAAACTACTGACATAAGAGCTCTTAAAGAATACTTTCAAAGAGAAAGAGAGGTATTATGGCAAGATTTACTCAGAAGAGAAGTTTTGCTTAAAAACTATAAAGATGCACAGAAAGTTTATGAAAAAGTAAACTCACAAATAGGGAGACGAGGTATAGGGTATGATGATATCACCCTAGGTGTTGAAGGCAAAAGAAACAAACCTCTGTCCTCTTTATTTGTGATTGGAAAAACGAACAAACCAGATTTTCCAAATCTAATCTCTGTAAGCAAAAGGGCGAAAATCTCTATGGATCCTTACTTGAAGAAACATAAGAAGATGATTAACGTGTGGTTTGAAAACACAGACTCATCATCTTCAACCTCTGTCAATAGAGGTATCAAACCAAAGAAATATCTGAAAACACAAGATCAGATTGGTTTCTTCAAGTTTGGTAAACCAGAGACCCAAACACAGGTTGCTTTTGTCTGTTTGATAAACGTTGAAAAGAAGTTATCAGCAGAAGCTCCTGAGTTTAAACCCATTTTTTCAGAAGAAAACTTTAAAAATTTAATTGAAAAAGAAATTTTGGAAATATGGAAATCAAGCGTTTTAGAAAAATTTTGTACATCTTCTATAGATAAAACTCTCACTGAAGAAATCTTATTAGAAACCTCTGCAATCTATGAAAACTATTCTACAGAGGAAGAAAGCTTGTATGATGCATGTTCGGAAAATTCAACCTCTATTGAAAGAATTGACTCAACCTCTGTATACGAGGACGATTCATCCTCTGACGACTCAGAGACTGATTTCAAATCAGGGATAATTCACTGTGACACAGAGGATGTCAAATTCTCCTCTAAAGTTCCTCACAGAACTATTTTACCAAAAGAGAAACTCACAGAGATTCCAATCTGCCAAGATTTTCTAAATTTGAATCTACATATCAAAACCTCTGCTGAGCTTAAAATGTTACAGAAGACCTCTATTGATCCTATAAGTTCTAGATTTTCAAAACCCAAGGTTAATAAATCTTTTTCTTCTATGACAGTGATGAAAGAAGTTCACCACAGAAGCAACCCACAGAAGGCAGGTCCTAAACAGAGCTTTTGCAAACAACATTCGAGTATTCATAGATCTTCTAGTAATAGGAAATCTAATGTAAAGAAAGAATGTAATGCCTCTGTGGCTGAGTTTAAAAAGTTCAATGAAAAGTTCAAGCAAATTACATCTCATATTCAATACTGTCATTGCTTTGATCTTATGTCTAAACTTAATAATCATTTTTCAAGTCAAGTCTGTTTACTCTCTACGACAATTCAAAAGTCAAATCCCACAAAGAAACAATCTGACTCTTCTGCAGAGAACAAAATGTATTTCAAGAATGCCAAGGCAAACTTGAAAAACTCTATCAATATTGGACCCATATGGATAAGGGTACCTAAATCTCTGTGATTGTCCTGCAGAAGAAGTATGTGCCAATCTGGTATCTAGACTCCGGATGCTCAAGGCACATGATTGGTGACAGAAGTGCACTATCCACGTACAAAGAAACACAAGATGGTGGATCTGTGACTTTTGGAGACAACAAGAAAGGACACATAAAAGGCTATGGAGTCATAAGGAAAGAAGACATTTCTGTATACAAAGTTGCATATGTGGATGGCCTTAAGCACAACCTACTCAGTGTAAGTCAACTTTGTGATACAGGATTCAATGTGTTGTTCAAAAGAACTTTCTGCTCTCTACAAAGTGAAGAAACAAGTATGGAACTTCTGCGAGCTGAAAGAATAGGTGATCTATATCTAATGAACTTCAACTCAAAGAACAAGGACAAAGTTTGCCTTGTTGCCTGCAAAAGTGAAGAAGCCTGGTTATGGCACAACAGGTTCTGTCACTTGAATTTTCACACATTGGAAAAACTGGTCAAACTTGATCTAGTTAAAGGTTTGCCAAATGTTAAATTCAATAAGGATCATTTATGTTCTGCCTGTGAGATGGGAAAACTCAAAAGAGCTTCCCACAAAGGCAAAACAGATGTGTCTTGCACCAGGCCTCTGTACATGCTTCATGTCGACCTCTGCGGTCCCATTGCAATACAGAGCCTAGGTGGCAAGAAATATATACTTGTCTTAGTTGATGAGTATTCACGTTTCACATGGGTTGAATTTATCAGAAAGAAATCAGATGTTCCAATTATATTGATAAATCTAATGAAAAGAATCCAAGTTCTTTATGACTGCAAAATACAGAAGTTAAGAAGTGACAACGACACAGAATTCAAAAACTGTGTCATTGAAACTTATCTTTCAACAGAAGGAATTTCACAGAACTTCTCTGCAGCTCGCACTCCACAACAGAACGGTGTTGTCGAAAGAAAGAATCGAACACTGGTGGAAGCCGCAAGAACTATGATGTCAGCATGCGGATTATCAATGAACTTTTGGGCAGAAGCAATTTCTACTGCGTGTTATACTCAAAATCGATCAACCATTGTGAAAAGACACCTCAAGACGCCTTACGAATTGCTTAACAAACGGCGGCAAACATCAAATTTTTCCATGTATTCGGATGCAAATGCTTCGTCTTAAACGACAGAGATTCAAGAGGAAAGTTTGATGTAAAAGCAGATGAAGGCAAATTCATTGGATACTCTGCCACTTCCAAAGCCTACAGAACATTCCTTACAAAGTCTCACAAGATTGTAGAAAGCATCAATGTTTCTTTTGATGATTCATTCCAAATGACTTCTGAGCAAATAAGTTCAGAACTCGGAATTAAAGGGAAATTCTCTGACATCTCAAGAACAAAAGAAGATTTGAATCTTCTATTTTTGGAGATGTTCCACAATGACATTGATCCTTCTGTCGGAACCATCAGAGTTTCTGAAGAACCATCCTCTGCCGGACAAAATCCTACAGGTATGACTCTAACTGGTCCAAATAATGCTTCATCTTCTTCTATAAATACTACAGATGCAATTGCCGAAGCAGAAGAAAGTGCAGAAGATGAAACATCAAGAAAAACGACCACAGAAGCTGCACAAACCACAGAAGAACCAATTACAGAGGAGATCGAGGACCAAGACTATACATCCTCAGAGGAACAAACTCCACCACCACTCGCACCAATCATTCCACAAACGGTAGAATCAACTACCAAGGCACGAAGAACATCAGAGGCTGCACAAGAAGAAACACAAGAAGCCTCTGAAGAAAGTTTTGATGACATTGATGATCATCTTCCACGCACAACTCAGTGGACAAAAAGCCATCCTCCAAGCCAAATAATTGGAGAACCTTCTGACTCAGTAAAAACAAGGTCTGCCACTGCTAATTTTTGTTTCTTTACAAATTTTATTAGTGTTATAGAACCAAAGAAGATTTCTGAAGCCCTAGATGACCCAAATTGGGTAGACGCCATGCAAGAAGAACTTCTGCAATTTGAGCGTAACAGAGTATGGACTTTAGTACCTCTGCCAAGAGGGAAACAGGCCATTGGGACTAAATGGGTCTACAGAAACAAGAAGGATGAAGATGGAGTGGTCGTCAGAAACAAAGCAAGATTAGTAGCAAAAGGATATAGACAAGAAGAAGGCATAGACTACGATGAGACTTTTGCCCCTGTCGCACGTCTCGAAGCAATAAGAATATTCTTAGCCTTCGCAGCCCACAGAGGTTTTAAAGTCTATCAGATGGACGTAAAATCAGCTTTTCTAAATGGTGAAATCCAAGAAGAGGTTTACGTAAATCAGCCACCAGGTTTTGAAAGCTCAAAGTTTCCAAGGCATGTATACTACCTTGAAAAGGCTCTATACGGACTGAAACAGGCTCCAAGAGCATGGTACGAACGACTTTCTACCTTCCTTCTAGTCAATGGCTACAACAGAGGTACAACAAATACTACCTTATTCTATAAACGCAAAAATAGTGAGATAATGCTTGTACAAATATACGTAGATGACATAATATTTGGGTCTACAAATTCAGAAGAGTGCAAATTTTTTGAAAAACTCATGCAGAGTGAGTTTGAAATGAGTATGATGGGAGAATTAACATTCTTCCTCAGACTTCAAGTCAAACAATCTTCAGAGGGAATTTTTATAAATCAAGCCAAATATGTCTCTGACATACTTTTAAAATATAATCTCTCTGATACCTCTGCAATGAAGACTCCAATGGCCACAGGAAATAAGTTATTCTTAGATCCAAATGGTATTTCTGTAGAATGTACTCTCTACAGAGGCATGATTGGATCTCTGTTATACTTAACAGCAAGCAGACCTGACATTATGCATGCCACATGTCTTTGTGCACGTTATCAAGCTAATCCAAAGAAATCACATTATGATGCTGTAAAAAGAATCTTTAGATACCTGAAGGGGACCAACAATCTTGGTCTCTGGTATCCACAGAACTCTGGTTTTAGTCTTAAAGCTTATACAGATTCAGACTATGGAGGATGCATGCTCGACAGGAAGAGTACCTCTGGGAGTTGTCAATTCCTAGGTGGTAAACTAGTCAGTTGGACCTCCAAGAAGCAGAATTGTGTCTCCACATCCACTGCAGAAGCTGAATACGTTGCTGCCGCTAGCTGTTGTTCTCAGGTTCTATGGATGAAGACTCAGCTAAAAGACTACGGCCACATTCTGTTCAAAATACCCATCTTCTGTGATTCCAAAAGTGCTATTGCTATCTCTGCCAACCCTGTGCAACACTCAAAAACCAAGCATATTGATATAAGGTATCATTTCTTGAAACATCATGTTGAATACGGTACAATCGAAATGCATTTCGTGCCTACAGAATATCAACTCGCTGACTTATTCACCAAAGCATTAGACGAGAAAAGATTCAACTTCTTGGTGGGTAAGTTAGGAATGATTAACATGGTATGAAAATCCTCTGTAAGTATAGCTTTATCTTCTGTAAATAAGTATAAATATTTATTATTACTAAGTTATTGCGTTGATAAATTTATTTCAGTTTATATTTTTTATATATATAAAATAAATTGTTTACAGAGCCTCTGTGGGTCCGCTCAGATCTTCTGATAACCCTTACAGAACCTCTGGTAAACATAATCTATGCTCAATACAAATCTTACCATTCTTTGAACCAAGCATAGATCAAGGGGGAGAAAAAGGAAAACTCTTGATCTACAGAAGCGATTAGATCAAGGGGGAGCAAAAGGGACCCTGAAATAATCTACAGAGGTAAATCCTTCAAAGGAAAGCCAAAGAAGAATGTCGATAATTCTCCATCGACAGAAGAAAGACAAAACTGCCGAGAACAGAAGAACCAAAAGGTATGTCTCTCGCACGAAAGGTTTTTAGAAAACAGTTTTCTAGGACGAGAATTGTCAAATATGTCCTAAATATACTATGAATAACATTTCAAAAATCAAAAGTTCAAAAGGTTTAACAAAATTCGAAATAGGAGAAATTTAAGGTCATAGAGCTTCTGCTGAGCTCAACAGAGCTTCTGCAGGAAATATGCTCTGTGATCACAAATTAACCTTCTGTCGATCTTTTGGAATGTTATCTCGGAAACCGACAACACACACCATGACCTTCTCGAACAAAACGTTTATCAAAATAGTTTTCTCGGACACCAACCTTCAAAAATGTGCGAAAAACATCTCTTAACACAGATCAAAAATTGGATGATCAGAAAGTTAATAGAATTCAAGTTATAAGATTTTTTCTCTCATAGAGCTTCTGCTGGCTCTCGCAGAGCTTCTGCAAGTTCCATCAGAGCTACAAAACCTCTGTGAGTAAAATTTCTTGACAAAATCCTATTGATCCTCTCCAATGTCTTTACAAACGTTTTCGTTCAAAGAAGAACCTTCAGAGTCATGACAACAATGAGATATATGAGAAAAGGTTAAAACTCAAGATTTTCAAAATCACAGAGCTTCTGTAATACACAAAAGTTCTGCCATTTTGTTATCTGTGGTAATAACGGTTACTGTTACTGCGAGTGAAACTCATATGGCTAAAATCAACCTCACGCGTCTAGCATTAATGGGCCGCGCACGACGTCCTGTCATATTCTGACAAGGCCTAGGTGTCCCATTTTCATTGGGCGTACATGGAACGTTTTTATTTGGAAAGTTGAACCCGCCGCTCAAACTCGAGTGCGGATTCCAAACTTTAATCCATTGCCATATATTTTACTCTTTCGAATTCTACCGTTTTACCATCCTATAAAAACAAAGCTTACCCTCTCATAAAACATTTTACAAACTCTCATCTTCTTCTCCGGCGAAACCCTGCAAAAAGCTTGCAAAAATCTTATTCTTAAAATCAAATGGCTTCATCTTCTCGAGCTACATCCTCTGAACTCTCTCCGGCGAACTCACCTGAACACTCCCCTGCACATTCAGAACATTCTGAAAACCCCAGCCTTGCAAGAAATATTGAACAACAAGATTCCGGGGACTCAGCAGACTTTGCTCCGACGAAACACTTGCAAAACTTTATAGCAAAGGATCATTTCGAAGCCATTCTTCCTATCAAATCCAACAACTGCTATTTGGTCCCCTCACCCACTACTTTCGGCGAAGCCCATGCCATACTTCTGAGCATCATGGAGAATCATGTCCTCTTCTCTCTACTATCACGAACCCCGAACAAAATTCCAGTCCGTTATTTGAACCAATTTTGGTAAAGCTGCCGATTTGATAAAGACGATTCTCTTATCAAAGGGTACATTTCAAGACCTGATAAATCTGAGCATCTTGAAATCAAGTTCAACAGAACAATGTTCTCACTTCAATTCAACCTACCAACAAGGGGTCTTCTGGGATTGAAGAGTTATGCAGAGCAACCAACAGACGAAGAGCTCTATCGATTCGTGGAAATGCTTGGGTACAACACCCAACTACGGAAGAGAAATGACTTCCGCAGAGGCCGATTACCACCTCTGTGGAACACTTTGTTCTCTATTCTTAACAGATGCCTGACAGGAAAGATAGGCAGTATTGACCAGAGCTCACATCAAATCTTGAGCATCATGTATGGGGTTTACTATGATCTTCCACTAGATTATGCGACCATAATGATGCAAGAGATCATAAACACCATCGACAGAAAGAACAACTCGAAAAGGGTCAAAGAGAACGATCCCAACTTTCTACCACTAATGGGAAAGAAGTCTTCATCAAGAACCTCTGCATCTACTCCAAAAGCTAAGAAGAGGAAAACTGCAGAAGGCACCTCAACAAGCGCTGCAGAAGATCAACCCTCACCTCCTCATGCCACAGAAATTGTCTCCTCTGCTCCTCCCTCCTCCCCAAAAATGAAGAAGAAAAGATCAAAATCAACAGAAGAAGGGGCACCAAATCCTAAGAGAAGGAAAACCAAAAAGAGGCATGGTAAATCACTTGCAAAGTTGGTAACCATTGCAGAAGAGGAAACTGCTGAAGAAGAAGTTGCAGAAGAAGAAATGGCTACAGAAAGGTATCAATCACCCTATCAATCTCCAGATAGATTTGCTCACCAAGGAGACCTGAACGACTTCTTACAGAACCCTGAAATTGCCAACACCCTAAATACAGCAGGGTGGACGGCACAACCTCTCGACCACCACTCTCTAGAAGAACAAGATTTCTTCATTTCTGGCATTGACACACATCTGTAAGAAGATGACACAACACCCAGAAATCAACCAGCCGAAACCCCTGTTATTTTACAAAACCCTTTCATTCAAGGATTGGATGTCCACAGAAGAAGTCCAAACCCAGCTTCAGAAGAAATAGAACAAACTGAAGCTGAATGGAACAGAGGTGAAATTACAGAGGCTTCTAAGAACATGATGGAAGAAGAGAAAGAAAAAGGGGCCGAAGTTGTACAAAAAGAGGGATTAGCAACAACGGAGACATAAATAGAGATCTTAGAGACAGATTCAGATGAAGAAGAAGCTGTCTGGATACGTAAGGGTCTTTATCATCCACATGTCATGAGATTATTTGGATCTCATCAAATGTATGACCTCTTATGACCAGAGCAAGAAACTTCCACAGAACTTAGGGAAGAAGCAAGAAAAGATGCCTGGATAAATAGAGGCACACAACCAAAACCAACTCCCAGTGCAACCCACATTTCTAACTCCGCAGGTCTAGCTGCAGAAGGAGTTATTGAAAAAGAGCAGCACAGCTCGATCCTAACCCAACCCATCCAGCCAGAGGTTACTCTTTCAACCTCTGTGCCCACAGAAACCGGGGAATCCATTCCTAGGGAGTCTCCTCAAAGAGACTCAACTATTGTTCGTGATCAGTCGCCCCAGATCACCCTAGAACACCCTACAGAGGAATTCGTTTCCTCTGCCACGCACACATTAGGACCAAAACTTCTTTCAGAGAGAAGTAGTGAGCACAGAGACGAAGAGACTCTAGACAAGTCTCCCAGTCAACAGAAGGACATTCCAATAACCACCTCTGGAGTGGATTTGGACACTGTTCTTCACAGAACTTCTGTAGAGATCGAAACTCAGGTTTCTTCTCGAGGATCAGAAGGAAATCCTTCCACCCCCATCGTACAAACAAGGGTGAACGAAGGTGTCCCAGGAACAGGGACTCACTCTGGAGACGAATGTGTTCCTCCAGAGGTTACACAAGGAACACAAGTATCAAGGGATGAGTTCCAAACCCTTGTCACCTCTGTGAACCAAACATTGAAAGAGTTGCAAAGCTCTTTCAAATCTTTTGCAGAGACAACATCACTGGCACTGCTAAACCTGAACACCAAAATGGACAACCTGTCCACAGAGGTGTAAACTGCCATCTCACAGATGAAGTCTGCTGCTACCGCATCCACCACTTCTGCCGCAACAACTACTCCTTCTTCGATTGAGAACTCCATCAACAAGTTCCTTGATCAATTGAACAAACAGACTTCAGTGTCAACGGGCATCACTCCTGCAGATCTACAGAAGGCCCTACAAAAAGTTCAAGAAGAAGCCATGCGAAATACCATGCTGATGCAACCCAAAGACTACATGACAAGAGCACAGCTGACAGAGCTTGGGCAGAACGTGATTAATCAAGTGACATAAGTCATCCTTTCCTTCACCACTGCCAATGCTAACTTCGTCAAAGATTTCAGAGCAAGTGTAGGAAGGATGAGATTCAAAACAGAAGCAGAGCTTGCGACATTGATTGGCCTCTGCGATGATGTCTGTGAAAAGTTGATGGCAGCAGGAGCTGAATTACCGAAGAAGCCCAACACTTCTTGCAGAGCAGAGGGTACTTCTGATAAAAGTCAGGATGATTCTGATGATGACCAACCTGGTCCATCAGATAATCCTGAGGGGGAGAATCTAAGAGAGAAAGCTACGAGCAGAGGAATACAAAGTCCACCAATCGCAGCAGAACCAATCAACCAAGCCCCTCCAGAAGAAACCCAACAACAAACCCAAAAGACCACAGAGACAACACCCATCTCTGTGGAATCATCTCCTGACGAAACCAAAACTCCAGAAGCAGATCAGCAAGCCACAGAGGCAACAACCGCCCCTGAGGTAATCATTTTGGAAGAAACAGATGAACAAACCACAGAGAAAACACCCACCTCTGTGGAAACACCCCAAACCATACCCAGAAGAAAGTCGATTGCCACCAAACCAAAAAGAGCAACGACCTCTGCTTCTGATGTTCTGAAAAGAATGCACACAACAATGAGTGATCGAATGGCAAAGAGAGAAGAAGAAAGGAACAGGTTCACTTTAGCTTTCAAAATGGCAAGAAGATTTAATGTCAATACTTCATCAACAGAAACTGAGCTCGCAGAAGAAGTCATCAAACAACCTCCAACAGAGGTTACAGAGCAAGTCAAGCCAACAGAACCATCGCCACAAAAGTCCTCTAAATCACAATCGTCAAAATCCACAGAGGCAACCTCCATCAAACCAACAGAAGTGCCAACCTCAAAACCCACAGAAGCAACAGGTTCTGCCACGACAATAGCAAAAGATAAAGGCAAAGGGATACTGACAGAAGAGCCAAAGAAGAAGAAAACATTGCCAAAGCCAACAGAAAAACTAATGAAGAGTGCGTTTGACGCCTTTCAAACCCCAAAACCCGAAGAAGTTGACTGGGCACATGGATTGAAGCCTCTGTCAGAAATTCCTCTAACTGGTAGAGCTGCAGAAGTTGTTCAACAGATGGAGAGTCTCAGAAGACAAATTCCACGACCTGGTCAAACACATGAAGAGATGGAAGAAGTGGTATACAAATACCTCTACAAACAATCCTATCAGACAAATCATCCAGTAGATCATGTGACAGATCCAAGGATCAGAGAAGAATTTGAGAACATCTTCACAAGAACAAAGCCAAGAACCAAAGCAGATGTCTTCTCAATTCACAAAATAAAAAAGGTGATCTTCTGCAGATTCTCCTTCACAAGAACCTATCCAAGGGTCAGGTACAATCTTTACAAAGTCAGAAGAGAGAACAATTCAGAATCTACCTTCGCTGATGCTGACTTAAGAAACATCAATCCTTACGATCTACCTGACCTTCTGCAATGGACAAAAGACAACTACAACACAGAGCCTAATACCAGAGCCTATCAAGTGTTGAGAAAAGCGATGAGGGAAAAGCTTCTGCTATACAACATGATAGATTTTCAGCTGGGAAAGGATCTTGGTCTCAAACATCTAGATCTACGACCACCAGAAGATCGATGCCCACCAGACGCTGTGCCCAACTCAATCATCAGAGAACCAAGATTTGGGTTAGTATTTCAAAACCCACAACACCAGGTTAAACTTTTTGTACTCATGGATTGTCAGAAGTACGCAACCAGTACTCTGAGCAAATTCAGAGCAAGCCTTGTAAAATACAGAGGTACAGAGAAAATGGATAGAGATGATGCAGATACTTTCATCATAGAAATAGACTCAACAATCCGCCTAAGAGAACTCTGTATCAGATTCTACAAAGAGATCAGAAAAGTCGGCAGAGACAACAGAAGCTACAACGATTTCAAAGATGCCAAAATATGATTCTCAGACCTCCAATCTCTGCAAACAAAGTTAATGTTTATCTTTCATTGTACTCAAATGTAAAATGCCTCTGGCATATTTCTAAATGAAAGAAATTTCAAGGTATTGTTTAACCTCTGTCTTATCTAACTTAGCCAAACTTAACTCAAGTTCAATTTTTTATTTTTCACTACTTAGGGGGAGATTGTTAGCTTCAATCTTCCTAATCATAGAAGTATTTAGAAGTAGTGAAAAATAGGCTAAGTGAAGAAAGCCTCTTACAGAGGCTCTGCCGACATTACCGAGAAATCAAGGTCAAGAAACTACAGAAGCAGCAGAGGCTTCCTACAGAAGCTCTGTCATACGCACAAAGAAGACCAAAGACTCAGAATCCGGCGAAGACTGCTCCACAGAGGACCAGACCGCAGAACCTCTGTAACTCATTACAGAGCCTCTGTGGTCCTCACTGAGACTTGAAGATATTTATAATATCTTGCTACTGTTCCAAGACCTGTTCATCAACTTGCATGGCAACTTGCCCTGTCCAACTTCAACACGTGTCAAACTCTGAATGGACTCAATAGGGCTTAGTACATAATAGACGTCTGCGCCATTTAATGCATTTACCAATAGTACATTTGCTCCATTAAATGCGCATGGCTCAAACAACTGTTCACACCATCCAGTTCACTATTCATGCCGTAAAAGGAACAGTGACCTACTTCATAGTCTTCTAAGAGTAGTATAAAAGGAAGTCTCATGTTGAGATCTTCCTAAGGACGATTACACAAGGAATCACTAATACTCTCAAGCTTTATTGTCAAATATCTGAGTGTTATATTCTCACACACACCAACAGTTCTTAATCTGTTCTTCGTGTTGTTATTATATATTGAATAACAGTAACTGTTCAAGAAATCCTTTTCATTCTTTACGATTTTCTTTATATATGTGCGTTCTAATATCTATCAAACTTATCTGTTAGTTCTTTAAATACGCTTCCGCATCAAACTCTAAACTCAACTAATAGACTGTTAATCTTGATTAAGTGTATCTGGGATCCAACATATGTTGCTTGATGAAAGATAGAATTTGTATTCAAAAATCAAAGAGTTGGAAGACCTTAATCTGAAAAGAGGTCAAACTCAACAAACCTTGAGTCTTCTCACAAGTAATGTTAAAGACACAAGATTTTATAATCCAAAAATGGGATTAGGGATGGAGGAATATGTTGTTTTGAAAACGGCTCCAATAAATCTTTATGACTTTGATAAACTACAAGTTCCTAAACAAGAAATCCCAGTGATTGCTGAAATCTTTGTAAGACCTGCAAGTTCTATAACAAGTTCAGATAGTTTACAAAAATCAAGTCCTGTAAAAGAAAAGGAAACAATTTATGAACCAAAAACTGAGAAGTCAGATGTTTCAGAAGACAAGGTTAAGAAATAAATTTCAAAACTAACAGAAGAGAAACCAAGATATAATGATGCTAAATTCAAATATGACTCTCTGAATGTTAGTTACAAAAATAAACAACCAAGTTTTTCTTATCCTGACATTGAAAGTATATTTGATGCAAGAAAGGTTTTTGAAACAGTCATTTAGAAGTCTTGGTCTTCTAGTCAGAATTCTGACTCCATTAGTCAGAACTCTGAGTCTGAAGGTCAGAATTCTGAGACTGTTAGTCAAAATTCTGAATCAGCTGAAAATTCTCAATCTAATTCGGAATGTTTTTCAGAACTTGAAAAGAGGTTTAAACTTGTTAATCAAGAACTTGAAGAGTTAAGGAAACGTTTTGCTGAACTTGAAAATGATTTTTGTGATGTTGATTTTAAACTGGAACAAGTTTTGAAGGAAAACAACACTTATATCCAGAAGATAACAGAGCTTGAGAAGTTAAAGGCTGAGTATGATCTTTTCAAGATTAATGCTTTAAAAGAAGATAAGAAATTCTTTGATGAATCAAGTACATTTGAGAATGGTGAATCATCCAATTCATCTACTAATTCTGAAAAGTTGATTGTTTCAGAAAAAGAGGAATGCAAAAGGATAGATGATCTGAAAAGGATTTATGAGGAGATTGAGTTGAATACTACTTCTGAACCTAAAGCTAGTAGTTCTTGTAATAGATGCAATTGTAATCTGAATACTATCAATAAAAGCAAAAAGTTTTTGGATTCAGATTTTTTGTCTCTTGCAAGAAGGAATCTTAATTGTGTTCAATGTGGTAGTCATTCATTTCAATTCTCTCAGAAAAGTCCAAATTCAAAGACATTTTCTAAGACTTCTTATACAAACAAAGCAAATCAGAATTCAGAAAAGAAGACTGTAAATGTTCCTCAAACTCAGATAAAAGGAAAGAAGGTTGAAAACATTTCTCAATCTAAATCAAATGGAAAGAGCAATGAAAACTTATTTCATACTAAAGAAAAGAAGACTGAAAGTGTTTATCAGTTTCAACCTAAAGTTTTCAAGAAGAAAAGAAATAATTTTGTGAACAGAAATGTTCTGATTTCATAAAAGTTCAAGGAAAATGGTGCTTAAAAGAAGATTTTGAATGGAAAGTTAAAGGGACTTTTGTTAAATCTGAGATTAAAGCTAACAAAGAAGGACCCATTCCAGTATGGGTACCTTGATCTAACTAAATGTTTTTGCAGGGCTGTCATGTGTGGTTCTTAGACTCTGGAGCTTCAAGACACATGACAGGTCATAAGTCTTCTCTAATAAATTTCACAGAAAAAGGCTGGAGGAGCAGTTAACTTTGGCAATAACAGTAAAGGACAAGTTAGAGGATGTGGGGATTTAACAAAAGGAGATATGACCATTCAGAAAGTTTTCTATGTGGAAGGCTTACAACATAATCTGTTTAGCATAAGTCAGTTTTTGGACAGTTTCTGCCAGATCAAGTTCAGCATAACAGGGTGCTTAATTCTGACTGAGAAAGATATAAAAGTATTTTGGGCCAAAAGACATATGGACTTATTTGTGGTTAATTTTTCAAAGATTCAAGCTTTAACTCCAGTATGTCTGTTATCAAATGCAACTGCAAATGAATGTTGGCTATGGCACAGAAGGTGTTCTCATTTGAATTTTAAGGATCTGTACAATCTTGTTGGCAAACAATTGGTCAAAGGGTTACCAAAAATCAAATTTGAGAAAGAATCATTATGTTCAGCATGTGAAATGGGCAAGATGAAGAAGAGTTCTCACAAGTCGAAAATGAATTCTTCATGCATGTCACCGTTAGAGATGCTACATACAGATTTGTGTGGTCCTATTTCAGTTCAATCAATGGGAGAAAAGAAGTATATACTTGTCATTGTGGATGAGTATTCAAGATACACATGGGTTTAATTATTAAGAGCAAAGTCTGAGGCTGCTACAACACTGATTAATTTCATCAAAAGGATTCAAGTATTCTTACAACTTCCAGTTCAGAAAATAAGGAGTGACAATGGAACAGAGTTCAGAAATGAGACTCTTCAGAACTTTTTACAAAGTTCTGGGATTTCTCATAATTTTTCTGTTGTCAGAACTCCTCAACAAAATGGTGTTGTTGAAAGAAAGAACAGAACCCTAGTTGAAGCTGCAAGAACCATGTTGGCCTATTCAAATCTTCCAACCTTCCTATGGGCTGAAGCAATAGCCACTGCTTGTTTTACACAGAACAACACTTTGATTAATAAGAGATTGAATAAAACTGCTTATGAACTGATTAACAAAAGAAAACCACTGATTAAATTTTTTCATATTTTTATATGCAGATGCTATGTTCTCAAAGACAGAGAAAATCTTGGTAAATTTGATAAAAAGGCAAATGAAGGATACTTTGTTGGTTATTCATTTACTTCCAAAGCATTCAGAATCTACAACAGAAGAACCAAGAGAATTATGGAAAGCATAAATGTCACATTTGATGAGTCAAGAATGAAGACTTCTGAACAAAACAGTTCAGAGCTCAAAAAGGATAAGACAAAAATGACTTCTGAATCAGATTCTAATCCTAACTGTTCAGAACTCAATTTATTGTTTAAGGATGCATTTCTGGAACTAACTTCTGAATCTTATGCAGATTTTGAAAATCCAAAAATGGTTCAAGAAATGAAAAAGGGATGTTCATAGATTCAATCAACAGTAATTTCTGATTCAGGTCCATCTAAGGAATGTCCAATGTTGATCAATACAAGTAATGAAATTTCTGAGCCTAGTACTCAAAATTCTGAACAAGGTACTTAGAATTCTGGACAAGTCAATCAGAATTCTGAACAAGGTACTCAGACTTCTGAACAAGGTACTCAGAACTCTGAACAAGTTATTCAGAATTCTGACTCTACTACTCAGAATTCAGACTTGAATGTCACACCTCAGAGGAATGGTTCAGAATTACTTGTTGTTACAGATGAGAATGATACAAACAACAATCTATCAAATATTGAGTTGCTTCAAAGTTCAAACAAATGGACAAAATACCATCCTATTCATCAAGTGATAGGAGATCCATCAGTGGGAGTTCAAACAAGGTCAGCAATAACAAATGAAGCAATGTTTGCCGGATTTTTAAGTATGATGGAACCTAAGAAAGCCAATGAAGCCCTAGAGGATCCAGACTGGATTTTAGCAATGCAAGATGAATTGTTATAGTTTGAAAGAAATAAAGTCTGGAGACTCATTCCAAAGCCTGAAGAAAAATCAATAATTGGAACAAAATGGGTGTTTAGAAACAAGAAAGATGATATGCTGTACTTAACTTTATCTGTGTACCCATTTCTTTTTGAAAACTCTTCCAGAACCTTGAAGTAAAACGACTATCACGATCAGAAATAATCGAGATTGGAACTCCATGTCGAGTTACTATTTCGTCGATGTACAACTTGGCTAGTCGTTCCAATGAATCCGTTTCTTTTATCGGCAAGAAGTGAGCAGACTTCGTCAATCTATCAACGATCACCCAAATGGCATCAAATCCCTTCGGAGTCCTTGGTAGCTTTGTGATGAAATCTGTAGTAACCTGATCCCATTTCCACATAGGTATTTATAACCGTTGCAACTGACCAAACGGCTTTTGATGTTCAATCTTTACCTTCTTACATATAGTACAACCATCCACATGTTGAGCAATGCTTCTTTTTATTCTCGGCCACCAATAGAATTGTTTTAGGTCTTTATACATGTTATTCGTACCTGGATGAATAGAGAAACGAGATTGATGAGCTTCTTATAGTACCCGATCACGTAAACCACCCAAACCAGGCACCCAAATTCTGTTTTCCAGACACAATAACCCCCGATCATCTTTTACAAGCAATGCTGATATCCCCACTAACCGTTCTGATTTCCAATGTTCTTCCTGATATGCTTCTGTTGGTTTCTTTTTGCTTAAACAATGATCTTAACTTTCAGTTAGATCAGATTATATGGTGCAGAAGCGTATTTAAGAACTGAAAGATAATAAAAGGTAGAAGAAGACACATTATCAAATAAACAGTATGTAAGAACATATGAATATCTCCAAGATTAAAGTATTTGATATATATTAGGAACACCAAGAACACCGATAGGTTTGACAAGAAACTGCTCAAAAGGTGTGTGTGTTGTGTAAAAAGCTTAATAGAAGAGTTCACATGAACCTTCTATTTATACTACTCCTAAATGGGACAATAAGGACCGAAGGTACAAAGACACTGTTGAGTAATAGTGGCTGGAAGGTACAAAACACTATTCTGGAACTGTTGCAGATACAACGTTCATTAATAGCTCCGTATTCAGCTTTAGGCGGAAACCTATCAGAGTTTGACACGTGGAGTAGTCAGGTCACGCCTTTGTACGATTGATCTTCAGAACCTTCGAATGGCAGATATTGTAAAAAGCATGTTCGTCCTTGTTTAGATCTTTTGCGTAGATCTTCTTTTTACCACAGAAGCTCTGTCAAGTATGACAGAAGCTCTGTGGCCTTGTCCGCATAGAAGATTCTTCTGTTGTTTCGTCACTTCGGTCTTCTTGATTAACCCGACAGAGCCTCTGTCGAAGACTTCTGTCTTCTCGGTTACTCGCCTGCTCGGCAGAGCCTCTGTTGGTGTCGATACTTAGTCTATTTTTCCAATACTTCTATTTATCATAAAGATTGGAGCTAACAATCCCCCCCTAAGTATTGAAAAATAAAAATTTGAAACATGCAAGGTTTTGTAGACTAAAAACACGACAGGAGGTATTTCACCTCTGTTGATAATTTTCTTTCATAAAAGATGTGCCAGATACACTTACATTTGATTGTATTGAAAAGAAAATATTACAGAGGATCTCTTTGACTGACTCAGACGTTGGCATCCTTGAAGTCATTGAAACTTCTGCGGTCGAGTCCTTCTTGTATGAGTTCGTGATAGAAGCTGATGCATAGAGTTCAGAAGTTGATTGTTGCATCGATAACCTCCATCAGTCTGTCGGCAAGACTTTGATTCATGAGCTTTGTTCCTCTGTTCTCCACTAGTATCGCTCTAAACTCTGTCAAAGTACTTGTTGCGTACTTCTGACAGTCCATCTCTACGAACAACTTTGATTTACTAGAAGGATCTAGAAATACCAACCCGACCCTTGGATTTGTGATGATTGAGTTTGGTGTAGTAGAGGGAGGGCAGTAGTCTTCTGGTGGCTGAACGTTTAAGCTTTTTACTCCAAGATCTCGAGCCAATTGGAAATCTACCATGCTGTATAGAAGAAGCTTTTCGCGTATGGCCTTTCTAATCACCCTGTAGGCTCTGCGAACTTCGTCGGTTGTGAAGTTCTCTTTCGTCCATTCCAGAAGATCAGGTAGATCATAAGGATTGAGATTCCTAAGATCTGCATCTGCAAATTGGTTCTCTGATCTGTCCTCTCTTTTTACCTTGTAGATGTTGCAAGAGAGTTTAGGCCAGGTTCTGGTTCTTGAGAACTTACAATATAGGACTTTGACGATCTTGGATGTTGAGAAGACTTCGTGTTTAGGCTTGGGTTTTGTTCTGATGAAGAGGTTTTCGAGGTCAGCACGGAAGTCAGGGTCTTGAATGGTTGGTTCTGATTGATCCATTATGCCCATTCTGCTGTATAAGTACATGTATACCACTTCTTCCATTTGTGGTGGTGGTGGTTGAGGTAAGGTTCTGCGCAGAGCATCTAATTGGTTCTTGACTTCTGCCACTCGATCCTCTGAAGGTTTTGTCTTTGGATCCAGAACAGGAATATTTGACAGAGGTGTAGTGCCGAAAGCCCAGTCTTCTTCTTCAGGCTTTGGTGTTTTATACGCATCGAAAGAGCTCTTCATCAGTTTTTCTGTCGAAGGTTGATGCTTGGGCTTTTTCTTCTGCGGTTCTTCTGTTATAATCCCTTTTCCCTTGTCTTTTTCCTTCGGGTGTTCTGCTTGTTGAGATGGGGTTGCCTCTGTAGGTTTTGACGCTTGAGTTTTAGAGGGCTTTGTTGTTGATGTTTCTGTTGGTTTGGGGATTGCCTCTGTTGGTTTTGACACTAGAGTTTCAGAGGGCTTGATTGGTGATTTGGGTTCTGTTGGAGAGGTTTCAGGTGTTTTGCTTAGTTATTTTCTTTTGTGAGCAATGGTTTTGGTTCGTTGGTTGGTTTTGGGTTGGGGAAGGTCGTTCGTCTTCGGAGGATGTCAGAAGTTGGACCTCTTCTTGGATTTGTACATCTTCTCCAAATACAGAAGGAAATTCCATAGAGGTGGGTGTTGCCTCTATGGTCTTCTGTTGAACTGTTGTTTTGGGTGTTAGGACACTGAAGTTGTCCTTTATAATAGAAAGTTTTGTAAAGCAATAGCTGTGTTAAAGGGCTTATGCTTAATTGTTGTAGCAAGTGATGAAGACTATAAATAGGTCTTTACTTG
This sequence comes from Saussurea involucrata, assembly GCA_033807775.1. NCBI lineage: Eukaryota > Viridiplantae > Streptophyta > Magnoliopsida > Asterales > Asteraceae > Saussurea > Saussurea involucrata. The sequence goes on along the minus strand of CM066321.1, from coordinate 250,283,531 downwards.
TAGTTTGTAAGAAGTGAATTCATTAATACAAGATGTAGATCTCTAATCACTTTGTGTTCTCTCTAGGTTAGATTTCCTTTTCAACAACTCTCTCCTCTTTCTCCTCTTTCTCTTCCTCCTTGTTCTCATATTTCTTCTCAAATCTTTTATACTTGTTAGCTTTGTTGTATTCAGGTTTGGTTTTTGATAAAACTTCTTTTTGCCAAACTTGTTTTGAAATCTGTTTGTTAATAAAGCCAACTTCTCAGCTATATCAGTCATTTCATCTCCAGAACTGCTACTATCATCATCATCAGAACTTATCTTCTTCTTGCTCATCCCAGAAATCAAAGCTTTTGTTTTCATAGCTTCACTCTTCTTATGTTTACTCAGAAGGGCTAAAGATTCTTCGACCTTTTATCCTTTTCTTTAACATCTTTTAATTTTTCTTCGTGTTGACCTAGAATACTGAAAATGTCGGTCAACTTTTCATCATCCATATCCCTTGACATTTGGAGCTGAATGGAGTAGGAATCCCATTCTGGTAGAAGATTCTTGACAAATTTGTAATTTATTTCTGATTCTGATTTGTCGACTCCATTTCTTCTCAAATTATTAAGGATGATATTGTATCTATTGTAGGTCTCTTTCAAAGGTTCACCTTCTCTTGCTTTAAACCCTTCATAAGCATTGATGCTTTGATTCCTTTTGGTCTTCTTAGACTTTGATGATCCCTCAAACTGCCTTTCTAACTCATCCCATATCTCTTTCGCTGAGTCACGACTATCTACTCGATTGTAGATATCATTTGGAATTGCCATAGTCAAATAAGTCAAAGCCAGTTCATCAATTGCAATCCTATCTTTGTCATTTTGAATAAAAAATCTGGGTTCTTTATCAATCCTTCTAGGAGCAATATACTGACTTGTAGCAGTTTCAGCTTGACCACCAACATCCATTTGTGGTGTGTGAGGACCTTCTTTGATTGAAACCATTAAATCTCTGTTCTGATGATTTAGAAACTGAGTCATTCTCTTCTTCCATTGGGCATATTCTTCCACTAGAAGAACTGGAGGCTTATTCTTTGATCCCATACTCATTAAATCTCTCGACATCTTTTCAAATAGCTAGGATAATTGATCGTTCAGAAGATCAAGCAGTAAGTGTAACAGAGATTACACTTAGAATAAACTGTTCAAGAAAGAAATCAGCACTTGGGTCCGAAACCAACACTTAGACAAATTCTGAGTGGTGCGAAACCTTCAGATTTCGGATGCTTCAGAATTGGAAACTTTCAGATTTCGGATGTAGTACGGTGCGAATTCCCTGAATTCGAATGCAACTGAGTACGAATTCCTTGAATTCGAATGCAACTGAATGCGAAATCCTTGAATTCGAATTTAGCTTGGTGCGAAATCAATACTTAGCCAAAATCAAAACCAATTACTCACTTCAACTCAGAATTCGGATGTAGATGAGTGTGTAATCACGGAATTCGAACTTAACAAATACGAATTCAACACTTGTATAACAATTCGAAATCACCGGAATTCGGACTTAACTTTGTTCGAAACCTCAAGAATTCGAACTTAACTGGGTGCGACACCACGGATTTCGGACTTAACTTGATCCGAAACCAATATTTGAGTACTTCGAAAATCTTGAATGATGTGAATTCACCAAGAATAATCCGTATGAATGATCCGAATTCACTATGAATGATCCGAATTCACTTTGAATAATCCGAATTCTGCACTTCGACCATCAAAATCACTGAATCTGCCATATCTTCCTCAATTCTTGATCAATTAACACGAAATTTGTACTGGTTTGCTCGAAATCAAAATCCACACACTTTCTTAGTTAATCACAAGATCTAATTCGATCGATTTAATCGAATTAAAGTCCAAAACAGTGAATTAGGGTTTTCGAACCAAAATCCCAAGAAATGATCAAGTCTGATGATTCTGTTTAGAAAATGATGATGATCCAAGAATTAATGTTGTTCAGATATCAATTCCGAGTTCAGTGATGCTAAGAAACGATCCAAGAAATTAAAATCCAGAAAAAATCTATGTCTGAATGATAAGTGTTCAGATGAACAGTGATGAACACCAGATCCGAATTCTTCGTGTTTAGTGTAAAAAATCTTCAATTTGGTCTTCGATCTGCTTGAACACCAGATCCGAATTCTTCGTGTTTAATGTTCTTCATCATCTTGTTACACAATACTTGGATTGTATGAAGATCATGGACCTAACATTGGGTACTTGGGTTTCTTCAGTAATGGATTCCACAAAGATAGTTGTTGTCTCTGTGGTTTTGTTTCTGCTTTGGGTTTCAGGTTTTTGGGTTTTAGAAGGGGTTTCTTCAGAGATCATTTCCACAGAGGTGGTTGTTGCCTCTGTGGACTGTTGTTGGTTTCCTCCTTGGTTTTGAGTTGGGGGAATTTGGTTCAGGGGTTCTGCGGATACTGGTGGTTTTGGTAGACCCAGAAATAGTCGGAAACCTAGAACATGACAACTCCGGTGACAGCAGATTTTGCTCCGACAACCCACCTTCAAAACTTCATCGCACATGAACACTTTGAACGTGTTCTTCCCTTAAAATCCAATAACCAATACCTGGTTCCCTCCAAAACCGCATTTGGGGAAGCACATGCCATCCTTCTTCATATTCTGGAAAATCATTATCTTTACCCCCTATTAACCAAATCTGTCCACAAAATCCCTGCCAGATATCTCAATCATTTCTGGCAAAGCAGCAGATTTGTCACAGAAGATAGAAAGATAAAGGGCTACATCTCAAAACCAGACAAATCCGAGCACCTTGAACTCAAGTTCAACAGAACCATGTTCTCACTTGAGTTCAGTCTACCCACAAGAGGTCTTCTAGGGATAAAGGGATACGCAGAGGAACCCACAGACACCGAGCTCTGCAGATTTGTTGAAATGTTGGGATACAACACAACCCTAAGGAAAAGAAATGATTTCAGAAGAAATCGACTTCCCCCTCTATGGAATACTCTCTTCTCCATTCTCAACAGGTGTCTAACTGGAAAAGTGGGTAGTCCAGACCAATCTTCTCACCAAATCTTGGCAATTATGTGCGGGGTGTATTACGATCTACATCTGGACTATACCACCCTCATGATGCAGGAAATGGTTAACACCATTGATCGACGAATCTCCACCTAGAAGGCCAAAGGACGATCGACAGAAGCTCAACCTCCTCTACAATATCAACGAATTCTAGGTGTCCTTCTAGAGCCTCTGCTTCTTCTACAATAATGGCCAATGGAGGGACCAACGGCCAGAATGTATCCTATGACAAAGAACTCTCCAACAGAGCACAAAGATGGATACGACTTCTGTAGACCTCTGCCAACCGCACTTATGGGATATGCAACTGATGAGACCCTTAAGTTAGAATACATACGCGATCATAGGACTCCAGAACCGAGTCCTGTGACACCCCTGCGTCTAGGAGTCCCCTTAGGATCTAAGGTTGTAGATAGGTTGTCTGACGAAGTATAGGCAGTGCCCTTGGCTAAGCATGAACAAATACAAGATAAGTTTCATACTCTGAGAAACACAATACTCTCCCCTGCTCCAAAGAGCAAATCCTCTGCCCAGAAGAAGAAGAAAGCTCACAGGAAAAAGAAAACGACAGAGGGAACCTCTACCAGTGATGTTCAAACCCAACAGTCCCCTCCTCAAGCCACAGAAGTCGGATCATCTGCACCTCCCCCTCCAAAAGACAAAAAGAAGAGAAAACATAAGTCTTCTGAGGAGGGTGCCCCCAAACCAAAGAAAAGGAAGAGCAAAAAGAAATCCAAGAAACCTCACACTCCTATGCAATCCATCGCAGAGGAAGCAGAAATGGTCGAAGAAACCCCTGAACAAACTCTGCAATCTCCTTCACCTATCAACTATGCAGAAGATCAGGGTGACTTCAACACTTTCCTTGAGAACCCCGAAAACGCCAATACTTTAGATACCTCTGGCTGGAACGCAGAAGCCCTCTCCCATCAGTCAACAGAAGCTCCAGACTTTAGAATCTCTTCTGACTTAGATGACGATGACGAAACCCCCAAGAGCATTCAAGTTGCCACACCAGAAGTTCTACAGAACCCCTTCACACAACCTGGATTTGATGTGCTAAGAGCAAGCCCAGAAGATCTGGTTAAAACTACCACCAAAACCCCACCAGTCATAGTCTCAGAGGTAGATTCTGATGAAGAAGAAGATACCCAGGTAAACGAAGGACCTCTGCATCCCCATGTACGGCAGTTAATTGGATCTCATCCAATATTCGAATCCTTAGTCACTGGGGCAGAAGCCGCATCTGAAGTTAGGGTAGAAGCAGCGGGCCGTAGGATAGAAAGAGAGGTTGAGATAATAGTTGGTGAAGTAGTGAAAGGATGCCCAACAGAGCAAGAATCCAGAACAGATGCCTGGAATAGTAGAGGCACACAACCCCAACCAACTCCCAGTGCAATCCACACTTCTATTACCGCCAGTCTAGTGGCAGAAGGTAATATTGAACAAGCGCAGTACAGCTCGAACCCAACCCAAACTGACCGGGCAGAGGAAATTCCTTCCACCTCTGTGCCACTAATAGTCGGGGAAACCATTCCAAGGGAGTCCTCTCCAAAGGACTTGCCTTTAGTTCGTGATTCCTCGCCCCAGATCACATCTGACACTCTTGCCGAGGAATTTGTTTCCTCTGCCACATGCACACACGTAAGTCCAACCGGCCCTTCAGAGGGGCCTAGAGTGCACGAAGACGAAGGGATTCTAGACAAGTCCTCAAGTCAACTTAAGGATACTCCTGTACCCACCTCTGGAGTGGATCAGGACAATGTCCTTAACAGAACCTCTATAGAGTCTGAGGCTGATAAAGCCTCTGCTCGAGGATTAGAGGGAAATCCTTCCGTCCTCAACGTCAATACAGGGACGAAAGAAGGTGTCCAAGGAACAGGGACTCACTCTGGGGACGAATGTGCTCCCCCAGAGCTTATACCAAGTCCGCATGTATCAAGGGATGAGATCCAAACCCTTGTCACCTCTGTGGACAACACATTCAAAGAGTTGAAAAGTTCTTTTTATTCTTTTGCAGATGTTACCACGAGGGCCTTTAATGATATGAACACCAAAATGGACAACCTGTCCACAGAGGTGCAATATGCTCTAGCCCAGATGAGAACAGCCGCGACAACCTCTGCCACCTCTGCCGCTTCTGAGTTCGAGAAAGCCACCAACTCTGCTTTCAAAGTTTTGTCAAATATCTGCTTGAAAAGCTGAAGAAAGAGCAATCCTCAACATCTAGAGGCCTTACATCAGAAGACCTAAAGAAGGCCTTAGAGCATGTCCAAGAGCATACAACCCAAGCAACTCAAGCTATAAAGCCATCTGACTATATGACAAGAGCACAACTTACAGGGCTCGGACAGGGGATTCTCGATCAGATGACATACTTCATCAAAGCCTTTACAATTGCCAATCACACCGACGTTAAAGACTTTCAGAAAAGCGTCGGCAAAATGCGCTTCAACACAGAGGCAGAGCTCGCAACTCTCTTTGGCCTCTGTGATGACTTGTGCGCAAAGATGATAGCTGCAAATTCCGTACCGCCCAAAAATCCAGAAGCTTCATGCAGGGCAAAGGGTACGAAAGATAAGGGTCAGGATGACTCTGATGATGACGCTGATGATTCATCAGATCATCCTGAGGGGGAGAAACACAGGGAGAAAGCTGCAAGCAGAGGTCTACCCGCTCCACCGGTATCCGCAGAACCCCTAAAACAAGTTCCCCCAACTCAAACCCAAGGAAGAAATCAACAACAGTCCATAGAGGCAACAACCACCTCTATGGAAATAACCGCTGAAGAAACCACAATTACAACCCAAGTACCTGAAACCAATCAAGATCAACAACAGAAGTCCACGGAGGCAACACCCACCTCTGTGGAAACAACCTATGTATTCGGAGAAGATGTGCCAACCCGTGAACAATTCCAAATCTTAACATCCTCCGAAGAAGACCAACCAACACCAACAACATCTGAAGAACCCAAACTTCCATCTCCAACACCAGAAGCCGAGAAGACAAAATCTCCATCTCCCACACCCAAAACTAGAATCAAGTCGATTGCTCACAAAAGAAAATATTTGAGAAAGTCTACAGAAGCCTCACCAACCTCCTCACCATCCAAGACCTCAGAAACACAAGTGTCAAAACCAACAGAGGCAACCCCCACAATATACAGTGGGTTATTGAGCTATTTATCTGTGTTATTTACATCTCACGTATTTGATATAGTGTGTTCTTCTACCTTATTATATCTTTTAGTTCGTTAAAAACGCTTCTGCATTATATCTTGTTTGAACTATTAGATAGAATCATCATTGTTAAGCAAAACAGGAACCAACATTTGTTTTCCTCCTTTTCTGAAAAATTCAACTTTTCAGAATTAGTAGATGATCCAGATGATTCACCATGCTAAAAAGTACTTGATTCATCAAAGAATTTCTTATTCTCTTCTAATGCTTTAATCTTAAAAAGATCATACTCAGACTTTAACTTCTCAAGCACTTCTATTTTTAAGACATAAGATTTATTTTCTTTTAAAACTTTTTCAAGTTTAAAATCAACATCACAGTAGTCATTTTCAAGTTCATCAAAAGTTTTTCTTAGCTCTTCAAGCTCTTGATTAACCTGTTTAAATTTATTTTCAAGATCTGAAAAACTTTCTGACTTTGACTCAGAATTTTCAGTTGACCCAGAGTTCTGACTAACAGACTCAGAATTCTGACTAACTGTTTCAGAAATCTCATTGTTTTCATAAACCTTGCTTGCTTCAAATATATTCTCAATGTCAGTATAGGAGAAACTTGGTTGTTTATCTTTGTAACTAACATTCAGAGAATCATACTTGAATTTAGCATCATTATATCTTGGTTTCTCTTCTGTTGGTTTTGAAATTTCTTTCTTAACCTTGTCTTCTGAAATTTCTGAGTTCTCATTTTTTGTCTCAGAAATATGTACTTTTTCAATATTTTGCTTTGGTAAATTATCAGAACTTGTCATTGAACTAGCTGGTCTTACAAAAATTTCAACTAAATATGAGATTTCTGGTTTAGGGCCTTTTAGTTCCTCAAAATCATAAAGATTTATTGGAGCCTTTTTCAAAATAGTATTTTCCTCCAAACCTAATCCCATTTTTGGATTGTAAAACCTTGTGTCTTTTACATTGCTTGTGAGAAGACTTAAAGTTTGTTGAGTTTGACCTCTTTTCAGATTGAGATCTTCTAACTCTTTGATTTTAGTATATAAATTCTTTCTTTCATCAAGCAACATATCCACTTTAATCTGCAAATCAACTTTTTCATCTTTTACTTCTTAAAGTTCATCTTTTAACTCAGAAATCTTTTTCAAAAGATCAGAATTCTCTTTTCTGACTTCTTGTTTCTCAACCTCAGTTTCTTCAAATCTTACTTTAAACATTTCCTTTTCTATTCTGAATTTGTTAACCAGAATTCTTTCACCTTTTATTTGTTTTCTGAGATTAACAAATTCAGATTTCATATTTCCAATTTGAATCATTAAATCAATTTCAATACTAGAGTGTACCTCAGTTGAAGATTCAGAACCTCCTTCTTCATAATCTGAATCATCTTCATCACCCATTTTGTCCATATAACTTTTCATTTGTGAGAAGTGAATGCAGTCCTCTTCATCAGATGAATAATACAGGCAGTTCTCTTGTTCTGCTAGGAGTGCAATCCCACTGTCTTTGGTTTTGGCCAACTGAGCTTTCTTTGCATAATACTCACAGTCTTTAACAACCTTCACTCTACAATCCATTGCATAGTGACTAGGTTTTCCACATTTAAAGCATAGATCCTTCTCTTTCCTTTCTTCCTTCTCTTTCCTTTCTTCCTTCTCTTCTTTCTTCTCATACTTTTCTTCTCTATCTTCCTTCTTCTTATATCTCTCTTCTGAACTCCCCTGTCTTTCTCTTCTGAACTTTCCCTCAACAAATTTCTTCTTTCCATACCTTTTATTGAAGGTGTTAGTCAACAAGGCCAATTTCTCAGCTATCACCTTGATATCAGCATCCTCATCAGATCCTTCCTCTTTTTCAGATTCCTCTTCTAACTTTGGAATTTCAGAAAGAAACACAGATTTCTTTGTTGTCTTATTGATCTTGGATTTTCTTTCTGAAAGTAATGCTAAATGATCTGAAACATTTTTCTTTTCTTCAACAACTTGATTAACAGAATCTTCATGTTGATTTAACACACAGAACAAATCATTCAGATCTTCCTCACACATATCCTTGTTCATCTGAAGACTTATAGCAAAAGATGACCATTCTGAATTAAGACAATTCATAAATTTGTAGTTGATCTCTGACTTGGTTTTCTTTAGCCCATTCCTCCTAAGATCATTCAAAATAGTGCAAAACTGGTTGTATATTTGAGTTAAACTCTCACAATCCTTTGCTTTGAATCTTTCATATGCATTAATGCACTAATTCAGTTTTGCCTGAATTGATTTTGTTGTACAAAGCATCTGCTTCTCCAGTTCATCCCACATTTCTTTAGCAGACGTTCCACTATCAATTCGATTGAATATGTCATTAGGAATTTCCAAAGTCAACAAAGTTACAGCCCTCTTGTCTATTGCATGTCTTTTATTTTGTGCTTCAATATATTGTGAGAAACTCTTTCTTACTCTGGTAGCAGGAATCTCTGGTGTAGTAGTTGTAGCAGGTGTAGCAGCAATATCAACATAGACTTCAATTGGACCTTCACGAATTAAGATCATCAAATTCTCATCAATATTATCCAAGAATTGAATAATCCTGATTTTTCCATTGTTGATACTCTTCAAGAATTAGAACAGATAGCTTCGTCTCAGATCCCATCGAGATAAATTCTTTAGAAGACATGATTGTAAGATGAATTTAATCGATTCAACAGAAAGACAAATTCAAATTTCTTGAACAAAAACAGAACGAATTCAAGAATTACGAAGAATTCAAGGATTATGAGTAGCAGCAGAATTCAATTATCGAATTAATCAAGAAACCTTCAAGAACACGATCAAGAATCCTTCAAGAACACGATCAAGAATCCTTCAAGAACACGATCTTGACCTAATTTGTTTGTTGATTGGCTCTGATACCAATTGTAGAAACCAGGATTCGATCTTACAATGTAATTGTTTAATAAGAACACAATCAAACAGTAGAATAATAGAGAATTGGATTCAAAAGCTTTGTATTCATTCAAGAACAGATTACAGATCTAGAGAGAGAGTCTCTCAAAGATTACAAAGTGAATACAAAAGCTATTCAAAAGTTATGCGAAAGTTAGTTAGCTTACAGTTTCTAACTCCTATATATATTGTAAAGAAAAGCTAAAGCTACAGTACATAAACATGACAAACCAATAGAACAATTACACGTGTTCTAATGAATAACAGAATATAACTGAAAATGTCTATGACATAAGTTCTGAACAACATGTTCAGAACTTCTAAACATTCTTCCGATTGAGCATACTTCAGAACATACACTTGAGCACATGACATTTTCATCTTCACATTCAGAACTTCGGAGTCTCCTACTCAGAACTCTGAGCCTTCTGTTCAGATTCAACACTTAGCATCATTTCAATACTTTCCAATCAGAACTTCTAAGTCTTGTTTCTCAGAAGCCTGAGTCTTCAGTTCAGACTTCAACACTTGGGCTTTTTGACAAACTCCAGTTCTAACACAATCTCTTCAAAGTTCGGAGCCAAGGCAACAGCAACAGAGAAGCACATTCAGACTTCTCTAGATGCTCATAAGGTCAACTTCAGCAGTCAGGTAGATGAAGTCAAAATGGCTGCAACAGAGCTGGAAGACACTCTGAAGTCTGTTGCGGAAAATTTTAATGAAATAGTCTCTGCCAAAGCTTCCAGAAAGAGAAAAGCTCTGGTAGAGAACCTAAGAGACAAGGGTTTGCTGTTACAGACGGCATTAGGTCAGATGTTGGTGAAGACTTGTCTGAACAACAAAAGAGGGAGAGAGTCTTTTTCAGAGACATTGGGTACACTTTCCAAGAAAAACCTATCAGAACTGAAGCAGAGACCTCAACCTACACAGAACCTATAATACCAGAAACCATCCTGATTGATTCACCAACCAACTATCCAAGGAATGAACCAGAGAGGCCAGAGAACCAAGCCTCTGCTGATGAACAACCAAAGCAACCCAACCCTGATACTACCATTATTATCCATGATCCTTATCAGAATGAAACATCAGAGGCCATGGATATCTTGATAATCTGGGAACCAACAGTTGGAAGGAGGATGAACAAAGTATAGAAGGGATTCAAATGTAGGCTTGATTTGTGAAACATGTGATGGAGAAGGTCCAGTTGTGCCAACTCTTGAAAGATGAGAATGGAGGGGATTCAAAGCCATTAATGGTGATTGCACCCTACCAAAAACCTGTAATTTTCGAGCATATATATCTATATAGGATGGTCGGATGAAAAATTTGAGGGTGTTAGTATCGACAATTAGAAGAGTTTTTGCATTTGAATCTCGGCAATCGGTACGTTGAAGAGGAATATCAAAGAGCTTGAAGTTAGGCTCATTTTCGGTAGTGATTCTACCTCAAATCTCGATGTTTTTGAGTGATTCTTGTTCTAGATGATGAGAAATCGAAAAACTAAAATGTAGGAAATTGAATCTTCGAAAATGGATGAGAAACAAGGTCAAGCGGCTCAAAAGGAGATCATCGGAAAACTGGCGTTGTCGCCGGAAAAACGACCTTCGTCGGTCCCGACGACCTCCTCCGGCAAGGCTCCAACGACTTTTGGGTTGTGGGCTGGTAGGGTGATGTTGGGCATGTCCTGTTTACACATTAAGAGGGGTCCAAGTGTTTAGAAATTGGATTTTTGTTTTGGAAGCCCAAACATTTGGTTTATTGAATTAATTAATTGTTGGTAATTAATTAATTTAAATATGTGAGGGTTATTAATTAAATAATTTACTAAAATTAATATTTTAAATATGTTTTAGTATTATTTAATTATTAAAGAAGAAACACTAATTTATAAAGAGACAACTAATAATTTAATTAGGACTTCGAGATGTCGATATCTTTGTATTTTAGACGCAAGTAAATTAGATTGGTTATTTGGTGAATTTTTGGAGATATATAAGAGGAGTATAATTAAGGATTTACCGAGGTTAATCGTTAGTTGTGTTTTGGTTAACTTTTGGAGAAAATATAGACATTATTGGATATTATTGCACCTATAGTTGACTTTTGGCCAAAATAGGTGGAACAACATGGTACAAAAGTGAGACAGAAACTAAAAAAATACTAATCTACCCCCATTTGATGTATAATCCTAATACGGTATTAGTCTAAGGGTCACCACTACCCATCGCCACCCGCTACCACTATCGGCGGCCAAAGGTAGTCACCGCCAACCACTGTCGGCCACCTCTACCTATTCCTCCACTATAACAACCTCAAGCACCACCTTTACAATCATCACCTATCGCCACCATCACTACCATCGCCGACCACCTCCACTAATACCGATCACCACCAACCATGGCACCACCACCATCGGTTGCCACTGCCAAGCATCGTCGGCCACCTCCACCTCTTCCTCCACTACAACAACTTCCTACACCATCGACCATCGGGACCTCTGTGAAACCCAGAATCTAGCAATGATATGTAGAGAGAAAATCTAGAGTGCACAAGTCATCCATGTATTGATCTTTAGAGAGTAAATGACAAATGCTACAATTGTTACAAGATTAACAAAGGAGTCTTCTTTATATAGTAGGGCCATGACATGTCCATGCCTATACTAAGAAGAACAGTACAAAATATTAATACTGTCTTGATAGCTACAATAAATCCCTAACAATCTCCCCCTTATTTATCAAGGCAGAAAGGGTCTTCTTCTTCTTCGAAACCCAAGATGCGTTTCAATCCTTCGCATAGCCATTCTGAAATTCAATCTTTCATCTATCTCTTCAATGGCTCTTGACAAAACTCTTCTAGGTCTTGAAGACATCCAATTGACTTTTCGTTCAGCATCATGTCTTTTAAGCTTTTCAACCAACTGAAGTCTTACAATCTTGAGCGTACCGTCAGAATACTTTTCCAACTCATTAAACCGAATGAATATCTTATTTTCACCACTTCTGAATACAACACCAAACTCTGGTTCTCCAGTCATAGCAAATAGAGTCATCTTCATTAATCCAGGCAAACTTTGATTAGGCCTCAACAAGTTAACTCTTGGTTGATAACTCTCCACGGCCGTTTATAGATCATGACACTGTGTGAACAAGACGTGTCTTCTGAAAAATCTTTTGATGGCATTCAGTGCAAGAGTTACGTTTTCCCTTCTGATCTGAAGATCTCTGAAATGATGATACATGAACTCAAAATCTTCCATCGTTAAGTGACAAAAATCAGCTTCAGAGAATCTGTAATCTCTACAATCCTGCCTCTGAACTACAAACTCTGGATACCACATTTTGTAATACAATCTGGCCATTACCTCCTTTATAGTCACAATCAACTTCTTGTTCCTCACCTCTCTTTTCTTTTGACACTTGTCTCTCAGAAAATACATATACTCGAACTTGTATTCGCTGTTTGATCAGTAATTCCCAACACGGCGTAGGGATTCAAACTTCTGATTATGTGCACAAACAGACTTCTTTCAGACTCTTCCAAGAATGGTGTTCTCAAATACAAAGTTCTTTCACGCTGCTCAAGTTCAGACAGTTTTCTGCTTCGTGAGGATGATGGACCAGGTTGATCAGCTGTATTGGAAGGACCAACTTCGTCATGGGTAGGATTAACAGGTGGTATTAAAGGTGTAGAAGATGGAGGTTCAATATCTTCAGGTTTAGGTTCTTTAAAGACTGGATTATGAGAAGGTTGTGATTCAGGTTGAATGGGAATGGATTCAGAAGTTGGAATTGGTTCAGATACTGGTGTAGTGGTTTGAGTTGAACTGGGTTGGTTTAGGTTAAAAGATAAAGGTGTAACATCAGATTGAACAGGTATAAAGGTACTTGAGATATGTTCAGGTGAATGAATAGGACTTACAGTTATTTCCTCAGGAGTTTGTGGCCCATAGATTTCAGTTAGTATGTCTACCTCATCTTGTGTGAACCCAACACCTTGATCCTCTGGTTCATAGGTAAGCAAAGCGAACGGTTCTGCTTCCTCCTTAACTTTCCAATACTGATCATATTCTCTTGCCAGATTATCATCACCTTCATCACCAGAACTGATTTCAATTAATTCAACAGATTCCACAAATCTGTCTACCACTTCCCTTATCTCCTCCTCATTTACCTCAGGCTTTTCAACCGTCGGTTCTGCATTCGGATCAACATACAATACGACCTGTTTTCCACTTTCATCACCCATAGCTCCAGATTCAAACATATCAGAAATCTCAGCAACAGTTGGATTCTTCTTTAAGCCTCGTGAACTATCAGACTCAGCCCTTCTCTTCTTACTCATCTCCCCCTCATGATCATGATCATCGGGATCCTGATCATGCTTTCGTTTCAAACCATGGGCTTGAGTCTTGCAACCCTGATTCAGTAATGCTTTCAACTCATCTAAGGACTGCTTCATATCATTCAAAGATTGTACAACTATTGACTTGAAAGAAGTAAACTCTGTGGATAATTTTTGGAACTCCATGGATGTAACTGTAGATGTAGGTGTAGGTTGAGGTGGTGGTGGTGGTGGTGGTGGTGTAGATTGGAAGTTCTGTAGTAGCGATAATAGAGTTTTACTTTGTTGATCTTCAGGGCTAATGGACATCAGCTTAGCATAAAACAGATCTCTTAACTCATCAATACTTTGATCAACTGGAGGTTGTTGAACTGAAGGATGCTGAGTTACACGAGGTGGAGCCAAGTAAATTTCTGGACGTGAACGAACAACGGGCTCTTCAATTGCCGGCCCTTTTCCTTTCAATAAAATTTTCACCCCTTATATCTCCCATGTGAATGATTCCTCAACAGTCTTTAAGGCGCCGTCAAGAATTTCCCTTGTCACAAAGACGGGTAACGTAACACCGGCACTACTTAGGTTCGCCGTTGACACAACAGTTGTTTCAACTGTGTGACCTACGCTCAGTGTTGGCATAGTGTTAGCACTGGTAGGATTTCCACTCTGTCCTTGTAGTCCTGTGAGAGGATCTACTCCGAGTATTCCGGATGGGTCACAAAGACTCGCATCAGTTGTTTCAGAAAGTGTCCTATTCAAAGAATTAAAAATGTTAGCAATAGGCACTAGACTCTCAGCATGTGCATAAATGAAGGTCGAGGACCGGGGAGGAGGTCGCTCTGTTTCAATACCCGAAATCTCCAAGTGAGATCCAGATAGATTATGTGCTAAAGCCCCGTGAGAAGATGAGACAGCTTCTTGTTGAGAAGAAGCTGAATGGCTGGCTGAGGTGTGCAATTGCGTTACTGGGCGAGTAACGTCTTTTTCAACACCTGATCCGAACAAATGTGATCTGGTGGTGGATGTGGCTGCCCTTCTGGTATAGAAATGTTTGGTAGCACTCACACTCTCCATATTTTTTTTTCATTTTCTCTCGCAGACTCACATATATTTTCAACTAATTCTCCCTCGGTTCTCCTTATACCTCCCATTCCTTCACTAACTTGAGAAGTCATTAATGGCATGTCATCAAAGTTCAGTTCTTCCACATCAATATTAGCTGACAAATTCATTTGTGGAAAGACTAGGATATCAGCATGATCACCAAACATATTTTATGCATCAGCACCATCATTTCCATCACTCCCATTATTATCATCATCAGAATTTCCATCATTTTGTTCCTCCGCGGGATCAGACGCGTTGTCAGACTCTGTACTATCATCAGAATAACCAACTAAAGGAGCAACCCTAATGTGTTTAGGAACTACTTCTTCAGTATCGTCTTGTATAAGGTCATCTGTATGTGTGTCCTCAGACGATGACCCTGCATCTTCAAGTACCGATGACTGACCCCCACCAGTTCCCCTCTCGGTATTTTCCCTCGACTCTCCCCGTTCAGTAGCCCTTGCATCCTGAACCCTCACAGACTCCTCTCGCCTAGGGGTTGAGTCTTGGGGAGGTTCCTCCGGTGTTGACCGGACCATAGACTCTCTATAATAAACTATACACTCAGCGTCCTGATCCGCGTATTTAAGGAACCCTTCCGGTAATGCAATTTCATAAGGATAAGTCTTCTTCGGAAGTTGAAGATATTGCATTGCTTTTTCAGGTACAGAAGGATGATTTATACGCCGTGGAATCTCCCGGTTAGAGTGAAGCATACTCTGAATAATAATCAGAATAAACCTCATGTACGGAATATAAGGCTTTCCTTTGTTTTGACGACGTAGCTCTAACTTCTCGTTCAGTTCATGCCAGAAGATAGCTGCATAATCTACGTGAAGATCATACACCACCGCATGAAATAATTTCAGAAACCCGATACTAGCACTGTCAGTTCCCGCATGTTTGGCAGTTAAGCATCGGTTAATAATGGAAAAAATAGCATAGTACAAAGGTGGTAGATTCACTTTACTGAAGCCCTTCACTTTTGTCAGATTCGTGGTATATCCCATTGCGCGTATACCTTCAAACACTTCTTCCTCAGACGGATAAGGATCAAATTCAGTTTTGCCTTCTCTAGAATCAGGCTCAGGTTGCCTCAATACAAGTCTCAATCTCTGGAAATCAAGCTTTGTGATAAACTCGTCGATCTGGAATAAAAAGATAGGTCTTTCGTTCTCAAGTGATGTAGTGATTGTCTTCCATGCTTGTTGAAGATATAGCATAGGCACATTGACTGTGTGAGTCAATGCGTATGCTAACGGGTGATTACGAAGCACTTCCTTGACCACCGGATGTATGTTGACCTTGTCAAAATCAACGTGATGATTATTCGGAATGATCGCGACATAATTGATCAGATGAATAATAAGATGATCTAGATGTCCTCCGGTAAGTGATTGATGTACGGATCGCGTCGATGGTAAAGGAACATCGGGTGTCGCATCGGGTATTCTTGGAACATGTTCACCAAAGCCCTGAACACGGCTTTGTTCTTCCTGATTTGCCATCTGAACTGTTGTTTTAGAACAAAACAGTTCTGAAAAAGGTTATCATTTTGAAAAAAAAATTGAAAAAATTCCTGAAATTTTCTAAGTGTAGGTTTCGGATCACACACATACACAATGGGTTCGGATGAACAAGAGTCCGAAACCAAGGGAATTCGAATCAAGGAGGATCCGAAACCAAGGATTTCAAACCAAGAAGGATCTGAAACCAAGGATTTCGAACCAAGAAGGATTCGAAACCAAGGATTTCGAATCAAGACAGACCGGAAACCATGACTTAGTTGATTTCAAAATTTTCAAAAATTCTTTTAAACACCAGATTTCGTATCCAAAAGGAACCGAAACCAAGGATTTCGTATCCTGATGGATTCGAAACCAAGGATTTCGTATCCTGATGGATTCGAAACCAATGACAAGTTAACACAAACCTTTTTTCAAGAAAAATTGTCCATGATTTCGTATCAACAAGGATTCGAAATCAGGACTTCATACAATTTTTATCACCAAGAACAACAGTGATTCGAAACCCTAACATCTATTCTGAAATAAGAAGGGTTCGAAACCCTATGAAGAACACGTACGAAGAATACGAAGAACATTTGTTTAAATTCAAACAGATTTTTCACAAAAAATCATAACAGATGAATAAAATCGATGAAAATGATTTGATGGAAAGATGCACAAGATGAAATCGAATCTAACAAGACAAAAACTAACAGAAATGGTTACCTGATGAAGGAGAATCGAACAGATGAATTTTGAGATTGAAGATGATGAACAGTGCTTTCGTGAGAGAATTCGAATCCTTTGCCAAAATGAAATAAGTGGGAAATGAAAATTTTGAACTCTATTTATACTTAAAAAAATTTGGACACTTGGCACGATTTAGAGTGCCCCACTTGGCAAACAGTAGAAAAAGGCATGTCTGAAAAATAGACATGGCACTGTTCATCTGAACAATTTGCATGAACAAAGATGCAAAAAGTTCCAAAAGAATTAGAATCAGATAAAGTTGAAAAATTTTATAAAAAAAATTTGAATTCGTACCCATCTAGATTCGAAACCATATGATTTCGCATCCTTAAGGGTTCGAAACCATTGGTTTCGAATCCTTAAGGGTTCGAAACCTTTGGTTTCGCATCCTTAAGGGTTCGAAACCTTTGGTTTCGCATCCTTAAGGGTCCGAAACCTTTGGTTTCGATTCCTTAAGGGTTCGAAACCTTTGGTTTCGATTCTTTATAGGTCCGAAATCTCAAATATTTTCAAAAAATACAACTTTTTCAGAAAAGGTTTCAAACTGTTCAAAAACTTTTACATCAGATAAAATCTTTGAAGTCTTTTACTTAAACTTTCTCAAAAAAAAAATTACTTACAGACTTATGCCAATCTGCTCCCCCTAAACAGATGCATAATCAGTTGTCTCTTCTTCAAAAAAATCTGCACAAACAGATGAAAATTTGGTACTCATAGAACATGAGTCCATGCCAGTTAGTTGTATCACTTTATGAAAAATTCAAACTCCCCCTCAAAAGATGAATATAATTAAATAAACAAGAACATATACTCCCCCTCAATGTTTTAAAGAAAACTAAGAAATGCCTAAGTATTCAACATTCCTAGTTTACTGATTAGAAAAGTGAACCTTTTTTCATCTAAAGGTTTTGTAAATAAATCAACAAGCTCTAGTTCTGTTGGTACGAAATGCATTTCTATAGTTCCCTTCTCAACATGGTCTTTGATAAAATGGTACCTGACATCTATGTGTTTCGTCTTGGAGTGTTGAACAGGATTTTCAGTTATTGCAATTGCGCTTTTGGAATCACAATAAATTAGGATCTTGTTGAAGATATATACATAATCCTTTAGCTGAGTCTTCATCCAAATTACTTGTGAACAGCAACTAGCGGCGGCCACATATTCTGCTTCAGCCGTAGATTTTGCTTCTTTGATGACCAGCTTACAAGTTTGTCTCCCAAAAATTGACAAGCACCAGATGTGCTTTTCCTGTCCATCATATTTCCCGCATGATCTGCATCTGTGTAAGCAGTTAGTTCAAACCCAGAATCCTTAGGATACCAAAGACCCAAATTCTTTGTGCGTTTGAGATATCTAAGGATTCGCTTTACAACCACAAGGTGAGATTCCTTCCGGTTAGCTTGAAAACGTGCACAAAAAGATGTTGCAAACAAAATATCCGGTCTACCTGCCGTTAGATATAGTAAAGATCCAATCATGCCTCGGTATAACTTTTGATCGACTGATATACCAGATGAATCAGCGTTCAAAAGCTTACCGGTAGCCATGGGAGTTTTCATGGTGGAAGAGGAATTTAGGTCAAATTTCTGAAGCATATCATTTATATATTTTGATTGATTAATGAAAATGCCTTCATTTGACTGTGTCACTTGGAGTCCAAGAAAAAATTTTAGTTCTCCCATCATACTCATTTGAAAGCGGCGTTTCATCACCTCTTCAAAATCTTTACACATCTCGGGATTCGTAGAGCCAAATATAATGTCGTCAACATATATTTGTACTAGTATTAAATCTTTACCTTTTCTTTTGAGAAAAAGAGTTGTATCTATTGTACCTTTGGTGTATTCATTTTCAAGCAGATGAATAGTCAGAGTCTCATACCATTCCCTTGGTGCTTGTTTTAGACCGTAGAGTGATTTGTCTAAAACGTAGACATGGTTTGGATATTTTGGATCTACAAAGCCCTCAGGTTGACTTACGTAAACCTCTTCATGAAGTATTCCGTTCAGAAGCGCAGATTTGACGTCCATCTGAAATATCTTCATGCTTTTATGCGCGGCGTATGCAAGAAAAATTCTGATGGCTTCAATCCTTGCTACTGGTGCATAGGTTTCATCATAATCTATTCCTTCTTGTTGATTATACCCTTTTGCAACCAGTCTTGCTTTGTTTCTGACTATAATTCCTGCTTCGTCTTTCTTGTTCCTAAAGACCCATTTAGTTCCAACAATGGTCTTGTCTTTAGGACGCTTCACCAAATGCCAAACTTCGTTACGCTTAAACTCATTTAACTCCTCTTGCATGGCGTTTATCCAATCTGGATCTTGTAAAGCTTCGGATGCTTTCTTGGGTTCTAACGTGCTTAGAAAGTTGACATACAAACATTCGTTTGTAGTCGCAGATCGTGTCTTCACTCCATCATTGAGATCACCAATAATATCTGCTGGGGGTGTGCTTTTGTCCATTTATGTGTACTGGGAAGAGTTGGAATCTCTACACGAGTGTTTGAAGAATCATTCTCATCCAAAACTGCAAGAATCTCTTCAGTAGATTCAGCTGAAGATACATGTGTCGGTTCTGGTATGTTAACCTCCGATGATGTGTTTACTGAAACCCGAACTTCAGGCTGAATTTCAGGTTCAGAAACTGGAATAGTTGTAGGTTCACTTTGAGTTTCGTTGTTCGCCCAGAAGTACTAGCACCGACATCGTCAGATGGACCGGAGACATTAACACTCGTCTGTTGTGGAGATGCATTTACAGATGTGTTGGGTGATTCCATATCTGCACAATAATCCATAAATGCATCATGAAATAACAAATCTAAATCTTTAGTACTATTATTATTTAATACATAATTAGAAAACTGTTTTGCCACAGGTTCTACTCCTTTTTTAGTAGAAGCTTCAGATTTATGTCCGAGTTCTGAACTGTGTTGTCCAGAAGTCAAAGTCACACTCTCGTCAAACGTAACATTGATACTCTCTGTTAGCCCCAAGTATCTGTAATGTAAAAGTATTGAAAATATTATCAAGTCAGAAGACCATCAGAGATGCAGCAGAAGACTTAGAAGAAAAAGCTTCAAGAAGATCAACAGAACTCAGCAGAGTTCTGGTGAAACTAACAGAGCTCAACAGAGCTCTGTCAGAAGATCAACAGAAGAACTGGTCACAACCGAAGACCAACAGAGCTCTGGTCTATGAGCTCTGTTGTAGTGAAGACCTCTGTGATGCCTAAGTCTCGTATGAAATACCAAGTGTTAGACAAGTGTCCATACTTTCCACGTATGCCCTAAAATTAGGAGACACACTTTCCACGTGTCATTCTAGGGTACGATAGTACACTGTCTTCACTTTATCAGGGCTATAAATAGAGAGGTAGTGGAACAAACAATTGTAAGCTTTGGGAAGAATAGTTTTCCACAATTGTTTAAGCACACACTGCATCAATCCCGAGCACTACCTCCGTACGATATTGTTCCCTGTGAGATTTCAGGATACACCATTGATCTTGTTCTTGGTGTTATCCATTATCAATATACGAGCAGCGTTTCTTATTTGATCTTGTTATGATTATCCTGTTCTATAATTGATTCTCACTATTACAATATCATTTACACAATCACTCACTTTAATGGCTTTATATTTAAATGCTTCCGCTGTCTATATTACTACCATTAATGTGATACAACGTGAATCTGGGAACCTACAATTGGTATCAGAGCTTGCTTGATTTTCTGAAATCAACCCATCCAATCTACCAAGGTTGATTCACTGTTGTTGATTGTGTGTGCATTTCAAAGCTTCCTAGTATACTCTGTTTTACAGTTTAAAGTTTAAAAGTTAATATACCACTGTCTTAAGCTTTCCAGTCTAGATTAAAGATATTATCTACTGTTCATTACTGTTCCATTGGTTACTATTCACTTACTTTCAGTTTATACTCTTTCAAATCCAGTTGAAACTGTTATACCCTGTTTTTCTGAAAAATGGCAAATAACCATATCAATGCTGTTTATACTGCTGGTTCTCTAACTAAGCCTCCTATTCTTCTGAGAGATGAATATCCTCAATGGAAGATTAGGATGGTTAACTTCCTTGAGGGGATGGACAGAGATTTAATACGTTCTGTCACGGATGGACCATTCAAACCCATGGTTTTGATTCCACGTGTACCCGTAAAACAAACTACTGCTGAGATTCCTGCTCACCTTGAACCCAAAACCACCGGATTTACTGATGAAGAGACATTAAAAATGGAAAATGATCTAAAAGCAGTTAGACTTCTGATTATGGCCATTCCTAATGAAATATTTCAAGAACTAGATTCATGTGTTACTGCCAAAGAAATATGGGATTAACTTCTTAATCAGCTTGAGGGTGGCATCAAAACCCAAAAGAACAGAAGGACCCAATGTATAAATGAATACAACGATTTCAAGGCACTTCCTGAGGAAACCTTACAAAAAAACTACAACAGATTCAATGTTTTGTTAAACAAATGTAAAAAGTGTGGGGTTGTTAGGTCGAAGGAAGATAACAATGTTTTGTTCCTGAAAAGTCTGAATGATGAATGGTTAAATCTGTCCATGTCTTTACAAGCTAACCAAGATCTAGATGCATGGTCTCTTACCGATGTGCATGGCACTCTGGTTGCACAAGAGAAGGATGTTGTCAAACAAAAGGGCAAATCCACCATTGCAGGACCTATTGCGTTAGTCTCTGAATCAAAGAAATCCACAGAAGGAAAGACCAACAGAGAAAGTTCTAGTAGAGGAAAGAAGAAGAAGAGTAAGAGTTTGGTAGCTAGAAGTGATACAGAAGAAAACTCGTCAGATGAAGATGACGATATAAATGTGTTTGCTAAATCTATTGCATTAATCACTCAACAATTCAGCAAGAGATTTGGCAACAGAGCATTCGACAGAAGAGGTAGATATGAAAAAGATGAGAACAGAGCTTATGTTGCACCCCCACAACAGAACCATCACAACAGAGCTCCGACAGAACAGAGACAGCAACAGAAGTTCAATACTCTTGCTCCACAGAAGGCTGATGCTGCCCAACCCATCAATCAGAATGATGGACGCTGCTTTAGATGCAGCAAACCTGGCCATTTCTCTGCTAATTGTAAAGGAAAACTTGTGAAAGATCAAGATTATTACAAGATTATTACAGAGAAAGAAGCTATGTTGCTGAAATGGAGAATTGGATCTCTGACTCATCCTCTGACGATGAACCAGAGCAAGCCATTGTTGCTGTGGATGATGGAAGTTTGGAAGTTGATTGGATGACCGGAGGAAGAATAGAAAAGTCCGAAGAAGAAGATGTGGCTCATGCATTTGCCCTGACCGTAACAGAGCCAGACAACAGAGCGCTGGAGACAACCAGAACCAGTGCCAAGGTACATTTCTCTAAATCCAAGTCTGACTCAGAACTTGAGATGCATGTGTCATTACTTACTGAAGAGTTTCAACTCTTAAAACAAAAGCTTTCTGAGGAAAAAGAGTTAAGAAAGCTAGCTCAGAAGGATCTGTCCTTCTAGAAGAGAGAGAAAACACTCTTAGAACAAGAAAAGGATGAAATATCCAGAGAGAAATCTGAGCTAGAAGTCTTACAACAAAAGAAAGAAGGCACGTTTTAAAAAAGGGTTAAAGAGTTTGAAGAAATTTTGAAACAAAAAGCTGAAGAAGTTGCTAAATCTGAAAATGAACGTTTAAACTATGTTGCTCTAAAAGACTATTTTCAGAGAGAAAGGGAAACTTTACATCAATCCCTACAGAAAAAAAGAGATTTTAATCAAAAAGTACCAGGATGCACAGAATGTGTATACCAAAATCAATTCTCAAGAAGACAAGCAAGGTCTAGGTTTTAGTGACATTGTTCCTTACAAAAGAAGGTTAAAGGCATCTTATCCCTTTGCCTTCTCTATTGGAAAAATGCAAGAGGATGTGATCTCTGGAACTGATGTTTTCAAAAGAGCCAAAATATCATATTTTACAAAAGCAAAAAGACTAAGCTTAAGGAATGTCAGCTATGACTCCTTGAATCAAGAAAAGGTTACAAAACCATCTGAAAAGTTTATTCTTGATCAGGGAAGAGCAGAAATAAAGCTTACCGATTCCATCAAAAGTCAAGATCCAAAAGAAATCTTTAACTTCAATTCTTTCAAGGAGGAGAAGTCTGTTACTTCCATTACAGAATCCTCGTGTGCTTCAATACAGAGAGAACTCAACTCTGAAGTCCCAGTCTTCTCTCCATCCTCTGAAACCTTACGAACAACTTTTGAAGAGGATATTTTGAAAGTTATTGAAGAAAATGCTGCTTGTGATGCTTTAAAACCAAAGATAAGAAAGTTTAAATCCACCAGAGCTGATAACTCTAAGATACCCAATAAGTCTAACACCTCTACCAGAGCCATCAGAGACTTTATGTGCTCTGACAGTGACTCTGATTCTGAGGTAGATGAGCAAATTTTCTGTGCTCCTAAGACTTCTTTGCACAAACCTAAACAAGTAATTGTTGAATCTGGTTCTCTGAAAAACGTCTCATTCTTTAAGAAACAGAACAGATTTATACCTTTGCCAAATTTGAAAAATAAGGGTATCAGAATTCTTTACTCTAATGAGATAGAAGAAAAGAAAAGAGGAAAAGCTAAGATTATTCATGAAGACTATATCTCTGTTCCTTACGCTTATGATCAAGTCAAATTTACAACAGAGCAGAAAGGAAAATGGAAAGTCAATGACCAACCTACTCCTACACCTATTGTAAATCCAAAGAGAAACAGTTTTGTGTCAAGAGAGTTTGCTCCAAGAAACAAAAATTTTAAATCACAGGACAGAATGTACGTAAAGACATCTGGTCCTAGAGTTTTTCAAAATCAAGCTCCCTTTAAACAACAGTCTTTGAATAAAAACGACAATTTGCATCAATCTTCATGTTCTATCAAACGCAATTGTATTCAACTTCTGTTACAGTTAAAGAACCATATGAATGGTCCTCACTGTGTTCTGAATCAGTCATTTCAAAGGAAAAAACCCAAGACTATTCAGAATGCACAGAAGAAACCCTCTGGCATACCATCCCAAAATGGAAAGCCAGAAGGAAAGCCCATGAACGCCCCCAAACCTAACAAGAAAGGACCCAAAATGCAATGGGTACCTAAAAGAAACTAATCTGTCGTGCAGAAACCCCATGTGCAGATCTGGTATTTAGATTCAGGATGCTCAAGGCACATGACGGGGAATAAGGAGCTGCTTACTTCTTTCAAGAACAAAAATGGAAGTGCAGTAACCTTTGGAAGAGATAATGGCAGACATATTAGAGGATACGGTACATTAGTCAATCGTGGTGTTTCAGTTTCTGAGGTTGCTTATGTTGAAGGATTAAACCATAATCTGCTTAGCATAAGTCAACTCTGTGATCATGGGTTTGATGTCAATTTTAGGAAGAAGTATTGTTCTCTGTTGCTTTCCGAGTCTGGTCAAGAACTCTTAAGAGCCGACAGAAAAGGCAATCTTTATAAAATGAATTTCAATCCTAACCAAAACTCTACAACAGAGAAACTCTGTTTAGTGTCTTTAAAAAATGAAGATGTCTGGCTTTGGCATAAAAGATTTGCCCATTTGAATTTTTCAAATCTTAACATGTAACACCCCGTTTCCCAATTTACGTGATTTAACTGTCTCTTTTGGGGTTGAGTTAATTTTTGGGTCGTTATGTACGTGTTCAGGAATCTAGGGGCCAGTTTATCAATTTTGTAAGATGAGGGTGTGTTTGGCATGTATGTAAAGGGGATGGAAACCCTAAACACCCTCATTTGCAGCCATTTGTTTCTTTAGCAAAGAAGAGAGAAAAGAGAAAGGGATTTTCGGAGTTCTTGTGAGCTGCTGTGAAAGACCGACCGATTCTCCTTCGTTAACCGTTGGATCGTCGTGAAATTTGGACAGCGACTTCACGACCCTCTAATCTACATTCTGACCGGAGGGATTTGGCATCGGAGTTCCCAGTAGAGAGAACCAAGTGTCCGAAGTTGCTGTGAAAGGGATTTTCGGAGTTCTTGTGAGCTGCTGTGAAAGATCGACCGATTCTCCTTCGTTAACCGTTGGATCGTCGTGAAATTTGGACAGCGACTTCACGACCCTCTAATCTACATTCTGACCGGAGGGATTTGGCATCGGAGTTCCCAGTAGAGAGAACCAAGTGTCCGAAGTTGCTATATTTTCCAGGCGAAAGATTTGGTGATTTTGGAAGATTCAAGTTGTGAAAGGTTCTAGGAGGATTGTTGTTCGCGGTCTAGAATTGCAAGGTATGTGTATTATGTTTACAAATCAATAGAAATGGGGTGTATGAAATGGGATGTTTGGCAAAGTTTTATGGTATTTGGACTATCCTAGCTATGTCATTTCGGGATGAGAGTTGGGATAGAATTAGAGTTCCATTTTTGGGCTTGTTATGATATGTGTATGTATGAATGTTATAGGTGGTACGAGGTGATTATTATACACTGTGAAGTACTTGGTAATTGACATCTTGACAGGTGAGTACTCTACCTATATTATGTAAGTTATGTGTATGTAGTTGGATTGCATGTGTGATTATGTATATGTTGGCTTTGCGAAAGGAAAGAGTACCTATGGTGGTAGTAATACCCCTAGGGAATATGTTATGTATGAAGAGGCCTGGTACCAGAGTCTAGTTATGACCTTTCTTATTGGCTTTGTGCCTTAAGGAATGGAAGGATGTTACATGTATGTGATTGCTATGTTTATGCGAGTATGTATGCATGATGATATGTGGTATAGGTGCGTGCTCACTAAGCGAAAGCTTACCCCGTTGTTATTCATCTTTTAGTGGCAGGTACATCTTCGAAGAATAAAGGAAAGGCTCCAGCTTGAAGCTTTTGGATTTGCGGCAGCTCAGCAGCTTATATTTTCTTTTGATGAATGATAGTTTTGGATTCTCTAAGCTTTTCAGTTGAATATTGTTTGTCTCAAACTTATTGGTTTTAAGTTGCAAACTTGTACTCTTTTCTATAAGATTATGGGATTTTATCTAAATGTTTTAATTACAAATCTTCCGCTGTATTTTAAGGTTACTTTCCGTTAAATGAGTGTTTTAAAGATAAGGGATGTTACATAACAAGCTCGTGAAATTAAATCTAGTAAAAGAACTTCCTCCACTGAAATTTGACAAAGACCATCTCTGTTCTGCCTGTGAATTGGGAAAGATGAAAAGATCTTCACACAGAACTAAGAGTGATCATAGTTGTCCCAGACCTTTGCACATGCTTCGTGTGGATCTATGTGGTCCTATCTCTGTGAAAAGTCTGTCGAGCAAGAAGTATATTCTAGTACTTATTGATGAATTTTCTAGATACACTTGGATTGAGTTCATCAGAGTAAAATCTGATGTCACAGAAATTCTAATAAGTTTGTTGAGAAGGATACAGGTTCAGTTAGGATTAAAAGTGCAAAAGTTGAGAAGTGATAACGGGACAAAATTCAAGAATGCAAGAATAGATGCATATCTTTCAGAATAAGGAATCTCCCAGAACTTCTCAGCTTCCAGAACTCCACAACAGAATGGTGTAGTGGAAAGGAAGAACAAAACTCTGGTAGAAGCCGCTAGAACCATGTTGGTCGGCTCTGTCCTTCCCATCAACTTCTGGGTAGAGGCAGTCTCAACAGCCTGTTTTACCCAAAACAGAGTTGTCATTGTAAAAAGATTTAAAAAGACTCCCTATGAACTCATCAACAACAGAAGGCCAAACGTAAAATTCTTTCATGTTTTTGGCTGCAAGTGCTACATCTTGAACGACAGAGAACAGCTGGGTAAATTCGACAAAAAGGCGGACGAAAGAATCTTTATTGGTTATTCCTTAACCTCTAAGGCCTACATAGTCTACAACACCAGAACTCGTGTCATTCAAGAGAGCGTTAACGTGTCCTTTGATGAAAGTACATAAAGTGCCTCTGATCGCAAATCAACAGAGGGGACACAGACAAAACAGAAGAAGCCAAGTTCTTCAAAGACAAGGGAAGAAGAAATCAATCTTGTGTTCGATGATCTCTTCGATGATGATATCTCCTCTGTCAACATCAACAGAGGCGATCAAGTTCAAAATTCAACAGAACAGAATCTGACAGGTACAACTCTTACTGGTCCATCCAATACTTCACCATCTACTTCTCTGTCTACAGGTGTAATTCAGAGAAATGAGGAACCACAATCAAATATAAGAGAACCTGAAAATGAGCCATCGTCACCTTTGCTGACCAATGTTGGGAGAGATTCCCTATTCGAAAGCTCACCTTCACAGAGCCCTGTTGGCAATTCACAGAGCAATGAGGCCACTCTCCAAAGTTGTGTGCCACAGAGCCCTGGTGCCAACCCACAGAGCTCTGATGTTGAAGTTCATCTTTTCCCATCAGAAGCACGAACCCCTCCTATTGTCTATGCTCCCATGACAAGATGGACAAAGGATCATCCCCATCATCAAATTATCGGTGCTGCTGAAGATGGTGTGAAGACGAGATCGGCCACAATCAATGAAGCTTTCTTTGTAAACTTTTTAAGCATGATTGAGCCAAAGAAAATTTCTGAAGCCCTTGAAGACCCAAACTGGATCGAAGCTATGCAAGAAGAGCTTATGGATTTCGAAAGAAACAAAGTTTGGTCCTTGGTTCCACTTCCTGAAGGCAAAGCTGCCATTGGAACCAAGTGGGTGTTTAGGAATAAAAAGGATGAAGATGGGATAATCATCAGAAACAAAGCCCGTCTGGTTGCAAAAGGATACTGCCAAGAAGAAGGTATCGACTATGACGAAACCTTTGCCCCTGTAGCTAGACTAGAAGCCATCAGAATCTTCTTAGCCTATGCTGCTCACAAAGGCTTTAAGGTCTATCAGATGGATGTAAAGTCTGCCTTTCTGAATGGCAAACTACAAGAGGAAGTTTATGTCCAGCAACCGCCTGGTTTTGAAAGTTCGGAGTTTCCAGACCACGTTTACAAGTTAGACAAAGCTCTCTACGGTCTTAAACAAGCTCCTAGAGCCTGGTATGAAACTCTGTCCAATTTTCTGTTCACAAATCACTTTGAGAAAGGTAATGTCGATAAAACTCTATTCTTTAGAAGGTATAGGAATGATATACTTCTGGTACAAATATATGTTGATGACATTATTTTTGGGTCTACACAACAAGAGTACTGTGATAGGTTTGAGGATTTGATGAAAAATGAATTCAAAATGAGCATGATGGGAGAACTTTCATTCTTCCTTGGTTTACAAGTAAAACAATCCATCAGAGAGAATTTTATAAGTCAGTCAAAATACATCTCTGATATTTTGAAAAAATACAAGTTCAACAATTCAAATCCAATGAAAACTCCTATTGCCACTGGAGTTAAACTTGACTCTGACCTTAAAGGTGAACCAACAGATGTCAGGAACTACAGAGGCATGATAGGATCACTTCTGTACTTAACTGCTAGCAGACCTGACATAATGTTTGCAACTTGTCTCTGTGCCAGATTTCAAGCAAATCCTAAAGAATCTCATTTGTCTGCTGTCAAGCGCATATTTAAATATCTGAAAGGGACTCAATTTTTGGGTCTCTGGTATCCTCTTAATTCTGGTTTCAAGCTTGTAGCTTATACAGACTCAGATTACGGAGGATGCAAGAATGACAGAAAGAGTACGTCTGGTAGCTGCCAATTACTTGGTGAAAAATTGGTGAGTTGGACATCCAAGAAACAGAATTGCGTATCAACTTCTACAGCAGAAGCAGAGTATGTTGCTGCTGCTAGTTGTTTCTCTCAAGTGATATGGATGAAAACCCAGCTCAAAGACTATGGCCTAGAATATGGAAAAATTCCAATTCTGTGTGATTCCAAGAGTGCCAAAGCAATCACAGCTAACCCATTTCAGCACTCCAAAACAAAGCATATCGATATAAGGTACCACTTCATAAAGGATCATGTTGAAAAAGGGACGATTGACATGTACTTTGTTTCAACCGATTTCCAGCTTGCTGACTTGTTTACAAAAGCCCTTGATGAAAGGAGATTTAACTTCTTAATCAGCAAACTGGGTATGATGAACATGTCCTCCTAACTCTGTTGAAACTCAACAGAGCCTCTGATGTTCCAACAGAGCTCTGTCAAAAAGTTAGGAAGGATAGTTCAACAGAGTCTCTGTCTTTCACCAGAACTCTGTCATGCATACTTTTTCAACAAGCTTAGTGAATCTGTTTGTACATAGTTTTTTTTCTCTTTTCCTTTTGTAAAAAGTTTTTTTTCGCTCATATTTCAAGGGGAGTTTAAAAAGTTTTGTGCATGGTTTTAGGGGGAGCGAGTCAAATCTTTTTTTTAAATAAAAATGACCTCGCTTTCTGTTCTGAAAAGAAAAATCTTTTGAAGAAAGAGGGAAAACCTGTTCTGATGAAAATCCTTTGATAACGTCAAGAACCTACCAGAACTCTGATATTTCACCAGAGCCTCTGTTGCTTTTCACCAGAACTCGGTGAAATTTCTAAAGTCAGTTATGTTCTCGTTCTTTGGCCATTTCCTCATCAAATACAAAATTTTAAAAGATTTTGGGTAAAGGTGAAACACCAAAGGAGTACTTGAAAAGAAAGAAAAAGGGTCACTCGTCAGAGGCAAAACTTGCAAAGCTCCAACAAAACTCTGTCGGTTTATGCCACATCATCAGAAGTAACGTCATCAGAGGTGCGGGTTATTTCTAAGCGTCAACCACTTGTCACCCACACATCTCTAACCGCAACGGTTTACTCGCACAAAAGTGGTCAGAACAAATCCACGTGGCACTCTCTAATTGAAAGCTAAACCACTAGCTGTCCCCACGATACACAATTCAGGCCACTCCACCTTCTGACACTCGAGTGCCTACAGTATCTACGACGATTACCCAGCCACAAGTTCTGACTATAAATATCCATAACCTTGACCCATTTCATTTCTAAACCTCCTAAACCGTTCACCTTTCCCTCTTTTATTCAAATCCTCAGTATTCTTCAAGAAAACCCCAAACCTGCAACAATGGCGGAACTCCAAAACTCTGCTGATTCTAGCCGATCAGAACCCACTGATGATATCATTGTTCTTCCATATGAGTTTGCTGACAACAACTACAGATTCGATCCCACTCCAGGACTCTATCTACCCATGTATCATGTCTTCATTGAGTTCTTTAGAAACTCTGATATCTTTAGAGCCCTAACAGAGTTCGATGACCATCTTCCTGCGATCTATGTCCAACAATGGTGGACCACATGCCAATACATCGAAGAACAAGACGGGATAGTTGGGAGCGTCAACGCAAGTAATGGAGGAGCGGGAACAATCCGCATTAGAGCATGTACCTTAAGAAGAATCTTCAGAATGAAAACCAAAAGACAGCTAGGAATAGACGCCTATGAGAAACCACCAAAAACAGCTGTCCTTCTTGATTTCATGAAGTTTTTGGGCTACAACAAGGATCCGAATAGAATAGGAGAGTTCAAGCGACAGAAACTACCCACTATGTGGAATTTCATGTTCTCCACCTTAAACAGAACCCTTACCAGCAAATCTGGTAGTCAAGACCAAGCCACAATGGAAATCCTACAAATCATGTATGGATTGTTCTTCAATCGAAACTTTGACTACGCCAGCATTCTCTACAACGATCTTATTACGGCTGTTAACACAAAAACCTCATCCATCGCAAGAGGAGGAGTCGTTGGATCCCACAAGTTCTTGAAGATGATCAAGTTTCCACGCTTCATCAGTCTAGTGATCAGAAGACCCTTCGACAGACTGGAACTAACTCATCAGGGTCGCTCCACACCTGTTTGGACGATGTCCAAATTCCTCCCCACCACTTCAGGCGAATATCCCTTCATAAGAAGAATTCCAGGTACAATGCTTGCCCTTATCGCCCCTGACCATATCTCTATCCAGAACTATCAGAGTGCTGCTAAACCTCAAGAACCTGAGGTGAGAACCCCAGCATACTTAGGATCTGAGCCTTCCTTCGAGAGCTTAAGTGAGGAGATAGGAGAGGAAGTTAACAGACCAGAGGCAAGAGCACCCGAAGTGGGGTCTTCCTCTAGAAGAGAGGAAGTAGAGGACATAGCGTCTCCTAGAGAGGCTGTCCATGAGGAAGTACAGGAAACACCAGAGGTAGAAAACATCTCTTTTTATAGTGGTGAGTAAGAGGGAAACATCAGAGAGAATCCAAAGAGTTCTACAGCCATAGGAGACGAGGAAAATGTGAGAATAGAAAAAGATGCTCAAAATCCCAGTGCTTCCACACAATCTAATCCTGGTGATCAAGACCAAAGGATTATTGAAGCAGAGGTGCACACCTCGAACCCCAACCAACCTATACCATCAGAGGCACCTCTTCATGCCTCTGGTACGCACGAAGTCGGGGAAGCTATCTTTGGTAGTAATGTTCATTCGCCCCAGAACATCAATAGGTCACCTCCACACGATGATGCCTCTGTGGCTCATATAGACACGTCACAAAATAGACCAGAGATCTTTGTAATCTCACGTAGCATCTGTCCGACTCAGGGACAATTGGAGACCATAGTAGAACAAGGGAAGACATTGCTTGATCCAAATGCTTCTCATCACACCAGATTTCCTTCTTCAGAACCTGAGCTGGAAGAGGAAACTTTGGTCAGAACACCTGTAGTTGTTTCCCCTCAAAGGGAACATCAAGGATCAGGTGGAAGTCCTCCAAGAGCCAACATCAATACAACTATTGACGGAGGCGCCTCTGAACTCGAGGCAGAATTGGATCCATGTGTTGGAACCAAGGACACCCCCATTGACACTGTCACAAGAGCAGAGTTCGAAAGCTTCTGTGACAGTATCAACAACTCCTTGAATGAGTATAAACTTATCAATGAACAAAAGGAGGAGCTGATCCGCAAGGAAAATGCTTCTCTCAAGGAAGACCTGCTGAACATCTCAAACAAACATGCTGAGATAACTCAAAAATATGCCGAGGCTGAAGCACTCAGAACAGAGTCTGAACGAGTCAGAGGAGAAGAGATTGCAAAGCTGACAACAGAGATAGTCGAGCTAAGAACAATCAGAACAGAGGAAGCTAAAAAGACTTCGACAGATCTTGTAGAGCTAAAGCGACTCATAACAGAGAATCACACAGCGCAGATGAACAGAACCCTTCCCATCCCCACAGTTATTCTTTCAGAATCTAACGTCAGAACATTGACAGAGATAATTACCAACTCTGTTAAGGAATCCATAAAAGAAGCAACCACCTCATCTGCTACTCCACTCAACATCTCCAGCCCTAACCCAAATGGCCTACCCATGACAGTTGGACAAATGGGAGACTTCAGAAAATCAATTCTTAGCCGAATGATGACGATCTCATCAAAATTTGTAATGAAAGCTAAGGCGACAGAACAACATGTGAAAGCGTCTCTTGATACTCACAAGGTCAACTTCGAGTCTCAAGTAGAATAGATCAGAAGTGCTGCAACAGAGGTAGAAGATGTAATGACAAAGGCAGCCTCAAACTTCACTAATATTATTTTACAGGCTACCTCTACATCGAAAAGACCTGCAGAAGAAGCACCTACAGATGAACCTTCAAGCAAGAGACACAAAGATGATATGAGATTTGTTGTTCCGCCCTCACCAACAGCTGGAATTGACGATTCTGGCGATGATGATGATTTCAAAGATGCTCAAGAAGGTCAATCAGACGATCAATTGGGTAAGTCCTCAGAACAACAAAAGGGGGAGAAGGAAAAGGAGAATGAGAAGGAGAAGGAGAAGGAGAAAGAAAAGGAGAAAGAGGCAGAGAAAGAGAAAGAGGTTGAAAAAGAGAGAGAAGCCAAGGGTAAAGGGTAAATCACAGAAGCAACTGAGGCAGAGGCTACAGAAGGAGAAAAGGGGATAACAGAGGAAATCATGACATATATGACTGAAGTGGCATTTAACTACATGTTCAAGAACAGAATCATCAAACCAACAGAAGAGTCAACACAAGAACCACCAGAGATTATCTGCCTAGATACCCCTCCTACTTCTCTAAGAAAAGAACCAGAGAGGACAGACCCATCCTCTGCTGAAGGACAAACAAGTCGAACCCAACCTCAAGCTACTCAAAAATATGCACACATCGACACTCTTATGGCAGAAACCCATGATGACCCAAACCCAATGGTACCAGAACAGAACCCAGAAACCTCTACTCTTCATACCGAAAAACCTGCCTTAGAAACGATATTTTCATTTCTATATGCTGACAGAGACATCATCCCTGTAAATGCCGTACCCATTAACCCATACCTTAACCCAATCAGAATAAACACCATTTCTGATGCAAGGCTAAAGTTCATCCAAACCAAGTCAAATCAGAACAGAGCCATCAATATAAACTTCGGTATCCGCAGAATTCTGGACATCAAGCACAAGAAGTTTCAATATGACAGAGTCACATACCATGAGTATACTGTGGAATCAACAGAAGACAGAAATGAAATCTTCAATGACAATGATCTCGTCCTTCTGAACCCATACGACCTGATCTTACTTCACGCATACTGCTTGAACTTCTCAGAAAGATACACGCCGGCCAGAACTGCGCTACCAGAAGTCAGATTCGCTATGCAAGATCACATCAATCTCAGAATACAGATTAATTATCTGCTAGGCATAGAGTTTGAAGTAGAGAAACTAACGATAGCACCACCAAATGAAAACCTTGAGGGTTATGGCCATCACAGAACTGGAACCGTAGTAAAAGATCCTCCGGTCTTTGTCTGCCGACAGAAGGGCACAAAGAAGGCCATCAGAGCAGCTGAAGCCCACAAGTACTCGAGTGAGTCGCTAGTATACCTCAAGAACATAATCCAAGATCTCCCAAGAAGTAAGTGTCCAGAAGAACAGCAGAAACTCTTCATCGACCAGATTGATCTGATGCTGGACTTCCGTACTCTAATCAGAAGATTCGACAGAATTCTTAGGGAGATAAGTATGCATAAAGGTACTACTTCTTACCATGCACTGTAATATCTTAGAAGAATAGTACAAGGCTAACAGAGGTAAATATTCTCTATTCTTTTTGTTTACATCTCTGTTTTAAATTTTTTATTTTCAATACTTAGGGGGAGATTGTCAGCCCCAAGTATCTGTAATGTAAAAGTATTGAAAATATTATCAAGTCAGAAGACCATCAGAGATGCAACAGAAGACTTAGAAGAAAAAGCTTCAAGAAGATCAACAGAACTCAACAGAGTTCTGGTGAAACTAACAGAGCTCAACCGAGCTCTGTCAGAAGATCAACAGAAGAACTGTTCACAACCGAAGACCAACAGAGCTCTGGTCTATGAGCTCTGTTGTAGTGAAGACCTCTGTGATGCCTAAGTCTCGTAAGAAATCCCAAGTGTTAGACAAGTGCCCATACTTTCCACGTATGCCCTAAAATTAGGAGACACACTTTCCACTTGTCATTCTAGGGTACGATAGTACACTGTCTTAACTTTATCAGGGCTATAAATAGAGAGGTAGTGGAACAAACAATTGTAAGCTTTGGGAAGAATAGTTTTCCACAATTGTTTAAGAACACACTGCATCAATCCCGAGCACTACCTCCGTACGATATTGTTCCCTGTGAGATTTCAGGATACACCATTGATCTTGTTCTTGGTGTTATCCATTATCAATATACGAGCAACGTTTCTTATTTGATCTTGTTATGTTTATCCTGTTCTATAATTGATTCTCACTTTTACAATATCATTTACACAATCACTCACTTTAATGGCTTTATATTTAAATGCTTCCGCAGTCTATATTACTACCATTAATGTGATGCAACGTGAATCTGGGAACCTACACTCTCGATGAATGATTTTGTACGATTATTGTAGATCTGATATGCTTTAGAATTCAAGGAATAGCCAATAAAAATCCCTTCATCAACCTTGACTTGGAATTTTGCAAGGTGTTCTCGATCTTTTAAGACAAAACATCTGCATCCAAAAACACGCAAAAAATTGATGTTAGGTTTGCGACTATTGATTATTTCATATGCAGTTTTATTAAGACGTTTATTGATAATTGTTCTGTTTTGTGTGAAGCATGCGGTGGAAACTGCTTCATCCCATAAACTTGGAGGAAGACCCGAATAGGCAAGCATAGTCCGAGCTGCTTCCACAAGCATCCGATTCTTTCTTTCAACCACTCTATTTTGTTGTGGAGTAATTGGTGCAGAAAAATTGTGAGAGATGCCAACGGATTCAAGAAAAGATTGAAGAGTCGCATTCTTGAATTCAGCCCCGTTGTCGCTCCTTATCTTTTGAATTGGACGTTGTAGAAGAATTTGAATCTTTTTGATGAACTTGATTATCAGCTCAGGTGCTTCAGATTTGAGTCGAAGAAAATCCAACCAAGTGTAGCGTGAGTACTCATCAATCATAACCAATATATACTTCTTTCCCCCCATTGACTGAGTCCTCATCGGGCCACAGAGATCCATATGAATTAATTCCAAGGCGTTGTTGCAATTAGACAAAGTTTTGGATTTGTGCGAGACGTGTTTCATCTTTCCCATTTCACACGCCGGACAGATAGTAACTTTGTCAATCTTCAATTCAGGAAGCCCGGAAACTAATCCATCTATTCTGAGCTTGTTGATGCTTCGAAAATTTTGATGTGAGAGTCTCCTATGCCACAACCAACATTCATCTTGAGAGGCTTTTGAAACAAGACAAACTTGATTAGAAGCAACAAGAGTCGCAAAATCTGTCATATATAGATCGCCGCATCGTTTTGCTCTGAAAATCTCTGACCAGTTCTCATCCACAACATAGCAAAACTTCTTGTCAAAAATTACCTTACAGTCCTTGTCTCAAAACTGACTAATACTGAAAAGGTTATGTCCTAATCCTTCAACATACAAGATCTTTTCTATTTGCATCTAGTCATTCTTCAACGTTCCGAAGCCTCGAACGTGACCTTTGGAGTCGTTATCAAAACCTACCGATCCGCCAGGATGTACAGTAAAATCGTGCAATAAGTGCTTGTACCCCGTCATGTGTCTAGAAGCTCCCGAATCAATGACCCACACATGACGGTCCTGTAAAAAGAAAATTACCTGATCTTAGGTACCCATATCTGTATGGGTCCTTTCTTGTTAGTATGGATCAGTTTGTTTATTACAGTTGATGAACCTTGAATTTTGCCTTTAAAGGTAAGGTTATTTTTTGAATTTGGTTTGTTGAGTTGATCTTTGGGAATCCAAACCATATTCACATCAACTGTTTTTGTTTCTTTCTTCTTATTCTGTTTCTTTGATCTGAAACCGAACATTTTAGCAAATTTGTTTGCTGATGATTTTAAAGAAAAAGATGAAGTATTAGACCTTTTGTTCTTTGGATCATTTCTATTTAGCTTGAAATAGTTATCCCAACAATGAGCACAATGTATTCTTCTTTTTGCTTGTGTCAACAAAGTAGAATCAGAAATTGCGGAATTTTTATTTTCACAAACTTTGTAAACATTACACGAATGAATACAATTTTTATTTGAAGAAATACATTTCTCAGTTGTAACGTCCCAAAAATTACAAGCAAATTTAAAATTTTTAAAGTAACCCTTCATTAATAAAAACGCATTTAATAGTTCAATCGTTTCATTTGCAAACCACTAAATAAAATTATTACGAACAATAAACAGCGGAATAAATAGTTTAAGAATGATAATTATAAAACGATATAATAATCAGCTCTTCACGCGCGCCAGTGTGTACTTGTCACGCCTTGGAGCCGCTCGGACCTGAAACCACAGTTTATTGGGAAAGGGTAAGCACGAAGCTTAGTGAATTCCAACACATGCGCATATAGGAATTATATACACATCACCCCTATCCGCACATAAGCAACAACATCACAGTTACATAAAACGAGTAAACATCTACAAGTAATTATGTATCCAACACCTCGGTCCCACCGAATTGTAATGTAACACACTCGTCACACCGAGTTCCCACAACCTTCCTTTCCACTTCCTCGGTCCCACCGAATTGTAATGTAACACACTCATCACACCGAGTTCCCACAACGTTTCTTTCCACTTTCTCGGTCCCACCGAATTGTAATGTAACACACTCGTCACACCGAGTTCCCACAACGTTTCTTTCCACTTTCTCGGTCCCACCGAATTGTAATGTAAAACCTTTATACTAAGCATTCAAACCAATCAAATATTACACACCACAAACAACTAGTTCACACCACAAAGACAGTAGTACATACAAACTATTATGACATGCATACAACCCCTAACTACACAGTGAGAGAACTCACCTCGAATGCGCGCCCAGCTTAATAACACAAATCAAGCTTCACAATTACGGTCACTTCCCAGTACCTAAATGCATGTTAAAACGTGTCAATACGAGACCCGGACCCTATGACACGACACACGCTTATACCGTCACTAAAACTAAATTCCGTTCACCCAAAACAGGTCTGTTCGGGACCTGTTTCGACCCCTTTAAACCCAGAAAATTCTCAATATTATTTCATGACCAGAAAGTACTCTGAGTTAGGGTTCCAAGGACATATTATACGCCTCCTAACGATTTTCCTACAATTTACTACGGATTTTACAAAAACAGTTTCCGGAACAGCGAAATTCAGCACCTTTCAGTATAAAACGACAAATCGACCCATGCTACGTCCCGAACTGGGTTTTGCACAAAACACAGAAAAGTTTCTAGACTCAAAAAGGGAACTTTTGACACCGGTTTCACCCCAAACCGAGTTACGAGCAGAAAGTTACAGCTTACGCAAAACAGTGACAGAACTGCAGTTTCTTTTACATAAAATGACGATTCACTGAACTTACGACCACTTTTCCACCTAGCTAGAGGCCGAACCAGTTTTCCGCTAAAACACGGAAAACATGCCCGACCCCGAGCTTGAACCGTGGGCGCCAGTTTCGGCTCAAACGGAGCTACGACGGAAAAGTTATGGTCAAACGAAAACTGAACAGCACACTTAGAATTTTCATAAAATCACGATTTATAAAAACGATTCAAGGCTTAAACGATTCGGGATTTACGCTAAGAGTGTCACCCACTGCCACCGCCCTCCACCCACAGCCACCGTAGCGACGGCGTGCGGCGGTGGTGGTCTCGCCGGAAAAACGAAAAGGAAAAAGAAAAGAACGAGGCGAACGAGAGAGTTACTTACCTCACGACGACGTCTCACCACTACCACCAATCTCCTCCCTCTCGACCTCCGACGACAGCAGGTGTGGCGACCTCCGGCGACAGCAGCAGCGGCGGCGAGGGGTGGCTGCCGCTGGTTCTTCTTCTCCTCTCTCTCTCTCGCGATCTCTCTCTCTCTCTCTTCGTTTCTCTCTCGACGGCCGACTAAGGAAAATGGGAAAAAGAATTAGGTTTTAGGTTTGTGGTTTTCATCCCTAAATGGAGAGGCCGTGAGTAATAAAAAAACGAGGGGGGGGGTCGGCTTGCATTGGGCCGATCCCATGCAACAATCCTCAATTCTCCAAGATTGGCCCCTCAACTATCCACATCTTGCTAAATTAATAAACGTTCCATTAGTTCTAACCGATTTATAACATTTAAGGTCCTTGCCAACTAACCCGTTAAATAAATTCGCTAAATACCCATTATAAATAATTAAATAAAATGTATATCGGGACACGGGCCTTACATCTCATTATCGGTATTCCTATTCTTTCTATTCGAAACATTCTCCTTCAGATCCACGCACTTTTCTTCATCCATTTCTGAGAAAGAATGAGAAACATTGTCAGAACTCTTAGAACTAGAAGCATTATTTGTAAACAAATTTGATTTCGTTTCGAATAATTTTCCTTTTTCTTTTCTTTTCAGTTCTTGTTCCTTTTTGACATTAGATATATTTGATGAAAATTTTGTGTGATATACTTCACAATATTTCAGTTCAATTTCAAGCTCAGTTCTTTCCTTTTTATGCTTCTTTTTCTCAAGAAAAAGCACTTTCTCAAAATCTGAAACTTGATTTGAAAGTTTTGCACATCTTAAAACAAGTGCTTTGTTTTCTTCAAAAAGCTATCTTTTTCTAAAAATACTTTTGCACCAGAATCAATTGTACTTGAAGATTTACTCTGATCTTTGAATTCAGCTTGTTTTGAACACTTTTCACAAGGTTTTGAATCCTTAGATTTTGATAATTCGAATAATTGGGATTCAAGTCGCCGAATCTCATTTTTAAGATCAAGATTGACTTTTTGAATGTGATCATGATCTATTCCAATATTGTCATAATCATCCTCTAATTTTTCAAAATTTAATTGTAATTTAGAAATTTGATTTTCTAAATCCACAATTTTAAGTAAGGCTGAATTCAAATCAGGAAATTCAGAAGAGATATCGTGAACAAACTCCTTTTCGTCAGAATCTGATATTATTTTTTACTCCAATTCAACACTTGATTCAGATTTAACAGATTCAGGTTCATCAGTTGTTTTAGCCATAGATTCTTTTGAAAATAATAAACTAAATTCAGTTAGTTCAACCCTTTTGGTTTTGTAACTATAATTTAGTTCATCGTATTTGAAGTTTGAAGTATTAAATCTAGGCTTTTCTTCCGAACCTTTATCCGTTTTTACTTTCTCTTTGTTTGAAATGGGAGTTGAAGGATTTTGAAGCAACATCTTTAGCAAAGCTTTGTTTCAAACTTTCATTATTAGTGTTAACAAAAGCTTGTGTTACTGAAGGAACCTCCGTTATTATAGTTTGTTGTAAGACTTCATTACTTGATTTAACAAAGACTTGTGAAATTGGAGGAATTTCCTTTACAATTGATTGCTTCAAAACCTTACTTTTAATTTCAGGTTCTTTAGTTTTAAAAGTTTCCTTTAAACCTTCACCCAATTTTTCAATTGTGTAAAGATTTTCAGGTGCATTCTTAAGAACCTCTACATCAGATAATCCTAGACCCATTTTTGGATTATAAAATCTAGTATCTTTTGGGTTGCTAGTTAGTAATTTCAGAGTTTGCTCAGTCTGCCCTCTTTTATAATTTAAATCTTCAAGCTCCTTGATTTTATTCAAAGCATCTTTTCTTTCTTCAGAAAGAACTTTGATTGTGAACTGAAAATCTATGTTTTCATCATTTATATCTTTCATTTTCTTCTTTAACTCATAAATTTCAGATTCAAGCGTTTTAACTTTTGATCTAATAACTTCTTTTTCTTGTTCTCTATCTTCAGCTAAAGCTTTATAAAGAAGTCCTTCATCGTGATATTTCAACTTTGAACTTTTCTCTTCTTCAAGTTTCTTTTGAACTTTTTCAAGTTTCTTTTGGGCTTTTTCAAATTTCTCATTAAGTTCAAGTATCACGATTTGCATTTCTTCATATCTATCATCTTCAGTTTTAGAATCAGTATTATCAGAATTATTGGAAGAATATAGAAATGATACCTCAGATTCCTGCTCATCTTCATTCAGTTTTGCCATCAGACTGTGCTTTACTTCAGTAAAATGCACTTCTTCATCATCAGAAGAATCCAAAAGCCAAATTTCCTCTTCAACATTGACAGGCTTTCAACATTCTTTGGCTTTTGCTAGATGTGCCTTACGCTGATAATATTCAGAATCCTTGACCTTCTTTTGCCTACAGTCTCTGGCATAATGACCTGGTTTTCCGCAGTTGAAACAGTTTCGGTCATCTCTATCCTTCTTTTCTCCCCTCTCCTTTCTCACAGCTTTCTTCTCTTTTTCCTCTTTATCCTCTTTCTCTTCTTTCTCTTCCTCCTTTTTCTCATACTTTTTCTCAAATCTTTTATATCTGTTAGCTTTGTTGTATTCAGGTTTAGCTTTTGAATAGAACTTCTTTCTACTAAACCTGTTTTGAAACTTGTTAGTCAACAATGCTAACTTTTCAGCAATATCCTCCATATCATCTCCAGAACTGCTACTATCATCATCATCAGAACTCAACTTCTTCTTGCTCATCCCAGAAATCAAAGCTTTTGTTTTCACAGATCCAATCTTCCTATGTTCATGTAAGTCCCATAGTTGAAGCAACAATCAAGAAACTCCATAAATGTTGAATAGAGATAGAAAAGTAGATTGTATTATTGAAGATCTCTATTCATATGCTTTGAATACAATGGAGGGAGAATTTCTCAATTACAAACGTTTCTCACTACTCACTGTAAAGTGTGTGTGATCACAAAATATCTCAAATGACAATGTAAGCCCAAGACACCTATTTATAGTGTCTAATTACATGACATGGGCCCAAGCCCATTTAACTTCCATTAAACTCCCAAAGCCCAAAAGACTAATAAAGCTAATTACAATACATTTGACTTTCATTGACTTTACATGGACTTTATAAAACTTTCTATATAATTGGGGCTTTCTAGACCCAACAATCTTCCCTTAAAGTTTTATAAAGAAAGCATCTTCAAATGATCTCCCCCTTGATTTCTTTGAAAACTTTAGTGTTGCATATCTTCACGCCTTGCAAATCTATCCAAGCCCCCCCTCAGAATTTGCTCTTCTTCTTCACAAATTACAACTTTAAAATCGAATCCAATGTGCAATAAGCTCGACTGAAACCACCTCAGTTTATAATTAAGAATTCGTCCTTGAAATTCGAGTTGTATGACCATTAAGCTCAAGAGCTTAATCCATTAAGATCAGAGGAGGGAGTGTCTTAACACACTTCAATAACTCAGCTTGAATCCATAAAAATAGAAGATAGAACACCTTTATGAAAACTGGGAGAAATATCGTGAAAACGTTGCTTCGGTCCAGCAACTATACACTGACTTTGACACAGAATCTGACCAATAAGCACATCGATTCAGAACAAACTCAAAACATGAAAAATGTTCATCTGTGTCTTAGAAATCCAGCGCATCTGAAATCGTCAAATTTGGAGCTTCGAGGAGGGAGTTCTGAACAAAATACGATAGGTGCGCAAATCTGTCAAACATTTCTGAAATTGCACCTTTACTCCGAAATAAACCAAGTAAATGTTTTGAGCAGACCAATCAGAATTCTGAGTAAGTCAATCAGAATTCTGAACATGAAGAACTTTCTAAAAAAAATCTAACTCCAAAGTTCTGATTCCACACGATAAAGTTCTGACTATTGGAGTCAGAATTCTGATTAAGCTTCGAAGACTTAGTTCTGAACCATCATTTGAGCATTGATTTCTGATTAACTTTTGACATTTCACGATCTAACTTCTGAATTCTGAATAGCCTCAATAAACATGAGCAGAATTCTAAACTTGAACACTTCTGAATGGTCTGAGCAAACTCTTCTGAATAACATGATCAGAAGTTCTGAATAGTCGTTGAACAAATTCTGAGTTGTTTTGAACGAATTTCTGATCACAAACAATCTGATTTTAAGCAGCCAAAAGTATGTCTCAACACAACAATCCCTTAATAACTTTGACACTCCATGATCTGACCTGCTGCACATTAAATCTTACACAAACTCTGAATTGAATTCGAATTTAGCATAACTCTGATTAATTAGATCTTAAACTCGCACATCAGCAACATTTTTGAACTGAAACGCTGCATCTTTCTGTTTGGACAGCAACAAACAGCAGTGACAACTTCAAATTCTGGACATCTTAATCAATTCAGATATGTGGACAGCAACATGATTAAGCTATATTGACAGCATAAACATCCATGACAACTTGTTGTTTGAACATGTGCTG
Organism: Saussurea involucrata; assembly: GCA_033807775.1. NCBI lineage: Eukaryota > Viridiplantae > Streptophyta > Magnoliopsida > Asterales > Asteraceae > Saussurea > Saussurea involucrata. Next base: position 250,240,858 of record CM066321.1, on the reverse strand, counting down.
TTTGACAGCAATAAACAGCCCCAAAAGCTTACTAAATTCTGTTTTGGACAGCATCAATTTGTGTAGAATCCAGATCCGTGCAACGATTATGTTTGTGAAAAAGTAAATAAGAACAGTTGATATGGTTCACAAAGGCTGCCCACTTAGCTATTGATTTAGAGAGAATTACAGTGTAAAGCAGAAAAGCTAAATGAGACAACTAGCTAATTTTCTAAGCTAATTGCACTTTATATACGCTGGGCCCGTGGTAACAAACCCACGGCCCGTTCACAATGGACTAAGATTAATCTATTACAAATTAACCCTTGAACTTTAAATCAACACATATTTTACCCTAACAATCTCCCCCTTTGATTTGAAGTTCGAGTTCGCGCTGGAGCTCTTTCCAGTTGTAGACGTAACGTTTGCGGAGAGCGAAATGAACCTCAAAGAATCTGATGGCGCGGCGGTAGTCGAGACGTTCTTCAACCATATCCAAAGCAGTCTGAGCAGTTCTTTCATTCAGATTGGGCAAATAGGATACCTTTGGATTTTCGGATTCGTGTTTGATGATCTTCCGAAGAGCGTCTTGAACTTTGAGCAGTGTGCCGTCGCAAAATCGATCTACCTGACTGAACCTCATAAACTTCTTTTCTTTCTGAGCGTTGAGGAAGACGATCCTAAATTCTGGTTGAAGCAGCATTGCATTCTCGGGATACATCGACAGTTCAGGAGCTTTCAGATTCGGTTTGAGCAGATTTACCTTCTTCGCTTGGTTCTCGATTGCCATTTGAAAGTCCGTAAGATAAGACATCATAATAGAACGGACAAGGAATCGACGAAACGCTTCGAGCGCCTTTGTTACAGCAAGCGGTCGGATGGTTCTGGTGCGAAGGTCTATCAGAATAACCAGGAGGTCGAACGGATGGAGATGCTTAAAGTCAGCTTCAGAAAAAATCCATTCTTTTCCGTCTTCACGTCGAACAGTGACTACGGGAAAAACGATCTTCATAATTCGGTTTGACTGAATCTTTAGCACTTCTGAGATCTTATGCTTAGTTCGAACCTGGTCTCTCGGAAGACACCGCTTCATGGCTTCTACATATCGGAGTTGACGTGCCGGTTCAGGACTGTAGATGCCAAGGCGGAAGGTCGGCTCGATCGGGCGAATTCTGTGTACAAACAGCTTCTTCAGAGATTCCTCCAGATAAGGAATGAGGACCTTAAGGAGGGGGAGGAAGATCAGGAGCTGTCGTTTGCTGAGGAGAGGTCGGGATTTCTGCATTTGAGCTTTCGGGTTGATCTGTAGTCGTATTGGGTTGAGTCGAGTGAACGGGAGGCGTACCATAGAAATTATGAAGCAGAAACTGGTCGTAATCAACGTTGTCGTCTTCATCAGTGGGAAACACCAAGTTTACCTCGAAGTTTACGGCTCTGGCAGCTTTTTCGTACCATGCGTCTTCGGTTTCCGGGTTGGTTTCACATGCAGGATCAATCATGGTGAGCGTCGGCATGTCTGATGGTTCTTGTGCGACCAATTCCTGTGTTGTACCCTCGGGCTTTTCAACCATTGGGGCTTCATCATCTAAAATATCCATGTCGATGACCATCTGTGCTAATGGCAACTCGGCTTCGGGTGTTTCTGTTGAAACTGCCGCAGTTGGGGGTTCCTGTTGGACCACAGATGTCGCTGCAGGCTGGATCAGGGAGGCGGTCTCGGTTAGACGTTATCGCTTCTCCCCCTCATGGTGATCAGGATCCTCCTGGTCATCGTGCTTGCGTTTGAGACCGCCGGCTTGACTCTTACAGGTGTCTTCTAGTGAGCGAACCCTCTCAGACAGCGTGGCGAGCGCTTTGTTGTAGTCGTTGAGGGTCGAGTCAATGGCATCAAGGTGGGATGTGATAGATGAAGATGGAGCAGTGACCTGGGATCGGAGAACAGAGATCAGGTCTTCTTCAGTCGAGGCGGTTGTATCAGATTCCTGGGGCAGTTGGGCCAAAAGCATCGTCTTTAAGGTATCCACCGAATAGATAGGTTGAGCAAATGTCGGTGGATGTGGTGGTGCGGTTTTGGCTTCAACGATCTTTGCTTTGCCTTTGATGGCTTTGGTGATCTCGTCGGTGACATGCTGTTCCAGTGCCTCGCGGACAGCCTTGAGGGTACTGTCCAGGGACCCTTGCGACACGAAGTCGGGGTGAATAACTCCGGGACCACTTAGGTTACCCGTTGAGGCGTCTACCACGGGGGTAGAGCCACCTACGTTCACAGTTGGTGTGATGTTAGCTGTGGTAGGATTTCCCGCAGATCCTTGTGTTCCACCAAGAGGTGAAGACACTACGGTGGTTCCGGTCGAGTCACGAAGAGTCTCGACTTGGTGTTGCTCAGCTTCGAGTGTCCTAGCCGAAGAATGTTCAATATCAAAAGGCGCTAGACTCGATGGTGCACGAAATGAAGGCGAGACCGGGGGCTGCTGGTCTCTTATTTCAACACCAACACTCTCCGAATGAGAGGCCGGTGGATGTTGTGCTTGTTCCCCGTGTAATATTGAAACATCCGTCTGTCGTGAGACGGATGAGTGGATGAGGGGGTCGTGCATTTGCTCCGCTGGGTCCATAGAGTCTTCTTCAATACCACGTCCCAACAAATGAGACGGGATAGCAGATGTGGCTACTCGGATATGACGTGGCTGGTTTCGCTCAGAAGCCTCGTTATCTTTACGGCTCAATCTTTCTTGGTTCGCGTTCGACCTTAACACCCTCCTTCTCACAAGTTCTATGTCCCGGGGAAGGTCCCTCCGGCGCTGGCTGGACCATGGGATTCCCTAACTCTCGTCTATATGCTATCACAGGTAGGGCTTCAACTGAAATGAAAGCATGGATATTATCCTGCTCCCCCTCAAAACATACATGGGGATTGACTTGCTCCCCCTCGGAGTGAGAGTGATATCAACACAAGAAAAAAATATTTAGACTTTGTAAGAAAAACAGTGTGACTCTTCCCCTCGGATTGAGGTTGTTGATCCGCCATGGAATATCTGTAAAAAGACCCAAAGTTAGAAACTGAGGCGGATAAACAAGTTCCGGTGCGTACCTTTGCATTAAGTGGCTCAATCTGGGACAGATTGAAGATTGGCAGTGACATAACAGGTACCGGACTGACAAACTCAGAGGTGTCCGGACAACATATTGGAAAACAACAGTATCCGAACAAACCATTGTATCCGGACAACAGGTGTCCGGACAGCAACAGTTTCCGGATGGCAAGATAGTTTCCGGATAAAGTTGAGTATTCCGGACAAGTTAGGACTGTCCGGATACTCTGGGATTTTCACAAAAATTGCTCTGGCCTTGTACATTTTGCCAAAATAGGACTGTTTGGATTTAAAAATGAGCCTTCTCTCGCTCCCCCTCGAATTGAGCTTGGGAAGAAACTTGCTCCCCCTTGGATGATGCAGAGTTGTGCAATGGAGAGTCCGACACACAAAAACGTTTAGACATTTAAAGAAAAACTTGTGTCGCTCCCCCTCAAATGGTGAGCATAAGATGACATGCTCCCCCTCAGAATGTGCTCGTAGAGTGAGATGCGCACGGGATTATCCACACACACAAAAAAAACTTTTCAGCATTTAAAAAATTGCGTGTGACGCTCCCCCTCAAGAGTAGAGTATACTTACCTGATGGCTGATCATGCTCCCCCCAAACACATGAGCCGCTTGTTAAAGCAAAGGTATGGACAAACCTCACGTCTTCGCAATATGATTCCTTGTAGATCGTGAGCAGCTCCCTCCTTCCGGTCATGTGTGTGGAGCATCCAGAGTCTGAGTACCACACATGACCGTCCTGCAAAACAAGTTTAGCGGACCTTCGGTACCCAGATTTGCCTGGGTCCGGGAGGGTTAGGTTTGGCACCGTTTGAGGAAGCTTGCTTTGTCCCAGCTTTCCCTTTAGGTGTAGGATTGACACCGGTAGAGGGAACTGGTTTTGGCACTGGTTTCCTCTTCGGTGCAGAATTTACACCTTTAGGAGGAACATATTTTGTAGCAGCTTTCCACCTGGGTGCCGGTTTAACCCCAGTAGGAGCAACCCATCTAGGAGCAGGTTTGGTCTCCCGCTGTGGTTTAACCGCTGATTGATAACCCCGTTTTTTATAGTGTCTTTGCTGGTTATTACGGGGTTTGCGTTTGGGTGTAGAATTATACATGTGATATGACCCAAACCAATCATTGTTATGGATATCATCAAAGTCATTCCAACCACAACTAGAACAACACAAACGATCGTGTGATAATTGAATCAATTGCTGAATGGAATAAATTTTCATCGGAAAATTAACATCTCTATTAACAAAATTATTCCTATGATTCCAGGCACAATCGTTTTTGTTCATCCTAGGATGAAAGACAATATTGAACGATTTTGATGTATCATCCTTGACAGATTCCTTGGCTGGCCACTTTGGTTTTGTTTGTTTAGCTCGACCGGTTTTATCCGAAACAACAGGGACAGTACGGTCAGTGAATTTTGAGGAAGTAGGGGTTTTGACAGGTATCTCAGTAGATGGTTGACCGATCTTTTGCCTCGGCTGTGATTGTTTTTGTGAAACAGGCTTTGATATTGAAATCTTAATCACAACTGGGTCCTTTGTTTTAGAACAGTCACCCTTTAAAAAATTAACCGACCGATTGACTACAGGGGATAGAAAATCAGTATGACTCGGAAGAGGTTTGTCAAAGGGGAACGACTCAAACTCTTCTTCACAGTTACCTTCGGAGTTCATGTACTCTGAAAAATCTATCTCGGGAATTACTGGACTTGGATCAGGTGAGGAAGGCGAGGAACTCTTTGTGCTTGTGTGCTTTGGGGAATTTGGTGCGGAAGCTAAGAAAAACTTAGAGTTTAAATTCCTTAAAACACTCTCGTCTTGAGAATCTTGACCGTCTTGTAAAGCAGAGATCTTGCCTATAAATGCTTTACACGAAGACGTATCAGATGAACTTGAGGAAAGTTCGGGTGAAATCTGCTTTTCAGTTTGGAGTTGGTCAATCTGCTCTTGAAGCTGACCATTACTCACTTTCTCTTGCATCACTTCTGTTGCCAAAGCAGACAGTTGTGATGTGAGTCAATTGATTTCAAACCGAAGAATCTCTTGTCCTTCATCAGACACAACTTCGGTTTTGACCGGTTGTTGATTCTCAAGTTTTTCAAGTAAAGCTTGCTTTTCCATTTGAAAAATGGACCTTTCTTTTTCTAATGACTCCTCCAACTCGACTATCTTTGCTTCCAAGATGAGAGGGGGAACATAGAGTTTAAACTCATCCGTCTCAGACTTGGTTTCGGTTGCTTGGTCCTCATCCTTCTTGGAGGAATCCTTGGGCGTAGCAACCTTGTAAGGGTCGAAGTAGTCATTGGAGAGGTACTTTTTGTCCTTTTTATACGAATAATTTAAAGGCTCATAACAAAATGGAAGTTGTATTCCTCGTTTGTGTTTGCGTTTATATTCCTCGGTTTCCTCTTCCTTCTCAGGTTCAAGAGGACCAGTCCATTGGATTGCATATTCCGGATACTTTTTGTCTAACCCAAAACAAGCAAAATCATACAAAGTTGGTGTAAACCATCTTCCCTTTTTCAAATAATGTGGGTTATCATATCCGATACCCCATTCTTTGTTGAAGTAAGTGAACTCCTTGGGTTTATTCATGTGTATGGTCTGATCAGTTTGACCTCTTTTGTGGAGTTTTGTTTCAAGATCGATGATTTTTTTAACAAACTCCTTGTGTTGAATTTGAAGAGCAGGGCATTGATAAACAATTTCTGCTTTCTCATTCAAGCACTGATCAAACTGTGACTGAAGTTCAGATAATTTGGCCCTTAAGTCTTTAGGTGCTATTGAAAGATTTTTGCATTTTTCTTTTAAAATAGCATTTTCAGACCTGTATTTCTCAGTTATTTGCATTTGAACATCTAACTTTTCAGATAGTGATCTAATCTCAAGTAGTTGTTCATTACTGGTGGCCTTGAAGGAATCTATCCATTCAGCAAGAGGTGTCATTCGCTCAGAAAGTTCTAAATAAATAGGTTTACATACCTGACACAGCTTTGTCTTGTCTTCTTCAGTAGGAGACATCTTCAGTTGCACTGGAGTGATCGTCAGACGATTGTTCGATTCAAAGTGAAACAGTATCAAGAATACTTAAATGTCCCCCTCCTGAAAATTGAGGTTTTAGAAAGCTCTCGGATTGTGGAATCCGGGTGGTTTCCGGATAGGGAATCCGGAAAAATGAGGTTTCCGGGTGATAAGAACTTACCGGATGTGAGGGTTTTCTGGATGATAAGCTTTCCGGGTGGAATAGGTTTCCGGATACCTTTAGTTATCCGGGAAAAAGGCTTTACCGGACACTTTGGGGTTTTCGGATGCAATGAAGTTTCCGGGTACAATGGATTGTCCGGATAAGATATGTCCGGAAACACTAGGTTTCCGGATACAAATGTTACCCGGATTGTATAAAGAAAAGTGACTTACCCGGATTGTAGAACTTACCCGGAAAGATGAGGAGTCCGGATGGAATACTTACCCGGATGAGTTACCCAGAAAAGTGACGAATCCGGATGGAATAACACAAACGTCCGGACACCTTTAAGTTATCCGGAAACGACGGCTGGTTTATCCGGAAAAATCGGCTGTTTGCTCAAATCGATCGAGTTTTCTATTAGGGTTGCCCAAAATCGATCTTGGAAGATTAGTAACAATGCCAAACACAAAAATAACACTAATCCAATCGATTTCAATGCAAAAACAAAAGGTTTGATGGTTAAAAATCGGATTTTTATCAAGAACACTACCAAAAACTTTTGATCTTAAATTGCTCAATTAAACAATCAAACGATCGAATTGGAATGCGAAAATATGTAGAATTACACACAAGTATAATGCTAACACAACCCAAAAATCAGAATTTATCAATTTGGCCAGAATCAAGATTTCGAAAAAGTCAATATGAACATATACGGGAAAAGTCAAAAACTTACTAGAAATCACTAGAGAGCCTTTGAATCGAATCCATCTGTCTGCTCTGATACCAATTGTAGAATCCAGATCCGTGCAACAAATATGAAATCGTAATGATAAGCAAGAAGAGCAATGATTTCAACTGGTCATCCCTTTCATTAATCTTTCAGAGAGAATATTACAATACGATTTAGAAAGTAAAAGAGATGATTAGCTTGTTTTTCCAAGCTAATCAACATTAAATACTATGGGCCCGTGGTTAACAAGCCCACGACCCGTTCACTAAAAGGCTCAAAATAAACTATTACAAAACAACCCTTGAACTTTAAATCAACTATTAAAACCTGCCCTAACAATTTGACAAAAACAAACAGCCCCAAAAGCTTACTTATTTAATTCAACACTTTTCTAAAATTCTGCACATCAAACTTCTTTGATTTAGACTTGAATTGGATTGTTGAAACCACAACTTAATCAAATCTGAATTGATTAGTTTAGACATTACTGGACAGCTCAGACTTTGATTTAAACACTCATGTTGCATCAATGAATCTAAACAACATCCCTCTTGAATTAATAAGACCATTTCGACTACTATGAATCTGTTCAGATTTGCTGTTCATAAAATCAACTTAACATCCATATTTGCATCAACATTAATTCGAATTGAACATGGACAGATCTGCGATCTTGCTGTCTCACAATCATATTATCTTTCCAGAATCCTGATTAATCAAAAATCCTCCAAATCATATCAAATACTTATCAATTTAATTTGATGTAGAACGATAAGCCGATCTCCATAAATATTCTTAGAACAAAGATTGCAGAAACTTAAGTTTCTGATTGATCAGTTCAGAAAGTGGAATTTAAGCAATCAAAGATCTAAAACTCGTTTCAGATCTGACTTTGAACAATTAATATTTCATCAAACCTTTCTCAGACAATTCATTGAGCATTTGGAGTGCAGAAACTGATTTTCTAGAAGATCTACAACATCTAATCTCTTTTCTTCACCAAGAACCATCGAGATTGCAAAGATCTTCTTCAAAACTCAAAATCAATCTTCAAGATGAAAGAAATCACAGAAAAATTACCTTGAAATTAAGCACACGATTAAGAACGATCTTGAATCTCCAAATCTTCAAATTAGATCTTGAATTCTTGAATTGTTGCAAAGATAATCGTATCGATTGTAAATTGATTCGATGTGGCTCTGGTACCAATTGTAAGTCCCATAGTTGAAGCAACAATCAAGAAACTACATAAATGTAGAATAGAGATAGAAAAGTAGATCATATTATTGAAGATCTCTATTCATATGCTTTGAATACAATGGAGGGAAAATTTCTCAATTACAAACGTTTCTCACAACTCACTGTAAAGTGTGTGTGATCACAAAATATCTCAAATGACAATGTAAGCCCAAGACACCTATTTATAGTGTCTAATTACATGACATGGGCCCAAGCCCATTTAACTCCCATTAAACTCCCAAATCCCAAAAGACTAATAAAGCTAATTACAATACATTTGACTTTCATTGACTTTACATGGACTTTATAAAACTTTCTATATAATTGGGGCTTTCTAGACCTAACAGTTCACTTAGAAGGGCTAACGACTCTTCGACCTTTTTATCCTTTTCCTTAACTACTTTTACTTTATCTTCGTGTTGACCAAGAATACTGAAAATGTCGGTCAACTTCTCTTCATCCATATCCCTAGACATTTGGAGCTGAATGGAGTATGAATCCCACTCTGGTAGTAGATTCTTGATGAACTTGTAGTTTATTTCCGATTCTGATTTGTCGACTCCATTTCTTCTCAAATCATTAAGGATGATGTTGTAGCGATTGTAGGTCTCTTTCAATGATCCGCCTTCTTTTGCTTTAAACCCTTCATAAGCATTGATGCTTTGATTCTTTTTGGTCTTCATGGATTTTGATGATCCCTCAAACTGCCTTTCTAACTCATCCCATATCTCCTTAGCTGTATTGCGACTATCTACTCGATTGTAGATATCATTTGGGATAGCCTGTGTCAGATATGTCAAAGCTAACTCATCAATTTCAACTTTAGCTTTATCGGCTTCATTGTAATATATGTATTCTTTTTCAACTCTTCTCGAAGGAACATACTGACTTGTAGCAGTTTCAGCAATACCACCAATGTCTATGTATGCTTTGTAAGGACCATTTTGAATAGACAGCATGAGTTCTCTGTTTTGATGATTCAGAAATTGAGTCATTCTCTTTTTCCATTGAGAATACTCTTCAGCTTGAAGAACTGGAGGCTTGCTCTTTGATCCCATACTCATTAAATCTCTCGACATCTTTTCAAATAGCTAGAAAATGATCGTTCAGAAGATCAAGCAGTAAGTGTAACAGAAATTACACTTAGAATAAACTGTTCAAAATTTTTTAACACAAGGGTCTGAAACCAACACTTAGACAAATTCTGTATGGTGCGAAACCTTCTGATTTCGGATGTAGTACGGTGCGAAACCACGGAATTCGAATGCAACTGAGTACGAAATCAAAAGATTTTCGTTCAGTTTCAAATTTAGCTCTTTCTTTCTCAAGCTTCTCTTTTTCAAAAAATAAAACTTTCTCAAAGTCAGAAACTTGTTTTGAAAGTTTTATACTTCTCAGTTCAAATGCGTCCTTTTCTTTAAGAACTTTCTTTGAAGAAAGTGACTCTCTTTCACGTTCTGAAAGCTTTTTCTTCAATTCAACGTTTTCACCTTCCAACGTTGTTCTTTTCTCTTGAACTTTTTTTATTTGATCTTGTAGATATGAGTTCCCCTTCTCTCTCTCGATTTCTCTACTCTTCATATCAGCATTTTCAATTTGAAGAGTTGTTACTTTCTCTTGAAGTTTCTTGATTTGATCGTGCAGACTTGAGTTGTCTTTCTTTGTTTCAAGACCTGCAATATATACTTCAAGATCAGTAATTCTTTTAGTAAGTTTAGCATTTGAAGAAGAAATGTCTAAAATTTGTCTCTTTAGATCAACATTTTCTTCCTCCAATGCTTTATTTAAAACAGGAAATGAAGGATTTGAAGTATTAGGTTTAACAAAAGTTTGCTTCAAACCTTCACTATCTGATTTAACAAAAAATTGTGGAGTTGGAAGTATTTCTGTTATAAGAACTTGTTGCAAAATTTCATTATTTTATTTAACAAAAGATTGCTTCAAATCTTCACCACTAGATTTAATAATAGTTTGCTTCAAACTCATTTCTTTTTTTTTGGTATTGCTAGATATTGATCTTTCAGAAAATCAAGCAGAAAGTGTATGAAATACACTAAAAAATATATAAATTTTTTTCTTGAAAAGCTCTTAAAGTGTATGAAAAACACTATAGAAAAAATTTCGGAATAAAAAATTTTCTCAACACGAATTCGGATCAACACTATAATTTTTTTTTAATCAACACGAATTCGGATCAATAAAGGTTCGAAATCAATGGTTTCGTACCAAGAAGGGTTCGAAATCCCTGAATTCGGATGCAGAAGGATTCGAAATCCTTGAATTCGGACTTAGCTTGGTGCGAAATAAACACTTAGACAAATTCGAACTTACAACTAATGAATACCAATCTGAAACCACCAGAATTCGAACTTAACTATGTTCGAAACCTCAAGAATTCGAACCTAACGGGGTGCGACACTACAGATTTCGGACTTAACTGGATCCGAAACCAACACTTGAACACTTCTAAAAACTTGAATGGTGCGAAATCCGTATGAATGATCCGAATCCTTCAAGAACAATGCGAAACCCTCACTTCGAACTCGAAAATCACAGATTCTTCCATAACTTTCTCAATTCTTGATCAATTAACACGAAATTTGTACTGGTTTGCTCGAAATCAAAATCCACACACTTTCTTAGTTAATCACAAGTTCTAATTCGATCAATTTAATCGAATTAAAGTCCAAAACAGTGAATTAGGGTTTTCGAACACAGTTTCAAAGAAATGATCAAATCCAATGTTTTTGTGCAGTAATTGTTGATGATCCAAGAATTAATGTTGTTCAGATATCAATTCCGAGTTCAGTGATGCCAAGAATTGATCCAAGAAATCAAAAATAAAAAAAAATCAAAGTCTGAATGAAAAGTGATCAGATGAACAGTAAAGCATGCATGGTCCGAAATCTGTATGATCAGTGTAAAAATTCTTCAATTTGCTTCTTGATCTGCTTGAATCTCCTGTTTGTGCTCTGATACCAAATGTGAAACCCAGAATCTAGCAATGATATGTAGAGAGAAAATCTAGAGTGCACAAGTCATCCATGTATTGATCTTTAGAGAGTAAATGACAAATGCTACAATTGTTACAAGAGTTCTAGATTCATGTCTAACTAAGAACTAGACATGCCTATTTATACCCATAACATACAAGGTATAAAAGCATTACGAACTAATACAGTACATTGACTTTACAGTAAATCTTGAATACAATAATGCTCTAACAACCTCCACCTCGACCGACCACCACCACCCATTGCCAACACCACCACCGACGTTCACCGTTAACCACCGTCGGCCACCTCCACCTCTTCCTCCAATACAACAACCTCCTTTACCACTGTCCACTTTCACCACCACTACCATCGTCGACCACCTATACCTCCACCGACCACCGCCACCCATCACCTTTATCTTTACTTGTCGCTGCAACCATACCTTCGCCATTTTATAAAGATCTTTCAAATTGAACCAAATATTATATTTTCTTAGTATGAAGAAAATATAATAAAATTCGGATGCTTCCTTTATGATTCTTGGATGCTTTGTAAGTTGGCGTATTGCTAGTTTCTGTTTTAATAAAATCCGCTTATTGTTGTTTAAAAAAAATATTTACTTTGTATGAATTGGATTTTTTTTTCGAACTACCGTCAATTATTTTAGATTCTTCACTCAATTTATGTACTATTATTTTTTATGTATATATATGTATGAAAATTGCGTAAAAAACTAACATTGTTTTTAATTAATATATTTAAATGTATACTTTCTTTGCGTCGTTTATAGTTATTATATGATTTATTAAATCAACAAACAAGTTTTAGGGAAAATTGTCTAGTCATGTCCTATCCAGTCCTAGCCGTACCAAACACAAGAGAGACTGTTGGTTCCCGTTTTGCTTATACAAGATTGTGAGATCTATTAGTTAGAGTTTATGTTTGATGCGGAAGCGTATTTGAAGAACTAACATATATGTTTGATAGATTTAGAACACACACTATCAAATAAACAGTGAAGAGAATAGATTTATAGCACAAAGACCCACTGTATTTAATATATTAAGAACACTTAGTACAGATTTGACGCTAATTGAGTGTAAGTGTTTTGTGTTGTGTGTTAAGTGATTGTGTAAACTTGTAAAGTGTAAAAACGGTGATTCTTAGGAAGAACTCAACATGAGTCTTCCTTTTATACTACTACAAAAGATCTATTCTAGACAAGAGACTGTTGCTACAGGAAAGAAGAGATGGTATGAACAGTTGGAAAACTGCATGCATTAAATGTAGCAGACGTCTATGTTGTACTAAGTCCTATTGAGTCCACTCAGAGTTTGACACGTGTTGAAGTTGGACAGGGCATGCTACCATACAAGTTGATGAACAGATCATGGAACAGTAGCAAGATATTTCTTTAACAGTGGTAAGATATTATAAGTATCTTGAGTCTTCAGTGAGGTCAACAGAGGCTCTTTAAAGTGTTGCAGAGGTTCTGCGGTCTGGTCCTTTGTAGAGTAGTCTTCACTGGGTTCCTTGTCTTCTGAAGTTGTCTGCAGAGTCTCTGTTATTGGTGACAGAGGTTCTGAGGTCTTGATCTTTTGTAGCATTCTTCTGTAGTTTATTCGGTCTTTGATCACTCTTGATCAAACTTCCTTTGCTTCTTCTTAGATGCCCAGCAGAGCTTCTGTTGCACTCAGCAGAGCTTCTGTGGAAGTTCTTCTGTACTTGGCCATTTTTCAATACTTCTAAAGTTTCAGAATATTGGAGCTAACAATCTCCCCCTAAGTATTGAAAAATAAATTTTCACGTTTATGAATTTTTAGGCCAAGTTAAGATAGACAGAGGTTAAACAATACCTCAGAAGATTATTTCTTTCATTTGGAATTTATGCCAGAGGCATTTACATTTGAGTACATTAAATGAACAGAAATAAAACGTTGACAGAGGTTCTTTGAAGAGACTCAGATTTTTGCATTTGGGAAGTCGTCGAACTTTCTGTTGTCTTTTCCTACTTCCTTGAGTTCTTCATAGAATTTGAGGCAGAGATTTCTTAAGCCTAGTGTAGCATAAATCTCTTTGATCATCATCAGAGCAGATTCTTCATCCATAAGCTCTGTTGCTTTGTTCTCCTCTAGTATTTTTCTGAACATGTTCAGAGTACGGGTTGTGTACTTCTGACAGTCCATTGTCACAAACAGTTTAAGTTGATCAGCAGGATTCTTGAATACTAACCCGTACCTTGGAGTTTTGATGATCGAATTGTGTATTGCATTTGGTGGGCAGAAATCCTCTAGTGGTCTGATGCTTATAGTAGTCACGCCTAGATCGATGGCTAGTTGAAAGTCGAGCATGCTGTAGATTAGGAGCTTTTCACGAATCGCCTTTCTGAGAACTCGATAAGATCTTTGGTGGCAGTCGTCATTGAAGTTGTCTTTCGTCCATTGCAGAAGGTCAGGTAAGTCATAGGGATTGAGGTTTCGGATATCAGCATCAGAGAATTGATTCTCTGATCTGTCAGACCTTTTGACTTTCCAGATTGTATACATCGTATGAGGATAGGTTCTCATTTTAGAGTATCTACAATAGATTACCTTCTTTATATTGTGAATGGAGTAAACTTGATTGACCGATTTTGACTTTGTAGAGGTGAAGATGGCATTGAATTCCTCTCTTAGCTTCTGATCTCGGACATGAGCTGGAAGATCGCTCTGGAAGTGATGTCTGTAGAGATAACTGTAAACATGCTCTTCCATTTGTTCAATGGTTGGAGTAGTTCTTGGAATTGGTCTCCTTAGCTTATCCATTTGTCGAGTGATGTCTGCTACTTTACCTTCTGTTACCTTAGCTGTGGGATCCAGGGTTGGGTTTTCTGACAGAGGTTTCAAGTTGAATGCCCAGTCTTCCTCTTCGGGTTTAGGAGTGATGAAGGCATTAAAGGCACCTTTCATCAACTTCTCTATAGCAACTGGCATCTTCTTCTTTGGCTCTTCTTCTGTCATTATTCCCTTGCCTTTATCTTTTGGTTTTGAGGTTTTAGAGGTTGGGTTTTGGATTTGTGTGGGTGGAACCTCTGTAGATTTGACGGTTGAAGGTTCTGTGGGTTTTGGGGTTGGATGCTCTGATGTTTTGGTTGTTGCCTCTAAAGGTTTTGATACTTCGGGTTGTGAGGTCTCTGTTGGTGAGGAGTCTTCGGGTCTTGGAGGTGGGATGTCAAAACGCTTTGCTGATTGAAAAGTAGATACAAATTCCATTGTGTGAAGAATGAACTCTGCAGAGCGTTTTGGTCTTTGGGGTTTTCGAGCTATGGTTTTGACTCTAGTTTTGCGCGGGATTGGTTGTGAGGTTGGTGTTGGTTCTTTGGATGAGGGTGGAGTTTGTTCTGTGGATGAGGATGCAAGAGTGATTACCTTAGGTTCTGTGGTTGATGCATCCTCTGCTGAGATAGAGGTGTTTTGCCTCTATTGTGTTCCTTGTGTTTCCTTCGGGGTTTCTATTGTAGAGGGTTCTGCAGTTTTCGCTGTAGTTTTTGCAGAAGCAGCCTCTGTTGTTTCCTTTGTTCTCTCCCCCTCAGGATGACCAGATGCACCATCATCAGGATCATCCTGCCTTCTTTTAGCAGCAACTTGTGTTCTACAGGTGTCTTGAGATGCTTGCCTTGCTGCTTGTTTCTTCATTGTTTCAAAGTAGATTGCGATCGAAGTCTTGAAGGCTTTGGTCGCACTTTTCTCGAATTCTGCAGCGGTTGTTTTGGCAATGTTAGTGGCAGAGGCGATGGCATCAGCAGCAGAAGTTTCTTTATTTGGCTTTATTTCTGCAAGGGCTTCTTTAACTTCTGTGGATAAGGTATCCACTTTGGTATTTAATCCTGTAAGCGCGCCTGAAGTTGAATCTGTAAAAGTCGTGAATGAGCTTTACAACTTATTCAATGTTTGAGTTACAGAGGTTACAAAGACTTGGAACTCATTCTTCGTAACATGTTCCTCTTGGGTAACCTCTGGAGGAACAACCCCTTCTCAAGTGTGAGTCCCTGTTCCTGGGACACCTTCTTTCATTCCTGTTTGATCGTTGAGAATGGAAGGATTTCCTTCTGATCTTCGAGAAAAAACAAGAGTTTCAGTCTCTACAGAAGTTCTGTGAAGAATAGTGTCCAAATCCACTCCAGAGGTGGGTATCGGAATGTCCTTCTTTTGACTTGGAGACTTGTCTAGAGTCTCTTCGTCTTTGTGCTTACTACTTCTCTCTGAAAGAATTTTTCATGTTCTGTAGGGGTGTTCTTGGACATAGGAAATTGCTTAGGTTTGGGACCATCCATTGGCCATTTTTGGATAAGGAGTAAGGGTTCGAAAAGTACACTGAGGATTCGCTGGAACTGCAGAGGGGGCAACCAGTTGTGATCAGACATTTTGGCTTTCTGGGAGGCGATTTTTCGATCGATGGTGTTGATGATCTCTTGCATCATTATGGTGGCATAATCTAGTGGTAGATCATAGTACACACCATACATGATTGAGAGAATTTGAGGTGAGCTTTGATCGATGCTCCCGATTTTTCTCGTGAGGCAACGATTTAGGATGGAGAATAAGGTATTCCACAGAGGGGGTAGTCTTGCTCTGCGGAAATTGTTCCTCTTTTTCAACTGTTGGTTGTACCCTAACATGTGCAGAAAGTCGACAAGTTCTTCATTTGTTGGTTGGGGGGCACACTTTTTGATTCCCATGAGTCCTCTTGTTGGAAGGCCAAATTCTAATGAGAACATGGTGCGGTTGAACATCAGTTCAAGACTGTTACTTTGGTTAGGTTTAGAAATATAGCCTCTGATCAAATCGGTGTCAGCGTCATAACGGCAAGATTGCCAAAACTGATGTAGGTAACGTACAGGTAATTGTTCAACGGTTTTGCTCAGAAGAAGGTAAAGAAAGTGGTTCTCTAGGATGTTTAGCATGATGGCATGTTCTTTACCAAAAGCCGTAGGAGAAGGAACAAGATAACAATTGTTTGATTTAATGGGAAGGGTTTGATCGAAATGGTCATTAGAGAAAAATTGTTGCAGGTGGGTAGTGGGTACAAAGGATGCCTCGTCGCCGGAGTCATGTCTGTTGGTATCGGCGGCGGTATGTGAGTTGTGGGAGTGCTCAGAATGTACTGGAGAGAGTGGCAGAGAGTTCATCGGTGAAACGTGAGTAGCTTTGGAACTGGAAGCCATTAGTAGGTTTGAAAGTTCTAGGTTTTCAGAAAGAAAAAAAGCAAGTTCGCCGGAGAAGATGAGAGAATAGTAAAGTTTTGAAAGTTATTTTAACTTAGGTTATATACTGTGGTAACGGGTAGAATTTGGAACGGTGAAAATGTGAGAAATTTAATAAAATTGAGGTCCGCACTCGAGTTCATTTGGCGTGGAGCAAGTTTCCAGGACGACGTTGTATGTACGTCAATGAAAACTCGACATGTCAATAGTGTCAGTGATGACGAGACGTCGTGGGCGGCCATATTAAATGAAGAGCGCGTGGGTTTAAATTTTCACCACATAAAAGTGACCGTTAAAAAGTTACCGTTACAGAAGTT
The DNA here is from genome assembly GCA_033807775.1 of Saussurea involucrata. NCBI lineage: Eukaryota > Viridiplantae > Streptophyta > Magnoliopsida > Asterales > Asteraceae > Saussurea > Saussurea involucrata. The sequence continues at coordinate 250,224,062 of CM066321.1, read as the reverse complement.
CCTAAGTGAAAATCTTTACAGAAGCTCTGTGATTTTGAAAAACTTTTATCTCTATAGATTGTATCTTATGAAAATTGTTTGAAAAACGCAAGGAGAGGATCGATAAATATTTAGTAGAGAAATAGTCCTACAGAGGTTTTTGGACCTCTGCCAGAGCCAGCAGAGGCTCTGTTACAGGAAATTTCTAATAACTAATAATTTATAAACATTTTTTAATCATCCAAGTTTTTGATCAGTTTTAACAATGTATTTATGACCTATTTGAAAGTTGGTGTCCTAGAAAATTGTAAATCTCAAAGATTTTGTGCAGCAGAAGTCTTTTGAAAGATTTGAGTGATCTAAGTGAAAATCTTTACAGAAGCTCTGTGATTTTGAAAAACTTTTATCTCTATAGATTGTATCTTATGAAAATTGTTTGAAAAACGCAAGGAGAGGATCGATAAATATTTAGTAGAGAAATAGTCCTACAGAGGTTTTTGGACCTCTGCCAGAGCCAGCAGAGGCTATGTTACAGGAAATTTCTAATAACTAATAATTTATAAACATTTTTTAATCATCCAAGTTTTTGATCAGTTTTAACAATGTATTTATGACCTATTTGAAAGTTGGTGTCCTAGAAAATTGTAAATCTCAAAGATTTTGTGCAGCAGAAGTCTTTTGAAAGATTTGAGTGATCTATAGAGGTTCTTTGGATGAAAGTACTCTGTAGCTTAAGACTTCTGTAGCATTGCGCGTGTAATTGGTTTCCGAGATGACATTCCAAAAGATCGATAGAGGTTAAATTTGCGATCATAGAGCATATTCCTGGCAGAGCTTCTGTTGAGCCCAGCAGAAGCTCTATGACCTCAAATTTCTCATATCTCAAATTTTATGAAACTTTTTGATCTTTTGATTTTTGAAATGTTATCCACAGTATATTTAGGACATATTTGACACTTTTTGTCCTAGAAAACTGTTTTCAAAAACCTAAAAGTACAAGATACCAACCTTTTGTTCTTTTAGTTCGGCGAGTGTGATTTCTTTTGTCGCATTCTTAGCTCCCCCTTGACTTATAATTCTCTGTAGATTCAGCAAGGTCTCCTTTTTCGCTCCCCCTTGATCTAACAACCTCTGTAGATCAAGTATCTTCTTCTGCTCCCCCTTGACCTATGCTTGGTTCAGAATAAGATAAGTTGTGCACAGGACATAGGTCAAGATCATCAGAGGTTCTGTAGAGGTTGTCAGAGGTTCTGAGCAGACCTTACAGAAGTTCTGTGATATCAAGAACTATTGTAGATTTAAGAATTTACATACAGAAAATAATAAATAAATAAAAATATTTACAAAATATACAATATCTATGTTATACTTACAGAGGTTTTGGGTACCCATAACCGTATGGGTCCTATTGTATGAAACGCCTTTACGCATTTGTCATACATACCAGAAATGAAAGGCTTTTTGTCTTTTTGAGCATTTTGAACAGGTATAGAGCCTTTCACTATCCAAACCTTTTTCACCTTTTTAAAAGTTTGATTAACTAATTTGTCCAACCTATGATCATGCTAAAATTTCGATGTTGAGGTCTGAAGTTTTGAAAACATATTAGGCTTAAAAGATCCTTCAGGGTTGAATTTCCTGATCTGTTTAGCAAAAATATTTTTTTTTCTTAAATTTTCCTCAAGCATCTTTTGGAGATTAGATTTGCATCTTTTCTCCAACATGATTTCAATTGATAAATTAGAGAGTCCTTTTGTTAGTTTGGATATTTCTGTTTTAAAAATCCTTCTCTCTTTTTCAAAGTCATCTTTTTTACTTAAATCATGAAATCTTTGAACCTTCAACTGTTCAGATTCTTTTCTTTCAGAATCAGATTCTTTCCTTTCTTTTTCAAGGATATTCTGCAATTCTGAGATTTTATAAGTAAGCTTCATCGACTTTGTTTCAAGAACAGTTTTCTTCTCTTCATAATTTCCTCTTTCATTGACCACAATCTTTTCAAAATTGAAAATTAGTTTAGAGAAGTTTAAACATTTTAGTTCAAGTCTTTTCTTTTCTTCATCTGACAAAGATAAGTTCCTTTTTAGTTCAAGATTTTCACAGTTTAAGTTTTTAACAGATTTTTCAAGTTTAGCAATTTTATCAGAAATAATAAAAATGCTTTTGTTCTTTTCATCTAGTTCTTTTTCAAGAGAAGGAATTATTTCGCGAAAATTTGTGCTGAGTTTTGAATAAAAAATTGAGTCAGCATCACCATAAAATTTCATTCTAGATATTTTAGAAGAAGTTTTTAACGAAAGAAACAGTTTCTATGATGTTACCAGATCAAATAAATCGAAGATGACAGTAAAACAGAAACTGTTTGAAGGAATGAAGAACAGGTTAAAAACAGACAATTTCTATCAAAAATCTTTGTAGAAACGAGGATCACTTGATATTGAAAATCAAGATTTGCTCTGATACCAATTGTTGGTTCCCGTTTTGCTTATACAAGATTGTCAGATCTATTAGTTCGAGTTTATGTTTGACGCGGAAGCGTATTTGAAGAACTAACAGATATGTTTGATAGATTTAGAACACACACTATCAAATAAACAGTGAAGAGAATAGATTTATAGCACAAAGACCCACTGTATTTAATATATCAAGAACACTTAGTACAGATTTGACGCTAATTGAGTGTAAGTGTTTTGTGTTGTGTGTTAAGTGATTGTGTAAACTTGTAAAGTGTAAAAACGGTGATTCTTAGGAAGAACTCAACATGAGTCTTCCTTTTATACTACTACAAAAGATCTATTCTAGACAAGAGATTGTTGCTACAGGAAAGAAGAGATGGTATGAACAGTTGGAAAACTGCATGCATTAAATGTAGCAGACGTCTATGTTGTACTAAGCCCTATTGAGTCCACTCAGAGTTTGACACGTGTTGAAGTTGGACAGGGCATGCTACCAAACAAGTTGATGAACAGATCATGGAACAGTAGCAAGATATTTCTTTAATAGTGGTAAGATATTATAAGTATCTTGAGTCTTCAGTGAGGTCAACAGAGGCTCTTTAAAGTGTTGCAGAGGTTCTGCGGTCTGGTCCTTTGTAGAGTAGTCTTCACTGGGTTCCTTGTCTTCTGAAGTTGTCTGCAAAGGCTCTGTTATTGGTGACAGAGGTTCTGAGGTCTTGATCTTTTGTAGCGTTCTTCTGTAGTTTCTTCGGTCTTTGATCACTCTTGATCAAACTTCCTTTGCTTCTTCTTAGATGCCCGACAGAGCTTCTGTTGCACTCAGCAGAGCTTCTGTGGAAGTTCTTCTATACTTGGCCATTTTTCAATACTTCTAAAGTTTCAGAATATTGGAGCTAACAGAGACTGTGAGTTCCAGATCAGTGCAACGAACAATAGAAATCAATAGATATGAACACGAACAGTATGATTTCAATATGTCATCCAATTCACTTTCAATCAATTCAGAGAGAATTACAAAGCGTATGAAAGTGGAAAATGACAACTAGCCTAAAATTCTAAGGCTAACACAACTTTAAATACCATGGGCCCATGACTCTCAAGCCCATGACCCGTTACACATTAAGGCTCAAAATAATAAATAACAGTTTAGCCCTTGAACTTCTATTCAACCTGATTTTGACCCTAACAATCTCCTCCTTTGAATTGAAGTTTGAGTTCGTGCCAGTTCTCCACGTATCTCTTTCGGAGCGGAAAGTGGATCTCGAACATTCGGATGGCTCGACGGTAGTCGATGCGGTCTTCAATCACTTCTAATTCATTTCGTGCAGTTGTTTCATTTGTTTTGGAAACATACGAAACCTTTTGATTTTCGGATTTGTAAGTGATGATGTTACCAAGAGCATCTTTGACTTTGAGGAGTGTGCCATCACAGAATCTGTTGACCTGGCTGAAGCGGAGAACCCTCTTTTCTTTTTGATCGTTGAGGTATACTATCCTAATTTCCGGTTCTAGAAGCAGTACGTTCTCGGGATACATTTTCAGTTCGGGCGCTTTTAGATTTGGTTTCAGCAGGTTTACCTTCTTTGCTCGGTTCTCGATTCCCATTTGGAAGTCTGTAAGGTAGGATATCATGATTGTGTGAATCAAGAATCGATGAACTGCCTCGAGTGCTTTGGATACATGGAGTGGTCGGATGGTTCTGGTTTAGAGGTCTTTCAGTATAGTTTGGAAGTCGAACGGTCTGAGGTTCTTGATGTTAGCTTCGGAAAATCTCCATTCATTTCCGTCTTCTCGTCAGACGGTGAATACTGGAAACATGACCTTAAGGATTCGGTCTGTTTGGATGTGGAGCATTTCAGTGATTTTGTGCTTAGTTCTGACTTGGCTAACTGGCAGACACCGCTTCATGGCATTTATGTACTAGCTTTGGTATTCCGAGTCAGAGTTGGAAATCTCAAGGCAAAAGGTTGGCTCGATGGGGTGTAACCTGTGGACGTATAGCTTCTTCAGTGATTCCTCCAGGTGAGGAATAAGGATCATGATCTTCTCCCATCGGATTTGTTGCTGTTGAGGAGAAGGATGATCTGAAGATGTTGGTTGTTGAGGAGATGTCGGATTTGCAGCAATTGAAGTCTCGAGTATCGTAGAAGTCTCGGGGGCCTGAGTAGTGTGCACGGGTGTACCATACAGGTTTTGTAGCAAAAACTGGTCATAATCCACGTTGTCGTCTTCATCAGTAAGAAATATCAGGTTTACCTTTGAGATTTATTGCACTGGCGGTTTTTTCGTACCATGCATTTTCAGTCTCGGGGTCGATCTCGGAATCTGGATCAATTAGATCAAGTGCGGGCCTATCTGATGCAGAATGAGTGACCAATTCCTGTGTTTCATCCTCGGGCTTTTCAACTGTTGGGTCTTCGTCGTCAGATATGTCCATGTCTATGACCATCACGACTAGGCTCAACTAGGCTTCAGGTTCGTCGGTTGCCGTTGCCACAGTTGACGGTTCCGGTTGAACCGTTGTAGTAGTTTCAGTAAGAATCGAGGAAGACTCGGCTAAACGCAGTCTTTTATTCTCCCCCTCACGGTGATCAGGATCATCCTGATCATCGTGCCTTTGCTTTAGTCCACCGGCTTGACTTTTGCAGGTGTCTTCCATGGAGGCGACTCTTTCAGATAACTTGGATAGGGCTTTGTTGACATCCTTGAGAGTCGCGTCAAGCTGATCCAAACGGCTATTGATGGAAGACGATTGAGCTGAAGATTGTGAACGAAGAAAGGAGATAAGATCAGTTTCAGTCGAGGAGTCGGTATCTGTGGTCTGTAGAAGTTGGGCCAGGAGCATGGTCTTCAAGGTATCCACCGAATATGTTGGTTGAGCTGGTCTCGGTGGACGGATTGGTGTGGTTTCGGGTTCCACCATCTTTTCCTTTCCCTTTACCAGACCTTTTACCTTTTCGAGCTCGGTCTGTAACTCCTCCGTCAGTGTCTCCTGGACAACCTTTAGGGCGTTGTCCAAATATCCCTTTGACACGAAGTCGGGTAATATAACATCGGGGTCACTTAGAGCACCCGTTGAGGCATCGACCTTAGAGATAGAGCCACCTACGTTCACGGGTGGCAAAGATGTGGCCGTGGTTGGATTTCCTTCTGATCCTCGCGTTCCGCCCGAAAGCAGAGACACTACGGAAGTTCCGATCGGGTCACGAAGAGAACCGATGTTTGGAGTCTCAGCCTGTGTCCTAGTGAAGGATTCAAAATATGTAGCAAATGGCTCTATACTTGATGGTGCATTGAAAGAAGTCGAGAGTTGGGGCAGCTTCTCTCTGTTTTCAATACCTAAGCTCTCTGATTGAGAGAAAGGTAGATTGTGTGCTAATTCCCCGTGTTCAAATGAAACACCCATCTGTTGACAGATGAGTGAGTGGCTTGGGGGTGTGCAATTATGCCGCTAGGTCTACGGCGGCTTCTTCAATACCTCGTCCCAACAAATGAGACGAAGTAGCAGATGTGGCTACCTGGACGACTCTTTATTTTTACGGCTTTCTCTCTCATGATTCTTTTTAGATCTAACTTCACTCTATCTCACCACTTCTGGATTTTCAACTAATACTCCCTCCTCTCTCCTTGTGTCTCCCATATTAGGCCCAGCTTGTAGGATGGTAGAGGGTGTGTGTGAGGAGGATGGAGAATCTTCAGTTAACGGAGGGTGACGGCCGATACGGTGTGGAATTAGGGAAACGCGAATGGCAAGATCCGTATCGGTGTCCGTGCTGTCAGACTCGACATTTTCTACCTGTGTGTACGGAGATATTGGCTCAGTGGTGTCCGTACCAGGGTCTTCGTCAAGCAATGGGGCGGAAGTGAGCAGGACCTCGTGTAGTCTAGTCGACGGCCCGGCCTCATCAGTAGTATGGGTGGTATGTACGGGTGGTTGTTGGCTTGTTCTGGGTTGGCTGGATTGAGCAATACCGGCACGCGTATCCAATGCACCGCTCGCGCATGTTTCCCTCCCTTGTACTCTCAACACACCCCTCCCGGGAGCACCTGCTACCCGGGCTCTACCTCCTCTCATCCTTGGACCCTCACGACGCTCAGGTCTATATCCATGGGAGGTCCCTTCGGCTCTGGCTGGACCATGGGATTCCCTAACTCTCGCCTATATTCTATCACACTCGGTGCATTAGGGTCCGCGTGTGCCAGTAGATGTTCTGGTATAAGCATGGCTGGGGTATCAGGTGGATTGTGAATCACTAAGTATTGCAGGTTGAACTGGGGACATACCGGATGATTGATACGTCTTGGATAAGCGGATTCGCCTCCATGTGTTGTCGAATGGCCAAAGAAAGGAAGCGCGGAAATGGTAGAAACTTCTTCTTGGATCCGCCTGTCTGTCGGATGGCTTGCACAAGTTCTCGCCAAATGATCGCTGAGTAGTCGATATGACGGTTGAAGCAGACAGCGTGAAATAGGCATAGGAAGTCTACTGTGCATTGGTCTATCCCCTTCCATCGGGATGACAGACATATGTTCAAGATTGTGAACAGTGTATACCAGACCGGTGCGATATACTTACGATTGAATGCAGATGGGCGGTTGAGCTCATGGTGATATCCAAGCGCGCGGATGTCAGCGCATAGTGTTGCATCATCGACGGTGGGTGCATACGCGGCATGGCCTCCGGCAGTAGGTTCCAGAAGTGACAATAGACGTCGGAAGGATTCCAGCGTGAGTGTGAATGGATGATTCTCAATGGTTAATGTGATGGTCTGGATGTTGTTGGCGGTGACAACTCTAGCCGTGCGCCATACTTGGTAGACGTATAGTACGGGCACATCAGTAGTGGCGGTGAGAGCTCGGCGAAGTGGGTGGCCGAGCATTATATCGACGACCACTCGGTGTGTGGGTCGGAATTCGGCAGCGTCTAGATGGTGGTTGTTAGCTGCCATTTCAATGCCATGGTCCTCGAGAACCAAAGCATTATCAGCCTCGTCGTCAATAACTTCCTCAGGAGGAGGAATGTTCTGTTGTGGTAGCTCTTGTTGATTCCCCATTTAGTATACCTGGAAAAAAACAGAGTTAGAGCTTGGACGTGATCAAATCAGAAATTATGCGTACCTTGGCATTTGAATGTCTCAATCAGCGGTTGATTGAGGACTGGCAGTAGGTGCAAGACATTGGAATGCCAATGTTTGAAAAAATGGCAAAGGCACAGGACGCAAGTAGTGTCCGGATAAATAGGGTATCCGGACAAATAGGACTTACTAGATAAACAAGGGATACCGGGTGAAGGAAGTGTCCGGGTAACACATGGTTACCGGACATAGGACTTACCGGGTGAGGCAAGGTTACAGGATAACATAGGTTACCGGATGTTATTAAGATATCGGACAATGGTTACCGAATGAGAGGTTACCGGACAATAGAGGTTACCGGACACCAAACTCTCTGGATTGCCGAACTTACCGGATACGTGAGTATCCGGACGACATGGGTTACCGGGAATCAAGGTGTCCGGGTGGGCTTACCAAATGATCATAATGGTTACCGGTTAACTTGCAAGTTACCGGGTAACATGAATGTTACCGGGTACAAGCGGGTTACCGGACGAAATAATTTCAAACTCAATAGGCCCAAATAGCAACGTAATCACAGATCTAAGCAAATTCCACAATCCTATACAAGTTAATATGCACGATAAGACTAATCATGAAGCCTAAATGGGCAAAAACAACCCGAATGTGTGGCTACGGGAAACGGGGTTTCCGGAAAATCCTAATCGGTTCGATTTTTCAGTTAAATCGTGTGTGTGTGTGGTATCAAAAGTAGGAGATGCGATAGAGGGATCATACCTGTGATGTGGAATCGAAATCGAGCAAGTATGAGTGAGAATCGCGAGTTACCGAGCGCTTGTAAGTTGAGAGGGTTTTAGAGAGATTTTGTGTAGGTTTCCGGGTAAAGTGAATAGATGAGTGTCCAGATGCCTTTATATATGGTCACATACCGGGTAACCCATTGTTACCCGGTCACTTACCCGGTCCGGTAAGTTTACCCGGTAACAAGGGTTACCCGGTCACTTACCGGGTAAGTGTCCGGAAAGCCTAAAAAATTACAATTTTGACCTTTGTTAAACAATTATCATTGCTCCCCTTCTACCTTAGCATGGGTATTTCCCTGCTCCCCCTCGGAACGTGGATGTGATTGAATTAGGAGACGTCATCACACAAAAACTTTGACATTTTGAAAGAAAAAAAAATGAGACGCTCCCCCTCAAATGATGAGCAACCAAAGTATTGCTCCCCCTCGGAATGTGCACGGAGTGTGATATGAAGTGCACTCGGGAATGCCCAAACACACAAAAAAAACTTTTATTGTAGTTAAAAAAAATTGTGTGTGACACTCCCCCTCAACAATAGAAGTAACTTACCTGATACTTGTTCGTGCTCCCTCTGAACACATGAACAACTTATGAAAGCACAGTGATAAGGAAACATTGAATAAGACGACAGTATTAAACTAAAGGAAAACACACGTGAAAAGAAAGCAAACAAGCGAAACCTACCTAATAAATACAGAGACTGAACCTAATTATGTAACGGATACAAGTAGAATACATATGCGAAAGAGTGTATACTCAATCAACTAGAGTGTGAACAGTAGATGATGATTAGACAGTTTCTCGTAGATGTATGAAACTTGTATCGGGTACACAATTAGGTTAAGTCTTCAGATTTAGCATACCTAACCTGGACACTAGATAATTAAAGCGTTTTTCGTCCAGGGGTTTTGTAAACAGGGCTGCTAACTGATGTTCTGTATTTACAAAGTAGAGTTCGATTGTACCTCTTTCAATGTGAACATTGATAAAATGGTACTGAACATCTATGTGCTTCGTCTTGGTATGCTGGACCGGATTGCTGGATATTGCAATAGCGCTCTTCGAGTCACAGTAGATGGGCACCTTGGTGTACGTGAAACCGTAATCCTTGAGCTGTGTGCGCATCCATATCACTTGCGAAGAGTAGCTTGCGGCAGCCACGTATTCCGCCTCGGCAGTTGACGTAGAGACACACTGCTGCTTCTTGGATGCCCAACTCACCATACTGTTGCCCAAGAACTGCACATGACCCGATGTGCTCTTCCGATCCATCATGCTGCCTGCGTGGTCCGCATCAGAGTATGCAAACAGCTCAAAACCTGTCTCTTTCGGGTACCACAAGCCAATATCAGTAGTACAGCGTAAATAACGAAAAATTCGTTTAACAGCGACTAAGTGAGACTCTTTCGGTTTTGACTGAAACCGGGCGCAAAGAAATGTCGAGAATGTTAGATCTAGAGTTTTGTCAAAAACACAAGTGTTGAGATCTGAAGTGAAGACTCAGAGTTCTGAGTAAGAAGACTCAGAAGTTTTGTACTGCAAAGTTTGCTAAGTGTGAAGTCTGAATAGAAGGTTCAGCGTTCTGAGTAGGAGACTCAGAACTTCTGAAGATGAAGACAAATGTTCTGAAGTGCTTTATCAGAAGAATGTTTAGAAGTTCTGAACATGTTGTTCAGAACTTAAGTCAGGATATTTTCCTTTAGATTCTGTTACTAATTAGGACACGTGTAATTGTTCTATTAGTCGGTTACTTATATGTACTGTAGCTTAAGCTTTTCTTTACAGTATATATAGAAGTTAGCAAGTGTATGCTAACTAATTTTTCCCCCTAACTTTGTATTCACTTTCTAATCTTTGAGAGATTCTCTCTCTAGATTTGTAATCTGTTCTTGATTGAATACGAAGTTGTTTGAAACAATTCTCTATCGTTTCACTGTTTGATTGTTCCTTATTGTTCATAATTGATTGTAAGACTGAATCCTAGTTTCTACAATTGGTATCAGAGCCAAGCAACCAACAAATTTGTTCGAGATCGTGTTCTTGAAGATTTCTTGATCAATTCGATAATTGATTCCGCTGCTACTCACAATTCTTGAATTCTTAGTGATTCTTGAATTCGTTTTGTTTTCGATCAAGAAACTCGAATTTTTCTGTCTGTTGAATCTACTTACAATCATGTCTTCTAAAGAATTTCTCTCAATGGGATCTGAAACGAAGCCTCCTGTTCTTATTCCTGAAGAGTATCAGCAATGGAAAATAAGAATGATTCAATTTCTGGATAACATCGATGAGAATCTAATGATTTCAATTCGCGAAGGTCTTATTGAAGTTTATGTTGATTTTGCTGCCACACCTGCAACTTCTACAACACCAAAGATTCCTGCTACCAGAGTGAAGAAAAGTTTTTCACAATATAATGAAGCACAGAAACAGAGACATGCAATAGGCAAAACAGCTATTACTTTGTTGACTTTGGCAGGTCCTAATGAAGTCTTCAACAGAATCGATAGTGGAACATAAGCAAAGGAAATGTGGGATGAACTGGAGAAACAAATGATGGATACACTCAAATCAATTCAAGCAAAACTGAATCAAAGCATTAATGCATATGAAAGATTCAAAGCAAAGGAATCTGAAAGTCTAACTCAGACTTATAGCAAGTTTTGCACAATATTGAACGATCTCAGAAGGAATGGGTTGAAGAAGACAAAGTCAGAGATCAATTACAAATTTCTGAATTGTCTTAATTCAGAATGGTCATCTTTTGCAATTAGTCTCCAGATGAACAAAGATATGTGTGAGGAAGATCTGAATGATCTGTTTTGTGTTTTAAATCAGCATGAGGATTCTGTTAAGCAAGTGGTTGAGGAAAAGAAAAGTGTTTCTGATCAATTAGCTTTGCTTTCAAAATCCAAAATCACCAAAACATCTAAAACATCCAAGAAATCAGTGTTTTTGTCTGAAATACCAGAGATAGAGGAGGAATCTGAGGAAGAAAGATCTGAGGAAGATGCTGATATCAAGTTAATTGCTGAGAAGTTAGCTTTATTGACTAATACTTTCAACAAGAGGTATGGAAAGAAGAGGTTTGAGGATAAGTACAGAAGAGAACAGGGGAGTTGAGAAGAGAAATATAAGAAGAAGGAAGATAGAGAAGAAAGTAAGTTTGAGAAGAAAGAAGAGAATGGAGAGAGAAAAGAGAAGGATTTGTGTGTTAAGTGTGGAAAATTTGGTCATTATGCAAGGGACGGCAGAGTAAAAGTAGTCAAGGACTATGAGTACTATACAAAGAAGGCTCAACTGGCAAAAACTAAAGATAGTGGGATTGCAATGTTAGCCGAACAAGAGAACTGGTTGTACTATTCTTCAGATAAAGAGGACTGTATTCATTTTTCTCAAATGCAAAGCTACATGGCTAAAATGAGAAATGAAGATGATTCTGACTATGAAGATGTAGGTTCTGAATCTTCAACTGAGGTACATTCTGCCCTTCAAATTGATTTAATGACTCAGATTGGCAATATGAATGTTGAATTTGTTAAACTCAGAAAACAGATAAAAGGTGAAAGAATTATGGTTAACAAATTCAGAACAGAAAAAGAAATAATTAAAGAACAATTTGAAGAATCTGAGGTTGAGAAACAAAAAATCAGAAAAGAGAATTCTGATCTTTTGAAAAAGATTTCTGAATTAAAAAATGAACTCTCAGAAGTAAAAGATGGAAAGGTTGATTTGCAAATTAAATTTGATATGTTGCTTGATGAAAGATAGAATTTGTATTCAAAAATCAAAGAGTTGGAAGACCTTAATCTGAAAAGAGGTCAAACTCAACAAATCTTGAGTCTTCTCACAAGTAATGTTAAAGACACAAGATTTTATAATCCAAAAATGGGATTAGGGATGGAGGAATATGTTGTTTTGAAAACGGCTCCAATAAATCTTTATGACTTTGATAAACTACAAGTTCCTAAACAAGAAATCCCAGTGATTGCTGAAATCTTTGTAAGACCTGCACGTTCTATAACAAGTTCAGATAGTTTACAAAAATCAAGTCCTGTAAAAGAAAAGGAAACAATTTATGAACCAAAAACTGAGAAGTCAGATGTTTCAGAAAACAAGGTTAAGAAAGAAATTTCAAAACTAACAGAAGAGAAACCAAGATATAATGATGCTAAATTCAAATATGACTCTCTGAATGTTAGTTACAAAAATAAACAACCAAGTTTTTCTTATCCTGACATTGAAAGTATATTTGATGCAAGAAAGGTTTCTGAAACAGTCATTCAGAAGTCTTGGTCTTCTAGTCAGAATTCTGACTCCATTAGTCAGAACTCTGAGTCTGAAGGTCAGAATTCTGAGACTGTTAGTCAAAATTCTGAATCAGCTGAAAATTCTCAATCTAATTCAGAATGTTTTTCAGAACTTGAAAAGAGGTTTAAACTTGTTAATCAAGAACTTGAAGAGTTAAGGAAACGTTTTGCTGAACTTGAAAATGATTTTTGTGATGTTGATTTTAAACTGGAACTAGTTTTGAAGGAAACCAACACTTATATCTAGAAGATAACAGAGCTTGAGAAGTTAAAGGCTGAGTATGATCTTTTCAAGATTAATGCTTTAAAAGAAGATAAGAAATTTTTTGATGAATCAAGTACATTTGAGAATGGTGAATCATCCAATTCATCTACTAATTCTGAAAAGTTGATTGTTTCAGAAAAAGAGGAACGCAAAAGGAAAGATGATCTGAAAATGATTTCTGAGGAGAATGGGTTGAATACTACTTCTGAACCTAAAGCTAGTAGTTCTTGTAATATATGCAATTATAATCTGAATACTATCAATAAAAGCAAAAAGTTTTTGGATTCAGATTTGTTGTCTCTTGCAAGAAGGAATCTTAATTGTGTTCAATGTGGTAGTCATTCATTTCAATTCTCTCAGAAAAGTCAAAATTCAAAGACATTTTCTAAGACTTCTTATATAAACAAAGCAAATCAGAATTCAGAAAAGAAGACTGTAAATGTTCCTCAAACTCAGATAAAAGGAAAGAAGATTGAAAACATTTCTCAATCTAAATCAAATGGAAAGAGCAATGAAAACTTATTTCAAACTAAAGAAAAGAAGACTGAAAGTGTTTATCAGTTTCAACCTAAAGTTTTCAAGAATAAAAGAAATAATTTTGTGAATAGAAAATGTTCTGATTTCATAAAAGTTCAAGGAAAATGGTGCTTAAAAGAAGATTTTGAATGGAAAGTTAAAGGGACTTTTGTTAAATCTGAGATTAAAGCTAACAAAGAAGGACCCTTTCCAGTATGGGTACCTGAATCTAACTAAATGTTTTTGCAGGGCTATCATGTGTGGTTCTTAGACTCTAGAGCTTCAAGACACATGACAGGTCATAAGTCTTCTCTGATAAATTTCACAGAAAAGGCTGGAGGAGCAGTTAACTTTGGCAATAACAGTAAAGGACAAGTTAGAGGATGTGGGGATTTAACAAAAGGAGATCTGACCATTCAGAAAGTTTTCTATGTGGAAGGCTTACAACATAATCTGTTTAGCATAAGTCAGTTTTTGTCCAGTTTCTGCCAGATCAAGTTCAGCATAACAGGGTGCTTAATTCTGACTGAGAAAGATATAAAAGTATTTTGGGCCAAAAGACATATGGACTTATTTGTGGTTAATTTTTCAAAGATTCAAGCTTTAACTCCAGTATGTCTGTTATCAAATGCAACTGCAAATGAATGTTGGCTATGGCACAGAAGGTGTTCTCATTTGAATTTTAAGGATCTGTACAATCTTGTTGGCAAATAATTGGTCAAAGGGTTACCAAAAATCAAATTTGAGAAAGAATCATTATGTTCAGCATGTGAAATGGGCAAGATGAAGAAGAGTTATCACAAGTTGAAAATGGATTCTTCATGCATGTCACCATTAGAGATGCTACATACAGATTTGTGTGGTCCTATTTCAGTTCAATCAATGGGAGGAAAGAAGTATATACTTGTCATTGTGGATGAGTATTCAAGATACACATGGGTTGAATTCTTAAGAGCAAAGTCTGAGGCTGCTACAACACTGATTAATTTCATCAAAAGGATTCAAGTATTCTTACAACTTCCAGTTCAGAAAATAAGGAGTGACAATGGAACAGAGTTCAGAAATGAGACTCTTCAGAACTTTTAACAAAATTCTGGGATTTCTCATAATTTTTCTATTGTCAGAACTCCTCAACAAAATGGTGTTGTTGAAAGAAAGAACAGAACCCTAGTTGAAGCTGCAAGAAACATGTTGGCCTATTCAAATCCTCCAACCTTCCTATGGGCTGAAGCAATAGCCACTGCTTGTTTTACACAGAACAAAACTTTGATTAATAAGAGATTGAATAAAATTGCTTATGAACTGATTAACAAAAGAAAACCACAGATTAAACTTTTTCATATTTTTAGATGCAGATGCTATGTTCTCAAAGACAGAGAAAATCTTGGTAAATTTGATAAAAAGGCAGATGAAGGATACTTTGTTGGTTATTCATTAACTTCCAAAGCATTCAGAATCTACAACAGAAGAACCAAGAGAATAATGGAAAGCATAAATGTCACATTTGATGAGTCAAGAATGAAGACTTCTGAACAAAACAGTTCAGAGCTCAAAAAGGATAAGAAAAAAATGACTTTTGAATCAGATTCTAATCCTAACTGTTTAGAACTCAATTTATTGTTTAAGGATGCATTTCTGGAACTAACTTCTGAATCTTATGCAGACTTTGAAAATCCAAAAATGGTTCAAGAAATGAAAAAGGGATGTTCAGAGATTCAATCAACAGTAATTTCTGATTCTGGTCCATCTAAGGAATGTCCAATGTTGATCAATACAAGTAATGAAATTTATGAGCCTAGTACTCAAAATTTTGAACAAGGTACTTAGAATTCTGGACAAGTCAATCAGAATTCTGAACAAGGTACTCAGACTTCTGAACAAGGTACTCAGAACTCTGAACAAGTTATTCAGAATTCTGACTCTACTACTCAGAATTCAGACTTGAATGTCACACCTCAGAGGAATGGTTCAGAATTACTTGTTGTTACAGATGAGAATGATACAAACAACAATCTATCAAATATTGAGTTGCTTCAAAGTTCAAACAAATGGACAAAAGACCATCCTATTCATCAAGTGATAGGAGATTCATCAGTGGGAGTTCAAACAAGGTCAGCAACAACAAATGAAGCAATGTTTGCAGGATTTTTAAGTATGATGGAACCTAAGAAAGCCACTGAAGCCCTAGAGGATCCAGACTGGATTTTAGCAATGCAAGATGAATTGTTACAGTTTGAAAGAAATAAAGTCTGGAGACTCATTCCAAAGCCTGAAGGAAAATCAATAATTGGAACAAAATGGGTGTTTAGAAACAAGAAAGATGATATGTTGTACTTAACTTTATCTATGTACCCATTTCTTTTTGAAAACTCTTCCAGAACCTTGAAGTAAAACGACTATCACGATCAGAAATAATCGAGATTGGAACTCCATGTCGAGTTACTATTTCGCCGATGTACAACTTGGCTAGTCGTTCCAACGAATCCGTTTATTTTATCGGCAAGAAGTGAGCAGACTTCGTCAATCTATCAACGATCACCCAAATGGCATCAAATCCCTTCGGAGTCCTTGGTAGCTTTGTGATGAAATCTGTAATAATCTGATCCCATTTCCATATAGGTATTTATAACCGTTGCAACTGACCAAACGGCTATTGATGTTCAATCTTTACCTTCTTACAAGTAGTACAACCATCCACATGTTGAGCAATGCTTCTTTTTATTCCCGGCCACCAATAGAATTGTTTTAGGTCTTTATACATGTTATTCGTACCTGGATGAATAGAGAAACGAGATTGATGAGATTCTTATAGTACCCGATCACGTAAACCACCCAAACAAGGCACCCAAATTATGTTTTCCAGACACAATAACCCCCGATCATCTTTTACAAGCAATGTTGATATCCCCACTAACCGTTCTGATTTCCAATGTTCTTCCTGATATGCTTCTGTTGGTTCCTTTTTGCTTAAACAATGATCTTAACTTTCATTTAGTTCAGATTATATGGTGCGGAAGCATATTTAAGAACTGAAAGATAATGTAAGGTAGAAGAACACACAATATCAAATAAACAGTATGTAAGAACAGATGAATATATCCAAGATTACAGTATTTGATATATATTAGGAACACCAAGAACACCGATAGGTTTGACAAGAAACTGCTCAAAAGGTGTGTGTGTGTGTTGTGTAAAAAGCTTAATAGAAGAGTTCACATGAACCTTCTATTTATACTACTCCTAAAGGGGACAATAAGGACACGTGGCTGGAACTGTTGCAGATACAACGTTCATTAAATGCTCCGTATTCAGCTTTAGGCGGAAACCTATCAGAGTTTGACACGTGGAGTAGTCAGGTCACGGCTTTGTACGATTGATCTTCAGAACCTTCGAATGGAAGATATTGTAAGAAGCATGTTCGTCCTTGTTTAGATCTTTTGCGTAGATCTTCTTTTTACCACAGAAGCTCTGTCAAGTATGACAGAAGCTCTGTGGCCTTGTCCGCATAGAAGAGTCTTCTGTTGTTTCTTCACTTCGGTCTTCTTGATTAACCCGACAGAGCCTCTGTCGAAGACTTCTGTCTTCTCGGTTACTCGGCTACTCGGCAGAGCCTCTATTGGTGTCGATACTTAGTTTATTTTTCCAATACTTCTATTTATCATAAAGATTGGAGCTAATAATCCCCCCCTAAGTATTGAAAAATAAAAATTTGAAATATGCAAGGTTTTGTAGACTAAAAACACGACAGGAGGTATTTCACCTCTGTTGATAATTTTATTTCATAAAAGATGTGCCAGATACACTTACATTTGATTGTATTGAAAAGAGAATATTACAGAGGATCTCTTTGACTGACTCAGACGTTGGCATCCTTGAAGTCATTGAAACTTCTGCGGTCGAGTCCTTCTTGTATGAGTTCGTGATAGAAGCTGATGCATAGAGTTCGGAAGTTGATTGTTGCATCGATAACCTCTATCAGTCTGTCGGCAAGACTTTGATTCATGAGCTTTGTTCCTCTGTTCTCCACTAGTATCGCTCTAAACTCTGTCAAAGTACTTCTTGCGTACTTCTGACAGTCCATCTCTACGAACAACTTTGATTTACCAAAAGGATCTAGAAATACTAACCCGACCCTTGGATTTGTGATGATTGAGTTTGGTGTAGCAGAGGGAGGGCAGTAGTCTTCTGGTGGCTGAACGTTTAAGCTTTTTACTCCAAGATCTCGAGCCAATTGGAAATCTACCATGCTGTATAGCAGAAGCTTTTCGCGTATGGCCTTTCTAATCACCCTGTAGGCTCTGCGAACTTCGTCGGTTGTGAAGTTCTCTTTCGTCCATTCCAGAAGATCAGGTAGATCATAAGGATTGAGATTCCTAAGATCTGCATCTGCAAATTGGATCTCTGATATGTCCTCTCTTTTTACCTTGTAGATGTTGTAAGAGAGTTTAGGCCAGGTTCTGGTTCTTGAGAACTTACAATATAGGACTTTGACGATCTTGGATGTTGTGAAGACTTCGTGTTTAGGCTTGGGTTTTGTTCTGATGAAGAGGTTTTCGAGGTCAGCACGGAAGTCAGGATCTTGAATGGTTGGTTCTGATTGATCCATTATGCCCATTCTGCTGTATAAGTACCTGTATACCACTTCTTCCATTTGTGATGGTGGTGGTTGAGGTAAGGTTCTGCGCAGAGCATCTAATTGGTTCTTGACTTCTGCCACTCGATCCTCTGAAGGTTTTGTCTTTGGATCCAGAACAGGAATATTTGACAGAGGTGTAGTGCCGAAAGCCCAATCTTCTTCTTCAGGCTTTGGTGTCTTATACGCATCGAAAGAGCTCTTCATCAGTTTTTCTGTCGAAGGTTGATGCTTGGGCTTTTTCTTCTGCGGTTCTTCTGTTATAATCCCTTTTACCTTGTCTTTTGCCTTCGGGTGTTCTGCTTGTTGAGATGGGGTTGCCTCTGTAGGTTTTGACGCTTGAGTCTTAGAGGGCTTTGTTGTTGATGTTTCTGTTGGTTTGGGGATTGCCTCTGTTGGTTTTGACACTTGAGTTTCAGAGGGCTTGATTGGTGATTTGGGTTCTGTTGGAGAGGTTTCAGGTGTTTTGCTTAGACATTTTCTTTTGTGAGCAATGGTTTTGGTTCGTTGGTTGGTTTTGGGTGTTGGGGAAGGTAGTTCGTCTTCGGAGGATGTCAGAAGTTGGACCTCTTCTTGGATTTGGACATCTTCTCCAAATACAGAAGGAAATTCCATAGAGGTGGGTGTTGCCTCTATGGTCTTTTGTTGAACTGTTGTTTTGGGTACTTGGGTTTCTTCAGTAATGGATTCCATAGAGATGGTTATTGTCTCTGTGGTTTTGTTTCTGCTTTGGGTTTCAGGTTTTTGGGTTTTAGAAGGGGTTTCTTCAGAGATCATTTCCACAGAGGTGGTTGTTGCCTCTATAGACTGTTGTTGGTTTCCCCCTTGGTTTTGAGTTGGGGGAATTTGGTTCAGGGGTTCTGCGGATACTGGTGGTTCTGGTAGACCTCTGCTTGCAGCTACTTCCCTTTGTTTCTCCCCTTGATTCTCCCCCCTCAGGATGATCTGATGAATCGTCAGAATCATCATCAGAGTCATCCTGGCCCTTATCTGTTTTACCTTCTGCCTTGCAAGATGTATCTGGTTTCTTTGGTGGAACAGCCTCTGCAGCAATCATCTTTACGCATAAGTCATCACAGAGGCCGATCAGTGTTTCAACCTCTGCTTCTGGGTTGAAGCGCATTCTACTGACGCTTGCTTGAAACTCTCTGACATAGTTTGCGTTGGCAACGGTGAAAGCTCTGATGAATTCGGTCACCTGATCAAGTATTCCTTGGCCGAGTTCTGTCACTTGAGCTCTTGTCATGTAGTCAGAAGGCTTCATGGCCTGAGTATGTCTGGTTTTTTTCTCTTGAACTTCGTCTAAGGCCTTCTTCAGATCTTCAGGTGTAAGACCCTTAGATTTTGAGGATTGCTCTTTTAGTTGTTGAAGAAAGTGATTGACAGACTCTTTGAAGGCAGTGGCGTCGGCTTTTCCGAATTCAGCAGCTGCAGAGGTTGCAGTGTTTGTTGCAGAGGACTTCATCTGAGCTATGGTATGTTGTACCTCTGTGGACAGGTTGTCCATTTTGGTATTTAGATTTGTGACAGCCAAAGATGTTGATTCTGCAAAATTTTTTAGAGAGCTTTGCAACTCTTTCATTGTTTGGTTCACAGAGGTGACAAGGGTTTGGAACTCATCCATTGATACATGTGAACTCGTTTTAACCTCTGGGGGAACACATTCGTCCCCAGAGTGAGTCTCTGTTCCTGAGACACCTTCTTTCGCCCTTGTTTTGATGTTGGGGGCGGAAGGATTTCCTTCTGATCCTCGAGCAGAAGCATCTAGTGCTTCAGACTCTACAGAAGTTCTGAGAATGACATTTTCTAGATCCACTCCAGAGGTGGGTACTATATTATCCTTCTTTTGACTCAGAGACTTGTCTAGAGTCTCTTTGTCTTTGTGCACACTAATCTTCTCTGAAGAGATGCTTGGATCTAGTTGTGTGCGTGTGGTAGAGGAAACAAATTCCTCTGCAAGGATTTCTGTTGTGATCCGGGGCAATAGATCACTTACTACGGGTGAATCCTTTAGAGAGGATTCCCCTGGAATGGTTTCCCCGGTTATTAATGGTACAGAGGATGAAAGAATTTCCTCTGTCCGGATGATTTGGGTTGGGGTCGAGCCGTGCTACTCTTTTTCAATATTGCCCTCTACCACTAGATTGGCGGCAATAGAAGTGTGGGTTGCACTGGGAGTTGGTTTTGGTTGTGTGCCTCTATTAATCCAGGCATCTTTTCTTGCTTCTTCTTCTGTGAAGCATCCAACCACTTGTTCTCCATCTATGGTCTCAACCTCTGTTGCTACCATATGGTTGAGACTTCTACCCTAGTCTCCCCTTCTTCTGTTACCTCTTCTTCCCTTGGACCTAGGGAGTCGTACATAGGATGAGTACCAAAAAATTGTTGTACTTGGGGGTGCATAACCTGTGTACCGTCAGAGGCAGAGATTACTTGCTCTAGGCTTCTTCTGTGAATATCAAGGCCAGGTTGAAGGAAGGGGTTTTGTAGTATCTCTGGGGTCTCAGCCGGATTATCCCTTGGAGTTTGATCATCATCATCAAGATCAGAATCAACTCCAGAGATTGTGAAATCTGGATCTTCTGTGGCTTCTTTGGTTTCATGTGACAGAGCTTCTGCAGTCCATCCTGCAGTGTCTAGGGTGTTGGTAAATTCAGGACGTTGGAGGAAGTCTGAGAAATTCCCATGATGTGCATAGTTGAGAGGAATTGGGGAATGCACAGGTGATTTTTGGGTTTGTTCTTCTGTGACTTCTTTTGTCACCTTTTCTGTCACTTCTTCTGTCACATCTTCTGCCACTGTATCCTCTACAATTGTTTGCATAGGAGATAGAGGTTTCCCAGTTTTCTTCTTGCTCTTTCTCCTCTTGGGTTTAGGTGCCCCTTCCTCTGAGGCTTTGGATTTTCCCTTCTTCTTTTCCTGTGGGGGAAGGGGAGGAGCAGAAGATCCAACTTCTGTGGCATGAGGAGGAGAGGGTTGAGTTTCGACAGTAGAAGTTGAAGTACCCTCTGTGGTTTTCCTCTTTGTTTTCTTTTTAGGAGTTGAGGCAGAGTAGATGGATTTCCTCTGAGCAAGGAACTTGGTTTGAACGTCTTCATGCTTTGGAAAGCCTTAGCCCATTCTTCATCTGTCATTCTTTCAACTACCCTAGTTTTTAAAGGCACACCTAAACGCGGGGGTGTCACAGGGCTCGGTTCTGGAGTCCTATGATCGCGTATGTAAGCTAACCTTAGGGTTTCATCTGTAGCATATCCCAGAAATCTTGATGGCAGAGGTCTGCAGAAAGGATATCCATCGACGTGCTCAGTTGGAACGTTTTTTGTCATGGCATATATTTTGGCAGTTGGACCTTCTAAATACCATTGTTCTAGAAGGAGTAGGGGCTCCAGAAGTACTCCAAGAATTCGTTGATACTGCAGAGGAGGTAGGGATGGTTTTGAACGTTCTTTGGCTTTCTGGATGGAGATTTTTCTGTCAATGGTATTTATCATTTCTTGCATCATCAAGGTCGAGTAGTCCAGAGGCAGATCATAATATACCCCGTACATTATGGATAGAATCTGATGGGAGGTTTGATCTGGACTACCAATTTTGCCAGTGAGGCATCTGTTTAGAATTGAGAAGAGGGTATTCCACAGAGGGGGTAACCGACCTCTTCTGAAGTCGTTCCTTTTTCTTAGGGTTGTGTTGTACCCTAACATTTCAACAAATCTACAGAGTTCTTCGTCTGTAGGTGCTTCAGCGTAATTCTTTATACCTAGCAGACCTGTGATTGGAAGACTGAACTTAAGTGAGAACATCGTTCTATTGAACTTGAGTTCCATGTGTTGGGTTTTATCAGGTTTAGAAATGTAGCCCTTGATCTGTCGGTCCGCTGGGTCATATTTGCTGCTTTGCCAAAATTGGTTTAGATATCTTGCTGGTATTTTGCTGACGGTTTTTGTCAACAGGGGGAAGAGGTAATGTTTCTACAAAATGTGAAGGAGAATAGCATGAGATTCCCCAAAAGTGGTTCTTGAAGGAACAAGATAATAGTTGTTGGGTTTGAGAGGAAGAACACTTTCAAAGTGTTCATTTACGATGAAGTTTTTTCTCGTGTGTGGTTGGAGAGAAATTAGCTTTATCGTCGGAGTTGTGTTTTTCCAGGTCTGCGACCATATTTAGGTTTTGGGAATGCTCAGAAAGAGTAGGTGAGTTTTCTTGAATGTTGGAGGATGATGCCATTTTTGTTTATCTTTGAAGAAAGAGAATGAAAAATAGGTAGGTTGCAGGTTTTGCAAGGTTCTCCGGAGAAGAAGATGAGAGTTTGTAACGTTTATGAGGATTGGTAACTTGGGTTTTATACTGAAGGGTAACAGTTAGAATTCTGAAGAGGTAAATATATGGAAGTGAATAAAATTTGGAATCCGTACTCGAGTGTAAACGGCTGGTTCAACTTTCTAGAAGAATGTGTGCCATGTGCGCCCAATGAAAATGAGACACGTCAGCAGTGTCAGAGTATGACATGACGTCGTGCATGGCCCATTAATGCTTGGCGTGTGGGTTTCTTTTCCTCCACATAATTTTTACTCGCGGTAAAATAGCCGTTACTGTTGCAGAATTTCCCAGGTTTGAAAATAAGGACAGAAGCTCTGTTGAGATAGAGCTCTGTTGTTTGAAACTCTCTTTGTATGCTCTGTTGCTTGCAACTTTACCAAAAACGTTTGAAAAGCATTGGAGAGGATCGATAGATTTTTAGAGAAGAAATTGCATTCACAGAGGTTTTGGAGCTCTGTCAGAGCTAGCAGAAGCTCTATGAGATGGAATTTCTCATAACTAAAAATTTATAATACATTTTGATCATCCAAAGTTTTCACTGCTTTATAAACAGTTTTTAGGACATATTTGAAAATTTTTGTCCTAGAAAACTGTTCTGGAAAAGTTTTTGAGCGTGATGTTCCTTTTTGAGTGTCTAGATTGGTCGACAGAGACTTTTTGATGGAATGAGCTATTCGTCCCAAAAGACCTTCTTCTGTAACCTTTTGTTCGAGTAAATCCTTAAAGAGAACATTTGAGTTTGATCGGTAGAGTTCTTGTATGAGATTTGTAGTTTATAGAGGATTCTGCATACAAAAGCTCTATTGAGCTCAGTAGAAGTTCTATTACACTAAAAATCTCATAACAGAAGTCTCGTAAATCTTTTTGATCAAAACTGGTTTGGTATATTTTAAACAATGTTTCTAGGACATATTTAGAAATGTTTGTCCTAGAAAACTGTTTTCAAAAAGGATTTGTTTCGAGATACTTATCTTTTGGTTCTCTCTTGCTCGGCATCATACCTGACTTCTGTGGATAATGTCGATCGCAATTCTTCTTTGGCTCCCCCTTGAATGATCATCCTCTGTAGATCATTTCAAGGTTTCCTTCTGCTCCCCCTTAACCTATGCTTGGATCAAATAAGATAAGTTGTGCATATAACATAGATCAAGATTTTCAGAGGTTCTGTAAGGACTGTCAGAGGTTCTGGGCAATCCTATAGAAGCTCTGTTGAGTATTGAACACTTGGTGATTGAGAATTTACATACAGAAATAAAATAAAATAAATAAAACAACAGAAACATGTATATATATATTTACTGAAGATTTAAGTTATACTTACAGAGGTTTTAACTCATGTTTATCATTCCCAACTTACCCACCAAGAAAAGAAATCCTTTCTCATCTAGTGCCTTGGTGAATAAGTCTGCAAGCTGGTACTCTGTAGACACGAAGTGCATTTCGATTGTCCCATATTCAACATGGTGTTTCAGAAACTGGTAACGGATATCGATATGCTTTGTTTTTTAGTGCTGTACTGGATTGGCAGAGATGGCTATGGCGCTCTTTGAGTCACAGAAGATGGAAATCTTGAATATGATGTGGCCATAGTCCTTAAGCTGAGTTTTCATCCACGGAACCTGGGAGCAACAACTAGCAGCAGCAACGTATTCGGCTTCTGCTGTAGATGTGGATACGCAGTTCTGCTTCTTAGAGGTCCAGCTGACTAGTTTACCACCTAGGAATTGACAACTCCCAGAGGTACTCTTTCTGTCGAGCTTGCATCCTCCATAATCTGAATTTGTATAAGCTTTAAGACCAAAACGAGAGTTCTTCGGATACCAGAGGCCAAGATTTTTGGTCCCTTTGAGGTATCTGAAGATCCTCTTTACAGCATTATAATGGGATTCCTTCGGGTTAGCTTGATATCTTGCACAGAGACATGTGGCATGCATTATGTCAGGTCTACTTGCAGTTAAGTATAAAAGAGACCCAATCATTCCTCTGTAGAGCGTGCACTCTATAGGTATGCCATTTGGATCTGAGTCTAACTTATTTCCTATGGCCATTGGAGTTCTCATTACAGAGGCATCAGAGAGACTGTATTTTGAAAGTATGTCAGAGACATATTTAGCTTGATTTATGAAAATTCCCTCTGATGATTGTTTTACTTGGAGTCTGAGGAAGAAAGTTAATTCTCCCATCATACTCATTTCAAACTCACTCTGCATGAGTTTTTCAAACTTTTGTATTCTTCTGTATTTGTAGACCAAAAAATTATGTCGTCCACATATATTTGTACAAGCATAATTTCATCACTTTTTCGTTTATAAAACAAAGTTGTATCCGTCGTACCTCTGTCGTAACCATTTTCGAGAAGAAAGGTAGAAAGTCTTTCGTACCATGCTCTTGGAGCCTGTTTCAGTCCATACTTGTCGAGGTAGTACACGTATTTTGGGTACTTAGAGCTTTCAAACCCTGGTGGCTGTTGGACGTATACTTCTTCTTGGATTTCGCCATTTAGAAAAGCAGATTTTACGTCCATTTGAAATACTTTAAAACCTCTGTGGGCTGCGAAGGCTAAGAAGATTCTTATGGCTTCGAGCCATGCGACAGGGGCAAAAGTTTCATCGTAATCTATGCCTTCTTCTTGGCGATATCCCTTGGCCACCAATCTTGCTTTGTTGCTTATGACCACTCCATCTTCATCCTTCTTATTTCTGAAGACCCATTTAGTCCCTATGGCTTGTTTTCCTCGTGGCAGAGGAACTAAAGTCCAGACTTGGTTTCGTTCAAACTGTAGAAGCTCTTTTTGCATAGCATCTACCCAGTTTGGGTCGTCAAGGGCTTCAGAGATCCTTTTTGGCTCGATCACACTAATAAAGTTTGTAAATAAACAAACGTTAGCAGTGGCAGATCTTGTTTTTACCTTTTTAGAAGGTTCGCCGATTATAAGACTTGGAGGATGGCTCTTTGTCCACTTTGTTGTTCTTGGGAGATGGTCATCGATTTCATCAAGTTGATCTTCAGAGGTTTCTAATTGTTGTTCTGGTGTAGCCTCTGTCGTAGATTTTGCTTTCGTGCTTGATCCTACAGATTGTGGAATGATTGGAATGAGTGGCGGTGTTTGTTCCTCTGAGGAAGTATAGACTGAGTCTTCTTGTTCCTCTGTTATTGGTTCCTCTGTGGTTTCTGGAGTTGGTTCTTCAGTAGCTTCTGTGGTTGTTTTCCTTGTTGTATCATCTTCTGTTGGCTCCCCCTCGGCATTTTAATTTGTATGATTAACAGAGGAAGATGAATTATTTAAGGGACCAGTTAGAGAGATACCTATTGCGTTCTAGCTGGCAGAAGATGATTCTTCAGAGGCTCTGACGGCTCCAGCAGAGGGATCAATGTCATCATGGAACATCTCTTGAAATAGAAGATTTAAGTCTTCTTCTCTTGTTTTTGAGATGCCAGAGGATTCCCCTTTTAGACCGAGTTCTGAACTGATTTGTTCAGAAGTCTTTTGGAAGGTGTCGTCAAAAAAAACATTTATGCTTTCTATGATCGTTCGAGACCGCAGAAGATAAACTCTATAGGCCTTGGAAGTTGCAGAGTATCCTATGAACTTGCCTTCATCTGCCTTTACTTCAAACTTTCCTCTTGCTTCTCAATCATTTAAGACGAAGCACTTGCATCCAAATACATGGAAGAATTTGATGTTTGGTCGTCTTTTGTTGATCAAATGATATGGTGTTTTGATGTGTCTCTTTACGATGGTTGATCGATTTTGGGTATAGCAAGCGGTTGATACTGCTTCTGCCCAAAATGTCATTGGTAATCCACATGCGGTTAGCATAGTTCTGGCGGTTTCCACAAGCGTGCGATTCTTTCGTTCGACCACACCATTCTGTTGTGGGGTGCGTGCAGCAGAGAAGTTCTGTGAAATTCCTTCTTCTGTAAGATAGGCTTCAATGACAGAGTTTTTGAATTATGTGCCATTGTCGCTTCTCAGTTTCTGAATCCTGCACTCATACAGAACTTGGATTCTTTTCATTAAATTTATCAGTATGTTTGGAACATCTGATTTCTTTCTGACAAATTCAACCCATGTAAATCTTGAGAATTCATCGATCAAAACAAGCAGATACTTCTTGACACCTAGACTCTGTGTAGATATTGGACCGCAGAGGTCAACATGTAGCATGTACAGAGGTCTAGGGCAAGATACATCAGTTTTGCCTTTATGGGAAGCTCTTTTGAGTTTTCCCATTTCACAGGCAGAGCATAAATGATCTTTATTAAATTTAACGTTTGGTAGACCTTTGACTAGATCAAGTTTTACAAGTTTATCAAGAGTATGAAAGTTTAAATGGCAGAACCTGTTGTGCCATAACCAGGCTTCTTCGCTTTTGCATGCAACAAGGCAGATTTTGTCTTTCTTGTTCTTTGTATTGAAGTTCATGAGATATAGATCTCCTCTTCTTTCGGCTCGCAGAAGTTCAAGTCCTGTGTCCTCGCTCTGTAGAGAGCAAAAGGTTTGTTTGAACATTACGTCGAATCCCGTATCGCAGAGTTGACTAACACTGAGAAGATTATGTTTAAGGCCATCAACATATGCAACTTTGCATATGGTTATATTTTCCTTCTTTATGACTCCGTAGCCTTTGATGTACCCCTTTTTATTGTCTCCAAAGGTCACAGATCCACCATCGTTCTTTTCTTTGTATGTGGATAGAAGACCTCTGTCGCCAGTCATGTGCCTCGAGCATCCGGAGTCTAGATACTAGATTGGCACATACTGCTTATGCAAGACAATTTAGAGAGTTTTAGGTACCCATATCCACATGGGTCCAGTTTTGTCAGGGGTCTTTGTTTTAGCTTCTGTTGAAGAAGCATTTTGTTTCTTCTTACCCTTGGATTTATCTTTTGCTTTGGGTACAGAGAGAAGACAGTGTGGACTTTTGAAATGTTGGTTTATTTTAAACATAAGATCAAAGCAATGACAGTATTGAATCTGCGAAGAGATTTGCTTGAACTTTTCATTAAATACATTAAATGGGGGCACAGAGGCATTACAATTTATCCTAACATTAGACTTTCTATTACAAGAAGGTTTATGTAGGCTAGATCGTTGTTTGCAAAATCCTTTGTTGAGTGCGGCCTTCTGTGTTCCCCTTCTGTGGTGAACTTCTGTAGATTTCACTGTCACAGAAGAAAAAGATTTGTTAATTTTAGTCCATTTACTCTTATGTTGCCATGTTAGTTTTTCTTTAACATGTTTTAAGGGTTTTAAAATCTTTGAACTCGTTGGAATTTGAGTGGACATTAACTTCTGTTGTTTGAAATTTTCAAGCTCAAGAGAGGTTTTGGCTTGTATGCACATATTCAAAAAGTCTGGACAGATAGGAATTCCAGTGATTTTCTCCTTGGGAGGAATAGTTCTGTTAAGAACTTCAGAGGTTTGTTTAAAAACCTCTGTGTTACTAGGTCCGATCTCTGACTTAGAGTCAGTCTCTGATTCGTCAGAGGATGAATCGTCCTCATATACAGAGGTTGAGTCACTTGGTTCTCTTTCGACAGAGGCTGGACTTTCAGAACATGTGTCATACTCACTTTCTTCCTTTTCTGAGGAACTATCTTCTAAGTTAACAGAGGTATCTGTTAAGTTTTCTTCAGAGAGATCTTGATTGCTGGAAGATGTACAGCGGTTTTCTTCAGAGATATCAAGTTTTTCTTCTGTAATTCTTGGCTTGAACTCAGGTGCCTCTGCTGATAATTTCTTTTCAGAATTCATTATGCAGACAAATGCAACTTGAGTTTGAGTCTCGGGTTTACCAAACTTGAAGATTCCTATCTGATCTTGAGTTTTCAGATACCTCTTAGGTTTGGATTATCTTTTGACATAGATTGCAGGTGACAAATCTGTGTTTTCAAACCACACATTTGTCATCTTCAGAGGTTTCCTCTTGTGATGTTCCCCAGAGACTTTTTTCCTTTTACTTACAGAGAGAATATTTGGAAATCCAGGTTCTCTTGTATCTCCAATGTGAAATAGAGAGGACAGAGACTTGTCTCTTTTGGTTCCGGTATAAGGATCTATATCACAGAAGCCAATTCCTCGTCTCCCTATTTGTGTGTTTATTTTTTCGTACACCTTCTGAGCATCTTGAAAATTTTTAATTTGAACATCTCTTCTGAGTAAATATTGACAGAGGATTTCTCTTTCCTTTTGAAAATAATTTTTAAGAGCTAGGATGTTCATTCTGTCGCACTCAACGTCCATTAGTTCTTTAGACTTTGTTTTCAAAGAAGAATTAAGTTCAGAAATCTTTTCTTTTAAAGGATTTAACTTTTTGTTCCAGTCCATTTCAATTTCTTCTTTTTCTTTAAATATTTTAGCTTTTTCTTGAGTGAGAAGACTATCTTCTCTCTCATAGAAGGTGAGCTTTTTCTGAATATTTTCACATGCCTTTTTCATTTCAGTGTATTCAATGTTAAGTTTAATCAAGTCATCTTCTGCAGTATTAGAGTTAGAGGTAGAAGTGGATACCTCACTGTCGGAGTCGGAGCTGACTTCTACCATGCCACAGAATAGAGCATTCTTTGTTTCTCCTTCGTCAGAGGATGTGTCTGACTCCCAGATTTCTTTGTTCACCATTAGTGACTTCTGAGCATAGTATTCAGCTTTCTTTTTGTAGAAAGTTGCATCCCTCTGAGGGCAATTTGACTTGCTCCTGCATTCGTTGGCAAAGTGACCTGGGTTTCCACAGTTGTAGCATCCTTGGTTCTGTGTGGAGTTTCCAGCTCTGTCGTCTGACCTCTGTCGGTCACCACTTCTTTCGGTTCGGCACTCATTTGCGTAGTGGTCTGGCTTACCACATTTGTAACACTCTTGAATTTGTGGAGTGTTGCCAGCTTTGTCTTCCGACCTCTGTCGGTCATTTCTCTGTCATTTCTGTCACTTGACCTCTGTCGGTCACCACTTATGTCGTTTGACCCTTCTCTTTCTCGATTATCTCTTTCATATCGTTCATTACCAGATTTCTTCTGGTATCCTCTGCTGAATTCCCTAGTCAAGAGAGCTAAAGATTTAGCTATCAAGGCCAGGGTCGTTTCTTCTTCTGCTGCTACTTCCTCTTCTTCTTCACTTTCCACCATCAAGTTTTTCTTCTTCTTCTTTTTTCTTTCCTCTATTGCTTTCTCTTTCTTTGGTTTCTCTCTAGCCTTTGTAGTCTTACCATCCAATGCAAGAGGTGCAATGATCTGGGCTTTTGCTTGTGCTACCTGAGGCTCTTGTGCTGCCAATGTTCCATAGAGGTCTGATTGGGTCCAGGAATCTAAGTCTTGATTTGTTTGCAGAGACATAGATAACTGAAGCCATTCTTCAATCAGAGACTTCAGGAACATAACGTTGTTTTCTTCAGAGGTTCTGTGGATGCCGAACTTCTTGCACTTGTTTATTAGAGAGTTGAACCTATCATAGGTAGTTTGCAGAGATTCGGTTGGCAGAGCTTTAAAGGCATAGTATTCATTTATGTATTGAGCTTTGCGGTTCTTCTGGGTTTTGACTCCTCCTTCTAGTTGTTTTTCCAGTTCTTTCCATAGATCATATGCAGATTCACATGCATCCATGGACTGGAAAAGGTCATTTGGAATGGCCATAATCAGAATTCTCTTAGTTTTCTGAGCAACTTCGTATTTAGCCCAATCAGGATCAGACCAATTTTCCTGGGTCTTTGGTTTCGTGTGTTCTGGGATTTCAGGTGTGTCGTCTGTGCTAGGAACACAAGGTACAGTTATCATGGGAATGAAAGGAGGGTTACGGATATAATAAACCAATTCTTTGTCAGTACCCTCAAATAAGTGAATCATTCGAATCTTCCATTGAGGGTATTCTTCTCTACGAAGAGTGGGAGGTTTGGTTAAGGAACCAGCAGAGAGGAAGTTGTTTGTACTTGTCATTTTTAGAGAGATAAATTATCCAGAAAAGGGTTTGAACAGCAAACTTTTCTGAGTATGAAGTGGATGCTTCGTAAGAAGTTTTTAAGCTTAAAAGCTTTAAGCTGAGCACTAAAATGGAGTTTTCAACCAGAAAATAAGATTCTATACTTTTACCAGAGTTCGACTAAATCGAAAAATGGCAGAAAAACAGAAACTGTTTATTTAATATGAAGACTAGGTTAAAAATCCAAGTTTCTACCAAAGATCATAGTTTTAGAGTGGATCCCTTGATTTTAAAAATCAAGGTTTGCCCTGATACCAATTGTTGGTTCCTTTTTGCTTAAACAATGATCTTAACTTTCAGTTAGTTCAGATTATATGGTGCGGAAGCGTATTTAAGAACTGAAATATAATGTAAGGTAGAAGAACACACAATATCAAATAAACAGTATGTAAGAACAGATGAATATCTCCAAGATTACTGTATTTGATATATATTAAGAACACCAAGAACACCGAAAGGTTTGACAAGAAACTGCTCAAAAGGTGTGTGTGTTGTGTAAAAAGCTTAATAGAAGAGTTCACATGAACCTTCTATTTATACTACTCCTAAAGGGGACAATAAGGACTGGAGGTACAAAGACACTGTTGAGTAATAGTGGCTGGAAGGTACAAAACACTATTCTGGAACTGTTGCAGATACAACGTTCATTAAATGCTCCGTATTCAGCTTTAGGCGGAAACCTATCAGAATTTGACACGTGGAGTAGTCAGGTCACGCCTTTGTACGATTGATCTTCAGAACCTTCGAATGGCAGATATTGTAAGAAGCATGTTCATCCTTGTTTAGATCTTTTGCGTAGATCTTTTTTTTACCACAGAAGCTCTGTCAAGTATGACAGAAGCTTTGTGGCCTTGTCCGCATAGAAGAGTCTTCTGTTGTTTCTTCACTTCGGTCTTCTTGATTAACCCGGCAGAGCCTCTGTCGAAGACTTCTGTCTTCTCGGTTACTCGGCTACTCGGCAGAGCCTCTGTTGGTGTCGATACTTAGTCTATTTTTCCAATACTTCTATTTATCATAAAGATTGGAGCTAACAGCTTCTACTTGACACTTCTTCAATTCGTCAAAGATGTTAGGTAGAAGTTCAGCTCGTAGTGCAATGGCTTTTATCGTCCCACTTCTCTCTTGTCGACTCAGTGCATCAGCTACTACATTCGCCTTTCCCGGATGATAAAGGATTTCACAGTCGTAATCATTTACCAGTTCTAGTCATCTTCTTTGCCTCATATTCAATTCTCGTTGATCGAAGAGGTGTTGGAGACTCTGATGATCAGTATAAATTTGACATTTAGAGCCGTAAAGATAGTGTCTCCAAATCTTTAGTGCGAACACAACTGCCGCAAGTTCCATGTCGTGTGTAGGATATTGTCGTTCGTGATCCTTTAATTGACGAGAATCATAAGCGATAACCTTCCCACGCTGCATTAGTACACATCCCAATCCTAGTTTGGAAGCATCACTGTAAACAACGAAATCATCGGAACCTTCAGGTAATGACAAAATCGGCGCGCTGCAAAGTTTCTCTTTCAATATCCGGAATGCTTCATCCTGTTCTGCTTTCCATTCAAACTTTAGATTCTTTCTGGTCAACTTAGTCAAAGGCATCGCGATACGAGAGAAGCCTTTTATAAATTTTCGATAGTAGCCGGCTAAACCCAGAAAACTACGTACTTCGGTTGGCGTTCTCGGCGGTTCCTACTTTTCAATTGCTTCCACTTTCATCGGATCGACTTGAATGCCTTTCTCAGAAACTACATGCCCCAGAAACTGAACTTCTCGTAGCCATAATTCACATTTAGAAAATTTAGCATACAACTGTTCCTTCTTCAACAATTCCAGAATCAAACGAAGATGTTGCGCGTGCTCTTCTTTAGATCGGGAATAGATAAGTATATCATCGATAAATACTATAACAAATCTATCGAGATACGGCTTACATACCTGATTCATTAAATCCATAAAAGCAGCTGGAGCGTTCGTCAGTCCAAACGGCATCACTAAGAATTCATAGTGACCGTACCTTGTGCGAAAAGCAGTTTGAAGAACGTCTTCTTCTTTAACCTTCAGCTGATGATATCCAGATCTTAGATCAATCTTGGAGAAATAGCAAGCTCCAACTAATTGGTCGAAGAGGTCATCAATTCTGGGAAGCGGATACTTGATCTTGATCGTGCGCTTATTCAGTTCCCGGTAGTCGATACACATTCTCATCGAACCATCCTTCTTTTTCACAAACAAAACTGGTGCACCCCACGGCGAAGAATTGGGTCTGATGAAGCCTTTATCGGATAGGTCTTGCAGTTGTGTCATCATTTCTTTCATCTCTGGAGGTGCCAGACGATACGGTGCACGGGCTACAGGAGCGGCTCTAGGAATCAGATCTATACCAAACTCTACTTGTCTAACGGGCGGAAGACTATTCAAGTCTTCGGGGAAAACTTCTGGGAAAACTTCTGGGAATTCACTAACAATAGGAATATCTTCCAACTTATTCTTTTCTGACTTAATATCTATCACATAAGCTAAGTGTTGGTTCACGTTTGTTTTAAACAAGATTATCAGATCTATTAGTTCAAGTTTAAGTTTGATGCGGAAGCGTATTTGAAGATCTAATAGATATGTTTGATTGTTTTAGAACACACTATAAATAAACAGTGAACAGGAAATAATATCTCAAAGTTTACTGAATATATATATATCAAGAATAGATTTAAGAACAGTGAGTAAGCAAAGCTTTTAAAACAGATATGACTCTCAAAGTATATAAGCTATGTTCTTGATGTTTTTGTCTCTTGATTCTCGATTTAGGAAGAACTCAACACGAGTCTTCCTTATATACTACTCTAAGGTGACCATAAAGCATAAGCTACTATTCATAACGGACGGTATGAATAGTGGAACAGATGGCATGAATAGTTGGACGTGCTGTATTGCATTTAATGCAGCAGACGTCTATTATGTACTAAGCCCTATTGAATCCAATCAGAGTTTGACACGTTGAATATGGACAGGGCATGCTACTATGCAAGTTGATGAACAGGTCCAGTAACAGTAGCAAGATATTATAAATATCTTCAGGTCTTTTAGAGAGGACCACAGAGGCTCTGTAAAGTGTTACAGAGGTTCTGCGGTCTGGTCCTTTGTAGAGCAGTCTTCACCGGATTCCGAGTCTTTGGTCTTCTTTGTGCGTATGACAGAGCTTCTGTAGGACGCCTCTTTAGCTTCTGTAGCTTCTTGACCTTGATCTCTCGGTAAGTTCGGCAGAGCCTCTGTAAGAGGCTTTCTTTACTTAGCCTATTTTTCACTACTTCTAAATACTTCTATGATTAGGAAGATTGAAGCTAACAATCTCCCCCTAAGTAGTGAAAAATAAAAAATTTGAACTTGAGTTAAGTTAGGCTAAGTTAGATAAAACAGAGGTTAAACAATACCTCGAAAGTTCTTTCATTTAGAAGTATGCCAGAGGCATTTTATATTTGAGTACAATGAAAGATATACTTTAACATGGTTTGCAGAGATTGGTTGTTTGAGAATCAGATTTTGGCGTCTTTGAAATCGTTGAAGCTTCTGTTGTCTCTTCCGACTTCTCTGATATCTTTGTAGAAACTGATGCAGAGTTCTCTTAAGCGTATTGTAGCATCAATCTCTCTGATAAGGGTATCTACAGCGTCTCTATCCATTTGATCGGTATCTCTGTATTTTACAAGGGTTGCTCTGAACTTGTTTAGAGTACTAGTTGCGTACTTCTGACAATCCATGCTTATAAAAAGTTTGACTTCGCCTTGTGGGTTTTGAAATACTAACCCGAATCTTGGTTCTGTAATGATTGAGTTGGGCATGGCGTCAGGTGGGCAGCGATCCTCTGGTGGTCGTAGATTCAGATGTTTAAGACCAAGATCCTTTCCCAGCTGAAAGTCTGTCAGACTGTAGATTAGAAGCCTTTCCCTCATTGCTTTTCTCAACACTTGATAGGCTCTGGTGTTTGGCTCTGTGTTGTAGTTGTCCTTCGTCCATTGCAGAAGTTCAGGTAGATCATAGGGATTCAGATTCCTTATGTCAGCATCAGCGAAGGTGGTTTCTGAATTGTTTACCCTTTTGACTCTGTAAAGATTGTATCTGACTCTTGGATAGGTTCTTGTGAAGGAGAACCTGCAGAAGATTACCTTTTTGATTTTATGAATTGAGAAGACTTCTGCTTTGGTTCTTGGCTTTGTTCTGCTGAAGATGTTCTCAAATTCTTCTCTGATGTTCGGATTTGTGATTTGGTCTGTTGGATGGAGGTTTTGAAAGGGTTGTTTGTAGAGATATTTGTACACCACTTCTTCCATTTCTTCATATGTTGGACCATGTGGTGGTACTTGTCTTCTGAGACTCTCCATCTGTTGAACAACTTTTGCAGCTCTGCCAGTAAGTGGAATGTCTGACAGGGCTTTAATCCATATGCCCAGTCCTCTTCTTCAGGCTTTGGAGTTTGAAAGGCATCAATGGAGCTCTTCATCAGTTTTTCTGTAGGTTTGGGCACTGATTTCTTTTTCTTGGGCTCTTCTGTCATTTTTTCCTTTCCCTTGTCTTTGGCTTTTGGAGGTGCAGAACCTGTTGCTTCTGTAGGTTTGATTGTTGGTGCTTCTGTTGGAATGATGGGAGTTGCCTCTGTAGGTTTTGACACTTGTGTTTGAGAGGACTTTTGTGGCGTTGGTTTTGTTGGCTTGATTTGCTCTGTAACCTTTGTTGGAGGTTCTTTGGTGACTTCTTCTGTGAGCTCAGTTTCTGTTGGTGAAGGTTGGATATCAAATCTTCTTGCCATTTTGAAAGCTAATGTGAACCTGTGCCTTTCTTCTTCTCTCTGCGCCATTCGTTCAGTCATTGTTTTGTGCATATTCCTTAGAACATAAGAAGAAGATGTCGTTGCTCTTTTTGGTTTGTGGGCAATAGACTTTCTTCTTGGGATGGATTGGTGTTTTTCTGTTTGTTTTGTAGTTTGGGAGGGAAGATCTTCTTCTGTGGAGGATGACAGATGTTGAACATCTACTCCATACCTTGTAGGGAATTCCACAGAGGTGGGTGTTGCCTCTGTGGTCTTTTGAGCTTCTGTTCCTCCGGGTTGTTGGTTTGAAGGACTTTCTTCCAAGATGATTACCACAGGGGTGGTTGTTGCCTCTGTGGTTTGTTGAGCAGTTTCTGGTACATGGGTTTCTTCAGCAGTTGATTCTACAGAGATGGGTGTTGGCTCTGTGGTCTGTTGAGTTTGTTGTTGTTGGGTTTGTTTTGGAAGGGCTTGGTTGATGGGTTCTGCGGCTATTGGTGCTTCTGGAAGTCCTCTGCTAGTAGCTTTCTCCCTTGTATTCTCCCCCTCAGGATGATCTGATGGACCAGGATGGTCATCATCAGAGTCATCCTGACCCTTATCAGAAGTACCCTCTGCTCTGCAAGACGCTTTAGGTTTCTTTGGTAGTTCTGCTCCTGCGGCCATCAACTTTGCGCACACATCATCACAGAGGCCGAATAGATTTGCATGCTCTGCTTCTGTGTTGAAGCGCATTTTGCCGACACTTTTTCTGAATTCTTTAACGTAGTTGGCGTTTGCAGAAGTGAAGGAGACGATGACTTCTGTGACCTGGTTTATCAGATTCTGCCCGAGCTCTATTAGCTGTGCTCTGGTCATGTAGTCTTTTGGCTGCATCAGTATTGTGTTGCGCATTGCTTCTGCTTAAACGTTTTGCAGAGCCTTCTGTAGATCTGTAGGTGTGAGGCTCTGTGATTTGTTGGATTGCTTGTTCATTTGTTCAAGGAAATGCTTGATTGATTCCTTGAATGCAGATGTTGCAGCTATTCCGAAATCTTTAGCAGCAGAAGTGGCTGTAGTTGTGGGAGTTGTTTGAGCAGAAGACTTCATCTCTGTTATGGCGGATTTCACCTCTGTGGACAGATTGTCCATTTTGGTGTTTAGATTTCGTAAGGCTGTTGATGTTGTCTCTGCAAAAGATGTGAAAGAGCTTTGCAATTCTTTCATGGTTTGGTTCACAGAGGTGACAAGGGTTTGGAACTCATCCCTTGATACTTGTGTCCCTGTTGTAACCTCTGGAGGAACACATTCGTCTCCAGAGTGAGTACCTGCTCCTGGGACACCTTCGTTCACCCTTGTTTGTACGATGGGGGTGGAAGGATTTCCATCTGATCTTTGAGAAGAAACAAGAGTTTCAGTCTCTACAGAAGTTCTGGGAAGAACAGTGTCCAAATCCACTCCAGAGGCGGGTATCGGAATGTTCTTCTGTTGACTTGGAGACTTGTCTAGAGTCTCTTCGTCTATGTGCTCACTACTTCTCTCTGAAAGAAGTGTTGGCCCTAATTTGTGCGTGGCAGAGGAAATGAATTCCTCTGTAGGATTTTCTGATGTAATATGGGGCGATTGATCACGAACTATAGGTGAGTCTCTCTGAGGAGACTCCCTAGGAATGGATTCCCCGGTTTATGTGGGCGCAGAAGTCGAAAGAGTGACCTCTGGCTGGATGGGTTGGGTTTGGATCGAGCTGTGCTGCTCTTTTTCAATAACTCCTTCTGCAGCTAGACCTGCGGAGTTAGATGTGTAGGTTGCACTGGGAGGGGGTGAGGGATGTGTGCCTTCTGCAACTTCGGCATCTTTTCTTGTTTCTTCCTCTGTGACTAAAAAGTCGTACATTGGATGAGAGCCGTATAATTGCATGACATGTGGATGATATAGACCTTTCCGGATTTGGTCAGCTTCTTCTTCATCAGAATCTACCTCTGAGACCTCTATACCTTCGACACCTTTTTCTTTTTCTTTTTCTTTTCCTCATATTCTTTCTAAAACCTCTGTAACCTCTTCTCTATTCCACTCAGCTTCTGAGGCCTGGTTTGGACTCTTTCTGTGGACGTCCAGTCCATGTTGGATGAAGGGGTTCTGTAGAATGTTAGGGGTTTCAGATGGTTGATCTCTGGGGGTTTGATCATCTTCTTGCAGATTGGTGTCAATTCCAGAGATAGAGAAGTCTTGTTCTTCTGAGGTGTGGTGGTCAAGTGGTTGTGCCGTCCACCCAGCTGTATTTAGGGTGTTGGCAATTTCAGGGTGTTGAAGAAAATCATTCAAGCTGCCTTGATGAGCGAATCGATCTGGGGATTCATAAGGTGATTGATATCCCTCTTCTGCAACTTCGACTTCTGCAGTTTCTTCTTCTGCAGTATCTTCGACCCGGGTTCCTGCGACCTCTTCTTCAACCACTTCTGCAGCTGCCTCTTCTGCGATGGTAACCATTTGATCAAGTGATTTTCCATGCTTCTTTTTGGTCTTCCTCCTCTTGGGTTTTGGTGCTCCTTCTTCTGTGGGTTTTGATTTTCTTTTCTTTGGTTTTGGAGAAGAGGGAGGAGCAGAGGAGCCAACTTCTGTGGCATGAGGAGGTGAAGGTTGATCTTCTGCAATGTTTGTAGAGGTGCCTTCTGCAGTTTTCCTCTTCTTTGTTTTTGGGGTAGAGGCAGAGGCTTTAGAAGATCTCTTTCCTATGAGCTTGTCACGTTTGGCCATAAAACTTCGTTGGATTTCCAAATGTTTTGCCAGTTTCTTCTTCTTCGATTTTGCAGAGAGGGGTTCTACAACTATTGTTCCTAAGGGGACACCTAAACGCGGGGGTGTCACAGGGCTCGGTTCTGGAGTCCTGTGATCGCGTATATACTCTTGCTTAAGGGTTTTATTCGTGGCATATTTCAGAAGCCTTTTTGAAAGAGGTCTGCAGTGGTTGTAGCCTTCTGTATGATCGGTGGGGATGTTCTTGTTCATCGGGAACTGTTTTGGAATTGGTCCGTCCATTGGCCATTTCTGCATCATTAGCAGAGCTTCGAACAGAACTCCCAAGATTCTTTGGAATTGCAGAGGCGGTAGATATGTGGGATCAGTCTCTTTAGCCTTTAGGGTGTTGTTCTTTCTGTCGATTGTATTGATGATCTCCTGCAGCATGATGGTCGAGTAATCGAGTGGGAGATCGTAGTAGACCACATACATGATGGTTAAGATCTGATGCGAGCTTTGATCAATGCTGCCTATCTTCCCTGTCAGGCATTTGTTGAGGATCGAAAACAAGGTGTTCCACAGAGGTTGTAGTCTGCCTCTACGGAAGTCATTTCTTTTCCTCAGATGGGTGTTGTACCCAAGCATTTCTACAAAACGACAGAGCTCGTCGTCTGTAGGTTGTTCTGCATATTTTTTCAATCCCAGAAGACCTCTAGTTGGTAAATTGAACTCCAGAGAGAACATTGTTCTATTAAATTTGAGTTCCAGATGCTCTGAGTTGTCCGGCTTAGAGATGTACCCTTTGATCAAAGAATCATCTTTATCATATCTGCAACTCTGCCAAAATTGGTTCAAATACCTAACATGTATTTTCTTTGGGGTTCTTGAAAGTAGAGGGAAGAGTATATGATTTTCCATTATGTGCAGAAGAATGGCATGGACTTCGCCGAAAGCAGTGGGTGAGGGGACCAAATAGCAATTGTTGGATTTGATTGGCAGTACCTTTTCGAAATGATCCTTTGCTATAAAGTTTTGAAGATATGTGGTCGGAGCAAAGTCTGTTGTGTCGTCGGAATCTTCTTGTTCAATATTTTTGGCGAGATGGGGGTTTTCTGAATGTTCAGAATGAGCAGGTGAGTGTTCTGGTGAGTTCACCGGAGAGTGTGCAGGGGAGATAGCTTGAGAAGATGAAGCCATTTGGTAAGAAGAATAGGATTCTTGCAAGCGTTTGCAGGGTTTCGCCGGAGAAGAATGAGAGTTTGTAAAGGTTTTATGAGAAGGTAAGCTTGGGTTTTATATGAGTGTAAAATGGTAGAATTTGGAAGAGTGAAAATATATGGCAATGGATAGATATTTGGAATCCGTACTTGAGTTAGAACGGCGGGTTCAACTTTCCGTAGAAAACGTTCCATGTACGCCCAATGAAAAAGAGACACGTAGGCCATGTCAGAGGATGACAGGACGTCGTGCGCGGCCCATTAATGCTGGGCGCGTGGGGTTGTTCTTAGATATATGAAATTCACTCTCAGTTAAAAGTAACCGTTATTTTTACAGAAATGCCCAAGTTGCATATTGACAGAACCTCTGTGGTTTACAGAAGCTTCTGTAATTTTGAAAAACTTGATGTTCATTGCCTCATATATCTCATTGTTATCATGACTCTGTAGGTTCTTCTTTAACCAAAACATTTGTAAAGGCATTGTAGAGGATTAATAGGATTTTAGTGAAGAAATTTCGTTCAGAGGTTTTGAGGGTCTGTAGTAACTTGTAGAAGCTCTGTCAGGGCCAGCAGAAGCTCTATGAAAGAAAATTTCTTATAACTAAAAATCTATCAACGATTTTGATCATCCAAGTTTTGATTTGTACTCAGAAACGTTTTTCGGACATATTTGAAAGTTGGTGTCCGAAAAAAACTGTTATGGAAAAAGTTTTGTTCGTGAAGGTCCTGGTGTGTGTATTCGGTTTCCGAGATAACATTCCAAAAGATCGATAGAGGTTAAATTTGCGATCACAGAGCATATTTCTTGCAGAGCCTCTGTTGAGCTCAGCAGAGGCTCTATGACCTCAAATTTCTCATAACTTGAATTTTATGACACTTTTTGATCTTTTGATTTTTGGCATGTTATTCATAGTATATTTAGGACATATTTGACAATTTGTGTCCCAGAAAACTGTTTTCAAAAACCTTTTGTACGAGACACATACCTTTTTGGTTCTTCTTTTCTCGGCAGTGATGTCTGACTTCTGTCGATATAGATTCATCGACACTCTTCTTTGGTTCCCCTTAAAAGATTTAACCTCTGTAGATTATTTCAAGGTCCCGTTTGCTCCCCCTTGATCTAATCACCTCTGTAGATCAAGTAATTTCCTTTTGCTCCCCCTTGACCTATGCTTGGATCAAAAAAATGATAAGTTTTGCATAGAACATAGGTCATGTTTTTACAGAGGTTCTGTGGGGGTCGTCAAAGGTTCTGAGCAGACCCACAGAAGCTCTATGATATCAAGAACTATTTAAGATTGAGAATTTACATACAGAAAGAAATCAATCAAAGCATTTAAATAAAGTAGTAGAAATATATACTTACTCACAGAAGATAAAGCTATACTTACAGAGGATTTTCACGTCATATTAATCATTCCTAACTTACCCACCAAGAAATTGAATCTTTTCTCGTCTAATGCTTTGGTGAATAAGTCCGCGAGTTGATATTCTGTGGGTACGAAATGCATCTCGATTGTACCGTGTTCAACATGATGTTTCAAGAATTGGTACCTTGCATCGATATGCTTGGTTTTGGAATGTTGCACAGGATTGGCAGAGATGGCAATGGCACTTTTGGAATCACAGAAGATGGGTATTTTGAATAGAATGTGGTCGTAGTCTTTTAGCTGAGTCTTCATCCACAGAACCTGAGAACAACAGCTAGCAACAGCAACGTATTCAGCTTCTGCCGTAGATGTTGATACACAGTTCTGCTTTTTGGAGGTCCAACTAACTAGCTTACCACCTAGGAATTGACAACTCCCAGAGGTACTCTTTCTGTCGAGCATGCATCCTCCATAGTCTGAATCTGTATAAGCTTTAAGACAAAAGCCAGAGTTCTGTGGATACCAGAGACCAAGATTTTTGGTCCCCTTTAAGTATCTAAAGATTCTCTTAACAGCATCATAATGTGATTTTTTAGGATTAGCTTGATAACGTGCACAAAGACATGTGGCATGCATAATGTCAGGTCTGCTTGCAGTTAAGTATAACAGAGATCCAATCATGCCTCTATAGAGAGTGCATTCTACAGAGATGCCATCTGGATCTAAGGATAACTTATTTCCAGTGGCCATTGGAGTTTTTATTGCAGAGGTATCAGAAAGGCTATATTTGCAAAGAATGTCAGAGACATATTTGGCATGATTTATAAAAATTCCTTCTGATGATTGTTTGACTTGGAGTCCGAGGAAGAATGTTAATTCTCCCATCATACTCATTTCAAACTCACTCTGCATGAGTTTTTCAAAACTTTTGCACTCTTTTGTATTAGTAGACCCAAAAATTATGTCGTCCACATAGATTTGTACAAGCATTATTTCACTGTTTTTACGTTTATAGAATAAGGTAGTATCTGTTGTACCTCTGTCGTAGCCATTGACTAGAAGAAAAGTAGAAAGTTGTTCGTACCATGCTCTTGGAGCCTGTTTCAGTCCGTACAGAGCCTTTTCAAGGTAGTATACATGCCTTGGGAACTTTGAGCTTTCAAACCCTGGTGGCTGATTTACGTAAACCTCTTCTTGGATTTCACCGTTGAGAAAAGCTGATTTTACGTCCATCTGATAGACTTTAAATCCTCTGTGGGCTGCGAAGGCTAAGAATATTCTTATTGCTTCGAGCCGTGCGACAGGGGCAAAAGTCTCATCGTAGTCTATGCCTTCTTCTTGTCTATATCCCTTGGCCACTAATCGTGCTTTGTTTCTGATGACCACTCCATCTTCATCCTTCTTATTTCTGTAGACCCACTTAGTCCCAATGGCCTGTTTCCCTCGTGGCAGAGGTACTAAAGTCCATACTCTGTTACGCTCAAACTGCATAAGCTCTTCTTGCATGGCGTCTACCCAGTTTGGGTCATCTAGGGCTTCAGAAATCTTCTTTGGTTCTATCACACTAATAAAATTTGTAAAGAAACAAAAATTAGCAGTGGCAGACCTGGTTTTTATCGTGTTAGAAGGTTCGCCGATTATTTGGCTTGGAGGATGGCTTTTTGTCCACTTAGTTGTGCGTGGAAGGTGGTCACCAATGTCATCGAATCTTTCTTCAGAGGCTTCTTGTTGTTCTTCTTCTTCTTGTATAGCCTCTGTAGTAGTGCGTGCCTTTGTAGTTGATCCTACAGCTTGTGGAATGATTGGTATGAGAGGTGGTGGAGTTTGTTCCTCTGAGGACGTATAGACTTGGTCCTCTATATCCTCTGTAATTGGTTCCTCTGTGGATTGTGAAGTTTGATTTTCAGCAGCTTCTTTGGTCGTTTTCCTTGTTGTTTCATCTTCTGCGATCTCTACCTCGGCATTTGCATCTGTAGAATTTACAGAAGAAGATGAAGCATTATTTGGTCGAGTTAGAGTCATACATGTTGGATTTTGACCGATGGAAGATGGTTCTTCAGAAGCTCTGATGGTTTCAACAGAGGGATCAATGTCATCCTGGAACATCTCTAAAAATAGAAGATTTAAGTCTTCTTTTGCTTGTGAGATGCCAGAGGATTCCCCTTTAAGTCCGAGTTCTTAACTGATTTGTTCAGAAGTCTTCTGGAATGAATCATCAAAAGAAACATTGATGCTTTCTACAATTTTGCGAGACCTTGTAAGGAATGCTCTGTAGGCTTTGGAAGTGGCAGAGTATCCAATGAATTTGCCTTCGTCAGCTTTTACCTCAAACTTTCCTCTGGAATCTATGTCGTTTAAAACAAAGCATTTACATCCGAACACATGGAAAAATTTGATGTTTGGCCGCCTTTTGTTGATTAATTCGTAAGGAGTCTTGAGGTGTCTTTTCACAATGGTTGAACGATTCTGTGTATAACAAGCAGTAGAAATCGCTTCTGCCCAAAAGTTCATCGGTAATCCGCATGCTGATAGCATAGCTCTTGAGGCCTCCACAGGCGTTCGATTCTTTCTTTCGACTACGCCGTTCTGTTGTGGAGTGCGTGCGGCAGAGAAGTTCTGTGATATTCCTTCTGTAGAAAGATAGGCTTCAATGACAGAGTTTTTAAATTATGTGCCATTGTCACTTCTTAACTTCTGTATTCTGCATTCATAAAGAACTTGGACTCTTTTCATTAGATTTATCAAGATGATTGGAACATCTGATTTCTTTCGAACAAATTCAACCCATGTGAAACGCGAATACTCATCAATTAAGACAAGTATGTATTTCTTGCCACCTAGGCTCTGTATGGCAATGGGACCACAGAGGTCAACATGAAGCATGTACAGATGTCTAGTGCAAGACACATCTGTTTTGCCTCTGTGGGAAGCTCTTCTGAGTTTTCCCATTTCACTGGCAGAATACAAGTGATCTTTATTAAATTTAACATTAGGCAACCCTTTAACTAGATCAAGTTTGACCAGTTTATCCAAGGTGTGAAAGT
Source organism: Saussurea involucrata (assembly GCA_033807775.1). Taxonomy (NCBI): domain Eukaryota; kingdom Viridiplantae; phylum Streptophyta; class Magnoliopsida; order Asterales; family Asteraceae; genus Saussurea; species Saussurea involucrata. Next base: position 250,180,590 of record CM066321.1, on the reverse strand, counting down.
TCAAGTGACAGAACCTGTTATGCCATAACCAGGCTTCCTCACTTTTGCAGGCTACAAGGCAAACTTTGTCCTTGTTCTTGGAACTGAAATTCATTAGATACAGATCACCTCTTCTTTCGGCTCGCAGAAGTTCCATTCCTGTGTCTTCACTTTGCAGAGAGCAGAAAGTTCTTTTGAATAAGACATCAAATCCTATATCACAGAGTTGACTTACACTGAGTAGGTTGTGTTTAAGGCCATTCACATATGCAACTTTGTATACAGAGACGTTTTCCTTCTGTATGACTCCATAGCCTTTGATGTGTCCCTTCTTGTTGTCTCCAAAAGTTACAGATCCACCATCGTGTGTTTCTTTGTACGTGGATAGTAAACTTCTATCGCCAGTCATGTGCCTTGAGCATCCGGAGTCAAGATACCAAATTGGCACAAACTGCTTCTGTAAAATAATCACAGAGACTTAGGTACCCATATCCACATGGGTCCAATATTGTTAGAATTTTTCAAGTTTGCCTTGGCATTCTTGAAATACATTTTATCTTTTGTAGAAGAATCATATTGTTTCTTTCTAGGTTCTGACTTTGGAGTTTGAATTTTAGTGGAGAGAAAGCAATCTGGACTTGAGAAGTGATTATTCAATTTGAACATAAGATCAAAGCAATGACAGTATTGAATATGAGACGTGATTTGCTTGAACTTTTCATTGAATTTATTGAACTGAGCCACAGAGGCATTACATTCTTTCTTAACATTAGATTTCCTATTACAAGAAGATCTATGAGTACTAGAATGTTGATTGCAAAAGCTTTGTTTAGTTCTTGCCTTCTGTGAGTCTCTTTTGTGGTGAACATCTTTCTTCACTGTCACAGAGGAAAAAGATTTGTGAACTTTAGGCCATGTTCCCTTTTGTTGCCAAGTGGGATTTTCGTTAATTTGCCTTAAAGGTTTTGAAAATTTTGAACTTTTTGGATCTACAGAGGTCTTCTTTAACTTATCAAGCTCAGCAGAGGTTTTGACTTGCAAATACATGTTCAGAAAATCTGGGCAGATAGGTATCTTTGTGATTTTCTCTTTTGGAGAAATAGTTCTGTTAAGAACTTCAGAGGAGAATTTAACATCCTCTGTGTCATAGTGAATTATCCCTGACGTAACATCAGTCACTGAGTCGTCAGAAGATGAATCGTCCTTATATACAGAGGTTTACTCAACTCTTTCGACAGAGGATGGAGTTTCCGAGCATGTATCATACGAGCTTTCTTCCTCTGTAAAATAATTTTCATAGATGGCAGAGGTTTCTGATAAGATCTCTTCAGCGAGAATTTTATCTACAGAAGATGTACAGAAGTTTTCTACAACGTTTGTTTTCCATACTTCCAAAATTTCCTTTTCAATTGTTTCTGTAAGTTTTTCTTCTGAAAAAGTGGGTGTAAACTCAGGAGCTTCTGCTGATAATTTATTTTCAACATTTATCATACAGACAAAAGCAACCTGCGTGTGAGTCTCTGGTTTACCAAACTTAAAGATACCAATCTGATCTTGCGTTTTCAGATATTTCTTTGGTTTGATTCTGTAATACCCCGGGTAAATCCGTTGGTTAAAATCCCTTTTTCCGTTATGTAAAGTTAACTTTAAAGTTGGAATTTAGGGTAAGATTGGGTTAAATTATAAGTTAAGGGTGTTTGGGCCATTAGTGAGAAGCTCAAGGACCAAAGTGGTAATTATGTTTGATATTATCTCTTAAGCATATTAGATATTTCACAACTCAGTTATTATCCAGATTTTAGTTTAGTATGTGTGTGTGTGTTGAGAGAGAGCAAGAAGGAGAAAAGAAGAAAAGATAGGTTAAGGCTTCAATTGGTATGCTTGGAAGTGAATCTAAGGTATGTCTCTTTGTATTTTATGTTTGTAATTACTTTTAGATAGTTCCTATCGGAGTAGAATAGTCAAAATCACATCTGTTTATGATTCAGTCGATTTCTGGGTGAAAATGGGATAAACCGACAGTGGTGTCCGGATAAAGCAGAAGGTGTCCGGGTAGTTTTGTTGATGGTGTCCGGATGACTTTCTGAAGCTGTCCGGACAGGGAGTTGTCCGGGTAAGTTCCTCTTTTCTTATGTTTTCCGGATGACGTCCGGATTACTTTGGTGTCCGGATTCCTTGTGTTGTCCGGAAAAGTCGAGTTGTCCGGATAATTTATGTTATCCGGGTTTGTGATGCTGTCCGGAAAAGTTGGGTTGTCCGGGTGGCTTTGGGCTGTCCGGAAGCTATAGCTGTTTGGTTGTTTTGAGGGCGAGAGTTAGGTAGATTTATCTAGGGTTCACGTGTTCAAATGGTAAGGGGATATTTGTATTTAATCTGTTTCAGATTCTGTGGATTTGGATTGAAAGACAGAATCTTTTGGAGAAAAGCTTGGAAGTGTTTATGAATAAGAGATCGAGGTGAGTTTTGCTTTAAAACGTTTTTGAACTGAGATACATATATATGTGTATATATATATGAGATGATTATGTGGTAGGAATATGATTATGTGTATATAAATGACAATATGATGTAATGAGATATATATTGTATTTATATAAGCTTTGCACTACACGAGTGCACTTTTTGCCGGGTTCCGGTGTGCGGACCGGTGTGTAGCCGGGTTCCGGTGTGCGGACCGGTGAGTAGTCGGGTTCCGGTGTGCGGACCGACGGGTAGCCGGGTTCCGGTGAGCGGACCGGTTGTTGATTTATTAGTTGGCTTGCTACCAACTAATATGGCCATTTTTGGAGGAATAAGGTGAATGAGATGTACACGAGTCTGGATTGGTATTTAAATACGTGTGGTATGTTTATATTTTACGAAAGAATTACCAAAGGTTTATCTAAACTATTTTGATACAAAGGATTTACATAAAAAGTTTTATAATGATTTTGGAAAGGACCGAGATTAACTCACTAGACCCGTTTGGTCTAACCCTCATTTTGTTTTCAAAAATATGTTTTCCAGATTAAGGATCGGCAGGAGAGGATGAAGTGTAGAAAGCTTTTGATGGATGTTGATTAGGAAGCTTTTATATATTTTGTAATGTCAAGACTAATGAGACCGTACTTGGTTTGTTATGTAACTTTTGTTGTAAATCAATGATATGTATGAATGTTATGTATTATGATGTATGTTATGGGATTTGGGTTGTTACAAATGGTATCAGAGCCCTACTTTAAGGGATTTAGGTATTTGGATTTATACCTAGACTTAAACTGCATGTGAAGTAGGATGTCCCTATTAATTTAGAACCTTGGGATGTTAAGTATAAAAAGGTAGAAGGAACATCATGTAAGGTATGTTCAAATTACACCTGGCCAGTGTAAGCGTGAACTTACAAGTACATGTTGAACCGGAATATCTTGTTATATTGGGTATGTGCTTACGTGTATATTAACCTTGTTGAAATCAACAGAGTGGCAAGTCGGACTCGATGTATGGATAGAAGCGAAGACAGGTATATTTCTATAAACTCTATACGTGCTAAGGTGTTATCTGACTTCGGTACAAACCGATTCTTTTGTGTTTTCAATTTTATTATTTGTGTTAGAAAAATAATTGATAAATGTGTTAGAGATATAGAAGGGTGTGTTTAATTATTGTTTTTTAATTTGTTAGTGTGTGGAGTGTGATGGCTTGAGTGTAAAGAATAATAGCAGTATGTAGAACGTGACGATTATGTGTGGAGAATAACGGTAATGTGTGAAGTCTTGACCTTGTCATGAAGGCGACGGATTAGTATGTTGTGAAGATTATACTTAATGTGATTGTTGACGCTATCAAGAAAGGTATTGTTTAAATGTGTGGGGTGATGTGGATAAGATGGTGGCAGTTTATAATTAGTGAATGTGCGAGGTGTAGTAGTAATGAATTTCGTGAGATTAAGTGGTGGATTTATGATGATATGGGGTGAGTATAAGTGGAAACCTCTGCTCGGAATTTTGTTTATAAGTTGTGTAGATGTGCCAAAAGTATGTGTAGAGAGGTATGGATGTCTAGGCGGTGTGTAGTAGTGTTATTCAAGAATAAGAGAATGGAGTGACAGTATATGGTTAGCTAAAGAATGGAGTATTACCGTTTGAGAAATGGAAAATGTATAGTTGTTTCGAGCATTGAGTGTGATTTAAGATTAACTCGATTAAGTTCCTGATATGAGGTGTGGTGAAATTATTGGTTAAGTATAGTAATTGTTGAAATTGGGTGTGTGCGATTGGTTTGGAGGTGAAAGAAAGCTAGCTCATAGGATCGGTCTAGAGTGAGCACCTCCTAGCGAGCTATCCTTGGGGAAACGTGTTTTATGTTGAAAAGAGAGTGGAAGAAAGTAGTCAAATGTAATGATCGGGGCGAAGGACCCTTGGATAGGACGTGGTAGTAGTACGAGAATGATGTTGTGACAAGTGTGGAAATCAATTGTAATCTAGGGTTTGTGGTCGGTATAATTAATGCAAGAAAGTGTTGTTTGTTTTAGACGTATTTTGGGTAAGAGAAGTGACGGTGGAGTTGGGTATAGTCTATGGAGAAAAGTTTAACTACGGGTTAAGATAATACTCCAAGTTAACTCTGTGATCTATTAGAAAATAGACTGTCATTATTTATGGGGGATGGATTAGTTGAGTAAATTGTGGACGATGTGTGTAAAGTTCGAATTAAGTAGTTGGTATTAATAAGTTGGTGATTATTGTTGTTTTATAGGGACGGAAATTTTTGTGTTGAATTAAAATTATTGATGTTTTGGTAATGTTGAGAATAGTGTGTGGTATGAGTTTGAAAGCAATTTATAGTAGTTACCCTCGTTTATTGCTTAACCGAATTCCGGGATGGAATTCTTTTAAGGGGGGGATGTTGTAATACCCCGGGTAAATCCGTTGGTTAAAATCCCTTTTTCCGTTATGTAAAGTTAACTTTAAAGTTGGAATTTAGGGTAAGATTGGGTTAAATTATAAGTTAAGGGTGTTTGGGCCATTAGTGAGAAGTTCAAGGACCAAAGTGGTAATTATGTTTGATATTATCTCTTAAGCATATCAGATATTTCACAACTCAGTTATTATCCAGATTTTAGTTTAGTATGTGTGTGTGTGTGTGTGTGTGTGTTGAGAGAGAGCAAGAAGGAGAAAAGAAGAAAAGCTAGGTTAAGGCTTCAATTGGTATGCTTGGAAGTGAATCTGAGGTATGTCTCTTTGTATTTTATGTTTGTAATTACTTTTAGATAGTTCATATCGGAGTAGAATAGTCAAAATCACATCTGTTTATGATTCAGTCGATTTCTGGGTGAAAATGGGATAAACCGACAGTGGTGTCCGGATAAAGTAGAAGGTGTCCGGGTAGTTTTGTTGATGGTGTCCGGATGACTTTCTGAAGGTGTCTGGACAAGGAGTTGTCCGGGTAAGTTCCTCTTTTCTTATGTTTTCCGGATGACGTCCGGATTACTTTGGTGTCCGGATTCCTTGTGTTGTCCGGAAAAGTCGAGTTGTCCGGATAATTTATGTTATCCGGGTTTGTGATGCTGTCCGGAAAAGTTGGGTTGTCCGGGTGGCTTTGGGATGTCCGGAAGCTATAGCTGTTTGGTTGTTTTGAGGGCGAGAGTTAGGTAGATTTATCTAAGGTTCACGTGTTCAAATGGTAAGGGGATATTTGTATTTAATTTGTTTCAGATTCTGTGGATTTGGATTGAAAGACTGAATCTTTTGGAGAAAAGCTTGGAAGTGTTTATGAATAAGCGATCGAGGTGAGTTTTGCTTTAAAACGTTTTTGAACTGGGATACATATATATATGTGTATATATATATGAGATGATTATGTGGTAGGAATATGATTATGTGTATATAAATGACAATATGATGTAATGAGATATATATTGTATTTATATAAGCTTTGCACTACACGAGTGCACTTGTTGCCGGGTTCCGGTGTGCGGACCGGTGTGTAGCCGGGTTCCGGTGTGCGGACCGATGAGTAGTCGGGTTCCGGTGTGCGGACCGATGGGTAGCCGGGTTCCGGTGAGCGGACCGGTTGTTGATTTATTAGTTGGCTTGCTACCAACTAATATGGCCATTTGTGGAGGAATAAGGTGAATGAGATGTACACGAGTCTGGATTGGTATTTAAATACGTGTGGTATGTTTATATTTTACGAAAGAATTACCAAAGGTTTATCTAAACTATTTTGATACAAAGGATTTACATAAAAGGTTTTATAATGATTTTGGAAAGGACCGGGATTAACTCACTAGACCCGTTTGGTCTAACCCTCATTTTGTTTTCAAAAATATGTTTTCTAGGTTAAGGATCGGCAGGAGAGGATGAAGTGTAGAAAGCTTTTGATGGATGTTGATTAGGAAGCTTTTATATATTTTGTAATGTCAAGACTAATGAGACCGTGCTTGGTTTGTTATGTAACTTTTGTTGTAAATCAATGATATGTATGAATGTTATGTATTATGATGTATGTTATGGGATTTGGGTTGTTACAGATTCCTCTATTGACAAAGGTTGAAGATGATGAATCTGTGTTTTCAAACCAGACATTGATCATCTTCGTATGTTTCCTTAAGTGAGGTTCCACAGAGATTTTAGCCCTTTTACTTACAGAGTGTAAGTTTGGAAAATCTGGTTTGTTTGTTTTTCCCAACACAAACAGAGAAGACAGAGGTTTAATTCTTTTGCCTTCAACACCTAGGGTAATATCATCGTACCCTATACCTCGTCTTCCTATTTGTGAGTTTACTTTTTCATAAACCTTCTGTGCATCTTTATAGTTTTTGAGTAAAACATCTCTTCTGAGTAGATCTTGCCAAAGTACCTCTCTCTCTCTCTTTGAAAGTATTCCTTGAGAGCTCTTATGTAAGTAGTTTCACTCCTGGAAACTGAAAGTTCTTTTGTTTTGATTTTTAACTCCGAGGATAATTCAGAAATTTGTTTTTTTAAAGGATCTAGATTTTTGTTCCAATTCTTTTCTATTCTCACCTTTTCTTCAAAAAATTTGGCTTTTTCTTGAGTGAGAAGCCGTACTTCTCTCTCATTAAAGATGAGTCTTTTCTGAATGCCTACATTTAATTCTTTTAGTTCAATCAGTTCAATAAGTTTAAGTGAATCGTCATCTACAGAATTAGTACAAGAGGTAGAGTTTGAAGTGGATACCTCAGTGTTAGTGTCGGAGTCGACTTCTGCCATGCCACAGAATAGGGCATTGGTTGTGTATTCTTCGTCAGAGGTAGAGTCTGACTCGAAGTCCTCTTTGTTCGCCTCAGAATGCCCTTTGTTCGCCATTAGGGATTTTTGTGCATAATACTCAGCCTTCTTTTTGTAAAAAGTTGAGTCCTTCTGTGGGCGATTTGATCTGCTTCTGCACTCATTAGCGAAATGACCTGGCTTCCCGCAGTTGAAACAGCCTTGGGAAGTGTTTCCAGCATGATCGTCGGATTTTTGTCGGTCTCCACCTTTCTCCGATCGGCATTCGTTTGCGTAATGACCAGGCTTGCCACATTTGTAGCATTCTTGTTGTATGTGGCTCATCTTGTCATCTGTCCTCTGTCGGTCACTACTTCTGTAGTTTCTGTCGCTTGACCTCTGTCGGTCACTTCTATCATCTAACCTCTGTCGGTCACTTGATTCTTCTCTTCTTCCGTTATCTCTACTGTCACCTTGGTTGTCTCTGCCATATCGATCATTTCTTGAACCTCTTTGGTTTCCTCTGAACTCTCTTATCAACAGAGCTAAGGATTTAGCTAATGACGCAAGTGTTATCTTCTTCTATTAGCTCATCTTCTTCGCTATCAATCATTACTATCTTCTTCTTTTCCTTTTTCTTCTCCTCTGTTGCTTTCTCATTTCTTGGTCTCTCTGTAGCCTTTGTAGATTTACTAACCAATGCATATGGTGCAATGGTTAGCGTTTTAGCCTGTGCTATTTGAGGTTCTTGTACGGCTAGTGTTCCATAGAGATCAGAGAGAGTCCAGGAGTCTAGATCTTGGTTTGTTTGTAAGGACATAGACAGCTGGAGCCATTCATCATTCAGGCTTTTTAGAAACATGACATTATTTTCTTCTGAGGTTCTGTGAATGCCAGACTTTCTACATTTGTTTATGAGAGAGTTGAACCTGTCGTACGTCGTTTGCAGAGATTCTGTTGCAGAGGCTCTGAATGCATGATATTCATTTATGTATTGTGCCCTTCGGTTCTTCTGCGTTTTAGCACCCCCTTCCAACTGTCTTTCTAATTCTTTCCAAAGATCGTGCGCAGTTTCGCATGCATCTAAGGATTGAAAAAGTTCGTTGGGGATAGCCATTATCAATATTCTTTTTGTTTTCTGTGCAACTTCATCTTCTGCCTTATCTTCATTTGACCATTCTTCTTTTGGCTTCGGTTTTTGATGTTCAGGGATTTCAGGAGATTCAGCAGTAGCTGGTACTCGTGGTACTACTATCATGGGAACAGGAGGAAGGTTGTAAAGATATTGTACTAGATTTTTTTCAGTACCCTCAAAGAAATGGACCATTCTTATTTTCCATTGAGGATACTCATCTCGAAGGAGAGTAGGAGGCTTGGTGAGTGAACCATCAGTAAAGAAGTTATTTGTATTTGTCATTGTAAAGGTTCTGAAAAGATAGTATGATTAAAGAGTATGAGTCTGATGATCTGGAAAGTTTTATGGGTTTAGACAGTTCCCAGAGTACACTTTAATGGAGTTTTAACCTAGAAATGAGGAATAAGTTAAAAAGGAATGATGTCTATCACCAATCTTGTAATAAAGAGGATCACTTGATATTGAAAATCAAGGATGGCTCTGATACCAATTGTTGGTTCCCGTTTGTTTTAAACAAGATTATCAGATCTATTAGTTCAAGTTTAAGTTTGATGCGGAAGCGTATTTGAAGAACTAATAGATATGTTTGATTGTTTTAGAACACAATATAAATAAACAGTGAACAGGAAATAATATCTCAAAGTTTACTGAATATATATATATATCAAGAATAGATTTAAGAACAGTGAGTAAGCAAAGCTTTTAAAACAGATATGACTCTCAAAGTATATAAGCTATGTTCTTGATGTTTTTGTCTCTTGATTCTCGATTTAGGAAGAACTCAACATGAGTCTTCCTTATATATTACTCTAAGGGGACCATAAAGCATAAGCTACTATTCGGAACGGACGATATGAATAGTGGAACGGATGGCATGAACAGTTGGACGTGCTGTATTGCATTTAATGCAGCAGACGTCTATTATGTACTAAGCCCTATTGAATCCAATCAGAGTTTGACACGTTGAAGATGGACAGGGCATGCTACCATGCAAGTTGATGAACAGGTCCAGTAACAGTAGCAAGATATTATAAATATCTTCAGGTCTTTTAGAGAGGACCACAAAGGCTCTGTAAAGTGTTACAGAGGTTCTGCGGTCTGGTCCTTTGTAGAGCAGTCTTCACCGGATTCCGAGTCTTTGGTCTTCTTTGTGTGTATGACAGAGCTTCTGTAGGACGCCTCTTTAGCTTCTGTAGCTTCTTGACCTTGATCTCTCGGTAAGTACGGCAGAGCCTCTGTAAGAGGCTTTCTTTACTTAGCTTATTTTTCACTACTTCTAAATACTTCTATGATTAGGAAGATTGAAGTTAACACTAAGTAACTCGGGCAACCTTTATTAACACACTTACGGGCTTTTATCATAGATATAAGGCAAGACTGATGATTTCTACGATCACCATAAATCACTACCGGTCCCCTCTCAGGTAATACAACATTTATTAACTTCTTATCACAAACTATGTTAGCTTGATTCTCCGCTAACCAATCCATTCCCACTACTACATCAAACTCGATCAAAGCTATAGGAAATAGTTGAATAGGTACTCCACACCCCTCTATATTTATCACACAACTATCAAAAACTTCTTTAACCGATACTTGATTATCATTTGCAGTATCTACCATTAAAGCATGATCTAACACTTTAGGCTTTAAATGCAGATAAGCAGCAAATGCAGGAGATACGAACGATCGGTTTGCATCGGAGTCAAATAACACTTTAGCACGTGTAGAGTTTATGAAAAATGTACCTGTAACCACATCCGGAGTTTCCTCCGCTTCTTTTGCTGTCATCTGAAACGTACGACCCCTTGTTCTTGGTGGTTCTAGTCTTGGAACTACTGGTCTAACACCACTGGTTTCCCTAACGTACCCCCTTGTTGTATTCTTCCCCTCGGACAATCAGACTAGATGTGATCCGGAGAATTACATAAGAAACAAAACCGCGTTACCCGACAGTCTTTAGCAACATGTTCGGTCTTCCCACACCTATAACAAACCCGAGTATCCACTTGACAGTTTCCTTGGTGGATACGATTGCATTTATGACAAGGTCTTTCCGCTGGTCGGAAAGGTGGACGGTTATCGTATCTCTGAAACCTGGACTTCTTTGGATCGTACGGTGGTCCTTCCCACTTTCGTTTTCCCATACCTTTATCACTAATGTTCCTCCCTTTATCATGTTCCACGGTTTCCGCGGCATCTACTGCGGCTGAGAAGGTTTCTGGTCCTTTAGCAATCACAAAACTTCTGACTTCTGCATTCAACCCAAAGATAAACCTTTCAATCTTCATTGCCTCCGTGGCAACGTAGTATTCCGCGAAACGAGACTTTTCCAGAAAACGAGCGGTGTAGTCCCGAACTGACAAATTCTCTTGCCGCAAGTTCATAAACTCCCTTTCCAATTGTTTAACTACGGCTTGAGGACAAAACTGTTTCCTGAAAGCTATAACAAATTCTTCCCAAGAGAAGGTAGAATATATGTCAGACCTTCCCGAAGAAATATGAGCTTCCCACCAGTATAAAGCATCGCCTTTTAACATTGTAGTTCCATAAAGTACTCTATCCTCTTCAGCGCATTTACTAGTCTTGAAGATAGCTTCTATTTCCTCCAGCCAGTTCATAGCTTTCACTAGATCCCGATCTCCTGAGTACGTAGGAGGCTTGCAACTGAGAAACATTTTATAATCACACTTTTTTATTACTGGTACGTGTAACAACCCAAATCCCATAACATACATCATAATACATAACATGCATACATATCATTGATTTACAACAAATGTTACATAACAAACCAAGTACGGTCTCATTAGTCTTGAAACTACAAAATATATAAAAGCTTCTTAAACATCATCGATCAACGGAGGCAGCCTACACCTTATTCTTTCCTTTGCCGCTATCAATTCCTCGACCTGGAAAACATATTTTTGAAAACAAAATGAGGGTTAGACCAAACGGGTCTAGTGAGTTAATCCCGGTCCTTTCCAAAATCATTATAAAACCTTTTATGTAAATCCTTTGTATCAAAATAGTTTAGATAAACCTTTGGTAATCCTTTCGTAAAATATAAACATATCACACGTATTTAAATACCAATCCAGACTCGTGCATCGTGTACATCTCATTCACCTTATTCCTCCACAAATGGCCATATTAGTTGGTAGCAAGCCAACTAATAAATCAACAACCGGTCCGCACACCGGAACCCGGCTACCCACCGGTCCGCTCACCGGAACCCGGCTACCCGTCGGTCCGCACACCGGAACCCGACTACTCACTGGTCCGCTCACCGGAACCCGGCTACTGTGCACTTGTGTAGTGTAATGCACCAATAAATATAATATCTTACTATATTATAAACACAAAATATTCACACCTAGATCGTATATCCATTCCACACATATCCATCTCATATATATATATATATAAACACAGATATATATATTTTCCAGTTGAAAACGTTTTAAAGTAAAACTCACCTCGATCGCTTATCCATAAACACTTCCAAGCTTTTCTCCAAAAGATTCAGTCTTTCAATCCAAATCCACATAATCTGAAACAGATTAAATACAAATATCCCCTTACCATTTGAACACGTGAACTCTAGATAAATCTACCTAACTCTCGCCATCAAAACAACCAAACAACTATAGTTTCCGGACAGCCCAAAGCCACCCGGACAACCCAACTTTTCCGGACAGCATAAGGAATCCGGTCAACACAATTTATCCGGATAACATAAGGGATTCGGACATCAAAGGAATCCGGATGCTATCCGGTATCTAAATCATCCGGAAATCATCCACAAATCGTCCGGACACTAACAATAAAGCTACCCGGACACTACCAACAAAAGTATCCGGGCACATTCAATCTATCCGGAAACTACTGACTGTTCATCTCCAATTCACCCAGAATTCGACAGAATTATTACCAGATGTGTAAATGATGTTTCTACTCCGATAGAACCCTTCTAAAAGCAATTACAAACACAAAATACAAAGGAACATACCTTAATTCACTTCCAAAGGTCACCAATTGATGTCTTAACCACAAAGCTCTTTCTTTCTTCTTCTTAGCTCCAAGAACACACACACACATACCTTAGTTTAGATATTTCTGAGTTGTGACATATCTGAACTCCTAAAGGGGTAATATCAACCTATTTTCATTTTAAACCTTGAACTTCTCAATAATGACCCAAACATACCCTAAACATCTAACTTTAAAGTTAACTTTATTTAACGGAAAAGGGATTTTAACTAACGAACTTACCCGGGGTATTACAGTACGACAGTAGGTCTGATAGGCATCTCATCTTCCAAGTTAGGATCTGGTCTTTCCGTTTCAGTATTACGAGTCTGGTTAAACATGGTTTGAATATTTGCTTGTAACCTTCCCATTTCAGCTGTTAGATCGTCCCTTGTTACAAATTCAGTACCTCGCGGCTGAACTCTGCCGCCTGTTCTGCCTCTACCTCTTTCTCCCCCTCTTCCTCTTACCCCAACTATTGGATTTGTTCTATCATGATCTCCTCTTCCCCCTCGATTCGTTTGTCTAGTACCACTTGCCATTCTGTTGATTCAAACAAGGTTAATATACACATAAGCACATACCCCATATAACAAGGTATTCCAGTTCAACCATGTACCTGTAAGATCACAATTACACTGGCCAGGTGTAATATGAAATTACCTTACATGATGTTCCTTCTACCTTTTATACTTAATCATCCCAAGGTTCTAAAATAATAGGGACATCCTACTTCACATGCAGTTTAAGTCTAGGTACAGATACGAATACCTAAATCCCTTAAACTAGGGCTCTGATACCATCTGTAATATCCCGGATCCCAAACATACAACAAATAACATATATTTCATAACGCCGTTACATAACAAAGATACATTATATAACAAATACGGTCCCTTAGTCTTTACAATCCAAAATAAGGTATTCCATTACAACTTTTCGCTAATTAAATACATTATATCTAATAACAAGGTTATAAACGCAAAAAACACCATAGTATTCAACATATAAGTCTTCCCAAAAGCTAGCCACCGAATACTCTATTCACTTGTTCTTACCCGATCCATGACCTGGAATACATATTTTTAAAACAAAATGAGGGTTAGACCTAGCGGTCTAAGTGAGAAAATCCCTGTTAGTTTGAAACCATTTGCACAAACACCATATACATATCACAAGTATAAATACCAAATAGGACTCATGCATTGTGTACTTCCCTGTCTCATTTCCATGGCCATATTAGTTGGTTGCAATCCAACTAATAAATTAACTCCACTGTACGACAATTACAGCCAACACCGCTGTACGAGTATTACAGCCAACACCACCGGTCCTAAGCCCGGCCAACGTATTCTCATATAGAGTATGCTCATGTAAATACAATATCTCAATATATTATATTTCAAACATAATCATATAATCACACCATCTATCATATTCCCACCCCACACATATATGTATTCCATTTTAAAAATGTTTTAAAGTAAAACTCACCTGTTTGCTTATCAAAACGCTTCCAATCCTTTCTCAAAAATACAAGCCTTCACCCCAAATCCACAGAATCTTAATATTACTTCCAACAATCCAACTTGAAGCCTTAACCACAAACTCTTTCTTTTCTTCTTCTTCTTTCCAAGAACACACACACACACACACACACACTTGAACTGATTAATCTGGTTTTATGAAAATATCTGGATAGTCTAAGGGATATTATCAACTACATTTACAATCTTAGTCCTTGACCTATTCACTAATGACCAAAACACCTTAAACTTATAAACTCTCCTAAACTTACCCTAAACATCAATTATAAAGTTAAATAAATTTAACGGAACGAGACTTTAACTAACGAACTTACCCGGGGTATTACAAATATTACTCGGTAACTTTGAGTAACCCGGTAACAAGAGCTAGATATGGAAACTTACCCGGTAACAAACTAATGGATCCGGTAACCACAGTTGTGGTGTCCGGTAAGTGCGGCTGTGGTTTCCATGTCGATTGGAAATCGATTAAGGTTGCTTAGAATCGTTCCTGAAAGGTTATGAACTCGACAAAACACAAAAATAACAATACCCAAATCGAAATTGAAGCAAAACAACAAGTTTTGATTAGAAAACTTTGATTTTTATAAGAACAGAGACTAAAAACTTGAGATTTTGATTTTGCTTAAACAACAAACAATATGATCGAATTAGGCTACGAAAAATTGCAGAATCGTTTATACTGATGATGCTAACGGAATGCAATACACGAAAACAAGCAATTTTAATCGAATCAAAATATGAGTTTCAATGCTAAGAACACAGTCGACTATTTGAATAGAATTCTTACCAGAAATCTAAAAATCACTTTGAATCGATTCGTCCGTTTGATACCAATTGTGAGTTCCAGATCAGTGCAACGAACAATATAAATCAATAGATATGAACACGAACAGTATGATTTCAATATGTCATCCAATTCACTTTCAATCAATTCAGAGAGAATTACAAAGCGTATGAAAGTGGAAAATGACAACTAGCCTAAAATTCTAAGGCTAACACAACTTTAAATACCATGGGCCCATGACTCTCAAGCCCATGGCCCGTTACACATTAAGGCTCAAAATAATAAATAACAGTTTAGCCCTTGAACTTCTATTCAACCTGTTTTTGACCCTGACACAGACACTTGTCTTGTCCAGTCTTGTCCAGTCGTATTCTTTCCTGTCCTCTTGTCCTGTCTTGTCCAATATTGTCCCGTTCTGTCTTGTCCAGTCACCTCCAATCATGTATGCGTACCAAACGCTACCTAATGAATATTATTGCATCTATAATTATAGGTTATTATTTGGAGAAACGTTCTAGTGAACCGACATTATCAGGTGAGTCTTTCACGAGATTTCACTGGGATGTATACATATGTACAAATTATTTTAAATGTATGAGGTGTGATATTGTGTGAATGGTTGCTAAGGTGTTAACAGTACGTTAGTTAATTGTTGTTTGAGTAAAAAACCACACCTCACGACCGACGCAAAAAACGATATATATTACACGACAATTCTTGTATTAAGATAAGGTCCTGCAAATAACACAAGACCATGATCACAGTCGACACTTAGTATATTGGTCGTCAGGTATCAATGACTTACGACTGACACCCCTGTTAAAACTTCACGACCGTCGTAAGATTACTCTCGCCCGTAACTAATTAACTCTCGACAAGCGTTTTCTTTGTGTCTAGTTAATGCAGGTCAAAGCGCATTCAAGGACAACGATCATAACTGAAGACCGCAATCAAGCGCATTCATTATCCAGAATCGTTATTTGCATTTATGAAGAACATTGATGACATCGAAGCCTATATTAATCAAGCTCGAAGCTTCACTCGCAAACACACAAGAATTTCTAGAAGCATTCTTGAAGTACGCAAGCTATCGTACTTTTCCACGAAGAAACTCACGACGAAGTGTTCTCACTCACGACACGCGATAGATTTTTACAATTAAGTTTATTTCTTCTGTTATTGTAATCTAATGTACTCACGACATTTTTTACTAAAGGACGTCGTCCCTGTATGACGACCATAGTTCACCATCGACATCTATTCATCAGTTTTACCCTCGACGGGGTTTTCCGCGTCACCAAATTATGTTGTCTCCTTTTATTTTCATTACCCGTTGTACGATTTGTCATGAGATTTCTTTCTTTAGTTGTTAAAGCTCCACACATTTAAATCTTTCTTTTGACGATTTTTAGCATTAATTGTTTGGCGCCCACCGTGGGGCCCCATCTAGAGAAAATCTCCGACAAACGTACCTGCTACTGATCGTTTCTTGAGTTTACTGTACCTTTCAGGAGAATGTCGGGACAGGGACATCAATTTAATGAACTTGCGCAATTACGCATTGTAAACACCAGATCTATTAGGTAATCAATACGTCATTCATTGATCTTGAGAATTCTAGATATTACATATGATTGATATACTTTCTCTCAAAATCTGAACATATGCAAAAGATCTTTATTTGAACAAAATCTGCACAAATAACAAGACTTGGATCAAAATATCCTTAATCATTAAAATGAGTTCTGAATTACCAGGATTGAAGATAATTTCAGAAGTCATAGTCGTTGAAGAACGAGTCCTGATCTGATATGATCAGAAGTCAAAATCTTTGAAGAACGGGTTCTGAATAGAATTATTCAGAAGCCAATTATCTTTGAAGAACGAGTTCTGAATTGTGTATTCAGAAGTCTAAATTCTTATACTCCCCCTTAAAGTACAGGTACTCTTCTTCAAAATTTTGCATAATTTCTTTTCTGCTTTCCAGTCATGTGTGTGGTATATGTTGTACAATCAGCACTACACATGATGAACCTACAAAACAGATTAAGTAGATTTTGGTACCCAACGGAACTTGGGTCCTGGTTTGTTAGGTGCGGTTCTCTTTGAAGAAATTCGATAAGTACCATACCAATACGAAACATAATCTTTATGAACAAAATCATTGGTTCCACAGTAAGAACAACGAATTTTCTTTTGTGCTAGCCTGACTAATTGATTTACAGAGTAAACTAAGTCAGGTTTGACAAAAGATTTACTTTGATATGCTTTGTTCTTCTTGGCATTTGGAGTGGGAACCGTTGACTTTGGAACTTCTTTCTCGGGAGTAGTGCCTTTGACTCTCCAAACCATCTTAACCTTCTTAAAAACTCGATTATCTTTAGGCTTAGAAGAAGTATTATCTTTAGGCACATTCAAATTATTATATGAATTATCAAACAGGGGATTATAAAAGAGATTGGAAGGATGAATCTGATCCTTTGAGAAACCATTTGATCTGTCAAATTCTTTTTAAAATGTCTTTATTGATTGAACTTGAAGTCGTCTTGAACGAACATTCAGAATCAGTTGAGTCTACAAGTGGAGTCTGAAAAATCGTGTTAGGACTAACTGGTTTTGAAACATCAACTTTAAAAACGATGTCTTCAGGTTCTTTAACTTTGTTGAGTAAAACATTATTTTCTTTAAAAATCAGATCATATTTCTTTTGAAGATTAGATTTTATCTTCTGCTCCTTCATAATTTCTGTTGATAAACCAGATAAATTATTTGTTAGCTTCTTTATTTCATTTTGAAAAATCTTTCTTTCACCAGCATAAACACCTTTCACACTTTTTGCTTGAAAGTTCTCAACTTTCATCTTTTCAAACTCTTTTCTATCTATATCAAGTTCTTTCTCCAAATAAGATATTTTCAATGAAAGCTCATTACTTTTTACTTCAAAGGATTTTCTTTCAGTTTCAAACTCAGAACTTTCTTTCTCAAGTTTTTCCTTTTCAAGAAATAAAACTTTTTCAAAGTCGGAAACTTGTTTTGAAAGTTTTATGCATTTTAGCTCAATCTCTTTCTTTTCTTCAAAAGATTTTTTAGAAAAATTTGACAACTTTTGTACAAAAACCTTTTCAAACTCTTCTATTTCTTTTGCAAATTTAGATTCAAAACCATAAATCTTTCTTTTTAAATCAACATTCTCACTTTCCACAGTTGTTTCTTTCTCTTGAAGCTTTTTCAATTGATCCTGAAGATTTGAGTTCTCCTCCTCATGTGTGGCTTCAAGATTTTCAATTTTGCCATTCAAATCTTTTATCTCATATTCAAGAGAAGAGACTTTATCTTCCAATTTAGATTTCTCAGAATTAATCTTTGTGTTTTTATCTGCAACTTTATTAAAAAGATCTGCGTATTTAAATTACAACCCATGAAGACGCTTGATCTCATCTTTAGCTCCAAGAAAAGTCCATTTTCTCTCTGGTTCATATGAATCATACATCTTGATAGAATCCTGGAAAAAAATAAAGACAAGAAATCAAAGATAGAATATAGAAATAAAACCAAAAATATTACCTAATAGAGTGATCGTCAAGAGAAACTTCGCTTAGAAGTTGAATTCTGTGCACACTCGAAAAATATAAAATCAGAAAAACACAATTAAAGTCAGAAAAATTTTCAAAAATAAAATCTGAAAAACAAATTATAAATTTGTCTTCCAAAAATTAAATCTAAAAAATTTACGCGGAAATGTTGAACTTTAATTGGTAAACCTACAAAATAAGAGAAAAAATATATCAGTTACGAACAATTACAGGTAAAAATTGATAAAATCGACAAACAAATGACAAAAAAAATTAAACCAAAAAACAAAGACTAGAAAGGACACAAAAATGACTAAAAGTGTAAAAATACAAAATATAGGAACTAAAACCGACAAAAATGAAACAAATACGAAAAACGAGGACTAAAAATGAAAAATACTAAGACTCATAAAAAACAAGGACTAAAAATGACAAAAATTGAAACTTAAGACTATAAGGACTAAAAGTGTAAAATTCTAATACTGAAAAGTCTAGGGACCAAAACTGACACAAATTGAAACACAAACTACAGGGACTTAAAATGTACACAACCTGAGACTCTAAGTTCAGGGACTAAATCTAACAAAACATAAACTTCCTAAAGGACTTAACGGACAACTAACGGAAGGACTAACATTGTAAGAAAAAACTACCAAACTAACTGGACTAACTGGAGTTTAACGGAATCAGGACTAAAAAGTTAGAAAAATCAAACAAAAAATAACGGGAAAGTAACGATTCCTAACGAAACTAACGGAGAAGGACCAAAAATGTCACAAAAACTAACTGAACTGACAGCGTTCCGTTAGTTACTGTTCATCTTCTTCAAAAAAAATCACGTCGACGAACTGCACTATTCAGCTTCGATTTACACCTTCTTTTCATGATCAAAACCGATTCTATTTGATTCCTTTAGGCTTAATGACTGTGAAGAAAGCTTTTCCAATCAAAAATTTAGAATCATGCAACGTGAAATGATATTTGTCGACGGTTGAAGTTTACTCCGGCGAAAATGAAGATTTTCCGGCGACAAACTTCTAACAACCCAAACTTGAAGAAATCTTTCTGGAAATCTCTTTGAACACTCACAATACGATCGAATCAGCACGACGAACGGATCTGTGAGTGATTTTTGTCAAAACTTCCATGAAAACCGTGAATTTCTGGCGAACCCGTTTTCCGGCGAACTTTCCGGCGAAGTTGAAAAATGATTATTTCTCAACCAAAAACAAAAATGAAGCTTGATTTCTGTTCCAAATCTCTAAGCCAACTGATTTGAATAGGTTTGATCGAGAAAAACACATGGAATCTTCAAAACCCACTAAAGTTTCAAAAAAAACTAAGTCTCGTTTTCGTATGCTTCAGGTTGCGAAAAGTTTTGGATTCATATGGCATGCCAAAACTTCTTCAGATTAACCATGCGAAAACTTTCAGCATGCAAAAACTTTTTCAGATTAACCATGCGAAAACTTTTTCAGATTGACTATGCGAAAAATTTCAGATTAACCATCAGGGGCGGAACACAAGTTTTAAAACCGCAGGGGCCGGACCTTGTAAGGCTAATTTGTCATTCAAACGCACCTTGCAAGGCCAATTTGTCGATTTCAAGCCAGTGCACAAAACGAAAAGCTTAAGAAATTGTCGTCGATATGTTTTAGCCGAATTCCCCCTTTGGGGGACTTTTTAAGTTTTTGATTAATTTTGAGAGATTTTATTTAGGTTTTTTGGTTGATTTCGAGAGATTTTTTAAGTTTCTTTGTGTTGTTTCGAGAGAATTTTTTAGGTTTTTTCTATTGATTTCAAGAGTTTTTTTTTTCGATTTTTTGATTGATTTCTAGAGTAAATTTTGTTTTTTGGGTAAAGACTAATATAAAAACTCAATACAAATAAATAAACTATGTAAACAACTGAATGAAATCAGATTTAGGGCTATGACTAATATCAAATTTAGGGCAACAATTAAAATCCTAACAATGATGATAATATGAGCATTCGAGCAAAATTAAGGGCATATATATATGGTCACAAAAAATAGAAGAAAAACAAACAGCATAAGTTGAAAGATTTTATATAGAACCAATGCAAGAAATAAACATGTGAAACGAAGCAGACAATCATCAAGGACAATTAAGAAGCAGATTAATTTTGTATTAATTGATCATATCATAAAGGTATATAATTAATTAAGCTAGAATTAAATTGCGTAAAAAGGTAACGTACTTTACTCTAGTTTTTTTTGGGGAACGTACTTTAAAATTACACATTTAAGGGTCTATGACAAAACTTTACAACAAAAAAGGGGGACTCACTTACCTGCTATCTAAGTAACCGGCAATAGTTGATGAGTTGTATTTTTATTTATTTTATTTAGTTAATTGGAGACATTACGTGGAAACAAAAAATTGGCCGAAAAGAAATCCCGCCTTCTTCTTCATCTCTTACTGAATCTGAGGATGCTAAAGTCTTATGTCATGCAGAGCTTTAACCTGCAGTCATGGAATGAGAAGGCAACTAATTAGTTTTTCCATTCTTGACCATTGAAACATTCACCTGAGATTATTTTACAATAGTAAAATAACCCAGTCTTTAAAAAAAACTGAACAAACCCCCCCCCATCTCTTTCAAATTACTGATTAGTAACTAACAGGCAATGATTTCCCACAAATTCTCTTTCTCACTTGAAATAGTTATTTTCATCAACATTATGTGTGCGTAAATAACATAAATACCATACCTTAATTGAAGTCCATTTGCAATAGCATAGTTCGTCATTTTCATCCATTTTAGAATGAATGATTTTGATCGATTTCGAGAACCCTAATGAAAATGACGAGATGAAGAAGAAGTAGAACGTCGAATCGTCGATTGAAGAGAATGCGGGATTTTCTTTGGGCCGATTTTAGCTTTCCACGCAATGTCTCCAATTAATTAAACTAAATAAATAAAAATACAATTCAACAACTATTACCGGTTACCTGGGTAGCAGGTAAGTAAGTCCCTTTTTTGGTTGTAAAGTTTGTCACGGACCCCTAAATGTGTCTTTTAAAAGTATGTTCCCCTAAACAGAAACTAGAGTAAAGTACGTTCATTTTTTACGCAATTTGCCCTTATAATTGTGGTTAATTACCTACCTCATGATGAGACCAGCGAGTCAGTAGTAGTATAATTAAATTTTCAAAAAGCTCCCAGGCCTTGGCATGTAATAGCCTTCAAGGGCATCCGCCCCTGTTAACCATGCGAAAACTTTCAGATTAACCATGCGAAAACTTTTTCCGATTGACCATGCGAAAACTTTCAGATTAACCATGCGAAAACTTTCTTCTGTTGCTGTTCTTTGCGAAAACTCTGAATGAGAAATTGAAATTTGACTTTTTCTCTTTGACTTTGTCTTTCACTTCTTTGCTTCACGTGTACAGTCTGTATAAAAAACTTACAAACAAATGGTTAAGTCTTGAATTATGGATCAATAACAATCACAAACAACTTTTAACAACATTTCAACAACAAAAATGGATTGAATCTCAGATTTGAACAAGAACACCTCAAGAACACTAAAAATTCAAAAACAATTTTAAAAAAATCAAAAATGAAATCTAGACTTTAAGACTTGAAATCTATGGTTGATTCGTGTTTAAAAACGCTTTTTAGAAACGATTTTACACAAAAACGGATCAAATAACACAATTTTGTAAAATCAATCTCTAAAAAATTTCACAGGCAACTTTTTCTCAAGAACACCAAATTTCTCAAAAACTTCAAATTCCTCAATTCTTGATGTATTTTTGAAAATCTTTTGATGCAAAACTTGATTAAAATGGTAGAGAAACACTTTGCAATCAAAATCAAATAAAAAAACAAACTAGAAATGCATAACCCATTTGTGTTCTTCAAATCTTCAAAATTGGAGAATTTCTTCAAAAATCTTCAAATTTCCATCAAACTTGGACGTTTTTTTGACGAATATGTGCACAAATCTTCTCCCAAAGCTCTGATACCAATTGTAAACACCAGATCTATTTAGTAATCAATACGTCATTCATTGATCTTGAGAATTCTAGATATTACATATGATTGATATACTTTCTCTCTCTAGAATTCTCTCATCTCTCTCTCTCTAAGATACTACAATGAACTTCTCTACTCTTGCTTAACAACTAAGCAAGATCTATTTATACTTCCTAATTACAACACAATAAACTCTAATTACATTGACTTTATACTAAAACTACTTTGACTGCTTTGACTTTTACTTTTACTTTACAATTTTTTGACAAATACATTGACTTTCTCACTAAATCTTGAATACAATCTAATGCTCTAACACGCATGGAATTGGATGTTGCACGTGCCCAACTTATTTCTCTGAATGAACAAAATCGCATAACAACGGCAGAAATCGCATCCCTGAGAAACCAGAATGGGCCAAATCAAAACACTGGAAACTTATTTGGTCCTCAAAATGGTCCAAATCAGAATCCAGGAAACTTCCTCGGTCCTCGAGGCGGTTTAAACCAAAGTCAGGGAAACTTCTTTGGTCGTCAAAGCGGTCCGAATCAGAAAGTTGGAAACTTCTTTGTTCCCCATAATGGCCTAAGACCATTCTTCGGAGTACCCCTACAGTATCATCTTCCACCGCAGCATCTCAGACCACCACCATTATTTCAGAATCAAATGATGCCCATTCCAGACTCCATTCGTCCCGATCTCGACAACCGTAGGGGTTATACAAGGAGGAAAGTTTGTTGGGGGGGGGGGGGGGTGAATACAAACATAAATTTTAGTTGTCTAATTTGTTTATTGATAAATCAAAATACAATTTACAGTTTGTTGCGGAATAAGATTAAGTAAACCTAATCTAAACAAACTTGAGAATCATAAAGAGTTCTGGCACTTAGAAGCTAGAGAGAAAGGATAAGTAGAAAAACATGGGTTTTCTACATGCACTAAGTAGATCAAGGAGAGATCCTTCAGAATGAAGGGGTATTGCTTCTATTTATACCCCATGCATTAAATGCATGGCAGGATCACTTTACACGTGTCAACATCTCGTTGGGCGCATGCTTAAGATCAAGTTGGATGAAGCTTCCTTGTCGGCTTTCTTTCTTTTAATCTCTTCTTCTGTAAAATCATTCTCCATTTTATATCTAATCATTGGACCTTCGGAGAAATATTTTATCATATTCTCTCCATTTTCGCTACTCGCAATAAAGTCTATGAACGAAATACTCCATCGTTCAAAATCAGATTCTTTGATCAGCACTGGAAGTCGGTTCATGTTCGCTTGACAATTAGAAAAAAATATATAAAACTTTTTCTTGAAAAACTCTTAAAATGTATGAAATACACTATAGGAAAAATTTCAGTATAAAAAAATTTCTCAAAATACTCCAGAAAATCGACTAAGTGTCAGTTTTCGCAAGCAACAGTTGCGAAAAGTCAAAGTTTTCGCAAGCAACGGTTGCGAAAAGTTGACTTAGAAATTTTTTTAAAGATATCTGACGTTTGCGTGCCTTTAGGTTGCGAAAAGTCACTGTTTGCGTGCCTTTGGGTTGCGAAAAGTCACACTTAGATTCTGATGATCTTCAAGGATGATGAACTTGCAAAAAGTAAGATGAATATTGCGAAAAGTTCTATGAGTCTTGCGAAAACTTCAGATCTTGCGAAAAGTTCAAAAAATCTCAAAAACGACTGAAATCACTGAAAAACTTAATCCAAACTGTGCAGATTTGTTCGAAAACTGAATTCGAACACTTCTTCTTCAATTACAAACCTCTGAAAACCTCTGAAAACCTCTAAATCAGAAAAATGAAGAACGAACAGTAGCAAAATATCGAACAGTCCAAAAACACAGAAAAATGCAAAATTGATCTTGAAATCCTTCGAATTAGCTCTCGATTCTTGAACGAAAAGTGTTCCTCTATTAAAAATGAATCCAACGAACTAAATCTTGATCAAATTCGACCAAGAATCACACAAATTTGACAAAAATCCAAGAAAACGAGATTTTCTTGAAAAATCAAGAAAATCGATCAAATTTCCTTGAGAATTCCGCAAATTTGATGTGTTAGATCAGTAGAAATTCTCCTCTAAATCTTGAATCCGCTCTGATACCAATTGTTAATCCAAGATCTAATCAAGATAGAGAAGATATGAATTCATCATCCATTTCACTCAAGAACACATTACAAGATTAGGAGTTCTGTACAAGTGTTTCTCTCTCTAGAATATAAGAATGTGAGTTAAGTATGTCTAGAGTCCTTTCATACTAACACACAACTAAACCTATTTATACTAAACACATTACAAGGTGTAAACAACACAATACAACTCAATACATTGACTTTGACTTTGATCTTTCTACATTTAAACCTTGAAGACATATTGAACTAACAGCTTTGGGCCGCATGGTGAACAGTGTAGGTGGCAGAGTGGCTGTACGATTATGGACAAAAGTAAACTTCCTTCTGTACCTTCGTACTTTTTGTGCAAGAGGATAAGACAAACAATTCTTGAAGCATAGGCTTCATGATCAGCGATCGCAGATGAGGTGTTCCATCAGTGAGTCCTGATGTAAGTCAGCTATCGCTAAAGCTTTGTACTTGACTTGTCGCGTGTGTAAACTTATCTTGGTTTCACTGATGTCCGCATCAGATCATGAGTAGACTTATCTTTGTTCATCAGCTTTGTCTTCGATGTCAACGATGAACTATTTAGTCGCGAAACTTGTCTTCAGGGATTACATCTAACACTATTACATTAGGACTCATCAACGATACTAAACAGACTCAGTATGTTATCGATGATGGCGAAACACTAATACATACAGATGTTAAATGCAACTTTCACTAAGTATTCTAAGGGTCGTCATCAAATCACTGAGAGAGTTTGGATCAACAACCTCCGCCAACCATGCCTATCGTACACTTTTCCACCACACGGGGAAGCCGCTGACTCGACGTACAGAAATGGCTTCCTGGCGACGATGGGCATGACGACGCAAGATACAGGTTCTATCCCCGCGACAAACGCATGGTCCAATCAAGACGATCCGGTCGCTTAACTCCTGAAACTCCTAGAGGAAAAAAATGAAAGAATGTTGTCATTACTTTCTAAGTTACCCGATGATGTTGTACATGTCGACGTTGAGCCGCGCTATGGATTCCAAGCATCCCCCTTTATTGACGAGATAGCCATGGTCGACGTTCCAAAGAAGTATAACATCCCCACCTTCACGCCCAAGTATTCGGGGATCACAGACCCGACCGAACATATTGCTCAATATAAGCAATTGGTGTAGATGGTATCCATACCTCAACAATACCAAGAAGTGTGCATGTGCAAGAGTTTCGGTGCGACACTCACTGGAGTTGCCCTCCAATGGTTGATAAATCCCAAGCCAAAATCCATTGGCAACTTCGCTGATTGGTCAACCAATTCTCCCGTCAATTCGCCAGTAGTCGCAATATGGAGAAACAAACCAGTGACTTGTACTACATCACCCAAAAGGTCGGAGAATGCATCTGAAGTTACTTCAATCACTTCAACGCATAAATGATCAGTGTCCGTAACTGTGACGTCAAGACCGCGGTTGAAGCCTACAAGCGAGGTCTAGACGACACTTTTGGACTATACACCGATCTGACAAAGTATCTACCAGAAAACTTTGAGGACGTTCGAGCAAGGACGTTGGCTTCTAAGGGTCGAGGACGACGCAACATTTCGTCGAAAGCATTCAGGCAACAAGAAATCATTGAGCGTGAAGAAGCCTGATTTCAAGACCAAAGTCGTCGCCAAGACGGAACCTGCACGACAAATTTCAAATTTCAAATGTTAGGTATGAGAAAAAAGAAGAACGTCCCAACCTCTAAGTTCACTCGGTATCCCAAGATCTCGTCTTACGGATTCAAAGGAACTGCCAAAGACCCGTTCGAGGCTCTAAAGAATATAGAGTAGACCATTCGATGGCCCAAGAAGAGCGACAAAGACGACGAAAAGAAAGACAAGTCCAAGTGGTGTGACTTCCACGTTGATCATGGTCACACGACTAAAGATTGTTTTCCATTACGAAAGGAATTAGCATGGCTAGTCCCTAAAGGACATCTTCAGGGATTGATCGGAAAAGATGCGACGAAAGTGCATAACGCACGACCTCCATCACCAGTCCATGCTAAGGTCGTAAACTGCATAACTGGAGGATCTGACATGTGTGGATTGACTTACTCTGCGGCTAAAAGGCACGCCAGACGGGGTCCCGACGATTACCCTATCTCACGATCGTCAAAGTCGAAACAAGAGTTAGAATTGGAAGTTATGCCATTGATATTTGATCAAAGTGATCTCCAAGAACCGTGGAAGAAACATCACGGCGGACTAATAATCCAATTAACGGTAGGTAACTGCTCGACGAAAAGGGTCTTGATAGATGGAGGAAGTTCAGCGAATGTCAATTTTCTCAGCACGATCAGGGCAATGAGGATCGACATGTCGGAAATCACTCGACATTCAGTAGTCTTGGTGGGATTCAACGGCGACTCGACAAGCACTATCGGGGAGATCACTCTTCCCATATACGCTAAAGGAATCAACAAGCATACCAAGTTCAACATGATTGATTGCTCTTCAGCTTACAATATCATTTTGTGCCAACCATGGATCCACAATATGAAGGTTGTTCCCTCGACGTATCATCAGACAATAAAATTCCCAACGCCATGGGGGGTCTAGGAAATCAAGAGAGTGTAGAAGATAGCCAGTGAATGCTACAAGACAACATTGAAACCACCGAAGCAGTATATCTTGCAATTATAGGTCCAGGATATCCCTGAGTCGATCAACGACTATCGTCTAGAGGAAGTCGTCCTCGACAGAGACAAGCCTAACAGGATCGTCTTCATCGGATTGTCACTCGATCCTACCATCAAGGAGGAACTAATTTCTTTTTTGCGGGAACATGCTGACTGTTTTGCTTGGACGCACGAAGATATGGTCTGCATTGATCTAGATGTCATTTCCCACAAATTGAATGTTGACCTGTCGTATAAGCCTGTAAAGCAAAAACGACGCAAGTTCATCCCAGAGTAGAACAAAGTAATCAACGAAGAGGTCGACAACCTGCTTAAGACCGGAAAAATCTGAGAAGTGAAATACTCCGACTGGCTGGCTAATGTTGTGGTCGTACAAAAGAAAAATGGGAAGTGGAAGTTGTACATCGACTTCACAGACCTCAACAAGTTTTTATCGTAAGTGTAGGTTCCCAGATTCACTTTCTCTTACTTAAACAGAGATATCAAAGATTGCAGAAGCATAAACATTCTGTTTGATAGTGAGTTATTGCATAATGTAAGAACAATGAGAGAATAACAATATATTTAAACAGTAAATATGACAAGATTAAATAACAAACTGCTTGTATATTGATATGAAGAATACCAAGAACACCTTAAAGTGTGTGTGTCTTCTGAATACTCTCAGGCTACAAGAACGTACACAAGTAGTGGAATGGAATGTGCAGTGGGTGTGCTCTTACAATTCTAGCTGGTTTCTTACAATTGTGTGCTCCACTACCCTTCTATTTATAGCCTGATAAAGTGATAATCAATGTATGTAACACCCGTAATTTCCGGATAAGTACAACTTCGAATCGGTGTGGAACCGATCTTTAAGAAAAATATGAAAAATAGGATCTTGGATTAAATCCTATATTTTATGGTATTGCTGGATGGGTAATTCGAATACGAGTCCAACGGTTCTTTCCGGAGCGAAATCGGAGCTAAAACGAAGAAGTTATGGCCAAAACAACTTTCGGTACAATCTCGGCTAATGTGACCAGCGAAAGTGACACAGCGAGAGTGACATGGTCACATTAGCATGTATCAAATCTGAGGGAAAACTTGGGAACTTTCGGTACATTTTGTGCGAAAGTGACACAGCGAGAGTGACATGGTCACTTTAGCATGTCACTTTAGCCGTCGGGTACCTGGAGTTTAAAAATACGATTTCAACCCCATTTCACTCCTAACTTCTCCCATATCATCCCTTTCTCTCCTAAACCGAAACCCTAAGCCTCCAAAGTCGATTTTGAGCTATTTAGCCACAAGATTCGAGTTTTGCAAGTGATCTTCTTCATCTACCATGGTTTTAGGACACAATCTTGAAACCCTTTCACTTCATCTTCTCCACCAATTTCTAGGGTTTTTACCTAACCCTTCCACTCCATTTGAAGATTAGGAGTTGTGGTGCATCTTGGAGGTTGTAGAGACATTTTAGGTTGGTGGATTCAAGTATGGTTAAGGTAAATCTTCCCTTCTCTTCATTTTGAAGTTAGGGTTTTGGATAAGTGAGTATTTTGGTATATTATGGATGGATGATGATTCTTTATGGTTAGACTTGGTTATTGATGGTTGGAAATTCATAAATCTAGGTTTTGGAAGTTTTGGCTTGAGGATGCCAACTTCATCAAAGGAGCTTACGTTTGGAGAAATTATAGATTTAGCCTAAATCTAGCAAGATGAGTTCAAGTTACTTTGCGAAAACTTTGTACATGCCAAAATGAGTATTTTCCAAACATTTGTGTGTTTTACTTGAAAATATACGTGGTTGAGTTATTTGGATAATTTAACTCTTTTGAAATGTTTACTTTCATAAATGTGTAAAACACCCATATTTGGGGCTTTTGAATATTTGAATGGTTAGAAATCATATTTTGTCTTTAAAAGGTTAATTGCTCAAAATGAGGTTTATTTGATGGTTTAATCATGTTAGTGTAAATTGATTTTATAAACCATATGGGAAATACCCGATTTAGTGTCAAGAGTTATTTTGAGAATTGTAAAGGTGTGAGTCCTTTTGGAAAAACCCCTTTTGCTTAACCGTGTCAGGTTTTGGGTTAATAACGGCTTTGTGGTACTTGTTTAACTAACTGAGGTTTAGATGCATTTTATTGCACATTATTGATATTTGCATGCTTGGGTGTTTTGTCATTCCGGGTTGAGCATGTTTTGGTAGACTGTGTTGCATTGGATCCATAGGCAAGTGAGTCAGTCTTTATTTGATGGTCTATCTCTTTGTGCACGAGGAGAGGACTATGGGGACGCATGGTTATATGCGTAGGCCGTGGGGGCCACTAGCGAGTAGGCAATAAGGGACATTGAAGTCCTTGAGGTGTAACTCGTCTAGACTGGATATGCACTAAGGTGCCCTGTAAGTCCTTGAGGTGTAACTCTACGGGGTAGGCAATAAAGGCAATTTATTTTGGTCTGATGATGTCTTTATGGCATGGAAGTAATGATTGGGGCTTGAGGTTGTGATGTCTTTATGGCATGGGAACTAAGGTCGGGACTTGAGGTGTAATCCAGTAACATCGCGAGTGACTTAACTTTGTGTGCCCGTCACTTTCGATGGAATCGGGTCTCCCCCGTCACCGAAAGGTGTTGTATTTGGGTAGTTACTTTTATCCATATTTTCGGTGACGTACTTTATTTATATGAAATGTCTTCATGGTTCATTGACAGAGTTTTTATGCCTCATTTATTTGGATATTTTAAATATTGGAATTTTGTCCATGTTTATAATTCTTGGGATATTTACGTCTAAACATGTTTTGAGTGAGTTGGAGTTGGAATTCATTTTAGAAAACGCTTTATACATTTTGGGAACTTTTCTACTAGATTTTGTGTGCGTGGAAAATGAGTCATTTATACCCGTTTGGGAAATCCTTTGGAAATAATAATCTTTGTCGCAACTTTCAATGAAAGATTTATCCGAATCATGACTAAAACCACAACCTTCCGATTTATGATTTTTATGTAGTCATGATAAAATGCTTGAACTCACTAGGCGTAAGCCTAACCTTTTTATTTGTTGGCGTGTGCAACAGACTCAGGTGGGGAGTAGCTCTAGCTACATTATGAAGTGACGAGTGCTAGTAGTGTGCACGAGAGGTGAAATGTTTAGTGAAGTCTTCCGCATTTGGTTTGGGATTAGCAACTTGTACTTGTGTTAAGTAATATCCGACTTTACGTGATTCATAATATGATTTGAGTATTTTATTGCGAGAGTTGTTATGTTTATCTTGAAGTAATTCCAGGAATGGTTTGTAGAAGGAATTTTATTTTATTAAGTGATTATTTTATTGAAATTTTATTTAGTTGCCCTTTCCAAATTCGAGGGTGTTACAATATTTTGTCTTTAAAAGGTTAATTGCTCAAAATGAGGTTTATTTGACGGTTTAATCATGTTAGAGTAAATTGATTTTATAAACCATGTGGGAAATACCCGATTTAGTGTCAAGAGTTATTTTGAGAATTGTAAAGGTGTGAGTCCTTTTGGAAAAAACCTTTTTGCTTAACCGTGTCAGGTTTTGGGTTAATAACGGCTTTGTGGTACTTGTTTACCTAACTGAGGTTTAGATGCATTTTATTACACATTATTGATATTTGCATGCTTGGGTGTTTTGTCATTCCGGGTTGAGCATGTTTTGGTAGACTGTGTTGCATTGGATCCATAGGCAAGTGAGTCAGTCTTTATTTGATGGTCTATCTCTTTGTGCACGAGGAGAGGACTATGGGGACGCATGGTTATATGCGTAGGACGTGGGGGCCACTAGCGAGTAGGCAATAAGGGACATTGAAGTCCTTGAGGTGTAACTCGTCTAGACTGGATATGCACTAAGGTGCCCTGTAATTCCTTGAGGTGTAACTCTACGGGGTAGGCAATAAAGGCAATTTATTTTGGTCTGATGATGTCTTTATGGCATGGAAGTAATGATCGGGGCTTGAGGTTGTGATGTCTTTATGGCATGGGAACTAAGGTCGGGACTTGAGGTGTAATCCAGTAACATCGCGAGTGACTTAACTTTGTGTGCCCGTCACTTTCGATGGAATCGGGTCTCCCCCGTCACCGAAAGGTGTTGTATTTGGGTAGTTACTTTTATCCATATTTTCGGTGACGTACTTTATTTATATGAAATGTCTTCATGGTTCATTGAAAGAGTTTTTATGCCTCATTTATTTGGATATTTTAAATATTGGAATTTTGTCCATGTTTATAATTCTTGGGATATTTACGTCTAAACATGTTTTGAGTGAGTTGGAGTTGGAATTCATTTTAGAAAACGCTTTATACATTTTGGGAACTTTTCTACTAGATTTTGTGTGCGTGGAAAATGAGTCATTTATACCCGTTTGGGAAATCCTTTGGAAATAATAATCTTTGTCGCAACTTTCAATGAAAGATTTATCCGAATCATGAATAAAACCACAACCTTCCGATTTATGATTTTTATGTAGTCATGATAAAATGCTTGAACTCACTAGGCGTAAGCCTAACCTTTTTATTTGTCGGCGTGTGCAACAGACGCAGGTGGGGAGTAGCTCTAGCTACATTATGAAGTGGCGAGTGCTAGTAGTGTGCACGAGAGGTGAAATGTTTAGTGAAGTCTTCCGCATTTGGTTTGGGATTAGCAACTTGTACTAGTGTTAAGTAACATCCGACTTTACGTGATTCATAATATGATTTGATTATTTTATTGCGAGAGTTGTTATGTTTATCTTGAAGTAATTCCAGGAATGGTTTGTAGAAGGAATTTTATTTTATTAAGTGATTATTTTATTGAAATTTTATTTAGTTGCTCTTTCCAAATTCGAGGGTGTTACAAGTTGGTATCAGAGCATAAGTTTGAGAGATTTAGGTGTTGATTTTGGATACCTAGACTCAAACTAGTGTTTGTTTAAGTAAATGAGAGTGAAATTCACCACTAGGCACTTTAAGATAGGATGTTTTGAAGTTGATGGAACTGTTAGAAACGAGAATCACGTCGAGAGTAGCAAGGATAATCATGTACGGTGCGTTCATAGTGAAACCTGGCCAGTGTCATGGCGAACCTATTAGTACATGTGCATACTTGAATTTCTTTAATGTGATGATCGTTGGGGTAGTGAAAGAGGTTCTGAGCTAGTAGTCGTTGGAATAGATGGACGATTCTAGTATTAGTCACTTTGAGTGACAATAAGTATGATATTTGCTTTAAGTAGACCGTTTTGGGTCAAGATTGATGGTTGGACTAGAACCATAGGCTTATTGAGCCGACTTTGAATTGAGGAAAAACCGTAAGGTTAATCGATGTAATTTCCGACTTAGCCTTAAGAGGTTTGAATATCCGGGTGAAATTGGTGGACCGGAGGATTATGGAGGAGCGTGAGTTGAGACGTTGAGTGCCGACTAAATTATGCACGAAATTTATTTTTGAAAATAAATTGCATTAATTATTTCTTGTGTTTTGAATCCATATATGGATTGTGTTATAATTTTGGGAAATGTTTAGCACACACACAAGATTTTAAATCATGGGTTTTGAACCCGCACGAAAATGTTTTATTACGGGAGTTGTGAGCCCCGTCGGAAATTGTTCCATTTTATTATTGTCCAATGTTACCTTAGGATACAGTGATATCCATATTTTATGATGTTTAAGACGTTGGACAAGTGACTACGACTTATAACTTTAACATTGGATCTCCTCCACATATGTTAAAGTTGGGACGGAAAGTTGTCTTCCATTATGTCTATGTAAAGTTATTTTGGAGAATTTGTTTAATGTGAGTTGTTAAACAATGTTGTTTATATGGTATTGTCCTAGAAGGGGATTTTGGGAATTTGGCGTCTCATTTATGATTTTACTTATAGCAATTTGGTTTTGAAAGCATAATGTTTAGCATCGTTTTATTGACTTGGAGTCATTGATTCCATTGAGATTCATGGAGGTTTGTTTTACGACACGTTGAGTTGTGTGAGTATAATTTCACAAGGTGCATGATTTAATTACTTATGCGAAAGGTATATAAGTTATGTGGGTATTTTGTCCCACTCGAGTTTTGTTGAGAAAAGTTAAATTTATGCCATAAGACGACTAATAGGAGATGAGTTTGGAACTCTAGTGTCGCGTAACGTTTCTTTCAAAAGGTTTGTGTTACTAAGTATTTCGTTGCATATAGTTCAGTGTATGGATTGACTCGTACGTGACCTAAGTGATACATAAAAGAACATTTTTGTGACATTTCATAATAATTTACTTGGTGCGTTTTTGGTCAGTTAAATGTTTTATTATCATTTTTATCTAAAATGTGTTATATCGACTTAGGGGTATGCATAGCTTGGTAACTATTGTTTCTCGACACTTTAATAAACGAGACGTGCATGAAAATGTTTTATTAACTCCTTGTTTAAAAGAAAAGTCATTTGGTTCAAAGCATGTTTAGTGGCGTGGGGATCACGGATGGTTTACAATGCGCGTTATTTAAAAAACACAAATGTATGAGTCGTTGACATTTGTCAATTTGGATTTGCCAAATATTTTGGAAAAATTTAAACCTTTTTGGTTTCAGAGGAAATGTGTATTTTGAGTACCTTGACAAATACATTTCAAGCAATGACGTTTCGACGTTTTATGTTTCAAGTACGAAATTTTAAGGAAAGTGCTTCGTGATAAAGATTTTAGAAAACCTGTTTGTATAGAATTATGATGCGTAGAATTCTTATGTTTTGAACATTGATGCGCACCATTAGTGAAATTTGGAATTTGAAAGTTGATTTGAACCCTTTTGGTGTCAACAAATTACAAGTACTCATTTTCTCCTAAGATTGGGAAAACACATGTTGTGTGAAAACCATGTCAGAAACATTTTACTCGTGTGTCACTATATGACCGGAGGAGGAAAATTTTGGAAATTAATTTAAAGAATTTCACCTTAGGAAATTTTGGACGTGAACTATTTGGTGCATGGTATCTAATTTCAAGAAAACCACTATGAAAGTGTTACAAGCTTGCATGCCTACCCCAACTTGAGGTTTTATGACGTTTTAGTCGATATCTTCAAATGATGGAAGCGTTTTGATTAGTCTTTAAATTTGGAACTTACACAAGTCATTTCATGTTTTGACTAAAGTGTACTTCGTTTCATCGTTTTTGTATAATAAACTGACGCGCGCAAATCTTGAGTTGGTAAACCTTGTTCCATGCCATGTTACGGCTAGAAAGGAATTTTAGAATCAAAAGCCGTTTGATCTTCTTTTGAAGTACGTGCAAAACTTTTGTTGCACACAATTTAAAATGGGCAGTTACCTTACGTGCATGTCATGAGTCAATCCATGCTAGAACCGTGACGGTTAATTTTAAAGAAGTTGTTTATTACGCTTTAGCGTTTTGTTGAAAATCTGAACTGCAATGAAATGATTTTCAAACATGATTTTCATATGTGGGATGAGCGTGTCCATTTTTGGCGTAACCACCGAATTAATGATAGTAGTTTACGATTTATTCGATATGAAAATCTTTGTGTTGAAAATATCTTTGTGAAAGGTTTGGTTGATTGGCATATTTATTGAATAACACACTTGAAAACCTTGAACTCGTTAGGACCTGGGAAAGGTTAAGTAACCCCGATTAAGAATAAATTGTAAAGAACTTCAACTGTGAAGAGTCGAGCGTTCAGGCACGTGTTGTGACTATAGACCGGGTGATATCGGTAGCAAAGTCGAGGTGCTTGTGGTAATTGGAGGGTTAGACTTGCGGTAACGCATTTTTAGGTTGGTGTAACCGTTTTGTTAACAGCCTTAGTTCGTGGAAACACTCGGCAAACGGAACTCGTGAGTAGAGTCCTGTTAGAGATCAAAACATGGTGGTATAACTAGGTGTCAACCTTGTGTGGGTGAGGTCGGAGACCGTAAACGAATTCGGAGGGTGTAGTCCAAATTTAACTTGAATAATGGTAACGGTGGTAGTAATCCTAGGATGTGCAATTGTGTTGAGTAGTTTTGAAGGAACAAACCTTGGAGTAATTTAGAGTCTGAAACTGAGATCGAGATGTATGGAACATCTAAGGTTGGTAGACAACCAAAGTCGTCTGACTAGGAATTATTCCAGTTGTCGGAGTGTTCTCCCGGACATAAGTACAGTGTACGTGAAGGGGCTTTGTTGATAAGCAATTGTTCGAGGATTTGTCTTTATAGACTGTGAGGAGGGGATTTAGATTCCACTTAGGGACTGATAAATTATAGCCGGCGTTGAGTCGGTTAACCTTGGGTTGTAAAGGATGTAGATTTCGAGGACGAAATCATCCTAAGGTTGGGAGGATTGTAACACCCGTAATTTCCGGATAAGTACAACTTCGAATCGGTGTGGAACCGATCTTTAAGAAAAATATGAAAAATAGGATCTTGGATTAAATCCTAGATTTTATGGTATTGTTGGATGGGTAATTCTAATACGAGTCCAACGGTTCTTTCCGGAGCGAAATCGGAGCTAAAACGAAGAAGTTATGGCCAAAATAACTTTCGGTACAATCTCGGCTAATGTGACCAGCGAAAGTGACACAGCGAGAGTGACATGGTCACTTTAGCATGTATCAAATCTGAGGGAAAACTTGGGAACTTTCGGTACATTTTGTGCGAAAGTGACACAGCGAGAGTGACATGGTCACTTTAGCATGTCACTTTAGCCGTCGGGTACCTGGAGTTTAAAAATACGATTTCAACCCCATTTCACTCCTCACTTCTCCCATATCATCCCTTTCTCTCCCAAACCGAAACCCTAAGCCTCCAAAGTCGATTTTGAGCTATTTAGCCACAAGATTCGAGTTTTGCAAGTGATCTTCTTCATCTACCATGGTTTTAGGACACAATCTTGAAACCCTTTCACTTCATCTTCTCCACCAATTTCTAGGGTTTTTACCTAACCCTTCCACTCCATTTGAAGATTAGGAGTTGTGGTGCATCTTGGAGGTTGTAGAGACATTTTAGGTTGGTGGATTCAAGTATGGTTAAGGTAAATCTTCCCTTCTCTTCATTTTGAAGTTAGGGTTTTGGATAAGTGAGTATTTTGGTATACTATGGATGGATGATGATTCTTTATGGTTAGACTTGGTTATTGATGGTTGGAAATTCATAAATCTAGGTTTTGGAAGTTTTGGCTTGAGGATGCCAACTTCATCAAAGGAGCTTACGTTTGGAGAAATTATAGATTTAGCCTAAATCTAGCCTAAATTGCACATTATTGATATTTGCATGCTTAGGTGTTTTGTCATTCCGGGTTGAGCATGTTTTGGTAGACTGTGTTGCATTGGATCCATAGGCAAGTGAGTCAGTCTTTATTTGATGGTCTATCTCTTTGTGCACGAGGAGAGGACTATGGGGACGCATGGTTATATGCGTAGGCCGTGGGGGCCACTAGAGAGTAGGCAATAAGGGACATTGAAGTCCTTGAGGTGTAACTCGTCTAGACTGGATATGCACTAAGGTGCCCTGTAAGTCCTTGAGGTGTAACTCTACGGGGT
Organism: Saussurea involucrata; assembly: GCA_033807775.1. Classification (NCBI taxonomy): domain Eukaryota; kingdom Viridiplantae; phylum Streptophyta; class Magnoliopsida; order Asterales; family Asteraceae; genus Saussurea; species Saussurea involucrata. Next base: position 250,144,001 of record CM066321.1, on the reverse strand, counting down.
AGGCAATAAAGGCAATTTATTTTGGTCTGATGATGTCTTTATGGCATGGAAGTAATGACCGGGGCTTGAGGTTGTGATGTCTTTATGGCATGGGAACTAAGGTCGGGACTTGAGGTGTAATCCAGTAACATCGCGAGTGACTTAACTTTGTGTGCCCGTCACTTTCGATGGAATCGGGTCTCCCCCGTCACCGAAAGGTGTTGTATTTGGGTAGTTACTTTTATCCATATTTTCGGTGACGTACTTTATTTATATGAAATGTGTTCATGGTTCATTGACAGAGTTTTTATGCCTCATTTATTTGGATATTTTAAATATTGGAATTTTGTCCATGTTTATAATTCTTGGGATATTTACGTCTAAACATGTTTTGAGTGAGTTGGAGTTGGAATTCATTTTAGAAAACGCTTTATACATTTTGGGAACTTTTCTACTAGATTTTGTGTGCGTGGAAAATGAGTCATTTATACCCGTTTGGGAAATCCTTTGGAAATAATAATCTTTATCGCAACTTTCAATGAAAGATTTATCCGAATCATGACTAAAACCACAACCTTCCGATTTATGATTTTTATGTAGTCATGATAAAATGCTTGAACTCACTAGGCGTAAGCCTAACCTTTTTATTTGTCGGCGTGTGCAACAGACTCAGGTGGGGAGTAGCTCTAGCTACATTATGAAGTGACGAGTGCTAGTAGTGTGCACGAGAGGTGAAATGTTTAGTGAAGTCTTCCGCATTTGGTTTGGGATTAGCAACTTGTACTTGTGTTAAGTAATATTCGACTTTACGTGATTCATAATATGATTTGAGTATTTTATTGCGAGAGTTGTTATGTTTATCTTGAAGTAATTCCAGGAATGGTTTGTAGAAGGAATTTTATTTTATTAAGTGATTATTTTATTGAAATTTTATTTAGTTGCTCTTTCCAAATTCGAGGGTGTTACAATATTTTGTCTTTAAAAGGTTAATTGCTCAAAATGAGGTTTATTTGACGGTTTAATCATGTTAGTGTAAATTGATTTTATAAACCATGTGGGAAATACACGATTTAGTGTCAAGAGTTATTTTGAGAATTGTAAAGGTGTGAGTCCTTTTGGAAAAACCCTTTTTGCTTAACCGTGTCAGGTTTTGGGTTAATAACGGCTTTGTGGTACTTGTTTACCTAACTGAGGTTTAGATGCATTTTATTGCACATTATTGATATTTGCATGCTTGGGTGTTTTGTCATTCCGGGTTGAGCATGTTTTGGTAGACTGTGTTGCATTGGATCCATAGGCAAGTGAGTCAGTCTTTATTTGATGGTCTATCTCTTTGTGCACGAGGAGAGGACTATGGGGACGCATGGTTATATGCGTAGGCCGTGGGGGCCACTAGCGAGTAGGCAATAAGGGACATTGAAGTCCTTGAGGTGTAACTCGTCTAGACTGGATATGCACTAAGGTGCCCTGTAATTCCTTGAGGTGTAACTCTACGGGGTAGGCAATAAAGGCAATTTATTTTGGTCTGATGATGTCTTTATGGCATGGAAGTAATGACCGGGGCTTGAGGTTGTGATGTCTTTATGGCATGGGAACTAAGGTCGGGACTTGAGGTGTAATCCAGTAACATCGCGAGTGACTTAACTTTGTGTGCCCGTCACTTTCGATGGAATCGGGTCTCCCCCGTCACCGAAAGGTGTTGTATTTGGGTAGTTACTTTTATCCATATTTTCGGTGACGTACTTTATTTATATGAAATGTCTTCATGGTTCATTGACAGAGTTTTTATGCCTCATTTATTTGGATATTTTAAATATTGGAATTTTGTCCATGTTTATAATTCTTGGGATATTTACGTCTAAACATGTTTTGAGTGAGTTGGAGTTGGAATTCATTTTAGAAAACGCTTTATACATTTTGGGAACTTTTCTACTAGATTTTGTGTGCGTGGAAAATGAGTCATTTATACCCGTTTGGGAAATCCTTTGGAAATAATAATCTTTGTCGCAACTTTCAATGAAAGATTTATCCGAATCATGACTAAAACCACAACCTTCCGATTTATGATTTTTATGTAGTCATGATAAAATGCTTGAACTCACTAGGCGTAAGCCTAACCTTTTTATTTGTCGACGTGTGCAACAGACTCAGGTGGGGAGTAGCTCTAGCTACATTATGAAGTGGCGAGTGCTAGTAGTGTGCACGAGAGGTGAAATGTTTAGTGAAGTCTTCCGCATTTGGTTTGGGATTAGCGACTTGTACTAGTGTTAAGTAACATCCGACTTTACGTGATTCATAATATGATTTGAGTATTTTTATTGCGAGAGTTGTCATGTTTATCTTGAAGTAATTCCAGGTATGGTTTGTAGAAGGAATTTTATTTTATTAAGTGATTATTTTATTGAAATTTTATTTAGTTGCTCTTTCCAAATTCGAGGGTGTTACAATGTACTATATAACCCTGGAATGACACGTGTAAAGGTGTTATTGTCCTTTTAGGGCTGACGCGGAAAGTACAAACACTAGTCTAATACTTAGAGAATTTCTTTGAGTCTTCAGCTTGACAGAGGTCTTTGGTCACCAGAGATCATTTTCCAGAGCTCTGATGGTCTTCTGATAATCTTCTGTTGTTTGAGTCTTTGACGTTTGGTCTCTGATGGTCTTCTGTTGTTCTTCTGCTAAGTCTTTTGTGCTATCTCTAGAGTCTTGGTCTCTGACATTTAGTCTCTGACAATCTTCTGACTTATGATATTTTTAATACTTTTACATTGGTATACTTGGGGCTAACAATCTCTCCCTAAGTATTGAAAATACAAACTTTGCTATTCTACATAGATAAGCTAAACAAAGGCATATAAGAGAAAGTCATCCTCTGTAAAATCGCTTACTTCATTTTAAAGGATAAAGTACATTACAATACAAAAGAAAGTAAATATGGACATACCAGTTGCCTCTCAGAATTCTATCAAATTTCATAATTAAATCCCTAAACTCTAGGGTAAGATCTATGTTCCTGACGAAGCTTCTGATGACTTCTTCTGGACACTTTCTGCTTCCAACTCTATCTTGCAAAATCTTCTTCAAGTGCTTCAGAGACTGACTGGAGTATTTGGGAACTTCCGCAGAGCGTATAGCCTTCTTTATTCCCTTATGTCGAATGATGAAGGCTTCAGGTTCAGCTACCAGAGATCCCGAGGGATAGTGTTCAAAACCCTCAAGACTCTCATTTGGGGGTCCAATGCTTAACTTCTTCAGCTCAAAAGTGATGTTGTGATGAACGTCTATCAGAGTCCTTAGATTCATTTGTTCTTCCATGGCCATCTCAATCTCATACCTTGCAGTTCTGGCAGTCTTCTGTCGGTCTGATAAGTAGATGTAGTAGGAGTGCAATTGGAGTAGATCATAGGGATTGATGAGGACACGATTGTTGTCGTTGAATACATGTATTATGTTGTCTGATCTTTCCACAACGTAATAATGGTAGAGAACTCTGTTGAAGGCGAACGTCCTGTGGTTGATCCGTTGGATTCTTGTGATAGGAAGCTCTGAGTATACTCCTCCAATTATGTTAGTTTTCTCTGTGATGAATATCCTCCTTTCTTCTGTCAGTGTGCGTGCCCTCTTGGGACCGAGGTGTGGATTGATAGGATTGGAGTCTTGTGAGATCAAGTCTCTATCAACATAAAAAAATACCTCTTCAACTGATGGAGGGTGCTCTTGACGTGAAGATGTCTCTGGTGGTGGTGGTTGTACTTGAGTTGGTGGTTGAGTTGGTGTCTTTGAGAATATTTCAGGGTTAGTCTTGGTTTGGTTTTCAGCGTCCTCTGACATTTTGCCCTTCCCTTTGTCTTCTCTTGCTTTCATAGCCATTTCTTTCTTGGCTTCTTCTGTTTCTTTTGGAATTGGGATGTCTATGGGTTTTGGGGTTGAGCTATGTACAACCATGGTGGTGGTGGTGTTGGGTTGGTTAGGATTTGCATCAATAGAGGTTTGGTTTTGCCTCTCTGGTTCAGTTCTTGTGGGTGAGGGAGTTGGTGAATCAATCAAGATGGTTTCAGCATTGGGTTCAGCAGAGGTTTTGTTTTACCTCTTTGGTTCAGTTCTTCTGGGTAAGGGAGTTGGTGAATCAATCAGGATGGTTTCAGCATTGGGTTCAGTAGAGGTTGAGGCTTTTGTTGTGTCGGTTCTGAGAGTTGTATTCCTTAAAGTATAGTTGACATCAGCATTCTTGTTAACTCCAATCTTTCTGTTTGTGAAAGTAGTGAAAATAGTCTAAGTACAGAAGTCACCCATAGAGGCTCTGCAGAAGAACCCAAGAATACCGAAGGCAAGAATCAGCAGAAGACTGTTGGGATTTTATGTTCAAAACATGGGTTTCAAAAACCATAAGAGGTAAAGTATTTTACGCAACGGAAGCAAAAATTTGAACAAAACATAAAACCATTTTATTCCCACCAAGGATCTTGTTACATGCATGAAAAGATAAAAGAGCAACATACAAAGAAAGTTCAAGATTACAACCTTTGAAGTCCTTTGGTTCCTCACGGGAGGTTGGATGTTGGTGATGAATGTAGAACCCAAAAGAGAGCTCCTCTAGCGGTATCCACCACAAGCAACGACACCTTTCGGAATGCTAGTTCTTATTCTTCCAAGATGCAAAAATGGAACTTTGTATCCAAGACTACAAGAAAATGGATAGCAAAATAAACACCAAAACCACCATACTTGGTGGTTTCGGCCGAAAGGAGAAGGGAGGGAGAGAGTGGGAGCCAAAAATGATACTTATGTTTTTACCAAGTAAGTCTCTTCCTTATACAAAACTAGAGACAACACAAGCATTTTCTATTGGACCATAAAAGGGTCCAATGAGGTTTGAGCCTCCCATGCATAATTTCACTTAAGCCCCTCCTAGTTTAAATTTGTTAAAATCATTATTTTAACTATTTAAACTTACTACATATAGTCCCTCCTTTTAACTTCTAGTTAAATATGACCCAATCATATTAATTAATAATCTAGAATCTTTCATTTGCATCTAATATTATGAATTATATTCAATAATATAATTAATAATATTTATCAAGAAATAATAATATTTATCAAGAATCAAATTCTTATAAATATTAATTCGGTGTCTACTTGTTGTTCGGTGTGACCCTATAGGATCATATATTACCGGTAATATTATTTTATAATCATTCTTGAGCATATAGAACCAACAATCTCCTACTTGCTCAAGATTGCATTATAGAATGATATAGACAGTGGTGGACGTCTAGCAACATCTCACTGCCCCCCAGCAATGTATGACTGTCAGTGCCATTCAACAACATCCAATTCCCATAAGCTCATAGCTTCAATTGATATATAAGGTGTGGTATCAGTTATCTCTTTGTTCGGACATCATGTTGAACGTGAGACATGGATCGCTATCATTCTCATCTGTTGTTCAATTTTTGGTAAGGCGCCTTAGATGTCTCACTCTTAAAACATTTAAGAGGAACAAATCCCCTCTTGAATACATACGCCTCTTATGCAGTTCATGCCATGCCTAATGATGGCCTTTATAGCTGTCTCTTTCAAGAACAACGGTTAACCATATCAAAGCATAGCACTCCCTACACTTGAGTCCCAAATATGCATCTCAGGTCGAAGGATACAAAGATACTACCTTTTATTCAAGAATCACTTATGACGACAATCCATGAAGTGATCTTGAAGCGGGTCAGGTCCAGTACTCGTTCCCTAACAAATACCTATGAACTTGGTTGCAACACTTTGCCACTTTTACTTTTAAAAGTCAACCAATCCAATTCATATTAGTCTTACTTCATAGTTGCTCCCACAACTATGATCGACTATGGACATTTAGAATAACTAATTTATTCAAGGATTTAAACATGCTAATATAGAACACAACGAGTATGAAAAGATCATATCCTATATATCTAACTAAATATTATACTTGTTGCTTTACTTGTTCCAATATCCAAATACTAAATTCAAATCAAATCCCATCACTAGAATAACGAAGTCCTAAAGCTCAAACATGACCCTTCAAGTTTAGCTTATATAAGGAGCTTCATGAATGGGTTCATCCAGAAACTTGATTTGTGTAAACTCTGTGAATACTAACATCTCCATTTTTAACTTTATTCTAAATATAGTTAAATGTCTGGAGTAGATACTTGGTACTCTGATGTGAGATAGGGTCCTTTAGCTTGCGTAATGGCACCCACATTCTCACAAAGGATTTCTAGATGATCCTGAATGGGAGGCATCTACCTAGTTTTTCAATGAACTATTTCATCCAAGAATCTTTCTTTTGCGGCCTCTAAAGCAGCAATGTATTCTTATTTTGTAGTGTATTATGCAACTTTTACCTTCGCCTTGAACCTTTTCAAAACGAACTAGTTCTTCATTCACAATGAAGATATTTCCCTTTTGTGATCGAGAACCTTCTCGATCTTTGTGGAAGCTATCATTAGTGTAACATTTTACTATGATCTTCTTCCAACCCTCAGTTAATGAACACTTGTTTGTTCTTCGCAATTACCTTAAATTGTTCTATACAATCATCCAATGATCTTCCCTCGTATTTCGTTGGTATCATTTTCTAATTCTCTAAAGGATTTTGACACGCTCGATCTAGTGCATGTCATGGCATATATGATAGATCCAATTGCCGAAGCATATGGAATACTAATCATTTTATCTAGCTCAATCTTTGTGCTAGAATATTGAGACATGCTCAAAATGATGCCATATCATATTTGCAAGAAACTACCTTCACAGCCTTGCATCTTGAACCTTTCAAGATCATGTCAACATATGCACTTTGACTTAAACCTATAAGTCGTCTTGATCTAATCTCTAAAGATCTTTATTCCAAGAACAAAATTAGCCCTTTCTAAGTCTTTTATTGAGGAAATACTGTCCGAGCCAAAACATGATGTTTTGCTATGTCAGAAAGTTAATTTCCAAATACTAGTATGTCTTGCACATACAGGATTAGGAATTTTACTGCGCTCCCACTAGTTTTAGCAAATACATGAGTCATCTTTTATTTTGATGAAAATTAAACTTTTAATTTTCTTGTCAAAATGAAGATTCCAGTTTTGAGATACTTGTACTGATCCATGAATGGATTGTATCTCAGTGTTCATGACTCTAAGCCACTTACCAGATTCAGAATCTGACATAGCACTTTAGTAGTTGATGGGCTTGCTAGAAACCTATCATACGTCATTCTTCATGAGAAATCGATATTTCTCGAGTTTCTGAATGATTCTACTAGATTTGCGAACACTTGGTGTTTTTACTAAGTTTTGATCAATCAAATTGTTCAGTTTCAACAACCTTTGTTTGATAACTAGTGCCAACCAATAAGTGCATTAGGTTATGAGGTTCTTGATTCCCTTCAAGTTCCTTAAATCTCCCATTTTCCTTGCCCATTAAAAACTTGCTTTCTAAGAACTTGGCTTTGGGACAATAAACAATTTTATTGTTTGTGGGATTGTAGAATCGGTATATAAAACAATTTATAGTATATTCTACAATATATGCATTTGGTAGATATTGGGTTGAGTTTACTTGAAGCTTATTGTCTTACATGAGCTTCATAAACCCACAACTTCAACTAAGACTAAGGATGAAAAAAAGTTTCATACGAAATCTTATAAGGTGTCTTGTCTACCTGTTGGTTGGTGTCAAAAAGTACGGTTTACTTTAACTAGGGTAGAATTCCGAATTGATATAGGAATAGTACTTCTACTCATAGAGCAAAACATATTTAATAAGGTTTGGTTCATCCTTTCGGATGTACACAATTTCTATGATGATCCAAGAGTTCTTGGTTTAGTTACTATCCTCATATATCAGAAAAGACTTTAATGGTCCTGCTGAGTTGTTTTCTTAATCTTCACTTTGAAACAACTTGAATTACATCAAATGCTTCATCTTTATGTTCCATAAACTTCAACAATTGAAATCGTCAGTGAAGGTATTATCTATCACCATATCTAGACTTGGTTTTGAGAGACCATATACATCAACAATTATCAATTCTAACAACAAAAAAAACCTTTTCTCCTTCTCTATGAATTAGAGAAAAGAGCTATATTCAACTTTATAAAGATTGCATATATCAAATGAAAATATTTATATTTAGTTTAAAAAAAACACAGTTTTGAAATTTAGATATGCGTTTAATTTTCTTGATTAAGTTGACTATTTAATTTGTAGACTTGATTCAAATCACATTTGAGTCTTATGGTGTTTATATAGAATTATGTTTTAGAGGGGTTTTGAGATTCACTTTATTATTCAATTAAGAGAACTATTTCTCGAAATAGAATAATTCATTTTGAATATGAATATAATCGTTTCCAAAACGGTTAAGTGAATTTCATTCAATCAATAAACATGTGACTGAAAAACAATAATTTAGTCAAACTAAATTTAAACATTGTTCGAAACAAACTTGTTTAACAATACAAGTCATATGGTTTCATAATAAAATCTCCTATAAGCTTGGTACGCAATCTTGCTTCCTTGCTTATATGGATCACCATTTTTCTTGTCTTTCAGTCATTTACCTTTCTTGATTATCTGTAACATATTACAAAAGTGAGTTCTACACTTAGTATCAAATACACAAGTGTAAGATAGAAAGGTAAAAGTTCTATCTTAAATATTGATACATGAAGGACTTTCCTTCGTTAGAAAACATTTATTTCTCAGAAAGACAATCTCCTCTTCTATGACCAATGTTGCCTCATCTATCACATGTAATTGTTACCATGGGAAGATTCCTTTCAGCAGTTTCTAGCATCGTATGCAATTCTGGGACTGAAATCTTCTCGAGGTCTATATTTAGATTCTCGACAAAAACATCAAATGCTTTGGTCAGAGATTTGAGGATCATATCTATGGCTCTCCCATTGGAATAAGGATAGCCAAGTCTATCCAAATAGTCAAGGTGCGTCCTCATTTTGTGAATATGAGAGCTTACATATTGGTCTTTGTCCAATTGTATCGAAGCATTCACGGACCATATACATTTGGTAATATTTTGGTAATCGGTTTACCATGTCAAATGCCCTCAGTGGAAACGTTTCCATTCTTTCTAGTAAGGATGGAACCATGGTTTCAAGCATAAGACGTGATACATTGATTGAATCATCATTATGTTTCAATCAAGTATCGTTAGCTTCTATGGAGGTAAGAGGAGGTTCTTGAGGAATAGGTACGAGGAGTACGTATAATTTGTTTTCACGTCTGAGAACGCGTCTCAATGTTTTGAAAACAAATTGGGAAGTTCTGAGTTGTTAACTTTTCTTCCAAAAGAAAAGGTCTTAGGGATGTGTTAATTGTAGTGTTTGCATTTTAGGCCATCTACAAAATTTAACAAAGTTAATATAGTATTTTCAATATTAATTTTTTAGCAAATTAATTACCCTTTAGTTTTCTAAAAACATTAATTTGCATAAAATCTAGGATCCAACGTTGCAAAATAAATGAAACGGTTAGGTGACCTTTATCCCGTCCATTTAATCCAACAAGGTAGATAACGTTTATCGATTACATCGAATGTAATTCCTAGCGTTATGGGATCCTTAACAACTTCTTTGTTAATTGGCATGTTTGATCCCATCTATGCCTTGGGTTTCTAATGCTTAGGTGACCTTTATCACAAAAGATTCCCAATCAAGTCATCCTACTTGAAACAACATGTGAAACTCACATCCATGCGGTTAGGTGACCTTTATCCCACAAAGACATAAGAATCACCTCATCCATCTCAAGACAATCCAAGTGGTTAGGTGACCTTTATCCCACAAGGGTGTCATAGTGACGTATTGAGTGTTTCTCAAAAGGATGGCATATGACTTGCGTTTATAAAAAGGGATTTTAGATGTATTACAATTCTAGTTTTGTAAACATTTTAGTATCATGTGATTTTGCATGCATTCAATAATACATGGTATTTAAATAAAATCTTACTACTCATCAAATGGTTCCTATTTAATAAAATTTCTATTTTACCAACTAATTATCATAATAAGAACCATTTATAGTCTTTTAATAAAACACTTTTATTATTAGATTATGAATTTGTATGAGTTTTGAGATCTCCATTCAAACTCCTTCTATAAAACTCAAAATCTCAATTTTTGTCTTAAAACCATAGTACCATATTATTGCATGCATCCAATAATCAAGGTACTCTTTTTAAGAAAAGGAAACTATTTATCAAAATGAATAAATTTAAAATCTCCATTTTAAATAATTTGGTTCAATTAAAAATCCATTTTTTTAAAAGTTACGTCGTTTTTAAATAAACAATCTTATATAAAACGTATTTGAACCAATTTGCATGTCATTGTTTTAAAATCTCCATTTTAAATATTGGTTGATATAAAATCTCTATTTTAAACTTGGTTCATTTAAAATCTAATTTTAAAATTTGTCGCTTCAACTTTAAACAATTTTAAATAAGCGCGTTTGAACCAATTTTATGTTCTTTACTAGCATACAATATCCTATATTTTAACGCATATCAAAAATAACATAATCAACCATAAACATGCAAAAGAATGTGCATAAAACAAAGCCATTTCTAATGACATTTCTTGTGAGCCAAAACAAGAAATGCCAAGTCCATTCCTAAGGGACAAAATAAAAATAAAAATAAAAACTTCAAGCTCCCACTTGCTTTAACATCTCTATGCAATCAAGACATCAAGCTCCATCTTCAAGCTCCATGTTGGCCTTCTTCTTATTACATTTTATAAAATAAAAAACTAGTTCTAACAACTAATCTAATACTTACAAAATGAACAAAAAGAAACATGAAATAATAAAATCTATTTACTATTACAAACCAACATGGATAATAATAAAAATTATAACAAATTTAAAGAAAACAACACAACAACCAACACATTGGTCCATGGCTTGTTTATGCACATATTACTCATAAATAACATAAAACAACACTTTGTTTTTGTTAGGCAACTTTTATGTAACAAAAATGCATGTTGAAATTTTGTTACATAAAATATATATAAAAAAAATACAAACTAGTTGCCTACAAGCCATGTATGAACTTTTCATATAAAATGAAATTTTATCCATGGCTTCCAAAAACCAAGTTTTATCCAAATAAAACTTATTTTTCTAATCATGCATTATAACATAGGCTCTGATACCACTTGTTGGGATTTTATGTTCAAAACATGGGTTTCAAAAACCATAAGAGGTAAAATATTTTACGCAACGGAAGCAAAAATTTGAACAAAACATAAAACCATTTTATTCCCACCAAGGATCTTGTTACATGCATGAAAAGATAAAAGAGCAACATACAAAGAGAGTTCAAGATTACAACCTTTGAAGTCCTTTGGTTCCTCACGGGAGGTTGGATGTTGGTGATGAATGTAGAACCCAAAAGAGAGCTCCTCTAGCGGTATCCACCACAAGCAACGACACCTTTCGGAATGCTAGTTCTTATTCTTCCAAGATGAAAAAATGGAACTTTGTATCCAAGACTACAAGAAAATGGATAGCAAAATAAACACCAAAACCACCATACTTAGTGGTTTCGGCCGAAAGGAGAAGGGAGGGAGAGAGTGAGAGCCAAAAATGATACTTATGTTTTTACCAAGTAAGTCTCTTCCTTATACAAAACTAGAGACAACACAAGCATTTTCTATTGGACCATAAAAGGGTCCAATGAGGTTTGAGCCTCCCATGCATAATTTCACTTAAGCCCCTCCTAGTTTAAATTTGTTAAAATCATTATTTTAACTATTTAAACTTACTACATATAGTCCCTCCTTTTAACTTCTAGTTAAATATGACCCAATCATATTAATTAATAATCTAGAATCTTTCATTTGCATCTAATATTATGAATTATATTCAATAATATAATTAATAAATTTATCAAGAAATAATAATATTTATCAAGAATCAAATTCTTATAAATATTAATTCGGTGTCTACTTGTTGTTCGGTGTGACCCTATAGGATCATATATTACTGGTAATATTATTTTATAATCATTCTTGAGCATATAGAACCAACAAAAACTGCTCGCAGAGGACCGAGCCGCGGAACCTCTGTCACCCTTGACAGAGCCTCTAGGGTTTATACTGAAGACTTAGAAGATTTACAAATATCTTTCTACTGCTCCAGGATCCGTTCAAACACTTGTTCTAGGCATGCCCTGACATCAACTACACGTGTCAAACTCTGATTGGGCTCTGTCAGAATTGAAACATGCGCATTAAATGAACATCGTACCTGCTACTGTTCATACGATCTTGTCTACTGTAGATCAGTCCTTATTGTCTAAAGTATGTCCCCTTTGTAGTAGTATAAATAGAAGACTCATGTTGAGTTCTTCTATTAACAAGAACGAGAATCAGATATTAAGCTACGCACAAACACACACACCAACAGATTTCTTGTTATGTTCTTGGTGTTCTTAATATATATCAAATACAGTAATCTTGGAGATATTCATCTGTTCTTACATACTGTTTATTTGATATTGTGTGTTCTTCTACCTTACATTATCTTTCAGTTCTTAAATACGCTTCCGCACCATATCTAAATCTGAACTAACTAAAAGTTAAGATCATTGTTAAGAAAACAAGAACCAACAATTGGTATCAGAGCAAACCTTGATTTTTAATATCAAGGGATCCACTCTAAAACTATGATCTTTGGTAGAAACTTGGATTTTTAACCTAGTCTTCATATTAAACAAACAGTTTCCGTTTTTCTGCCATTTTTTTATTCATTCGAACTCTGGTAAAAGTATAGAATCTGTTATTCTGGTTGAAAACTCCATTTTAGTGATCAGCTTAAAGCTTTTAAGCTTAAAAACTTCATACGAAGCATCCACTTCATACTCAGAAAAGTTTGCTGTTCAAACCCTTTTCTGGATAATTTATCTTACTCTAAAATGACGAGTACAAACAACTTCCTCTCTGCGGGTTCCTTAACCAAACCTCCCACTCTTCTTAGAGAAGAATACCCTCAATGGAAAATTCGAATGATTCACTTCTTTGAGGGTACTGACAAAGAATTGGTTTATTATATCCGTAACCCTCCTTTCGTTCCCATGATAACTGTACCTCGTGTTCCTAGCACAGACGACACACCAGAAATCCCAGAAGACACGAAACCAAAGCCCAGGATAATTGGTCTGATCCTGATTGGGCTAAATACGAAGTTGCTCAGAAAACTAAGAGAATTCTGATTATGGCCATTCCAAATGACCTTTTCCAGTCCATGGATGCATGTGAATCTGCATATGATCTATGGAAAGAACTGGAAAAACAACTAGGAGGAGGAGTCAAAACCCAGAAGAACCGCATAGCTCAATACATAAATGTATACTATGCCTTTAAAGCTCTGCCAACCGAAGCTCAGCAGACTACGTATGATAGGTTCAACTCTCTAATAAACAAGTGCAAGAAGTTCGGCATCCACAGAACCTCTGAAGAAAACAACGTTATGTTCCTGAAATCTCTGAATGAAGAATGGCTTCAGTTATCTATGTCTCTACAAACAAATCAAGACTTAGATTCCTGGACCCTATCAGACCTCTATGGAACATTGGCAGCACAAGAGCCTCAGGTAGCACAAGCAAAAGCCCAGATCATTGCACCTCTTGCATTAGTTGGTAAGACTACAGAGGCTAGAGAGAAACCAAAGAAAGAGAAAGCAGTAGAGGAAAGAAAAGAGAAGAAGAAGAAAAACATGATGGTAGAAAGTGAAGAAGAAGAGGAAATAGCAGAAGAAGAAGAAACGACCCTGGCCTCGATAGCTAAATCATTAGCTCTCTTGACTAGGGAATTCAGCAGAGGATACAGGAAGAAATCTGGTAATGAACGATATGAAAGAGATAATCGAGAAAGAGAAGGGTCAAACGACAGAAGTGGTGACCGACAGAGGTCAAGTGACAGTAATGACAGAGGAAATGACCGACAGAGGTCGGAAGACAAAGCTGGCAACACTCCACAGATTCAAGAGTGTTACAAATGTGGTAAGCCATGCCACTACGCAAATGAATGCCAAACCGAAAGAAGTGGTGACCGACAGAGGTCAGACGACAGAGCTGGAAACTCCACACAGAACCAAGGATGCTACAACTGTGGAAAGCCAGGTCACTTTGCCAACGAATGCAGGAGTAAGTCAAATCGCCCTCAGAGGGATGCAGCTTTCTACAAAAAGAAAGCAGAATACTATGCTCAGAAGTCACTAATGGTGAACAAAGAAATCTGGGAGTCAGACACATCCTCTGACGAAGGCGAAACAAAGAATGCTCTATTCTGTGGCATGGCAGAAGTCAGCTCCGACTCCGACAGTGAGGTATCCACTTCTACCTCTAACTCTAAAATGGCAGAAGATGATTTGAATAAACTTAACATTGAATACACTGAAATGAAAAACACATGTGCAAATATTCAGAAAAAGCTCACCTTCTATGAGAGAGAAGCTAGACTTCTCACTCAAGAAAAAGCAAAAATCTTTAAAGTAAAAGAAGAAATTGAAATGAACCGGAACAAAAAGTTAAATCCTTTAAAAGAAAAGATTGCTGAACTTAATTCTTCCTTGAAAACAAAGTCTAAAGAACTAATGGGCGTTGAGTGCGACAGAATGAACATCCTAGATCTTAAAAATTATTTTCAAAAGGAAAGAGAAATCCTCTGTCAAGATTTACTCAGAAGAGATCTTCAAATTAAAAAAATTCAAGATGCTCAGAAGGTGTACGAAAAAATAAACACACAAATAGGGAGACGGGGAATTGGCTTCTGCGATATAGATCCTTATACCGGAACCAAAAGAGACAAGTCTCTGTCCTCTCTATTTCACATTGGAGATACAAGAAAACCTGGATTTCCAAATCTTCTCTCTGTAAGTAAAAGGCAAAAAGTCTATGGGGAACCTCACAAGAGGAAACCTCTGAAGATGACAGATGTGTGGTTTGAAAACACAGATTTGTCACCTTCAATCTCTGTCAAAAGAGAATCCAAACCTAAGAGGTATCTGAAAACTCAAGATCAGATAGGAATCTTCAAGTTTGGTAATCCGGAGACTCAAACCCAAGTTGCATTTGTCTGCATGATGAATTCTGAAAAGAAATTATCAGCAGAGGCACCTGAGTTCAAGCCAAGAATTACAGAAGAAAAACTTGATATCTCTGAAAAAACCTCTGTACATCTTCCAGCGATCAAGATCTCTCTGAAGAAAACTTAACAGATACTTCTGTTAACTTAGAAGATAGTTCCTTAGAAAAGGAAGAAAGTGAGTATGACACATGTTCTGAAAGTCCAGCCTCTGTCGAAAGAGAACCAAGTGACTCAACCTCAGTATATGAGGACGATTCATCCTCTGACGAATCAGAGACTGACTCTAAGTCAGAGATCGGACCTAGTGACACAGAGGTTTTTAAATAAACCTCTGAAGTTCTTAACAGAACTATTCCTCCCAAGGAGAAAATCACTGGAATTCCTATCTGTCCAGACTTTTTGGATATGTGCATACAAGCCAAAACCTCTCTTGAGCTTGAAAATTTCAAACAACAGAAGTTAATGTCCACTCAAATTCCAACAAATTCAAAGATTTTAAAACCCTTAAAACCCGTTAAAGAAAAACTAACATGGCAACAGAAGGGTAAATGGACTAAAGTTAACAAATCTTTTTCTTCTGTGACAGTGAAATCTGCAGAAGTTCACCACAGAAGGGGTACACAGAAGGCCGCTCTCAATAAAGGATTTTGCAAACAACAATCTAGCCTACATAAACCTTCTTGTAATAGAAAGTCGAATGTTAGGATAAATTGTAATGCCTTTGTACCCTCATTTAATGTCTTTAATAAAACGTTCAAGCAAATCTCTTCGCACATTAATTATTGTTATTGCTTTGATCTTATGTTTAAATTAAACCAACACTTCAAAAGTCCACACTGTCATCTTACTGTACCCAAAGAAAATGATAAATCCAAGGGTAAGAAGAAACAAAATGTTTCTTCAACAGAAGCTAAAACAAAGACCAAGAATGCTAAGGCAAACTTGAAAACCCCTAACAAAACTGGACCCATGTGGATATGGGTACCTAAAACTCTCTGATTGTCTTGCAGAAGCAGTATGTGCCGATCTGGTATCTAGACTCCGGATGCTCGAGGCACATGACTGGCGACAGAGGTCTTCTATCCACATACAAAGAAAAGAACGATGGTGGATCTGTGACCTTTAGAGACAATAAAAAGGGGTACATCAAAGGCTACGGAGTCATAAAGAAGGAAAATATAACCGTATGCAAAGTTGCATATGTTGATGGCCTTAAACACAATCTTCTCAGTGTTAGTCAACTCTGCGATACGGGATTCGACGTAATGTTCAAAAGAACCTTTTGCTCTCTACAGAGCGAGGACACAAGAATTGAACTTCTGCGAGCCGAAAGAAGAGGAGACCTATATCTCATGAACTTCAAAGAAAAGAACAAGAAAGACAAAATCTGCCTTGTTGCATGCAAAAGCGAAGAAGCCTGGTTATGGCACAACAGGTTCTGCCATTTAAACTTTCATACTCTTGATAAACTTGTAAAACTTGATTTAGTCAAAGGTCTACCAAACGTTAAATTTAATAAAGATCATTTATGCTCTGCCTGTGAAATGGGAAAACTCAAAAGAGCTTCCCATAAAGGCAAAACTGATGTATCTTGCCCTAGACCTCTGTACATGCTACATGTTGACCTCTGCGGTCCAATATCTACATAGAGCCTAGGTGGAAAGAAATATCTGCTTGTTTTGATCGATGAATTCTTAAGATTTACATGGGTTGAATTTGTCAGAAAGAAATCAGATGTTCCAAACATACTGATAAATTTAATGAAGAGAATCCAAGTTCTGTATGAGTGCAGGATTCAGAAACTGAGAAGCGACAATGGCACATAATTCAAAAACTCTGTCATTGAAGCCTATCTTACAGAAGAAGGAATTTCACAGAACTTCTCTGCTGCACGCACCCCACAACAGAATGGCGTGGTCGGACGAAAGAATCGCATGCTTGTGGAGGCCACCAGAACTATGCTAACCGCATGTGGATTACCAATGACATTTTGGGCAGAAGCAGTATCAACCGCTTGCTATACCCAAAATCGATCAACCATCGTAAAGAGACACATCAAAACACCATATCATTTGATCAACAAAAGACAACCAAACATCAAGTTCTTCCATGTATTTGGATGCAAGTGCTTCGTCTTAAATGATAGAGAAGCAAGAGGAAAGTTTTAAGTAAAGGCAGATAAAGGCAAGTTCATAGGATACTCTGCAACTTCCAAGGCATACAGAATTTATCTTCTGTGGTCTAGAACGATCGTAGAAAGCATAAATGTTTCTTTTGGAGATACCTTCAAGAAGACTTCTGAACAAATCAGTTCAGAACTCGGTCTAAAAGGGGAATCCTCTGGCATCTCAAAAACAAGAGAAGAAGACTTAAATCTTCTATTTAAAGAGATGTTCCATGACGATATTGATCCCTCTGCTGGAGCCAACAGAGCCTCTAGAAAATCAACTTCTGTCAAACAAAACACTATAGGTATCTCTCTAACTGGTCCCTTAAATACTTCATCTTCTTCTGATAATCATACAGATGCAAATACTGAGGGGGAGCCAACAGAAGATAATACAACAAGGAAAACAACCACAGAAGCTACTGAAGAACCAACTCCAGAAACCACAGAGGAACCAATAACAGAGGAACAAGAGGACTTAGTCTCTACTTCTTCAGAGGAACAAACTCCACCATTCATTCCAATCATCCCACAAGCTGTAGGATCAAGCACGAAAGCAAAACCTATGACAGAGGTTGTACCAGAACAACAATTATATACCTCTGAAGATCAACTTGATGAAATCGATGACCATCTCCCAAGAACAACAAAGTGGACAAAGAGCCATCCTCCAAATCTAATAATCGGCGAACCTTCTGAAAAGGTAAAAACAAGATCTGCCACTACTAACTTTTGTTTCTTTACAAACTTTATTAGTGTGATCGAGCCAAAAAGGATCTCTGAAGCCCTTGACGACCTAAACTGGGTAGACGCTATGCAAGAAGAGCTTCTACAGTTTGAATGAAACAAAGTCTGGACTTTAGTTCCTCTGCCACGAGGAAAACAAGCCATAGGAACTAAATGGGTCTTCAGAAATAAGAAGGATGAAGATGGGGTGGTCATAAGAAACAAAGCAAGATTGGTGGCCAAGGGATATCGACAAGAAGAAGACATAGATTACCATGAAACTTTTGCCCCTGTCGCACGACTCGAAGCCATAAGAATCTTCTTAGCCTTCGCAGCCCACAGAGGTTTTAAAGTATTTCAAATGGACGTAAAATCCGCTTTTCTAAACGGTAAAATCCAAGAAGAGGTATACGTCCAACAGCCACCAGGGTTTGAAAGCTCCAAGTACCCAAAATACGTGTACTACCTCGACAAAGCTCTGTATGGACTGAAACAGGCTCCAAGAGCATGGTACGAAATACTTTTACCTTTCTTCTCGATAATGGTTATGACAGAGGTACGACAGATACAACTTTGTTTTATAAACGAAAAAGTGATGAAATTATGCGTGTACAAATATATGTGGACGACATAATTTTTGGGTCTACAAATGCACAAGAGTGCAAAGATTTCGAAAAACTCATGCAGAGTGAGTTTGAAATGAGTATGATAGGAGAATTAACTTTCTTCCTCGGACTCCAAGTAAAACAATCATCAGAGGGAATTTTCATAAATCAAGCTAAATATGTCTCTGACATACTTTCAAAATATAGTCTCTCTGATGCCTCTGAAATGAAGACTCCAATGGCCACAGGAAATAAGTTAGACTCAGATCCAAATGGTATACCTATAGAGTGCACGCTCTACAGGGGAATGATTGGGTCTCTGTTATACTTAACTGCAAGTAGACCTGAAATAATGCATGCCACATGTCTCTGTGCAAGATATCAAGCTAACCCGAAGGAATCCCATTATAATGCTGTAAAGAGGATCTTCAGATACCTCCAAGGGACCAAAAATCTTGGCCTCTGGTATCCGAAGAACTCTGGTTTTGGTCTTAAAGCTTATACAGATTCAGATTATGGAGGTTGCAAGCTAGACAGAAAGAGTACATGGTACGTGCGAAATGTGTGTTTTAATCGCAGTGGGTTGCAAACTGTCCACATTGGGAAGTGCAAGTGTACACTGTCCACTATGATTGTCACAGCAAGTAATAGTTGGTAAAATACTAGAATCGAATCCATAGAGACTGGACAATCAAGACAATACGGTTCTCATGAGCTCCTTTTACAGGTTTCAATTAGAGAGGAAAATAATACTTTGGTTTGTTTGGCGAAATAGTTACTTTAACGATTTTACTAAGGTTTAAAAGGAGGAATGGAGGTTAGATTTTCCCTAGATTTTATACTAAGTACTCGGTCCTAAAAGTGGTCCTTGTATTCGAGGTAGGCATTTTTGCTAGAAAAGCCCGGTTACAAAATACTCACACCGTTAGATAAAAATCCCATACTCTTAGTATTTATTGTTTTGTCAATGGTAATCTCAAAAATGGACCTTTTCAGGTCTCGATGGAATGTGTAGAGACAAATACTCTAAGTATTTTTAATACAAAAATTAGCTTGCCTACTATTCTAGTGGGTTGAGATTTGCTCACTGTGCCGACCTCACTTTCGTAAGTGTCATAAGAATTCTTTCGAATCCCCTAGCATCATTCAAGATCGTGTCACTATGTTCTACTTATTTCTAAGTTAAGAACTAGACTTTAGATCCTTGCAAGTGATCGGCTTGTTCGCATCCTTGGGTAAATATCGAGAATGAATGACCAAAACAACAAATAATCTATGTATAAAGATTACTCAACCATTTTTAATAAAATCCAGGTACTTCTCCTTCCTACATCCCAGAGGATGTTTAGCCCATAACTAAAGTAAAGAAAACAAAAGAGTAGAATTTGCACATAATTAAACTGAAAGTGACTTGAATAGAACTCACAGTGGGGAACGAGGATTCGTCCTTGTCACTGTGTATTGCGAACTACAATTAAACTAAGAAATTAAGATACAAAATTTTAAAGCTAGCTACTGCAGTAAATGAAAGACTAACACTTAATGTGGTACTTGAGAGAATTTAAGACTAAGTCAATCATATCATAAATGGCACCCAAGTGCTCCTTTATATACTAGGAGAAAGAGTTGGGTATTACACAAAGAGGTGAGTTTATCTAATGGGTAAAGACTGCAGTATTAAGGCAGAAATCAGCACTTTGGACAATCCTTTTACCCAATAGACCCTTAACCAAGTCAATCTCTAAGTACAAGAAGGTGTACTTGTTGTCATCTTTTAAGAAAACTACTTTGTACTTCTCCAGCCTATCTTTTCCTGCCATTTAAACCTTCTAAACTCCAGAATAGTTGCATCCCAACTACTAGTTTCTTTTGTCTTTTTGCTCTGCTCGAATAGTGGGAAACCGGAGTGGGCACAACAGTGGTCACTGCAGGATAAATCGTGAAAAACACCCAAATTCCACCAAATAATTTATTAAAGACTATGGTTCACTCTTTTTGCTCATTTTCGAGAATTGTTCAAAGAATGGGGGTTTTTAGAAACGGAATGGCTAAAATTGACAAAATAAAATAGAAAAATCAAGGAAATAATAACTCTAAAAATAGAGTTATCACAACCTCAAACTTAAACTATTACTTGTCCCCAAGTAATAAAAAGAAATAATAAATAAAAAAATATATATAAAAAAATAAAAAAATTGCATATGAGCTTTCAGGGACTTACTGACTTCTCACTCTGAATGAATGTTGATCTCCCTCCACATATACTTCTTTCGGTTCCAAAATTAAAGCTTCACTTTTGTACTTGACGAAATCTTTCCCTTGTTCACAATTGATCAATAGGACTTTTCTTGGGTTCGAAAGGTTTGTGGCTTTGAATATTTTTCCAAGGGTTTTGGCACGAAATTCCAAACATGGACCGACGATCTCTCTTTGAGATTTTTATTTCCAAAGGTGAGTGGTATGTGTTTTGCATTTGTAAGTACGTACACTTTCAGGTTTTATTTGGGTATGGATATTTTTGTGAGAGTGGGTATTCTGATGGTCCAGAATAGGCACACCATCTTTTTCTGGGAGTGAGCACTTTGATGGTCCAGAAAAGGCACACCATCAATTTTGTTAGTGATACTCCGTTTTTTCTTCTGTTTTTGTATTTTTGTGTTTTTCTTATTTTTTTATGGGAGGTGGGTATGGTTTACCCACCTCAAACTTAGACTTCACAGTGTCCCCACTGTGGGAAGACTGGAATTCACTCTGGAAATCCCCACCTCAAACTTAAGACTTCACAGTGTCCCCACTGTGACATGGAAATATGGGCCGAAGGAGGTGGTTGTGGGTACAAGGGTCGTGTTTGGATGCGAAAAACGGCCTATATCATTTCACGGGACAGGTTGAGATTTGTACTTACAAAAGTGACCTTTTTAAGTCGGAAGCCGAAAGTTGTACCTTGAAATGGAAACGAGATCAAACAAGCATTCAAACAATAAATACGTTAGTACCCAAAAGTACCTACCGAGCGGTAGGATTTCATGTATTACGAACCAAAATAAGAATTCAGCAAAGTGTCAAAAGCCTAGCCATAGGCATAAAATCAAACCAAACAGAAATTAAAATTGTTTTTGGGAGCATCATTAGTGGAAACCAAAGTTTTAACAAATCATTAGCGGGTCGGGGTTTGTTGCGGTGAACTATCGCCAAAATTCTCCTCCTCGAAACCATCTTCACTTTCATATGAGGGGCAAATACCTTCTGGAAACTCAGGGAGCTGTGCAGCGAGCAGGGGATCAGCACCCTGATATATCTGATTGAGACTGCATCACGGTCCCGAGTATACATCCAGAACATCTCATTGGCTCGGTTGGCATGCTTCTGCTGGGCTTCTATTAGTTCGAAACGATAAGTGAGAGATGTCAATGCTTGCATAATGGCTGTCAGGGGGTTGTTTGTGCTTGCGGTTCCTGCAGTGGGGTTGTGGAGTGGGGTACCAGCGCTTTTCACAGTATGCTCATCAGCGATCCCCATAGTGGGATTGTCAGCGGGATCATCGGTTGGGGCAGTGATTGCTCTTCCCATTTTGCGTATGGTTGCCACACTGATGTTGCTTGTTGAAACAAGCCACTGATCATCTGCAGCTGAGGGGACTCCAGCTTCTATTAGCAAGGAAGTGATTAAACAAGGGAGTGGCAAGATTACCTTTCTACGAGTGCGGGCTTGATGAATGGCAGCATGCATGATAATCCCCAGATTGATCTTTTTCCCAGTGAGGATGCAATACAACAAGACACACTTATGCATTGACAGAGTCGTATCATGCGATGTTGGGGACAAAGAGGCACGGAGAAATTGGAACCACACAACGGCCTCTGTGGTGAGGGAGCTAGCGTGCAGACACTTTCTCTGGCCGTCTTTATCCCATGGCCTCCCTTCAACTGTTATCTGCTTTAAAATCAGATCCTCATCTTGCGGGGTCATTTTCTTCAAAAACTGCGAAAATTCACAAGCTTCCGGGATCCTTCCTAGAACCCGATTAATTGCATCTTGTTGGTTCCCGTTTTGCTTATACAAGATTGTCAGATCTATTAGTTCGAGTTTAAGTTTGATGTGGAAGTGTATTTGAAGAACTAACAGATATGTTTGATAGATTTAGAACACAATATAAATAAACAGTGAACAGGAAATAATATCTCAAAGTTTACTGAATATATATATATATCAAGAACACAATCAAGATCAGTGAGTAAGCAAAGCTTTAAAACAGATATGACTCTCAAAGTATATAAGCTATGTGTTCTTGAAGTTTTTCTCTTTGTTGGTCCCGAAGGCCTATACAAGTTTGTAGAAGGGGGGGTTGAATACAAACACACAGATTTTACTTTTCTAAATTGTTTATTGATAAATCATTAACAATTTACAGCTTGTTGCGGAGACAAGATTAAGGATAAACCTAAATCTAAACAAGTTGGAACACTAAGGTTTCTTGCACTAAGAGAGATAAGGAAATTACTAATAATAACCTATCTGAGATAAGAGATTTGAACTTGTCCAGAGTTAGCAAGTTACTTCAAATGAAGTGAGTTCATCTCTTTATATACTGCATGCATTTAATGCAAGACAGTATATACTTTACACGTGTCATCAGCTGGTTGGTTGCATGTCATTGAACTTAGTTGACAACCTTAGTAGCCGTATGGATGAATAGTGTAGTATCAGAGTGGTTGTACGATTTCAGATATTCGGAGGTTCTTTTCTGACAATTCGTACGGAGTCGTGCAAGGGTGGTTAAGACAAAAGTACTTTGTACGGAGGACTTCATGATCATCTTTCGTTGATTCAGCGCTTCATCATTTCTATTCAGCGAATGATAAAGTTCAGCGATAGCTGAAGTCTTGTACTTGATACTTCACGTTGAGTGGAAAAATCTGAGTCTTCGCTGATCCGCATCAGTTCAGCGTAGAACCTTTGTTGACGTGAAACTTGTCTTCAGGGATCATAAGTAAACAACTAACTTATCAGCGATCATCATAATGACTGAACAGACTCAGCACATTAATGGTGAACAGTGTTCGCTGAATGTTTAATTTAAAAGAGCGAGAGTTCCTATCAGCGGTACTGGAAGATCTTAGTACTTATCAGCGATAGTGAAACTCTGATACATATTGTTTACTTACAATTTTCACTAAGTATATAAGAGAGGGTCATTATCAAATCACTGAGGGTTTGGATCAACAATCTCCCCCTATTTGATTATGACATAGCAACAAAGAAAATTGCTATTTAATGAAAACATAAGGATAAAAAGAACTCATAAAATATTTGTCCCTTTTACTGTTTTCTGGGATCTTTTCAGTACTGATGGAGTAAAGTACGTTCGATGAAATCTTTCTTTAAGATATTGAATCAGGTTACAATGAAGAACAGAAAGATTATAAGTATAAGCGAAATAAATTACAAGTACAGAAGGATAACTGATACAATAGAGAAAAAGGAGATTATATCAGTTTTCAAAAGGTTCTTCCTTAATGAGAAGTTCATCAAGGGTCGTCTTTTCAGTGGGGATCATCCAGTCAGGAACCGTTACGCCTTGTTTTCTT
Organism: Saussurea involucrata; assembly: GCA_033807775.1. Taxonomy (NCBI): domain Eukaryota; kingdom Viridiplantae; phylum Streptophyta; class Magnoliopsida; order Asterales; family Asteraceae; genus Saussurea; species Saussurea involucrata. The sequence goes on along the minus strand of CM066321.1, from coordinate 250,119,787 downwards.
TTGTTCAGCGCTTCTTCAAAGATCAAGGGTTTTAGGTGTCGTGCCTGAATGTCTTTTCTGAAGTCACACCAGTAGATGAGATCTCTGAGCTGTTCGATTGGAGTGATTGGAAGCTCAGCGATCCGTTGAAAACATTTACGTCCGTCGTAATCGAGAAAGAATATTCCATAAGGATTACTGATGACTTTACCAGGGACGAAAAGTTCACATGGTGGCAAAGAAATGTCAAGGGCAGATAGATCAGGGTCAGGACCAAGCACTTCAGCGCGAGAGAAACCAATTCCAGTTTCATTTCGTATGACAGGACATGAGTTTGAATCTTGACGTTTCTTCTTTGGAGAGGCCCTTTTTCTTTTCAGCTTAAGATCAGGAAGAGGAGGAATGTCTACACAAGAAGATATCAAGTCGATCTGTCTGTTTATCAGCTTTTCGAAATGATCCTTGTACTTAGATTGTGACGAATGGATAGCTAACCTCATCTCCAGCCATTCAGAGAGACCATACCTTTTTACACTATCAGCGCGAAAGGCTTCGGATTGGCCATCTTCTCTGAAAAGTTTGATGTCAACAATAGGTACTCCGATAGATGTTCTTCCAGAGATGAATACCTTGTTGATCTTCGCTGGACGATATCTGAAGTGGATTTTCTCTTTACACCAGATCAGGGTGGTCTGAGAAACTTCAGTTTTCTTTTCCACGATCTTCTGGGCTTCTTCCCAAAGCTTTCGTTGGATTTGAATGGGAACACGTTTCAGCTTGGGGTCTTTGACAGATTCTTGAGTAAGCTTGATGGCGTATTCTCTGTCTTTCTCTTCAGCTTCCTTTCTTTCAGCGATGAGGCGTTCAGCTCTGAGGTGTTCCTTGTATTCAGCTTTTGAAATTCTGAACTTAGGAGGAACTGAAGGAAGTTGATCACGCCTTAGAATGATTCGCTGATCCTCGAATCGCTTTATTATTTCCTCTCTTCTCTTTTGATCCTCTTCACTCAGCTTTTGAGGAGCTGAGGAAGGTCTGTTTCTGTGCAAGAGAGGTTGTTCTTCTGGTTCATCAGTCTCAGAGATCAAATCTAAGACTGGGAATATTTCATCAGCAGCAGCTGGCTTTATTTGTGAAGTCGCAGTAGTAGAACCTTCAGCGACATCCTCAAACAGGGGAGAGGACTAGCTGAAACACATCGATCTTACAAATAAGAACATGGGTAGAAGAACTTGGGTAGAAAGAGAAAGATAAATATGTTCAGGTGTAGGCTAGGGTAGTAGAACTTATAGAGGAGGGATGGAGTGAGAGATGTTTAGTGTACTTGACAAACCGGCTTTTCAAGAAAGATCGTCAGATTGTCATCTTCAGCGACGCTTTTGCCTTTGCCTTTCTCAGCGCCAGAGGCTGAGGGCTTTGTCTTTGTCCGCTCCCCTGTTGGTTCATTTATTGAAATTCCCTTAGGAGCTTTAATCCTTGGGGCAGGTTTGACGATAAAGAAATCATCGTCATCTTCGTCATCATCATCATCATTCCTTGGAGAGGAGGATGGTTCATTATCAGGGATGTCGACGTCTTCATCATCTTCTGCTTTGGATTCTTCAGCGTCTTCTTCAAGTTGCTCCCCCTCAGATACAGAGGCGAGCTTCTCGGTTCCCTCAGGGTTTTCATCTCCCTGAGGTCCAGTGATAAGATCTTCATTCTTCTCTCCCCTGATAGATTCATCATGGGAAAGGTCTTCAGCGCTCTTTTCCTCGGGATGTTCAGCGCTCTTCTCCCCCTCTTTTTCATGATGACTGGAGGAGGAATGGGCAGACTCTTCAGCTGTGGGAGGCTCTCTGTCTTCTTGGCCAGAGATACCCACACAGCTTTCAATCTTTGCTAATCTGACTTCTAGGCCAGTTATAGCAGGATTGATCTTTTCCAGCTCTTTGTGATCCGTCGCTGTGAAAGTTTCCAAAGCAGGGGCAGGGGCAGGTTCAGGAGCAGGAGTTCTCGCCTTGTTGAGCAGCTCTTCAAGCATTGTTTTCATCGAACCAACGTCGGTCTTTACAGAGCCTAAGTCAGTCGTCAGAATTTGAACATTTGTCTTCACAGCAGACATATCACCCTCTAGTGCTCCAACCGATGTCTTCAGCGTTGTTACTTCGCCGGACATGGAGGAAACTGATTGTTTGAGTGAGGTGTAGTCTGTGTAGATATCAGCGAGCACCTTAGCAAAGTCGCTGAGAGTCTTATCAACTTGCTTCAAGTCATCTGTGGAAGCTTTCTTCTCCACCACCGTAGTCAGCTTTGTCAAATTCTCTCCAGCGTTTGTTACAGCTGTAGAGTTGTTGGAGAGTGTGGTGGTGAGACCGGTCAGCTTTGTTTCCACGGACTTCAGAGACTCGTTGATGTCTCCCAAATTAGGACCTGTAACACATAAGTACTTGTGAACAAAGGAAAGCTCAGAAGTTTCAGGTTTAGTTACAGTGTATATGGGTTGATTTGTACCTGCAGGAGGATTGACGAAATCGTCAAAGTTACGGATTTCTGAAAAATGTTCCATATCTTCCTCAAAAGTGCGGTGAGGTATGGTGATCTCTGCAGGTCCTATCTTCATCATTCGTTGAGAAGCGTCAGCGTTGGCTTCTGGAATGATGGCATCTCCAGTGTTCTTTGGAGGAGTGTCCAAGTGAGTGGAGGGAGAAGCGAAGGATAAGAATGGGGTTCGGGTTCTGAGTTCAGCGTTGGAATCGCTGAGAATCACTTCATCAGTCTTTTGAGAGACTTAGAGAGGTTGGGTAGGTTCCAAGTTTCTAACCTCAGCATTTGGAGACGCTGAAGTCTGGATTGGAGGGATGGCTTGCACGGGTGTGGTAGAGCGTACCACGGAACTTTTCTTCAGCTCTTCAGAATGAGCTGAGGAGTCTTCAGCATGGAATTGCTGGGGTTGCTCCTTGGTTTTCTTGATCCTTTTGGAATCAAGTTGGGTGTGAGAGTGTTTCCTTTTCTTAGAAGGAGAGGATTGTGTGGCCGGGGCATCAGCGATGGGTATTGTCGTTGAAGGAGCCACATAAGTCGAAGAATTGGGGTTAAGAAGAGAGAGAAGGGTAGAGAGACGTACCTCATTGTTGACAGGTTTGAAATCGAGCACCTTAGGGCCAACCTGAGAAAGTTTCAGGTCACCCTCTTGAGGATAGCTGTCCTTCAGGCCATATTGGAAGATGGCGCTGATGAATCGGGGGTAGGGAACCCATGCAGGTCTGTCAGCAGCAGAATCTACTCTTTGTACTAGGTCATCATAAATGATAGATGCCCAGTCAATATGTAGACCTTTCAGCAGTGCGTATCCCATAGCCTGCTGAGGTTGAGCGGCTTGATCAGAGGAGTCGGTCTTCGCTGTCATGCAGCTGATCAGGTGTGCGAAGATGAAATTCATCTCGCTGGGCATTTTGGACTTCTTTATCAGCGTCAGCTTCTTCTCGGGCTTCTTGTCCCTTCCAGTTTCCCAGACATAGCCCATTGCATCAAAAAATGCAATAAGAGCTTCTTTGTCAGCGTGCCTTTTATGGTCAGGGAATGGAACAAACAGTTTTTCTTTGGTAGCATTGGGAAAGTTTAGAGCTTTTCGAATGATTGTGGGGGTTATCTTAATTGTGCCATACTCAGTATCGCTGAGTATGCAATCGATGGTTTTGGAGGGATCTTTGGCGGATGGTAGTTGAGAGTGTCTGGCAGAGTACCAGAACTGGGATAGTAGCAGCTGACTTGCGGGAGGTGTGATGGTCAGGGCTGTTGAAATGCAGCAGTTTTTCAGGAAATTTACAGCATCATCCAGATGTGTGACTTCCTTTCGAGGAGGAAACTCGAGAAGCGCAGAGAGGTTGTTGACCTTGGTCCAATCTAGATGATCCAGCTTGAACTTAACCTGAGGGGCTTTGATGATATCCACTTCCTCAGAGTCAGCGGAGATGGACTCAGCGGTAACATTGATCTTTGAAGATGCCATTTCTCTGTATTATCAGTTCAACCAAAGATGTTAACAAATAAGAATTGTCTTGAAATGGAAAGAATTTCCATTAAGATGGTTCGAATTTTGTCCATTTCATTCAGACAAAAATGTCTTAATGAAGATTAGGGTTTTTCATGATTTTGAAACGAAATGTAAAACCCATAAATTCTTGTATTCCAGTTTTAAAAAATGGATATGAATGAAGAACAAGTTTAAGATTTAGATTTAAAACTTGAAGAACAACCATGAAATGGTTGTGTTCATAAAACCATGAAAGAAATGATTTTATTTTTAATTTCTTTTGTTTGATCTTGTTTAAAACAATGATAAGATCAGAAACAAGTTAAGCATTTGGTAAAAAAAATAAGAACATATTAACCTTGAAGTTTTGATGAAGAAGATGATGAACAGTTCTTTGAAGATTTGAGAGCACAAATGCAACAGTAATTCTTTTCTTGCGGAGGAAGATTTGATCGCGTAAAAGACACAATATAAACCAAGAGTTGTTTATATAGAGATTTTTAGAGAGAGAAAACCTTGAGCGGGAAAAGGTTTTCATCATGACACGGACACGTGTTTGCATTTGATTGGAAGTTTGAACGAAACGTGCAAACGTGTGTCAGAAAGAAATCGTGCCTGGTGTTATCCGTTGCAATGACGTCACAACTGTCCTTTCATATTCTTGGTTGTCTCTGAGGTTTTGAAAAAAAACTCAGGGACTCTTTGAAAACATGAAGCACTGAATAGAAATATCAGTGAAGGTTTTAAGAAATTTCAAAAAATCGTTGTTAAGAAAGAGATATTCAGCGATGCAATTTATTTTGAAATCTTGCATTTACATGCGATATGTCAGAGAGAGAGAAAACATACCTTGATATCAGTGAATCAAGTTTATTCAGAGAGAAGATGATGAAATGGATTATATAAGTTGATTTTATTCTATCGCTGATCAATGTGAACCGCTGAAGGTTTTATCCTTCAAAGTTCAGCATTCCAAGCTCGCTGATGAGAAAGTTGAATCTTGTCTCATCAAGAGGTTTGGTAAATAGATCAACTAACTGATAATCAGTTGGAATAAAATGAAGTTCTATATCACCATTCATCACATGATCTCTGATAAAATGATATCCGATTTCGATGTGTTTTGTCTTTGAGTGTAGCACTGGGTTGTTGGCTATAGCGATGGCACTAGTGCTGTCGCAATAGATTGGAATTTTGGAGAGCTGAAGATCATAGTCTAGTAGCTGATTTCTCATCCACAAGACTTGAGAACAACAGCTTCCAGCGGCTACCTATTCAGCTTCAGCTGTGGAAGTGGACACTGAGTTTTGCTTCTTACTTGTCCAACTTACCAGCTTTCCACCCAGGAGCTGACATCCTTCTGTGGTGCTTTTCCTATCCATTTTGCAACCTACAAAATCACTGTCTGAATAGGCGGTTAGATCGAATCCTGAGTCTTTGGGATACCAAAGACCTAGATTCGCTGTACCCTTAAGATATCGAAAGATTCGCTTTACAGCTTTCATATGAGATATCTTAGGTTCAGCTTGATATCGTGCACACAAGCATGTTGCAAACATAATATCGGGTCGGCTAGCTGTAAGATACAATAGTGAGCCGATCATCCCACGGTACAGCGTGACGTTGACAGGAACACCCTTTGTGTCCTTATCAAGTGTCAGCGGTGGTGCCATAGGGGTTTTCATAGCTGAACTTTCAGTTAAGTCGAATTTTTTCAGCATATCTTTAACATATTTTCCCTGATTAATAAAAGTTCATTTTTCAGTTTGCTTAATCTGAAGACCAAGGAAATATGTTAGTTCACCCATAATGCTCATTTTATACTCATCTTTCATTCTATCAGCGAAACGAGTACAAAGCTCAGGGTTAGTAGAACCAAATATAATGTCATCAACATATATTTGAACTAAAATGATATGACCTTTCACTTTTCTAAAAAATAGAGTTTTGTCAATCTTACCTCTCTCAAAATGTTCAATATGGAGATAAGTAGAGAGAGTATCATACCATGCACGAGAAGCTTTCTTTAAGCCATAAAGTGCCTTATCCAGTTTATAAACGTAACCTGGACGCTTAGGATCTGAGAATCCTGGAGGTTGTTCCACATAAACTTCTTCATTCAGCTTTCCATTCAGAAACGCTGACTTAACATCCATCTGATGTACAGTGAAGTTTTTGTGTACAGCATATGCTAAGAAAAGACGAATAGATTCAAGTCTTGCTACTGGAGCAAATGTTTCGTCATAATCTATGCCTTCCTCTTGTCTGTATCCCTGAGCAACAAGACGAGCTTTGTTGCGAGTTACAGTACCATGTTCGTCCAACTTGTTTCGATAGACCCATTTAGTGCCTATCACCGTTTTGTCAGTTGGTCTACGAACGAGTTTCCAAACTTTGTTTCTTTCGAATTCAGTCAGCTCTTCTTGCATAGCGCTGACCCAGTTTGGATCTCTGAGGGCATCATCTATTTTCTTTGGTTCAGTTAGAGAAATAGTTAACAAATAAACAAATATTACCTGCACTTCTACGAGTCTGAATACCAGCGTTTGGATCACCAAGAATTTGATCGATTGGGTGATTTACAGTCCATCGCTGAGCCGGAGCATACGTCGCTGACTCAGTCTGAACTGGAGAAACTGAAGATGAGGCTTCAGCTACTTCTGGATTATCAGCTAAGAGAGGAATGTTTGCATTTGTCACTTCATTCCCTGATTGCTGAGAAATAGATGGAATTTCTGAGACATTTGGATCAACTGCAGGTATAGTGTTTATAGGAACAGCTGATACCCAAGATGTTTCAGCTTCACTATTCTGCATATCTGGAATGATAGTAGGACCATCATTTTCTACGGTGTGAGCATGAGGAGTGGGAACTTCTTCTGAATCACCAAGATGAGAAAACATCCATTGATTCAGTTCTTCAGTATCAGCGGACGATTTAGAGTTCGCTGAATGGGATTCGTCAAACGTGACGTGAATAGTTTCTTCTACAGTTTGTCTTCTACGGTTGAAGACTCTGAAGGCTTTGGAGACTGAGGAGTATCCAAGAAAGATTCCATCATCAGCCTTAGGATCAAACTTTCCAAGGGCATCTCTGTTGTTCAGTATGAAACACTGACATCCAAAGATGTGAAGAAAGCTGATTGAAGGCTTTCTCCCATGAAAGAGTTCATAGGCTGTCTTTTTGAATCTTTTTAACTATCAGCGACCTGTTTTGCGTAAAACAAGCAGTGTTGACAGCTTCTGCCCAAAACTGAGTAGGCAGGTGAGAATCGCTGAGCATTGAACGTGCAGCTTCAATAATTGTTCTATTTCTTCTTTCAGCGACTCCATTTTGTTGCGGTGTTCTCACTGACGAAAAGTTGTGAGAAATACCCTTACTCTCAAGGAAGGAATCAAGAGAACTGTTTTTGAATTCATTTCCATGATCACTCCTTATTGAGCGAACAGTCATATTGTTCAGAGTTTCCATCTTCCGAACAAAGGTGATGAGTTCTTCAGGGGTGTCACTCTTAGAACGGAGAAACATTACCCATGTGTAACGAGAGAATTCATCAACTATGACCAGCGTATATTTCTTTCCAGCGATAGATTGTTTGTTAACAGGGCCAAACAAATCCATATGGAGTAGTTGTAGAGGAGATGACACTGAGGAGACTTGCTTTGACTTGAAGCTTGCCTTGGTCTGCTTCCCTTTTTTCACACGCTGAACATAAAGACTCTTTGGCGTATGAATGCTGAGGTAGACTAGTGACTAACTCTTTGGAGGAGAAAGTATTCAGTGTCTTGAAATTTAGATGCGAGAGCCTCTTGTGCCATAACCAGTTAACATCAGAAGATGCCTTTGAGAAGAAACAGGAGTTCTCAGTGGTTGTTGAGTCCATGTTTATTACATAAACATTTTCCAAACGATAACCACTGAGACCTATCTTCTCCTTTTTGTCAGTGACAAAGCAGGATTCCTTAGTGAAAATCACTTTGTTATCCATGTCGCAAAGCTGACTGATGCTCAGAAGATTATGCTTCAGCCCTTCAACATATGCGACTCTTCTGAAGGAGGTTGTACCATTTGAAAGTACACCATACCCTCGGGTGTGTCCTTTTCCATTTCCACCGAAAGTCACAGAGGGACCCTTCTCTTCCTTGTATTCAGCGACCAGATTTTTCTTTCCAGTCATGTGTCTAGAGCATCCGCTATCGAGATACCAGATACCCTTCTTAACCTGAATGACAGATGTTGAAGTGGAGGGAATGTCTGAACTTTCTTCCTCTTCTTCAATCTTGGCCATGAGACATTGATTTGCTTCATCATCTTCAGAGTCAGATGATGATGCTTCTTCATCAGAAGCAGCCCAATCATAGTCAGCCATCAGGCCTTTTCCTTTCTTCTTAAAGCTTTTCAGCTTTGCATACTTCTCCTTCAACTTTGAGTATTTATCATCTTTATTCCTTGGAACAAAGGATTTCTTTGTAAAAGCTGAGGGTCTAGAAGTTTTCTTAGACCTGCACTCGTTAGCAAAATGACATGTCTTTTCGCAGTTGAAACAAGTAGCAGTAGCCTTATCAACAAAAGCTGATGATTTAGGCTTGTCAGTTATGGAAAGAGGTTTGTTCTTTCTAAACATTTTCTTCTTGGCGAATCTCCTGAACTTTTTGGTTAGGAGAGCCAAGGATTCATCATCTGAAAAATCAGAATCTGATGAACTTTCAGAGTTACTTTCTAACTCAGTGATAGTGACCGAGGGTCGCTGAGTAGAAGGTTCCTCTGAGATTAAAGCAACAGGGGTGCTTTTGGAATCTTTTACAAGATTCTTCTTAAGATGGCTAGATTGCTCATGATTCAGCAATGTACCATATAAGGTAGCAAGGGTCATTGATCTAAGATCCTTTGACAGCTTGAGACACATGGAATAATTGTCCCAGCTTTCAGGTAAACATTCTAGAAACTTTGTCAGCACTTCAAAGTTAGAATATTCCTTACCAACAGTTTTCAGATCTATAATTAAGCAATTAAAACGTTGGTGACCTTCAGAGAGAGTTTCATTCTTACCAGAAATGAAGCTTTCGTATTGTCTTACCAGGTTGATCTTTCTTGAGTCCTGGACTTCAGACGTTCCTTCATACTGAACACATATTGTGTCCCACATGGATTTTGATGATTTCAGGTTCATGACGGAATGGTAGACTTCGTCGGGAAGGGCCATGGATAGTATGGATCTGGCTTTTGTATCTATAGCCACTTTCTTCTTATCTTCGTCGGTCCACTGATGGATTTCTTTAGGAATCAGCCTTTCTGGAATAGCAGGTCTATTTGCAGTGGCTGGAACTAAAGGATTAATTGTTACAGGGATGTGTGGGCCGTTCTCAAGATAGTAAGGTATAGTAGGGTCTACACCTTCTAAGAAGAGTATCATTCTATTTTTCCATAAGTTGAAGTTATCTCTGGAAAATCTAGGGGGTTTTGCAAGAGAACCATTGTCTATATAATGTGTGTTTGAGTTGGTGGCCATTTTCAGATAATAGCAAGGAAGAGAAATATCTTAGATTAGATCTTGTTTATGAGATTTAAACAAATCCGCTCTGATACCACTTGTTGGTCCCGAAGGCCTATACAAGTTTGTAGAAGGGGGGGTTGAATACAAACACACATATTTTACTTTTCTAAATTGTTTATTGATAAATCATTAACAATTTACAGCTTGTTGCGGAGACAAGATTAAGGATAAACACAAATCTAAACAAGTTGGAACACTAAGGTTTCTTGCACTAAGAGAGATAAGGAAATTACTAATAATAACCTATCTGAGATAAGAGATTTGAACTTGTCCAGAGTTAGCAAGTTACTTCAAATGAAGTGAGTTCAACTCTTTATATACTGCATGCATTTAATGCAAGACAGTATATACTTTACACGTGTCATCAGCTGGTTGGTTGCATGTCATTGACCTTAGTTGACAACCTTAGTAGCCGTATGGATGAATAGTGTAGTATTAGAGTGGTTGTACGATTTCAGATATTCGGAGGTTCTTTTCTGACAATTCATACGGAGTCGTGCAAGGGTGGTTAAGACAAAAGTACTTTGTACGGAGGACTTCATGATCAGCTTTCGCTGATTCAGCGCTTCATCATTTCTATTCAGCGAATGATAAAGTTCAGCGATAGCTGAAGTCTTGTACTTGATACTTCACGTTGAGTGGACAAATCTGAGTCTTCGTTGATCCGCATCAGTTCATTAGGAGACTTGTCGCTGGTTCTTGAGCTTGATCTTCGACTTCAGCGTAGAACCTTTGTTGGCGTGAAACTTGTCTTCAGGGATCATAAGTAAACAACTAACTTATCAGCGATCATCATAATGACTGAACAGACTCAGCACATTAATGGTGAACAGTGTTCGCTGAATGTTTAATTTAAAAGAGCGAGAGTTCCTATCAGCGGTACTGGAAGATCTTAGTACTTATCAGCGATAGTGAAACTCTGATACATATTGTTTACTTACAATTTTCACTAAGTATATAAGAGAGGGTCATTATCAAATCACTGAGGGTTTGGATCAACACTCTTTTTAATTCTCGATTCTTGATTATTCTTGTTAGGAAGAACTCAACATGTGTCTTCCTTTTATACTACTCAAAGGGGACCATAAAGCATGAGCTACTATTCAGAACGGATGGTATGAATAGTTGGAAGGATGGCATGAACAGTTGGATGAGCTGTATTGCATTTAATGCAGCAGACGTCTATTATGTACTAAGCCTTATGGAGTCCACTCAGAGTTTGACACGTTGAAGTTGGACAGGGTACGTTGCCATGCAAGTTGATGAACAGGTCCAGGAACAGTAGCAAGATATTATAAATATCTTTGAAGTCTTTGTTGAAGACCGCAGAGGCTCTGTGAAGTGTCACAGAGGTTCTGCGGTTTGGTCCTTTGTAGAGCAGTCTTCACCGGATTCCGAGTCTTTGGTCTTCTTTGCGCGTATGACAGAGCTTCTGTAGGACGCCTCTTTAGCTTCTGTAGCTTCTTGACCTTGATCTCTCGGTAAGTTCGGCAGAGCCTCTGTAAGAGGCTTTCTTCACTTAGCCTATTTTTCACTACTTCTAAATACTTCTATGATTAGGAAGATTGAAGCTAACAATTTCCCCCTAAGTAGTGAAAAATAAAAAAATTGAACTTGAGTTTAGTTAGGCTAAGTTAGATAAGACAGAGGTTAAACAATACCTCGAAAGTTCTTTCATTCAGAAATATGCCAGAGGCATTTTACATTTGAGTACAATGAAAGATAAACTTTGACTTAGTTTGCAGAGATTTGAGGTTTGAGAATCAGATTTTGGCATCTTTGAAATCGTTGTAGCTTCTGTTGTCTCTTCCGATTTTTCTGATCTCTTTGTAGAAACTGATGCAGAGTTCTCTTAGGCGAATTGTGGCATCAATCTCTCTGATGAAAGTATCTGCAGCATCTCTATTCATTTTCTCTGTACCTCTGTATTTCACAAGGCTTGCTCTGAACTTGTTCAGAGTACCAGTTGCGTACTTCTGACAGTCCATGCACACAAACAGTTTGACTTCGCCTTGTGGGTTTTGAAATACTAACCCGAATCTTGGTTCTGTAATGATTGAGTTGGGCACGGCGTCGGGTGGGCAGCGATCTTCTGGTGGTCGTAAATTCAGATGTTTGAGACCAAGATCCTTTCCCAGTTGAAAATCTATCATATTGTAGATCAGAAGCTTTTCCCTCATAGCTTTTCTCAACACTTGATAGGCTCTTGTGTTTGGCTCTGTGTTGTAGTTGTCCTTTGTCCATTGCAGAAGTTCAGGTAGATCATAGGGATTCAGATTCCTTATGTCAGCATCAGCGAAGGTGGTTTCTGAATTATTTACCCTTTTGACTCTGTAAAGATTGTACCTGACTCTTGGATAGGTTCTTGTGAAGGAGAATCTACAGAAGATTACCTTTTTGATTTTATGAATTGAGAAGACTTCTGCTTTGGTTCTTGGCTTTGTTCTGCTGAAGATGTTCTCAAATTCTTCTCTGATGTTTGGATTTGTGATTTGGTCTGTTGGACGGAGGTTCTGAAAGGGTTGTTTGTAGAGATATTTGTACACCACTTCTTCCATTTCTTCGTATGTTGGACCATGTGGTGGTACTCGTCTTCTGAGACTCTCCATCTGTTGAACAACTTCTGCAGCTCTTCCTGATAGAGGAATGTCTGATAGAGGCTTCAATCCATATGCCCAGTCCTCTTCTTCAGGCTTTGGAGTTTGAAAGGCATCAAAGGAGCTTTTCATCAGTTTTTCTGTAGGATTGGGTACTGATTTCTTTTTCTTGGGCTCTTCTGTCATTTTTGCCTTTCCCTTGTCTTTGGCTTTTGGAGGTGCAGAACCTGTTGCTTCTTTAGGTTTGGTTGTTGGTGCTTCTTTAGGTTTGGTTGTTGGTGCTTCTGTTGGAATGATGGGGGTTGCCTCTGTAGGTTTTGACACTTGTGTTTGAGAGGACTTATGTGGCGTTGGTTCTGTTGGCTTGTTTTGCTCTGTAACCTCTGTGGGAGGTTCTTTTGTGACTTCTTCTGTAAGCTCGGTTTCTGTGGATTGAGGTATGTCGAATCTTCTTCCCATTCGGAAAGCTAAAGTGAACCTGTGCCTTTCTTCTTCTCTCTACGACATTCGATCAGACATTGTATTGTACATTTTTCTCAGAATAGAAGAAGCAGAGGTCGTTCCTCTTTTTGGTTTGGTGGCAATCGACTTTCTTCTTAGTATGGTTTGGGGTTTTTCTGTTGATTCTGTTGAAGGTCTTTCTTCCAAGTTGATTACCACATGGGTGGTTGTTGCCTCTGTGGTTTGCTGATCAGCTTCTGGAATATTGGTTTCTTCAGAAGTTGATTCCACAGAGATGGGTGTTGTCTCTGTGGTCTTTTGATCTTGGGTTTGTTCTGGAGGGGCTTGGCTGATTGGTTCTACTGCGATTGGTGGAGCTTGTAGTCCTCTGGTCGTAGCTTTCTCCCTTATATTCTCCCCCTCAGGATGATCTGATGGACCAGGATGGTCATCATCAGAGTCATCCTGACTCTTATCAGAAGTACCCTCTGCTCTGCAAGAAGCTTTGGGTTTCTTTGGTAGTTCTGCTCCTGCGACCATTAATTTTGCACATACATCATCACAGAGGCCGATTAGAGTTGCAAGCTCTGCTTCTGTGTTGAAGCGCATTATGCCGACACTTTTTCTGAACTCTTTGACGTAGTTGGCATTTGCAGTAGTGAAGGAGACAATGACTTATGTGACCTGTTTTATGACATTCTGCCCGAGCTCTGTCAGCTGTGCTCTGGTCATGTAATCTTTTGGCTGCATCATTGTAGTGTTGCGCATTGCCTCTTTTTGAACGTTTTGCAGAGCCTTCCGTAGTTCTGCAGGTGTGATGCTCTGTGATTTGTTGGATTGCTTGTTCATTTGTTCAAGGAAATGTTTGACTGATTCCTTGAATGCAAATGTTGCAGCTATTCCAAAATCTTTAGCAGCAGAAGTGGCTGTAGTTGTGGCAGTTGTTTGAGCAGAAGATTTCATCTCTGTGATGGCCGTTTTCACCTCTGTGGACAGATTGCCCATTTTGGTGTTCAGATTCAGCAAGGTCGTTGATGTTTTCTCTGCAAAAGATGTGAAAGAGCTTTGCAACTCATTCATGGTTTGGTTCACAGAGGTGACAAGGGTTTGGAACTCATCCCTTGATACTTATGTCCCTGGTGTAACCTCTGGAGGAACACATTCGTCTCCAGATTGAGTCCCTGCTCCTGGGACACCTTCGTTCACCCTTGTTTATACGATGGGGGTGGAAGGATTTCCATCTGATCTTCGAGCAGAAGCATCTAGTGCTTCAGACTCTACAGAAGTTCTGTGAATGACAATGTCTAGATCCACTTCAGAGGTGGGTACTAGATTATCCTTCTATTGACTCGGAGACTTGTCTAGAGTCTTTTCGTCGTTGTGCTCACTACTTCTCTCTGAAAGAAGGGTTGGCCCTATTTCGTGCGTGGCAGAGGAAACGAATTCCTCTGTAGGGTGTTCAAGTGTGATCTGGGGCGATTGATCACGAACTATAGGTGAGTCTCTTTGAGGAGACTCCCTTGGAATGGATTCCCCGGTTTCTGTGGGCGCAGAAGTCGAAAGAGTGACTTCTGGCTGGATGGGTTGGGTTTGGATCGAGCTGTGCGACTCTTTTTCAATAACTCCTTCTGACCTGCGGAGTTAGATGTGTGGGTTGCACTGGGAGTTAGTTTTGGTTGTGTGCCTCTATTAATCCAGACATCTTTTCTTGTTTCTTCCTCTGTTAAGCATCCAAGCACTACATCATTTTCTACCATTTCAGCTTATGTAGCTATCCGATGGCTTGGTGCTTCTTCCCTATCTTCTGTTGAAGTTCCTTGCTTTGTGCCTAAGAAGTCATACATTTGATGAGAGTCGTATAACCTCATGACATGTGGATGATAGAGACCTTTTCGTATCCAGACAGCTTCTTCTTCATCTGAATCTACCTCTGAGACCTCCATTCTTGTCTCCCTTGTTTCAAATCCCTCTTCTTGTACAACTTCGGCCTCTTTTCCTTTTTCTGTTATTTTCCCTAAAGCCTCTGTTACTTCATCTCTATTCCACTGAGCTTCTGTTTGTTCTATTTCTTCTGAAGTTGGGCTTGGACTCCTTCTGTGGACGTCCAATCCTTGTTGAATGAAGGGGTTCTGTAGAATAACAGGTGTCTCAGCTGATTGATCTCTGGGTGTTTGATCATCTTCTTGCAGATGTGTGTCAATGCCAGAGATAGAGAAGTATTGTTCTTCTGGGGAGTGGTGGTCGAGTGGTTGTGCCGTCCACCCTGCTGTATTTAGAGTGTGGGCAATGTCAGGGTTCTGTAGGAAATCGTTTAAGTTTCCTTGGTGAGCAAATCGATCTGGGGATTGATAGGGTGATTGATATCCCTCTTCTGTCATTTCTACTTCTGCATCTTCTTCTTCTGCAGTTCTTTCTTCTGCGATTTCTTCTTCTATGGTAACCAACTTTTCAAGGGATTTCCCATGTTTCTTTTTAGTTTTCCTCCTCTTAGGTTTTGGTGCTCCTTCCTCTGTAGTTTTCGATTTTCTTTTCTTCTTCTGTTTTGGAGAAGAGGGAGGAGCAGTGGAGCCAATTTCTGTGGCATGAGGAGGTGAAGGTTGATCTTCTGCAGCGCTTGTGGAGGTGCCTTCTTCAGTTTTCCTCTTCTTTGATTTTGGAGTATAGGTAGAAGATTTCGAAGAGGACTTCTTTCCCATGAGCTCTGCACGTTTGGCTAAAAAGCTAAGTTGAATAGCCATGTGTTTTGCTAGTTTGTGATCTTTTTCTTCTTGAGTGGAAAGAGGTTCTGCAGTCATTGTTCCTAGGGGGACACCTAAACGCGGGGGTGTCATAGGACTCGGTTTTGGAGTTCTATGGTCGCGTATGTACTCTTTCTTAAGGGTTTTATTCTTGGCATACCTCAGAAGGTTCTTTGACAAAGGTCTGCAGTGTGTGTAGCCATCTACATGATCAGTGGGGGTATTTTTGTTCATAGGGAACTGTTTGGGAATTGGCCCTTCCATTGGCCAGTTCTGTATCAGCAACAGAGGTTCGAACAAAACTCCCAGTATTCTTTGGAATTGCAGAGGTGGTAGAAAGTTAGGATCGTTCTCTTTGACCCTTCTGGCGTTGTTCTTTCTGTCGATGGTGTTGATGATCTCTTGCATCATTATGGTCGCGTAATCCAGTGGGAGATCATAGTAAACCCCATACATGATGGTTAATATCTGATGTGAGCTCTGGTCAATACTGCCCATCTTCCCTGTCAGGCATCTGTTAAGAATTGAGAACAAGGTGTTCCACAGAGGTGGTAATCTGCCTCTGCGAAAGTCATTTCTCTTCCTCAGTTGGGTGTTGTACCCAAGCATTTCTACGAAACGACAGATCTCGTCGTCTGTTGGTTGCTCTGCATATTTATTCAATCCAAGAAGACCCCTTGTTGGTAGGTTGAATTCAAGTGAGAACATTGTTCTATTGAACTTGATTTCCAGATGTTCAGATTTGTCAGGTCTTGAAATGTACCCTTTGATAAGAGAATCATCTTTATCAAATCGGCAACTTTGCCAAAACTGGTTCAAATATCTAACTGGAATTTTGTTTGGGGTTCTTGAGAGTAGAGGGAAGAGGATACGATTTTCCATTATGTTTAGAAGAATGGCATGGGCTTCGCCGAAAGCAGTGGGTGAGGGGACCAAATAGCAATTGTTGGATTTGATTGGTAGAACCTTTTCGAAATGATCCTTTGCTATGAACCTTTGGTACGAACGACTTTCTACTTTTCTTCTAGTCAATGGCTACGACAGAGGTACAACAGATACTACCTTATTCTATAAACGTAAAAACAGTGAAATAATGCTTGTACAAATCTATGTGGACGACATAATTTTTGGGTCTACTAATACAGAAGAGTGCAAAAGTTTTGAAAAACTCATGCAGAGTGAGTTTGAAATGAGTATGATGGGAGAATTAACATTCTTCCTCGAACTCCAAGTCAAACAATCATCAGAAGGAATTTTTATAAATCAGGCCAAATATGTCTCTGACATTCTTTGCAAATATAGCCTTTCTGATACCTCTGCAATAAAAACTCCAATGGCCACTGGAAATAAGTTATCCTTAGATCCAGATGGCATCTCTGTAGAATGCACTCTCTACGGAGGCATGATTGGATCTCTGTTATACTTAACTGCAAGCAGACCTGACATTATGCATGCCACATGTCTTTGTGCACGTTATCAAGCTAATCCTAAAAAATCACATTATGATGCTGTTAAGAGAATCTTTAGATACTTAAAGGGGACCAAAAATCTTGGTCTCTGGTATCCATAGAACTCTGGCTTTTGTCTTAAAGCTTATACAAATTCAGACTATGGAGGATGCATGCTCGACAGAAAGAGTACCTCTGGGAGTTGTCAATTCCTAGGTGGCTAGTCAGTTGGACCTCCAAAAAGCAGAATTGTGTATCAACATCTACGGCAGAAGCTGACTATGTTGCTGCTGCTAGCTGTTGTTCTTAGGTTCTGTGGATGAAGACTCAGCTAAAAGACTACGGCCACATTCTATTCAAAATACCCATCTTCTGTGATTCCAAAAGTGCCATTGCCATCTCTGCCAATCCTGTGCAACATTCCAAAACCAAGCATATCGATATAAGGTACCACTTCTTGAAACATCATGTTGAACACGGTACAATCGAGATGCATTTCGTGCCCACAGAATATCAACTCTTGGACTTATTCACCAAAGCATTAGACGAGAAAAGATTCAATTTCTTGGTGGGTAAGTTAGGAATGATTAATATGACGTGAAAATCCTCTGTAAGTATAGCTTTATCTTCTGTGAGTAAGTATATATTTCTACTACTTTATTTAAATGCTTTGATTGATTTCTTTCTGTATGTAAATTCTCAATCTTAAATAGTTCTTGATATCACAGAGCTTCTGTGGGTTTGCTCAGAACCTCTGACGACCCCCACAGAACCTCTGTAAAAACATGACCTATGTTATATGCAAAACTTATCATTTTTTTGATCCAAGCATAGGTCAAGGGGGAGTAAAAGGAAATTACTTGATCTACAGAGGTGATTAGATCAAGGGGGAGCAAACGGGACCTTGAAATAATCTACATAGGTTAATCTTTCAAGGGGGAACCAAAGAAGAGTGTCGATGAATCTATATCGACAGAAGTCAGACATCATTGCCGAGAAAAGAACCAAAAAGGTATGTCTCTCGTACAAAAGGTTTTTGAAAACAGTTTTCTGGGACACAAATTGTCAAATATGTCCTAAATATACTATGAATAACATGCCAAAAATCAAAAGATCAAAAAGTGTCATAAAATTCAAGTTATGAGAAATTTGAGGTCATAGAGCCTCTACTGAGCTCAACAGAGGCTCTGTAAGAAATATGCTCTATGATCGCAAATTTAACCTCTATCGATCTTTTGGAATGTTATCTCGGAAACTGAATACACACACCATGACCTTCACGAACAAAACCCTTAAGCAAGAGTATATACGCGATCACACGTTTAGGTGTCCCCTTAGGAACAATAGTTGTAGAACCCCTCTCTGCAAAATCGAAGAAGAAGAAACTGGCAAAACATTAAGAAATCCAACGAAGTTTTATGGCCAAACGTGACGAGCTCATGGGAAAGAGATCTTCCAAAGCCTCTGCCTCTACCCCAAAAACAAAGAAGAGGAAAACTGCAGAAGGCACCTCTACAAACATTGCAGAAGATCAACCTTCACCTCCTCGTGCCACAGAAGTTGGCTCCTCTGCTCCTCCCTCTTCTCCAAAACCAAAGAAAAGAAAATCAAAACCCACAGAAGAAGGAGCACCAAAACCCAAGAGGAGGAAGACCAAAAAGAAGCATGGAAAATCACTTGATCAAATGGTTACCATCGCAGAAGAGGCAGCTGCAGAAGTGGTTGAAGAAGAGGTCGCAGGAACCCGGGTCGAAGATACTGCAGAAGAAGCTGCAGAAGTCGAAGTTGCAGAAGAGGGATATCAATCACCTTATGAATCCCCAGATCGATTCGCTCATCAAGGCAGCTTGAATGATTTTCTTCAACACCCTGAAATTGCCAACACCCTAAATACAGTTGGGTGGACGGCACAACCACTTGACAACCACACCTCAGAAGAACAAGACTTCTCTATCTCTGGAATTGACACCAATCTGCAAGAAGATGATCAAACCCCTAGAGATCAACCATCTGAAACCCCTAACATTCTACAGAACCCCTTCATCCAACAGGGACTGGGCGTCTACAGAAGGAGTCCAAACCAGGCCTCAGACGCTGAGTGGAATAGAGAAGAGGTTACAGAGGTTTTAGAAAGAATAGGAGGAAAAAAACAAAAAGAAAAAGGTGTCGAAGGTATAGAGGTCTCAGAGGTAGATTCTGATGAAGAAGAAGCTGACCAAATCCGGAAAGGTCTATATCATCCACATGTCTTGCAATTATACGGCTCTCATCCAATGTACGACTTCTTAGTCACAGAGGAAGAAACAAGAAAAGATGCCGAAGTTGCAGAAGGCACACATCCCTCACCCCCTCCCAGTGCAACCCACACATCTAACTCCGCAGGTCTAGCTGCAGAAGGAGTTATTGAAAAAGAGCAGCACAACTCGATCCAAACCCAACCCATCCAGCCAGAGGTCACTCTTTCGACTTCTGCGCCCACAGAAACCGGGGAATCCATTCCTAGGGAGTCTCCTCAGAGAGACTCACCTATAGTTCGTGATCAATCGCCCCAGATCACATCAGAACACCCTACAGAGGAATTTGTTTCCTCTGCCATGCACAAATTAGGGCCAACACTTCTTTCAGAGAGAAGTAGTGAGCACATAGACGAAGAGACTCTAGACAAGTCTCCAAGTCAACAGAAGAACATTCCGATACCCACCTCTGGAGGGGATTTGGACACTATTCTTCCCAGAACTTCTGTAGAGACTGAAACTCTTATTTCTTCTCAAAGATCAGATGGAAATCCTTCCACCCCCATCGTACAAACAAGGGTGAACGAAGGTGTCCCAGGAGCATGGACTCACTCTGGAGACGAATGTGTTCCTCCAGAGGTTACAACAGGGACACAAGTATCAAGGGATGAGTTCCAAACCCTTGTCACCTCTGTGAACCAAACCATGAAAGAGTTGCAAAGCTCTTTCACATCTTTTGCAGAGACAACATCAACAGCCTTACGAAATCTGAACACCAAAATGGACAATCTGTCCACAGAGGTGAAATCCGCCATAACAGAGATGAAGTCTTCTGCTCAAACAACTGCCACAACTACAGCCACTTCTGCTGCTAAAGATTTCGGAATAGCTGCAACATCTGCATTCAAGGAATCAGTCAAGCATTTCCTTGAACAAATGAACAAGCAATCCAACAAATCACAGAGCCCCACACCTACAGATCTACAGAAGGCTCTGCAAAACGTTCAAGCAGAAGCAATGCGCAACACTGTGTTGATGCAGCCTAAAGACTACATGACCAGAGCACAGCTAACAGAGCTCGGGCAGAATGTGATAAACCAGGTCACAGAACTCATTGTCTCCTTCACTTCTGCAAATGCCAACTACGTTAAAGAATTCAGAAAAAGTGTCGGCAAAATGCGCTTCAACACAGAAGCTGAGCTTGCAAATCTATTCGGCCTCTGTGATGATGTGTGCGCAAAGTTGATGGCCGCAGGAGCAGAACTACCAAAGAAACCTAAAGCGTCTTGCAGAGTAGAGGGTACTACTGATAAGGGTCAGGATGACTCTGATGATGACCATCCTGGTCCATCAGATCATCCTGAGGGGGAGAATACAAGGGAGAAAGCTACTAGCAGAGGACTTCCAGAAGCACCAATAGCCGCAGAACCCATCAACCAAGCCCCTCCAAAACAAACCCAACAACAACAAACTCAACAGACCACAGAGCCAACACCCATCTCTATGGAATCAACTGCTGAAGAAACCCATGTACCAGAAACTGCTCAACAAACCACAGAGGCAACAACCACCCCTGTGGTAATCATCTTGGAAGAAAGTCCTTCAAACCAACAACCCGGAGGAACAGAAGCTCAAAAGACCACAGAGGCAACACCCACCTCTGTGGAATTCCCTACAAGGTTTGGAATAGATGTTCAACATCTGTCATCCTCCACAGAAGAAGATCTTCCCTCCCAAACTACAAAACTAACAGAAAAACCCCAATCCATCCCAAGAAGAAAGTCTATTGCCCACAAACCAAAAAGAACAGCGACCTCTGCTTCTTCTGTTCTAAGGAATATGCACAAAACAATGACTGAACGAATGGTGCAGAGAGAAGAAGAAAGGCACAGGTTCACATTAGCTTTCAAAATGGCAAGAAGATTTGATATCCAACCTTCACCAACAGAAACCGTGCTCACAGAAGAAGTCACCAAAGAACCTCCAACAGAGGTTACAGAGCAAATCAAGCCAACAGAACCAACGCCACAAAAGTCCTCGCAACCACAAGTGTCAAAACCTAAAGAGGCAACTCCCATCATTCCAACAGAAGCACCAACAACCAAACCTACAGAAGCAACAGGTTCTGCACCTCCAAAAGCCAAAGACAAGGGAAAGGCAAAAATGAAAGAAGAGCCCAAGAAAAAGAAATCAGTGCCCAATCCTACAGAAAAACTGATGAAGAGCTCCTTTGATGCCTTTCAAACTCCAAAGCCTGAAGAAGAGGACTGGGCATATGGATTAAAGCCCCTGTCAGACATTCCACTTACTGGCAGAGCTGCAGAAGTTGTTCAACAGATGGAGAGTCTAAGAAGACAAGTACCACCACATGGTCTAACATATGAAGAAATGGAAGAAGTGGTGTAAAAATATCTCTACAAACAACCCTTTCAGAACCTCCATCCAACAGACCAAATCACAAATCCGAACATCAGAGAAGAATTTGAGAACATCTTCAGCAGAACAAAGCCAAGAACCAAAGCAGAAGTCTTCTCAATTCATAAAATCAAAAAGGTAATCTTCTGCAGGTTCTCCTTCACAAGAACCTATCCAAGAGTCAGATACAATCGTTACAGAGTCAAAAGGGTAAACAATTCAGAAACCACCTTCGTTGATGCTGACATAAGGAATCTGAATCCCTATGATCTACCTGAACTTCTGCAATGGACGAAGGACAACTACAACACAGAGCCAAACACCAGAGCCTATCAAGTGTTGAGAAAAGCAATGAGGGAAAGGCTTCTAATCTACAGTCTGACAGACTTTCAGCTGGGAAAGGATCTTGGTCTTAAACATCTGAATCTACGACCACCAGAGGATCGCTGCCCACCTGACGCCGTGCCTAACTCAATCATTACAGAACCAAGATTCGGGTTAGTATTTCAAAACCCACAAGGCGAAGTCAAACTTTTTGTAAGCATGGATTGTCAAAAGTACGCAACTAGTACTCTGAACAAGTTCAGAGCAACCCTTGTAAGATACAAAGATACCGAGCAAATGGATAGAGACGCTGCAGATACCCTCATCAGAGAGATTGATGCTACAATACGCTTAAGAGAACTCTGCATCAGTTTCTACAAAGAGATCAGAGAAGTCGGAAGAGACAACAGAAGCTTCAACGATTTCAAAGACGCCAAAATCTGATTCTCAAACAACCAATCTCTGCAAACCATGTTAAAGTTTATCTTTCATTGTACTCAAATGTAAAATGCCTCTGGCATATCTCTGAATGAAAGAACTTTCGAGGTATTGTTTAACCTCTGTCTTATCTAACTTAGCCTAACTTAACTCAAGTTCAAATTTTTTATTTTTCACTACCTAGGGGGAGATTGTTAGCTTCAATCTTCCTAATCATAGAAGTATTTAGAAGTAGTGAAAATAGGATAAGTAAAGAAAGCCTCTTACAGAGGCTCTGCCGAACTTACCGAGAGATCAAGGTCAAGAAGCTACAGAAGCTAAAGAGTCGTCCTACAGAAGCTCTGTCATACGCACAAAGAAGACCAAAGACTCGGAATCCGGTGAAGACTGCTCTACAAAGGACCAGACCGCAGAACCTCTGTAACACTTTACAGAGCCTCTGTGGTCCTCTCTAAAAGACCTGAAGATATTTATAATATCTTGCTACTGTTACTGGACCTGTTCATCAACTTGCATGGTAGCATGCCCTGTCCATCTTCAACGTGTCAAACTCTGATTGGATTCAATAGGGCTTAGTACATAATAGACGTCTGCTGCATTAAATGCAATACAGCACGTCCAACTATTCATACCGTTCGTTCTGAATAGTAGCTTATGCTTTATGGTCCCCTTAGAGTAGTATATAAGGAAGACTCATGTTGAGTTCTTCCTAATCGAGAATCAAGAGATAAGAACATCAAGAACACATAGCTTATACACTTTGAGAGTCATATCTGTTTTAAAGCTTTGCTTACTCACTGTTCTTAAATCTGTTCTTGATATATATATATATTCAGTAAACTTTGAGATATTATTTCCTGTTCACTGTTTATTTATATTGTTAACCTGATCAAATGATTTACAGAATAAACTAAATCAGGTTTAACAAATTATTTACCTTGATATGCATTGTTCTTCTTGGCATTTGGTGTGGGAACCGTTGACTTTGGCACATCTTTCTCGGGAGTTGAGCCTTTTACTCTCCAAACCATTTTCACTTTCTTAAAAATATTGTTATCTTTAGGCTTAGAAAAATTATTATCTGAACTATCAACAGAATTATTGAAAAGGTTGGAAGGACAAATCTGATATGTTGAAAAACTTTTTGTTTTGACAGAAACATTTGCTTTAAGTGAACTTGAAGCAGTTTTAAATGAAGGCACAAACTCAGTTGAATCATCATACCGAGACTGAACAATAGTATCGGGAGTAGCTTGTTCAGATAATTCAACCTTAAAATTTATATCTTCAAGTTCTTTCACTTTGTTAAGCAAATCATTTTTCTCATCAAGAATCAGATCATATTTATTTTGAAGATCATATTTTACCTTTTGCTCCTTCATTCACTCCGATGCTAATTCAGATAATTTTCTTGTAAGTTTAACAATTTCAGCCTCAAAGATATTTCTTTCTTATTCAAAATGTTTTTCTAAAATATTTCTCTTATCAGATAATTCATTGAAAAATCTCACATTCTTCTTTTCAAAACTCTTCTTTTCCTTTTCAAAAATAATCTTCTTTTCTGCAAATTCCTTTCTTTCTTTTTCTAAAATCATTTCCAAATCAGATATCTTTCTTGAAAGCTCAACATTTTGTTCAACAAACTCTATTTTTCTTTTTCAAAATTATCTCTTTCAATGATCAAAACTTTCTCAAAATCCGAAACTTGTTTTGAAAGTTTTATATTCATTGTTTCACAAGAGAAAATCTTTCTTTCCAAACCCTTCTTTTCAGACTCAAAATATTTCTCTAAACGAATATTTTCATCTCTCCAAATGTTTCTTTCAAGACAGATCTTTTCCTTCAGATTAGCATTCTCATCTTCCAAAGATTTTACTTTGTCTTGAAGCTTCTTGATTTCATCCAGAAGAGTTGAGTTGTCCTTCTCTTGTGTAGCTTCAAAATCTACAATGTGAGATTCATGATCAGAAATCCATTTTGAAAGTTTAATATTATGTTTTTCTAAAATAAACTTTTCATTTGAGGACGATATTTTTAGAATCTGTTTCTTCAGATCATCATTCTCATTTTCAAGAACAATTGCTTTCTCTTGAAGCTTCTTCATTTGACCCTAAAGATTTGAATTCTCAAGTTTCAAATTGTCTCGTTCTGCTTCAAGAACTGGTATTTAAGGCATATATAATATTGCAAACTCTCTTTTTGATAAAATTGTTGCCCCATTTTTTGTATAAGTAGGCATCTTGATATAATCCTGAAAAAAAATCAAACACACAAATTAGACGTAAAATCCCAAAAATATTACCTAATAGAGTGATCGTCAAGAGAAACTTGACTTAGAAGTTAAATTATGTGCACACTCAAAAATATAAAATCACAAACACACGATTAAAGTCAGAAAAATTTTCAAAAAATTAAAATCTGAAAAACAAATTATAAATTTGTCTTCAAAAAGTAATTCTGGAAAATTAACGCGGAAAATTGGAACTTTAATCGGCAAACCCTTTGTTGTGAGACAAGTACTGTTCACTTCCCTTTGTTGTGTGATAAGCACTGTTCACTTCCCTTTGTTGTGCGATAACCACTGTTCATTCAATTTTGTCTCACGACACTTGTGCGATAAAAACATTGTTCATGCAATTTTTGTCTCATGATACTTGTGCGATAAAAACACTGTTCATGCAATTTTTGTCTCACGATACTTGTGCGATAAACACACTGTTCACGCATTTTTTGTCTCACGATACTCGTGCGATAAAAAACAATGTTCAAAAATTTTTTCTCACGATACTTGTGCGGTAAAAACACTGTTCACGCGACAAGTACTATTCACTTGATAAAGATGAACACAGTGTCGTGCGATAAAGATGAAGATTTGAAGATATGCTTTGTGCGATAAAGATGAACTATGACCAAAAAAACGATCTAAGTTCGAAATCTTGTCCAATTGATCTGAAACTTTCCAGGATTATTCGCGAGGCTAATCTGAACAATTTTAATGAAGATCAATAAACCTAAAACTCACTAAAACTAGTACTTTAATACCAAAACAGTGAGTTGGGTTTTCAAACTAAAACTCTTCAAAATCCAGAATTTTCAATTTAAATGTGTAATCTTGCTAAATCTAACTACACAGATCAGTTCTCCATCTCTAATCGATCAATCCTAGACTAATAACATCCTCAAATTCGACCAAGAACTCAATTTTCAATAATCACATTCGACTTTCTTGAAATTTTCAAGAAACCTTCAAAAAATTCTTCAATTGATGCACAAATTCACTCTGTTAGGCTTTGATACCAATTGTTAACAGCAACTCTATTAGGTAGTCATCAAATCATTCATTGATCTTGAACATCTAGAGAATTACATAAGATTTATACACTTTCTCTCTCTAGAATGCTCTCATCTCTCTCTCTCTAAATCTAACTATTAACTCTCTAACCTTCTATTCTATATTACATGATTAGAAGACACAAGGTATTTATACCTAGATATTACAAAGCATAACACCTAAACTAGTTGACTTTTCAACTAAAACAACTTTGATTTTGACTTTTCTATTACATGACTTCACAACAAATCTTGAATACAATTTAATACCCTAACAGAAAGTGATCAACCTATAGTGAACATGATAAGGCCGAATCAGAGGATACCAGACTTGGAGAGCTACCCGTTGTTCATGATTTTGGAAGATCCAGAATTTGAGGTGATCTACAAGAATGATAAGAGTGAGAAGAGGTTCTTGAGATTAAGTGAAATTGCAAAGAATTCTGATGGAACACTGAAGTTGATCAGGTTATAGTTCGATACCAAGTTTTAGCTTAACGAAAAACTCGTGCGGAGAACAGAATGCCTACGAGAGAAAGTGTTTTGTTGCTTAGAGCCTTGGAAGAGCTGGATGAACGAATTAGTTTCGTGAAAGGCCTGAGACATATTGAAACTTATTTGGGGCTTTGAAGTAGAAGAAGACCACGGTTACTGTTGATCCAAACCCTTTCAGTGATTTGATGATGACCCTTAGAATTACTTAGAGAAAATTATAAATAACATCTATATGTATTAATGTTTTGCCATCAGTGATAAATATACTGAGTCTGTTCTGTATCACTGATGGTAGTCATTGTTCTTCATTATTCATCAGTGATAAATGTACATCGATGATAGCTGAGTCTGTTCAGCTATACTGATGATCACTGATTAGTTCATCTGAAAACAATGTTGTTTGTAATCTCTAAAGACAAGTTTCGCGACAAAGAGTTCATCGTTGAATCGAAGACAAAGCGGATGAACACGTAACAAGTCTACTAATGATCTGATGCAGATATCAGTGAAACCAAGACAGTCCACCCACGCGACGTTTCTAGAAGAAGACTTCAGCAATAGCTGACTTACATCAGATCTCACTGATGGAAGATCAACTCAGCGATCGTTGATCATGAAGCATGCTCTACAAGAAATGTTTGTCTTATCTTCTTGCACACTTTTGTACGATTTGTTAGAAGGACGTACCTTTGTCCAGAATCATACAACCCACCCTGCCACTACATTGTTCACCATACGGCCCAAAATATGTTTGCAAAAGTCAGAAGCATGCACCCAACCAATTGTTGACACATGTAAAGTCCTCCTGACATGCATTAAATGTATGTAGTATAAATAGGAGGAATGCACCTTCAGTTTGAAGGTGGTCATCCATGAATCTACTTAGTGCTTAAGAAAAGTATCCTTAATTTTCTTTCTTCTTTTCTCTCTATTTCTTAGTGCAAGAAACCTTTGTGATTCTCAAGTTTGTTTAAATTAGGTCTTGTACTTAGTCTTATTCCGCAACAAACTGTAAATTGTTTGATTTATCAATAAACAATTTAGAAAGATATAATTCTTGTGTGTTTGTATTCAACCCCCCTTCTATAAACTAATACTTGTATAACCCTTCGGGACCAACCAGTGGTATCAGAGAAGATTGTTTAATCTACATAAACAAGATCTTGCTTATACTAATATCGTCCTTGATATTCTTCAAATGGCACAAAACACAAACACTAACTACATTGATAATGGTTCTCTTGCCAAACCTCCTCGATTTAGTAAAGATAACTTTAATCTCTGGAAAAATCGAATGATACTTTTCCTAGAAGGTGTAGATCCCACTATACCTTACTATGTGGAAACTGGATCCTATGTCCCATACATCATAGATGTTACTGTTCTAGCCACTACTACCACTCTTGCCATTCTTGAAAGGCAAATCGTCAAAAACATTTCTCAATGTACTGAAGATGACAAGAAGAAGGTGGCCATTGATACCAAAGCCAGATCAATCATATCTATGGCTCTACCTAATGAGGTCTATCACTCTATCATGAACCTCAAAAGCTCCAAAACCATGTGGGACACAATCTGTGTTCAATATGAAGGTACTGCTGATGTACAAGAGTCCAGAAGAATAAATCTGGTAAGACAGAACGAAAGTTTTATTTGTGGTAAGAATGAAACTTTATCTGAAGTTCACCAACGCTTTAACTATTTAATCATTGATTTGAAAACTGTTGGTAATACCTACTCTAACTACGAGATCCTGACAAAATTCTTGGAATGTCTTCCTGAAAGTTGGGACAATTATACCATGTGTCTTAAACTATCAAAGGATCTTAAATTCATGACCTTAAGTAATCTTTTTGGCACTATGCTCAATCATGAGCAGTCGTGTCAACTTAATAAGAATCTTGTAAAAGATTCAAAAAGCACACATGTTGCTTTACTCTCTTCAAAGTTAATGCCAACTCAGCGATCTTCTGTCACTATCACTGAGATGGAGTCTAACTCTGATGATTCATCAGAAACTGATCCTTCAGAACTTGATGAGTCTCTAGCACTCCTGACAAACTCTTTCAGGAGATTCGCTAGAAAGAGTAACTTCAGAAGAAATAAACCTGTCATTATCACTGACATGCCCAAATCATCTCCTATTGATAAGGCTACTGCTACTTGATATAGTTGTGAAAAGAAAGGTCACTTTGCTAGTGAGTGCAGGTCAAAGAAAGTTTTCAAACCTTCTTCATCCTTCAAGAACTCCTCTACCTCTAAACCCATAGATGACAAATACCTTAAACTTAAAGAGAAATATGAGAAGTTGAGAAACTTCAAAAGAAAAGGTAAAGGTCTGGTTGTTGAAGAACACGATTGGGCTGAATCTGATGAAGAGTCAGATTCTGATGAAGAAGATGAGGCCAATCTCTGTCTTGTGGCCGAAATCCAAGAAGTAAAGGAAGAACCATCTGAAATTCCCTCTACTTCTATGTCTCAGGTAACAATCTCTCCTCTTCCAGCTATCATTGATGTTGATAGACTTCGTGTTATCGATGTGCTGACAGTTGATTTATATGATGGCCTGAATGGCTAGACCAAAGCTGAACAAAAAAATCTAAACTTAATTGAACAGCTTAAAAATTATCATTTAAAGATCCAAGAGCTTTCTAAAATTGAAGAAAATATGAAAGATCAGGTCTATGTAAATCAAGTAATCAGCATTGAACGCGAACAAGCTATCGCTGAACTGAAAGCTGAGAAAGCTATTGTTGAAGGATGGTGTAAATCCTCAGCAAAGATCGATGAGATAATCGGTGCTCAGATTCCTATCAATGACAGAAGTGGTCTTGGTCATAATGCTAACACTGAAAAACCAACCAAAGATCGTTCCATGCTTAAGTTTGGAATGTTCATTTCCTCCATCCCTGATACCTCATCATCTCAGTGCTCTTCTTCTAATAATCCTATCCCTGAGGAAAAATTCTTTTTAAGCCCCAAACTTAAAGATAAAGGAAAAAATGTTTTATAAAAACCTCAGAAGGGTACCAAAGTGCCAAAGCTGAAAAAGATTACACCTTCAGCTAATCAACCTTCAACCTCAAAAGACAAGATCCCTGAACATGTTCAGCGATCAACTCCTAAAATAAAGGTTGATGTCATAAGTAAGAAATCAGAAGAACCTAAGGTTCCTCCGATCTCTGATGCTAAATGCATTCTTGGTACGGACCCTGCTCATTTAAAATTATCAAATGCTTATGCATATGGTCCCAAAGCTACCTTCTGCTATAGGAAATGCTATCACTGCGGACTTACTTATCATATTGTTAGTAAGTGCCCCACAACCACCAAAGCTGAGAAATCAGCTAAGGTGAAGATGAATGCCTCCAAGGCAAAGAAGATCACCCCAGGTGAAAACCAAGCAAAGGTGAAAAATACCACTAAGGTTAAGAAAGTAACCAAAGTGAAGGTTACCATTGACGCTGAATCATCAGATGCTGTGAAGACTGTTGATCCTTCCACTAACAAATGTGGACCCATTGTAAAGTGGGTACCAATTTCAACTTAATCTTTCTTTTGTTTGCAGGTCTCGAAGGGTATCTGGTATCTTGATAGTGGATGCTCTCGACACATGACTAGAAAAAGAAACCTACTCACTGAATATAAGGAAGAAAAAGGTCCCTCAGTGACCTTTAGTGGAAATGGAAAAGGATACACCCGAGGGTTTGGTGTACTTTCTAATGGTACAACCACCTTCAGAAGAGCCGCTTACGTAGAAGGACTAAAGCACAATCAGTCAGCTATGTGATAAAGACTACAAAGTTTGCTTTACTAAGGAAGCATGCTTTGTCACTGATAAGAAAGAAAAGATTGCTCTCAGCGGTTATCGTTTAGAAATGTTTATGTAATAAACATGGACTCAACAACCACTGAGAACATCTGCTTTCTATCCAACGGGTCTTCAGATGTCAACTGGCTATGGCATAAAGGCTCTCTCATCTCAACTTCAAAACGCTGAATATTGTTTCCTCTAAAGAATTGGTCACTGGCTTGCCTCAGCACTCATACGCTAAGGAATCTCTCTGCTCAATGTGTGAAAAAGGAAAACAGTTGAAAGCTAGTTTCAAATCAAAGCAAGTATCATCAGTGACAAATCCCCTTAAGCTTCTCCATATGGATTTATTTGGCCCTGTCAACATACAATCCATCGCTGGAAAGAAATACACTGTTGTCATAGTAGATGAATTCTCTCGCTATACCTAGGTTATGTTTCTCTGTGCAAAAAGTGACACCTTAGAAGAACTCATCTCTTTTGTCTGGAAAATGGAAGTCCTGAACAATATGATTGTTCGCTCAATAAGAAGTGATCATGGAACTGAATTCAAAAACCGTTCCCTTGATAACTTCTTTGAGAGTAAGGGAATTTCTCACAACTTCTCAGCAGTGAGAACACCTTAGCAAAATGGAGTCGCTGAAAGAAGAAACCAAACGATCATCGAAGCTGCTAGATCTATGCTTAGTGATTCTCATCTTCCAACTCAATTCTGGGCAGAAGCTGTCAACACTGCCTGTTTTACTCAAAATAGGCCGCTAATCGTCAAAAGATTCAACAAAACTGCCTATGAACTTTTCCATGGAAGAAAGGCATCTATCAGCTTTCTCCATATCTTTGGTTGTCAATGCTTCATCTTAAACAACAGGGATTCTCTTGGAAAGTTTGATCCCAAAGCTGACGATGGAATATTTCTAGGATACTCCTCACTATTTAAAGCCTTCAGAGTCTTCAATAAGAGAAGACAAACTGTAGAAGAAACCATTCATGTCACCTTTGATGAATCCCGCTTAGCAAATTCAAGACCTACTGCTGAAAACGAAGAACTGAATTAGTTGATGTTTTCTCATTATGGGGAATCAGAAGCAAATCTCAACCCTAAACCTTAGGTCAAAACCCAATCGCTGATGATGATCCTATCATCATTCCTAGCATGCAAACAAGTGAAGCTGAATCCTCTTCTTGGGTATCAGTTGTTCCCATAAACACTTTGCCTCCTTCTGAACCCTCAACCTCTGAAAATCCATCCACTTCTCAGCAATCAGTAAATGAAATTTCATCTGAGCTTCAACAAATCTTGCCTGGTATACCGGAATCTACTGCTGCTGAAGCATCCTCTTCAGTACCTCCAGAAGTTCTATCTAAGTCAGTGATTCAAGCTTCGGCTCAGCGATGGACTTTAAATCACCCAATTGATCAAATTCTTGGTGATCCAAATGCAGGTATTCAGACTCGACGAAGTTCAGGTAACATTTGTTTATTTGTTAATTTTATTTCTTTGATTGAACCAAAGAAAACTAATGATGCCCTCAAAAATCCAAACTGGGTGAGTGCTATGCAAGAAGAGCTGACTGAATTTGAAAGAAACAAAGTTTGGAATCTTGTTCCCAAACCATCTGACAAAACTGTGATAGGTACCAAATGGGTATATCGTAATAAGTTAGATGAATTTGGAACTGTAAAGCTAGACTAGTTGCTCACGGATACCAACAAGAGAAAGGCATAGACTATGACGAAACCTTTGCCCCAATGGCAATACTTGAAGCAATTCGACTCTTTCTAGCCTATGCAGTTCACAAAGACTTCAAAGTTCACCAAATGGATGTCAAGTCAACGTTTCTAAATGGAAACCTGAATGAAGAAGTCTATATTGAACAACCACCAGGATTCGTTGATCCTAAGCATCCAGAGTATGTCTATAAACTGGATAAGGCCCTCTATGGCTTAAAGCAAGCACCTCGTGCATGGTATGACACTTTATCCTCCTTTCTTATCACTGAAAAATTTGAACATGGTAAAAAATTGATAATACTTTATTTATCAGAAAGGTTAAAGGTCATATTATTCTTGTGGGAAATTAATTAAAATACCCAAAGTTTGACTTTGACTTGCAGAAATACCCAAAATGGCAACCCATTTTGCAGAAATACCCCATTTTTCCGCGATGGGGTTCGCGATCGCGGACCAGGCCCGCGATTTGGTCTGTGGTGGTCAATTATTTACACTTTTGACTTCTACCCTCGATGGGGGCCGAGATTTAGGGCAAAAAAATTGCAGTTTTGGTCTCTCTAGTTTTTAGGCTATCATTTTATGTATTTAAGGTTTTTTAGGTGTTTTTGCATTTTTTACTATTTTTTTTCACACGTATTGTCTGAGCTGTTTCAGGTATTTATTTAAAGTAATGTTCCTTTCCGTTTTAATGTATTTAATATAGAAATTAATTAAAGAAAATGTTTTCCATTTTAATTTTTGGTCCCTTTTTTCAACTAGGGTCTCTTTTGTTTGTTAAATTACAACGTAGATCACTTATGTTTGATAAATTACATGGGACGATAAAGTAGATAAAATCATGTTATATATAAAACAAGAGCACTAAGCATACAAGATTTATCATCCCAATCAAGGGAAATCAATGTTCAGATCGACGCTATCATATCTTATACTTCCATGTGGTTCAAGCTCCGACGGGCCCTGCGTGCTACTTCGTTGGCTGACTGAACGTCTACTGTTTGGCACGGTTGAAGGGGAGGGAGTTGGACACTCTCCACGAGTATGTCCTACGCATTGGTACTGAGTACATTTTTGCTGTATCAGACCTTCACCACGTGATGGACGTCGATCGTTCTTTCTCGGTCTTTCGGCTCTGTTCTTAGTGTTTAACGGTGGATAGCATGGCGGAAGGGGTCGGGTGGAGACACCCATGCTTCAGGGGGTCCAGTTGGATTTATTACCTCCTGATATATTTCCCAGTAAGTTTCGGACGTGAAGAAATTTACAGCCAAGTCGCTGCAATCTCTACGACCCATATATCTTGCAGTAGCGATGGCATGGCCGCACGGTAACCCATATTTTTGCCATTGAAAACATGAACAAATATGGTCGGTCATATCTACAATCGCGTCAAGTAGGTTATCACGAACCTAGTACCTCCCATACCCAATTTCGCTTACCCTCCATGCCGACGCCTGTCCCGCCCTGAGGAGAATTATCTCCTCCGCCTTTGGTGTGAGTCTATTACGCATCTCACCTCCTTTTCGGCGTCGAAGTTGGTACCACTCTTGTTGAAAGGCCTGGAAGTACTCCATAAGTTGTACAATCGGTAATCGACGCGCAAAATGGGAGAGTGCATTCACCGACTCTGCACTATTGGAGGTCAGAATGTCATACCGTTGTGCAGGAAAATGGGTCGTGAACCACTTCTCCGGTCCAACATCGTCCATAACTTTGGCTGCATCCTTGGCACTAACTCGTAGAACATTCATGTACCGGTCAAACTTCCGAGCCGTATACGCTCTGCATGCCTTCCAGTAGACGGCGTGGTGGGTGGTAATACGATTGTCCTTGGATTTGGCATTCATCTTCAAATGTCGACAACATAAGGCGTGAGGGGCGTTTGGGTACGTGGAAGAGATTGCGGCGCTTATGGAAGCAGCCCTGTCGGACATAAACACCAACCCTTCCGGGTCTCCGATAGCTTGTCTCAACATGGACAGAAACCAAGTCCACTCCTCCCCGGTTTCGGACTTGCCTACTCCGAAAGCTACGAGAACGATGGTGTTATTCCCGTCCATGGCAACTGCCAGGAACATCATACCCAAGTAAGGCCCCTTTAAATAGGCAGTGTCTATTACCAGGACACGACGCATATTTGCCAGAAATGTGCGGATCTGCAAAAACGTAGGTGGTTTATGTGTAAATATATGACGTGTTAATATACGTACCGTGGGTCCAAGGGAAACGAAGCACAACTCAAAACATCCCTTTGAATCGGTCCTTATCTGGGTGACTGTACCTGTATTTTGCAGCTGCAAATTATATAAATACGTTGGGAGTCGTTCATACGACTCCTCGAATGTGCCTCTGACCATTAGCAGTGCCCAGTGTTTGGGTAAAAAATCACACCTCACGACCGACGCTAGAAAACTCAGATAACATTTCCATAAGACCACTCTTGTATTAAGATAAGGTCTTACAGGTTGTTTACGAACGAGTACTCGGTCGTACGTTTTTTATGCTGGTCGTACGTTCCGTACGACCGACGTGTGAGACTTAAGACGGTCGTACGACTATACTAACCGTTAACAGTCAACATACGTTTCTTTTGTTCATTAATGCAGGTCTAAGAGCATTCATGGTGCAAACGGCCAGTAACGGACAAGTAATCAATGGCATTAAAAGCCCGACAGTGGTTACGAGACTAACCATCAAGGCACATTTAATGACCAGCGGAAGTTATTTAAAGGCCTGCTCTACAACCGAAGAAGGGACAACAACTATGATTGAATCTACATCTGCTCCATCTATTTTCTGAGCTATTTCACATCGAAAACACAACAAACTACAGAGCATTCGAACAAATATCGCTAAAGCAGCTCCGCACAACCACAGTTCGAACCGCACGACAGCAGACTTTCTTGCACGATTTACACACGACACACGACATTTACACACGACTAAGTTTATTTCTACATTCATCTGTAATCTGTTGTACACAAAACACCTGTTACAAAAGGACTTTCGCCCCTGTTTGGCGACTATAGTGCACCGTCGACTCTCACAAGTCGACCGCGGTTTTTTCCCTCGTTTTGGGGTTTTCCGTGTCACCAATTCTCTTGTCTTATTTACTTTTTCCTTGCGATTGTGTTGTTTGGTCTTGAGATACGTTTCTTTAGTTGGTAAAAGTCCACATCAACCTTAAGTTGTTCTTTTGGGCGATTTTTGGAATTAACAGTTTGGCGCCATCTGTGGGAACCCATTTAGAGAAAATCTCATACCATCACGTATATTGCTCTAACGATCTTGTGAAGTTCTTGTTACTTTTCAGGTAAATGGCAAATTATCAAGATCCCATGATTCAACTTCAATGCGAACTGAATGTGACTCGAAGTCAGATTCAAGCCTTGCATGAGCAGAATCAGAAAGCAGTCGCGGAAATCGCCTCTCTGAGGAATCCGTCAATGGGTAACTCCTTTGGACCTCAGAATGGTCCCCGACCTATGGGTACACCTATCGTAAGGCCCCAATTCCAGACAGGTCCAGGGTCATTCGCCAACAATCCAGGTCCGGGGCCATTTGTCAACAACCCTCATCAAGGGCAATATCCCCCTCAGTATTTGAGGCCGCCACCTTTGCATAATGGCGCCCCGCCATATTTCATCCCTCTCAGCGGGGATGCCAATGGTTCTTCATACGGGAACGGTACGACGACGACCATGAATTCAGGGGTCAACCCTCCAACAGGCGTAAATTCCGACCCCAATGACCCCGTCGCCCAGCGACTTAGGTTACTGGAAGATCAGAACGAGAAGATGTTGCCGTTGCTTTCCAAACTACCAGGCGCCGCTGTTCCCGTCGACGTCGAACCCCGCACAGAATTTCAAGCGTCGCCTTTCATTGACGCAATAGCAAGCATTGACGTTTCGAAGAAGTACAGTATTCCTGCTTTCACACCGAAATATTCAGGAATAACTGATCCAGCAGAACATATTGCACAATACAAACAATTGATGTGGACAGGTCAATCCCACATCAATATCAAGAAGTGTGTGTGTTCAAAATCTTTGGGGCGAATCTTACAGGTCCTGCTCTACAATGGTTGATCAACCTCAAACCCAAGTCCATCAGCAACTTCGCAGAGTTGGTCAACCAGTTTTCACAACAGTTCTCCAGCAGTCGCAAGATGGAGAAGCAGACCAGCGATCTGTACTACGTCGTCCAAAAATCTAGAGAATCCATCTGCAATTATTTCAGTCGCTTTAACGCATAAATGATCAGCATTCGGAATTATGACGTCAAGACTGCCATCGAGGCCTACAAGCGTGGTCTTGACAACAACACTACAGGATTGTACATCGATCTTACGAAATACCCACCTGAGAATTTCGAAGACGTACGGGCTAGAACTCTAGCTTACATGAGGGTCGAAGACGACTTAGTCTTCCTCCGTAAGCATTCCACTAACAAAAAATCGCTCGGGATCAAGAAGCCATATTTCAAATCCAAACCTAGCGTCAAGTCGGAGCCATCGTGCCAAATATCGAACGTTCGGTTCGACAAGAAAAAGAGCAATCCTACACCTCGATTCTCGCAATATCCTAAGATCTCTTCTTATGGATTCAAGGGAACGATGAAAGAACTAGTCGAAGCCCTTAGAAACATTCAGTCGTTTGTCTGATGGCCCAAGAATAGTGATAGGGATGACGACAACAAAGATAAGACCAAATGGTGTGACTTCCATAGCGACCATGGCCATACGACAGATAATTGCCTTGCTTTACAGAAGGAGTTAGCCTGGATCGTAACCAAGGGTCATCTGCAAGGCTTGATTACTAAAGAATCTACGCCAGTTGATGTCGTAAGACCGGCATCCCCCGTCCATGAAAAAGTCGTCAACTGTGACGGGTGGATCCAACGTCTGTGGTTTAACCTATTCGGCAGCCAAGCGGCATGCCAGTCAATTGTCGGGAGAATATCCCATTCCTCGGTCGTCCCGACCGAAACAAAAATTGGAACTGGAGGCGATGCCGATAACGTTCGATCAAGACGACCTCCAGGTTAGTTGGCAAAAACATCATGATGGCTTGATTATCCAGCTCACTATTGGCAACTGCTCGACCAAAAGATTATTGGTCGACGTGGGCAGTTCGGCCAACATCATTTTTCTAAGCACTGTCAAAGCTAAGGGAATCGATAAATCAGAGATCACCCGTCGATCGACGACTCTGATAGGATTCAATGGCGATTCTACCAACACTCTGGGAGAGATCATCCTCCCTGTGTACGCTAAAGGGGTCAATAAGCAAACAAGATTTAACGTTATTGACTGTTCATCAGCATACAACGTTATACTTGGTCGACCCTAGATCCACGACATGAAAGCGGTCCCCTCAACCTATCATCAGACGATCAAATTTCCGACGCCATGGGGAGTGCAAGAAATCAGAAGCGAGTAGAAGACCGCACGTGATTGCTATAAGGCAACATTGAAACCTCAAAGGTGAAACCCACATTGTGGCGACTATACACGATACGATCCAATCTATCCTTACGCCAGAAAAGGCAAATCCAGGTATCATCTTACAGTCACCACAAGGGGGCAGAATGTTGTACCCCATACGACACTATAGTCTTCAGCTACCGATCGTGGGCATAGATATAGCTCACGACTTGGGGGCAATCGGACCCCACGACCGAACGATAAACGTCACCGGGTATGTAACGCCCGTCAACGACACTCAGGTACTCAGGTATGATATACCAACCTTCTGAAGCTTTACATACGTCCTTAATCCCCCGATCCTTCGTAAGGCAGATAATGGACATCGCTGGTAAATCACATCCTGCCCCAGGGCAAGAAATTTTCCTGTTAGTCCTGTCGAATTATTTCTCTGAACGGACAGAAGTAGACGCTTACTCCCAGAATCGGGACAAAAAAGTCATCTCTGTCCTCCGGACTAACATTCTATGCAGGTTCGGAATTCCTTCCAAAATCATGAACGACAACGATCCACAAGTGATCGTACGTCTGGAGATCGTAGTATCAAATCTACGACCACAACCCCACACAGCTGGGCTATAGTACACTTTATTTTCTTCTTTACTTTCGATTTATTTCGACAAACAATTACTGACTTAAGCATCGGAGGGTCGTTGGTCAAACTAACGACCACCCCCAAATCTTATATTGCAGGCTCGTAGGATCGCACGAACGTCAGTCTTACGACATGCGTCGTGGGAAAACAAAAGTCTTTTAGACTACAAGGTTATGATGAATATGTCACGATCGATAAAGTCATATAACTCATGACTCATACGACGTAAACCGAATCTTACGATTCAATACATAGATCCTACGATCACAACAGATGCATTCAAATTTAAGTCATAAATACAAAGTCTTATGACTTAGACTCCGCGGTTTAGAATGTATATTCGGCCCAGTCGCCCGATCTCCTCCAAAGTCATTCTTTTCTTACGATTCAAACGAATTCTCTACGACTTAAAACAAAAGTCCTATGGTGATTAAGACACGGGTTTTACGATTTATATTATGAGAAACCAAACCCTCTACGACTTAGATACAAGTCTTATGATCTTCATCGTGAGGAACCAAGTCTCTGAGACTTGCATATCACAAAAGGAATCTTAGGATTCATTAAACAGGTCTTATAATCATTACATGTATTCTTTAACTAATTGTTGGAAACAAAAGTCGTGTGACTTGAATTCCATACTTAGAATACTTCGTCGGCCTCGGTCGCCCGATTACTTCACAATTACAAGTATCTCAGTCATACAGCTTTATGGCTAATTACACCCGTTCATTAAGTCTTATTATCTTCCTGTCTTGTTTTGTTCGTTCGCAACAAAGTAAAGAGTACGCGACAAAAGTGTAACAGAATTTCACTTGCATTTATACGATCAAAACTATACAAGCAAAAGGCATGACCGACTACAGTCGCCCCACCGTAAAAATAAAGATAAAGGTCAAGGCAGAGGAGAGTCCTCAGCGACCTCCTCGTCACCAGTTACTAGGCATGGCAAATTGCCCCGCCCCGCCCCGAAACCCGGTCCACCCGCCCCGATCGGGGCCGGGGATTCCCCGCCAAACCGGGTACCGAGGCCGGGGCCGGGGATTCCCCATTTAAGAAAACCGGGGACGGGGCCGGGGATGGGGGTCCCCGACCCGCCCCGGACCCGGTATATATATATATATATATATATATATATATATATATATATATATATATATATATATATATTAAAAAATGTATATTTATATTAAATATATATATATATATATTAAAAAATGTATATTTTTATTAAATATATATATATATATATTAAAAAAAATTATATATTTTATTAGTAATTAAGGGTTGACCGGGGTTGACCGGGGTTTGACCGGGGCCGGGGGAGGGTATCACAAACCGGGGCGGGGCCGGGGCCGGGGGATGGTATTACAAACCGGGGCCGGGGATGGGGGTCCCCGCCCCGTTGCCATGCCTACCAGTTACGTCGACTTCAGCGTCAGTCGGGTCCTCTTCTTCGAGCTTGTCTTCTTGGTCGAGTTCTTCCTCGTCCCCGACTTGCTCCAAGAAGGTTTTGACCTCTTCTTCGGCTCCAGTCATAGGGTTTAACCCCCGTAAATGGTGACGCATAATCGCCGCTTTAACCCTCAAACGGGTTAAAGCTTCAAAGGACAGGAGTCGCTCCTCCAAGGAGACGACCTCCTTCCCCTTCCCCTTCGCCTCCATAAGCGAACTAAGGTCCCCGACCTGCTTTTCGCCCTTGGCCAGGGAAGCCTTAGTTGCTCCTAATTCCGCCTCCGTCGCAGAGGACTTCTCCAAGGCTTCTGTTGTAAGATTTATGCAACCTTAGAGATTCACTTAAAATAGAACTCAGTGCAAGTATACACCTCGAACTACTATCGTCTCGTAACAAATAATAATGGTAAAAATACCAGATATCGATCCACAGGGAAAACTTGTGAAAGCTTTTCAAAAGTCCAGTCTTTAAAAACCGATTTCAGATGGCGAATTCGAAAACAGATTGTTTGATTGGTTGGTTTGAGTTATCAACTAAAAATCAATTCTAGAGAAGAAGCACAGGGTGCAAAGCTCCATAAAGATGAGAATAAGTGATTCAGCAAAGAGGTATTATAACATTCGGCCAGTCCTCCAGCACAAGTGCTATAGGACTGCCACAGTACCAACTATCGGTTCAAACGGCCTCCCAAAAGTACACACTGGTCAACGTGCTATCGATACGATATCATTTATGTTAGACTTCGTGAATCCTAGCACAACACAGTGTTACCATCCTACCCCGTTAGAGTATAGTACTTGTCAGGCACTAAAACTATTTAGTAGTCTTCTCTTATCATTTCAGTTAATTAAACTTAACCTTAACACTGGATGTTAATGCATTTTCATACATAAAATTAGTTGTCAGTTAATTAAATGTAATCTTCAATGTAAGATTAATCACCTGAAACGAATACTCAAATACAATGTTATATTCAATATACCTCTTCACTTTCACACAGATTTTACATCTAAACTTTGCTTTACACCCCAAGCTCAGGCGATTAGCCCATCATGGCTTGATTTCTTCTTTCGAAAGGTGTGAAAAACGTAAATGACATAAATGGAAAATACTGAAAGGAAATTGCAAGAAAGTAAATTACAGAAATGGAAAGACGGAAATTAAAATGCAGGAATTTCAACAACAAGAAAATAAAGACAGAAATAAGGACTAAAGATGTAAGGAAACAAGAATAACCAACTATCGTGGTAACTTGGTCGCCAAGTTATGGAAACTTGTCGCACAAGTTACGTCACAAAACTACTACTTGCCTTGAAAACGTTGGAACTTGAAATACTAACTTAAACGACCAAAGTTTACGGATTTTAGAAGGAAGGAACTCCAAACTAAAAATAACGAGTCTTGAGAATTTAAGTAAGCAACTTGAACAATATCGAGAACTTTGAAACTTTGCAAGAATTGGAAATCAAACACTAGAAATTACTTCGAACTACTTTGATTCAAACTTGAAACCGAAAGCTTTAGCATACACTGAAATCGTAACCAAAAGTCTGAATATTAAGGGGTAACTAGACAGCAACTAAGAGGTAAATAAAAGCTAGATAGCAAAATGCAAGAAACTAATTAATTGTAGCAAGTAAAAAAGGGTGATTCTAAGAGTTAACAAGCCATCTATATATAGGGGAGTTGATTGGAGACAAAGCAATAAAAAGCTGGTGATTGAGACTGATGTCCCATGTACTTCTTGTCCCCTCCAAAAGTCAACTCAGCCCATTGGTCTTCAAAAGAGGCTTCGGCCCACAGATTAGCAAAAAGGCCCAACTGCTCACTCCTCCAGCACTCCTGCAGCATCCATTCCTATAGCATCACTACAGTAGTGTCCAGCCCAAATCTGAAATCATTTAAAACAGGCCCAATTAAGATCCAAAAGTACACAAAACACCATTAATTCATGCATGACACCTAAAACACAGAAAATGCTAAAAAACTAATAAAAAGGACTCAAATTTGGACTTTGGGCAAATAAAACAGACTAAAAACCTATTAAAACGGCTAAAATAGGGTTAATAAATTAACCCTATCACAACCTCAAACTTAAAACGTTGTTTGTCCCCAAACAACAATAATAAATAGAAAGAAAGACTCAATTTTCTAAAAGACTTAAGACCTAAAAAAAATAGACCATGTTTCAATCATAATCATAATGCAAACCAACTGTTTTAGCACAACTTGTTCAAAGCATGAGTAGCATGAAACCAATAGCCCTTCATAAACCGAATTTATTCATGTAAGCACATAAACACACCCTCATAGCCAACATGTACTTCCCTAGTTTTAACAAAAATCATCAAGGCATATTGTGTTTGGAATTTGGGTATGCATTTGGCTTTTCCTTTGCTTTTGATGCTTAGCCTTTTTCCACTCCCTCACTTTGTTCACTCAATGGCACAATTTTACTGCCATTCATCTCATATTGAAGAATAAGGTGGACTCATTGGTCTCTTTTTAACATTTGGGTGTCTTTGACACACTTTTAAGCACAAAAAGAGCACTTATGATAAACCCAGATCTAGCAATCAAATATAGAGAGAGAATCTAGAGAACAAACTTGTCATTCATATATTGATCAATGAGTTACAAATGACAATAAGCATGAAGTGTTCTAGATTGTTACATACAAATGAACTAGACAAGCCTATTTATACCCATAGCGTACAAGGTATAAAGGCATTATGAACTAATACAGTACATTGACTTTACAGTAAATCTTGAATACAATAATGCTCTAACAATCTCCCCCTTTGGATTCAAGATTTAAAAATATAACAACAGTCTTCAGCTCTTTGTAAAGTCAATCTTCTCAAATAGACACTCTATCAAACCATCTTCAAGTCTTGTACATGAAAAACAGATCTTTGCAGCTTTATCAGTCTTTGACAAACAGTAACTTCTCGTATCCTTCTTGATGCAAGAACCTTAGTTCTCATATTAATTTTCTCATATTAAAAGGATCCGAAACCATCAATTTGGATGTAGACAGATCCGAAATCAAGAGAATTTGGATCAGTAGAATGCGAAACCATCAGATCTCGGACCAAGAAGGATGCGAAACCATAAGAATTCGGATGCAAGAGGGTGCGAAACCATCCGTTTTGTATCAAGTTGGATACGAAACCATGGAATCCGGATGTAGAAGGGTGCGAAATCATGGGGATTCGAATCAATAAGGGTTCGAAACCATGGGATTCGAATCAAGTAGAGTGCGAAATCAAGGAATCCGGATCAAGGCAAGTACGAAATCAACGGAATTCGAATCAAGTAGGGTCCGAAACCATGAGAATTCGTATCATGAAGGATGCGAAACCATGCCGAATCTAAATAAATGGAATCTGAAACCATTTGAGATAGGAATAGAGAGATGCGAAACCATCCACATTGTTGAACTTTTAGGTGTAAGCACATTCCGAAACTCTCAGAACTAAGATAACCAAATTCAGCAACATTTCAGACTTCACATGATCCGAAACCAATGCAATTTTGAACAATCCGAATCCAGCATGCGAATTTTGGACTTCTTGTATTTTGAATTATTTCTTGAACTTAGTATCTTCATATCTTTGATCTTGAATTATCTTCGACATGAAATTGAATTAAACATTTCTCCCCCTTTTTCGATGATAGTGAGCATCATGATCATCGAAAACCTTTTTCAATTTAAGTCGCATTTCTGAGTATTACTAACAATCTCCTCCTTAATGAATAACCTTGCTCCCCCTAAAAATAATAATTCTGGAGCAATTTGTTTTCTCCCCCTGAAAGTATGCATATTTCATTAAAGAATTATTCATTTCAAATACAGTGCTTTAATGAAAACATTTATACAAGGAAAAAAATCATTGAACTTCATTTTATAACTACTAACATTTGATCATTTGAAAGCTTTACAAAAGAAATCCAACTTAATGAAGTATACCAGATTTTTCAATCAAATGAAATCAAATGCATGTGTTTGGATTCAAAAACAAGACATCATTGCATATCAAGTTAAAAATGTTCAATTTCAACCCCTTTATTAAATCTATTTAGTGTGCTAGCATGCGAAATATGATTAGCATCAAGCATATGCAATTCTAAAACATATAAGAATACTTTGCTCTACTCACACTATTTGTACAAAATCAGGATTTTCACAAATTTACGGGTTTATCGCGACTTTGTATTTTTCCCAAGTTTCAAGAGATGTGCGTTCATTGGCATATTTTATGTTTGTGCACATTGGCATCTTTTAATTTTGTGCTCATTGGCATCTTTTGATTTTGTGCACATTGGCATCTTTTGATTTTATGCTCAATGGCATCTTTTAATCAAAAAGTTTAGTAAGAATAAGATGTACCGTTAAACATGACTTTCTATCTGGTTCTATAGCAGGATTTGGGTTAGCAAATCCCAGACCAGTTGGTCTTAGGTGCTAGGTGTCGAGCACCCCTTAGAACTTAATTTCCCAAACCAGAAAGGCCACATCGATATATCTTAAACCCATTTGTACCAGTAGAACATGGCTTTCTATCTGGTTCTATTGCAGGATTTGGGTCAGCCGATCCCAGACCAATTGATCTTAGGGACTAGGTGTCTAGCGCCCCTTAGGACTTACTCTCCCAAACCAGAAAGGCCACAGGTACAAACTTTCAAACTAAATGATAGTGCATAATTTTATCTCAATCACTTGGTTCTAAAACATAGTGCTTCCCCCATATTTTCGTTTCCATCCATCATTTTGACAAATAGACTTTTTGAGCATTATATTCTATATAAGTCCAGATTTCCATAATTTTGAGCATTCAGCATAATTTCATTCATGTTTTGCTGACCTTTCGATTTATTTCAGAAGTGAAAGATGAAACAAATATAACTCAGATAATACAAAAACACTTGTAAAATCACCCTTGACACACATTTCATTCATGGAATGAAAATTAAAAAAATTTCATCTCATTGAATTAAATTTGTAAAGATTCAAACATTCAAAGCAGTAGAAATAAAACATAATGCAATGTTACCTTTCACCACTTGTTCCTTGAAACAGAAAGATGTGACAGTTAAGGATATCACCTGAGAAGTATGAGTTCTAAACTGATTTGTTTAGAAGTCTTAGTCTTTGAAGTACGGGTCCTGAACTGAATTGTTCAGAAGCCATAGTCGTTGAAGCACGGGTTCTAAACTGAGATGTTTAGAAGCCACAGATCTTTGCTCCCCCTTAATGGTACATATACTCTTCAAAAAAATTCACCGCTTCTCTTCTGTTTTCAATCATGTGTGTGGTATACATGTAACATTCAGCACAACACATGATGAACCTATAAAACAGATTAAGCAGATTTTGGTACCCAACGGCACTTGGGTCCTAGTGTGTTAGGTGTAGATTTCTTATTAGGAATACTGTAAGTACCGTACCAATAAGAAGTATAATCTTTATGTACAAAATCATTTGATCCACAGTAAGAACAACAGATTTTCTTATGTGCCAACCTAATCAGATGATTTGCGGAATGAATAGGATTAGGTTTAGCAGAAGATTTACCTTTCGGCACATTGTTCTTCTTTGCTTTTGATGTGGATGCAGAAGATTTTGGCACTTCTTTCTTCGAAATTGTTGTGCCTTTGACTCTCCATTCCATCTTCACCTTCTTGA
Organism: Saussurea involucrata; assembly: GCA_033807775.1. NCBI lineage: Eukaryota > Viridiplantae > Streptophyta > Magnoliopsida > Asterales > Asteraceae > Saussurea > Saussurea involucrata. Next base: position 250,075,011 of record CM066321.1, on the reverse strand, counting down.
AGACTGGAACTTCTTCAGTTTTGGAAGTATTAACTTTAGGCACATTTGAATCCTTATCCGATTTATCAAGTAAATGATAATAGAAGAGATTTGTTAAACGAATCTGATCTTTTGAGAAATCAGTTGATCTATTAAATTGTTTAGAAGGAATGTTTTTAAAACTTGAACTTGAAGCAGTTTTAAAAGAGCATTCAGAATCATTTGAAATAACAAATGGAGTCTGAAAGTTAGTATCAGGATTGACCTGATTTGAGACATCAAATTTAAAAATGATGTCTTCAAGTTCTTTGACTTTGTTTATCAAAACATTTTTCTCTTTAAAGATTAGATCAAATTTCTTTTGGAGATTAGATTTGATCAATTGATCCTTCATAATATCAGTTGATAAAGCAGATAATCTTTTGGTAAGATTAAGAATCGCATCTTCAAAATATTCGCGTTCCGATTCAAAATCTTTTTCTAAAAACTTTCTTTTATCAGTAATCTCTCTGGAAATTTCCATATTTTTCTTTTTAAGGGTTTTACTTTCCTTTTCAAAGAGATTTTTCTTTTCCGCAAAATCTTTTCTTTCTTTTTCCAAAAGATTTTCTAAATCAGAGATTTTCACGGAAAGTTCAGAACTTTTAATCTCGAAAGATTTTCGTTCACTTTCAAATTTAGCTCTTTCTTTTTCGAGCTTGTCTTTTTCTAAAAATAAAACTTTCTCAAAGTCAGAAACTTGTTTTGAAAGTTTTATACATTTCAGCTCAGTTTCTTTCTTTTCTTCAAGAGAAAATTTTGACAGTTTTCTCTTTAGATCAGCATTTTCACTGTCCAAACTTTTTCTTTTATCTTGAACTTCTTTTAATTTAGCTTGTAAATGCAAGTTTCACTTCCCTCTCTTTTCTTCCCTACTCTTCATATCAGCATTTTCTCTTTGAAGAGTTGTTACTTTCTCTTGAAGATTCTCGATTTGATCGTGCAGACTTGAGTTGTCTCTCTTTGCTTCAAGATCTGCAATATAAACGTCAAGATCAGTAACTCTTTTAATAAGTTTATCATTTGAAGAAGAAATGTCTAAAATTTGTCTCTTCAGATTTGCATTTTCTTCCTCCAATGCTTTTATACTTCCTTGAAGCTCCTTCATGTCATCTTGATGAGTTGAAGGATTTGAAGTATTAGTTTTAACAAAATTTTGCTTCAAACCTTCACCACTGGATTTAACAATGGTTTGCTTCAAACTTTCATTATTAGATTTAACAAAAGTTTGTGGCGTTGAAGGTATTTCTGTTATAAGAACTTGTTGCAAAATTTCATTATTTGGTTTAACAAAAACTTGTGGAGTTGGAGGAATCTCCTTTATAAGAGTTTGTTGCAAACCCATCTCTCTTTATGGTATTGCTAGAAGTTGATCTTTCAGAAAATCAAGCAGAAAGTGTATAAAATACACTATTGAAAAAAATTTATATAAATTTTTTTTTTGAAAACCTCTTAAAGTGTATGAAAAACACTATAGAAAAAATTTCGGAATAAATTTTTTTCTCAAAATACTCTTTTTTTTTAATCAACACGAATTCGGATCAAGAAGGATTCGAAACCACGGAATCCGGATGTATAAGGATCCGAAACCAACAGATTACGGATCAAGAAGGGTGCGAAACCAATGGATTCGGACCAAGAAGGGTTCGAAACCAATGGATTCGAATCAATAAAGGTTCGAAATCTTTGGTTTCGATTCCTCAAGGGTTCGAAATCTTTGGATTCGGATCAATAAGGGTTCGAAATCTTTGGTTTCGATTCCTTAAGGGTTCGAAATCTTTGGACTCGGATCAATAAGGGTTCGAAATCTTTGGTTTCGATTCCTTAAGGGTTCGAAATCTTTGGTTTCGATTCCTTAAGGGTTCGAAATCTTTGGATTCGGATCAATAAGGGTTCGAAATCTTTGGATTCGGATCAATAAGGGTTCGAAACCATGATGAACAGTAAACAATGAAGGATCCGAAACCAAAACTTAAACAAATATCACTTCTCTTTGTGATCCGAAATCCTTATGAATGATCCGAAATATTCATGAATGATCCGAAACCTTCACTTAAACACCAAAAATCACTAAATTAGCCATAACTTTTTCAATTCTTGATCAATTGTTATGAAATTTGCACAAATTTGTTCGAAATTTGAATCCACGCACTTTCTTAGTTGATTTCAAATTCCAAATCGATCAAATTAATCGACTTTTGATCCAAAAACAGTAAGAACAAGTTTTTCAAACAAACAGATGTAAAATGATCAATTCGATGAATTTTATGCAGAATTTGGTAGAAACTCGTGTATTAAAGATGATCAGGGATGAAAAACGAGTTCAGTGATGTAAAATTTCAATCCAAAAGATCAAAAATGACTGAAAAGTCAAATTCTGGATGAATAGTAATCGAAGAAGGGTCAGAAATCATCATGAACAGTAAACTCTGAAGGATCCGAAATCTTCAGCTTTAGTGTAAAAAATCTTCAATTTGGTCTTTGATCTGCTTGAATTTTCTGTTTAGCTCTGATACCAATTGATAAACCCAGATCTAGCAATCAAATATAGAGAGAGAATCTAGAGAGCAAACTTGTCATTCATATATTGATCAATGAGTTACAAATGACAATAAGCATGAAGTGTTCTAGATTGTTACATACAAATGAACTAGACAAGCCTATTTATACCCATAACATACAAGGTATAAAGGCATTATGAACTAATACAGTACATTGACTTTACAGTAAATCTTGAATACAATAATGCTCTAACAACTTAGCTTCCTGAAAGATCAGTGAGGTTTGCCTTAATACGTGTTTGGCAAATCTTACCCCACCTCAAACTTGAAATGGACAATGTCCCCATTGTCAAGGAATATAAGAGCAGAAAAAGGGTTGTTTGGGATTTAAATTATGGCTCATTGAGGAAAATACCCTTGATGATTTACTCTTAACAGGTTGGAAAGCTGTTGGGTGAGCTATTGTAACGTCCCCAAAATTACAAGGAATTTAAATTTTCAAAAATAATGCATTTCACTATAATCAAACCACAAGTTAACAAATCCCATTACAATAAAAATAAACGTCGTTGATTTAAACCGTCAGACAAAGTTAAGCAGCGGAAAAGTTATATAATTAAATCCCAATTTAATAAAAATTTAACTTAAACAGTCTTCGCCTTGCGCCCGTGTGTACCGTCATGCCCGACTGCTACTCGCACCTGAAATCATAAGATATTGGGAAGGGGTAAGCACGAAGCTTAGTGAATTCAAACCATAAATAGGATCGCAATTATATCAGCATCACCCTTAAACAGCTAGTTATCGCAACCAACTCATACCATGCAATCACGTCTTGCACCCAATTTTATATATACCAAATACACCAAATATACCAGCACATATTTTTCTTGGAACATCCATCAAGAAAATATATCACGATTAATAATAAGCCTTATACTTCTTGGAACGACCATCAAGAAGATATAATCGCAACTCATTATACAAACACATATACTTCTTGGAACAACCATCAAGAAAATATATCACCATTAACAATAAGCCTTATACTCCTTGGAACGACCATCAAGAAGATATAATCGCAACTTATTATACAAACACATATACCTCTTGGAACAACCATCAAGAAGTACATCAATCACGGTTCAATATATATACACAATTATATATACCCCATAACACAATAATATCAGCAAACAATCATAACTATCACACTCGAGCTATAGTAACACAAATATAATTCCCATCCTATTTAGTGAGAGAACTCACCTCAAAAGCAAAGCTTATGTCCTCAACACCAACACGAACCGGCCAACACCAGCTCACCTTTTTCCACCTAAATAAGTGTTAACAAATGTCAACGTGACGCCCCAACCCAAAGCCACGACTACTAAATTATAAAATACATTTTCCAGTTTTTACTCTCAACACACAGGTCTATTCGGGACCTGTTTAACCCCTTATAAACTGATAAATCCAGAAATATTTTACGATAATCACAAATTCCCATGTCTTAGGGTTCCAGGGACATATCGCACGCACTCTAACAATTTTTCTACAATTTACTATGGATTTTACAAAACCGACTTGCAGCACAGTGAAAAAAACAGGACCTTTCAGTACAAAACAGCAACTTGACACTAGCTATGGTCCGAACTGGTTTTTCTGTAAAACATAAGAAACTTACTAGACTCAGAATGGGAGCTTTTGGCACTTATTTCACCCCAATACAATGTCCCTAGATAAAGTTATGGCTTTCCCAAAACAGTGGCAGAAACTGTGTAATTCACATGAAATGACAAATAATGCTTATTAACCCATTAAACCATAGCTTAACCCAAACAGACCCGGAAGGCATACTAGTTTCTGAATAAAGGTTAACCTAGGCTGGACAACAGCCGTGCACCACCCACTGCCGCCTCCGGTGGTGGTGGTGGCTGACGGCGGCGACGGTGGTTACGGTAACACCCTTGACGAAACCTCTCAACACCGCCCGTCCCGACTCACCCGCAATCTCACACCCGCATACACCCACACACCCGCACATACACGCACCCACCCTGCCGTCACCCGGCGGCGTACAGCGGCGGCCCCACCGCCGGCAGCCGTGGCTGCGGCGGTGGTGGTGGCGGTTTACCATTTTCCGACGAGAAAACCTTAAATAAAACGAATGGAATACTTACCTTGACGCGACCTTCTTCCTCTACTTTTCCGACCGAAACGACGGTGGTTCTCTCACGCCGGCGACCTCCTTCCTCCTCTTCTCCACTCTCGCTCTCTTTCTCTCTCGGTTTCTCTCTCTCTCTCTCTTTCTTTCTCCGGCCGGCGACAACAAAAGGGAAGGGGGGAAGAAGAAGCCGTAGGGTTTTCTTTTTTCTAATCTTACTTCTTCTTTGCTTCTAATTCACGACACCCACCCTCAAAATAATATGGGTTTCGGTTCTTGGTTGCATGGGCCGAAACCAAGGTATGTTTTGGCCCTTGACACAAATGGTCCCTCAACTAAAAACCTTTTCGCAACTAACCAAAATTCCGACATTTTTAACGATTAGGTCCAATTCGTCTAACCCCGTTAACGGAAACCACAAAAAATAAAATTAAAACAAAAGGATTTATAACAAGAGATTACATACCGGGATACGGGCTTTACAGCTATGCTGACAGTTTACACTTAGACAAACAACACATCAGATTATTGTGGCTATAAGTACATACCAATCATACCAAGGCAGTAGTGAAAACAATGGTGCATGCATACAGATTGTCAAATAAACAGAGTCATGAAAATCAGTTCCCAAGAAAAACATTAAAGCCGAAAAGCAAAGATGAGAATGGGAAGTTCCCACCTCAAACTTGCTTATACACATGACTTAATGGTTTGACAAGATCTGTCAAGTGACAGTTTCACACATAAATCAGCAAATGATCCCAACAAGCCAAGCTTATGCAGCAATGACCAAGGATTAAGACACAATAACACTTAACACGGACTCAAACTGGACTCCAAAGCTGAAACCTCAAAATATAAACTAAAACATAAAATTATTCTACAAGAAAAAGGGGAGAATGGCAGAACCTGTCATATTCAGGCTGAGTAGGAGATGAGTGGATCTGCAGCATGGATTTCGGTGGTGGTGGTACTTGGTTGATGGGAGTAGCATCACTGGGGTTCTCTTCGTGTTGGGTATTGGTATTGGGATCGTGTTCAGGATCATCAGAAGAGAACACTCTCCTTCTCGCTTTTGACTTGGTTTTTGCCATGAAGATGGTTAAACAGGGGGTAGCAGAATTTTAGATGTAGAAAGTAGGGAAATGGGAAGGAAAGGGGGGTTTTATCAAACAAAGGTTATCGTTGGCTTAATGGAGAAGGGATGATGCTTGGAGAAGATGATTCCAGCCGAGAATGGGAGAGTACGAGGTATCAAATCGTACTTGAGAAGGGTTGGTTCCAGGGAAGAGTACAATGGGGGTGTACTATAGGGACGAGGAAGATGGTGAACAGCTTAGAAATTGTACTGGGGCTAGGTTTTGGTTTCAGAAAACAGTACCAAAAATGTACTTGTGAGGGATGAAGAAGAAGGTCAACAGTGGCTATGGTGGTTTCCGATGAGTTTTCTGGCAAAAAGGATGATGATGAAGTCAGACCATCATCACAACTCTATGACCGTTTGAAATGACCCCAAGAGTCATCTACAAGACTCGGGTCATGGGCTTCAGCTGATGGGCCTGCTTCTTTCGATCTGGTCCTGAAATAACACAAACACATCAAAGCATACGGGCCCAAATGGTTTTAAGGCCGAGTGAATTCAGCAAAGTTGCCAAAAATAAAAAATTAGAATACTAATTAAAAAAAATATTCTAGAATAATTAAACAACAAAAATCAAGCAACTATTTTTGTTCTTTTTATGTTTATTTGAATGTTTTTGTATTTTATTATTTTATGCATATATATACAGACATATATAAGAAAAACTATTGATTATTCATCAGGCTCGACAACCGTATAAGGTTGTGGTGGTGCTTCAGTTGGGTCAAAAAATGGTTTGACTCTATGACCATTGACTTTGAAAGTAGTACCCCGTTCTGGATCAATGAGTTCAACTACACCATAGGGGTACACTTTGGCAACACGATAAGGTCCAGTCCATCTTGAGTTCAGTTTTCCAGGAAAAGGTTTTAATCTTGAATTGAACAGAAGGACCTTTTGACCCTCGTAGAGGTCTTTTGGAAGAATCTTTTTGTCATGCCATTTTTTTGTATTTTCTTTATATAACTTGGCATTTTCATAGGAAAAGTTCCTATGTTCTTCCATCTCACAGAGTTGAAGAGTTCTTTTCTTACCAGCTTCATCCAGATTCATGTTGAGTTCTTTTATGTCCCAATAAGCTTTATGTTCTAACTCAACTGGCAAATGACAAGCCTTTCCATAAACCAATTTGTAAGGGGACATTCCAATAGGGGTTTTGAAAGCAGTCCGATAGGCCCATAAGGAATCATCCAATTTAGAGGCCGAGTCCTTCCGGTGTGGTTTAACCATTTTTGCTAAAATTCCTTTTATCTCCCTATTTGACAACTCAGCCAAACCATTGGTTTGAGGGTGGTAAGCAGTTGCCACCCTATGCTGAATGTTGTATTTTTCAAGAACTTCCTCTAACAACTTGTTTATGAAATGGGTGCCTTCATCACTTATCAATGCTCGGGGTGTACCAAATCTTGTGAAAATTTGTTTTTGCAAAAATTTTACAACTGTCCGGGCATCATTGGAATGGCAAGCCAAAGCTTCCACCCATTTGGTCACATAGTCTACAACAAGTAAAATGTAGGCACAATTATTGGAGATTGGAAAAGGTCCAATAAAGTCTATGCCCCAAACATCAAATAATTCTACTTCTAAAATTCCATTAAGGGGCATTTTATTTCTCTGAGAGATATTCCCACTTCTTGGACACTCATCACAACTTTTTACAAAGTTATGAGCATCATTGTACAAAGTAGGCCAGAACAACCCAGATTGTAAAACCTTTGTTGTTGTCCTACTTCCTCCAAAATGTCCTCCACATGGTCTTGTATGGCAGTGCTGTAAAACTGATGTCATTTCTTCTTGTGGTATGCATCTTCTGATCATCTGATATGCACAAATTTTAAACAAAAATGGGTCATCCCATAAATACTTCTTGGAATCATAGATGAGCTTTTTCTTGTGGTGTTTACTAAACTCTTTAGGAATGACTCCACAAGCCAAATAGTTTACAATGTCTGCAAACCAAGGAGCTTTGGCATGTTGTATAGCCAAAATCCTTTCATCAGGAAATGTCTCACAAATCTCACCACTATAAACAGGTTTGTCTTGTTTCTCCAACCAAGACAAATGGCCAGCCACTTGATTATCCACACCCTTTCTATCAATGATTTCCAAATCAAACTCTTGTAACAACAAGACCCACCTTATTAGCCTAGGTTTTGCATCCTTTTTAGAAATCAAATACTCTATTGCAGCATGATCTGTGTGAAGAATTACTTTAGTACCAATCAAGTATGATCTGAATTTTTCAAAAGCAAAAACCACATCTAATAATTCCTTTTCAGTAGTGGTGTAATTGATCTGAGCATCATTGAGAGTTTTACTGGAATAGTAAACAGGATGGAATATTTTATTTTTCTTTTGACCCAAGACTACTCCAACTGCCCTGTCACTAGCATCACACATAATTTCAAAAGGTTGGGACCAATCTGGTGCTATTACCACAGGGGCAGTAACCAATGCTTCTTTCAACGTGTTAAAAGCTTTTCTGCAATCTTCATTAAAATTAAATACTTGGTCATTCTGTAGCAATAAACAAAGAGGTTTTGAAAATTTTGAAAAATCTTTTATGAACCTCCTGTAAAAACCAGCATGTCCCAAAAAACTTCTGATACCTTTGACTGTTGTTGGTTCAGGCAAATTTGAAATGACTTCTAATTTGGCCTTATCAACTTCTATGCCTCTTTTGGAAATTAGATGTCCCAACACAATGCCTTCTTTCACCATAAAATGACACTTTTCCCAGTTTAAAACCAAGTCTGTTTCTTCACATCTTTTAAGACTCTTTTACAGGTTTTGTAAACATAAGTCATATGATGTCCCATAAACTGAAAAATCATCCATGAAGATTTCCATGGAAGTTTCTAACATGTCATAAAAAATAGACATCATGCATCTTTGGAAAGTGGTTGGGGCATTACAAAGTCCAAAAGGCATTCTTCTAAATGCAAAGGTTCCAAATGGACAAGTAAAAGTGGTCTTTTCTTGGTCCTCAGGTGCAATGGTGATTTGATTGTAACCAGAGTAGCCATCTAAGAAACAATAAAACTCTTTTCCTGCCAGTCTGGCTAGCATTTGGTCAACAAAGGGTAATGGAAAATGGTCTTTTTGAGTAGCTTTGTTAAGCTTCCTATAGTCCATACATATCCTCCAACCAGACACTACCCTAGTAGGTATAAGTTCATTCTTCTCATTTGGTACAACAGTCACTCCACCCTTCTTGGGTACACATTACACAGGACTGACACATCACACATGTACTACTAGCAATAGGATAGATTATGCCTGCATCAAGCCATTTTAAAATCTCCTTTTTGACAACTTCTTTCATCACAGGATTGAGTCTTCTTTGCGGCTCAACTGATGTGAAGTTTTTATCTTCCAAAATGATTTTGGGCTTATGCCCTTAAGATCAGCAATGGTCCATCCTATGGCTTTTGTGTGAAGTTTTAGAATTTTGACCAATCTTTCCTCTTGTTCAAGTTCTAGTGATGATGAAATAATGACAGGAAACTTCCCAAGGTCCTCTAAAAAGACATATTTTAAATGTGATGGAAGTTGTTTCAATTCTAAGTCTGGTGCAACTTCTAAGGATGGGACAAGAGTCTTCCTATCCTTATGATCTAAGGTCTCAAAAGCAGCAATTTCCTGTGGTGTTTCCAGGTTTTCAAAATCTTCCTCACTATCAGAATCTTCTATTCCCAACATTTCTCCCAAGCTTTTGTCTTGACACCAAGTCTCTATCATGCTCAGAGTGGAGCATTCTTCAACTTCTTCAGGGTACCTGAGAGAATCAAAAACATTAAAAGTTACCTCTTGGTCATGAACTCTCATGGTCAGCTCTCCCTTTTGGACATCTATCAATGTTCTTCCAGTGGCTAGAAAAGGTCTTCCTAAAAGGATGGGGATATCTTTGTCAGCTTCAAAGTCTAGTATGATAAAATCAGCTGGAAAGATAAACTTATCAACTTGGACTAGGACATCCTCAATTTTTCCTTTAGGCCAGGCTATGGTCTTATCAGCCAGTTGCAGGGAAACAGTGGTAGGTCTAGCTTCACCTATGCCTAAGGTATTGAAAATGGATAAAGGCATAAGGTTTACACTAGCACCTAGGTCACAAAGGGCTTTTCCTACTTTCTTTCCTCCTATAGAGCATGGAATTGTGAAACATCCAGGATCTTTCATTTTAGGGGGAATTTTACTGGACAACAAAGCACTACATCCTTCAGTCAGAGCTATTGTCTCATATTCAGTCAACTTTTTCTTTTTGCTCAAAATGTCTTTTAAAAACTTTGCATAATTTGGCATTTGCTCAATAGCTTCAACCAAAGGTATGTTTATGTGCAACTGTTTAAAAACATCAAGAAACTTTTTAAATTGAACTTCTTCCTTATTATTCCTCATCCTTTGGGGGTAGGGAATGTAAGGTGTGACTGAACTAGAGGGGTCAATCTTATGAAGGAGAGGTGCTTGTGTGGGTTTCACAGTTGGAATCTCTTCAGTCTTGCAGGGTGCTATAGGACTGGGCTGTAGGAGTACTGTAGGACTGCCACCAGAGTGTGACACATCAACTACTGCACTTTCTTTGGAGTTCTGGACTTTCTTAGGTGCATCAGGGAACAGCAAGGGGTAGTCTAATTTAGTAGGAATGACTTGAATATTAACAGGCTTATCGCTAGCTTTGGTCCCACTAGTGCTATAGGACTGGTCTATAGGTATTGTAGCAGCAAAATTTGGTTTTGCCTTTTTCTTTTCTGGTTCTGCTTTGTTTGTTTCTTCTTTTCTGGGATTTTCTTCTAAGGGCCTTCCACTTCTTAAAGTCACAACCTTAACCTGCTCTTTTCCATCTCGTCGTGGAATCTCTGTATCACTAGGAAGAGTTCCTACTGGTCTTTTCTTTATTTCCAAAGCCATTTGCTCTACCTGAGTTTCAAGATTTTTAGCAAAAGTCTCAAGGTTATTAATTGAGGCCTGAGTTTGGGTCATGAACCCTTTCATCATAGATTCCAAAGAAGTAGATGACTCAGCCTGCTGATTGGGCTTGTTGCTTTGGAAAGAAGATGGTCTATTTTGAAAATTGGGTTGTTGGTTGTTGTGGTTTCTTTGTTGAAAGTTGGATTGTCCTTGAAAGTTGGACTGTCCTTGTGGTCTTTGTGATGGTTGATTGAGAGAAGGACTATGCCATGAAAATTTTGGATGATTCCTCCACTCAGAGTTGTAAGTCTGGGGAAAAGGTCCTCCTTTGTTGTTGTTATGAACATAGTTTACTTGCTCCGGATTGCTTGGACAATTTTCAAAAGAATGTCCATCTCCACAAAAGGTACATTGTACTGGTAAAACACCAGGGATAGCTGTAGCAGCATTAGCCTGCACAGGTGTGGCTAGGTTTTGAATTAGAGTAGCCATACTTGCCAACTGTGCAGTTAATGTTGAGTGAGCATCAGAATCTGGTATCCCTGTTGTTCTCTTAGGTGGCAGTGCACGTGGATCAGACCATTGTCCATTATTGTCAGAGATCTTTTCGAGGATTTCATATCCTTCATTGTAGGTACAAGCTGTGAAAGATCCGTTTGCAGTAGCATCAAGCATTTGTTTAGCATTGATATCTAGACCACTGTAAAATGTCTCGAGCTGAATGCAATACGAAATGCCATGGTGAGGGCATTTTCTCAACAGCTCTTTAAACCTATCCCATGCATCAGGAACTGCTTCATTGTCCTTTTGTTTAAAAGTGCAGATTTCATTTCTGGACTTAGCAGTCCTGGTGGGTGGAAAATATTTTTTTAAAAACTTTTCTACCATTTGGCTCCATGTAATTATAGAATCTGGTCGCAGAGAGTTGTACCAGGATCTTGCTTTATCTCGTAAAGAGTATGGAAAAAGTTTTAGCTTTAAAGCATCATCCCGTACACCTGGCAACTTGAAAGAATCTGTAATTTCCATGAAAGACCTTAGATGAGAGTGAGGATCTTCATGTGCCAAACCAGCGTACTGGCCGTTGATTTGGAGTATGTGAAACATTATCGGCTTGGGTTCAAAATGATGTGTTTCGAGGGTAGGCTTAAGTATTCCTGAATGTAATTGATTTAAAACAGGAACAACATAAGCCATAATACTTCCATTTTTAGAATTTGCAAGCCTGAAAATGTTTTGTTCCTCATCTTCAAGATTATGAATTGGCCTATTTTCAGGATTTCCATCATTATTAGGATTTCCGTCATTATTAGGATTCCCGTCATTGTTAGGATTTCCTCCATTATTGGGTGGTCTATTAACAGGTTGTCCATCCGGCCCAAATTCGAAGTTATTTTCTGTAATACCCCGGGTAAGTCCGTTAGATAATTTAACAATAAGATTTGATGTTTGGGGTAAGTTTGAATTAATTCATAAGTTTAAGGGTGTTTTGGTACTTATCATATAGTTTTAGCTAAAAGTGTAAATTGTTATCTTATACCTATTAGGTATCAGATAAACCTCAGTCCTAAAAATAGAAAGTGTATGTGTGTGTGTGTTTTGAGAGAAAAGGAAGCAGAGGAAGAAAACGTACGGTTAGGGCTTCAAGTGATCGATTTGAAATCAATTTGGAGGTAAGTTCCTTTACAATTTGTGTTTATAATCAGTAGTATTAGACTTCTATCGGATTAGAATGTTTAATTTGAAGTTATATAGGTTTAATTTGAATCTAGGTAAATTGGAACCGACTGTGTTCTTGGACTCCCGGTGAAACCCCGGTATAGTCGACTCCCGGTAGTATGGAGTCCCGGTAGTATGGACTCCCGGTATCGATAACTCCCGGTATCGATAACTCCTGGTATCGATAACTCCCGGTATCGATAACTCCCGGTATCGATAACTCCCGGTACTGAGAAGTCTCGGTACCCTGTGTAGTCCCGGTAGTTGTTAAGTTTAGTGATACAGTTGAGAACAGGAACTGGTAGGCTTTATATGTTTGGCTAGTAAAGAGGTGTATGTACCTTAAATTGTTTCAGATTCTGTGGAGTCGTGGTAAGAGATAAGACCAGTGTGAAAGGAGCTTGCGAGCGTGTGTAATAATCATAACAGGTGAGTTTTACTTTAAAAGTATTTTCAACTGGAATACATATGCGTATGGTTTGGAAATGTGATAATTGGTGATTACGTGTTTATATGTATGGTATATGTGAATTATAATATATTGAGGTATTATATTTACATGAGTATTATAAATGTGTTATAATACGTTTGCCGGGCTTAGGACCGGTGTGTTTGGCTATAGAATCCGTATAGCGTTGTTTGGCTGTAAATGTTGTACAGCGTTGTAAATTTATTAGTTGGCTTGCAACCAACTAATATGGCCAGGAGAAATGAAAAGGGAAGGTATATGATGTGTGAGTTCAAATTGAAATATTTGATTGTGCTGTGTGATTTACATAAATAAGGTTTATATATATGATTTCGAACTAACAGGGATTTTTCTCACTTAGAACCTTAGGTCTAACCCTCATTTTTGTTTTAAAAATATGTATTCCAGGTGGTGGATCGCGTAAGAGCAAATAATTAGAGTAATTGATGGATGGCTTTTGTGAAGGATCATATGACGAAGATTTTGGCATGATTAGCAGTTGCATTACAATATTAGATGTTATATATGTATTTAGTACAAGTTTGTAGTGGAATGGCTTCTGTTAATTGTAAAAGACTACGGGACCATACTTGTAATGTGATGTTTCTTTTGTTATATCGATAATATGTTATATTATGTGATTTGTTGTAGAAATGGGAATTGGGTTGTTACAAATGGTATCAGAGCCTTAGTTTAAGGGATTTAGGTATTTTAATTTGTACCTAGACTTAAACTGCATGTGAAGTAGGATGTCCTTATCATTATAGAACCTTGGGATGATGAAGTATAAAAGGTAGAAGGAACATCATGTAAGGTAATTTCATATTACACCTGGCCAGTGTAATTGTGATCTTACAGGTACATGTTTGAACTGGAATACCTTGTTATATGGGGTATGTGCTTATGTGTATATTAACCTTGTTTAAATCTACAGAATGGCAAGCGGTACACGGAATTCAAATCGAGGAGGAGGAAGAAATCCGAATAGTACGAATCCGCCGATAGGAACGGGGGACAGAGGAGGCAGAACTGGGGGCAGAGTCGGGGGTAGAACCGGGGGTAGAGCTGGAGGTCGAGCAGGAGGCAGAGTCCAGCCACATGGTACAGAGTTTGTTACCAGGGATGATTTAATGGCAGAAATGGGAAGATTGCAGGCTAGAATACAAACAATGTTTGATCGAACCCGTCATAATGAAACTGGAATACCGGATCCCGGACCGGAAGATGAAATGCTAATCACACCGACTGTTGTACTAGTACAAAGGAGGTGCGACTAAAAAATGTTTTTGAGCTGTAGACCTCCGACCTACTCAGGAGACAGGGATCCCGTGAAAGCAATGAGATGGATGAAGGAAATAGAAGCTATTTTCAAGACAAGCAAGTGTGCAGATGAAGATAGGGTATTGTACGGGACAGCAATGTTAAAAGGGGATGCTTTGTATTAGTGGGAATCTTTTATTCATTCTAAAGAATCTGATGTTTATTCTACCCTCTCTTGGGAAGAATTTGTGATAGCCTACAGGAACGCATTTTTTCCCCAAGCAGCCGTCAAACAACTGGAAGGGGAATTTATGAACTTGCAACAAGGAAACTTATCCGTTCGAGATTACACCGCTAGCTTTCTGGAAAAGTCTCGGTTCACAGAATACTACGTTGCTACAGAGGCGATGAAGACGGAAAGGTTTATCTTTGGACTGAACTCAGAAGTCAGAAGGCTAGTAACTGCAAAAGGACCCGATACCTTCTCAGCTACAGTTGATGCCGCGGAGAATGTTGAAAGAGATATTAGAAGGGATGTTGGCGATAAAAGTATCGGGAAGAGAAAGTGGGAAGGACCACAACATGATCCGAAGAAGTCCCGATTTCAGAGGTATGATAACCGTCCGCCATTTCGACCAGCGGAAAGACCATGTCAGAAGTGCAACCGTGTCCACCAAGGAAATTGCCAAGGTGATTTACGAGCGTGTTATAAGTGTGGGAAGACCGGGCACGTCATTAAAGATTGTAAGGTAACGCGGTTATGTTTCTTATGCAATTCTCTGGATCACCTTCAATCGGACTGTCCGCGGGGGAGGATACAGCAAGGTGGGTCATCAGGCATGCCAGCAATTGTTAAACCAGTAATACCAAGACTGGAACCGCCAGTAACCAGGGGTCGCGCATTTCAAATGACTGAGAAAGAAGCGGAGGAAACTCCGGATGTGGTCACAGGTACATTTTTAATAAACTCTACACGTGCTAAGGTGTTATTTGATTCCGGTGCAAACCGATCGTTTGTGTCTCCTACATTTGCTGTTTGTCTGTGTTTGAAACCTAAAGTGCTAGAACATGCTCTATCAGTAGATACGGCAAATGATAATCAAGTGTCAGTTAAAGAAGTATTTGATGACTGTGTGATAAATATAGAGGAGTGTAGAGTGCCGATACAATTGTTTCCTATAACTTTGATAGAGTTTGACGTTGTAGTGGGAATGGACTGGTTAGCCGAGAATCAGGCTAACATAGTGTGTGATAAGAAGTTAATAAATGTGGTATTACCTGAGAAGGGACCAGTAGTGATTTATGGTGATCGTAGGAATCATCAGTCTAGCCTAATATCTATGATAAAAGCCCGTAAATGTGTCAGCAAGGGTTGCCCGAGTTACTTAGCCTATGTGATAGATAGTAGGCCTGAAAAGATTAAGTTGGAAGATATTCCTATTGTTAGTGAATTTCCAGAAGTTTTCCCTAAAGACTTGAATAGTCTTCCTCCTGTTAGGCAAGTAAAATTTGGTATTGACTTAGTTCCTGGAGCCACTCCTATTGCTCGTGCACCATACCGACTAGCACCCCCAGAGATGAAAGAGATGATGACACAACTACAAGATCTATCCGATAAAGGCTTCATCAGACCTAGTTCTTCGCCGTGGGGAGCACCAGTGTTATTTGTGAAAAAGAAGGATGGTTCGATGAGAATGTGTATCGACTACCGAGAACTGAATAAGCGCACAATAAAGAACAAGTATCCGTTACCCCGAATTGATGACCTCTTCGATCAGTTAGTTGGAGCTTGCTATTTCTCCAAGATTGATCTAAGATCCGGTTATCACCAGTTGAAAGTTAGAGAAGAAGACGTTCTAAAGACTGCCTTTCGAACAAGGTATGGTCATCATGAATTCTTAGTAATGCCGTTCGGACTGACGAACGCTCCAGCTGCTTTTATGGATTTAATGAATCGGGTATGTAAGCCGTATCTCGATAAATTTGTAATTGTATTTATCGATGATATACTTATCTATTCCCGATCCAAGGAAGAGCATGCGCAACACCTTCGTTTGATTCTGGAGCTATTAAAGAAGGAGAAGTTGTATGCTAAATTCTCGAAATGTGAATTTTGGTTACGAAAATTTCAGTTTCTGGGGCATGTAGTTTCAGAAAAAGGGATACAAGTTGATCCGATGAAAGTGGAAGCAGTTGAAAAGTGGGAATCGCCGAAGACAGCAACCGAAGTACGTAGTTTTCTGGGTTTAGCCGGCTACTATCGGAAATTTATAAAAGACTTCTCTCGTATCGCAATGCCTTTGACTAAGCTGACCCGGAAGAACCTGAAGTTTGAATGGAAAGCAGAACAAGATGAGGCATTCCGGGTATTGAAAGAGAAACTGTGCAGCGCACCGATTCTATCACTACCTGAAGGTACGGAAGATTTTGTTGTTTATAGTGATGCGTCAAAACTGGGATTGGGATGTGTACTTATGCAGCGGGGAAAGGTTATTGCTTATGCTTCTCGTCAATTAAAGGATCATGAAAGACAGTATCCTACGCACGACATGGAGCTTGCAGCAGTTGTCTTCGCATTGAAGATTTGGAGACATTATTTGTATGGTTCCAAATGTCAAATTTATACTGATCATAAGAGTCTTCAACACCTCTTTGATCAGAATGAACTAAATATGAGACAAAGGAGATGGCTAGAATTGCTGAACGATTATGACTGTGAAATCCTTTATCATCCGAGAAAGGCAAATGTGGTAGCTGATGCATTGAGTCGTCAAGAATGGAGTGGAATAATAAAAGTTATTTCGCTACGAACTGAACTCCTACCCAACATATTTGACGAATTGCAGAAGTGCCAAGTGGAGGCTTATCAGGATGAACATCTGAAATCAGAACGGTTAGCGGGGATATCAGCATTGCTAGTAACAGATGATCGTGGGTTGTTGTGTCTGGGAAACAGAGTGTGGGTACCTCGTTTGGGTGGGTTACGTGATCGTGTGTTACAAGAAGCTCATCAATCCCGTTTCTCTATTCACCCAGGTACAAACAAGATGTATAAAGACCTAAAGCAATTCTATTGGTGGCCGGGGATAAAAAGAGGGATTGCTCAGTATGTGGAAAGATGCGATACTTGTAAGAAAGTAAAGATCGAACACCAAAAGCCGTTTGGTCAACTACAACGGCTAGAAATACCAATGTGGAAATGGGAGCAGATTACCACAGATTTCATTACGAAGCTACCAAGGACTCCGAAGGGATTTGATTCTATTTGGGTGATCGTCGACAGATTGACAAAGTCTGCACACTTTCTACCGATAAAGGAAACCGATTCAATGGAGCGATTGGCTAAGTTGTACATTGACGAAATAGAAACTCGACATGGAGTTCCAATCTCGATCATTTCTGATCGTGATAGTCGTTTTACTTCGAGATTTTGGAGAAGTTTTCAAAGGGAAATGGGGACACAGATAAAGTTAAGTACGGTGTATCATCCTCAAACAGATGGGCAGAGTGAACGAACGATTCAGACCTTAGAAGATATGCTCCGGGCTTACATTGTTGATTTTGGGGGATCATGGGATAAGCACTTACCGTTGATCGAGTTTGCATATAACAACAGTTATCATTCCAGCATACAAGCGGCACCGTTCGAAGTACTGTATGGTAGGAAATGCCGAATGCCTCTATGTTGGAACGAAGTGGGAGAGAAACAGTTAGCGGGGCCGGAAATAGTTCAGTTAACCACCGATAAGGTTACTCAGATTCGTGAATGATTGAAAGTGGCTCAAGACAGACAGAAAAGCTACCCTGACCGACGCCGAAAGCCATTGGAATTTCAAGTTGGGGATTACGTAATGTTAAAGGTTTCGCCGTGGAAAGGAGTCATCCGATTTGGACGACAAGGTAAACTTAGCCCAAGGTATATCGGACCGTTTGCAATAACATAAAGGATCGGTGAAGTAGCTTGCCGATTAGATCTTCCACCAGAATTGAGCAGAATCCATAATGCGTTTTCATGTATCGAACTTCCGAAAGTGTCTGATTACTCCAGATCAGGCAGTCTCTCTACCAGATATCCGAGTCGACGAAAAACTGAATTATGTGGAAGATCCGGAAGCTATAGTTGATCGTAAAGTTAAAGTGCTGCGGAATAAGGAAATCAGGCAAGTGAAAGTTCAGTGGAGGCATCATAGAGGTCAGGATGCTACGTGGGAATCAGAGACGGAAATGAGAGCCAAATACCCTCATCTTTTTACTTAATTGAATTCCGGGACGGAATTCTTTTAAGGGGGAGATGATGTAATACCCCAGGTAAGTCCGTTAGATAATTTAACAATAAGATTTGATGTTTGGGGTAAGTTTGAATTAATTCATAAGTTTAAGGGTGTTTTGGTACTTATCATGTAGTTTTAGCTAAAAGTGTAAATTGTTATCTAATACCTATTAGGTATTAGATAAACCTCAGTCCTAAAAATAGAAAGTGTATGTGTGTGTGTGTGTGTTTTGAGAGAAAAGGAAGCAGAGGAAGAAAACGTACGGTTAGGGCTTCAAGTGATCGAGCTGAAATCAATTTGGAGGTAAGTTCCTTTACAATTTGTGTTTATAATCAGTAGTATTAGACTTCTATCGGATTAGAATTTTTAATTTGAAGTTATATAGGTTTAATTTGAATCTTGGTAAATTGGAACCGACTGTGTTCTTGGACTCCCGGTGAAACCCCGGTATAGTCGACTCCCGGTAGTATGGAGTCCCAGTAGTATGGACTCCCGGTATCGATAACTCCCGGTATCGATAACTCTTGGTACTGAGAAGTCCTGGTACCCTGTGTAGTCCCGGTAGTTGTTAAGTTTAGTGATACAGTTGAGAACAGGAACTGGTAGGCTTTATATGTTTGGCTAGTAAAGAGGTGTATGTACCTTAAATTGTTTCAGATTCTGTGGAGTCATGGTAAGAGATAAGACCAGTGTGAAAGGAGTTTGCGAGCGTGTGTAATAATCATAACAGGTGAGTTTTACTTTAAAAGTATTTTCAACTGGAATACATATACGTATGGTTTGGAAATGTGATAATTGGTGATTACGTGTTTATATGTGTGGTATATGTGAATTATAATATATTGAGGTATTATATTTACATGAGTATTATAAATGTGTTATAATACGTTGGTCGGGCTTAGGACCGATGTGTTTGGCTATAGAATCCGTATAGCGTTGTTTGGCTGTAAATGTTGTACAGCGTTGTAAATTTATTAGTTGGCTTGCAACCAACTAATATGGCCAGGAGAAATGAAAAGGGAAGGTATATGATGTGTGAGTTCAAATTGAAATATTTGATTGTGCTGTGTGATTTACATAAATAAGGTTTATATATATGATTTCGAACTAACAGGGATTTTTCTCACTTAGACCCTTAGGTCTAACCCTCATTTTTGTTTTAAAAATATGTATTCCAGGTGGTGGATCGCGTAAGAGCAAATAATTAGAGTAATTGATGGATGGATTTTGTGAAGGATCATATGACGAAGATTTTGGCATGATTAGCAGTTGCATTACAATATTAGATGTTATGTATGTATTTAGTACAAGTTTGTAGTAGAATGGCTTCTGTTAATTGTAAAAGACTACGGGACCATACTTGTAATGTGATGTTTCTTTTGTTATATCGATATTATGTGATTTGTTGTAGAAATGGGAATTGGGTTGTTACATTTTCACCTTCATCCGAAGTGTACTCATTTTCAGACATCATTGGAGAGTTTAGGGCTGAAGCAGCTCTTTGTGCTTTCCTTCTTTGTCTAAAAGTGCGTTCAATCTCAGGATCAATTTGAAAAAGTTCTCCGTGCAATATTCTGGGCATGCACTATTTTTCAAAAAGGTGGTAGAAAAATCAGAGCTTAAAAACTCTACTTTAAAATGAAATTCTTTCAGCGAAGTTATCCCCGGCAACGGCGCCAAAAACTTGTTGTAAGATTTATGCAACCTTAGAGATTCACTTAAAATAGAACTCAGTGCAAGTATACACCTCGAACTACTATCGTCTCGTAACAAGTAATAATGGTAAAAATACCAGATATCGATCCACAGGGAAAACTTGTGAAAGCTTTTCAAAAGTCCAGTCTTTAAAAACCGATTTCAGATGGCGAATTCGAAAACAGATTGTTTGATTGGTTGGTTTGAGTTATCAACTAAAAATCAATTCTAGAGAAGAAGCACAGGGTGCAAAGCTCCATAAAGATGAGAATAAGTGATTCAGCAAAGAGGTATTATAACATCCGGCCAGTCCTCCAGCACAAGTGCTATAGGACTGCCACAGTACCAACTATCGGTTCAAACGGCCTCCCAAAAGTACACACTGGTCAACGTGCTATCGATACGATATCATTTATGTTAGACTTCGTGAATCCTAGCACAACACAGTGTTACCATCCTACCCCGTAAGAGTATAGTACTTGTCAGGCACTAAAACTATTTAGTAGTCTTCTCTTATCATTTCAGTTAATTAAACTTAACCTTAACACTGGATGTTAATGCATTTTCATACATAAAATTAGTTGTCAGTTAATTAAATGTAATCTTCAATGTAAGATTAATCACCTGAAACGAATACTCAAATACAATGTTATATTCAATATACCTCTTCACTTTCACACAGATTTTACATCTAAACTTTGCTTTACACCCCAAGCTTAGGCGATTAGCCCATCATGGCTTGATTTCTTCTTTCGAAAGGTGTGAAAACGTAAATGACATAAATGGAAAATACTGAAAGGAAATTGCAAGAAAGTAAATTACAGAAATGGAAAGACGGAAATTAAAATGCAGGAATTTCAACAACAAGAAAATAAAGACAGAAATAAGGACTAAAGATGTAAGGAAACAAGAATAACCAACTATCGTGGTAACTTGGTCGCCAAGTTATGGAAACTTGTCGCACAAGTTACGTCACAAAACTACTACTTGCCTTGAAAACGTTGGAACTTGAAATACTAACTTAAACGACCAAAGTTTACGGATTTTAGAAGGAAGGAACTCCAAACTAAAAATAACGAGTCTTGAGAATTTAAGTAAGCAACTTGAACAATATCGAGAACTTTGAAACTTTGCAAGAATTGGAAATCAAACACTAGAAATTACTTCGAACTACTTTGATTCAAACTTGAAACCAAAAGCTTTAGCATACACTGAAATCATAACCAAAAGTCTGAATATTAAGGGGTAACTAGACAGCAAATAAGAGGTAAATAAAAGCTAGATAGCAAAATGCAAGAAACTAATTAATTGTAGCAAGTAAAAAAGGGTGATTCTAAGAGTTAACAAGCCATCTATATATAGGGGAGTTGATTGGAGACAAAGCAATAAAAAGCTGGTGATTGAGACTGATGTCCCATGTACTTCTTGTCCCCTCCAAAAGTCAACTCAGCCCATTGGTCTTCAAAAGAGGCTTCGGCCCACAGATTAGCAAAAAGGCCCAACTGCTCACTCCTCCAGCACTCCTCCAGCATCCATTCCTATAGCATCACTGCAGTAGTGTCCAGCCCAAATCTGAAATCATTTAAAACAGGCCCAATTAAGATCCAAAAGTACACAAAACACCATTAATTCATGCATGACACCTAAAACACAGAAAATGCTAAAAAGCTAATAAAAAGACTCAAATTTGGACTTTGGGCAAATAAAACAGACTAAAAACCTATTAAAAACGGCTAAAATAGGGTTAATAAATTAACCCTATTAGCTTCCTTCAAACGATGTTGGAGGTCTTCTTTTTCCCTCGACGACTCTGCATACAAGTCCTGTACTTTGCAGAATTTTTCATAGAAGACCTCCGCCCTCTCCATCACAATCTTCTCCTGCTCCCGTGCCACTCGAGTTTCCTCCTGCGCCTTGCACATCATCTATAAGGCAGTGCGTGTGACCCTATGGATTTTCTCCATATGGGCATATAGGCAGAGGGACGTCTGGAACGCCTGTAGCGCACGAATACATAAGAACATCATAAAACAAACGACGAAGTAACCATTAAATAAAACAGGTCGTACGCACCTTAAAAGTCAGCCCCACAACGTACGACCCCATATTATAAAACGTAACCCCCTCCAGCCACTCCTGAAAGCAAGGAAGGAGGAACTTCCCCAAGTCAGGGAAAAGTTTTTCGTTGTCCATCTCCTCCCCGGCCATAAAGTCCGACGGCAAGGTGAAATTCACCGTCGTAACACCAGCGGACTCCTCCGTCTCCCTCCCCTTCCCTTTATCCATCGACGAGGGGGATGGGGCGACCTCTCCTATCAGAGGAGCAGCCACGCTCATCGGTGTTGCATCGATCCTGACCGGTGGCGTCTTCGCCTTCTCGGCGGCAACAACTCCTGACGAGTCGCCACCCTTCGACGACGGTCCCTTCCAGATAGTCGTCCGTTGTTTCTTTATCCCCGACGACGGGGATAGGGCAACCTTTCATTTCAATTCTTTCGCCTGACAAGCCAAAAGGAGTTGAGATTCCTTCTTCGATAAACCATGGGTAGGCATATCACCTAACCCACCTGCAAAAAACACCGAAGAACGAGAATAAGAGGAAGTAATAAGAGTCATATGACAGAATTGTACAACAAACTGAAAAATAACTACATGTCGCCTCCTCTTCCTCTTCTCTCTTCTCCGATTCTTCCTCGGCAAGAATCTCCATTCCTCCAAGGATGACGACCTCGTCGTCTCTAACATTACGCTGAACAACGAAAGACCTCTCGTCTAGAGAATAGTCCCGAAACTTGTCGATCTTCGCTGCAGATTCGAGAAGATCAACATCGGGAAACGTGATGGCTGCAAGAACAATATCAGTCGAAACGCATGACTAAAAATAAACACTCGATTCAAAAGAAAATACTTACAATTGACGTTCCATCCAGCCACGACCCACGTCGTGTCCTCAGCCAACAGGTCGAGAGACTGAGTCTTTCCAAAGACATATCTCGCCTTCCATCCGCGGTCATTAACCTGGGTATTTAGCACCAACACTTGAGTGCCCCTGTGCTTGGAAGACAAGTTATATCAGTGGTATCCATCCACCTTAACCGTGTACGCCGCCAACAGATCGTCCACGTTAAACGACGGCACCCACTCGTTAGTGACCCTGTCGATCACAAAAATGATCCGCCAGAACTGCGGCATCATTTGGGCAGGAGACAAGGAAAACCTGGTCAAAAACTCCCTTGCCAAAGAAGAAAATGGCCATTTGAAACCCACTTTAAATGGGTACTCGTACATAACAAAGTGTCCATTCGGACAATTGGCCGGTCGGAACTGACCCGACGAATATATATGGACGGCATCAGGAACACCGGACAAGGTCCTGAAGGCCTCTAAACTCTCCCGACCATCAATGGTGCTCGTTGGTTCGATCGACATTTTCTGAAGAACGAAAGATTTTCTTCTAAATTTATAAACGCTCGAAACGCACGTAATAAGGGCAAACAAATCTCTCTGAAATCTTTTCCTAAAAACACAAGTGTGCGTGAAAAGGAAACAATTCCCTGAATCGCTCTATTTATGGCAAAGATCGTGTCAGGTCGACCCCCTGGATGGTCGACACCTATCCTTCGCCTTTTCGCATGCGTCATGCCGATGGACGACACCAGTCCTCTAAACGTCTTTCACCTCTGACACGTTGTCATGACGTCACGACCTTATCATTTCCTCCAATCCAAATCAAACCAGGACGGTTGGAATCCGACCAGACTCTCTCCCCAGACAGCTCGTGTCGAAACACTTCGTCAGATTTAAAATTCGAATTTCACGCCTAAAATTCAAATTTTGGGGGAAAACTGTTTGGGTAAAAAATCACACCTCACGACCGACGCTAGAAAACTCAGATAACATTTCCATAAGACCACTCTTATATTAAGATAAGGTCTTACAAGTTGTTTACGAACGAGTACTCGGTCGTACGTTTTTTATGTTGGGCGTATGTTCCGTACGACCGACGTGTGAGACTTAAGACGGTCGTACGACTATACTAACCGTTAACAATCAACATCTGTTTCTTTTGTTCATTAATGCAGGTCTAAGAGCATTCATGGTGCAAACAGCCAGTAACGGACAAGTAATCAATGGCATTAAAAGCCCGACAGCGGTTACGAGACTAACCATCCAGGCACATTTAATGACCAACGGAAGCTATTTTTAATGGCCTGCTCTACAACCGAAAAAGGGACAACAACTGTGATTGAATCTACATCTTCTCCATCTATTTTCTGAGCTATTTCACATCGAAAACACAGCAAACTACAGAGCATTTGAACAAATATCGCTAAAGCAGCTCCTCACGACCACAGTTCGAACCGTACGATAGCAGAATTTCTAGCACGATTTACACACGACACACGACATTTACACACAACTAAGTTTATTTCTACATTCATCTGTAATCTGTTGTACACAAAACACCTGTTACAAAAGGACTTTCGCCCTTGTTTGGCGACTATAGTGCACCGTCGACTCTCACAAGTCGACCGCAGTTTTTTCCCTCGTTTTGGGGTTTTCCACGTCACCACTTCTCTTGTCTTATTTACTTTTTCCTTGCGATTGTGTTGCTTGGTCTTGAGATACGTTTCTTTAGTTGTTAAAAGTCCACATCAACCTTAAGTTGTTCTTTTGGGCGATTTTTGGCATTAACACCCAGCATCACGCACGCCAGCCTTGGTAGTAACCAATTGTGATCCCGTACTGCTGGTTTATATCGTTCACGATGTCCTTTGGACGCAATGCCCTGCTAGCGTCAAGAAATTTTCCTTTCAGTAATGCACCCAAAGTCCTTTTGTTGGCTTGTTTGTGGTTGGGATTCAGTTGCGTCCTCGAACAAGTGTGTTCGTCGTGCAACTTTCTAATAAAAAACATCCCTCCTTTAAGGCCTACGGACCTCGCGTACAGCCTCCAATTACAATTTTCTCTCGCACATACAACTTCGTATCTGGTTTTGTCGGATCTCGGCGTGTAACTTTGTAACGTCCCAAAAATTACAAGGAATTTAAAATTTTAAAAACATGCATTTCATTATAAAACAATCACAATTTAATAATTCGTAACTCAAATGAAGTTAACGTCGTTAACTCGAACAGTCAATAAAGTTTATGCAGCGGAAATTTCATAAAATAAAACCCAAAGGTTTGAAAGTGTAAATTCCAACAATTCTCGGCGCCCGCGCTTTGTGTGTGTACCGTCAAACCCGACTGCCGCTCGCACCTGAAATCACAACATATTGGGGAAGGGTAAGCTAAACGCTTAGTGAATCCTATCACACACGCAGGTAGCAACCCCACGTATATCGCCCCTACTCGCCAGTAGGCAACATCACCATCACCACGGATATAAATCCACATAACAATTAGCGTATAAATACGAACCTCGGTCCCACCGAGCACACCAAAAATATATCGATACAAGCTCAGTCCCACCGAGCCCTCGGTCCCACCGAGTAAAGACATTGATACAAGCTCAGTCCCACCGAGCCCTCGGTCCCACCGAGTAAAGACATTGATACAATTGTACTAGCTCAGTCCCACCGAGCCCTCGGTCCCACCGAGCCCCCCAGTCCCACTGAGGTGTACACAAGCATACATAATTCACATACACATTCAACAGATCACAACTAGATATCACATCCCAACTAATTCACGTAAACACGTAATAACACATAATAACACGTAACACAAAATAACGATATGCATGAAATTCCTAACTACGCGGTGAGAGAACTCACCTCAAAGCAAAGCGATGCGCTCCCGAGCCGCAACACCAGCACTTCAACCTTCCTCACATTTTCCCACCTAATTACGCACTAAAAACGTCAATGGAAGGTCCCAACTCACGACACTTTTACTAGTTTAACGAAACTAAAAATTCCAGCTTTTATACTAAAAACGCAGGTCTGTTCGGGACCCATTTTACCCCTGCTAAACTGATCAAACCAAAAATCTAATTCCACATTCAGGAATTTCAATGTCTTACGGTTCCAGGGACGTATCGCACGCGTCCTAACGATATTCCTAGCACTCTATATGAATTTTACAAAAACACCTCTCAGAGCAGCTAAAACAGGACCTGTCCGTATAAAATGGCAATTTGACACTAGCTATGGCCCGAACTGGTTTTTTCACAAAACATATAAAAGTTACTAGACTCAGAATGGGAACCTTTGGCACTAGCTCCATCCTAATCCGACATTCCTAGCAAAAGTTATAACTTTTACAAAACAGGGCAGAAACTGTACAATTTACATAAAATGATAACCTTTTGAACTTGAACCCAATGAGACGTCTTAATCCAAACAGACCCGCAAAGCAACATGACTTACTGTTTTAGGGTTGACATGGGCTGAACCACAGCATGCACCACCCACTGCCGCCTCCGCCGGTGGTGGTGGTTGGCAGCGACGACGGTGGTTGCGGTCGATAACCTCCGGCGAAACCTCCCAACATCACCCGCAACCCCACACCCACACACCCGCAAGCGCACGCACTCTCTGCCGCCATCGCGGCGGCGTGCAGCGGCGGCCCCACCGCCGGCAGCCGTGGCTACGGCGGTGGTGGTGGTGGTTTACATTCTCCGACGAGGAAAAACATCAAATAAAATGAACGGGACACTTACCTTAACGGAATCCCTCTTCCTCCTCCTTTCCGACCACTCCCGACATTGGTTCCCTCACGCCGGCGATCGCCTCCGTCCTCCTCTCGACCCTTGCTCTCTTTCTCTCTCGGTTTTTCTCTTCCTCCCTCTCTCTTCCGATTCCTCTCTCTCTCTCTTTTCCTTTCTCGGCCGAAAACAACAAGAAGGGGGAGGGGAGATGGCTAAAGGTTCTTGGGGGTTACTAACATGAAACCGAAGGGGAAGGGGAAGGGGTGTCTCTTGGCTGATCCCATGCACAAGTTTGCCCCCCTTGCCACTTTTGGCCCCTCAACTAAACTCTTCTCGCAAACCAACAAAATAGTTGACATATTTAACAATTAGGTCCAAAAAAAGATTAATAATACGAAAATACATACCGGGATACGGGCTTTACAACTCTCCCCCACTTGGATTAGACTTCGTCCTCGAAGTCTATGCCCGTGAATAGCTATAGATAGGTCTCCCACATCTCAACCTCAGGTTCCCAAGTTCACTCGGAACACTTTCGGTGTTTCCACTAGACCTTCACTAACTGGAATTTAAGATTTCCCACACCGCCTAAAAATCTCTCGAATACTTTTCTTACCACAAAACTCCTTCAAGTACACCGCAAGTATGATCGGAGGAACACTCCAACAACTGGATTCATTCCTAGTCAAACGACTTCGGTTGTCTCCCAACCATAGATAATCCAAACATCCCGATTCAAATTTCAAGCTCTAACCATTCTAAAGTTGCTCACCAATATACCCTACAGGATACTCGAATTCGATCATTCCTATCATTAAATGTCGATTAACTTTCACGAGTTCTAATAGACTCCCACAATTTATTCCACATGAATTATCAAACTAGTAAATTTATAATCATCCACGAAGGTCATTCCACCACAACCATTCACCACAAGCAAACATCTCAGGATTACTACTACCATCAACATAATTTCCTTAAAATCGGCTACAATTCCCTAATTACACTAAGGCATTTGGCCTCAAGCCCAAAAGTCGACACCTAAGTATACTATTTACCTCAAAAATTCTACGCATTTATCCTCTTTATTACAAAGGGTAGCATTCCCTAACCGATACTATTCGGCCTACAGTACCCACACGCGTGGGATACCCAACCCTCCACCATCGACGTATCTTCCACGCTCGCT
Source organism: Saussurea involucrata (assembly GCA_033807775.1). Lineage (NCBI taxonomy): Eukaryota > Viridiplantae > Streptophyta > Magnoliopsida > Asterales > Asteraceae > Saussurea > Saussurea involucrata. The sequence continues at coordinate 250,047,019 of CM066321.1, read as the reverse complement.
CTACGAAGCCCAGTTACACCCCAACGCCTACCTCTCAGGTACGTCTCAAGTCCCGGCACATCGGAGCTACCTCTCAGGTAAGTGCCCAAGACTGTATCCTCTTAGTGCCTACTAGAAAGTCAAGGTCATAACACATGAATACCGGAGTCCCACCCCGAGATACCCAACCGACCATTAAGACCGAGCAATTGACCCATGACTATCACGGACAAAATTCGGAATTTCCCCCGAAACTCTCTCGCGATTGGCACTTTCCTCCAAAACTGCCACCTCCTGAGCACTACCTATCGACTCGAGAAGAGGTGCAACCACTGTTAACCGTTGACACAAGCCCCACAGTGGCTCAGCATCCAGATGTCGACTAAGTGCGTCCGTAACAACATCCGCTTTATCGGGGTGGTAAAGTATCTCACCATCATAATCCTTGACCACGTCAAGCCACCTCCTCTGACGCATGTTGAGGTTTTGCCGGTCATCAAGTACTGGAGGCTTTTATGGTTAGTGTATACACTTGACGCCATACAAATAGTGCCTCCAAATCTTGAGAGCAAACACCACCAATTCTTACATACCCTCCGGCAAAGTCAACATCGGAGCCTCGCATAACGCCTGCGTAGCTCCCCAAAGCCCTCTGCTGCTCTTCACCCCAACTAAAAGCCGCAGATTTCTTCGTCGATCGGGTCATCGGTAAAGCAATCTTGGAGAAATCCTGAATGGATCTCCGGAAGTACCCTGCTAACCCAAGAAAACTCCGTACTTCAGTGAGAGTCTTTGGCACTTCCCACCGCATCACAGCCGTAATCTTGGCCGGATCCACCATAATACCATTCTGGTTCACGACATGCTTTCGAAAGTGGACCTCTCGTAACCAGAACTCACACTTGGAGAGCTTAGCATACAGCTTCTCCCGCCTCAAAACTTCCAAAACTTCTCTCAAATGCATCTCATGCTCTTCCTTCGACTTCGATTACACAAGAATATCGTCGATGAAAACGATCACCGATCGATCCCACATAGGGCTACATACCCGGTTCATGAGGTCCATGAACGCTGCGGGTGCATTGGTGAGCCCGAGAGGCATCACCACAAACTTGTAAATGGCCATGACGTGAACGAAAGGCCGTCTACTCCGTATCCTCTCTCCTCACCCGCATCCGATGATACCCCGATCTCAAATCAACCTTAGAGGACCACGAGGCTCCCTGAAGCTGATCGAACAAGTCATCGATCCTTGGCGGAGGATAACGATTCTTCACCGTAAGCTTATTCAACTCACGGTAGTCTATACACATCCGTTGGGACCCGTCTTTCTTTTTCACAAACAGAATCGGGGCTCCCCACGGTGGACAACTCGGCTTGATGAACTCCTTTTCGATAAGTTCCTGCAACGAGTGTACAACTCATTCATTTCCGGTGGAGCCAGGCGATAAGGTGCCTTGGCCACCGGAGCAGCATCCGGAATCAAATCAACGTGGAACTCTACCTGTCGCTCGGGAGGTATCCCCAGTAACTCCTCGGGAAAATACGTCAGCAAACTCCCATACAACTGGCACATCCTCCACAGACTTCTTCTCTCCGTCGACGCGCGTGTCGATCACATACGCCAAAAATCCCTGACCACTGTGCTGCAAGTACCTCCGAGCCCTCGCAGCCGAACATATCGCTGAGGTCCGCCTGGGCAAGCCGCCCTGAACTAGCATTTCTCCCCCGCTTGGGGTTCGAACTCGTACTTGTTTGCGACGACAAACAATCTCCGCATCATACGCATCCATCCAATCCATGCCCACACTCACGCACAACTCCCGCATAGCGATCGGAATCAAATCAATCGGGAACCTCACACCAGAGATCTCCAAAGTGCACCCCTGGTACACGTTAGTAACCGTCAAGGTCCTGTCTTCAGCAACTGCAACCACAAGTGGACAGCCTAACCGTCCTACAACTCGGCCCCAACCACTCACTGACTATGTGAGACACGGAAGGATGAGTAGCCCCGCTATCAATCGTCACCACAGCAAGCACCGAGTTAACCAAGAACGTACCTGTCACCACTTTATACATAGCTTGTGCCTCCTCCACTCCCAGTTGACGAACTCTACCTCAGGCCGCCTCCATCACTACAGCAAGTGAAGCATACTGCGCGGTACTCACGAACTCCCTGATCTTGGTACGTAACATATCCTTGCACCGTGTCCTCTTCATGTCCTCAAAAGCAGCATGCTAAGGATAGAATAATGTCATTTCCGTAAACTTTCGGTTCACCTCCTTTATGGCCTCCGCAGTCTGATAGAGCTCCAAGAACTCTTTGGCACTCCTCTCCATCTCCACTAGAGGCACATGCTCTACACGAAACATACGACGAACTCCTCCCAGGTCAAGTAGTGCGCCCGTTAAGCGTCAAAGCAATAGCACACCAATCCTTCGCTCCGTCTCCTAACAGATTCACCACGAAGCGAACCTTCTAGTTCGCAGGACAACCACCGGTAAGGAATGTGCACTCTATAACCGATCCCGACCCTCTTGTTCGGGGCTGCCCACCCACAGGGGGTGGAATCGCCGCGATGCGCTCCTCCATCGACACTATTACCTCATCACGAATGGCGGTAATAATTTCGGGGATCGCCTCCTCAAAATATGCGTCACCTCGACCGCAAACATCTCACGAATCTGATCAGCAATAATTCCAGCATCAGCATCTGGATCAACATTGTTGTTCCTCCTTAACGAGCTACTAGCACACATTAAAACCTGCTAACTACGCTCACACTCAACTCTTCGGATTCTCCGTGACTTTCCCCGACTCGAGCACGGATCCTGTGCTTCAGATAGTAGGAGCTCTGCTACTACCCTTCACACCTATCCTTACTCGTTTCGAGTCCTGTCCCGGGACGTCCAAGTAGTTGCTTACCACAAACAAACACATATGCCCATTCCGGCATATGCAAACACTTTTCCTAGCTCCCTAGAAAAGTCGTAATACCCCACCACCCTTGCTAGAATGGAACCCCAACTAGCCCTGACGAGTCGCCTCGTAAACGCACAGTCGTATACAGTGAAACCAGATAGACATTCGAATATAAGATTCTATCCTACAACGGTTGGACTCAAACAAGAGCTGCGCAATAGAACTAAATTCAACATTCTAAGGCTATTCAGTTCCTACTGCATACAACCTAAGGTGCATTCACATAACAACCTATCAAGGCTAGCATGAGTTCCTAATAGCAAGTAACAAGTATACAGTACCACAAAATCCACGTAAGCAATCTAGCATACGTACTCATATGTAAACGTTATTCCCAGCTCACTAGGAATTTCATCTCATCCCACTACTCTTGCTACAACGGAATCCCTGTTAGCCATAACGAGTTGCCTCGCGAATACCCAGTCGCACGCAGCGTGAATCAAATAGACATTCGAATACAAGATTCTATCCTAGAACGGTTGGACTCAAACAAGAGCTGCGCAATAGAACTAAATCAAATATTCTAAGGCTATATGATTCTTACTGCATGCAACCTATAGGGCCTTCACTTGACAACCTACTATAACTAGCATTGATTTCTACTAGCAAGCAGTCATCGTACAGTACAGTGTAAACAACCTCGGCAATCTAGCATGCATACCCTATGCCTAGAAAGCAATAAATACACTAAGTGTTGTACCTTCCCAATTGGCGTCGGCTGACTGTACACACTGCGCCCACGATCACCGTTTCCCAAACGGGCTTTCTCCGTTCATTTATTTTCAAAGATTTTAATAAGAGAGTTTAAAAAAAACTTCATAGCCGCAACTTGAGACCAAAAACACCGAGATGTGTTTGATTCACTCAAGCTGTGCTCTGATACCAAGTTGTAACGTCCCAAAAATTACAAGGAATTTAAAATTTTAAAAACATGCATTTCATTATAAAACAATCACAATTTAATAATTCGTAACTCAAATGAAGTTAACGTCGTTAACTCGAACAGTCAATAAAGTTTATGCAGCGGAAATTTCATAAAATAAAACCCAAAGGTTTGAAAGTGTAAATTCCAACAATTCTCGGCGCCCGCGCTTTGTGTGTGTACCGTCAAACCCGACTGCCGCTCGCACCTGAAATCACAACATATTGGGGAAGGGTAAGCTAAACGCTTAGTGAATCCTATCACACACGCAGGTAGCAACCCCACGTATATCGCCCCTACTCGCCAGTAGGCAACATCACCATCACCACGGATATAAATCCACATAACAATTAGCGTATAAATACGAACCTCGGTCCCACCGAGCACACCAAAAATATATCGATACAAGCTCAGTCCCACCGAGCCCTCGGTCCCACCGAGTAAAGACATTGATACAAGCTCAGTCCCACCGAGCCCTCGGTCCCACCGAGTAAAGACATTGATACAATTGTACTAGCTCAGTCCCACCGAGCCCTCGGTCCCACCGAGCCCCCCAGTCCCACTGAGGTGTACACAAGCATACATAATTCACATACACATTCAACAGATCACAACTAGATATCACATCCCAACTAATTCACGTAAACACGTAATAACACATAATAACACGTAACACAAAATAACGATATGCATGAAATTCCTAACTACGCGGTGAGAGAACTCACCTCAAAGCAAAGCGATGCGCTCCCGAGCCGCAACACCAGCACTTCAACCTTCCTCACATTTTCCCACCTAATTACGCACTAAAAACGTCAATGGAAGGTCCCAACTCACGACACTTTTACTAGTTTAACGAAACTAAAAATTCCAGCTTTTATACTAAAAACGCAGGTCTGTTCGGGACCCATTTTACCCCTGCTAAACTGATCAAACCAAAAATCTAATTCCACATTCAGGAATTTCAATGTCTTACGGTTCCAGGGACGTATCGCACGCGTCCTAACGATATTCCTAGCACTCTATATGAATTTTACAAAAACACCTCTCAGAGCAGCTAAAACAGGACCTGTCCGTATAAAATGGCAATTTGACACTAGCTATGGCCCGAACTGGTTTTTTCACAAAACATATAAAAGTTACTAGACTCAGAATGGGAACCTTTGGCACTAGCTCCATCCTAATCCGACATTCCTAGCAAAAGTTATAACTTTTACAAAACAGGGCAGAAACTGTACAATTTACATAAAATGATAACCTTTTGAACTTGAACCCAATGAGACGTCTTAATCCAAACAGACCCGCAAAGCAACATGACTTACTGTTTTAGGGTTGACATGGGCTGAACCACAGCATGCACCACCCACTGCCGCCTCCGCCGGTGGTGGTGGTTGGCAGCGACGACGGTGGTTGCGGTCGATAACCTCCGGCGAAACCTCCCAACATCACCCGCAACCCCACACCCACACACCCGCAAGCGCACGCACTCTCTGCCGCCATCGCGGCGGCGTGCAGCGGCGGCCCCACCGCCGGCAGCCGTGGCTACGGCGGTGGTGGTGGCGGTTTACATTCTCCGACGAGGAAAAACATCAAATAAAACGAACGGGACACTTACCTTAACGGAATCCCTCTTCCTCCTCCTTTCCGACCACTCCCGACACTGGTTCCCTCACGCCGGCGATCGCCTCCGTCCTCCTCTCGACCCTTGCTCTCTTTCTCTCTCGGTTTTTCTCTTCCTCCCTCTCTCTTCCGATTCCTCTCTCTCTCTCTTTTCCTTTCTCGGCCGAAAACAACAAGAAGGGGGAGGGGAGATGGCTAAAGGTTCTTGGGGGTTACTAACATGAAACCGAAGGGGAAGGGGAAGGGGAAGGGGTGTCTCTTGGCTGATCCCATGCACAAGTTTGGCCCCCTTGCCACTTTTGGCCCCTCAACTAAACTCTTCTCGCAAACCAACAAAATAGTTGACATATTTAACAATTAGGTCCAAATCGTCTAATCCCGTTAACGGAAACCACGTTAAATAATAGCTTAAAAAAGATTAATAATACGAAAATACATACCGGGATACGGGCTTTACAAACTTTCGAAACCCTCTTGTATGAACTTAATTCCGACCTGTGTGGTCAAGTCATCCTTCGAATCAAATAATTGACCTACTTGTATCCTTGAACTTGTATTATAAGGTGCAGGTTCGTAGGTTTGTGTATGGGTATCCGGGGTTGGAAGAATAGAGGGCATATCAAAAAAGTCATTTAACTGACTAAATGATTTACTACTAGGGGTATATTTTCCTCCTTCTTCGTCCTCATCAATATCACTATCGGTACCTGATTTGTCTATATCAGATCTACCCATTGTGAAAACATGAGGTTTGTCATCAGCAACTCCAGCAAAGCGTCCTTCTTGGTCTTCTTCTTCTTCTTCTTCCGTCTCCGGAACAAAATCAGGATAACAGTTGTTAAGACCATATGCATGATCTGAATAAACTGTTGGGTCGTAGGACGCCTGAAACTGAGAATCAAGCCCCTTCATTTGGAGGTCTTCGTCATCACCGTCGTCATCACCTTCGTCATCGTCATCGTCATCACCTTCGTCGCACACCAATGAATCGGCATACACAAAAAGTGATGGAGGTCTTTCTGACTGGGCTGCAAAGTGCAGAAAACCAGAGATATCTCCATCGTTGGATAACTCCACAATTGACCCATCACCATTTTTAAACACTAACTTGCAAACAGCAGAAAGGTCGATTCCACATTTTTGCATGGCGTATGCAACAAACTTCTGATGAGAAAGGTTTACTGGCAATTTTACACCATCCTTAGATTTATAAGCAAAACTCCACTCATTGTTATCTTGCACCCATTCACCATCGTAACAGAAAAATAGCTTAGTTTTTGCAACAGATGAACTCATTTTTTTAGTAGTATCTCAAAAAGAAAATACTGAAGAAAGAAAGCAAAAAAGAAGGATGGAATGGATGTGAATTATGGATTGCATTTAACTGATATTTATGGATGAAATTTCATTGAGGTACAATAATTCAACATTGATGAAACAACCAAGATGAATTGCAACCACAAATTGGTCTTTCAAGTACAATAATTCAACATTGATGAAACAAGCCAATGAATTTAAACCACAATTTGGTCTTCCAAGTACAATAATTGTGGAAAAAAATAGTAAAAACATGCAAAAGGCGTGCAAAAGGGGACCAAAAATGAAAAATTTACCTCCAAATCGTGGCCCCCTATCGAGGGGAGGGGCCAAAAGTTTAAAATATATACCACCGCGGGACCAAATCGCAGCCCCCTTCGCGGCAGGGACCAAAATTGTAATTTTTGATTCCATCGCGGGACCACCGCAGGACCAAATCGCGGGCCACGTGGGCCATCGCGGACCCCATCGCGGAAAAATGGGGTATTTCTGCAAAATGGGTTGCCATTTTGGGTATTTCTGCAAGTTAAAATCAAACTTTGGGTATTTTAATTAATTTCCCTTTATAAATTTAGAAGGGTGATTTTAAATGTTTTTCATGGAAACCTCGAATTATAACATCATTTACGACTGTGTGTTTCTAAAGATTAATACTTGTGTATTATCTTTTCTGTTGGTCCCGAAGGGTTATACAAGTTTGTAGAAGGAGGGTGGGGTTGAATACAAACACAAGATTTTTATATTTAAAATTGTTTATTGATATAATCAAACAATTTACAGTTTGTTGCGGAATAAGATTAAGTATAAAACCTAACCTAAACAAACTAAGAGAATCACACAGATTTCTTGCACTAGAAAAGATAGAGAGAAAATAAGGAAAGATTTTCTTGGTACTTAGTAGTTCAGTGAAGGAAAGGAAAGCACCTCAGAAATGAAGTAGGGTTTCCTATTTATACTGCATGCATTAAATGCAAGTCAGTACAACTTTACACGTGGCAGCGTCTGGTTGGTTGCATGGATTTCACTTTAGCAAACATCCCTTTTGGCCGCATGATGAACAGTGTAGTTGGCAGAGTGGTTTGTACGATCCTGGACAAAGGGATGTCCTTCTGACAAATCGTACAAAGGCATGCAAGGAGATAAGACAAAAGTAACTTGTAGAACAGGCTTCATGATCAGCAATCGCTGAGTTGATCTTTATCAGCGAATGATAAAGTTTAGCTCTCGCTGAAGTCTTCCACTTGAAACTTCGCATGAAATGGACAAGTCTTGTCTTCGTTGATATCCGCATCAGGTCACTAGTAGACTTAGTCACTCGTTCGTCAACTTGGTCTTCGATTTCAGCTTTGAACTCAATTATCGTGAATCTTGTCTTCAGGGATCATAATCAAACAATTACATGATGAGCATTCAGTGATCATCAGCAAGACTGAACAGGCTCAGGTCTCGCTAATGTACAGTTATCGCTGAAGTATAAATTAAAGAATACATGTTTCCATCAGCGATACTAAACAGACTTAGTATATTTTCTTAGATGGTGAAACACTTATTGTTAGCCCCAAGTATATGTTATGAAAAAGTATTGAAAATAGTTCAAGTCAGAAGACCAACAGAGATCAGACAGAAGACTTGGAAGAAGTTCATCAAGAAGACCAACAGAGCTCAACAGAGCTCTGTCGGATCCAACAGAGCTCATCAGAGCTCTGTCGAAGAATTCCTACAAGAGAACAAGTATTCAACAGAAGACCAACAGAGCTCTTGCGACAGAGCTCTGTGAAGTAAAAGACCTCTGTCAGCCTAAGTCTCGTAGGAAACCTTAAGTGTAAGACACGTGTCCATACTTTCCACGTATGCACTAAAGATTGGAGACACACTTTCCACGTGTCATTCAAGGGTACGATAGTACACTGTCTACACTTTATCAGGTCTATAAATAGCGAGGTAGTGGAACAACAATTGTAAGCTTTGGGAAGAGTAGTTTTTCCACAATTGTTTAAACACACACTGCAGCAATCCCGAGCACTACCTCCGTACGATATTGTTGTCTTATGAGATTTCCGAACACACTTTAACTTGTTCTTGGTGTGATTCATTATCAATATATGAGCAGCCTTTATATCTGATCTTGTTATCATTTTACTGTTCAATATTTGATTCTCATAGTTCACTTATCATTTACACAATCACTCATTTTAATGGCTTTATTTAATATGCTTCCGCTGTCTATTTTACTACCATTAATATGATACAACATGAATCTGGGAACCTACAATTGGTATCAGAGCTTCTTTGGTTTTCTTAAGCCAAACGATCCAATCTACCAAGGTTGATTCACTGTTGTTGATTGTGTCTGTGCGACTTTAAAAGCTTCATAATATACCCTGTTTTACTGCTTTCTAGTCTAACCAAGCCTTCAGAGCTCATATAACTGTGTTTAAAACTTTCTAGTTTAGCTTAAAATCTTCTCAAAAGTTACTGTTTCATTGGTTACTGTTTGAAACTCTGTTTCTAGCCAAAAATCGCTTTGCAACAAACTGTACTCTGTTTTTCTTCCAAAATGGCTAACAACGGTATAAATGCTATCTATACTGCTGGCTCTTTAACAAAACCTCCTACTCTTCTGAGAGATGAATATCCTCAATGGAAAATCAGGATGGTTAATTTTTTCGATGGTATGGATAAAGACCTCATGCGATCTGTCACGGATGGACCATTCCAACCCATGGTTTTTGTTCCCCATGTACCCGCAACAGGAACTACTGCTGAGATTCTAGCTCATTATGAAGTTAAAACCACAGGTTTTACTGATGAGGAAAATCTAAAAATGGAAAATGATCTTAAAGCAGTTAGACTACTGATTATGGCCATTCCAAACGAAATATTTCAAGAACTAGATTCATGTGTTACTGCTAAGGAAATCTGGGATCAACTTCTTAATCAACTTGAGGGTGGTATCAAGACCCAAAAGAACAGAAGGACCCAATGTATAAATGAATACAACGATTTCAAGGCACTTCCTGAGGAAACCTTACAGCAAACCTACAACAGATTTAATGTGTTAATCAATAAATGCAAAAAATGTGGGGTTGTTAGGTCGAAGGAAGATAACAATGTTCTGTTTTTGAAAAGTTTGAATGATGAATGGTTAAATCTGTCCATGTCTTTACAAGCTAATCAGGACTTAGACGTATGGTCTTTAACGGATGTGTATGGCACTTTGGCCGCACAAGAAAAGGAGGTTGTCAAGCAAAAAGGCAAATCCATCAGTGCTGGTCCAGTCGCCTTAGTTTCTGATTCTAAGAAAACCACATCTGAAAGGTCCAACAGAGAGAGTTCAAACAAAGAAAAAAAGAAAGAAAAGTCTGATAAAAAGAAAGGAAAGAAAAGTTTGATTGCAGAAAGTGAAAGAGATGAGAGCTCATCAGAGGATGATGACATTCAAGCTTTTGCCCAATCTCTTGCTTTAATAACTCAGCAATTTAACAAGAGATTTGGCAATAAGTTCGACAGAAGAGGCAGATATGAGAGAGAAGGAAGGGAAGACAGAAGAGGATATACAGCACCAGAGCAAAGTTCCAACAGAGTTGCCACAGAAATAGGGAAACCTCCACAAAGAAGAGAAAATCCACCAGCACAACAGAAGGCCGATGCTGCCCAACCCATCAATCAAAATGATGGACGCTGCTTCAGATGCGGCAAACCTGGACACTTCTCTGTTAATTGTAGAGGCAAAATGGTAAAAGACCAGGACTACTACAAAAACAAATACAAGTACAATTACAGAGAAAGAAGTTATGTTGCTGAAATGGAAAATTGGGTCTCTAACTCATCTTCTGATGATGAACCAGAACAAGCCAACTTCTGTGGAGTTGCTGTGGATGATGAAAGTTTAGAAGCAGCTGTTGACTGGATGACTGGAGAACCAGAAATAACGAAGGGAACAACAGAAGAAGAAGATCTGGCTCATGCATTTGCTCTTACCACGACAGAATCTGACGACAGAGCGCTGGAGACCACCAGACCCAGTGTCAAGGTATGCTCATCTGAATCTAAATCTGACTCAGAATTAGAAATGCATCTTTCCATGTTGAATGAGGAATTTCAGCTTCTAAAACAAAAACTTTCTGAAGAAAAGGAGCTAAGAAAACTAGCTCAGAAGGACCTATCTTTTTACAAGAGAGAAAAGACTCTCTTGGAACAAGAAAAGGAAGAAATCTTTAAAGAAAAATCTGAGTTAGAAGTCTTACAAAAGAAGAAGGAAAGTCTGTTTTCTGAAAAGATCAAAGTTTATGAAAATGATTTGAAACAGAAGTCTGAAAAGTTGAAACAGTCTGAAACAGAGAGACTTAACTCTGTTGCTCTAACTGATTATTTTCAAAGAGAAAGGGAAGTTCTACATCAATCCCTACAGAGAAAAGAAATTCAAATCAAAAAGTACCAAGATGCACAAGATGTGCATATCAAGATAAATTCACAGATGGATACGCAAGGTCTTGGTTTCTCTGACCTTGCTCCCTACAACGAAAGGAAGAAGACATCTATGTCCTCCGCCTTCTGTATTGGGAAAATCCAAGAGGACATGATATCTGGTAATGCCGTTTTCAAAAGAACCAAAATCTCAGATGCTTTCTCAAAACCAAAACATCTTAACTATAGGAACGTCAGCTATGACTCCTCCGATCAAAAGAAGGTTTTAAAACCATCCTCAGAGTTTATTCTTGATCAAGGAAGAGCTAGAATCATACTTCCTAACTCTGTTAAGAACTTAGGCACTAAAGAGATTTTCAACTTCAATTCTTTCAAAGGACAGAAGTCTGCTTCTTCTGAGACAAAGTCCTCTGTTGAAATACCTCAGAGCAAACTTAATCCAGAAGCACCAGTTTTCTCTCCTACCTCTGAATCTATAAGAACATCTTTTGAAGAAGATTTGTTGAAAGTTATTGAAGAAAATGCTATCTCTGATTCTTTAAAGCCAAAGTTGAGAAAGTTCAGATCTGTTAAAACAAATATCCCTGTAATACCCATTGAATCAAATTCCTCCAACAGAGCCACTAGAGACTTTCTAGCCTCTAATTGTGACTCTGACTCCGAGGTAGATGAACAGATCTTCTGTGGTCAAAAGAACATCTTACACAAGTTAAAGCAACTACCGGTAGGATCGCCGGATCTAAAAGAGGATGTTTCTTTCTTTAAGAAACAATCAAGATTTATACCAGTAACAAGCTTTAACAACAAAGATTTCAAAATTCTTGCTTCTAATGCAGTAGAAGTAGAGAAGAAAGAGAAAAACAAAAGTGTCTTTGTAAACTCAAATGTTCCTCTTGCTTTCAAACCTGTAAGATTCACACCAGAACAGAAGGGAAAGTGGATAGCTAAGTCTGTTCCGAATTCCGGTGTAAATCAAGGAAGAAATTCTTTTCGTTCAAATGAGTCCATTTCCAAGAATTTCATGTCTATTCCTAAGAGTAACAATTTTAAGAAACAAGGTCAGGACAGATTGTATGCAAAGACATCTGGTCCTAAAATCTTTCAGAATCAAGCTTCATCCAAACAGTTTTTGAATAAAAACAATGTGCATCAGTCATGCTCCATCAACTGCAATTGTATTCAACTGTTATTGAAATTACAGAATCATCTGAATGGTCCTCACTGTGTTCTGAGTCGTTCTGTTCAAAAGAAAAACTCCACGACCACTCCGAACACACAAAGGAAAACCTCTGACGCACCACCAAAACCTAACAAGAAAGGACCCATTATGAGATGGGTACCTAAAAGGAACTAATCTGTCTTGCAGAAACCTCATGTGCAGATCTGGTACTTAGATTCTGGATGCTCCAGGCACATGACGGGGAATAAGGAGCTGTTAACTTCTTTCAAAAACAAGATGGGAAGTGCAGTAACCTTCGGAGGAGACAATGGCGGACAGATTAAAGGTTATGGTACATTAGTAAATGGTGGTGTTTCAGTCTCTGAAGTTGCTTATGTTGAAGGATTAAATCATAATCTTCTCAGTATAAGTCAACTCTGTGATCACGGTTTCGATGTCAATTTTAGGAAGAAGTATTGTTCCTTGTTACTTTCCGAGACTGGTCAAGAACTCTTAAGAGCTGATAGAAAAGGAAATCTTTACAAAATGAATTTCAAACCAAACCAAAACACTACAACAGAGAGACTCTGTTTAGTGTCTTTGAATAATGAAGATGCCTGGCTCTGGCACAAAAGATTTGCTCATTTAAACTTTCGAAATCTTGACAAACTCGTGAAACTGAAGTTAGTAAAAGGACTTCCCTCTCTGAAATTTGACAAAGACCATCTCTGTTCTGCTTGTGAACTTGGAAAGATGAAAAGATCTTCACACAGAACAAAAAGTGATCATAGTTGTCCCAAACCCTTGCATATGCTTCATGTGGATCTCTGCGGTCCAATCTCTGTGCAAAGTCTGTCGGGCAAGAAGTATATCCTTGTTTTAATTGATGAATACTCTAGATATACTTGGATTGAGTTCATCAGAGTAAAATCTGATGTCCCAGAAATTCTGATAAGTTTGTTGAAAAGGATACAGGTTCTGTTAGATCTAAAGGTACAGAAGTTGAGAAGTGATAACGGGACAGAATTCAAGAATGACAGAATCAATGCATACCTAACAGAGGAAGGCATCTCCCAAAACTTCTCAGCTGCCAGAACTCCACAACAGAATGGAGTTGTGGAAAGAAAGAACAGAACTCTGGTAGAAGCCGCCAGAACCATGTTGGCTGGCTCTGTCCTTCCAATGAACTTCTGGGCAGAAGCAATCTCAACAGCATGTTTTACCCAAAACAGAGCTGTAATTGTAAAAAGATTCAAGAAGACTCCTTATGAACTCATTAACAACAGAAGACCAAATGTGAAATTCTTTCATGTCTTCGGTTGCAAGTGCTTCATACTGAATGACAGAGAACATCTGGGAAAGTTTGACAAGAAAGCAGACGAAGGAATCTTTATTGGTTATTCCTTAACCTCTAAAGCCTACAGAGTCTACAACACCAGATGTCGGGTCATTCAAGAGGGTGTAAATGTGTCCTTTGATGAAAGCATATCAAGCTCCTCTGATCGAAAATCAACAGAGGGGACACAGACAGAACAAGAGAAGATAAGTTCATCTAGATCAAGGGAAGAAGACATCAATCTCATGTTCAATGTGTTAGAGCATTATTGTATTCAAGATTTACTGTAAAGTCAATGTACTGTATGAGTCTATACAGTATTGTGAATGCCTCTATACCTTGTATGTCATGGGTATAAATAGGCTTGTCTAGTTCATTTGTAAGAAATACTTTAGAAAGCTTTTGTAATCTTTTAGAAACCTTTTGTAATCCTTTGAGCTCAATACATGGATGACATATTTGCTCTCTAGATTCTCTCTCACTACATTCATATCTTATTGCTAGAGATTTGGGATTTAACAATTGGTATCAGAGCTAAACAGAAGATTCAAGCAGATCGAAGACCAAATTGAAGATTTTTTACACTAAAGCTGAAGAATTCGGATTGGGTGTTCATCACTATTCATCACTGTTCATCAAGAATTCTGACCCTTCTTCATTTACTATTCATCCAGATTTCATCTTTTCTTTAATTTTTGATCTTTTGGATTGATTCTTGACATCATTGCACTCGGATTTGATTCCTGGATATCTTTAATTCTTGGATCAACACCAAAATCTGCACAGAATTTGCAGATCTGATCATTTTATATAATTTTTGTTCGAAAACTTTTTCTACTATTTTTGGATCAAAATTCGATTAAATTGATCGAATTAGGATTTGTGATTAACTAAGAAAGTGTGTGGAATCAAATTTCGAACAAATCTGTGCAAATTTCATAACAATTGATCAAGAATTGAAAAAGTTATGGCTGATTTAGTGATTTTCGTGTTCGAAGTGCAGAATTCGGATCATTCTTGGTGAATTCGGATCATTCTTGGTGAATTCGGATCATTCTTGGTGAATTCGGATAATTCAAAGAAGAATTCGGAGTGTTCTTGGAAATACAAGTGTAGAATTCGACTCAAGAAGGATTCGAATTGATTGAATTCGAACCCAGCTAGATTCGAATTGAGGAGAATTCGAACCGTGTTAGATTCGAATTGAGGAGAATTCGAACTGTGTTAGATTCGAATTGAGTTGATTAAATTTTCCAAGTGTTGAATTCGAACCCTTAAGCATCCGAATTCATAGAATTCGAACCCTTAAGCATCCGAATTCATAGAATTCGAACCCTTAAGCATCCGAATTCATAGAATTCGAACCCTTAAGCATCCGAATTCATTGAATTCGAACCCTTAAGCATCCGAATTCATTGAATTCGAACCCTTAAGCATCCGAATTCATTGAATTCGAACCAAGTTAAGTCCGAATTGAGTGAATTCGAACCCTTCAGCATCCGAATTCATTGAATTCGAACCCTTCTTCATCCGAATTCGTTGAATTCGAACCCTTACTCATCCGAATTCTTGTGAATTAAAAAAAAAAAAAAAAGAGTTTTTTGAGAAAATTTTTATCCCGAAATTTTTTCTATAGTGTATTTCATACACTGTAAGAGCTTTTCAAGAAAAATTTTTATATATTTTTTTGTGTATTTTCATACACTGTCTGCTTGATCTTCTGAACGATCAATTTCTAGCAATATTCAAAATGGTTTTACAACAAGTTATTGTTAAAAGCAGTGGTGAAGATTTGAAGCAAACTCTGAAAAAGGAGATTCCTCCAATTGCAAAAGTTTTTGTTAAACCAAATGTAAAGTTGCAACAAGTCATTATAATAGAAACATCTGTTAATTCACATGTATCTGTTAAACCAAATAATGAAGTGTTGCAACAAGTCATAATAACAAAAACACCTCCAAAGCCACTTGAAAAAGCTAAGGCAAATAATGGAATTTTGCAACAAGTTATTTTATCAGAACCATCTCCTATATCAGAAACTCCTGTTAAAGATAATGCTTCAAATTCTTCAACTCCTATTTTAAATAAAGCATTGGAAGAAGAAAATGTTGATCTGAAAAGACAAATTTTAGACATTTCTTCTTCAAATGCTAAACTTACTAAAAGAATAACTGATCTTGAAGTTTATATTGCAGGTCTTGAAACAAAGAAAGACAAAGACAACTCAAGTCTGCACGATCAAATCGAGAAACTTCAAGAGAAAGTAACAACTCTTAAAAAGGAAAATGCTGATCTGAAGAGCATTGAAGACAGGAGAGAGAAGATTCTTAAAGAAAAGGAAATAATTGAACTTAATTGTATAAAACTTTCAAAACAAGTTTCTGACTTTGAGAAAGTTTTATTTTTAGAAAAAGACAAGCTCGAAAAAGAAAGAGCTAAATTTGAAACTGAACGCAAATCTTTTGAAATTAAAAGTTCTGAACTTTCCGTGAAAATCTCTGAATTAGAAAATCTTTTGGAAAAGGAAAGAAAAGATTTCACGGAAAAGCAAAATCTCTTTGAAAAGGAAAGTAAAACCCTTAAAAAGAAAAATATGGAAATTTTCAAAGAGATTACTGATAAAAGAAAGTTTTTGGAAAAAGATTTTGAATCGGAACGCGAATATTTTGAAGATGTGATTCTTAATCTTACCAAAAGATTATCTGGTTTATCAGCTGATATTTTGAAGGATCAGTTGATCAAATCTGATCTCCAAAAGAAATTTGATCTAATTTCTAAAGAGAAAAATGTTTTAATAAACAAAGTCAAAGAACTTGAAGACGTCATTTTTAAATTTGATGTCTCAAAGCAGGCTAGTCATAATTCTATCTTTCAGACTCCATTTGTTGATTCAAATGATTCTGAATGTTCTTTTAAAACTGCTTCAAGTTCAAGTTTTAAAAACATTCCTTCTAAACAATTTAATAGATCAACAGATTTCTCAAAAGGTCAGATTCGTTCTTCTAATCTTTTCTATAATCCTCTGTTTGATAAATCGGATGATATTCTTAAAGTGCCTAAAGTTAATACTTCCAAACCTGAAGAAGTTCCAGTCTTCAAGAGGGTGAAGATGGAATGGAGAGTAAAAGGCACAACAGTTCCAAAGAAAGAAGTGCCAAAATCATCTGTATCCACATCAAATGCAAAGAAGAACAATGCGCCAAAAGGTAAATCTTCTGCTAAACTTAATCCTATTCATTCTGTAAATCATCTGATTAGGTTGGCACATAAGAAAATCTGTTGTTCTTACTGTGGATCAAATGATTTTGTGCATAAAGATTATACTTCTTATTGGTATGGTTCTTACAGTATTCCTTGTAAGAAATCTACACCTAACCCACTAGGACCCAAGTGCCATTGGGTACCAAAATCTGCTTAAACTGTTTTGTAGGTACATCATGTGTTGTACTGATTTGTAGATACATACCACACACATGACTGAAAACAGAAGAGAAGCGGCGTATTTCTATGAAGAATATTTGTACCATTAAGGGGGAGACAAATCATGAATGGTTTCTGAATACATCAATTCAGGACCCGCACTTAAAGGAGAGTTTGGCTTTTGAACATATCAGTTCAAAACCCGTGCTTCAAAGACTATGGCTTCTAAACATCTCAGTTTAGAACCCGTGCTTCAACGACTATGGTTTCTAAACATATCAGTTTAGGACCCGCACTTAAATGTAATTGGCTTTTGAACATATCAGTTCAAAACCCGTGCTTCAACGACTATGGCTTCTGAACAATTCAGTTCAGGACCCGTACTTCAACGACTAAGACTTCTAAACAAATCAGTTTAGAACTCACACTTATCAGGTGATATCCTTAACTGTTACATCTTTTTGTTTCAAGGAACGTGGTAAAAGGTAACATTGGATTATATTTTGCTTCTACCACTTTGAAAACTTGAATCTTTACAAATTTAATTCAATGAGATAAAATTTTCAATTTTCACTCAATGAATTAAATGTGTGCTAAAAGATGATTTTACAAGTGTTTTTGTTTTATCTGAGTTATATTTGTTTCATCTTTCACCTCTGAAATAATCGAAAGGTCAGCAAAACATGAATGAAATTATGCTGAATGCTCAAAGATATGTGAATCTGGACTTATATAGAATATAATGCTCAAAAAGCCTATTTATCAGAATGATGAATGGAAACGAAAATATGGGGGAAGCACTATGATTAAGAACCAAGTGATTGAGATATCATTCATATTTTGTGATGGAAATTCGAACTTATATAGAATATCATTTAGTTTGAAAGTTTGTGCCTGTGGCCTTTCTGGTTTGGGAGAGTAAGTCCTAAGGGGTGCTCGACACCTAGTCCCTAAGATCAACTGGTCTGGGATCGGCTGACCCAAATCCTGCAATAGAACCAGATAGAAAGCCATGTTTTACTGGTACAAATGGGTTTAAGATATATCGATGTGGCCTTTCTGGTTTGGGAAATTAAGTTCTAAGGGGTGCTCGTCACCTAGCACCTAAGGCCAACTGGTCTGGGATCTGCTAACCCAAATCCTTCTATAGAACCAGATAGAAAGTCATGTTTAACGGTGTATCTTATTCTTACTAAACTTTTTGATCAAAAGATGCCAATGAGCACAAAATCAAAAGATGCCAATGTGCACAAATCAAAAGATGCCAATGAGCACAAAAGAAAAGATGCCAATGAGCACACATCTCTTGAAACTTGGGAAAATACAAAGTCGCGATAAACCCGTAAATTTGTGAAAATTCTGATTTTGGACAAATAGTGTGAGTAGAGCAAAATATTCTTATATGTTTTAGAATGGCATATGCTTGATGCTAATCATATTTCGCATGCTAGCACACCAAATAGATTTAATAAAGGGGTTGAAACTGAACGTTTGTAACTTGATATGCAATGATGTCTTGTTCTTGAATCCAAACACATGCATTTGATTTCATTTGATTGACAAATCTGTTAAATTTCATTAAGTTGAATTTCTTTTGTAAAGTTTTCAAATGATCAAATGTTTGTAGTTATAAAATAAAATTCAATGAATGTTATTTTCCTTGTGTAAATTTGTTTTAAAATTTGTGCTACAATTTCAAATACTGTACGTTATTGAAATATATGCATACTTTCAGGGGGAGAAAACAAATTGCTCCAGAATTCTTATTTTGAGGGGGAGCAAGGTTATCCACTAAGGAGGAGATTGTTAGTAATACTCAGAGACACGACTGAAATTGAAGAAGGCTTTCGATGATAATGATGCTCACTTTCATCGAAAAAGGGGGAGAAATGTTTAATTCAATTTCATGTCAAAGAGCTTTCAAGTCAAAGAGCTTTCAAGTCAAAGATTCGTTAACAAAGACTGAAAATCAGGGGAGAAGGATCATGTGAAGTCTAAATATTGCTGAATTTGGTTATCTTAGTTCTGAGTGGTTCTCGGAATGCGCTTACACCTAAAAGTTCAAAAATATAGATGGTTTCGCATCCTTCATGATTCGAATTGCCCTGATTTCGAATCCTTCATAATTCGAATTGCCCTGATTTCGGACCCTTCTTGTTCCAACTTACTTGAATTCGAATCCTACTTGATCCGAATTGAGCTGATTTCGCATCCTCTAGCATCCGAATTGATGGTTTCGGATCTGCCTACATCCGAATTGATGATTTCGGATTCTTAAAGTTAATATGAGAACTAAGGTTCTCGTATCAAGAAGGATACGAGAAGTTACTGTTTGTCAAAGACTGATAAAGCTGTAAAGATCTGTTTTCATGTACAAGGCTTGAAGATAGTTTGATAAAGTGTCTGTTGAAGAAGATTGACTTCACAAAGAGCTGAAGACTGCTGTCAAATTTTTTAAATCTTGAATCCAAAGGGGGAGATTGTTAGAGCATTATTGTATTCAAGATTTACTGTAAAGTCAATGTACTGTATGAGTCTATACAGTATTGTGAATGCCTCTATACCTTGTATGTCATGGGTATAAATAGGCTTGTCTAGTTCATTTGTAAGAAATACTTTAGAAAGCTTTTGTAATCTTTTAGAAACCTTTTGTAATCCTTTGAGCTCAATACATGGATGACATATTTGCTCTCTAGATTCTCTCTCACTACATTCATATCTTATTGCTAGAGATTTGGGATTTAACACAATGATTTCTTCGATGATGATTCCTATGATAACTTCAACAGAGGAGATCAAGCTCAGAACTCAACAGATCAAAATCTGACAGGTACATCTCTCACTGGACCCTCTAATACTTCACCATCTACTTCTCTGTCTACAGGAGTAATTCAGAGAAATGAGGAACCACACCAGAATGAAAGAGAACCTGAACAAGAGCCTTCATCACCTCTGATGACAAACGTCGGAAGAAATTCCTTGTTTGAAAGTTCGCCATCACAGAGCCCTGTTAATGACTCTCAGAGCAATGAGGCCACTCTCCAAATTTGTGTGCCACAGAGCCCTGGTCCAAACCTACAGAACTTTGATGTTGAAGTTCGTCTTTTCCCATCAGAAGCACAGACGCCACCCGTTGTCCATGCTCCCATGACACGATGGACAAAGGATCATCCTCATCATCTTATAATTGGTGATGCTGAAGATGGTGTAAAGACAAGATCGGCCACAATCAATGAAGCTTTCTTTGTAAATTTTCTAAGCATGATTGAGCCAAAGAAGA
This sequence comes from Saussurea involucrata, assembly GCA_033807775.1. Lineage (NCBI taxonomy): Eukaryota > Viridiplantae > Streptophyta > Magnoliopsida > Asterales > Asteraceae > Saussurea > Saussurea involucrata. The sequence continues at coordinate 250,026,575 of CM066321.1, read as the reverse complement.
TTTCTGAAGCCCTAGAGGACCCAAATTGGATCGAAGCTATGCAAGAAGAGCTTCTGGAATTTGAGAGAAATAAAGTCTGGTCCTTGGTTCCACTCCCAAAAGGAAAAACAGCCATTGGAACCAAATGGGTGTTTAGAAACAAAAAGGATGAAGATGGGATTATCATCAGAAACAAAGCTCGTCTGGTTGCAAAGGGATATAGACAGGAAGAAGGGATTGACTATGACGAAACCTTTGCTCCTGTGGCTAGGCTAGAAGCAATAAGAATCTTCCTAGCCTATGCTGCTCATAAAGGTTTTAAGGTCTATCAAATGGACGTCAAGTCTCCCTTTCTAAACGGCAAGCTGCAAGAAGAAATTTATGTCCAGCAACCTCCTGGTTTTGAATGCTCAGAGTTTCCAGACCACGTTTACAAACTAGACAAAGCGCTCTACGGTCTTAAGCAAGCTCCCAGAGCCTGGTATGAAACTCTGTCCAAATTTCTGTTGATCAATCACTTCGAGAAAGGTACCGTCGATAAAACTCTATTCTTCAGGAGATATAAAAATGATATACTTCTGGTACAAATATATGTTGATGATATTATCTTTGGGTCTACACGGCAAAAGTACTGTGATAAGTTTGAATCCTTAATGAAAAGTGAATTCAAAATGAGCATGATGGGAGAACTCTCTTTCTTCCTGGGTTTACAAGTCAAACAATCTGACAGAGGGACTTTCATAAGTCAGTCCAAATACATCTCTGACATGTTGAAAAAATATAAGCTCAATAATTCAAAACCAATGAAAACTCCTATTGCCACTGGAGTTAAACTTGACTCTGATCCTAATGGTGAACCAACAGATGTCAAGCACTACAGAGGCATGATAGGGTCACTTTTGTACTTAACCGCCAGTAGACCTGATATAATGTATGCAACCTGTCTCTGTGCCAGATTTCAGGCAAATCCTACCGAAACTCATTTAACAGCTGTCAAACGTATCTTTAAATATCTGAAAGGGGCTCAATTTTTGGGTCTCTGGTATCCTCTTAACTCTGGTTTCGAGCTTGTAGCATACACAGACTCAGACTATGGAGGATGCAAGAACGACAGAAAGAGTACCTCTGGTAGCTGCCAAATGCTTGGAGAAAAGTTGGTGAGTTGGACATCCAAGAAACAGAACTGTGTTTCAACCTCTACAGCAGAAGCGGAATATGTTGATGCTGCTAGTTGTTGCTCCCAAGTAATATGGATGAAGACACAACTCAGAGATTATGGTCTGGAGTATGGTAAGATTCCAATTCTATGTGACTCCAAGAGTGCCATTGCCATAACTGCGAATCCAGTTCAGCACTCAAAGACCAAGCACATCGACATAAGGTATCACTTCATAAAGGATCATGTTGAAAAAGGGACTATTGAAATGTACTTTGTTTCAACAGACCTCCAGCTTGCTGATTTGTTTACAAAAGCCCTTAATGAAAGGAGATTTAACTTCCTAATCAGCAAACTGGGTATGCTGAACTTGTCCTCCTAACTCTGTTTAAAATCAACAGAGGCTCTGATGTTCCTACCAGAGCTCTATCAAAAAAATAATAATAATAAATCAAAGGAAGGGAAGGCTCATCTGTCGAGGGGGAGCTCTTAAAGGAAAATTGCATGGTTTTAGGGGGAGCAAGTCAATAATCAAATTTCCAAAACCAAATTGACTTTGCTTTTTGAGATTAAGGCTAAATCTTTTGGAGAACCAGTCAGAACTCTGACATCTCATCAGAGCCTCTGTTGCTTCTCATCAGAACTCTGTTTGATCATGTAAAGTTCTGACCATCTCACATCAGAACAAGTTCTGGTAAAGGTAACGGTAAGAAATGGAGGCCACGCAACAGAAGCAACTTAACACAGCTCCATCAGAGCTCTGTTAGTCTATTCTGCCATGTCATCAGAACACGTCATCAGAGAGCGGGTCATTTCTAAACGTCAACCACTTGTAACCCACACATCTCTAACCGCGACGGTTTACTTGCACAAAAGTGGTCAGAACAAATCCACGTGGCAATCTCCAATTGAAAGCTAAACCACTAGCTGTCCCCACGATACACATTTCAGGCCACTCCACCTTCTGACACTCGAGTGCCTACAGTATCTGCGGCGATTACTCAGCCACAAGCTCGGACTATAAATATCCAAAACCTTAACCCTCTTTTATTTAAACCCTGTTCATCTTTCCTCTTCATTCAAACCTTCAAAACTCAAACCTGCAAAAATGGCAAACCCCCAACACTCAGCAGATTCAAGCCGTATTGGTCCCGTCGACCAAATTGTTATTCTCCCATACGAGTTCGCTGAAAGCAACCATCGATTAGATCCAAACCCTGCTCTCTATCTACCTACATACCACATATTTCTGGAGTTCTTCAGAAACTCAGAAATCTTCAAAGCCCTAACAGACTTCGACGACAACATTCATGAGCTCTACATCAAGCAATGGTGGACTACATGCCAACACGTAGAAGAGCTCAACGGAATAATCGGCAATGTGGATTCTGGTCGAGATGGAGGTTCTGGAACGATCAGAATCAGAGCAACTACCCTTCGGAGAATCCTTGGAATGAAGAGCAAGCGACAGCTCAACATAGAAGCTTTCGAGAAGCCACCCAATACTGCTGTCCTTCTGGAATTTGTACGATTTCTAGGCTACAACAAAGATATCACCCGAATCGGAGCATTCAAAAGACAGAATCTACCACCAGTGTGGAATTTCATGTTCTCTGCACTGAACTGAACCCTCACAGGAAAATCTGGTAGTCAAGATCAAGCAAGCATAGAAATCCTACAGATAATGTATGGATTGTTCTTTCAAAGAAATCTTGACTATGCCAGCATTCTCTACACCGATCTTCTCACTGCTGTCAATCTCAAGACCTCTGCCATTGCCAAAGGAGGATAAGTTGGGCAACATAAATTCCTGAAGAACATCAAGTTTCCAAGGTTTATCGGGTTGGTAATCAGAAGAGCATTTCAGAGTCTGGAATTGACTCAACAAGGCAACATGTTCAGGAACTGGGTCATGACCAGATTCAATCCCACCACTTCAGGAGAATATCCCCTCATACGACGCGTTCCAGGTACAATGCTCGCTCTGATAAGCCCAGACCACATTTCTATCCAAAACTATAGACATGCTGCTCAACCTCAAGAACCTGAGGTGAGAACCCCAGCATACTTAGGCTCTGAGCCATCTGAGGAGAGTGTGAAATCCCAGATCTCTAGCAATAAGATATGAATGTAGTGAGAGAGAATCTAGAGAGCAAATATGTCATCCATGTATTGAGCTCAAAGGATTACAAAAGGTTTCTAAAAGATTACTAAAGCTTTCTAAAGTGTTACTAACAAATGGTCTAGACAAGCCTATTTATACCCATAACATACAAGGTATAAAGGCATTCACAATACTGTATAGACTCATACAGTACATTGACTTTACAGTAAATCTTGAATACAACAATGCTCTAACAATCTCCCCCTTTGGATTCAAGATTTAAAAAAAATAACAGCAGTCTTCAGCTCTTTGTAAAGTCAATCTTCTCAAACAGACACTCTATCAAACCATCTTCAAATAGCTTTATCTCCACTAGTTCACGGCGAACTATATGCTTTGACATTCTTTAAGAACTCAACTTTGAAGAAACTTCAGTCAAACATGAAAAGTCTTTGTCTTTCTCTTTGAAAAATCAATCTTCTTCAATAAAATCTTCAACAGATTATCTTCAAGTCATGAACATGAAATTCCGATCTTTGTATAAAACCATCAATTTGGAACAAGATGAATCAGAAACAATTAGAGTTTGGATCAGAAAGATGTGAAACCATCCACATTGTTGAACTTTTAGGTGTAAGCGCATTCCGATAACCACTCAGAACTAAGATAACCAAATTCAACAACATTTGGACTTCACATGATCCTTCTCCCCAATCTTCAGTCTTTGTTCACGAATCTTTGACTTGAAATATCTTTGATTTGAAAATTCTTTGACATGAAATTGAAATTAAACTTTTCTCCCCCTTTTTCGATGATGGTGAGCATCGAAAACCATTTTCAATTTCAGTCGTGTCTTTGAGTATTGCTAACAATCTCCTCCTTACAGAATAACCTTGCTCCCCCCTCAAAATAAGAATTCTGGAGCAATTTATTTTCTCCCCCTGAAAGTATGCATATATTTCAATAACGCACAATATTTGAAATTGTAGCACAAATTTTAAAACAAATTTACACAAGGAAAATAACATTCATTGAATTTTATTTTATAACTACAAACATTTGATCATTTGAAAACTTTATAAAAGAAATTCAACTTAATGAAATTTAACAGATTTTTCAATCAAATGAAATCAAATGCATGTGTTTGGATTCAAGAACAAGTCATCATTGTATATCAAGTTAAAAAATGTTCAGTTTCAACCCCTTTATTAAATCTATTTGGTGTGCTAGCATGGGAAATATGATTAGCTTCAAGCATATGCAATTCTAAAACATATAAGAATATTTTGCTCTACTCACACTATTTGTCCAAAATCAGAATTTTCACAAATTTACGGGTTTATCGCGACTTTGTATTTTCCCAAGTTTCAAGAGATGTGTGCTCATTGGCATCTTTTCTTTTGTGCTCATTGGCATCTTTTGATTTGTGCACATTGGCATCTTTTGATTTTGTGCTCATTGGCATCTTTTGATCAAAAAGTTTAGTAAGAATAAGATACACCGTTAAACATGACTTTCTATCTGGTTCTATAGCAGGATTTGGGTCAGCAGATCCCAGACCAGTTGGCCTTAGGTGCTAGGTGACGAGCACCCCTTAGAACTTAATTTCCCAAACCAGAAAGGCCACATCGATATATCTTAAACCCATTTGTACCAGTAAAACATGGCTTTCTATCTGGTTCTATTGCAGGATTTGGGTCAGCCGATCCCAGACCAGTTGATCTTAGGGACTAGGTGTCGAGCACCCCTTAGGACTTACTCTCCCAAACCAGAAAGGCCACAGGCACAAACTTTCAAACTAAATGATATTCTATATAAGTTCGAATTTCCATCACAAAATATGAATGATATCTCAATCACTTGGTTCTTAATCATAGTGCTTCCCCCATATTTTCGTTTCCATTCATCATTCTGATAAATAGGCTTTTTGAGCATTATATTCTATATAAGTCCAGATTCACATAACTTTGAGCATTCAGCATAATTTCATTCATGTTTTGCTGATCTTTCGATTATTTCAGAGGTGAAAGTTGAAACAAATCTAACTCAAATAATACAAAAATACTTGTAAAATCATCTTTTAGCACACATTTAATTCATTGAATGAAAATTGAAAATTTTATCTCATTGAATTAAATTTGTAAAGATTCAAATTTTCAAAGTGGTAGACACAAAATATAATCCAATGTTACCTTTTACCACGTTCCTTGAAACAGAAAGATGTAACAGTTAAGGATATCACCTGAGAAGTGTGAGTTCTAAACTGATTTGTTTAGAAGTCTTAGTCGTTGAAGTACGGGTCCTGAACTGAATTGTTCAGAAGCCATTGTCGTTGAAGCACGGGTTTTGAACTGATATGTTCAAAAGCCATTTACATTTAAGCACGGGTCCTGAATTGATGTATTCAGAAACCATTGTTATTTGTCTCCCCCTTAATGGTACAAATATTCTTCATAGAAATACGCCGCTTCTCTTCTGTTTTCAGTCATGTGTGTGGTATGTATCTACAAATCAGTACAACACATGATGTACCTACAAAACAGTTTAAGCAGATTTTGGTACCCAATGGCACTTGGGTCCTAGTGGGTTAGGTGTAGATCTCTTTGAAGGAATACTATAAGTACCGTACCAAAAAGAAGTATAACCTTTATGCACAAAATCATTTGAACCACAGTAAGAACAACAGATTTTCTTATGGGCCACCCTAATCAGATGATTTACATGATGAATAGGATTAGGTTTAGCAGAAAATTTACCTTTTGGCGCATTGTTCTTCTTGGCATTTGATGTGAATACAGATGATTTTGGCACTTCTTTCTTTGGAACTGTTGTGCCTTTTACTCTCCATTCCATCTTCACCCTTTTGAAGACTGGAACTTCTTCAGGTTTGGAAGTATTAACTTTAGGCACTTTAACAATATCATCCGATTTATCAAACAGAGGATTATAGAAAAGATTAGACGAACGAATCTGACCTTTTGAGAAATCTGTTGATCTATTAAGTTGTTTAGAAGGAATGTTTTTAAAACTTGAACTTGAAGCAGTTTTAAAAGAACATTCAGAATCATTTGAATCAACAAATGGAGTCTGAAAGATAGAATTATGACTGGTCTGCTTTGAGACATCAAATTTAAAAATGACGTCTTCAAGTTCTTTGACTTTGTTTATCAAAACATTTTTCTCTTTAGAAATTAGATCAAATTTCTTTTGGAGATCAGATTTGATCAACTGATCCTTCATAATATCAGCTGATAAACCAGATAATCTTTTGGTAAGATTAAGAATCACATCTTCAAAATATACACGTTCTGATTCAAAATCTTTTTCCAAAAACATTCTTTTATCAGTAATCTCTTTGAAAATTTCCATATTTTTCTTTTTAAGGGTTTTACTTTCCTTTTCAAAGAGATTTTTCTTTTCCGTGAAATCTTTTCTTTCCTTTTCCAAAAGATTTTCTAATTCAGAGATTTTCACGGAAAGTTCAGAACTTTTAATTTCAAAAGATTTGCGTTCAGTTTCAAATTTAGCTCTTTCTTTTTCGAGCTTGTCTTTTTCTAAAAATAAAACTTTCTCAAAGTCTGAAACTTGTTTTGAAAGTTTTATACATTTCAGCTCAGTCTCTTTCTTTTCTTCAAAAACTTTCTTTTCTTCAAAAGAAAAATTAGACAGTTTTCTCTTTAGATCGGCATTTTCACTGTCCAAAATTTTCCCTATATCTTTAACTTCTTTTAATTGAGCATGTAACTTTAAGTTCCACTTCACTCTCTTTTCTTCTCTACTCTTCAAATCGGCATTTTCTTTTTGAAGAGTTGTTACTTTCTCTTGAAGATTCTCGATTTGATCGTGCAGACTTGAGTTGTCTTTCTTTGCTTCAAGATCTGCAATATAAACTTCAAGATCAGTTATTCTTTTAGTAAGTTTAGCATTTGAAGAAGAAATGTCTAAAATTTGTCTTTTCAGATCAACATTTTCTTCTTCCAATGCTTTATTTAAAATAGGAGTTGAAGAATTTGAAGCATTATCTTTAACAGGAGTTTCTGATATAGGAGATGTTTCTGATAAAATAACTTGTTGCAAAATTCCATTATTTGCCTTAGCTTTTTCAAGTGGCTTTGGAGGTGTTTTTGTTATTATGACTTGTTGCAACACTTCATTATTTGGTTTAACAGATACATGTGAATTAACAGATGTTTCTGTTATAATGACTTGTTGCAACTTTACATTTGGTTTAACAAAAACTTTTGCAATTGGAGGAATCTCCTTTTTCAGAGTTTGCTTCAAATCTTCACCACTGCTTTTAACTATAACTTGTTGTAAAACCATTTTGAATATTGCTAGAAATTGATCGTTCAGAAGATCAAGCAGACAGTGTATGAAAATACACAAAAAAAATATATAAAAATTTTTCTTGAAAAGCTCTTACAGTGTATGAAATACACTATAGAAAAAATTTCGGGATAAAAAATTTTCTCAAAAAACTCTTTTTTTTTTATTTTTATTCACAAGAATTCGAATGTATACGGGTTCGAATTCAATGAATTCGGATGTATAAGGGTTCGAATTCAATGAATTCGGATGAATAAGGGTTCGAATTCAATGAATTCGGATGAAGAAGGATTCGAATTTGCTCAATTCGAATGAAGAAGGATTCGAATTCACTCAATTCGAATCAAGAAGGATTCGAATTCACTCAATTCGAATCAAGAAGGATTCGAATTCACTCAATTCGGACGTACCTTGGTTCGAATTCACTCAATTCGGACGTACCTTGGTTCGAATTCACTCAATTCGGACGTACCTTGGTTCGAATTCACTCAATTCGGACGTACCTTGGTTCGAATTCACTCAATTCGGATGTACCTTGGTCGAATTCACTCAATTCGAACGTCACTTGATTCGAATTCACTCAATTCGAACGTAGCTTGATTCGAATTCAATCAATTCGAATTCAACAGGGTTCGAATTCTTTACTTGAAAAATAAACCAACTCAGATGAATTCTCAACTTCTCAATTCGAATCTAAAGGGTTCGAATTCAGCCTCAATTCGAACTTAACAGAGTTCGAATTCTATGAATTCGAATGCTTGTTGAGTCGAATTCTACACTTGTAATTCCAAGAACACTCCGAATTCTTCTTTGAATGATCCGAATTCACCAAGAATGATCCGAATTCACCAAGAATGATCCGAATTCACCACTTCGAACTTCAGAATCACTTAATTTGCCATATCTCTTTCAATTCTTGATCAATTTTGATGAATCTTATATCAAAATGCTCGTAATTCAAATCCGCACACTTTTCCTGTTAATCACGATTCACAATTCGGACAATTTAACCAGATTAAGATCCAAACAGTGATTTTGAACTTTTTGAAAAAACTTCAAAAATTGATCAGATCTGTCGATTCTGTGCAGTTTTTGATGTTGATTCAAGAATTAAAGATGATCAGTGATCAATTCCGAGTTCAGTGATGCAAGAAATCGAATCAAAAGATCAAAATTTAAGAAAAATTTATGTCTTAATGATAAGACTTCAGATGAACAGTAAAGAATGAGTGGTCCGAATTCTTGAGCACTTAGTGTAAAATTTCTTCAATTTGCTCTTCAATCTGCTTGAATCTTCTGTTTAGCTCTGATACCAATTGTGAAATCCCAGATCTCTAGCAATAAGATATGAATGTAGTGAGAGAGAATCTAGAGAGCAAATATGTCATCCATGTATTGAGCTCAAAGGATTACAAAAGGTTTCTAAAAGATTACTAAAGCTTTCTAAAGTGTTACTAACAAATGGTCTAGACAAGCCTATTTATACCCATAACATACAAGGTATAAAGGCATTCACAATACTGTATAGACTCATACAGTACATTGACTTTACAGTAAATCTTGAATATAACAATGCTCTAACAGAGAGTACGAGTGAGGAAATAGGAGTGGAAGAAGGAAACGGAACAGAGGCAAGAGTACCCGAAGTGGGGTCTTCCTCTAGAGTGGAATTAGAGGACAAAGCATCTCCTAGAGAGGCTGTTCATGAGGGAGTACAGGAGTCACCAGAGGTAGAAGTTCTTTCCTCTGATGCTGGTGAGCAAATAGATAACAGAGAGGAACCCGAGCGTTCTACAGCCTTAGGTGCCGAGGAAAATGTGAGGATAGAAGATGTCCAAGATGACACATCTGAGAGAAATCCTAGCCCACATCCCAGTGCTTCCACACATGCTATCCCTGGTGATCAAGACCAGAGGGATATTGAAACAGAGGTGCACACCTCGAACCCCAACCAACCTATACCATCAGAGGCAACTCTTCATGCCTCTGATATGCACGAAACTGGGGGATCCATATTCGGTAATGATGTCACTTTGCCCCACGACATCGATAGGTCACCTCCACACGATGATGCCTCTGTGGCTCATTTAGAGACTACACAAATTAGACCAGAGTTCTTTGTAATCTCACGTAGCATCTGTCCGACTCAGGGACAATGGGAGACCATAGTAGAACAAGGGAAGACAATGCTTGATCCAAATGCTTCCCATCACACCAGATTTCCTTCTTCAGAACCTGAGCTGGAAGAGGAAACTCTGACCAGAACACCTGTAGTTGTTTCCCCTCAAAGGGAACATCAAGGATCGGGTGGAAGTCCTGCAAGAGCCAACCTAAAAACAACTCTTGAAGCAGGCACCTTTGAGCTCGAGGTTAACTTGGAACCATGTGTTGGTACCAAGGATATCCCCGTTGACACTGTCACACGAGCAGAGTTCACAAGCTTCTGTGACAGTATCAACAACTCCTTGAATGAGTATAAACTTATCAATGATCAAAAGGAGGAGCCGATCCGCAAGGAAAATGCTTCTCTCCAGGAAAAGGTTCAGACATTAACGACAGAAGTAGCCGCTCTGAAGACGCTCTTAGCAGAAAATCATACGACTCAGATGAACAGAACCCTGCCAACCCCTTCTCTATCAGACTCCAACATCAGAACCTTGACAGAGCTGATCAACAACTCTGTTAAGACCGCCATCACAGAAGCCACGACTTCTTCTGCCGCACCTATCCAGCTCTCTGGCCCCAGACCCAATGACTTACCAATGACTGTCGGTCAGATGGGTGAGTTCAGCAGAAAAGTTCTAAGCAAAATGATGTCAATCTCCTCAAAATTCGTGATGAAGGCCAAATCAACATAACAGCATGTGCAAGCCTCACTCGATACACACAAGGTCAACTTCGCATCTCAAGTGGAAGAAATCAGAGGTGCAGCAACAGAGGTAGAAGAGGTGATGCGAAAAGCAGCCTTAGACTTCAATAATATTATTTTTCAGACCTCTACATCAAAACGACCTGCTGATGAAGCGCCTGCAGAAGAACCTTCGAGCAAAAGGCATAAGGCTAACCCAAAGTTTGTTGTTCCGCCCTCACCAAAAGCTCGAATTGAATCCTCTGACGATGATGATGACTTTGAGGATGCTACAGAAGATCAGTCAGACAATCGGATGGGTGAGTCCTCAGAACAACAAAAGGGGGAGAAGGAGGAGAAGGAGAAAGAGAAGGATAAAGAGAAGGAGGAGGAGAAAGAGAAGGAAAAAGAGAAGGAAAAGGAACCTGCAACAGAGGCTGAGGGATCTGCTAAGGGAAAAGAAAAGGTATCTGAGGCTGAGGCAACTAAAGTAGGAGACCAAGGGAATACTTCTGAAGACTTACCAGAGGTGACTATGGTGGTTTTTGATTACATGTTCAAAGACATAATCATTAAACCTACAGAATCCTCTCAACAACCACCTGAGGTTATTATCCTGGACACCCCTCCTACTTCACCAAGAACAGAACCAGAGAGAACCGACCCATTGAACCAAGCCCAACCTCAAGTCCAAACCCAAACAACACAAGAATCTGCCCACATTGACATACTCATGGCAGAAACTCATGAAGACCCAAATCCCATGCCAACAGAACAGAACCCCGAATCCTCAACTCAACATTCTGGCAAACCTCCACTAGAAGAAATCTTTGCCTATCTTTATGCTGACCATGACACCATCCCCACAAATGTTGTGCCCATCAATCCATACTTAAGCCCCTGCAGGATAAATACGATCTCTGACGTTAGACGGAAATTCATTGAAACCAAGTCCAGATTGAACAGAAATATAAACTCAGACTTTGGAATCCGCAGAATCGTAGACATCAAGCAGAAGACCTTTCGGCACAACAGAATACAAATGAGCTATCACGAGTTCATAGTTGAATCAAACGACAACAGGGTTGAGCACTTCAATGAAAACGACCTGGTACTTCTGAACCCTTATGATCTGATTCAACTCCATGCCTACTGTTACAACTTCAGTGACAGATACAAAGAGGCAAGAACAGCACTTCCTGAGGTACGCTTCGCTATGCAAGAGCATATAAATCTAAGAATTCAGATTGACTTTCAGCTAGGCATAGAGTTCGAAGTAGAAGAACTAGGGACTGCTCCACCAAATGAGTGCCTTCAAAGCTATGAGCACTACAGAACCGGAACCGTAGTTGGAGATCCTCCAGTGTTCATCTGCCGACAGAGAAAAATCAAGAAGGCCCTCAGAGCTTCTGAAATCCACAAGTACTCAACAGAGTCGCTGGAATACCTCAGAGATATCATTCAAAATCTCCCAAGAGAAAAATGTCCGGAAGAGCAACAGAGAAACTTCATCACCCAGATCTATCTTATGATCAACTTCCGAGAACTCATCAGAAGATTTGACAGAATCTTAAGGGGAGATAATTTTGCTTAAATGTACTGATCTTTTAATCTTTTTGTAACATTCTAAAAGATTAGTGCAAGGTTTCGACAGAGGTAAAAGTTCTCTGTTCTTTTGTTTAAATCTCTGTCAAATGTAAATTTGTATTTTCAATACTTAGGGGGAGATTGTTAGCCCCAAGTATATGTTATGAAAAAGTATTGAAAATAGTTCAAGTCAGAAGACCAACAGAGATCAGACAGAAGACTTGGAAGAAGTTCATCAAGAAGACCAACAGAGCTCAACAGAGCTCTGTCGGATCCAACAGAGCTCATCAGAGCTCTGTCGAAGAATTCCTACAAGAGAACAAGTATTCAACAGAAGACCAACAGAGCTCTTGCGACAGAGCTCTGTGAAATAAAAGACCTCTGTCAGCCTAAGTCTCGTAGGAAACCTTAAGTGTAAGACACGTATCCATACTTTCCACGTATGCCCTAAAGATTGGAGACACACTTTCCACGTGTCATTCAAGGGTACGATAGTACACTGTCTACACTTTATCAGGTCTATAAATAACGAGGTAGTGGAACAACAATTGTAAGCTTTGGGAAGAGTAGTTTTCCACAATTGTTTAAACACACACTGCAGCAATCCCGAGCACTACCTCCGTACGATATTGTTGTCTTATGAGATTTTCGAACACACTTTAACTTGTTCTTGGTGTGATTCATTATCAATATATGAGCAACTTTTATATCTGATCTTGTTATCATTTTACTGTTCAATATTTGATTCTCATAGTTCACTTATCATTTACACAATCACTCATTTTAATGGCTTTATTTAATATGCTTCCGCTGTCTATTTTACTACCATTAATATGATACAACGTGAATCTGGGAACCTACACTTATACATATTGTTTACTTACAATTTTCACTAAGTGATTCTAAGGGTCATCATCAAATCACTGAAGGGTTTGGATCAACATTTTCTATACTTTCAAGTTTTCATACACACAAGTACAACTTCTTATTGACTTTGTTATTACCATGTCTCAAACCGAAACAATTTTTTGATGGTAATACTCCTGTCTGTATTCCAATTTTGTTGAGCATCATACATTCTTTTAGCGTAAAAAACTTAAACGTTTCATTCAAAGATTGTTTATATTTGTTCCTATAAACAAAATCCAATTCTTTGATACCCTACCCAGTTCATGAATATATTTTGATTGATTTATGAAAATTCCTTTCGGTGATTGTTTGACTTGTAAACCAAGGAAAAGTTTTAATTCCCCTATCATGCTCATTTGAAATCTACTTTTCATGGTGTTTTCAAAATCAACACACATTGTTATCGCCATCATTTCCATCCATATTTATTTCATCAGCTGATTCGGACGCATTGTCAGATTCTCAAACAAGACCTTTGAATTCATTTCATTCATTCATTATCCTTGTTTTGAGAAATCTTTAAAGTTCTAATGCTCAAATATTATTGTTATTTTTTGGAGCATTCATTCTGATGACAATGTCATTCATATGATGATATTCTTATTTGTTCAATATAAACTGTTGAACAATGTAAATTTTTATGACAAAATTTCATGGGATCAGTGTGTGAGATTATTAAACTTCTATGGATTCACGTTAACCAGTGTTTTCTACCCAAGAAGTTATCCTTGAGTAATTGAGGGGTGAGGGGTCTACGTCAAAGAGTGGGGGAGGAAGGTCATCCAATTGAACAACCTCATTGTGTTGAGCGATAAAATGTAAATGAGAGTTTGGTTAGAAGTGAGCGGATTAAAAAACAGAAAGATGGTGTGAGAACAGAGTTAAAAAAAAAAGAGAACTCTGAACCAACCACTTTCTGAGTCGGGCAGCCACGTTACTGATTGGTTCACATTCTTTGGTGGCCATCATTAAAACAGGAAGTTAGTCCATGCCAACTCTTGCTTTAACCCCACCAGCTACTCATTTCATTCTCAACAAAGAAATGTTTCAATTTTTCTTGGGGACGCAACATATAATCTATCTAATCTTCATTCGGAAGGTTTGGATATTAAAAAAGAAGGAAGTTCGCCCCACCTTCACACTTTAATCATGCACATTGAGTCCGTAGAAAACTTGTTGCTGTCTCAACAATTTACACACTTTGAGCCTGATAAAGCATAAGTTGCTTCAATCATTTCTACACATGCACGTACACACAAGGAATATGTTTTCTTGTCATAACGTTCATAGAAATTTCTTTGTGTTTTTCGATGATTGAATGGAAGCCCTGGAGGAGTGAACATCAAAAAGCTCCTTTCCAAAGTACATATGTTGTACTAAGTGGCTCCGTGCTACTTACAGGCATTTTAACTTATTCATTCGTTGTTTCAGGGTTACCACATTCATTCTATCTGAATTTGAAAAGATTCGGATAAATATGTTTTGGAATTGACGGCTATCATATCAAAAGGATGAGAATGTTAGTGGTGAACAAAGACAATGCTGAAATTGATGAAAGTTTTGATGATCATGATGCTCACAATCACCAAAAAGGGGGAGATATAACAATGAAAGATAAAGGGGGAGAAATAGCATACAGATGAAAAAGGGAGATAATTTGATTGATTCAATTTCAAGATTAAGAGAAGATTTGTCAAAGTCAAGAAGCTTAAGAGAACAAGATAAAGATGTTCTGAGATGATTTGAGAGAGCTCGATGTTCAAAGATACAAAATTCTAGAAATCGTTTAAAGATTGTTTAAAGAGTTTGAGTTCAAAGCTTCAAAGTTCAAAGCAACAAAGATCAAAACTGCAAAGATCTGAAATACATGTTCAAGACTTGATGAAAATTTGTTGAAGATTATATTCAAGAAAAGTGACTTTACAAAGAGAAAGACAAAGACTTTTCAAGTTTGATAGAAGATTCTTCAAAGCTGGAAGTTTGAAGATTGTATAAGAAGATAAAGTTGTTTGAAGAATGTCAGAGCTTCAAAGTTTAAAGCAGTCAGAGTTAAAGTTTTGAAGATCAAGAGCTGAAGATTGCTGTCATATTTTTTTAAATCTTGAATCCAAAGGGGGAGAATATTAGTGCATAAAATTGTATTCAATATTTAATGAGAAGTCATGTAATTGTCAATGTAATTGTAAAGTCAAAGTAAGTCAAAGTTAAAGCAGTGTTAGTAGAAAGTCAATGTAATTTAATGTGTTGTAATTCATAGGTATAAATAGGTTTGCTTAGTGTTTAAGCATTAGACATCAAGGTAAGAAACTCATATTGTAATATCTTAGAGAGAGATGAGAGAATTCTAGAGAGAGAAAGTACATCATTCTTATGTAAATCTAGATTCTTTCAAGATCAATGAGATTCATATTGTTTACCTAATAGATCTGGTGTTTACACCATACGCCCTAAGGAAGTCCTCGAAGCACTAGAAGCTGTCAAGCGTTACATGAAAAATGCAATAACGCTTTCTTACGTCGAAGACTTTTAAATGGGAATCGAGAGCAACCAACCGAAGATCAACATGCTTAAGCCAGGTCAGAGTCTTTCGAACATCGAAAATATACCTGCCGACACATTGTTTGAAAGTCCAGAATTCGGCATGACTTATCTGAACGGTATTGGTGAAATGCGATTCATGAGATTCAGCGAGATCGCCAGATACTGTGATGGTACACTGATGCTACTTCAGAACAAACTTTGTGTTCAAATTGTTCGAGATGATAAAGGAACAAAGTCGTTAGAGCCGAAGTACAGACGCGATCTCAGAAGTTTTGAAGTCTCGTTTGCAATCAGAAGACGTTACGTTCCAGATTGGATAGTTGTTCTAAGTTATGGACCTTGTTATGTGTTGGTATTTTATCCTTTAAAATCTCTATATGGTTAACATAAAGATATAGTTGTAAGTCATGATATACATTATATAGGTAGCCATAAGTGAGTAAGGAATATAAAACAAATTAATTTGTACATAATCATGATATTTAATAATATGATTAAATCCAATAATATTCAGTATTGAGATCATTTCAAAGGTATTGACGAAACGATCACAATGGTATAATTTGTAAAAAGAAGAAATGTATTTTAATGCATTTTAGTTCATATACAATTATTTATGTTAATATATAAGGGTGTTAGAAATCGGGGTGGGATGGGGGTCGGGTGGGTAAAATGGCTATTAAATATCCGGATTGCTTGAGAATCGTGTGAGTTCACTTTCTGAATTTATATTTCGACCCTATGCCTGGGTTTCACGAAATTCAATATGGGATAAGACTAAAAAACATTGTCGATTTTAGGCACAAAATCGAGAGCAAAATTACAGGAGAGTATTTTGAAGGTTCAGATTTTTCGTAAGTACCAAAAACATAAGTATAACATATATATATATATACTATTTCCATTCGAAAAAGAAGGAAAACTAACCATCATGGCAAGTTACTAACAGTTCCAGACAATTGTAATCGTATTTGGATAAGATCACTGGTTGATTATAACTGCATCAGAGTTTTAGACATGCAGGTCCAGAGCTCTGGTTATACGAGAACAAATAAAAGACTCAAATATCTCCATAGTACGATTAGAGGTAACTCCGTCTAGAGATAGCCAACCAGATGTCGGACTAAGACCAACCAGAGCCTCTGGTCTAACCAACCAGAGTCCAAGTTTTCTAGTCCAAAGTTTTCCAGAACGAAGTTTGAAAACTGACCAACCGCCAAGGGCTCTACCCCTTGACCCCGTAAGGGGGTGCGACACCATTGACCACCGCCATTTCGTCGTGTCCGAGATCAACCGTGATTATATACAAGCGTGCACTCCGCACTGTCTAACTTGTATTCTATCCAGTTTGAAACCTCATTGACACTCATATTAATTCTAATTACACTTAAATGACTGATGACACTAAAATTATCAACAAAGAATCTAAAAAAAATATAAAGATTAAAACCTAAAATAAATTCAATAGTTAATTATAAAAGTTTTAATTATAACTTATAATATAAAAAATATTAGGACCTAGGTTAAAAGAGAAATTGGTGAGAAATGGATGTAGAGAGGTTAATATATAACTTCTACATCAAAGTTAATATATACATTTTCAAAATTACTTGAAAATAACTTGTGGGTAGATTTCTTTGTTTGATACGTGTTGACTAGAAAAACTTGGGGAAGCCTACGGATCCGGAGTAGTTGCAATTCCAGCAAATCTGTGACGTGGCACATATCTGGTGTCAGCGAGGTCATCTCGAACCTATCGAAACCACGAATCTTGTTCCGTTCTGAGAAAACCCTACCTCTTTTTTGATCGAATCCTAGAAAGGAGCTTCAAATTGGCAAGAGATATCCATGGAGAGGATCGTTGGAGATAAGTACAAGCTAGGCCGCAAAATTGGAAGCGGATCATTCGGTGAAATCTTTCTCGGTCTCTCCCTTTTTCCATCTCAAATCTTAGTCTAAAAAAGGAGAGTTACTGTATGTTCATATAACGTGCTGGTTTCTTAGCTCTTTAAATTTGTGATATTGCAGCTACTCATGTAGATACCCATGAAATCGTTGCTGTAAAGATGGTAATATTCTCTTCTATGCGTCTCTGTGTGTGTGTGTTTAGATTAGCATATGCTTTCTCGATTCATTGCGACTTATCTCTGTAGTTTTCTATTTATATCAAGTGCCAAGTGGTTTTGGTGAATCGAGTAGAAAGAAATGGGTTTAGGTATTGGTGGGATGCTTAGTAAGCATGGAGAAGTAAATACGTCTGATTTTTCGAATTGATATGGATTGATTTAGCTTATGATCAATCAATTTCATTGCTATGTTTGATAGGAGAATCGGCAGACTAAGCACCCCCAGTTGCTTTATGAGGCCAAGCTTTATAATTACCTCCAGGGAATAGGCAAGTTTATGTAATATTTTCTTTCTTTTCATTTGCTGAAAGCATGGATACTTATATGCAAAACACATTCTCTAATTTTATTGGTTACAGCTTCTGTCTGTTAGCTACTATGTTATTTGAAGTTTGTTAGTTTTGTATTCTGCAGTTGGTGTTGCTGGCATTCATTGGTCTGGGGTTGATATACAGGACAATGTGCTTGTACTTGACCTTCTAGGGCCTAGTCTCGAGGATCTATTCGTGTATTGTGGAAGGAAGTTCTCATTGAAGACCGTTTTAATGTTGGCTGATCAAATGGTAATTTCTTTTCAGATGCACGGGCTATGCTGTTACAGCGTTCAAAATACAAAATATCGGCCGGGACTGATATTTGTAATAGCGGATATATCGGTCCAAAATTATCGGTTCAATAACTTCATATAATATTTCTTAGAATTATATATATATATATATATATATATGTGTGTGTGTGTGTGTGTGTATGCATCCATAGGCGGAAGATCGTGTGAGAAGTTGAGGTTAACATGAGAATCGTGAGAAGTGGATATCAACCGTTTATCACTTTTAATCAAAGGTCCTCACATGAATTGCACCTTAGAAGGGAATTGATCCGGTGCATCTCGGTTCATCTTATCTCGGTGCATCTCATGCTAATGTGTGTCCATTTCTCATCCAACGGTTGATAACCACTTCTCACGTTAACGTCAACTTTTCATTGGAACCCAACCCTGCATCCATAAACATAACTATGCATTAATTAAAAATATAGTTTCAACATCAAAACATCAACTTAAACAAGTTCCACAAAACAAAATAAGAAAAATGTTCATAAACGAGCTAATCGCAAGCAATAGGTTCGGTAGCTGTGAAAAAGGCGTCGACGGATAGGTAGAACCGTAGAAGAGAACGATGGAAAAATGGAAACCTAACTTAGACTAGTTGACTATGATTAAAAAGGAGGCCAAGTAAATATATAAAAGCCCAATAATAATTAAAAAAAGCCCCAAAAAGCCCATCTCCAAAATATCGGTATATCAGACCCATATTTTTGTCAAAAAATCGCTGCAATGTCGGAAAATATCACCGATATTATTGACCGATATTTCCTCCAGGTCCGATATCCGATATATCTATAAATTTGGTTAGAAAATGGTTTATTGGTTTGGTGTTTTTAGGTGGCATGGTGTTGTAATTGTTTTGTGTTGCATACACTTATTAAAATTCTTAATGAGATTTCACATCAAGAATATCGAGGTCGGCTGTAAGATCACTGGTGTGTTATGAACCAGATTTACTGAACAAATAGAATAAAAGCAATGGGGGAAGAAATAGTAGTCTGATAACAAGAAAACCAAAGGGCCTTTGGCCTAGCGGTGTCAAAGCATTTGGCCTTCTAGGAGGTTAGGGGTTCAAACCTCATCAAAGGTGAGGAGGATGTGTGAGTTATTTGTTGCATTTGCCGTATATAAATATTATATAGTTAAAAAAAACAAGAAAGGGATTCGAAAGGCTAGACTCTCCCAAGGACAAACTCAACAATTTTTCTGGATATCATACCTCTACTCTCCCACCACACCCCTATTTATACCATCAATTTATTTAGAATTACCCAATTACCCCTTCTAGAATATGTAGCATAATATTGGGCTTGGGCCTGTGATGACATGGTGGTGATATAATTTATCTTGTAATGCATCATAGATTTGCATCCCATCTGTTGCTGTAATCATTAACTAAACCACATATTATTTTTTTGAACACCACACGGATAGTTATTTAATTCTCAAAGTAGTACTAATTTACAGTGTTCTTTTCTTTCCACAGCTCACAAGAATAGAACTAATGCATGCCAAAGGATTTTTGCATAGAGATTTGAAACCAGATAATTTTCTAATGGGTCTAGGCAGGAAAGCAAATCAGGTAATTCTCACCATTATATATATATATATCCTAATACAACTTTATGTAAGTGGTGCTTCTTTGGATTTTCTAAATCTAAGAGATTTTTTATTATTATTTCATATTAGAGTGAATGAGCTCTCTAACCATTGTACTTGTAGTTTCATTGCAAACTAGCTGTTCTACTTGCAAAAAAAAGAACTCAAAATTATGCTAAAGTTGCCTAAACCCTAAACCGTAAACCAAACCCAAAACTAGAAATATGATGGTTATAAGTGCCCACTCTTTGTATATTGTAGTCTTCTTTACCTTTTAGCTAGTACAATGGTTGGTTTTCAAAGAAACTACAAGTATGATTATTTGAAAGTTCAATTACGATTCATATGGACTATCTACTAATATCGCCAATTATTATTTTTATCAGGTATATGTTATTGATTTCGGACTTGCTAAAAGATATCGTGATCCCACTACAAGTTGCCATATTCCTTACAAGTATGGTTTAGTTTCCAAATTTAGTATTGTTATCCTCCCTATTTATCATGCCCTGCTTTTCAGAGTGATGATATGCTCTTTTGATCCTAGAACTTCATCAATTTTTTTACTTTGGTTGTTTCCTTTTATTTTAATGATATCTGCAAGGTTGAATCTCTTGAAAGCATTTCGTAGAAGTTCATTGAAATCTTTGCTTTGTAACGCAAATCAACATTGATTGCTGAATCTTGAGGATCGGCATAATTTATGCATATATTGTCATAAAAGCTTCTTGGATGCGTTTGGTATGCAGACAAGATAGAACGTGACAGGACAGAACATGACAGAACAACCGTTCAACGTTTGGTAAGACAGAACTAGACAAAACTAGACAAAACAAAACAAATAACATGACCAATTTACCCCTAATAAGTTGTTTATATATTTTCATTAATCATGTAATTTATTAAATTATAATGAAATAAATATTTTTATAGCAAAATATATTATTCGACAGTTTTCTTTAAGACGATTAAAGTGACACCAAAATATAAAAGTTTATGTAGTGTTCAATTTTTTTTTCTTACCTTTTCTATATATTTTATACTATTAATATTTACTAATTTACATAAATTAATCAAAACATAGAAACCGTATAAAAACAATATTTTGAGGACAATAAGTAGAAAGTTTAAAGAACATAAAATACAATAAATAAAATTTTAAAGAATGAATAAAATATAAAAAGGAAGAGTATTTGATGTTTTAGAAGAGAATTATGTTTTATTTTGAGGTTATATTGGTAAAACATAAGTCTGTTCCACCTTGTTCCATGGGGTGGGGGTGGAACAGGTGTGTTCCACTGTGTTCACTCATTTCCGCATAAAAGTCCCGCCAAACATGGAATAGTGATCCTTGTTCTGTTATGTTATGTTATGTCTGGTGTACCAAACGCACCCTAATTATGATTTTATATTCCTCAATCTCTTGTCATGTATTAAGTGAGCCGTAAGCTTGTTGGCCAACAAACGTTCAAGAGATAAAATCATGTCATATATGTTGTTTGGTGGTATTTCCCATCCGACCCTTCTTTTTCTTCCCCTCCATTTGGTGTTATGCTGACCATTTATTTTTATTATCTATATACAGAGCGAACAAAAACTTGACAGGGACTGCACGCTATGCCAGCTGTAATACTCACATGGGAATTGGTATGCATTATGTTTTCTTTGCATTTTGACATTTCATACTTGCATCTCTAATATAACGATTTTAAATCCAGAACAAAGCCGGCGTGATGATTTGGAGTCTCTTGGTTATGTTTTCTTGTACTTTTTGAGAGGGAGGTATGTTCTAGAATTTTTTTTCCTGGGTTGGTGCAAGTGCATTTGATTTTTGGTGGCTCTAGAATATATGATTGGTTTTATGGTTTGGTGCAACTAAACTTTTAGGGTCTGTTTGGTTTGTAGGAATGGAATGGAACGGATTGGATTTCATGTAGGGATTTGGATTGGGGAGGATTTGGAGTTCTTTTGTGTGTTTGGTTTGTAGGATTTGGAATGGATTTAATTCCATTATGTATAAAAAAATCTTTAAAAATTATAAAAAATAATTAAATTACCTTTTATTTAACTGATTATTAGAAAAAAAATGTTTTTAACATATTTTTAAAAATTAGTATTATAGTATATTAAGATCCTACGAAATCCGTTGAATTTGGTGTACACCGACGCCAAAATCAGATGAATTATTGAATGAATCGAAAGATTACAATCTACACAGGCTTTCGAGAGGCCTGGTCTCTCCCAAAAACGGTTTCCCGCTCTAAAGAACTCACAAAACAGAATAGAATGTCCTCCCCTCTAATCTCCTCCCCTATTTATACTAAACCTAATATTGACTTGTTGACCGACATATTGACCTCTTGACCCAGGGTATAACAGAATTCCTAGCCACCCCCTTGGGATTTCAAAATCCTATGTATGAGGGATTTCAAAGAAATCCTAGGATTTAAAATCTGGACAATCCTGCAAACCAAACACGGGATTGGGTCTCGCTTAACCATTCAACGCCCTAATCTCATTCTGAACAATTACCAAACAACCATATTTTATTTTGCACTACATCATAAGAGTCTCTTAATGATTCTGACCACTTAATCATCCTGCACCAAACCATTCAGCAATTGCCAAACAGCCACTTTTGAATGTGATATTGGTTCAGTCTACCAATGTTGTTTCTTCTGAAAAAAGGAATTAACTTGTTAGGTTTTGTCTGCAGTCTTCCATGGCAGGGCCTCAAAGGTGCAACGAAGAAGCAAAAATATGACAAAATACGTGAAAAGAAGGTATCAACTCCCATTGAGGTATGTTCTTTTCATGTTTGCTATTAGCAAAGTTAATCAGCAATCATGGTTGCCTGAGAGCGGAATTTTACAGCCCTTCTTTTCTTGAGTTATGCACATGTGCATGTGCCTGTGTATGTCTGGTGTCGAGTCTTAGAAATATCAGTTTAATCATCAATAGTATATCTTCTTGTGGACGGACCAAGAAACTTTTTTCATACGGTGGCACCATATCGGCCGATGTGCTTTTAGCCAAATTTCGGCGTTTCGAGGGATTTTTAAAGTTTTTGGCTTGACTTTAGGGGTTTTTAAGTTTTTTTTTATCGATTCGAGAGACTTTTTCGGTATTTTTGGTTGATTTCGGGAGATTTTTTTGGTATTTTTGGTCGATTTCAAGAGTTTTTTTGGTATTTTTGGTCGAATTCAAGAGTTTTTCCGGTATTTTTGGTCGAATATGAGGTACGATTGCACTTTCCAAAAGAATATGGTAGCACCTCCTAAAACGATACGGTTGCAGCTTTCACGAAACCAAATTTTTTTACCCTTCGTCGGAGAATTAACACGGTGGCACGTGCCACCGTGTGCCCTTGACTGGGTCTGTCCATGGAAACAATATGCTAGGGACCTCTTCAGTTAGAGATGGCCGAATGGGCCAGGCCCGGGACCGGCCCGATTTTTTATTTAAAATTTATTTTTAAATGTATTTATAAGTATATTTTAAATAAAAACGTATTTCTTACTGTATTTGATCGACCCAATTATAACAAAAAGTAATTTTTAAGTGTATTTGATTGACCCAATTATAATAAAAACATAGTTGTTAGTGTATCTGATTGACCCAATTATAATAAAACGTATTTGTTAGTGTATTTGATTGACCAAATTATAATAAAAACGTATTTGTTAGTCTATTTGATTGACCAGATTCTTCAATTTTTTTTTACAAGTTAAAAATCAATTTAAAAAACAAAAGTGGGACTGGTTCTCATAACCGGGCCTTATTAAGCTTAACTGGGCCTTCGTATTTGGGTCGGGACCGTGAACCGTTACGAAATCACTATTTAGGCCTGGGACTGAGTTGGGCCCGGCCCGGGACCGATTTTTGGCCATCTTTACCGGCTCTTCTTATAGGGATGGGTAGCTACTGTTACAATAACAGTCGTATTTAAGTTATTTTAGTGGAGTTTTATATCATAACGTTTAAATGAAATTATGTTTCAAACTGTGTTGACAGGTTTTATGCAAGTTTCATCATGTGGAGTTTGCTTCGTACTTCCAATATTGCCGTTCTTTGACATTTGAGCAACGGCCTGATTATGGATTTTTGAAGCGCCTTTTCCGTGACTTGTTTATGCGGGAAGGTATATATATAGATTGTTCACCAAATACTCGAGTCTTAAATTATGTGTGTAGAAGAGGGTTGGGTTGCGACGGTTAGGTTCCGGTGAGAAGTTGAGGTTAACGTGAGAAGCATGAGAAGTGGATCTGAACCGTTGATAACTTTTAATCAAATGCCCTCCCATGAATTGCGCCTTAGAAGGGAATTGATCTCGGTGCATCTCATCTCGGTGCATTTCATCAAAATGATTTCTCATCCAGCGGTTGATAACCACTTTTCACACTTGTTACGTTACGTTAACCTCAACTTCTCACCGGAACCCAACCCGTCCTTCTACAGCTAGCTTGTTTGTCTTTAGTGATACTGTGATTAATGTAACGTTTTACTACCTATTTCAGGATATGATTTTGATTATGTGTTTGATTGGACAATCTTAAAGCACCAACAATCAGAAACGACCAAGCCACAACATCATTCATCTGTTAGTATTTCATTAACTTTGATTGTTTACGATTCTTTATACTAATTACCATGCAGGCGAAGGATCGTGTGAGAAGTTGAGGTTAATGTGAGAAGTGTGAGAAGTGGATGTGAACCGTTGATCACTTTTAATCAAATGCACTTCCATGAATTGCGGCTTAGAAGGGATTTGATCCATTTCTCAACCAACGGTTGATAACCACTTCTTATGCTTCTCACGTTAACCTCAACTTCTCACTGGAACCCAACCCTTACATGCATGGATGAGTGTTTTTTGGGGTGCATTTACTTATTCTTTCTATCGAGACGTCTTCTTTGCACTCACTAATGGTTTGGGAATGATACCAGAGTCGACCAGTTCCTGGAATCATCAATAGAGAAACGGCGGTACATTCAAATAAGCGTCAAGGTACTTTTATCTTATTAGGGAATTTTTATTAAGATGCTTAATTTTTTCTAGAAAGTTCTGCATAAAAAAATTATGTTATGCTTTTTGGTACACACAAGGAAGATGGGAACAGGTAGTTTGTATGTTTATCTGTCTATAAGTTAGCTCATCCTACAGTTATATATCCTATGCTGTTAATATCGGTGATATATCGTGGAGGAAATATCGGTGGTAAAATATCGGAGCGATATTTGCCGATATTGCAGTGCTTTTTTGACAAAATAGCGTCTGATATACCGATATGTCGGAGATAGGTTTTTTGGGCTTTTTTTAATGATTATTGGGCTTTTATATATATTTACTTGTTTTTTTTAATGATGGTCAACTAGTCTATGTTAAGTTTCCATCGTTCTCTTCTACGGTTATACCTATCGGTCGACGCCTTCTTCACAGCCACCGAACCTATTGCTTGAGATTAGCTCGTTTATGAACACTTTTCCTGTTTTGTTATGTGAAACTTGTTTAAGTCGATGTTTTGATGTTTAAACTATATTTTTAACATATGATATGATTATGGATGCATACATAGGGTTGGGTTCCGGTGAGAAGTGGAGGTTAACGTGAGAAACGTGAGAAGTGGTTATCAACCATTGGATGAGAAATGGATGCTCATTAGAATGAGATGCACCGAGATAAGATGCACCGAGATCAATTCCCTTCTAAGTCGCAATTCATGGGATGATGGGAGGACATGAGATTAAAAGAGATCCAAGGGTTCAAATCCACTTCTCATGCTTCTCACCGTTAACTCAACTTCTCACACGATTCTTCGCCTATATATATATATATAATTCTAAGAAATATTATATGAACCGATATTTTTGGACTAATATACCACTAATATATCCGTTATTATTTCAAATATCGGTCATGACCGATATTTTGTATTTTGACCGTTGTAACAACATAATATGTAGCACCTAGGTAAAATCATCATAATTTGAATTTATGGACTATGGTCAACACGTATCAATTAAACTAAACAAAAATGTTATATTAATACTATCAAGTACGAGTAAAGAAAAAATATTTATCATTTCCATTGAAAACAATCATTTTTTTTTCCTACGAATAATTTACTTTCTACATTTGTTATTGAGATGGAATGGTTGGTATATAGACCAATATGCATTTTTGTATATTTTTATGAGTCTCATTAAGCCTCACACAAACATGGTGAATCATGACATATTTTGGTGACAAACTAATGATAATAAGTATCTGTTGAATTTATTCTTTAGAATATTAGCAAATAAAATATCCTTGCTTATTATGTTAAAACCGAGTTGCACTTTTTTTTGTACCAACATGGGCTTTATGTCTCCAACTCATTAGTTGCAGCAACCAAATCAAATTATTTATCGTGTTCGACATGAGTATGCTTTTAATTGAGCCAAAAAATGAGGTCAAAATTGGAAGTTAAAATTTTCCACAGTGTTGAGACTTCATAACTCTTCAATCATGATTGCCAAATACATGCTTCTTTCTTTTAAGCACACTGTTATTGGACACAGAAAAATAAGTCATAAAGTTAGTTTATTTAACTTGGACCTTCTACCAATGTTTATTTGCATTATTGCATAGTCTTTAGGGTAGGAAAGCTGAAAAGAGCTTCTTGATTTGCATGAGTTATCCTAGGGTATTTTTATTGATATTCACATTCAAATAGATAAAATGAGTAAATTACGTCCCTGTGGTTTGCTAAAATTTGCGGATTTAGTCCCTGTGGTTTTGAAATATCGGTTTTATCCCTATGGTTTGCAATTCATTTCTATTTTCGTCCCTGAGGCCAAAACACTACTTTTAAGTATGAAGGACTAAAATAGAAATGAATTGTAAACCATAAGGATAAAAATACCAATAAAACTTAAATCATAAGGATGAAAAAAGGTGATAAATTATAAACCATAAGGATGAAAATGGCAATTTCAAAACCATAAGGACGAATTTTTCAACAAACCACAGGGACTAAATATGTAATTTATTCTAGATAAAATGAAAAAATAAGAGGTGAAAGAGGAGATATGGTAATGGTGCAAGGAGGTGCAGAAAGGGGATGACAGGGGTGCCATCGAGTATGCTTTATGGTTGCTAATTTCAATTTCAATTTTGTTTTTTATTTGTTAACTAATCATTTTTGTCTATATTTTAAGTATCATAACACACATTTTTAGCAACTTGCTGTAATGTATCTGTCATTTTGGAGCAAACATCATGGTTAATTTGCGATGTTAGTTCAGAAGTGCAAAATTGAAAATTAAATATTTGCACATGTTCAGTACTTCAGTAATATATAGTTCAAGCGATTATTTTTACGAGTTACTGTTTGTTTTCATTTGGTTCAGAATCAAATCCTCATGTGTACGGGGCATTTAATTTTAATAGTGAATTTATTTGGTCAAGATTGATGTGATGGTGATGAATGTGCCACTTGTCTGATTCTAATTGGTTTATTCTATTTAACAAGGATTTAGGACAAAAAAACTTTCCATATGTGTTGCATCTTCTGATTGTGTGTGTCTATATATATATGTGCGAAGGATCGTGTGAGAAGTTGGGGTTAACGTGAGAAGCGTGAAAAGTGGATCTAAACCGTCGATCACTTTTAATCGAATACCCTCCATGAGTTGTGGCTTAGAAGGGAATTGATCCCGTGCATCTCGGTGTAACTTGTCTCGGTGCATCTCATCCTAATGTGCATCCATTTCTCATCCAACGGTTGATAACCACTTCTCACGTTAACCTTCAACTTCTCACTGGAACCCAAAAACCTATATATCTCAATAGACGTGAGATCATGTGAGAAGTGTCATTTTTGGTGAGAAGTGTGAGAAACACTTTTAATCAAATACCCTCCCATGAATTGCGGCTTAAAAGAGAATTGTTCTGGTGCATCAATGCATCTTATCTCGGTGCATCTCATCCTAATGTTCATCCATTTCTCATCCTAAGGTTGATAACCACTTCTCACGTTTCTCACCAAATTTGGCTCTCACCAGAACCCAACCCTATATATATATATATATATATATAGACTATATATATAGAGAGAGAGGGAGGTTCAGGGAACACCTAAAAAATGCAAAACTGAGGAACATCCTGATAGCCCTTCATCTGAACCGTATGCACTTGTGCATACAAGTAAATTAAGTTGTTTTTTGGTTTTTATGCATGTGTGCATGTTACAAATTACTTGTATTCACAAGTTCATATCATCTAGATGAAGGGCTACCAGGGTGCTCCTTAGTTTTCCATTTTTTTGAGGTTTTCCCCTGACCCTATGTATATATATATATATTATTTATGTATGTAGGTATCATATTATGGTTTGTTGGATGTGGTCTTGGCAGGAAAATAGGGTTTATTAGTTTATACAATATCTTATCTTGATTAATTTTTACACAAATATTTTTTAGGGGGTAATGATGACTCCTACCAAGCTGGAGCAACAGAGCGCAGAAGATCAAGCAATCCAGCTAATAAATCAAGATTACCATATGAACTTAATGATAATAATATTTCACCTGGGAAACATGTATGTAGATAAAGTTAACATTTAGCATTATGGAACTTTGTTATTATGTTATCATTATTAAATACTTTTTGATTTTTACAGATGATATGTACTGTACCAAAGGTGGCGTCTACTTCTTTCTCTATGGCCAGTAACTTTAAGCCACCTCTTTTCAAACCTGATGAGCCAATTGATATTACAAAAGTTGATCATGGTATTGGTAGAAAATCTGGTGGTGGTGGTGGTTCAAGCAGTTGGATGCGGTCCCTACACCGTATTTCGTCGACCAAGTGATTGATTGGTATGGGGAAATTTACTTAATCACTAAGCAGTTTGTTTTGGTTTCCAATTAGACATTATGAGGAGAGAGGATTTACAGACTGGCTTAATCATTAAGACACTAATTGCTTGGATGCTTCTGCAACTCAAGATCGCAACATGTAATTTCTTAAGGTGATTACA
Organism: Saussurea involucrata; assembly: GCA_033807775.1. Lineage (NCBI taxonomy): Eukaryota > Viridiplantae > Streptophyta > Magnoliopsida > Asterales > Asteraceae > Saussurea > Saussurea involucrata. The sequence continues at coordinate 249,997,773 of CM066321.1, read as the reverse complement.
CAGCACAAACATGTTGAATGGTGCTTAAAGTTCATTGCAAGTTTTATTCAACTCTGGATAATGTTGTATAGTGTTTTTACAATTCTTTCTCCATAAAAATAGATAATTTGTATTTGCTGGCTGTTTCAACAAGGAATTTCATACATTCAGGACCAAGTTTCTTTCTTTCTATGTTATTCTGTTTCTATATATATGTATTTTTTTTATTAAGAGTTTTTTGATGTTTATTATCTCAGTTTTAACATAGGTACCAGAGTTCTTGCGAATGTGTGTGGCGTGATCTGTATCAGGTACTTCAGATGCAAAACATTCTTTTAAGCATAGGAGCTTTGGTAATGCATCTTTCTGTAATTAAAAAAATAATAATTTATTTTCTGATTTCATGTTTCTTTTACTATCCAGGTTTTGTATAAAGTTTTGGTGTAAGTTCGTGGATTTTATACAACACTGATGCTTGTCACCATTACTGGTTTGAAGCTTTTCTCTTGTGAGGAGGTTCTAAGGTAATTATGCTTATGTGGTGGTGAATGATAGAAAATATGCATTAGGGTTGGGTTCCGGTGAGAAGTTGAGGTTAATGTGAGAAACGTGAGAAGTGGTTATCAACCATTGGATGAGAAATGGACGCACATTAGGATGAGATGCCCCAAGATAAGATGCACGGAGATGCATCTGATTAATTCCCTTCTAACACAATTCATGGGAGGACATTTGATATAAGTGATCAACGGTTCAGATCCACTTCTCAAGCTTCTCACGTTAACCTCAACTTCTCACACGATCCTTCGCCTGAGATGGGAATTGTTAGTTGAAAGTAATAAGTTCTTTTTTTTTGGTATTCGTGGGTATCCGGCCCAGTTTGCACACACCTCGACTAATTCCCATGGGGTCAGTTAGGGGTGTAAACGAGACGAGTCGAGTCGAGTAGCAGGTTATTTGAGTTAGGCTCAAAAAGTAATACCAACCTCGAGCTCGATTAATTTTACAAAGTTGGGCTCAAGGTCGAGGTCGAATATTTTTTCAATGTTTAAGTTCGAGCTCGATGCTCGTTTATGAGCTTGAATTCGAGATCGATTAACTCGTTTATGTACTTAAGCCTGATGATTTATATATTTTGATTATATAATTTGTAAACATATAAACATGTCTAGCTTGAAAAAGTGTATGCTCGAATGGCTCGACTCGGCTCGGTTTGACTCGTAAAGCTTAATCGAGCTTTCGAACGAGTCGAGTCGACTCGAACATTGGTGTTATAGAGCTCGACTCGTTAAGTTAAGCGAACTTTATTTTGTGTTCAAGATCGACTCAATCTTGATAATTATTAAGCTCGAGCTTGAGTAACTCGTTAAAAGCTAGACTCGTTTACACCCCTAGTCACAGTGGCACTGATGGAACTTGAACTAGTGACCTCTGACTCTCTGAGGAGCCAACCTAACGTCTTACGAATGCCTTGTTGCATGTTTATTTGATCTGCTGAAATTACTAATTCTAATAGTCTAATCTGTCTTACTTAAGTGGCAGAGATGGAGAAGTTGGAATCTAATGGAATGGAAGATGGTGCCTGAAGATCGATCCAACAAAACTGTCCGCAAAAGATCCAGACCGTTGGAATTTGCACAGAATAATCTTCTCTGTATATACCATCTTTAAGAGGATGATTCCGGAGCTGAATGCATCATATAATCTGCTGCAATGAATCAGCACAACATAGCCAATTGTTCCTATGCTATGAAATGATCTGATGGCAAAGGATCGTGTGAAAAGTTGAGGTTAGCGTGAGAAGTGGATCTGAACTGTTAGATCACTTTTAATCAAATGTCCTCCCATAAATTGCGGCTTAGAAGTTCCGGTGCATCTTGGTGCATCTCGTACTTATGTGCGTCAAATTTCTCATCCAACGGTTATAACCACTTCTCATGCTTCTCACGTTAACCGCAACTTCTAACCGGAACCCAACCCATGATCTGATATCGTAGATCAACCTTGTGTTATGAGGATGATTGGATGCATCAGCCCACGAAGCGTGCCATATGCACGTGGCTAAATACTCGGTAAGTTAGAATGTGTAGGTGAAGTTCTGCTATTTATCTTACAATTACATTTTGTTAAAACTATTTACGGTACAAGGTGAGGGTGCGTTTGGTACGGAGGACAAGACACAAAAAAACTAAAATTGGCTGTGTTGTCCCATGTTTGGTGCAACATTAGACCAGGAGCGATTGGGATTGAGTGAGAAATTTGTATTTTCTTTGTAGTGCCAAAATAGGTGGAACAAAAATTGAAGAGACAAAATTGTCAAGTTACTAAATTATCAATGTCAAATTACAACCATAAAACCTTTCACCATTACTTCATCTGCCTATCTCACTCTTGTGACAGATCAATCTAGATGTTATGCACCTATTGATTCTTGTGAAGATGCAGACAACTGGTTAAGATGGTTGGAATGATCTGAACTATGTGGATCTTGGCTAAGGGGTTGTTTGTTTACGTCTTAATAGTTGCATTAAGAGGCATCCTCTAAATTGTTAAGAGGGGAATTTGTTTTGCAAAAAAAAAAAAATATGCCTTGTAGATCTCAGTACATTCAGATAACAATCATTTAACAACAACAATCTTTATTTCACGATTCAAGAAGTTACATACATATCTCACTTTCTTTCTCCCTAGACTCACTTTCTCTCTCTAGAAATGTAAGAATGAAGGTTTCTCTAGAGTGATGATTACAACTCTTTTCAACAAACTAAAGATCAACTAATAAACACTATTTATACCTACGTTATTACGAGGCATATTAAACACAACTTTCACTAGTTTGACTTTTTACATTGACTTTGACAATAATCGTTGATTTCATCTTCATCACTTTAATCTTCAATATATTATGATCTCACAGACAATATATTTTGATCCAACAAAACAATCACCCCTTTGTATTTGAGATCACAACTTATCGTGTCATGACTCTGAATATTCTCCTGTCTTTATCTTCAACAAACTTTCCTTTATGAAGATGATCAAATTGTCAACATGAATAAAATAATCATGAAGATAAAACAATCTCCATTTGTTAGCTTTCATTTGTCTTCAGAAAAATATCTTCATGAACTTTAGAATTTTTCCTCCTTGAATCTTCAACCAAAAATAAATCTTTAGAACAAATCTTTTCAATTTTCCAAATTAAGTTCATCACCTTCACATATTTCAAGAAATACTTTCACTTTATCAACAAGCTTCTTTAAACAACTTTAATGTCTTCAAGAATCAAACTGTTCAACATTAATCTTTTTAGCACAACTGAAACCTTCAGACCCAACGACTTTTCAACCTCATATCTAAAAGATTAAAATTATATTCTTCTCTATCACTACCAAATTCAATCACAATATCAGATACTTCAGATAATCTCTCTAACTCCCCCCTTGATCTTTGCTTATTCCCTCTTAACCGTTGATTCACATATTGGAATGAATATCTTTACTCCCCCTCAATCTGATCTTCTAAGTCTTTGAATCTTGATATTATATTATTTCTTCTCCTGATGATGATCAGAAACATTCTGATCAGCATGTATATTCAAAGACTAGACGGTTGAGTAGCAAAAAATATTGATAAACTTTGACTAGTTTATTTTTCAATCATTTCTGAAACACCATTAATCTCTTCCAATTATGAATTAATCAAATTTTAGTAACCAAAGGTAATCATCTAACACAGAAACACTTTAGTAACTGTTATCATAACAACTTAAAAAATTGTGTGGCTTCTTTTCAGAGTTGGCAATGATGTATTTCTGATAGGACTTCCAGTCATCACCGAAGTAATATTTAAAAAAAAAATAACTTAATCTGTTCCGTCAATATCACAAAGATATGCAATTGGAATCACAAAGGTTCATTATTGTGTGAAAGAATATTGAATTTTATAAGAGCCAAATCAAAGATTGATTTAACATGGGACTCAGTTTAAGAAATCAATAGTCACAGTGCATTGAATATTAAGTTCAGAGATCGGAGATGATGTGTTTCTTTTTCAATATCTAAAACCTTTGAGTGAGGAATAGATAGATTATGTGATAATTCTTCGTGTATTTATGAAACAAATATATTTTAAGAGATACTTGAGTGGCATGGTGGGGTGACACGAGTTATCGAGTTGAGTCCATGTCTGTTTCAATATTCATCTCCAAAGAACAAGAATGAATACATTATGTGGTAACCCGGATAACTGACTCGGTTTGGTAAGGACCAATATTTCTTTTAAGTCCTATCACAATCTCACCAATATATTCTTTTAACTCCAAACTCATTTTTATTTTGACCCCTCACTGATATATATGAAAAGGATGTGTTTCTTGGGTAGGTCCTTTCGGTTCTGGATTGACTATAGAAACTTGAAAATGCCTAACGCTCCTTGAAATATTCCATGTATAACATGTTTTGAATTGTTGATATTTAGAAGCTAATGATCTTTAAAGAACGAGTTCTAAACTGAGATGTTTAGAAGTAAAAAAATATTGAAGAATGAGTCCTTAACTGAATTATTCAGAAGTCAAAATATATAAAGATAGAGTCCTGATCTGATACGATCATAAGTCATTATTGTTGAAATAGAATTTCAATGAACAAAAATGCAAACATTACATATTGACTCAGTAAGCACATTGTTCACAAGAAATGAATCAATGATTAGAAAGTTTAATTGTGAAGAACACGTCACAATTATTATTCTGAGTAAGAATTGAATCATTGAAAAGAAATGACGTTTATTGAAATCAAATTGGAAATTAAACGAGTGTATTTCTGCCGAAGAATTCAACGAATATTTGAGATGTGGAAATAACTTTTTTATAAAAAATATAATACGTGGCAATTTTGGAATTGATATTATCAGAGAAAAACAAACACGAGTAAGTTTTTCGAAATAAACCACCACAGTTCTTTGAAAATTCATTTAGACTTCATTTAATATTCAAGATATGGTATTCCCCCTAACAAATGGCATAACTTTGAATGTCAGTCATGTGACATAAGCATTCTGAAGTAAGCTCACACATGACATACCCACAAAATAGATTAAAAAGAATTTGGTATTCATGCTTTGATGGATCCTTGTTGGTTAGTTGCCTTAACTTTAAAGCTATTCAAATAAGAACCGGGGATACTGTATATACTATACCTGTTGGGTCATCAAAGATTTGAAGATGACGTCCTGATCTCTTTACATTTTTTGAAAAACATCTTTTATACTTATAGAAATTTTAGGTTCTTTGTAATAGCTTAGTCATGTTGTCAAAGTTCGGTGAAGTCAAAGATCAACCGAAATCAAGAAAAGTAAATCTACCAATGCGGATTGAAGATGGACTTCTCAACCCAAACTAAGCTATCTCACCGATTTTCTCCATGACAAATCGGTGAGATCCTCAAAATAGGAGAATCCTCCCTTATCTCCTTACTAAGAAGATTTTCATCAAAAGAGGTAATATTTGATATCTCACCGATTTTCTCCATGACAAATCGATGGGATCCTCAAAATAGAAGGATCCTCCCTTGTCTCCTTGCCAAGAAGATTTTCACCTATTTGTCTATGACAAATCAGTGGGATCCTCAAAATAGGAGGATCCTCCCTTGTCTCTTTGGTAAGAAGTTTTTCATCAAAGAAGAAATATCTGGTATGGGGGGGGGGGGGGGGCGAAATGTTCAACTGTCCTTTTTCCCATTCTTAGATATTGTCACCATCAAAGCTTTTTAGCACCATGAAAAATAGGAAAAGACACTTCAATTTTTAAGAGTCAAACCTGACCTTCAAATGACAAAGTGACAAGTGTCCTATGCATTAAATGTTCATGGTACTATTTAAACTGTCCTTTTTCCCATTCTCTGTGCTCAAGACATTCTGCTCTTCTCCTCCATTATACTATATAGCTTTCAATCTTTGTGTTTTAGAAGTTGTTTTGTTTTCAGTATTACTTTGTGAAGATTGTTAGAATAGATTTCATCTATTCTTTCCGCAACAATCTAATTATTCTATGTGTAATTCTTGATTTTATAAATCAATAAAAGAATTAATTAAAGTGAAAAATTTGTGTATTGTATTCAACCCCCCATTCTACAATACCTGTTCTTGTTCTTATTAGCCATCTGGGACTAACAAGTGGTATCAGAGCAGAAAGTTTAATCTCAATAAACTTGATCTGCAATGGCTGCTTCCTCCTCAAACAATAATGTTTCTTCTCAAAACACTTTTTCTGAAAATGGATCTATTGTTAAACCTCCTAAGTTCAATCCAAACAACTTTTCTTTGTGGAAAAGCAGAATGATGCTTTTCATGGAAGGAGTGGATAACAGATACCTTACTATTCTCAGTGAGGGACCTTTTGTCCCTAGAGTTTGGGATCACTATGAAACTTAAAAATCCGGTAAAGAAAGTTTTCTTACACATCCATCACCTTTTTATGCCACCTCACCCTAATCTCTCAAGTTACAAGAAAAGCACTAATCACACCCTAAATAACCGTTCCCTCATAATTTCTTTTACCCAATAGCTAATCTCTTTCCATACTAAGTTTCCAAAACCTACCTTTTTACCCTCACCAAAATTCAAAAACACTCTCTCTTCTCATATTCTCTGTCACGAAAAGAAGAAGAAGCAAACTCTCTCAATGGCAAGAAGCAAACGATAAGTGCCAAACCCAAACGAACCCAGTCGTGCAACCCGCCGCCGTCTCACCACCGCCGACCACCCGCCGGAAACTGTCACCGGCGACCTAAACCAACCACCGCCATCGTCCGACGAGAACACGGTAATGGCTGTCGCACCGGACGCTGAGTCATCGAAGCTAGAAGGGTCGAAGGCATCATCGTCGAAAGCCTCAAACGTGTTAGGGTCATTTATTGTTGATTTAAAGTTCAAGGGTTTAAATTATATTTCTTTATTTTGAGCCTAGTTAGTGAACGGGCCGTGGCCTTGTTAACCACGGGGCCGCCATATATATATATATATTGTATTAGCCTTAGAAAAATAGGCTAGTTGTTCATTTGCTTTCCTATTCCATATTGTAAAACACTCTGATTGAAAGCATTATATGGATGACCAGTTGAAATCAAAAACATCTCTGTTATTATCTATTGATTTTATTGTTCGTTGCACGGATCTGGAACTCACAATTGGTATCAGAGCAGACGGACAGAATTGATTCAAAGTATTCAAATTGATTTCTGGTAAGTTTTCACTTTTACTCGTTTGTGTTCTTAATTGAATATCAAAATTTTGATTCTGGTGAAATTGATCGATTTTGTTTATTGGGTATTGTTAGTATCATTGCTATTAGTGATTCTGCAAATTTTCATATCCTAATTCGATCATTTGAGTGGTTTTTTAGCAAATCAAAGTTCAAAAGTTTTGAGTGTGTTCTTGAGAAAAATTGAATTTTTAATCATCAAAACGTGTTGTTTTTGCTTCAAAATCGATTTGGGTAGTGTTATTTTTGTGTTTGGTAGTGTTTCTAATCTTTCAGGAACATTTTTGAGCAACCCTAGTTGTTTCCCAATCGATTTCCACAATCCAGCCGCAGTTCCCGGACAAACCAACTGTTCTTTCCGGACAACTCCCAAGTTTCCGGACGTTTGTGTTAATTCTTTCCGGGTACATCCATCTTTCCGGGTAAGTTTTCCGGGTACGTTCACCTTTCCGGGTAATTCCTTTTAAACTCTAATCTTTCCGGGCATTGTGTTCCGGAAACCCAAAGTTTTCGGTAAAGATTTTATCCGGACAACTCTAGGTATCCGGTAAAGATTTTTATCCGGACAACTCTAAGTATCCGGGAAAACATTTTATCCGGAATCTCCATTTACCCGGTAAGTATATCACCCGGTAAGTATTGTGTTTATTTTTTCTATTCAGACACTTTTGCCATCCGGTAACCTTTGTTATCCGGAAACCTAAGGCTGTCCGGATTCTTCCTCTTATCCGGATACTTTTGTGATTTTGAACTGTTTTCACTTAATCTGATCCGGACACTTCCAGATCAGACTTCTTATCCGGATTCCTATCCGGTAAGTTCAGTTTGTTGAAATCTTACCTGTTACTAGTTTAAGTCTGTCGTAGAACATGTGTTAGGATATCACTTGTAGTGCCTTGCGTTAGGTTTACACTTTGAATCAATCAATTCGTCTGACGATCATTCCAGTGCAACCAAAGATGTCTTCGTGTGACGCTCTTGCAATCGGAACCGACACCAAACCACCTTGCCTCTATCAAGGTGAGTACAACCAGTGGCGAGATAGATTCATGATCTTCATGGAGTCCAAGGACAACTACGTGTATATCCAGAGAGCTCTTGAAAAGGGTCCAATCCCTTGGCCGATGAAGACCATCGCAGCAACGGCAAATGCTGAAGCTCGTCGTGAGGAAAAGACTCTCACCGACATGACCGAAGATGAAAGAGGCATGATTGAAGGTGAAAAGCATGCAAAGAGATATCTTGTTCAAGCCCTCCCCAACACGATCTACACTCCCATCGATAGTTACAAAGACACCGCAAAGGGCATGTGGGATCAAGTGGCCAGAATGATGCGTGGGAGCGATGTCGGAAATCAACTGATGATCAACAGCGCAATAACCAAGTTCGATGGTTTCAAGCAGCGCGCCGGCGAGTCTCTCACCCAGGCCTATGAACGTTTTTGCTTACTTCTTAATGAACTGAACAAGAATAAGATCACTCGCTCCAACACGGAAAATGCGCTCAAGTTCCTCAACAATCTGCTGCCAGAATGGATGGTGTTTGCTTCTCATGTCAAACACAACAACTTGATAGAGAACATTGGCATCAATGAACTTTATGAGACGCTTCTTCAAGACGAAGATGAAGTGAATGAACTTCTGAGCGAGAAGAAGACTGCATCAAAGCCAGCTGCTGATCCTATTGCACTCATGTCCTCCAAGCAAGGGAAATCTTCGGGTCGTCACTCCAAACGTGCTCAAAAGCAAAGCTCTTCCGAATCTGAAGAAAAGGAAGACAGTGACTCTAATGATGAAGTATCTGACTTCAAGAAAGCGATAGCTCTGCTCACTAAATCTTTCCAACAATAAAAGTTCTATAAGAAGCCTTCGTCCAATAATCAGCGCTACTCCACCTCCTCCAACAAGCGCCATGATCACCAGGACAAGTATGAGGGAAAGAAGAAGGCTGATGAGCAAGATAAGTCAGAGAAGAAGGAGAAGACGGAGAAAGTAGAAAGTAAGAAGAAAGATGAACCAGTGACATATTACAACTGCGGAAAGCTTGGTCACTTCGCTAAAGATTGTAAGAGGCCTGTGGTAAAGAATTCTCATTACTACAAGGCTAAGCTCGCCCTGATTGAGCAGAAGGAAGCTGGAGAAGCTCTACTTGTGGAAAACGACTACTGGTTGGATCGTTCTGATGATGAAAGCGATTCTGCTGGTGCTGATGCTTTCATGGGATATCACTCTCCAGCCGATGAAGAAAAGACAAGTCAGGTATGTGATTCTAGCCAACAAGATTTCTTGAATCAAATGCAATCTCTTACCGAACAGGCAGATTCCTTTAAGGCCACCTCTAAAGAACAAAAGCTTGAGATTAGATCTCTAACCGAAAAGCTAAATGTTCAAACGAGAATAACAGAAAAATATAAGTCTGAAAATGCTAATTTAAAAGACAAATTCAAAAATCTTTCAATAGCACCTAAGGACTTACGGGTCAAATTATCTGATCTTGGGTCTCAGTTTGCTCAGTGTTTGAATGAGAAAGAAGATATTGTTTATCAATGTTCTGCTCTTCAAATTCAGCACAAGGAGTTTGTTGATAAAATCACCGATCTTGAAACAAAACTCCACAAAAGAGGTCAAACCGATCAAACCATCTTTATGAATAAACCCAAAGAGTTCACGTACTTTAACAAAGAATGGGGAATCGGATACGATAACCTACACTATTTGAAAAGGGGTATCTACAAAACACCTACTTTGTATGATTTTGGTTGTTTTGGGTTAGATAAAAAGTATCCGGAATATGCCATTCAATGGACTGGTCCTCTTGAACCTAAAAAGGAAGAGGAAACCGAGGAATATAAGCGCGCACACAACCGAGGAATACAACTTCCATTTTGTTATGAACCTTTAAATTATTCTTATCAAAAGAATAAGAAGTATCTCTCGAATGACTACTTCGACGGCTACAAGGTTGCAAAGCCCAAGGATTCCTCCAAAAAGGATGAGGTCCAAGCAACCGCAACCAAGACTGAGACGGACGGGTACAAACTCTATGTTCCCCCTCTCATCTTGGAAGCAAAGATAGTCGAGTTGGAGAAGTCACTCGAGAAAGAAAGGTCAGTTTTTCAAATGGAAAAGCAAGCGCTAATCTCTGAGCTTGAGAAACTCAAATCTGAGAAAACCGAAGTTGTGTCAAATGAAGAAAAGGAAACTCTTCAGTGTGAAATCAATAAGCTCTCATCGAAACTGTCTGACATGACAAGAGAAACGATGAAGGAACATATAAGAAATGGTCAACTCCAAGTGCAGATTGACCTACTCCAAAATATAACACAGATTTCACCTGAACTTTCCTCAAACTCATCTGACACATCCTCGTGTAAAGCTTTCATAGGAAATATCTCTTCACAAGAAAGTAAAGTTTCTCAAGATGAATGTGTTAAAAGGAATTTAAACTCTGATTTTTCAAACGCTTCCGCACCGAATTCCCCAAAGCACACAATCGAAAGCACAAAGTGTTCCTCGCCTTCCTTGACCGATCCGAGTCCTGTAATTCCGGAAGTCGATTTTTCAGAATATATGAACTCTGAAGGTAATTCTGATGGAGAGTTTGAGTCGTTCCCTTTCGACAAACCTCTTCCGAGCCATACAGATTTTCTATCACCAGTAGTCAATCGACCGGTCAATTTTATAAAGGGAACTTGTTCTAACACAAAGGCCCCAGCTGTGATTCAGATCGCCAAATCTAAACCTGTTTCACAAAATCAATCACAACCGAGGCAAAAGACCGAGCGATTGCCTATCAAAAATCCTGTTCCTTCAAAGGTCACTGATCATTCTGTCCCTGTTGCTACAGATAAAAATGGTCGCGCAAAACAAGAAAAACCCAAGTGGCTAAACAAGGAACCTGTCAAGGATGCTGCATCAAAGTCTTTTCCCACTGCTTTTAATTCTAGGATAAACAAAGACAATTGTGCTTGGAATCATTGGAACCGTTTTGAAGTTTCTTTTCCGATTAAAATTAATTCCGTTCATCAATTGATTCAGTTATCGTGTGATTGTTTATGTTGTTCTAGTTGTGGTTGGAATGATTTTGATGCAATTAACTTAAATGATTGGTTTGGGTCATATCACATGTATAATTCGACACCCAAACGCAAACCCCGTAATAACAAAAGAAAATACTATAAACAACGGGGTTTCCAATCAGAGGTTAAACCACAGCGGGAGACCAAACCCATTCCAAAACGGGCTTCTCCTACTGAGGTTAGACCGGCACCCAAGAGGCAACCTGCTACAAAACCTGTTCCTCCAAAAGGTGTAAATTCTACACCTAAGAGGCAACATGTGCCAAAACCAGTTACTCCAAATGGTGTACAATCTACACCTAAGGGGAAGTCTGTGTCAAAGCAAGTTCCTCCACGAGGTGCCAAACCTAACCCTCCTGGACCCAGGCAAATCTGGGTACCTAAAATCCGTTAAACTCGTTTTTGCAGCACGGTCATGTGTGGTACTTAGATTCTGGATGCTCCAAGCACATGACCGGAAGGAGGGAGCTTCTCACGAATTACAAAGAAGAATATGGTGGAGACGTGAGATTTGGGAACAACGACAAGGCGCCGATCGTGGGCTACGGCGACATTGTTCAAGACAAGATCACCATCAAGAAGGTATCACACGTCGTGGGATTGGGACACAATATGTTCAGCATCGGGCAATTCTGCGACAAAGATCTCGAGGTCCGGTTCAAAGCTAAAAGGTGTAGAATCCTCAATGACGACAGAGAGGAGCTACTGGTTGGGAAACGCAAGACCAATCTCTACACAATCGACCTCGCAGCCCTGAAGCCCGATAACCCTGTCTGCCTGATGTCAAAGGCCAACTCCCAACAAGCTTGGATTTGGCATCGACGTCTATCGCACCTGAATTTCAAAAGCATCAACAAACTGGTGTTGGGCGGACACGTGAAAGGCATGCCCGATCTTCAATTCGTGAAGGATCGTCTCTGCGGGGCATGTGAAAAAGGAAAGATGAAGCGAGTGCCGTATCAGCCGAAGGCAACTCCGAGCACGTCCCGGTCCCTCGAACTTATCCATATGGATTTGTGTGGACCGATGTGTGTTCAGAGTATCAACAAGCGCAAATATGTCCTGGTAATGGTGGATGACTTCTCGCGCTACACCTAGGTCAAGTTCCTTCGTTCGAAAGACGAAACTCCAGAGCTGATCATCAACCACCTGAAGACCATCCAACTGAACAAGCAACAACAAGTTCAGACCATAAGGATCGACAACGGGATAGAGTTCAAGAATCAAACGGTGGACGACTATTTGACTTCAGTTGGCATTTCGCACACCTTCTCTGCCGCACGCACTCCTCAGCAAAACAGAGTGGTGGAACGACGCAACCGTACCCTAGTCGAAGCGACTCGCACCATGCTTTCTCAGTCAAATCTGCCGCTATTCTTATGGGCCGAAGCGGTGTCTACTGCCTGTTATACGCAAAACCGCTCTATCATCAACAAGCGGTTCAACAAGACGCCGTACGAGATCATCAACAACCGCATTCCGAACATCAAGTACTTCCATGCATTCGGATGCACGTGCTACGTCTTAAACGACAAGGACGATCTCGGAAAATTCAGTCCCAAGGCGGACGAAGGCGTTTTTATCGGCTACTCCATGCAGGCTCAAGCGTATCGCGTTTACATCAAATGGAATAAAACCGTTGACGAAAGTGTAAACGTGACATTCGACGAAGCCGCAGGTTTGGCTTCTGAACAAATCGGTTCAGAACCCGGTTTAACTGGCGTGCTAGCTTCCGGACCTCCAAGTTCGGGATCTGCACAAGCGACAGTAAATCCAAATCATGCATCTTCATCGAATGCTGATTCTTCTGATTTAGATTTATTGTTTAAGTATTTTTATGATGACATATTTAACGCTTCTACTCCTGTCTCAGCACAACCTCGACTTGAAGCTGCTCGTACTGAAGATTCGGCGAATCTATCCGGTCGGCGGCCTTCTACAAGCACGTCGTCCATTACTGTGGAGACAGCCCAACCGTCATCATCGACCTCTACTGATACTACTGTCCCCCCGGAGGAACCTGTTACAAATCCAGAGATCGCTCCTAACGATTCGTCTTCTGCTACGACTGGCGATCAACTTCTGAACTCCTCGGAACCAGAAGTTGTTCAACCCTCGGCGAATCCTCCCCCACCTCCTCCAAGAAACCAGCCTGCAACTCTTGAAGCAGTGCAAGACCTTCCATCTGGTTCATATGTGGATCCGGACGCTTCTCACTCTACACAACAGCCGCTTCCTCACACCACCAGATGGACGAAAGCTCATCCCCTACACCAAATCATCGATGATCCCTCTACTCCTGTTCGCACGCGAGGCGCTTCCGCCAACTTTTGTCTATTCTCCGGCTTCCTAAGCAAGATCGAGCCGACGAACGTAAGAGAAGCACTTGAAGATCCGGACTGGATCATCGCTATGCAAGAAGAGCTCAACCAATTCGAGGCTCTAAAGGTATGGCGACTGGTTCCACGTCCGTAACACAAGACGGTGATCGGCACCAAGTGGATCTTCAAGAACAAGAAGGACGAGGACGGAATCGTTGTCCGCAACAAGGCGCGTCTCGTGGCTAAGGGATACCGACAACAAGAAGGGATCGACTATGACGAGACATACGCTCCGGTAGCAAGGATAGAAGCCATTCGTATGTTCCTCGCTTACGCCGCGCACAAGAATTTCACGGTCTTCCAAATGGATGTGAAGACCGCATTCCTCTACGGAGATATCAAGGAAGAAGTGTACGTCTCGCAACCCGAAGGATTCATGGATGATTCGAAGTCTAATCATGTCTGTTGGTTCCCGTTTTGCTTATACAAGATTGTCAGATCTATTAGTTCGAATTTATGTTTGATGCGGAAGCGTATTTGAATAACTAACAGATATGATTGATAGATTTAGAACATAATATAAATAAACAGTGAACAGGAAATAATATCTCAAAGTTTACTGAATATATATATTAAGAACAGATTCAAGAACAGTGAGTAAGCAAAGCTTTTAAAACAGATATGACTCTCAAAGTGTTTAAAGCTATGTGTTATTGTGATGTTTTTCTCTCTTGAATTCTTGTTTCGATTGTTCGATTGATCGATCGATGGATAGATAGATAGGAAGAACTCAACATGAGTCTTCCTTATATACTACTCTAAGGGGACCATAAAGCATATGCTACTATTCACAAAGGACAGTATGAATAGTTGGACGGATGACATGAACAGTTGGACGTGCTGTATTGCATTTAATGCAGCAGACGTCTATTATGTACTAAGCCCTATTGAATCCAACCAGAGGTTTGACACGTTGCAGTTGGACAGGGTATGCTACCATGCAAGTTGATGAACAGGTCCTGTAACAGTAGCAAGATATTATAAATATCTTTTAAGTCTTTGTTGAAGACCGCATAGGCTCTGTGAAGTGCCACAGAGGTTCTGCGGTTTGGTCCTTAGAAGAGCAGTCTTCACCAGATTCCGAGTCTTTGGTCTTCTTTGCGCGTATGACAGAGCTTCTGTAGGGCGCCTCTTTAGCTTCTGTAGCTTCTTGACCTTGATCTCTCGGTAAGTTCGGCAGAGCCTCTGTAAGAGGCTTTCTTCACTTAGCCTATTTTTCACTACTTCTAAATACTTCTATGATTAGGAAGATTGAAGCTAACAATCTCCCCCTAAGTTGTGAAAAATAAAAAATTAACTTGAGTTTAGTTAGGCTAAGTTAGATAAGACAGAGGTTAAACAATACCTCGAAAGTTCTTTCATTCAGAAATATGCCAGAGGCATTTTACATTTGAGTACAATGAAAGATAAACTTTTGACTTGGTTTGCAGAGATTTGAGGTTTGAGAATCAGATTTTGGCATCTTTGAAATCGTTGTAGCTTCTGTTGTCTCTTCCGATTCTTCTGATCTCTTTGTAGAAACTGATGCAGAGTTCTCTTAGGCGGATTGTGGCATCAATCTCTCCGATGAAAGTATTTGCAACATCTCTATCCATTTTCTCTGTACCTCTGTATTTTACAAGGCTTGCTCTGAATTTGTTCAGAGTACTAGTTGCGTACTTCTGACAATCTATGCACACAAATAGTTTGATTTCGCCTTGTGGGTTTTGAAATACTAACCCGAATCTTGGTTCTGTAATGATAGAGTTGGGCACGGCGTTGGGTGGGCAGCGATCTTCTGGTGGTCGTAAATTTAGATGTTTGAGACCAAGATCCTTTCCCAGTTGAAAATCTATCATACTAAAGATCAGAAGCTTTTCCCTCATTGCTTTTCTTAATACTTGATAGGCTCTGGTGTTTGCCTCTGTGTTGTAGTTGTCCTTTGTCCATTGCAGAAGGTCAGGTAGATCATAAGGATTGATATTTCTTAGGTCAGCATCAGCGAAGGTGGTTTCTGAATTGTCTTCTCTTCTGACTTTGTAAAGATTGTACCTGACCCTTGGATAGGTTCTTGTAAAGGAGAACTTGCAGAAGATTACCTTTTTGATCTTGTGGATTGAGAAGACATCTGCTTTGGTTCTTGGCTTTGTCCTTGTGAAGATGTTCTCAAATTCTTCTCTGATCCTTGAATCTGTCACATGATCTGTTGGATGATTGGTCTGAAAGGTTTGTTTATAGAGGTATTTGTATACCACTTCTTCCATCTCTTCGAGTGTTGGACCAGGTTGTGGTACTTGTCTTCTGAGACTCTCCATATTTTGAACAATTTCTGCAGCTCTGCCAGTTAGAGGAATGTCTGTCAGAGGCTTTAATCCATATGCCCAATCAACTTCTTCAGGCTTTGGAGTTTGGAAGGCATCAAAGGCGCTCTTCATCAATTTCTCTGTAGGCTTGGGCAATGATTTCTTTTTCTTGGGCTCTTCTGTCAGTATTGCTTTGCCCTTGTCTTTGGCTTTTGGAGGTGCATAACCTGTTTCTTCTGTAGGTTTGGAGGTTGGTGCTTCTGTTGGCTTGATGGTTGCCTCTGTAGGTTTTGACACTTGTGTTTTAGAGGACTTTTGTGGCGATGGTTCTGTTGGCTTGAGTTGCTCTGTAACCTCTGTTGGAGGTTCTTTGGTGACTTCTTCTGTGAGCTCTATTTCTGTTGGTGAAGATTGGATATCGAATCTTCTTGCCATTTTGAAAGCTAATGTGAACCTGTGCCTTTCTTCTTCTCTCTGCGACATTCGATCAGACATTGTATTGTGCATCTTTCTCAGAATAGAAGAAGCAGAGGTCGCAGAGGTCGTTGCTCTTTTTGGTTTGGTGGCAATCGACTTTCTTCTTGGTATGGTTTGGGGTTTTTCTGTTGATTTTGTTGAAGGACTCTTTTCCAAGTTGATTACCACAGGGGTGGTTGTTGCCTCTGTGGTATGCTGATCAGCTTCTGGAATATTGGTTTCTTCAGGAGTTGATTCCACAGAGATGGGTGTTGTCTCTGTGGTCTGTTGATTTTGTTGTTGATCTTGGGTTTGTTCTGGAGGGGATTGACTGATTGGTTCTGCTGCGATTGGTGGAGCTTGTATTCCTCTGGTCGTTGCTTTCTCCCTTATATTCTCCCCCTCAGGATTATCTGATGGACTAGGATGGTCATCATCAGAATCATCCTGACTTTTATCAGAAGTACCCTCTGCTCTGCAGGAAGCTTTGGGTTTCTTTGGTAGTTCTGCTACTGCGGCCATCAACTTCGCACATACATCATCACAGAGGCCGAAAAGAGTTGCAAGCTCTGCTTCTGTGTTGAAGCGCATTCTGCCGACACTTTTTCTGAACTCTTTGACGTAGTTGGCATTTGCAGTAGTGAAGGAGACAATGACTTCAGTAATCTGGTTTATGACATTTTGGCCGAGCTCTGTTAGCTGTGCTCTGGTCATGTAGTCTTTAGGCTGCATCAGTATTGTGTTGCGCATTGCTTCTGCTTGAACGTTTTGCAGAGCCTTCTGTAGATCTGCGGGTGTGATGCTCTGTGATTTGTTGGATTGCTTGTTCATTTGTTCAAGGAAATGTTTTACTGATTCCTTGAATGCAGAAGTTGCGGTAATTCCAAAATCTTTAGCAGCAGAAGTGGCTGTAGTTGTTGCAATTGTTTGCGCAGAAGATTTCATCTCTGTGATGGCTGTTTTCACCTCTGTGGACAGATTGTCCATTTTGGTGTTCAGATTCAGCAAGGCCGTTGATGTTTTCTCTGCAAAAGATGTGAAAGAGCTTTGCAACTCTTTCGTGGTTTGGTTCACAGAGGTGACAAGGGTTTGGAACTCATCCCTTGATACTTGTGTTCCTGGTGTAACCTCTGGAGGAACACATTCGTCTCCAGAGTGAGTCCCTGCTCCTGGGACACCTTCGTTCACCCTTGTTTGTACGTTGGGGGTGGAAGGATTTCCATCTGATCTTCGAGAAGAAACCTGAGTTTCAATCTCTACAGAAGTTCTGTGAAGAACAGTGTCCAATCCCACTCCAGAGGTGGGTGTCAGAATGTTCTTCTGTTGACTCGGAGACTTGTCTAGAGTCTCTTCGTCTTTGTGCTCACTACTTCTCTCTGAAAGAAGTGTTGGTCCTAGTTGAGTGTGTGTGGTAGAGGAAACGAATTCCTCTGTAGGGTGTTCTGTTGTGATCTGGGGCGATTGATCACGAACTATAGGTGAGTCTCTTTGAGGAGACTCCCTAGGAATGGATTCCCCGGTTTTTGTGGGCGCATAAGTCGAAAGAGTGACTTCTGGCTGGTTGGGTTGGGTTTGGATCGAGCTGTGCTGCTCTATTTCAATAAATCTTTCTGCAGCTAGACCTGCGGAGTTAGATGTGTGGGTTGCACTGGGAGGGGGTGAGGGATGTGTGCCTTCTTCATCTTCGGCATCTTTTTCTTTTACATTTTCTTTTCCTCTAGATGTTTCTACCCTATCCTCTGTTGAAGTTCTTTGCTCTGTGCCTAAGAAGTCATACATTTGATGAGAGTCGTATAACTTCATGACATGTGGATGATAGAGACCTTTTCGTATCCATACAGCTTCTTCTTCGTCTGAATCTATCTCTGAGACCTCCATTCTTGTCTCTGTTACTTCATCTCTATTCCACTGAGCTTCTGTTTGTCCTATTTCTTCTGAAGCTGGGCTTGGACTCCTTCTGTGAACATCCAATCCTTGCTGAATGAAGGGGTTCTGTAGAATAATAGGTGTCTCAGCTGATTGATCTCTGGGTGTTTGATCATCTTCTTGCAGATGTGTGTCAATGCCGGAAATAGAGAAGTATTGTTCTTCTGGGGAATGGTGGTCGAGAGGTTGTGCCGTCCACCCTGCTGTATTTAAAGTGTTGGCAATGTCGGGGGTCTATAGGAAATCGTTAATGTTTCCTTGGTGAGCAAATCGATCTGGGGATTGATGGGGCGATTGATATCCCTCTTCTGTCATTTCTTCTTCTGCATCTTCTTCTTCTGCAGTTCTTTCTTCTTCGACTGCTTCCTCTTCTATGGTAACCAATTTCTCAAGTGATTTACCATGCTTCTTTTTGGTTTTCCTCCTCTTAGGTTTTGGTGCCCCTTCCTCTGTGGTTTTTGATTTTCTTTTCTTCGTCTGCTTTGGAGAAGAGGGAGGAGCAGAGGAGCCAATTTCTGTGGCATGAGGAGGTGAAGGTTGATCTTCTGTAGCGCTTGTAGAGGTGCCTTCTGCAGTTTTCCTCCTTTTTGATTTTGGAGTAGAAGCATAAGATTTTGAAGAGGACTTCTTTCCCATGAGCTCTGCACGTTTGGCTATGAAGCTAAGTTGAATAGCCATGTGTTTTGCTAATTTGTTATCTTTTTCTTCTTGAGTGGAAAGAGGTTCTGCAATCATTGTTCCTAGGGGGACACCTAAACGCGAGGGTGTCATAGGACTCGGTTTAGGAGTTCTATGATCGCGTATATACTATTTCTTAAGGGTTTTATTCTTGGCATACTTCAGAAGTTTCTTTGACAAAGGTCTGCAGTGTGTGTAGCCATCTACATGATCAGTGGGAATATTTTTGCTCATTGGGAACTGTTTGGGAATTGGCCATTCCATTGGCCATTTCTGTATTAGCAACAGAGGTTCGAACAAGTCTCCCAGTATTCTTTGGAATTGCAGAGGTGGTAGAAACTTAGGATCGTTCTCTTTGACCCTTCTTGTGTTGTTATTTCTGTCGATGGTATTAATGATCTCTTGCATCATTATGGTCGCGTAATCCAGTGGGAGATCATAGTAAACCCCATACATGATGGTTAATATCTGATGTGAGCTCTGGTCAATACTGCCTATCTTCCCTGTCAGGCATCTGTTAAGAATTGAGAACAAGGTGTTCCACAGAGGTGGTAATCTGCCTCTGCGGAAGTCATTTCTCTTCCTCAGTGGTGTGTTGTACCCAAGCATTTCTAGGAAACGACAGATCTCGTCGTCTGTTGGTTGCTCTGCGTACTTCTTTAATCCAAGAAGACCCCTTGTTGGTAGGTTGAATTCAAGTGAGAACATTGTTCTATTGAGCTTGATTTCCAGATGCTCAGATTTGTCGGGTTTTGAAATGTATCCTTTGATAATAGAATCATCTTTATCAAATCGGCAACTTTGCCAAAACTGGTTCAGATATCTTACTGGAATTTTCTTTGGGGTTCTTGAGAGTAAAGGGAAGAGGATATGATTTTCCATTATGTTTAGAAGAATGGCATGGGCTTCGCCGAAAGCAGTGGGTGAGGGGACTAAATAGCAATTGTTGGATTTGATTGGTAGTACTTTTTCGAAATGATCCTTTGCTATGAAGTTTTGAAGATGTGTGGTTGGAGCAAAGTCTGCTGAATCACCGGAATCTTCTAGTTCAATGTTTTGGGCAGGGTTGGGGTTTTCTGAATGTTCAGAATGAGCAGGTGAATGTTCTGGTGAGGTCGTCGGAGAGTGTGCAGGGGAGATAGCTTGAGAAGATGAAGCCATTTGGTACTGAGAATAAGAAATTTGCAGGTTTTGCCGGAGAAGAATGAGAGTTTGTAAAAAGTTTATGAGAGGGTAAGCTTGGTTTTTATAGGAGGGTAAAACGGTAGAATTCGAAAGAGTAAAATATATGGTAATGGATTAAAATTTGGAATCTGAACTCAAGTTAGAACGGCGGGTTCAACTTTCCACAGAAAACGTTCCATGTACGCCCAATGAAAATGGGACACGTAGGCCATGTCAGAGGATGACAGGACGTCGTGCGCGGCCCATTAATGCTAGGCGCGTGGGGTTATTCTTAGCCACATGTAATTCACTCTCAGTAAAAGTAACCGTTATTACTACAGAAATGCCCAAGTAACAGATTGACAGAACTTCTGTAGTTTACAGAGGTTCTGTGATTTTGAAAATCTTTGATGTGTATCCCTTTCTCATATATCTCATTGTTATCATGACTTCTGTGGGGTTCCTTTTTAACCAAAACGTTTTGTAAAGGCATTGGAGAGGATCAAATAGGATTTTTGGTTAAGGGTTTTTACTCGCAGAGGTTTTGTGGCTCTGTTGGAACTTGCAGAAGCTCTGGGAGGGCCAGCAGAAGCTCTATGAGGGAAAAAATCTCATAACGAAAATTCTATTAACTTTTCTGATCATCCAATTTTTGATATGTTTTAAGAGATATTTTTCGGACATATTTGAAAGTTGGTGTCCGAAAAAATTGTTATGGAAAAAGTTTTGTTCGAGAAGGTCATGGTGAGTCTGTTTGGTTTCCGAGATAACATTCCAAAAGATCGATAGAGGTTAAAGTTGCGATCTCAGAGCATATTTCTGGCAGAGCTTCTGTTGAGCTCAGCAGAAGCTCTATGACCTTAAATTTCTCATAACTCAAATTTTATGAAACTTTTTGATCTTTTGATTTTTGAAATGTTATCCACAGTATATTTAGGACATATTTGACAATTTGTGTCCTAGAAAACTGTTTTCAAAAACCTTTTGTGCGAGAGACATACCTTTTGGTTCTTCTTTTCTCGGCAGTGATGTCTGACTTCTGTCGATATAGATTCATTGACATTCTTCTTTGGCTTTCCCTTGAAAGTTTTACCTCTGTAGATCATTTCAGGATCCCTTTTTGCTCCCCCTTGATCTAATCACCTCTGTAGATCAGGAATTTTCCTTTTGCTCCCCCTTGACCTATGCTTGGATCAAAGAATGATAAGTTTTGCATAGAACATAGGTCATATTTTCCAGAGGTTCTGTAGGGGTTGTCAGAGGTTCTGAGTAGACTTACAGAAGCTCTGTGATTTTAAGAACTATTTAAGATTGAGAACTTACATACAGAAATAAATTAATTAAAGCAAAAATAATTAGAAATATATACATATTTACAGAAGATAAAGCTATACTTACAAAGGATTTTTACGTCATATTGATCATTCCTAACTTACCCACCAAGAAATTGAATCTTTTCTCGTCTAAAGCTTTGGTGAATAAGTCCGCGAGTTGGTATTCTGTGGGCACGAAATGCATCTCGATTGTATCGTATTCAACATGATGTTTCAATAAATGGTACCTTATATCGATATGTTTGGTTTTTGAGTGTTGCACAGGATTGGCAGAGATAGCAATGGCACTCTTGGAATCACAGAAGATAGGTATTTTGAATAGGATGTGGCCGTAGTCTTTTAGCTGAGTCTTCATCCATAGAATCTGAGAACAACAGCTAGCAGCAGCAACATATTCAGCTTCTGCAGTGGATGTTGAGACACAATTTTGCTTTTTGGAGGTCCAACTGACTAGTTTACCACCTAGGAATTGACAACTCCCAGAGGTACTCTTTCTGTCGAGCATGCATCCTCCATAGTCTGAATCTGTATAAGCTTTAAGACTAAAACCAGAGTTCTGTGGATACCAGAGACCGAGATTTTTGGTCCCCTTTAGATATCTAAAGATTCTTTTCACAGCATCATAGTGTGATTTCTTTGGATTAGCTTGATAACGTGCAAAAAGACGTGTGGCATGCATAATGTCAGGTCTGCTTGCAGTTAAGTATAACAGAGATCCAATCATGCCTCTGTAGAGAGTGCATTCTACAGAGATGCCATCTGGATCTAAGGATAACTTATTTCCAGTGGCCATTGGAGTTTTCATTGCAGAGGTATCAGAGAGGCTATACTTGAAAAGAATGTCAGAGACATATTTGGCCTGATTTATAAAAATTCCCTCTGATGTTTGTTCGACTTGGAGTCCGAGGAAAAATGTTAATTCTCCCATCATACTCATTTCAAACTCACTCTGCATGAGTTTTTCAAAACTTTTGCACTCTTCTGTATTAGTAGACCCAAAAATTATGTCGTCCACATAGATTTGTACAAGCATTATTTCACTGTTTTTACGTTTATAGAATAAGGTAGTATCTGTTGTACCTCTGTCGTAGCCATTTACTAGAAGAAAGGTAGAAAGTCGTTCGTACCATGCTCTTGGAGCCTGTTTCAGTCCGTACAGAGCCTTTTCAAGGTAGTATACATGCCTTGGGAACTTTGAGCTTTCAAACCCTGGTGGCTGATTTACGTAAACCTCTTCTTGGATTTCACCGTTGAGAAAAGCTGATTTTACGTCCATCTGATAGACTTTAAAACCTCTGTGGGCTGCGAAGGCTAAGAATATTCTTATTGCTTCGAGCCGTGCGATAGGAGCAAAAGTCTCATCGTAGTCTATGCCTTCTTCTTGTCTATATCCCTTGGCCACCAATCGTGCTTTGTTTCTGATGACCACTCCATCTTCATCCTTCTTATTTCTGTAGACCCACTTAGTCCCAATGGCCTGTTTCCCTCGTGGCAGAGGTACTAAAGTCCATACTCTGTTACGCTCAAACTGCAGAAGTTCTTCTTGCATGGCGTCTACCCAGTTTGGGTCATCTAGTGCTTCAGAAATCTTCTTTGGTTCTATCACACTAATAAAATTTGTAAAGAAACAAAAATTAGCAGTGGCAGACCTGGTTTTTACTGAGTCAGAAGGTTCTCCGATTATTTGGCTTGGAGGATGGCTTTTTGTCCACTGATTGGTGCGAGGAAGATGGTCATCAATGTCATCGAACCTTTCTTCAGAAGCTTCTTGTGGATATTCTTCTTGTATAGCCTATGTCGTTCTTCTTACCTTGGTAGAAGATTCTACCATTTGTGGAATGATTGGTATGAGTGGTGGTGGAGTTTGTTCCTCTGAGGACGTATAGTCTTGGTCCTCAATTACCTCTGTAATTGGTTCTTCTGTGGATTGTGGAGTTTGTTTTTCAGCAGCTTCTGTGGTCGTTTTTCTTGATGTTTCATCTTCTGCATTTTCTTCTTCGGCATTTGCATCTGTAGTATTTATAGAAGAAGATGAAGCATTATTTGGACCAGTTAGAGTCATACCTGTAGGATTTTGTCCAACAGAAGATGGTTCTTCAGAAACTCTGATGGTTCCAACAAAAGGATTAATGTCATCGTGGAACATCTCTAAAAATAGAAGATTCAAGTCTTCTTTCGTTTGCGAGATGCCAGAGGTTTCTCTTTTAAGTTCGAGTTCTGAACGGATTTGCTCAGAAGTCATTTGGAAAGAATCATCAAAAGAAACATTGATACTTTCTAAGATTTTGCGAGATCTTGTAAGGTATACTCTGTAGGCTTTGGAAGTGGCAGAGTATCCAATGAATTTTCCTTCGTCAGCTTTTACTTCAAACTTTCCTCTTGAATCTCGGTCGTTTAAAACAAAGCATTTACATCCAAACACATGGAAAAACTTGATGTTTGGCCGCCTTTTGTTGATCAGTTCGTAAGGAGTCTTGGTGTGTCTTTTCACAATGGTTGACCGATTCTGTGTATAACAAGCGGTAGAAATTGCTTCTGCCCAAAAGTTCATCGGTAATCCGTATGCTGATAGCATAGTTCTTTCGGCCTCCACGAGCGTTCGATTCTTCCTTTCGACTACGCCATTCTGCTGTGGAGTGCGTGCGGCAGAGAAGTTCTGTGATATTCCTTCTGTAGAAAGATAGGCTTCAATGACAGAGTTTTTGAATTCTGTGCCATTGTCACTTCTTAACTTCTGTATTCTGCATTCATAAAGAACTTGGATTCTTTTCATTAGATTAATCAAGATGATTGGAACATCCGATTTCTTTCGAACAAATTCAACCCATGTGAAGCGCGAATACTCATCAATTAAGACAAGTATATATTTCTTGCCACCTAGGCTCTGTATGGCAATAGGACCGTAGAGGTCGACATGAAGCATGTACAGAGGCCTAGTGCACGACACATCTGTTTTGCCTCTGTGGGAAGCTCTTCCGAGTTTTCCCATCTCACAGGCAGAACACAAGTGATCCTTATTAAATTTAACATTAGGCAAACCTTTAACTAGATCAAGTTTGACCAATTTATCCAAGGTGTGAAAGTTCAAGTGACAGAACCTGTTATGCCATAACCAGGCTTCTTTACTTTCGCAAGCTACAAGGCAAACTTTGTCCTTGGTTGTTAAACAAAAGTTCATTAGATACAGATCACCTTTTCTTTTGGCTCGCAGAAGTTCCATTCCTGTGTCTTCACTTTGCAGAGAGCAGAAAGTCCTTTTGAACAAGACATCAAATCTTGTATCACAGAGTTGACTTACACTGAGTAGGTTGTGTTTAAGGCCATTCACATATGCAACTTTGTATACAGATACGTTTTCCTTCTGTATGACTCCATAGCCTTTGATGTGTACCTTCTTGTTGTCTCCAAAGGTTACAGATCCACCATCGTGTGTTTCTTTGTACGTGGATAGTAAACTTCTGTCGCCAGTCATGTGCCTTGAGCATCCGGAGTCAAGATACCAAATTGGCACATACCGCTTCTATAAGACAATCACAGAGACTTAGGTACCCATATCCATATGGGTCCAATATTGTTAGAATTTTTCAAGTTTGCCTTAGCATTCTTGAAATACATTTTATATTTTGTAGAAAGATCAGATTGTATCTCTCTAGGTTTTGACTTTGGAGTTTGAATTTTAGTGGAGAGTAAGCAATATGGACTTGAGAAGTGATTTTTCAATCTGAACATAAGATCAAAACAATGACATTATTTAATATGAGACGTGATTTGTTTGAACTTTTCATTGAATTTATTGAACTGAGTCACAGAGGCATTACATTCGTTCTTAACATTAGATTTCCTATTACAAGAAGATCTATGAATACTAGAATGTTTTTTGCAAAAATCTTGTTTAGGTCCTGCCTTCTGTGAGTCTCTTCTGTGGTGAACGTCTGTCTTCACTGTCACAGAGGAAAGATATTTGTTAGCTTCAGGCCTTAAAGGTTTTGAAAATTTTGAGCTTTTAGGATTTTCAGAGGCCTTTTTCAAATTATCAAGCTCTGTAGAGGTTTTGACTTGTATACACATTTTTAGAAAATCTGGACAGATAGGTATCTCTGTGATTTTCTCTTTTGGAGAAATTGTTCTGTTAAGAACCTCAGAGGAGAATTTAACATCCTCTGTGTCACAGTGAATTATCCCTGATTTAGAATCAGTCTCTGAGTCGTCAGAGGATGAATTGTCCTCATATACAGAGGTTGAGTCATTTCTTTCGACAGAGGCTGGATTTTCTGAGCATGTATCGTACGAGTTTTCTTCCTCTGTAGAAAAACTTTCATAGATGGCAGAGGTTTCAGATGAGATCTCTTCAGCGAGAATTTGATCTATAGAAGATGTACAGAGATTTTCTAAAACATTTGATTTCAAGACTTCCAAAATTTCTTTTTCAATTGATCTTTTAAGATTTTCTTCTGAAAAGATGGGTTTAAACTCAGGAGCTTTTGCAGATAATTTCTTTTTGACATCTATCATACAGACAAAAGCGACCTGTGTTTGAGTCTCTGGTTTACCAAACTTAAAGATACCAATCTGATCTTGTGTTTTCAGATATTTCTTTGGTTTGATTCCTCTATTGACAGAGGTTGAAGATGATGAATCTGTGTTTTCAAACCACACATTGATCATCTTCGTATGTTTCCTCAAGTGAGGTTCTTCAGAGATTTTAACCCTTTTACTTACAGAGAGTAAGTTTGGAAAAATTGGTTTATTTGTTTTTCCTACCACAAACAGAGAAGACAGAGGTTTAAGTCTTTTGCCGGCAACACCTAGAGTAATATCATCGTACCCTATACCTCGTCTTCCTATTTGTGAGTTTACTTTCTCATACACCTTCTGTGCATCTTTATAGTTTTTAAGTAAAACCTCTCTTCTGAGTAGATCTTGCCAAAGTACCTCTCTCTCTTTTTGAAAGTATTCTTTGAGAGCTCTTATGTCAGTTGTTTCACTCCTAGAAACTGAAAGCTCTTTACTTTTGACTTTTAAAGCAGAGGTTAATTCAGAAATTTGCCTTTTTAAAGGATCTACATTTTTGCTCCAATATTTTTCTACTCTTTCCTTTTCTTCAAAAAATTTGGCATTTTCTTGAGTGAGAAGCCTTACTTCTCACTCATTAAAGGTGAGTCTTTTCTGAATACTTTCATTTATCTATTTGAGTTCAATCAGTTCAATGTTAAGTCTAACTGAATCATTTTCTACATATTTAATACAAGAGGTAGAGTTTGAAATGGATACCTCATTGTCAGTGCCCGAGTCGACTTCTGCCATGCCACAGAACAGGGCATTGGTGGTGAATTCATCATCAGAGGTAGAGTCTGACTCGAAGTCCTCCTTATTTGCTTCAGAATGCCCTTTGTTCGCCATTAGGGATTTTTGTGCATAATATTCAGCCTTTTTTTTGTAAAAAGCTGAGTCCTTCTGTGGGCGATTTTGTCTACTTCTGCAATCTTTTGCGAAATGGCCTGGCTTGCCGCAGTTGAAGCAACCTTGGGAGGTGTTTCCAGTTCGATCGTCGGACTTCTGTTGGTCTCCACCTTTCTCTGTTCGGCATTCGTTTGCATAATGACCAGGCTTACCACATTTGTAGCATTCTTGTGTGTGGCCTACCTTGTCATCTGACCTCTGTCGGTCATTTCCTCTGTAGTTTCTGTCGCTCGACCTTTGTCGGTCACTTGATTCTTCTCTTCTTTCATCATCTCTTCTATCTCTTTGGTTGTCTCTGCTATATCTGTCATTTCCAAAATTTCTTTGGTTACCTCTGAACTCTCTTGTCAATAGAGCCAATGATTTAGCTAATGACGCAAGAGTTATTTCTTCCTCTATCAGCTCGTCTTCTTCGCTATCAACCATCACTATCTTCTTCTTCTCCTTCTTCTTCTCCTCTGTTGCTCTCTCATTTCTTGGTCTCTCTGTAGCCTCTGTTGATTTACTAACCAATGCGTATGGTGCAATGGCTATTGTTTTAGCCTGTGCTATTTGAGGCTCTTGTGCAACTAGTGTTCCATAGAGATCAGAGAGTGTCCATGAGTCTAGATCTTGGTTTGTTTGTAAAGACATAGACAGTTGAAGCCACTCCTCATTCAGACTCTTTAGAAACATGACGTTATTTTCTTCCGAGGTTCTGTGAATGCCAGACTTTCTACATTTGTTTATGAGAGAATTGAACCTGTCGTACGTCGTTTGCAGAGATTCTGTTGCAGAGGCTCTGAATGCATGATATTCATTTATGTACTGTGCCCTTCGGTTCTTCTGTGTTTTAGCACCCCCTTCCAACTGTCTTTCTAATTCTTTCCAAAGATCGTGCGCAGTTTCGCATGCATCTAAGGATTGAAAAAGCTCGTTGGGGATAGCCATTATCAGGATTCTTTTTGTTTTCTGTGCAACTTCATCTTCTGCCTTATCTTCATTTGACCATTCTTCTTTTGGTTTTGGTTTTTGATGTTCAGGGATTTCTGGAGATTCAGCAGTAGCTGGTACTCGTGGTACTGCTATCATGGGAACATGAGGAAGCTTATAAAGATATTGTACTAGATTTTTTTCAGTACCCTCAAAGAAATGAACCATTCTTATCTTCCATTGAGGATACTCATCTCGTAGGAGAGTAGGAGGCTTGGTGAGTGAACCAGCAGTAAAGAAGTTATTTGTATTTTTTCATTTTTAAGGTTCTGAAAAGATAGTATGATTTAAAGAGTATGAGTCTGAAGATCTGGAAAGTTTTCTGGGTTTGAACAGTTCCCAGAGTACACTTTAATGGAGTTTTAACCTAGAGATGAGGAATAGGAAAAAATGATTTCTATCACTAATCTTGTAAAGACGAGGATCACTTGATATTGAAAATCAAGCTTTGCTCTGATACCAATTGTTGGTTCCCGTTTTGCTTATACAAGATTGTCAGATCTATTAGTTCGAATTTATGTTTGATGTGGAAGCGTATTTGAATAACTAACAGATATGATTGATAGATTTAGAACATAATATAAATAAACAGTGAACAGGAAATAATATCTCAAAGTTTACTGAATATATATATTAAGAACAGATTCAAGAACAGTGAGTAAGCAAAGCTTTTAAAACAGATATGACTCTCAAAGTGTTTAAAGCTATGTGTTCTTGTGATGTTTTTCTCTCTTGAATTCTTGTTTCGATTGTTCGATTGATCGATCGATGGATAGATAGATAGGAAGAACTCAACATGAGTCTTCCTTATATACTACTCTAAGGGGACCATAAAGCATATGCTACTATTCACAAAGGACGGTATGAATAGTTGGACGGATGACATGAACAGTTGGACGTGCTGTATTGCATTTAATGCAGCAGACGTCTATTATGTACTAAGCCCTATTGAATCCAACCAGAGTTTGACACGTTGCAGTTGGACAGGGTATGCTACCATGCAAGTTGATGAACAGGTCCTGTAACAGTAGCAAGATATTATAAATATCTTTTAAGTCTTTGTTGAAAAGCGCAGAGGCTCTGTGAGGTGCCACAGAGGTTCTGCGGTTTGGTCCTTAGAAGAGCAGTCTTCACCAGATTCCGAGTCTTTGGTCTTCTTTGCGCGTATGACAGAGCTTCTGTAGGGCGCCTCTTTAGCTTCTGTAGCTTCTTGACCTTGATCTCTCGGTAAGTTCGGCAGAGCCTCTGTAAGAGGCTTTCTTCACTTAGCCTATTTTTCACTACTTCTAAATACTTCTATGATTAGGAAGATTGAAGCTAACAATGTCTACGTTCTAGACAAGGCGCTTTATAGACTAAAGCAAGCTCCGCGAGCCTGGTATAACACTTTGTCTAAGTTCTTGCTTAAATCTAAATTTACTCGAGGTAAGATAGATTCTACTCTGTTTATCAAGAACGAAAAGGGTCATATAGTCTTAGTACAAGTATATGTTGATGACATAATATTCGGGTCTACTAATCCTCAATATGCTAGGAACTTTGCCAATCTTATGGGACAATTTTTTAAAATGAGTATGCTTTGTGAGATGAATTTTTTCCTTGGTCTTCAAGTTAAACAACTGTCGACCGGGATATTCATAAACCAGGCTAAGTACATCCGAGATATTCTTAGGAAATACCAAATGGAACAGTCCTCACCAATGAAAACTCCCATGGCACCCGGTACAAAGCTTCATGCCGATCCAAACGGAAAGGGTGTAAACACTAAATTGTATCGGGGAATGATCGGTTCTTTGATGTATCTAACTGCGAGTAGGCCGGATATCATGTTTTCCACCTTTCTATGCACCCGGTTTCAATCAAAACCAAAAGAGTCTCACTATATGGCTGTCAAACGAATTTTTCGTTATTTACGTGGTACTGCTGATCTTGGCTTGTGGTACCCGAAAGAGATAGGTTTTGAGCTATCCGCCTATTCTGATGCGGATCACGCGGGTAGTATGATGGACCGGAAGAGCATATCGGGGAATGTGCAGTTTTTGGGAGATAGTCTGGTGAGCTGGGCGTCCAAGAAGCAGCAGTGCGTTTCTACTTCAACTGCCGAAGCGGAGTACGTGGCCGCCGCGAGCTATTGTTCTCAAGTAATCTGGATGAGGACGCAACTCAAAGAGTACGGCTTCACCTATGTCAAGGTGCCCATTTACTGCGACTCGAAGAGCGCTATTGCCATATCCTGCAACCCGGTCCCACACACCAAGACGAAGCACATCGACGTTCGGTATCATTTCATTAAGGATCACGTTGAAAGAGGTACAGTCGAACTCTATTTCGTAAATACTGAGCATCAGTTAGCAGACCTCTTTACAAAACCCTTGGACGAAAAACGGTTTAATACTCTTGTGTCCAAGTTAGGTATGCTAAATCTGAAGACTTAATCCGATTGTGTGCCCGTTACAAGTTCCATACATCTACGAGTAACTGTCTACTCATCATCCGATGTTTACACTCCTGATGACTGAGTATACACTTTCTCGCACCTGTATTCTACTTGTTTCAGTTACACAGTTAGATTTAGTCTCTGTATTTACTAGGTAGATTTCGTTTGTTTTCTTTCTTTCTACGTGTGTTTCCTTTTTCTTTCATACTGTCGTATAATTTTATTTGTCTATATCTGTGCTTTCACGATGTGTTCATGTGTTTAGGGGGAGCTCATTGCAGTATCAGGTAGGTTTAATCATTTGTTGAGGGGGAGCGTAACACACAGTTTTTCTTAAAAATGTTAAAAAGTTTTTGTGTGTGTGGACATTCCCGTGTGGATTTCAACTTATGTTCATCATTTGAGGGGAGCGACACAGTGTTTTTATTTAAAATGCTCAAAAGTTTTTTTTGTGTCGGACTCTCCAATGCACTATCCAAGGGGGAGTGTTGGTCCCGAAGGCCTATACAAGTTTGTAGAAGGGGGGGTTGAATACAAACACACAGATTTTACTTTTCTAAATTGTTTATTGATAAATCATTAACAATTTACAGCTTGTTGCGGAAACAAGATTAAGGATAAACCTAAATCTAAACAAGTTGGAACACTAAGGTTTCTTGCACTAAGAAAGATAAGGAAATTACTAATAATAACCTATCTTGAGATAAGAGATTGAACTTTTCCAGAGTTAGCAAGTTACTTCAAATGAAGTGGGTTCATCTCTTTATATACTGCATGCATTTAATGCAAGTCAGTATACACTTTACACGTGTCATCAGCTGGTTGGTTGCATGTCATTGACCTTGGTTGACAACCTTAGTAGCCGCATGGATGAACAGTGTAGTATCAGAGTGGTTGTACGATTTCAGACAGTCGGAGGTTCTTTTCTGACATTTCGTACGGAGTCGTGCAAGGGTGGTTAAGACAAAAGTACTTTGTACGGAGGACTTCATGATCAGCTTTTGTTGATTCAGCGATCTATCATTTCATATCAGCGAATGATAGAGTTCAGCGATAGCTGAAGTCTTGTACTTGATACTTCACGTTGAGTGGACAAATCTGATTCTTCGCTGATCCGCATCAGTTCATTAGGAGACTTGTCGATGGTTCTTGAGCTTGATCTTCGACTTCAGCGTAGAACCTTTGTTGACGTGAAACTTGTCTTCAGGGATCATAAGTAAACAACTAACTTATCAGCGATCATCATAATGACTGAACAGACTCAGAGCATTAATGACGAACAGTTTCGCTGAATGTTTAATTTAAAGAGCGAGAGTTCCTATCAGCGGTACTGTAAGATCTTAGTACTTATCAGCGATAGTGAAACTCTGATACATAGTTTACTTACAATTTTCACTAAGTATATAAGAGAGGGTCATTATCAAATCACTGAGGGTTTGGATCAACAATCTCCCCTTATTTGATTATGACATAGCAACAAAGAAAATTGCTATTTAATGAAAACATAAGGATAAAAAGAACTCATAAAATATTTGTCCCTTTTACTGTTTTCTGGGATCTTTTCAGTACTGATGGAGTAAAGTACATTCGCTGAAATCTTTCTTTAAAACTTTGAATCAGGTTACAAAGAGAAATGGAAAGATTACAAGTACAAGCGAAATAAATTACAAGTACAGAAGAATAACCGATACAATAGAGAAAAGGCGATCATATCAGCTTATAAAGGTTCTTCCTTAATGAGAAGTTCATCAAGGGTCTTTGATGTGGGGATCATCCAGTCAGGGACATCTTCTCCTTGATTCTTTTTCTTCAGAGCTGCTTCAAAAATCAAGGGCTTCAGGTGTCTAGCTTTGATGTTGCGTCTGACTTCACACCAGTATACGAGATCTCTGAGTTGTTCGATGGGAGCGATGTCTAGCTCAGAGATACGTTGAAAGTGATGATTTCCATAGTAGTCTAAAAAGAATATACCATAGGGATCACTTACAACTGTGCCAGGAATGAATGTTTCTCCAGGAGGTAGAGAGGTGTCAAGCATTGAGAGATCCGCATCAGGGCCAACAATTTCAGCACGAGAGAAACCAATGCCCGTTTCATTCCGAATATGAGGACCTGAATCAGAGGCTTTCTTTTTCTTATCAGGGACTTTTCTTGGTTGAGGAAGAGTAGGAGGAATATCCACAACAGATGAAAGCAGGTCGATCTGATTGTTTAAGATCTTCTCGACATGGCTTTTGAACTTTGAGCGCGATCCCTGAATGGCTAATTTTGTTTCTAACCATTCAGAGAGACCAAACTTTTCTAAGGTAGTAGCATAGAAAGTTTGCTTGGTTTCGTCATCTCTGTAGACGTCCACTTCAACAACAGGAACTTCAGCGTACAGTCTTCCTCTGATGTTTGCCTTGACGATTTTGGATGGTCTAGATCGATAGGTCAGCATTTGTTTAGCCCATTCCAAAGTCGTATCAGAGACCTTAGTCTTTTCTCTAACGATCTCTTGAGCATCATCCCATAGCTGACGTTGAACATCAATGGGAACTCTTTTCAGCTTGGGGTCTTTTATTGATCGTTGAGTAAGTTTGATGGCGTATTCTCTGTCTTTTTCTTCAGCTTCCTTTCTTTCAGCGAGTAGGCGTTCAGCTCTGAGGTGTTCCTGGTATTCAGCTTTAGAAATTCTGAACTTTGGAGGAACTGAAGGAAGTTGATCATGCCTCAGAATGATTTGCTGATCCTCGAAGCGCTTTATTATTTCCTCTCTTCTTTTCTGATCCTCTTCACTTAGCTTTTGAGGAGCTAAGGAAGGTCTGCCTCTGTGCGAGAGTAGCTGTTCTTCTGGTTCATCAGTCTCAGAGATTACATCTAAGACTGGGATTATTTCTTCAGCAGCAGCTGGTATTATTGAAGTCGCAGTTGTGGAGCCTTCAGCGATATCCTCAAACAGGGGAGAGGACTAGCTGAAACACAACGATCTTACGAGTAAGAACTTGGGTAGAATCAGATAGAGAGAATTGGTTCAAGTGTATAGGCTTGGGTAGTAGAACTGATAGGTATGATAGAGGAGGGATGGAGTGAGAGATGATTAGCATACCTGACAAACCGACTTTTCAAGCAAGATCATCAGATTGTCATCTTCAGCGACGCTTTTGCCTTTGCCTTTCTCAGCTCCAGAGGCTGAGGGGTTTGTCTTTGTCCGCTCCCCTGAAGGTTCATTTATCGAGATTCCCTTAAGAGCTTTGATCTTTTGAGCAGGTTTGACGATAAAGAAGTCATCTTCATCTTCGTCATCATCATCATCATTCTTTGGAGAAGAAGATGGTTCATCATCAGGGATGTCGATGGCTTCATCATCTTCTGCTTCAGATTCAGTTTTCTCAGCTTCTTCTTCGAGTTGCTCCCCCTCAGATACAGAGGCGAGCTTCTCGGTTTCCTCAGGGTTTTCATCTCCCTGAGGTCCAGCGGTGGTTTCTTCAGCATCCGTCTTCTCTCCCCTGATAGATTCATCATGGGAAAGGTCAGCGCTCTTGGCGAGATCTTCAGCGCTCTTCTCCCCCTCTTTTTTATGATGACTGGGGGAGGAATGGCTTGATTCAGCAGCGTTGGTAGGTTCTCTGTCTTCTTGGCCAGAGAGACCTACACAAACTTCAATCTTTGCTAATCTGTCTTCAAGGCCAGAAATAGCAGGATTGATCTTCCCGAGCTCAATGCGATCTACCGCTGTAAAATGTTCAGATTCAGGGACAGGGGCAGGAGTAGGAGCATTTGCCTTGTGCAGCAGCTGTTCGATCATAGACTTCATCGAACCAACGCCAGTCTTTACAGAGCTTAAGTCAGTCGTCAGAGTGTTGACATTTGTCTTCACAACAAACATATCTCCCTCTAGTGTTCCAACCGATGTCTTCAGCATTGTTACCTCGCTGGACATGGATGAAACTGAATTTTAGAGAGAGGTGTAGTCTGTGTAGATATCAGCGAGCACCTTGGCGAAGTCGCTGAGAGTCTTATCAAGTTGCTTCATGTCATCTGTGGAAGCCTTCTTCTCCACCACCGTTGTCAGTTTGTTCAGATTCTCTCCAGCGTTTGTTACAGCTATAGAGTTATTGGAGAGAGTAGTGGTGAGACCTTTCAGCTTTGTCTCCACGGACTTCAGAGAGGCGTTGATATCTCCCAAATTAGGACCTGTAACATATAAAAACTTGTGAACAGAGGAAAGCTCAGAAGTTTGGGGTTTAGTCACAGTGTTTATGGGTTGTTGTTTACCTGCAGGAGGATTGGTGAATTCATCGAAATCACGGGTTCCTGAGTAAAGTTCCATGTCATCTTCAAAAGTGCCCATGGATTTTTATGCAGGTCCTGTCTTCATCATTCCTGGAGAATCAGCTTTATGTTCCGAGGAAATGATGGTAGCTCCAGTTAGATCTGGAGTAGAGACCAAATGAGTGGAGGGAGAAGCGAAGGATAAGAGTGGGGGTTGGGTTATGAGTTCAGCGTTGGATTCGCTGACAATCACTTCATTAGTCTTTTGAGAGACTGAAGGAGGTTGGGTAGGTTCCAAGTTTGTAACCTCAGCGTTTAGAGACGCTGAAGTTTGGATAAAAGGGATGGCTTGTTCAGGTGTGGCAGAGCGTACCACTGAACGTTCCTTCAGCTCTGCAGAAAGAGCTGAGGAGTCTTCAGCATGAGATTGCTGGGGTTGCTCCTTTGTTTTCTTGATCCTTTTAGAATCAAGTGGGGTAGATGAATGTTTCCTTTTCTTAGAAGGAGAGGATTTTGTGGCCAGGGAATCAGCGATGGGTATTGTCGCTGAAGGAGCCACAGAAGTAGAAGAAGAAGGGTTGAGAAGAGTTAAGAGGGTAGAAAGACGTACCTCATTTTCAACAGGTTTGAAGTCGAGTACCTTAGGGCCAATCTCAGAGAGTTTTAGATCGCCCTCTTGCGGGTAGCTGTCCTTCAGGCCATATTGAAAGATATCGCTGATGAATCGGGGGTAGGGAACCCAAGCAGGCCTGTCAGCGGCAGAGTCTACTCTTTGCAGCAAGTCATCATAGATGAGAGATGCCCAATCAATGTGTAGACCTTTCAGCAGAGCGTATCCCATAGCTTGCTGAGGTTGAGCGGCTTGATCAGAAGAGCCGGTCTTGGCAATCATGCAGCTGATAAGGTGAGCGAAGATGAAGTTCATCTCGCTGGGCATTTTCGATTTCTTCAGCAGTGTTAGCTTCTTCTCAGGCTTCTTGTCTCTGCCCATTTCCCATACATAGCCCATTGCATCAAAAAACGCAATAAGAGCTTCTTTGTCAGCGATCTTCTTATGGTCAGGGAAAGGAACAAAAGGTTTTTCCTTTGTAGCGATGGGAAAGTTCAGAGCTTTGCGAATGATGGCGGGTGTGATCTTGATCGTGCCATATTCAGTATCGCAGAGGATACAATCAACTGTTTTGGAGGGATCTTTGGCGGATGGTAGCTGAGAGTGTCTGGCAGAGTACCAGAACTGAGATAGTAGCAGCTGACTTGCAGGGGGTGAAATGGTCAGGGCTGTTGAAATGCAGCAATTCTTCAGGAAATTTACAGCATCTGTCAGATGTGTGACTTGCTTTCGAGGAGAAAACTCGAGAAGCGCAGAAAGGTTGTTTATCTTAGTCCAGTCTAGTTGATCAAGTTTGAACTTGACTTGTGGTGCCTTGAGAATTTCCACTTCCTCAGAGTCAGCGGAGATGTTCTCAGCGGTAGCAGGAATGTCAGACGAGGCCATTTCTCTGTATTAACAGTTCAACCAAAGATGTTAACAAATAAGAATAATCTTAACGTGGAAAGAATTTCCAATAAGATGTTTCGAATTTTATCCATTTCATTCAGACAAAAAGTCTTAATGAAGATTAGGGTTTTTCTTGATTTTGAAACGAAATGTAAAACCCATTTTCTTGTTTTCCAGTTTTCTATGAAGAAATAGATTCTGGAAACGAATGAAGAACAAGTTTAAGATTTTGCATTTAAACTTGAAGAACAACCATGAAATGGTTGTGTTCATAAAACCACGAAAGAAAATGATTTCATTTTACGAAGTTCTTTTGTTTGATCTTGTTAAAACAATGAGAAGATCGGAAACAAGTTATACGCATTCGGTAATAAATAAGAACATATTAACCTTGATGTTTGATGAAGAAGATGATGAACAGTTCTTGAAGTTTTTGAAATCACAAATGCAACAGTGAATTCTTTCTTGCGGAGGAAGATTGATCGCGTAAAAGAAAAAATATAAACAAAGAATTTGTTTATATAGAGATTTTAGAAAGAGAAAATCTTGAGCGAGAAAAGATTTTCATCATGACACGGACACGTGTTTGCATTTGATTGGAAGTATGAACGAGACGTGCAAACGTGTGTTAGGAAGAGAAAACGTGCCGGGGTTTATCCGTTGTAATGACGTCACAACTGTCCTTTCATATTCTTGGTTGTCTCTGAGGTTTTGAAAAACTCAGAGATACTTTTGAAAACATGAAGTACTGAATGAAAATATTCAGTGAAGGTTTTAAGAAATTTCAAAAATATCGCTGTTAAGGAAGAGATATTCAGCGATGCATTTTGTTTTGAAATCTTGCATTTTCATGCGATTGTCAGAGAGAGAACATACCTTGATATCAGTGAATCAAGTTTATTCAGAGAGAAGATGATAGAATGGGTTATACAAGTTGATTTTATCCTATCGCTGATTAATGTGAACCGCTGAAGATTTTATCCTTCAAAGTTCAGCATTCCAAGCTCGCTGATGAGAAAGTTGAATCTTGTCTCATCAAGAGGTTTGGTAAATAAGTTAGCTAACTGATAATCAGTTGGGATAAAATAAAGTTCTATATTACCATTCATCACATGATCTCTGATAAAATGATATCTGATTTCTATATGTTTGGTCTTTGAATGTAGTACTGGATTGTTTGCTATAGCGATGGCACTTGTGCTGTCGCAATAGATTGGAATTTTGGAGAGCTGAAGATCATAGTCTAGTAGCTGATTTCTCATCCACAAGACTTGAGAACAACAGCTTCCAGCGGCTACATATTCAGCTTCAACTGTGGAAGTGGACACTGAATTTTGCTTTTTACTTGTCCAACTTACCAGCTTTCCACCCAGGAGCTGACATCCTCCTGTGGTGCTTTTCCTATCCATTTTGCAACCCGCAAAATCACTATCTGAATAGGCGGTTAGATCAAATCCTGAATCTTTGGGATACCAAAGTCCTAGATTCGTTGTACCCTTAAGATATCGAAAGATTCGCTTTACAGCTTTCATATGAGATATCTTAGGTTCAGCTTGATATCGTGCACACAAGTATGTTGCAAACATAATATCGGGTCGGCTAGCTGTAAGATACAATAATGAGCCGATCATCCCACGGTACAGCGTGACATTGACAGGAACACCCTTAGTGTCCTTATCAAGTGTCAGCGGTGGTGCCATAGGGGTTTTCATAGCTGAACTTTCAGTTAAGTCGAATTTCTTCAGCATATCTTTAACATATTTTCCCTGATTTATGAAAGTTCCTTTCTCAGTTTGCTTAATCTGAAGACCAAGGAAATATGTTAGTTCACCCATCATGCTCATTTTATACTCATCTTTCATTCTATCAGCGAAACGAGTACAAAGCTCAGGGTTAGTAGAACCAAATATAATGTCATCAACATATATTTGAACTAGAATGATATGACCTTTCACTTTTCTAAAAAATAGAGTTTTGTCAATCTTACCTCGCTCAAATTTTTCAATATGGAGATAAGTGGAAAGAGTGTCATACCATGCACGTGGAGCTTGCTTCAAGCCATAAAGTGCCTTATCCAGTTTATAAACATAACCTGGACGCTTAGAATCTGAGAATCCTGGAGGTTGTTCCACATACAATTCTTCATTCAGCTTTCCATTCAGAAACGCTGACTTAACGTCCATCTGATGTACTTTGAAGTTTTTGTGTACAGCATATGCTAAGAATAGACGAATAGATTCAAGTCTTGCTACAGGAGCAAATGTTTCGTCATAATCTATACCTTCCTCTTATCTGTATCCCTGAGCAACAAGTCGAGCTTTGTTGCGGGTTACAGTACCATGTTCGTCCAACTTATTTCGATAGACCCATTTAGTGCCTATTACTGTTTTATCAGTTGGTCTCCGAACAAGTTTCCAAACTTTGTTTCTTTCGAATTCAGTCAGCTCTTCTTGCATGGCGCTGACCCAGTTTGGATCTTTGAGGGCATCATCTACTTTCTTTGGTTCAGTTAGTGAAATAAAATTTACAAATAAACAAATATTACCTGCACTTCGTCGAGTCTAAATCCCAGCGTTTGGATCACCAAGAATTTGATCAATTGGATGATTTATAGTCCATCGCTGAGCCGGAGCGTGAGACGCTGACTCAACTTGAATTTGAGGAGCTGAAGATGAAGCTTCAGCGACGTCGGGAGTGTCAGCCAAGAGAGGAATGGATGCAGTTGTCATTATATTCACTGATTGTTGAGAAGTAGATGGAATGTCTGAGACATTTGGTTCAGCGTTAGGTATAGTGTTTATAGGAACAGCTGAGACCCAAGAAGTTTCAGCTTCACTGTTCTGCATATTTGGAATGATAGGACTATCATCTTCTACTGGATGAGCATGAGTAGTGGGAATAACTTCTGAATCACCAAGATGAGAAAACATCCATTGATTCAGTTCTTCAGTATCATCGGACGGTTTAGAGTTCGCTGAACGGGATTCGTCAAACGTGACGTGAATAGTTTCTTCTACAGTTTGTCTTCTACGATTGAAGACTCTGAACGCTTTGGAAACTGAGGAGTATCCAAGAAAGATTCCATCATCATCCTTAGGATCAAACTTTCCAAGTGCATCTCTGTTGTTCAGTATAAAACACTGACATCCAAAGATGTGAAGAAAGCTGATTGAAGGCTTTCTCCCATGAAAAAGTTCATAGGCTGTCTTTTTGAATCTTTTAACTATCAGCGACCTGTTTTGCGTAAAACAAGCAGTGTTGACAGCTTCTGCCCAAAACTGAGTAGGCAGGTGAGAATCGCTGAGTATTGAACGTGCAGCTTCAATAATTGTTGTATTTCTTCTTTCAGAGACTCTATTTTGTTGCGGTGTTCTCACTGAAGAAAAGTTGTGAGAAATACCCTTACTCTCAAGGAAGGAATCAAGAGAACTGTTTTTGAATTCAGTCCCATGATCACTCCTTATTGAGCGAACGGTCAGATTGTTCAGGGTTTCCATCTTCCGAACAAAATTGATGAGTTCTTCAGGGGTGTCACTCTTAGAACTGAGAAACATTACCCAAGTGAAGCGAGAGAATTCATCAACTATGACCAGCGTATATTTCTTTCCAGCGATGGATTGTTTGTTAACAGGGCCAAACAAATCCATATGGAGTAGTTGTAGAGGAGATGACACTGAAGAAACTTGCTTTGTTTTAAAGCTTGCTTTGGTCTGCTTCCCTTTTTCACACGCTGAACATAACGACTCTTTGGCGTATGAATGCTGAGGTAGACCAGTGACTAACTCTTTTGAAGAAAGAGTGTTCAGTGTCTTGAAATTTAGATGAGATAGCCTCTTATGCCATAGCCAGTTGACATCAGATGAGGCCTTTGAGAAGAAACAGGAGTTCTCAGTGGTTGTTGAGTCCATGTTTATTACATAAACATTTTCCAAACGATAACCACTGAGAGCTATCTTCTCCTTTTTGTCAGAGACAAAGCAGGATTCCTTAGTAAAGATTACTTTGTTATCCATGTCGCAAAGCTGACTGATGCTTAGAAGATTATGCTTCAGCCCTTCAACATATGCGACTCTTCTGAAGGAGGTTGTACCATTTGAAAGTACACCATACCCTCGGGTATGTCCTTTTCCATTTCCACCGAAAGTCACAGAGGGACCCTTCTCTTCTTTGTATTCAGCGAGCAGGCTTTTCTTTCTAGTCATGTGTCTAGAGCATCCGCTATCAAGATACCAGATACCCTTCTTAACCTGCAATACAAAGGAAGATTAGTTTTTCTTGGGTACCCACTTAACCATGTATACACGTTTGTCAGTGGAAGTAGTTGGAATGGAAGGTTCAGCAGTCTTCGCAGCAATTGAAGATTCAGCTTTGTCTTTCTTCACTTTGGTTAATTTCTTAACCTCAGTGGTAGAATTCACCTTGACCTGATTTGCACCAGGGTTGGTCTTCTTTGCCTTGGGGGCAATCTTCACCTTAGCTATCTTTTCAGCTTTGGTGGCTGTGGGGCACTTACTAGCAATATGATCGGTAAGTCCACAGTGATAACATTTCCTATAACTAAAAGTAGTTCTAGGACCATTTGAATGCTGAGCTTTTAATTTCAAATTAGAAGTGCCAGCACCAAGTAAACTATTGGCTTTAGAAATGGGACGAACATTCAGTTCTTCAGATTTCTTACCAAGGACATCCAATCTGAGTTTAGGAGTAGATCGCTGAATAAATCCAGATATCTGCTTCCTTGATCCAGATGGATGAGCCACTGAAGCTTTAGAAGCATTCAGTTTTGGTACTAAGGTACCCTTCTGAGGATTCTGGTAAATAACATTTCCTTTACCTTTGTCTTTAAAGACAGAGGTAGGTTTTGAATAAACCATTTTCTCCTTGCCTTTTGAGGAGGTAGGAGTTTCCTCAGGGATTGGTGTAACGGACGAGGAGCACTGAGAAGATGAAGTATCAGCGACCGAGGATACGAACGTTCCAAATTTAAGCATTGAACGCTCAGTGGTTGTTTTTGGAGTTTCATCTTTGTAACCCAAACCACGTTTATCACTCAGGGGAATCTGAGACTTTATTATCTCAGTGATCTTTGTTGAAGAATTACACCATCCTCCAACAGTAGCTTTTTCAGCCTTTAATGCAGCGATAGCTTCTGCTCGTTCGATTTTGACTAGCTGATTTAAATATACTTGATCTTTAAAATCTTCTTCAATTTTAGAAAGCTTTTCTAATTGAAGGTGGCAGTTTTTAAGCTTTTCAGCGAGATCAAGATTTTGGTTTTCAACCACAGTTTTGCCGTTCATGGCTTCGTATAAACTTCTAGTCAAGAGATCGATCTTACGGAGACTATCAACTTCATCAATATTTGCAATATTGGTAAAGAAAGAAGGTGATACCTGAATAGCAGATGTTGAAGTGGAGGGAATGTCTGAACATTCTTCCTCTTCTTCAATCTTGGCCATAAGACATAGATTTGCTTCATCATCTTCAGAGTCAGATGATGATGCTTCTTCATCAGAAGCAGCCCAATCATAGTCAGCCATCAGGCCTTTATTCTTCTTAAAGCTTTTCAGCTTTGCATATTTTTCTTTCAGCTTTGAATGTTTGTCATCTTTATTCCTTGGAACAAAGGATTTCTTTGTAAAAGCTGAGGGTCTAGAAACTTTCTTAGACCTGCACTCGTTAGCGAAATGTCCTGTCTTTTCACAGTTAAAACAAGTAGCAGTATCCTTATCAACAAAAGCTGATAATCTAGGCTTGTCAGTTATGGAAAGAGGTTTGTTCTTTCTAAACATTTTCTTTTTGGCAAATCTCCTGAACTTCTTAGTTAGGAGAGCCAAAGATTCATCATTATCTGAATAATCAGAATCTGATGACCTTTCAGAGTTACTCTCTAACTCAGTGATAGTGACCGAGGGTCGCTGAGTAGAGAGTTCTTCTGAGATTAAAGCAACATGGGTGCTTTTGGAATCTTTTACAAGATTCTTCTTAAGATGGCTTGATTGCTCATGATTCAGCAACGTGCCATATAAGGTAGCAAGGGTCATCGATTTTAGATCCTTTGACAGCTTGAGACACATAGAATAATTGTCCCAGCTTTCAGGTAAACATTCTAGAAACTTTGTCAGCACTTCAAAGTTAGAATATTCCTTACCAACAGTTTTCAGATCTATAATTAAACAATTAAAACGTTGGTGAACTTCAGAGAGAGTTTCATTCTTACCAGAAATGAAGCTTTCGTATTGTCTTACCAGGTTGATCTTTCTTGAGTCCTGGACTTCAGACGTTCCTTCATACTGAACACATATTGTGTCCCACATGGCTTTTGATGTTTTCAGATTCATGACGGAATGGTAGACTTCGTCAGGAAGAGCCATGGATAGTATGGATCTGGCTTTTGTACCTATAGCCACTTTCTTCTTATCTTCGTCAGTCCATTGAAAGATTTCCTTAGGTACCAGCCTTTTTGAAATAGCAGGTCTATTCTCAGCGCCTGGAACTGCAGCATCAATTCTTACAGGGATGAATGGACCATTCTCGAGATAGTAAGGCATAGTAGGGTCTACACCTTCTAAGAAGAGTGTCATCCTATTTTTCCATAAGTTGAAGTTATCTTTGGAAAATCTGGGAGGTTTAGCAAGAGAACCATTGTCTATATAATTTGTGTTTGTGTTGGTGGCCATTTTCAGATAATAGCAAGGAAGAAAAATATCTTAGATTAGATCTTGTTTATGAGATTAAACAAATCCGCTCTGATACCACTTGTTGGTCCCGAAGGCCTATACAAGTTTGTAGAAGGGGGGGGGGGGGGGGTTGAATACAAACACACAGATTTTACTTTTCTAAATTGTTTATTGATAAATCATTAACAATTTACAGCTTGTTGCGGAAACAAGATTAAGGATACACCTAAATATAAACAAGTTGGAACACTAAGGTTTCTTGCACTAAGAAAGATAAGGAAATTACTAATAATAACCTATCTTGAGATAAGAGATTGAACTTGTCCAGAGTTAGCAAGTTACTTCAAATGAAGTGGGTTCATCTCTTTATATACTGCATGCATTTAATGCAAGTCAGTATACACTTTACACGTGTCATCAGCTGGTTGGTTGCATGTCATTGACCTTGGTTGACAACCTTAGTAGCCGCATGGATGAACAGTGTAGTATCAGAGTGGTTGTACGATTTCAGACAGTCGGAGGTTCTTTTCTGACATTTCGTACGGAGTCGTGCAAGGGTGGTTAAGACAATAGTACTTTGTACGGAGGACTTCATGATCAGCTTTTGTTGATTCAGCGATC
This sequence comes from Saussurea involucrata, assembly GCA_033807775.1. Taxonomy (NCBI): domain Eukaryota; kingdom Viridiplantae; phylum Streptophyta; class Magnoliopsida; order Asterales; family Asteraceae; genus Saussurea; species Saussurea involucrata. The sequence continues at coordinate 249,954,312 of CM066321.1, read as the reverse complement.
TATCATTTCATATCAGCGAATGATAGAGTTCAGCGATAGCTGAAGTCTTGTACTTGATACTTCACGTTGAGTGGACAAATCTGATTCTTCGCTGATCCGCATCAGTTCATTAGGAGACTTGTCGATGGTTCTTGAGCTTGATCTTCGACTTCAGCGTAGAACCTTTGTTGACGTGAAACTTGTCTTCAGGGATCATAAGTAAACAACTAACTTATCAGCGATCATCATAATGACTGAACAGACTCAGAGCATTTATGACGAACAGTTTCGCTGAATGTTTAATTTAAAGAACGAGAGTTCCTATCAGCGGTACTGTAAGATCTTAGTACTTATCAGCGATAGTGAAACTCTGATACATAGTTTACTTACAATTTTCACTAAGTATATAAGAGAGGGTCATTATCAAATCACTGAGGGTTTGGATCAACAGGGAGCAAGGTTTTCCCCATGCTAAGTTTGAGGGGGAGCGAGAGAAGGCTCTTTTACAGTTCTAATTTTTGCAAAATTTTCAAGGAAAGGACATTTTTTGTGAAAAACCCAAAGAATCCGGACAGGTATCCGAAAACCCTATTTGTCCGGATAGGTTTCCGGACCGGGTCCTTTTCCGGGTTGGATAGGATCCCGGATACCACACCCGGGCTCTTGGCTCCCATATAAATAGCATCCGGGCTCTTTTGTTTCACTATCCGGATTCTATCGCAAAACCCTTCGAAAAACCTCTCAACTCTCTCTCTCTCTCGCTCGGACTCACTCATCTCTCTCGATTAACACTAGTGTTTCGTTCCAACTTTAGGTATGTTTTTCGAATCTTCACCTCGATCATGTGTAGTTAAGTATCTGCCACTTCACACCACAAATCGATCACCAGTTTGGTCGATTCACTGCATCCGAAAACCCCTTATGGGTCCTTTCGATTTCGGGTCTTCTAGGTGTTATACAGATCGATTTAGATAGATGTACATGTTTATCTGTGTCTATCACCACTTCATACATGCTTTACACCATGATTGGGACTCCATATCACTCGATTAAAGATTTTAGGTGTCGTCCGGACACATTCGTCGTGTCCGGAAACGTTCATTTGGATGAGGTCTTATCCGGGAAATACCATAGTTTTAGATATGTTATCCGGTCAATCTCAACAACTGGAAACCTAGTTGTCCGGAACCCTAGGGTTTCCGGTAAGTTCAACTACCGGTTTGTTGATGTGTCCGGAATCCTTTTATCCGGAAAACTCTGTCAAACGGAAACCGTTTTGTTCGGATTTTCTATTCTCGTCCGGATACTGTCATGTCATCCGGTAAGCTATGTTGTCCGGACTCTTTTTGTCCGGATACCATGTGCTGTCCGGAAAGTCTTGTGGTTCAAATTTTTATCCGGATACATATGTGTTTAGTCTATCCAGTACCTATTTTGTCACTGCCAGTCCTCAATCTGTCTCAGATTGAGCCATTGAATGCAAAGGTACGCGCCGACACTCGTTCATCCGCCTCGGTTACTAAATGTGTTTCTTTTACAGATACCTCATGGCGGATCAGGAGCAAAATCCTCCACAAAATCCAGAAGAACAAATTCCTCAAGAGGAATTTATTGATGAGGCAGCTGACAACGCCTTGGTCGAACCTGATCATGGCACTGAATTGGAGGCCAACAATCACCACCTGGACCCGGCTCAGTTCCGACCACAACCACAACATCGGGTGATTGTTGATATTCTCATGCGTCACCCTCTCCATGAGGCCCTCACTGCCACTGCCAACGTACCTTTACTATACGTGCTTCAAGTTTGGTTCACTGCCCAAGTCATCACGGCAGGCAATTCACAGACGATCACAGCACGGATCGATAACCAACCTTTCACGCTTACACCCGACGCCTTCCGACACCTACTTTCACTTCTTGAAGCCAACGCTCGCGGACACCAAGGCTATGACCCCGCGGTCAATGACCATACTTTGTGTGCTCAAGTACACGCCCTCAGTTACAACCGCGCTATCGATCGACCTTCTGCGTTCAACCGAAAGTACCTGGCCCCCATCTGGTACACGCTGTTCACGATTCTGAACATGTGTCTTTCATCCAGATGGAAGGGCATCGACCAGTGCACCGGCGATTTCCTACGGTTAGTTTATGCAGTGTGCTACAACCGCCACGTGGACTTCGCGATGATCATCTGGCGAGAACTGGTCCAAGTGATTCGACAAATCGGAGGCTCCAAGCAAAAGAAGTTCCTCCCCTACCCTCGTTTCCTTTCCCTGGCTGTGCGACAACATATGGACGCCAATCCAGCCATACCGCGACGCCTAAACCATCCGGTATGTCCTCATCACCACTTGCAATATATGGTAATCCGTAACCCGTCCAACGCCATAGCCATGCCCATACCTGAAGCCCTTCTGGTTCATGCGGATCCAGCTGCACTGAGTGTGGTAGCTTATAGGCAAGAGTTAGGGAATCCCATGGTCCAGCCAGCGCCGAAGGGACCTCCCTAGGGACCTAGACCCGAGTGACGTGAGCGTCCTAGGACGAGAGAAGGAAGGGCCCGGGAAGCAGGGGCTCCCGGGCAGGGTGTGATGATAATTCATGGGAGGGGAACCGGAGCGAGCGGTGCATTGGATCCGCGTCCCAATTCTGGCCACCAAGTTGAAGACGTGTTATCTGACTCCACAGATTCCGATACTGACCGTGCCATGCGCGCATCCCTAATACCTCACGGTATCGGACCAAACCCGGATTTTACCAAAGGCATCCCACTTGACTCACCTACCACTTCTTCTCAACCTTCTAGGAGACCCGAGGGAGTATTAGGTGATGAATTAGATCATGTGAGAAGGAGGGAACTGCGTTCGAAAGCGAACCAGGAAAGATTGAGCCGTAAAGATAACGAGGCTCCTGAGCGACCCCAACCGAGTGATATCCGGGTAGCCACATCTGCGATCCCGTCTCATTTGTTGGGACAGGATATTGAAGAAGCCTCCGTGGACCCAGCGGAGCAATTGCACAACCCCCTTATCCACTCATCCGTCTCTCAAAAGACGGATGTTTCAGTTTCTCACGGAGATCAAGCACAACTTCCACCGGTCTCTCACTCGGAGAGTACTGGTGTTGAAATAAGAGAACATCAACCCCCGGTCTCGACTTCATTTCGTGCACCATCGAGTCTAGAGCCATTTGAAATTGAACATTCTTCGGCTAGAACACATGATGAGGAACACCAAATCGAGATTCTTCGTGACTCGATCGGAACGTCTGTAGTGTCTCCGTCTGGCGGAACACGAGGATCGGACGGAAATCCTACCACGGCTATCCCTGCACCAACCGTGAACGTAGGTGGCTCTGCCTCTGCGGTAGATGCTTCAACGGGCAATCTAAGTGATTCCGGTGTTACTTTACCCGACTTTGTGTCACAAGGGTCCCTGGACAGCACCCTCAAAGCTGTCCGCGAGGCAATGGAGCAGCACATGGACGCCGAGCTCGCCAAAATCAAGAGCTTAATCAAAGGAAAAGAGAAGATCGTTGAAGCTGAAACCGCCCCTACACCTCCACCGGCTCCTGCTCAGCCTACCTACTCGGTGGACACCCTCAAGACGATGCTTCTAGCCCAACTGCTCCAACAATCCGAAACCGACGCCTCTACCAAAGCAGACCTGCTATCCGTTCTTCATCATCCATTACCACTCGACTGGATACCCTTGACTCGACTCTTAAGGACTTTAAACAAGCGCTCACTACGCTGTCCGAGAGAGACCGTTCACTCGAAGATACCTACAAGAGTCAAGCAGGCGGTCTGAAACGCAAGCACGATGACCAGGATGATCCTGATCACCGTGAGGGGGAGAAAAGACAAAGACTAACCGAGACTGCCCTGATCCTCACCGAAACTACAACCGTAGTTCACCCGGAACCCTCAACTGCGGCAACGACAACCGAAGACGCACCGAAGCCGAGTTGCCATTGGCCGAGATGGTAATAGACATGGAAATTTTAGATGATGAAGACCCAATGGTTGAAAAGCCTGAGGGTTCAACACAGGATCTGGTTACAGATGACTCATCAGATATGCCAATACTGGATATGATTGATCTAGACTGCGAGACCAACCCGGAAACTGAAGATGCATGGTATGAAAAAGCCGCCAGTGCCGCAAATTTCCAGGTTAATTTGGTCTTCCCTACTGACGAAGATGACAACGTAGACTACGACCAGTTTCTGCTCTAGAATTTATGTGGTACCCCCGTTCACTCTGCTCAACCCGCTGAAACTTCAACAAGACCTGAAACTACAACTGCCGATATTCTGACATCTCCTCAGCAACCGACAGCTTCTGATCTCCCACCTCCTCAACAGCAACAAATCAGTTGGGAGAAAATCATGATATTTATTCCTAACCTGGAGGAATCCCTGAAGAAGTTGTTCGTTCACAAGCTACGCCCAATCGAGCCTACCTTCTGCCTTGGTATTTACAGTTCTAACCCCGAATACCAACGCCGGTACGTAAGTGCAATGAAGCGGTGTCTACCAGTTAGCCAAGTACGAACCAAGCATCAGATCACAGAAATGCTCAACATGGAGTCAGGCCGAATCATGAAAGTTGTTTATCCTGTATTCACCGTCAGACGCGAAGATGGGAATGAATGGAGATTTTCTGAAGCCGACTTCCAGCACCTCCGACCGTTCGACTTCTACGCTATTCTGAAAGACCTTCGTTCAAGAACTATCCGACCGCTTCCAGTTACAAAGGCGCTCGAAGGTGTTCGTCGATTCCTGGTCCGTACTATTATGATGTCATATCTCACGGACTTCCAAATGGCAATCGAGAACAGGGCAAAGAAGGTAAATCTGATAAAGCCGAATCTGGAAGCTCCTTAATTGAAGATGTATGAATTTGGGATTGTCTACTTCAACGAACAGAAAGAGAAAAGATTTCTGCGTTTCAGTCAGGTAGACAGATTCTGCGACGACACGCTTTTCAAAGTTCAAGATGCTCTTCGAAAGATCATATCTCACGAGTCCGAAACTCGAAGGCTTTCGTATGTTCCCAATCCAGAAGAAACAACTGCTCGAAAAGCCTTGGAAATGGTTGAAGATCGCATCGACTATCGCCGTGCTATCAGATGGTTCGAGATACACTTTGCGCTCCGTAAAAGATATGTTCATAACTGGCGCGAACTCGAACTTCAAATCAAAGGGGGAGATTGTTAGGGTCATTTATTGTTGATTTAAAGTTCAAGGGTTTAAATTGTATTTCTTTATTTTGAGCCTAGTTAGTGAATGGGCCGTGGGCTTGTTAACCACGGGCCCGCCATATATATATATATATATATATATATATATATAGGGAAGGGATCAATTGAGAAGTCTAAATATTTTGAGAAATAGAGAAGTGATCATATCCATTGGATTAAATAATCCACGGTCAAGAAATTCGCGTTACACCTGATTAATGCGCGCGTCCACATTAATTAATAAACGACGCTCAGGGGTATTTAGGGTAGTTTCGTAAAAAATACGCGGGACAGGTTCATATATGAATTTGTGTGATTCATATATGAACCTTTGTAATTCACATATAAAATATTTTTAACTAATTCATATATAAACCTTTGTGATTCATATATGAATCAGTTAATTTGTTCATATGAGAATTAGTTAAAAAAATTCATATATAAATCATTAAGGTTCATATATGAACACAAAGGTTCATATATGAATTAGTTAAAAAAAGTTTATATGTAAATTACAAAGGTTCATATATGAACACAAAGATTCATATATGAATCAGTTAATTGGTTCAACTGATTCATATATGAACCTACAATTAATTAGTTTCATATATGAAACACAAAGGTTCATATATGAATCACAAGATTCATATATGAATTAGTTATAAAGAGTTCATATGTGAATTACAAAGGTTCATATATGAACGTATAGTTCATATGTGAATCACACAAATTCATATATGAACTCAGCCCGTGTTTTTTGTAAACGGGATGACTAATTACCAAAATACCCTTCCGTGTTTAAAATCAGCGCATTTAATCGAAGAGTCACGATCACTTCTCTATTTCTCAAAATATTTAGACTTCTCAAATGAACCTAACACTATATATATATATATATATATTGTATTAGCCTTAGAAAAATAGGCTAGTTGTTCATTTGCTTTCCTATTCCATATTGTAAAACACTCTGATTGAAAGCATTAAATGGATGACCAGTTGAAATCATAAACATCTCTGTTATTATCTATTGATTTCATTCACGGATCTGGAACTCACAAAACGCAAGTCTGAGCGATTTCGATATTGAAGAACAAAAGGTTGAGGATGAAATGCTACGGTTGCAGGAGGAGTTTGAGCAAAAACTTCTTGCACTTCAGAAAAAGAAAGAAGAGGTCGAGAAGAGGAGAAAAGAGGAAGAGGAAAGGTTGCGACGGGAAGAGGAGGAAAGATTGAAAAAGGAAGAAGAAGAACGGTTATGCAAAGAGAAGGAGGAGAGAAAGAAGGCTGAGGAAGAGAGGCTACGAAAAGAAGAAGAGGAAAGGTTGAGACAAGAGGAAGAGGCTGCATTATTCAGAGAAGAGGAGGAGTTGCGAAGAAAAGAAGAAGAGAACTATGTCAATCAATACCTGCAAATCGGAAACACTGTCGATTTAAAAGCCCTGAAGAAGGAACGTCACAGTGAGGAAAACCCCATCAAGAAAGCTTCGAGGAAAAGGGGCATGGTCACCCGATCTGCGACGACCACTCTGGCAAAATCAGCGGCAGGGAGGTCCAAGAGAACCACATCTAGAAAAGGTAAGGGTCTTATTCCCTCTGCTAGTTCATCATCAGAAGAGTCTGATGCTGATAATGAACAACTTTCAACTCAAAACCCTCATGAATCCATAGTGGGCACTGAGCATGCCCCCAGTGGCATTCTCAGACAGTTCACAACCCCTGCGGTTGCTGCCCACTATGACTGTATTTTCAAGCAGAAGTTGAACATGGAGAGGGGGGTTGACCCCGAATTTGTGGAGACCAACCCTTTTATTAAGGAGAGGGTTATTCAGCAAGATTGGGCAACATTGGCCACTGCTAATAGAAGAGCCAACGCTTCTTTGGTCAAAGAATTTTATGCCGAGGCCTCTCAAACCAAGACCACATGTGTAACAGTCCGGGGCCGTAAGGTGCATTATGGCGCATCCACAATCAATCGGGTCCTTAGTATAAGGACCCCACTTTCAAGCACTTTTGCTATGTTTCTACAGAAAATGTCACCGACTGATGAGGACGCCATTTTGAAAGCTTTGGTAGTAGAAGGTAAAACTTGGGACAAGGATGGCAGTCGAAAGTGCCTACAGGCTAGCTCCCTCACTACGGAGGCCGCTATTTGGTTTCAACCCCTACGTCACTCCCTGTCACCTACTACGCATGATACAACTCTTTCCATGCACAAATGCGGCCTTCTCTACTGCATCCTCGCTGGCAAAACAATCAATCTTGGAATTTTGATGCAATCGACAATTTATCAGGCCCAGACTCATAAAAAGGTAATCCTCCCACTCCCTTGTCTCATTACTCCCCTACTAATCGATGCTGAAGTACCGTCTGCTCCAGGTGATGCTTGGGTCACTTCCGCTAATAACATTAGCGTGGTGACCATAAAGAAGATGGGGAGAGCAATCACCACTCCCACCGATGAGGCTACTGTTGCTGAAGCCCCTGTGTCATCTGCCATCAACCCACTCTCAGCTCCCACTCCAGGACGAAACAACAATCCCATGGCTGATATCTTGGTTGCACTCATCATCTCACTTGAAGATCGACAGGCAATAATGGACAGGGCCACCGAATCCTTTTGGATGTATACCCAACAACGGGATGCGGTCATGAACCAAATGTTACAAGGTGTTGACCCAGAATTGGCCGCACAACTCCCTGATTTTCCCGAGGGCATCTGTCCAACCAATGAAAGTGATGATCTCTCCAGTGGTGACTTCGCAGAAAGCTCATCGAAAGCAACTCCCAAACGTTGAATGGTTTGTAGGGACTGTGGTTTCCCTCTTGATGCTCATAAACAATTTTAATTTTCTGTCTGTTTGGTATTTGCCTATGGCTGGCTATTGTCAATTTGCTACTTTTTACTTTTGGTTAATGATGCATGAACTCCTACTGATAGTAGGTTCTTTTGGGTACTAACAACTTTCTTGTTTGAATGTTTATTGATTTTTTTTCCATTTCAAGGTGCAAAACTTTCGGACCCTGAACTGAAAAACTCACTTTTGTAAGTTCTGATCCTCAACTTGTCACGTTGAAATGATATAGGCCGTTTTTGCATACACTTGCCCAAACTCGACCTTTTTGTACCCCAAATGCCTCTTTGAACCCACTTTCCAAGTCACAGTGAGGACACTGTGCGATCTTAAGTTTGAGGTGGGGACTTCCAGTGTGACTTCCAGTCTTTATCTACAATAAGGACATTGTGAAGTCTTAAGTTTGAGGGGGGTAAATAATACCCCTAAAAAAACAAAAACACAAAAACAAAGAAAATCGGAGCGTCACTCCAAGAAAATGATGGTGTGCCTTTTCTGGACCATCAGAGTGCTCACTCCAAGAAACGATGGTGTGCCTATTCTGGACCATCAGAATACCCACTCTCACAAAAAAATACCCATACCCAAATAAAGCCTGAAGTGTACGTACCTACCCATGCAAAACTCAGAAACACTCGCTTCTTAAAACAAAGATCTCAAAGCGAGATTTCAAGTTCAAGTTTGGAAATGTTTGCTACAAAGCCATTGGGAGACACATTCAAAGCCATAAATCTTTTGAAACCCAATCAAGTCCTATGGATCAATGGTTACAAGAGAAAGGATATCTTGAATACACAAAAGTGACAATTCAGTATGGGGACCAAAAGAAGCATCCATGGAGGAAGATCAACATTCATTCAAAGTGAGAAATCTGTAAGTCCCTGAAAGCTCAATAGTGCATATTTTTTTCTTTTTCTTTTTATTACTTGGGGACAAGTAATGGTTTAAGTTTGAGGTTGTGATAACTCTATTTTTAGAGTTATTATTTCCTTTTATTTTTATTTTCTTTTGTCAAATTTTAGCCATTTTGCTTCTAAAATCACCCATTCTTGGTCATATTCTAAAAAATGAGCAAAAAGAGTGAACCGCAGTTTTTATAAACCATTTGGTATTTTTGCTGCACTTCACGAAAATTCTGCAGTGACTTGCGGAGTGCCCACTCCGGATCCCACTGGCGAGCCAAGAAGAAGACAAATAAAATTCAAATCTTAGCTTGGAAGTAAGTCCTGGAGAATAGAAGAGTCTATGGCAGAAGCATGAGAAGAAAAGTAACAAACATGTCCCCTTGAAGATGACAATTAGAATTGTTTATTGAAACCAATGGTACTTAAAGTTGACTTTTTGGAAAAGGTGAAGAAACCTTGGGGTAATAGGCTACAAACTTGTGGAGAGAAGCTTTGCTCATGGGAAATGGATTTTGTGTCTTCCACTTTGTTCTTTTAGCCTTTAGACAATTCCCCATTTTTGTTTGGTCCAACTTTTCCTCTAAGTATATAAAGAGGTGTTGGGTTTCATTTACTATACAATTCCATCTACCACATTTAGTGCAAGTTAGTTATAGTTTTAGTTCTAGAATTTACTGCAGTAGATCTTAATTTTCTGCATTTTAATTCCTAGTGTAATCTTTAGTTTGAAGTACTTTGTAGCAGTGCTGTACTCACAATGCCCACTGTGGTTTTTAATCGAAGTCACTTTCAGTTTGTTTATGTGTAACTTTTCATCTCTTGTTTTCTTTACTTCGGTAATTATGAGCTAAACATCCCTTGGGATGTAGGACGGAAAAGTACCTGGATTTTATGAAAAATGTTTGAGTAATCTTCATACTCCGAATATTTATTGTTTTGGCCATTCACTCTCGATTTTTGCCCAATGATGCAAACACGCCGATCACTTGTGAGGATCTAAAGTCTAGTTCTTAACTCAGAAATGAGTAGAACGCAGTGACACGAGCTTGGATGATGCTAGGGAATTCGAAAGAATTCTTATGACACTTGCGAAAGTGAGGTCTGCACAGTGAGCTAATCTCAACCCACTGGAGTAGTAGGCAAACTAGTTGGTGTATTTAAAAACACTTAGAGTATTTGTCTCTACACATTCCATCGAGGCCTGAAAAGGTCCATTTTGAGATTACCATTGACAAAACAGTAAGGACTAAGAGTATGTGATTTTTACTCGAAGGTGTGAGTATTTGCGTAACCGGGCTTCTCTAACAAGAGTGCCCATTTTGCACAAGTGAAGTGATCACTCTTTTGGATCAAGTATTTAATATAAAATCTAGGGAAAATCTAACCTGCATTCCTCCTGTTAAAATCTTAAGTAACTCGTTAAAATAGCGTTTCACCAAACCAACCAACTTATTGCTTCTTCTGTAACTGAAACTTGTAAAAGGAAGCTCATGAGAACCATACTGTCTTGATTGCCCAGTCCATGTGGATACGATTCTAGTATTTTACCAACTATTACTTGTTGTGACGATCATAGTGGCCAGTGTACACTTGCGCTTCCCACTGTGGATAGTTTGCATCCCACTGCGATAAAATCACATATTTCGCACGTACCAATGATCCAGAAGATCACACCCCTCAACTGCTCTCATATCAGCTAAGTGCCTCTCCTCCATTTCTATCTCTTTCTGATGCTGAAAAGATTGAAACATTTGATTCTTTAACCATTAATTTCTATGATGCTAAAGCTGCTAAAAAAGGCAAATGCTCAAATAAAATCTCATTCCTCTCAACTTCAAATATGTTTCTCTCAACTGAAACACTTTGACAAAGTTAAGGCTGAGCTTGAAGATCTAAAATCCATCAACTTTATTCTTGCTAAGGAGAAAAATAAAATATTCAAACGTTTTAAAAAGGAGCAAGAAATTGTGAGAAAATGGACCAACGCTTCCAAAAATCTAGATTTTTTTTTCAAGATCAGATTTCTTGTGATGACAAAACTGGTTTAGGCTTTGGAAAAATGGAAATTGATCAATCTTCAAAAGCTCATGCGTCCACCTCCTGTGTTTCACCAACTTTTTATGAAACCTCCGATTCTAGTTCCATTGGGTCCGTGTCCATGAATTCTGCTGATGTATCTGAAGCTTTAAAATTTGGAATGTTTATAAAGGCCAAAGATCCTATTTCCTTTCCAAATGAAGAAGCTCAAGATTCCAATGACTCTTCCAAACCTATCCATGACTTTCTGAAAATCTTGACTTTAGATAAAGCATCATCCTCTTCTAAAATTCTCAAAAGAAATCTTTCCAACTCAAACAAAATATTTTTGACATCTGAAAAAGGCAAGTCTTTGGCTGCCGATTCTTTCTTAAAAAGAAAATCCTCAAATCTTTTCAAAAATAATTTGGTAGCTTCTTCCACCGATTTTGTTCCTCGATCTGTGAACATCAAAATGTCTAATTCAAAAGAGAATATTCTTTTCCTCCCAAATTCTAAAAAAGGAATCTTTGGTTCTGCACCCCAAATCTTTGTTACTTCATCAAAATCTTTGAAGATAAACATAAAAGGCAAAAATAAGGAAAAATGTCAAGATTCTAAAAAGAATTTTCTTTATAGAAAATGCTATATGTGTGGTGATATTTTTCATCTTGCCAAAGACTGTCCGAAAGAAAGAATTGACCTGATTGACACCAATTCTTCTTCTTCAACATCTAACCCAAAAGGACCCACTACCAAATGGGTACCTAGAAAATAAATTCTTTGTGATTGCAGGTTCTGAGCTAAATAGATGGATATCTTCATGCATTGGTGATGGCTCTCTTACAACCTCTACCAACCAACTTCCTCAGTTCCCTTCACTCGTGTTCCTCCATCTCAAAATGGTGATCTACCTATTTCTTCAAAAACTCATTTCTGATCAGCATGACTCTTCACCTACTGATCTACCTCCCACAAAAAAATTGTTCCTACCGATTTTTAGCTAACACCTTCGAAATTTCGGTGGGTTTCCTCAAAAATCGGTGGCTCTCTAAAAATAAATAAATGGTTTTCTTCTTGTGTTGATGATTTGTGTTTGTGAAGGACCTCAACTTACTTCATCAGACCCAATTCCCTATGTGCCATTTTCTCAAGATATTTCCTCTCATATTGGTGATCCTCCTTATAATACTCGTTATATTGGGTTGAATTAATAAAGTGTGCACATGTATGTATATATATATATATATATATATATATATATATATATATATAATGCTGGAAAAAAGGGAAAAGAAAATAAAAGGTGGGTATTTGTTGCAAAAGTGAAGTGTTGTGTCGTGGGTTTTAAAAAGAAAGAAAAGAAGAAGAAAATGAGAATTATTGTGTTGGGGTAATTTTGGAGTTAGGTCATTCTTGATGGACTAGTTTGGCACAACCTACTTAAAGTTTGGGAATTAGAGTTTGATTTGGTTTTGAATGGGTTTATGTTTATCGGCTGATTCTTTTTAGAGTAAACTACAATTTTAGTCCCTAAGGTTTACACCTTGATACGAAAATCGTCTCTAAACTTCAATAAGTCTAAAAATCATCCTTACTGTTTGGATTTCTCTCTGAAAATCGTCCCTGATCACTAACTCCGTTAAGTTTTTTCTGTTAAGGTAGGGGTATTTTCGTCTTTTTTATTACAAGGCCAAGTTACACACTTGTGTTTAAACAAGAGGGACTAAATTGTAATTTACACTTAACTTATATTAATATTATATTAATATTAGAATATATATATATATATATATATATATATATATATGTATGTCTGCAAGTGAACCACCTCCACCGGCGATGAACCTCTTCTTCTCTCGGCGACCACCCCAACCCTCTCTCCTTCCCGTGAACCACCTCCATAGTCTCTCCACCCGTGTACCACCTCCATCTCGTCCCTACATGTGTATGTTTTATTTGATACGGGGGCAGCCCATTCCATGGTCTCTTTGAGTTTTGCTAGCCGTCTTAAAGTGCCTTGTACATTGTTAGAGTCGCCTTTATCTATTGCTACACCTTTAGGTAATTCAGTTATTATATCTCAAGCATATAAAGGGTGTCCTTTAAAGGTAGGAGACCAAATTCGTGAGGCTGACTTACTTCCCATTAGTATGACCGATTTTGATATTATTTTGGGTATGGATTGGTTGTCCAAGCATCGGGCAACAGTTGTATGTGAGGCTAAGTCAGTGGTTTTCGGTGATAAAGAGAAGCCTGATTTCGTGTATCAAGGATCTCAACCAAAAAGAGAAATAAAGATTATATCTGCCCTAAAAGCTCAAAAGCTATTTTCTCACGGGTGTCAAGGATTTCTAGCGTCAGTTAAAGATACATCGGCAGAAGAACGTTCCCCTGAAAGCCAACCAATTATCAGAGAATTTCTTGATGTATTTCCGGATGAACTTCTGGGAGTACCACCTGTTCGGGAGGTAGAGTTTACCATAGACCTGATCCCTGGGGCGGAACCGATCTCTAAAGCTCCTTACCGAATGGCACCTTTGGAATTACAAGAGCTTAAGGAGCAATTGCAAGAGCTTCTCGAGCGTGGGTTTATTAGGACAAGTGTGTCTCCGTGGGGTGCTCCAGTATTGTTCGTGAAAAAGAAAGATGGCTCGATGAGGCTATGTATCGATTACAGGGAGTTGAACCGGGTCACCATCATAAACAAATATCCGTTGCCACGTATAGATGATTTGTTCGATCAGCTTCAAGGGGCGAAATATTTCTCGAAGATAGATCTAAGGTCAGGCTACCACCAGTTGAGGGTAAAAGAGCAAGATGTTTCAAAGACCGTTTTTCGCACTCGATACGGTCATTATGAGTTTTTGGTGATGCCTTTTGGCTTGACCAATGCTCCAGCCGTTTTTATGGACCTGATGAATCGGGTATTCAGTGCCTACTTAGACAAGTTTGTTATCGTTTTCATTGATGACATACTTGTATTTTCTAAGTCTAAGGAGGAGCATGAAGATCATTTGCGCATTGTCTTGGGAATTTTACGAGATAAGCAGTTGTATGCCAAATTTTCTAAATGCGAATTTTGGCTCGAACAGGTGGCATTTCTAGGCCATGCAGTGTCGGCTAAAGGTATTAACGTTGATCCTGCAAAGGTTGAGGCCGTGACTAATTGGCCAAGACCCACTACAGTGACCGAAGTGCGAAGCTTTTTGGGACTTGCAGGCTATTATAGGAGGTTTGTCGAAGGATTTTCTTCCATCGCACTACCTTTGACCCGTTTGCTGAGAAAGGGTGTGAAATTTCTGTGGGAAGCCGAGCAAGAGAAATTTTATGAAGAGTTGAAAAAGAGGTTGGTTTCCGCACCTGTACTCACTTTACCATCGGGAACGGGAGGATACCAAATCTACAGTGATGCTTCCAAAAGTGGTCTCGATTGTGTACTAATGCAACATGTAGAAGTCGTTGCTTATGCCTCTAGACAGCTCAAGCCATATGAAGTGAACTACCCCACTCATGACCTAGAGTTGGCGGCAATGATCTTCGCTTTGAAAATATGTAGGCACTATCTTTATGGAGAAACTTGTGATATTTTCACGGATCACAAGAGTCTCAAGTATATATTCACTCAGAAGGAACTAAACATGAGACAGAGGCGATGGCTAGAACTTTTTAAGGATTATGATGCAAGAATCCAATATCATCCCGGAAAAGATAATCTAGTGGCAGATGCACTTAGTCGGAAGAATTCAGGAAACTTGTCATGTCTAATCACCACTCAAAGTGAGATTGTCTTGGATTTGGAGCGCATGGGTGTTGAAGTTCATACTAATCATTCTGATGGGTATCTAGCAAGTTTCATGGTTGAACCCACTCTTGTTTCACGGATCAAAGAAGCCCAAAAGCAAGACGGAGACTTATGGTCCATATTTCAAAAGATAGGCGACGGTAAGCAAGTTGATTTTTGGGTTGATACAGATGAGGTAATATGGTTCGGAAATAGGCTATGTTTACCTGATGACCCAGAAATTCGGGAAGCACTTTTGAAAGAAGCTCACAGTTCGCCATTCTCTATTCATCCAGGTTCACAAAGATGTATAGAGATCTGAAGCAGAATTTTTGGTGGAATGGAATGAAGCAGGATGTGGCTAACTTTGTAGCGAGATGTATGACTTGTCAGAAGGTGAAGATCGAGCATCAGCGAGCAAGTGGATTTCTACAACCATTAGAGATCCCAATATGGAAGTGGGAAGGTATCTCAATGGATTTTGTAATTGGGTTACCGAGAACGCTTAAGAAGAATAATGCCATTTGGGTGGTAGTCGACCGATTGACTAAGTCGGCTCACTTTCTTCCCATTCAAGAAGGGTGTTCAGTCAGTAAGTTATCAGAAATCTTTGGTATCCATAGTATCTGACCGAGATCCCCGTTTTACTTCACGATTTTGGAAAGGTTTTCAGAATGCATGGGCACCAGACTTAAGTTCAGTACGGCTTTTTATCCTCAAACGGATGGCCAATCCGAGCGAACGATTCAGACTTTAGAAGATATGTTGAGAGCATGTGCCTTGGAATGGTCCGGAAGTTGGGACGAGTATCTGTGTTTGGTGGAGTTTGCGTATAATAATAGTTGGCAAGCAAGCATCGATATGGCCCCATTCGAGCTTTTGTATGGCCGGAGATGTCGAGCACCAGTATGTTGGAATGAAGTTGGCGAGGCCGTTATCGAAGGGCCATAGTTAGTAAGAGTCACTAATGAAAAGGTGGCAGTGGCAAAAGAAAAGCTGAAAGAAGCTCAGTCACATCAAAAAGGTTATGCAGATCGTCACCGGAGAGCTTTAGAATTCCAAACGGGGGATCATGTGTTTCTTAAGGTTTCTCCTTTTTGAGGTGTCCGACGGTTTGGCTTAAAAGGGAAACATAGCCCACGGTACATCGGTCCCTTCGAGGTTCTCGAAAGGGTCGGTGAAGTTGCTTACCAATTTGCTCTTCCACCTCAGCTATCTCATGTGCATAATGTGTTTCACGTTTCGACGCTTTGAGGCTACAATTATCATCCGTTGCATGTGGTGCAATATCCGTTAGATAAAATCCATGAAGATCTCTCTTGCAAAGAAGAACCCGAAGCAATACTAGACAAGCAAGAGCGAGTTATGAGGAAGAAATCCATACCGTTTGTCAAGGTGTTGTGGAAAAATCACCTGGAACGTGAGGCCACTTGGGAGACGGAAGAATCTATACGTTCAGAATATCCGCACCTTTTCGAAAATCTGTAAGTGATACATTTATGTATTTATGTTTTGCTCGATTTCGAGGACGAAATCTTTTCTTTTGGGTGGAAGAATTATAATGGCCGTTATATTGGGTTGAATTAATAAAGTGTGCACATGTATATATTATATATATATATATATATATATATATATATATATATATATATATATATATAATGCTGGAAAAAAGGGAAAAGAAAATAAAAGGTGGGTATTTGTTGCAAAACTGAAGTGTTGTGTCGTGGGTTTTAAAAAGAAAGAAAAGAAGAAAAATGAGAGTTATTGTGTTGGGGTAATTTTGGAGTTAGGTCATTCTTGAGGGACTAGTTTGGCACAACCCACTTAAAGTTTGGGAATTAGAGTTTGCTTTGGTTTTGAATGGGTTTATCGGCTGATTCTTTTTATTAGCAAAACCCTAACCCACTTCGCATTATGATCGCTAGAGAAAGAGAAGACCAATTGAGAGAGTAGGAGAGAAATCGGTGGCCAAGGCAAGCAAGTTTCATCGAAGCATCGTTGTTTAAGGTAAGTTGCTATCCTCGTCTCGAATTTAGGCGAATAATGTTTGTATTTAAGTTTTGGGGCTGTTTTGGGGTGGAAACGGAATCGTTTTGGTGGCTGGAAAGTCAAGGATTCGGTAAAGAGATTAATGGCAGCAGTGGAGGACGTTAAAATCGTCCCTAAAACCTTAAAATTCTGCGCGTTTCCCTCCCGATTAAGGTCGTAATTCATGCTTAACATTCGTCGTTATAATAGTCGTGTTTTATCGCTAAGAGAATGGTGTAAATCGCCGGAAAAACGTGTCAAAACGACTCGATTTTAAGTAGATTTTCTGCTGCGTTTTGGGCAATTAATAGCTATTTTTATTAGTCGAGTTGCTGCTGTGTTTTTAGCCATTTTTAACAGTTGCGGTTCCACTTAAGCTGCTGTTTGGGTTAAGTGAGGGCTGTCCAAAATAAGCCAAGTCCCTTATTTTTTATAAAAAACCTCTTGTGGTTTGCCAATTTGGAGATGTGTACGTGTGTGTATATATATATATATATACATGTATCGGCATTGTTGTTTGGCTTTGGATTCCTTGCCATGAATCATACAGCAACAACATTTGCTTGGGGCCAATTTTTAGACATTCATTTGTTTTCAATTAATTTTAGTTCCAATATTGGGAGTTTAAGAATTTTAGGATTTAACTCGAATTTAGATTATTATGGTTGTACATTCGATTTTGTTTTGTTTAGGCATCACGTCGGCAAGTAGATTAATATTAAGTGTTCGGATATTTTTAGGTCGGGATTTAAGGAGTAATTGATCGGTAAACTGATAAGTTTCGGGAAGTTTTAAGGTACGGATTCTTAAACCTTTTCGTTCGTTCGTTCGATTCGTTTAAGTAAGTTTACGAACCCCAAGCTTTCATTTAATTCGTAATACGTGCTTCATGATTATTTGATTTGTCCGTTACCGTATCGTTCTTTCGCTCGTAATTCTTCAAGGTCACATATTTTTATAAAAATTGTCCTACACACGTATTCGTGATGTCAATACTAATAAGATGTTTTACTTGATTCTCAACTTTTGGAGATTTGATTTGATTGTTCCGTATGTGTTAGTCGGTAGTGTCGTATTTAAATGTGACTTATTTACGTCTTGCCATCGATCATTTTATAAAAATTGGTTTGATTTGATTTCGACCTCTCAGTCCTTTGAGAACATTTTGGATAAGTGTGAATAACCTTTTATTTGACTCCGACACCTTTCATGTAAAATCATTATTTGTTATACGTCACATGTGTGGTGACAATTATTTCGGTTAAGTCGAGCTACTAACCATCTATGGGGTACCATAGGCATGTCATTGTGGCACCGATGACGTGACACTAACCGTGGCGGTGTGATTAGACCATAGCGTCTCCTCTTTTGTGCTCTTGTGAGAGCGATATATGATGTGATTATTTGATTTAGGAGGCGTATGGGTCGACCCTAGTTTATGTGATATGTTTGTAGGGTGGATGTCGGTGTAGTGCCCAACGCCGCATCTCACAATCAGTACGTGTGGATTTGCTACCCAACGTACGGGCCTTTGTGGCCAGATGTCTGACACTTGTCACGTCGGTTGATATGCAAGTGTATGCGTTATTCGAGCTCGATTCGTCCCATCATATGTTATTTGTTTGATTTTGATATTATCAGTTATTTAGATTTTTGTCTCACTATATGTTATTCATTGAAGGTAATAATCATAGCTTTTACCAAATTTTTTGAAACCGTGGTGTCTAATATTTCGAGATCAGTTCCTCCATTTTAGTATTGCCTTCTTTTGTTACGATTATGTATATCCGTGCACTGAGCATTTGGCTCAGCCGTGTTTTCTTTCTTCCTCACGACAGGTAATCAAGGGGGTTGCTAAGGTTTCGTGTGAAGAGTGGATAAGTTTCCGACTGGAAGAAGGTTTCAAGAGAATGACTACAATTTTAGACATTATTTAATTTATTTAATTCGTTATTAGACTAGCCTTTTCGGTAGATGTTTATGTTTGGTTTGATTATTTGTTGGAACCTACTTGAATATGTTGGTTTTGGAGTTTAATTCTTATTTGGAGATTTATATTTTTGGAGACATTTTATATCGTTTATTAAGTTTAGAAGTAACCTCCCGTTCCTTAGAATGGGGGTGTTACGCTCCTACTTCACCAAATTTCACTCTTGGTCAGCAATCCAACTTTCTTTCCCTTCAAAACCCTCCTACTACAAACTCTTCTAAAGATGTTATCCAAAATTCTTCTCCTCAAAATATTACTTCTACTTAACCAAACTTTTCACTTGATCATCAATCCAATTTAAACCTCCCTTCTTAAAATCTTCCAAATTTAATCTCTTTTGGGTCATAAAAAATTGAAAGATGGAATTCCAATCTTTTCTTCACCTTGAATATTTTCTGAAGATGCCTTGAAGATTTCATCCAAACTCTTCTGAAGATGCCATGAAGATTTCCTCCAAACTCTCCTGAAGATGTCTTGAAGATTTCCTCTTTAAATTATCTTGAAGATGTTACTTTTGAATATACCTGAAAATCTTGCCGAAGATTAAAAAAAAATTCCTCCAATTTTCTACCGAAGTTTTAGCCATTCTTTGCTAAATTTCGGTGGGAATGCTTCAAAAACCGGTGGGAAGGTAACAAAAAAAATCCTCCGATTTTTCTACCGAAATTTTAGCCAATCTTCGCTAAATTTCGGTGGGAATGCTTCAAAAATCGGTAGGAAGGTAAAAAAAAAATTCCTCCGATTTTTCTACCGAAATTTTAGCCAATCTTTGCTAAATTTCGGTGGGAATGCTTAAAAAATCGGTGGGGTTAAAAAAATGTTGCCGATATTTCCCGTTGTTCATGGTGTTTCTTCTCCGTCGGACGTTGAGGGGGAGAAACCACCTGAGGGGGAGCATTACCAGCGTCTAACTCGAACAACACCAACCCTCAATACACATATTTAGCATCCAACTCAAATTTTGGTCAAAAATAATGGAACCGGCGAACCAACCTATGGGTAGCAGACCAGTCCGACCGATGTAACTAAGGGAGAGGCAAACAAAGACAAAGAAAGAAGGGCGATGACTGCCGAATAGGAAGCTGAAGATGCTTTGAGAAAGAAAGAAGATGCAAGATATGGGCAGAGGCATCCTGAGGCTAATTCACTCAAATTCAAACCTCCCTCAAAGATTGTCACCGATTTGGGTCTAGGCAGATCTGTTTCTTCTATGATGAAAGTACATTCTATTTCATTCATACTATTTATTATTTATTCTTTCATTCATTTGTAAATATCAGATATACAAAAAAGGGACTGTGAAAAAGAACCCAAAAGAGTAAGACAGTGTTAACATGTATTATTCATTGTGTTACTCATATGTTTCTAAGTATGGATGTCATCCTCAAAATAGGGGGAGATTGTTGGGTCATCAAAGACTTGAAGATGACCTCCTGATCTCTGTACATTCTTTGAAAAACATCTTTTATACTTAGAGAAATTTTAGGTTCTTTGTAATAGCTTAGTCATGTTGTCAAAGTTCGGTGAAGTCAAAGATCAACCAAAATCAAGAAAAGTAAATCTACCAATGCGGATTGAAAATGGACTTCTCAACCCAAACTAAGCTATCTCACCGATTTTCTCCATGACAAATCGGTGAGATCCTTAAAATAGGAGAATCCTCCCTTATCTCATTGCTAAGAAGATTTTCATCAAAAGAGGTAATATTTGATATCTCACCGATCTTCTCCATGACAAATCGGTGGGATCCCCAAAATAGGAGGATCCTCCCTTGTCTCCTTGCCAAGAAGATTTTCACCTATTTGTCTATGATAAATCGGTGGGATCCTCAAAATAGGAGGATCCTCCCTTGTCTCTTTGGTAAGAAGTTTTTCATCAAAGGAGAAATATCTGGTATGGGGGAAAAAGGTTCAACTGTCCTTTTTCCCATTCTTAGATATTGTCACCATCAAAGCTTTTTAGCACCATGAAAAATATGAAAATACACTTCAACTTTTGAGAGTCAAACCTGACCTTCAAATTACAAAGTGACAAGTGTCCTATGCATTAAATGCTCATGGTACTATTTAAAGATGAAGACTTCTCCATGCAGATAACAACTCTTGAAGATTTCTCTGTGCTCAAGACATTCTGCTGTTCTCCTCCATTGAACTTTATAGCTTTCAATCTTTGTGTTTTAGAAATTGTTTTGTTTTCAGTATTACTTTGTGAAGATTGTTAGAATAGATTTCATCTATTCTTTCCGCAACAATCTAATTGTTCTATGTGTAATTCTTGATTTTATAAATCAATAAAAGAATTAATTAATGTGAAAAATTTGTGTATTGTATTCAACCCCCCTTCTACAACACCTATTCTTGTTCTTATTAGCCATCTGGGACTAACAAGTGGTATCAAAGCAGAAAGTTTAATCTCAATAAACTTGATCTGCAATGGCTGCTTCCTCCTCAAACAATACTATTTTTCTCAAAACACTTTTTCTGAAAATGGATCTATTGTTAAACCTCCTAAATTCAATCCAAACAACTTTTCTTTGTGGAAAAGCAGAATGATGCTTTTCATGGAAGGAGTGGATAGCAGATACCCTACTATTCTAAGTGAGGGACCTTTTATCCCTAGAGTTTGGGATCACTATGAAACTTAAAAATCCGGCAAAGAAAGTGTTGGTCAAGATGATTCTGATGATTCCTCTGATGAAGAAAAGTCTACTCTTACCGGTCGTTATTGTTGATCCAAACCCTCAGTGATTTGATAATGACCCTGAGAAACACTTAGTGAAAATTGTAAGTAGACAATATGTATTAGAGTTTCACTATCGCTAATAAATACTAAGTCTGTTTAGTATCGCTGATAGAAAACTCATGCTCTTTAAATTATACATTCAGCGAACACTGTTCATCAGTGAGCCCTGAGCCTGTTCAGTCTCACTGATGATCGCTGATACCTTATGTTGTTTATTTATGATCCCTGAAGACAAGATTCACGTCAACCATGTTCTACGCTGAAGTCGAAGATCAAGCCAAAGAACCAGCAACTAAGTCTACTAATGAACTGATGCGGATATCAGCGAAGCCAAGACTTGTCCACTCAACGTGAAGTTTCAAGTAGAAGACTTCAGCGAACGCTGGACTTTATCATTAGCTGATAAAGAATCATTCAGCAAATGCTGATCATGAAGCCTTCTCTACAAGCAACTTTTGTCTTATCCCCTTGCACGCCTCCGTACGATTTTGTCAGAACGGACATCCCGTTTGTCCAGAATCGTACAACCAACTCTAATTCTACACTGTTCATCATGCGACTACTAGGTTGTCTACTGAAGTCAAACCATGCAACCAACCAGAGGCTGCCACGTGTAAAGGTGTACTGACATGCATTAAATGCATGCAGTATATAAAGGAAACTCTACTTCATTCTTGAAGAGCTCGACCATTCCTTATCTTGCTGAATCTGTGTGTTAGAATACTTGTCTTAAGTATTCTTAATTCCTTCTCTCTTATTTCTAGTGCAAGAAATCTTAGTGTTCTCATAGTTTGTTTAGATTAGGTTTATTCCTTAATCTTGTTCCGCAACAAACTGTAAATTGTTTGATACATATCAATAAACAATTTAGAAAGATAAAAATCATGTGTTTGTATTCAACCCCCCCGCCCCTCTTCTACAAACTTGTATAACCCCTTTGGGACCAACAAGTGGTATCAGAGCAGTTTGTTTAATCTAATAAACAAGATCTTTCTTATACTATATTCTTTTCTCTTCCTTGCTATTTTCTCAATATGGCAAACTCCACAAACACAAACTATATCGATAATGGTTCTCTTGCAAAACCCCTTAGATTTTCCAAAGATAACTTCAATCGATGGAAAAAATAGGATGATGCTCTTCTTGGAAGGTGTAGATCCTACTATGCCTTACTACATTGAAAATGGACCATATGTCCCTGTCATGATAGACCCTGAAGTTCCAGGCACTGCTATTAGAGCTTCCATTCCTGAAAGAATCATTCCCAGGGCAGTTAGCACGTGGACTGATGAAGACAAGAAGAAGGTGGCTATCGATACTAAGGCCAGATCCATCCTATCTATGGCTCTTCCTGATGAAGTCTACCACTCCGTCATGAATCTGAAGAGTTCTAAAGCCACGTGGGACACAATATGTGTTCAATATGAAGGTACATCTGAAGTCCAGGATTCAAGAAAGATCAACCTGGTAAGACAGTACGAAAGTTTCATATGTGGTAAGAATGAAACTCTTTCTGAAGTTCATCAACGGTTTAACTGTTTAATCATTGACTTAAAAACTGTTGGTAAGGAATATTCTAACTTTGAGATCCTGACAAAGTTTCTAGAAAGTCTTCCTGAAAGCTGGGACAGTTATTCAATGTGTCTTAAGCTCTCAAAGGATCTGAAATCAATGACCCTTTCTACCTTATTTGGCACTATGCTCAATCATGAGCTGTCGTGTCATCTTAAGAAGAATCTTGTAAAAGATTCCAAAAGCACACCTGTTGCTTTACTCTCCTCAGAGTTGGTGCTCACTCAACGATCTACTGTCACTATCACTGAGTTGGAGTCTAACTCTGATGAATCATCAGAAGTTGATCCTTCAGAAATTGATGAGTCACTAGCACTCCTGGCTAATACATTCAGGAAATTCGCCAGAAAGAGTAACTTCAGAAGAAATAAACCTCTTTCACTCACTGACAAGCCAAAATCTTCAACCCCTGTAGATAAGGCCACTGCTACCTGCTTTAACTGTGAAAAAGTAGGACACTTTGCTAGTGAATGCAGGTCAAAGAAAATCTTCAAACCTTCATCATCTTCCTACAAGAAATCCTCTAACCCACGAGCTAGAGATGACAAATACAAGAAGCTGAAAGAAAAATATGCAAAGCTGAAAAGCTTTAAGAAAAAAGGCAAAGGCATGATCGCTGAAGATCATGACTGGGCTCTTTCTGATGAAGAATCATCTGACTCTGAAGATGATGATGAGGCCAATCTCTGCCTCATGGCTCAAATAGAAGAAGAGGAAGAACAAACTGAAATTCCCTCTACTTCTACCTCCACCTCTCAGGTATCAAACTCTCTCACTGATACTCAAACTTCAGCCCTTAGTGACATCGATAGACGTCGAACCGTCGATCTTTTGACTGTTGATTTATATGATGCCATGAATGGCAAGACCAAAACTGAAAAATTAAATATTGATCTCGCTGAACAGCTTAAGAATTGTCACTTGGAAATTCGTTCAACGATCTACTCCTAGAATCAGAGTGAATGTAATTGGTAAGAAATCCGAAGAACTGATAGTTTTTCCAATTTCCAATGCCAAAGGTATTCTTGGTGCTGGCCCTGCTCATTTAAAAATTTCGGCTAAGCATGCACATGGTCCTAAAGCTACTTTTAGCTATAGGAAATGTTATCACTGTGGACTTACCGATCACATTGCTAGTAAGTGCCCCACATCTACCAAGGCTGAAAAATTAGCCAAGGTAAGGAAGGATGCCCCCAAGGCAAAGAAGACCAATCCTGGTGCAAATTAGGTTAAGGTGAAAACAACCACTGAAGTTAAGAAATTAACTAAAGTGAAGACTAGTCCTGAAGCTGAATCTTCAAATGCTGCGAAGATTGCTGAACCTTCCACTTCCTCTACCACCACTGACAAATGTGGACCCATAGTGAAATGGGTGCCCAAGTCAAACTAATCTTCCTTTGTTTGCAGGTCCTGAAGGGTATATGGTATCTCGATAGCGGATGCTCTAGACATATGACTGGCAAAAAGAATCTGCTCGCTGAATATAAGGAAGAGAGAGGTCCCTCAGTGACCTTTGGTGGAAATGGAAAAGGCTATACCCGAGGGTTTGGTGTACTTTCTAATGGTACAACAACCTTTAGAAGAGTCGCATATGTTGAAGGACTGAACCACAATCTTCTGAGCATCAGTCAGCTATGTGACAAGGACTACAAAGTGTGTTTCACTAAGGAATCCTGCTTTGTCACTGATAAAAAGGAGAAGATTCCTCTCAGCGAATATCGTTTGAAAAATGTTTATGTTATAAACATGGACTCGACAACCACTGATAACTCCTATTTCTTCTCAAAAGCCTCATCTGATGTCAACTGGCTATGGCATAAGAGGCTCTCTCATCTCAACTTCAAGACACTGAATACTCTTTCTTCAAAAGGGTTAGTCACTGGTCTTCCTCAACATTCATACGCTAAAGAATCTCTATATTCAGCGTGTGAGAAAGGGAAACAAACCAAAGCTAACTTCAAATCTAAGCAAGTTTCCTCAGTATCATCTCCTCTTCAACTTCTTCACATGGATTTGTTTGGCCCTGTCAATAAACAATCCCTCGCTGGAAAGAAATATACACTGGTCATAGTTGATGAATTCTCTCGCTGTACCTGGGTTATGTTTCTTGTGGGTTCCAGATTAGTGCATACAACAATAGAAATCAACAAGAAGAGAACAAATCAGAATGATTTCAACTGGTCATCTAATTCACTTTGAATAATAGAGAGAATTACAATGCAAGTGTTTTGATGACTAATGACGATTCCTTCTAAATTCTAAACAAACAAAGCTTTATATACCATGGGCCCTAAACAAGCAAGCCCATGGCCCATTACATAATAGGGCTCAAAATGAATAATAACACTTTAACCCTTGAACTTCTATTCAACCTGATTTTATACCTAACAATCTCCCCCTTTGAATTGAAGTTCGAGTTCGCGTCAGTTCTCGACGTATCTCTTTCTAAGCGCAAAGTTGATCTTGAACATTCGGATGTCTCGGCGGTAGTCAATGCGGTCTTCTATCACTTCTAATGCTTCTTGAGCGGTTATCTCGTTTGAATTGGGAACAAACGAAGACTTTCGGTTTTTGGATTCATAAGTGATAATGTTTCGAAGAGCATCTCTAACTTTGAGGAGTGTGCCATCGCAGAACCTGTCGACCTGGCTAAAGCGGAGAAACCTTTTTTCTTTCTGATCATTGAGGTATACAATCCTAAATTCTGGTTCTAGAAGCAGTGCATTCTCGGGATACATCTTCACCTCAGGCGCTTTCAGGTTCAGTTTTGTTGGTCCCGAAGGGCTATACAAGTTTGAAGAAGGGGGGGGGGGGGATGAATACAAACACTAAGATTTTACTTTTCTAAATTATTTATTGATAAATCATTAACAATTTACAGCTTGTTGCGGAAACAAGATTAAGGATAAACCTAAATCTAAACAAGTTGGAACACTAAGTTTCTTGCACTAAGAAAGAGAAGGAAATTACTAATAATAACCTATCTCAAGATAAGAAGGATGAACTTGTCCAGAGTTAGCAAGTTACTTCAAAATGAAGCGAGTTCATCTTCTTATATACTGCATGCATTTAATGCAATGCAGTTTACACTTTACACGTGGCAGCAGCTGATTGGTTGCATGTCATTGACCTTTGTTGACAACCTTAGTAGCCGCATGTTTGAACAGTGTAGTATCAGAGTGGTCGTACGATTTCAGACAATAAGGAGGTTCTTTTTCTGACATATCGTACGGAGACGTGCAAGGGTGGTCAAGACAAAAAGTACTTTGTACGGAGGACTTTATGATCAGCTTTTCGTTGATTCAGCGATCTATCATTCTTTATCAGCGAATGATAGAGTTCAGCGATAGCTAAAGTCTTGTACTTGATACTTCACGTTGAGTGGACAAATCTGAGTCTTCGCTGATCCGCATCAGTTCATTAGGAGACTTGTCGCTGGTTCTTGAGCTTGATCTTCGACTTCAGCGTAGAACCTATGTTAACGTGAAACTTGTCTTCAGGGATCATAAGTAAACAACTAACTTATCAACGATCACCATAAGTACTGAACAGACTCAGAGTATTATGGTGAACAGTGTTCACTGAATGTTTAATCTAAAGAGTGAGAGTTCCTATCAGCGGTACTGTAAGATCTTAGTACTTATCAGCGATAGTGAAACTCTGATACATATTGTTTACTTACAATTTTCACTAAGTATAAAAGAGAGGGTCGTTATCAAATCACTGAGGGTTTGGATCAACAATCTCCCCCTATTTGATTATGACATAGCAACAAAGAAAATTGCTATTTAATAAAATCATAAGGATAAAAAGAACTCATAAAATATTTGTCCTTTTTACTGTTTTCTGGGATCTTTTCTGTACTGATGGAGTAAAGTACGTTCGCTGAAATTTTTCTTTAAACTTTGTAAAGATTACAGAGGGAAGTAGAAAAATTACAAGTACAGCGAATAAAATTACAAGTACAAAAGATGTAGACAGATAAGGATAGAAAGAATTACAAGGCGATCCTATCCGTCAAAAGGTTCTTCCTTGATGAGAAGTTCATCGAGGGTCTTTGATGTGGGAATCATCCAGTCAGGAACTTCTACTTCTTGATTCTTTTTGTTCAGAGCTTCTTCAAAAATCAAGGGCTTCAGGTGTCTAGCTTTAATGTCGCGTCTGACTTCACACCAGTATATGAGATCTCTGAGTTGTTCGATGGGAGTGATGTGGAGCTTAGAGATACGTTGAAAGTGATGGTTTCCTTCGTAGTCTTGAAAGAATATACCATAAGGATCACTTACAACTGTGCTAGGAATGAAAGTTTCTGCAGGTGGTAGGGAGGTTTCAAGCGCTGAGAGATCAGCATCAGGGCCAAGAACTTCAGCACGAGAGAAACCAATACCTGTTTCATTCCGTATAGGAGGACCTGAGTTTGAGACTTTCTTTTCCTTTGCAGAGACTCTTCTTTGTTGAGGAGGAAGAAGAGTAGAGGGAGGAATATCCACAGCAGAAGAAACCAGGTCGATCTGTTTGTTTAAGATCTTCTCGACATGGCTTTTGAACTTTGAGCGCGATCCCTAAATGGCTAATTTCACTTCTAACCATTCAGAGAGACCAAACTTTTCTAAGGTAGCAGCATAGAAGGTTTGCTTGGTTTTGTCTTCTCTGTAGACATCAACTTCAACAACAGGAACGTCTGCGTACAGTCTTCCTCTGATGTTTACTTTAATGATTTTGGATGGTCGAGATCGATAGTTCAGCATTTATTTACACCATTCCAAAGTCGTATCAGAGACCTTGGTCTTTTCTCTAACGATCCTTTGAGCATCATCCCATAGCTGACGTTGAACGTCAATGGGAGCTCTTTTCAGCTTGGGATCTTTTTCTGATCGTTGAGTAAGCTGGATGGCGTATTCTCTGTCTTTTTCTTCAGCTTCCCTTCTTTCAGCGATTAGGCGTTCAACTCTGAGGTGTTCCTTGTATTCCTTTTGGGAAATTTTGAACTTTGGAGGAACGGAAGGAAGTTGATCACGCTTCAGAATGATTCGCTGATCTTCGAGTCTCTTGATCATTTCATCTCTCTTTTCTTGATCCTCTTCACTTGGCTTTTGAGGAGCCAAGGAAGGTCTGTTTTTGTGAGAGAGCATCTGTTCTTCAGGTTCATCAGTCTCATAGATCAAATCTAAGACTGGGATTATTTCTTCAGCGTTGGGAGCTGGGATTATTGTTGGTGAAGTCGCAGTTGTAGGAACATTAGCGATATCCTCAAACAGGGGAGAGGACTAGCTGAAACACAGCGATCTTACGAGTAAGAACTTGGGTAGAACAGAGATAGAAAGAATGGGATAAAGTGTATGGAGGTTTTAGTAAGTGTAGAACTGATAATGTGTATAGAGAGGAGGGATGTAGTGTAAGATTAGTGTACCTGGCAAACCGGCTTTTTAAGCAAGATCGTCAGATTTTCATCATCTTCAGCGACACTTTTTCCTTTGCCCTTGTCAGCTTCAGACGCTGATGGCTTTGTCTTTGTCCGCTCCCCTGTAGGTTCATTTATCAGAATCCCTTTAAGAGCTTTAGTTCTCTGAGCAGGTTTGACGATAAAAGAGTCATCATCATCATCATCATCATCTTCATCATCATCATTCTTTGGAGAAGAGGATGGTTCATCATCAGACAAGTCGATGGCTTCTTCATCTTCAACTTCAGACTCAGTTTCTTCAGCTTCTTCTTCGAGTTGCTCCCCCTCAGATACAGAGGTAAGCTTCTCGGTTCCCTCAGGGTGTTCATCTCCCTGAGGTCCAACGGCTACTTCAATTGTCTTCTCACCCTCTTCAGTAAAGGTGAGGTCTTCAGTCTTCTCTCCCCTGATAGATTCATCATGGGAAAGGACTTCAGTGCTCTTCTCCCCCTCTTTTTCATGATGAGTGGGGGAGGAATGTGACGACTCAGTAGCTGTTGATGGTTCCCTGTCTTCTTGGCCAGGGATCCCCACACAGATTTCAATCGCTGATAATCTGTTTTCTAGACCAGAAATACCAGGATTGATCTTTACGAGTTCAGCACGATCCGCCGGAGTAAAGTGCTCAGTTGCAGGAGCAGGGGCGGTGGTGTTGGTCAGGATCTGCTGTAACAATGTCTGAATAGAAGTGATGTCATTTTTCATCGTATTGACTTCGGTCTTCACAGAACTCATGTCAGTTTTTACTGAACTGACATCAGTCTTTACAGCAGACACATCACCTTCGAGTTTGCCAACCGATGTCTTCAGCGTTGTGACTTCGCTGGACATGGTGTCAACTGATTTTTTGATGTCGAGGTAGTCTGTGTAGATATTAGAGAGAACTTTGGCAAAGTCGGTGAGTGATTTATCAACTTTCTCCAAGTCAGCTTTGGAGGCATTCTTTTCGACCACATTTATCAGCTTTGTAAGATTCTCTCCAGCGTTTGTTACAGCTGAAGAGTTGTCGGAAAGAGTATTAGTGAGACCTGTCAGCGTCATCTCTATTGTCTTCAGAGAAGTGTTGATGTCTCCCAAATTAGGACCTGTAACATATAAGAACTTGTGAACAGAGGAAAGCTCAGAAGTTTGGGGTTCAGTTACAGTGTATAGGGGTTGGTGTATACCTGCGGGAGGATTGATGAAAGCATCAAAATCTCGGTGTCCTGAGAAATGTTCCATGTCGTCAGCTAAAGTGCGTGTACGCATGGTCATCGCTGCAGGTCCTACGCCCATCACTCCTTGAAGAGTATTATCTTTAGCTTCTGGAGGAATGACATGTGCTTCAGTGATAACTGGAGTAGAGTCCAATTGAGTAGAGGGAGAAGCGAAGGTTGAGAATGGAGGTTGGGTGCGGAGTTCAGCGTTGGATTCGCTGAGAATCGCTTCGTCAGTCTTTTGAGAGACTGAAGGAGGTTGGGTAGATTCCAAGTTTGTAACCTCAGCGTTTAGAGACGCTGAAGTTGGGATAGAGTGGGTGGCTTGTTCTGCTGTGGCAGAGCGTATCACTGAAGTTTCCTTCAACCCATCAAGAGGAGCTGAGGAGTCTTCAGCAAGAGATTGCTGGGGTTGCTCCTTGGTTTTCTTAGTTCTTTTGGAACTAAGTTGGGTTTCATAGTGTTTCCTTTTAAGAGAAGGAATGGAGGTTGCAGCTGGGGTATCAGCGGTGGGTTTGTCCGCTGAAGGAGCTGCAGAAGTAGAAGAAGTAGGGTTGAGAAGAGTTAAAAGTGTAGAGAGACGTACCTCATTTTCCACTGGCTTGAAGTCGAGAACCTTAGGGCCGACCTGAGAGAGTTTCAGGTCACCCTCTGTTGGGTAGCTGTCCTTCAGGCCTTTTTGGAATACAGCGCTGATGAACCGAGGATAGGGAACCCATGGAGATCTGTCAGTGACGAAGTCCACTCTGAGTACCAGGTCATCATAGATAATCGATGCCCAGTCTATATGTAGACCCTTCAGCAATGCATATCCCATTGCTTGCTGAGGCTGAGCGACTTGGTCAGAGGAGCCGGACTTGGCTGTCATGCAGCTGATTAAATGAGCGAAGATGAAATTCATCTCGCTGGGCATTTTAGACTTCTTGATAAGGGTCATCTTCTTCTCGGGCTTCTTGTCCCTCCCAGTTTCCCATACATAGCCATTGCATCGAAGAATGCAATGATGGCTTCCCTGTCTGAGTTTTTCTTGTGGTCAGGGAGAGGAACAAAAGGTTTTTCTTTGGTGGCCAAGGGAAGGTTCAGGGCTTTGCGAATAATGGCATGGGTGATCTTCATAGTGCCATAGTCAGTATCGCAGAGGATGCAGTCAATTGTTTTTTAGGGGTCTTTGGCTGATGGTAGCTGAGAGTGTCTAGCAGAGTACCAGAATTGGGATAGCAGTAGCTGATGTGCAGGAGGTGTTATGGTCAGGGTTGTGGAGATGGAACAGTTCTTCAGGAAGTTCACAGCATCATCTAGATGTGTGACTTGCTTTCGAGGAGGAAACTCGAGAAGCGCATAGAGGTTATTTACCTTGGTCCAATCCAGTTTGTCAAGAGAGAACTTGACCTGAGGAGCCTTGAGGATTTCCACTTCCTCAGCAGTATTATCAGCAGCAGTGTTCTCAGCGATGGTGTTCTTGGAAATGTCAGAAGATGCCATTTTCTGTATTATCAGTTCAACCAAAGATTAACAAATAAGAATAATCTTAATGTGGAAAGATTTTCCAATAAGATGGTTCAAATTTTGTCCATTTCATTCCGACAAAATGTCTTAATGAAGATTAGGGTTTTTCTTGTTCTTGAAAAATGAAATGCAAACTCAAAAAATATCTTGTTTTCCAGTTTCCTTTGAAGATTGGGATTCTGGGAAAACGTGTGAAGAACAAGTTTAAGATTTTGCGTTTTAAACTTGAAGAACAACCATGAAAGGTTGTGTTCATAAAACCACGAAAGAAATGATTTCATTTTAAAAAGGTTCTTTTGTTTGATCTTGTGAAAACAAAGAGAAGATCATTAACAAGTTTGAAGAAACAGGTAAAATAAAAGAATTATTAACCTGGTTCGTTAAAGAAGATGAAGTTCTTAAGTTCTTGAAAAACTTGAGAGCACAAATGCAACAGTAAATTCTTTTTCTTAGCTTGGAGAAGAAGTTCGCGTAAAAGAAAAATATAAACCCAAAATGAGTTAATATAGAGATTAGAGAGAGAAAATCTTGAGCGGGAAAAGATTTTCATTATGACACGGACACGTGTTTGCATTTGATTGGAAGGTAAACGAAACGTGCAAACTGGCTTTTTAAGCAAGTTCGTCAGATTTTCATCATCTTCAGCGACACTTTTTCCTTTGCCCTTGTCAGCTTCAGACGCTGATGGCTTTGTCTTTGTCCGCTCCCCTGTAGGTTCATTTATCAGAATCCCTTTAAGAGCTTTAGTTCTCTGAGCAGGTTTGACGATAAAAGAGTCATCATCATCATCATCATCATCATCATCATCATCATCATCATCTTCATCATCATCATTCTTTGGAGAAGAGGATGGTTCATCATCAGACAAGTCGATGGCTTCTTCATCTTCAGCTTCAGACTCTGTTTCTTCAGCTTCTTCTTCGAGTTGCTCCCCCTCAGATACAGAGGTAAGCTTCTCGGTTCCCTCAGGGTGTTCATCTCCTTGAGGTCCAGCGGCTACTTCAATTGTCTTCTCACCCTCTTCAGTAAAGGTGAGGTCTTCAGTCTTCTCTCCCCTGATAGATTCATCATGGGAAAGGTCTTCAGTGCTCTTCTCCCCCTCTTTTTCATGATGAGTGGGGGAGGAATGTGACGACTCAGCAGCTATTGATGGTTCCCTGTCTTCTTGGCCAGGGATCCCCACACAGATTTCAATCGCTGATAATCTGTTTTCTAGACCAGAAATACCAGGATTGATCTTTACGAGTTCAGCACGATCCGCCGGAGTAAAGTGCTCAGTTGCAGGAGCAGGGGCGGTGGTGTTGGTCAGGATCTGCTGTAACAATGTCTGAATAGAAGTGATGTCATTCTTCATCGTATTGACATCGGTCTTCACAGAACTCATGTCAGTTTTTACTGAACTGACATCAGTCTTTACAGCAGATACATCACCTTCGAGTTTGCCAACCGATGTCTTCAGCGTTGTGACTTCGCTGGACATGGTGTCAACTGATTTTTTGATGTCGAGGTAGTCTGTTTAGATATCAGAGAGAACTTTGGCAAAGTCGGTGAGTGATTTATCAACCTTCTCCAAGTCAGCTTTGGAGGCATTCTTTTCGACCACAATTGTCAGCTTTGTAAGATTCTCTCCAGCGTTTGTTACAGCTGAAGAGTTGTCGGAAAGAGTAGTAGTGAGACCTGTCAGCGTCGTCTCTATTGTCTTTAGAGAAGTGTTGATGTCTCCCAAATTAGGACCTGTAACATATAAGAACTTGTGAACAGAGGAAAGCTCAGAAGTTTGGGGTTCAGTTACAATGTATAGGGGTTGGTGTATACCTACAGGAGGATTGATGAAAGCATCAAAATCTCGGTGTCCTGAGAAATGTTCCATGTCGTCAGTTAAAGTGCGTGTACGCATGGTCATCGCTGCAGGTCCTACGCCCATCACTCCTTGAAGAGTATTATCTTTAGCTTCTGGAGGAATGACAGGTGCTTCAGTGATAACTGGAGTAGAGTCCAATTGAGTAGAGGGAGAAGCGAAGGTTGAGAATGGAGGTTGGGTGCGGAGTTCAGCGTTGGATTCGCTGAGAATCGTTTCGTCAGTCTTTTGAGAGACTGAAGGAGGTTGGGTAGATTCCAAGTTTGTAACCTCAACGTTTAGAGACGCTGAAGTTGGGATAGAGTGGGTGGCTTGTTCAGCTGTGGCAGAGCGTATCACTGAACTTTCCTTCAACTCATCAAGAGGAGCTGAGGAGTCTTCAGCAAGAGATTGCTGGGGTTGCTCCTTGGTTTTATTAGTTCTTTTGGAACTAAGTTGGGTTTCAGAGTGTTTTCTTTTAAGAGAAGGAATGGAGGTTGCAGCTGGGGTATCAGCGGTGGGTTTGTCCGCTGAAGGAGCTGCAGAAGTAGAAGAAGTAGGGTTGAGAAGAGTTAAAAGTGTAGAGAGACGTACCTCATTTTCCACTGGCTTGAAGTCGAGAACCTTAGGGCCGACCTGAGAGAGTTTCAGGTCACCCTCTGTTGGGTAGCTGTCCTTCAGGCCTTTTTGGAATACAGCGCTGATGAACCGAGGATAGGGAACCCATGGAGATCTGTCAGCGACGGAGTCCACTCTGAGTACCAGGTCATCATAGATAATCGATGCCCAGTCTATTTGTAGACCCTTCAGCAATGCATATCCCATTGCTTGCTGAGGCTGAGCGACTTGGTCAGAGGAGCCGGACTTGGCAGTCATGCAGCTGATTAAATGAGCGAAGATGAAATTCATCTCGCTGGGCAGTTTAGACTTCTTGATAAGGGTCAGCTTTTTCTTGGGCTTCTTGTCCCTCCCAGTTTCCCATACATAGCCATTGCATCGAAGAATGCAATGATGGCTTCCCTGTCTGAGTTTTTCTTGTGGTCAGGGAGAGGAACAAAAGGTTTTTCTTTGGTGGCCAAGGGAAGGTTCAGGGCTTTGCGAATAATGGCAGGGGTGATCTTCATAGTGCCATAGTCAGTATCACAGAGGATGCAGTCAATTGTTTTTGCGGGGTCTTTGGCTGATGGTAGCTGAGAGTGTCTGGCAGAGTACCAGAATTGGGATAACAGTAGCTGATGTGCAGGAGGTGTTATAGTCAGGGCTGTGGAGATGGAACAGTTCTTCAGGAAGTTCACAGCATCATCTAGATGTGTGACTTGCTTTCGAGGAGGAAACTCGAGAAACGCATAGAGGTTATTTACCTTGGTCCAATCCAGTTTGTCAAGAGAGAACTTGACCTTAGGAGCCTTGAGGATTTCCACTTCCTCAACAGTATTATCAGCAGCAGTGTTCTCAGCGATGGTGTTCTTGGAAATGTCAGAAGATGCCATTTTCTGTATTATCAGTTCAACCAAAGATTAACAAATAAGAATAATCTTAATGTGGAAAGATTTTCCAATAAGATGGTTCAAATTTTGTCCATTTCATTCCGACAAAATGTCTTAATGAAGATTAGGGTTTTTCTTGTTCTTTAAAAACAAAATGCAAACTCAAAAAATATCTTGTTTTCCAGTTTCCTTTGAAGATTGGGATTATGGAAAAACGTGTGAAGAACAAGTTTAAGATTTTGCGTTTTAAACTTGAAGAACAACCATGAAAGGTTGTGTTCATAAAACCACGAAAGAAATTATTTCATTTTAAAAAGGTTCTTTTGTTTGATCTTGTGAAAACAAAGAGAAGATCATTAACAAGTTTGAAGAAACAGGTAAAATAAAAGAATTATTAACCTGGTTCGTTGAAGAAGATGAAGTTCTTAAGTTCTTGAAAAACTTGAGAGCACAAATGCAACAGTAAATTCTTTTTCTTAGCTTGGAAGGTAAACGAAACGTGCAAACGTGTGTCAGAAAGAAGAACGTGACAGGGCTTATCCGTTGCAATGACGTCACAACTGTCCTTTCATATTCTTGGATGTCTCTGAGGT
Organism: Saussurea involucrata; assembly: GCA_033807775.1. NCBI lineage: Eukaryota > Viridiplantae > Streptophyta > Magnoliopsida > Asterales > Asteraceae > Saussurea > Saussurea involucrata. The sequence goes on along the minus strand of CM066321.1, from coordinate 249,919,133 downwards.
TTGGAAAATTCAGGGACACTTTTGAAAACATGAAGCACTGAATAGAAATATCAGTGTTGGATTTTAGAAATTTCAAAGTATCGCTGATAAGGAAGAGATATTCAGCGATGTAATTTATTTTGAAATCTTGCATTTACATGCGATTGTCAGAGAGAGAAACATACCTTGATATCATCGAATCAAGTTTATTCAGAGAGAAGATAGAATGGGTTATACAAGTTGGTTTTATCCTGTCGCTGATCAAATGTGAACCGCTGAAGATTTTATTCTTCAAAGTTCAGCATTCCAAGCTCGCTGATGAGAAAGTTGAACCTTGTCTCATCAAGAGGTTTGGTGAACAGATCAACTAACTGTTAATCAGTTGGGATAAAGTGAAGTTCTATATCACCATTCATCACATGATCTCTGATAAAGTGATACCTGATTTCAATATGTTTTGTCTTTGAGTGTAGCACTGGATTATTTGCTATATCGATGGCACTTGTGCTGTCGCAATAGATTGGAATATTTGAGAGCTGAAGGTCATAGTCCAGTAGTTGATTTCTCATCCACAAGACCTGAGAACAACAGCTTCCAGCGGCTACATACTCAGCTTCAGCTGTGGAGGTGGACACTGAGTTTTGCTTTTTACTTGTCCAACTTACCAGCTTTCCACCCAGGAGCTGACATCCTCCTGTGGTGCTTTTCCTATCCATTTTGCAACCTGCAAAATCACTATCTGAATAGGCGATTAGATCGAATCCTGAATCTTTGGGATACCAAAGACCTAGATTCGCAGTACCCTTAAGGTATCTAAAAATTCGCTTTACAGCGGTCATATGAGATATCTTGGGTTCAGCTTGATATCGTGCACACAAACATGTTGCGTACATAATATCGGGTCGGCTAGCTGTAAGATACAAGAGACAGCCGATCATCCCACGGTACAGCGTGACATTAACAGGAATACCCTTAGTATCCTTGTCTAGTTTCAGCGGTGGTGCCATAGGGGTTTTCATAGCTGAACTTTGGGTTAAGTCGAATTTCTTCAGCATATCTTTAACATACTTTCCCTGATAAATGAAAGTTCCTTTCTCATTTTGCTTTATCTGAAGACCAAGGAAATACGTTAGTTCACCCATCATGCTCATTTTATACTCATCTTTCATTCTATCAGCGAAACGAGTACAAAGATCAGGGTTAGTAGAACCAAATATAATGTCATCAACATATATCTGAACAAGAATGATATGACCTTTTACTTTCCTGAAAAATAGAGTTTTGTCGATTTTACCTCGCTCAAATTGTTCAATATGGAGATAAGTAGAAAGAGTGTCACACCATGCACGTGGAGCTTGCTTTAAGCCATAAAGTGCCTTATCCAGTTTATAAACATAACCTGGACGCTTAGGATCTGAGAATCCTGGAGGTTGTTCCACATAGACTTCTTCATTCAGCTTTCCATTTAGAAACGCTGACTTAACATCCATCTGATATACTTTGAAGTCTTTGTGTATAGCGTATGCTAAGAATAGACGAATAGATTCTAATCTTGCTACTGGAGCAAATGTTGGTTAACAGGATTAGCAATGTCGACAAAACCCAGAAGTACCATTCGAGATCAAGATGATCTCGACGACCATAGGAAATTAGCGAGAATCCCTGCGGGGATTACATTGAGTAAGGCCGGCCAGATTCGACCGGAGATGTGTCCTGATGGGTACGTCGTGATATACGAGTACCCATTTAAGATAGGTTTCCACTGGCCCTATTCGCCTCTAGCCAAATCTTTCATGTGCGAGTTCGACCTCTCGCCAGGGCAATTGATGCCCCGATTTTGGCGTGTTATCCAGGTCATCGAGCAACTTACCGCGAATCGGGAGTCGCCGATCAATGTGAACGACCTCTTGACAGCCTACCAGGTCAAGATGGACGGGTATCGATGATATATCCTGTTCTCGAAACACAAGGGCGATCGTACCTTGGTTCTGAACACTGCGGTCAACGACCGCAAATGGAAGACTAGGTACGCGCTTGTGCGGGTAGCGACGCTGGACCCCGACAGCGACTGGATTAGGTCTGGCTGGAACATGGTGGGTGAGTTTTTAGCTTTGGTCGAGCGTTTTTTATCATCTTCATTGCTTTGTTTCTCAACTAACTTTTTTCTCTTTGTGCCTCCAGACATTAAATTCTAGGACGCGGAGCCCAACGACGACTCTAAGGCTAAGATCGAAAAGTTCCTGGAGATCAGTGCTTACAATCGATCATTCGTCACACGTCATTTAGTGGACGAGGACGAGGATCTGGTGTATTTGGGTGAAAATCGTCAAGAGAGTCGAGAGGAAGATGAAGAAGAAGAAGAGGAAGAGGAGACCGAGAAGAAAGAGGAGTCGAGAGAAGAAGAAGGGGTAGAGATGACTGGTAAGTGTACCTTACTCTTTTCTACTCAACTTGTGTCTGTCGTGTAACGTTCCTTTCTTTGTTGCTTCACAGGAGAATCCCAGCCGAAAGCGTCGTCTCGATGGCCAAGAGGGCGGCCCAAGCCGAAATGGCTCGTAAGGCAAGAGAAAAGAGGAAAGAGGCCCTGATAACTGGGTCGGGGGTCCTAAAGAGGACAAAGATGTCAGTCCCGAGGGAACCGTCTTCGAAGACGGGCGGCTCGTCGAGAGTCGTCACGTCTGAGAAGGCGAAGGCGTCGATCGCATCCGCTGAGAAGACAAGGACGTCTTCTGACGCGATCGACGCAACACATGTCGACTCTACGCCTCCGGTGAAATCAGCGATGTCCCCTACTGCCACGTCGACCCCTTCGTCGACCGACAAGGGCAAGGGCTTTGAGATGGGAGAGGGTGAGAAAGAAGTAACGACGGTCAACTTTACGTTGCCGTCGGACTTTACGTTGCCGTCGGACTTTATGGTCGATAATGTCCTAGACGGGACGAAATTGTTTCCTCATCTGGGAAAATATCAGCTCCCGTCTTTTAAGGAGCGCTTCAGGGGGGTCTCCGTCGAGGAGACGGGATCACATGTTGCCGGACTGGCGTTCTTGGTAAGTCTTTCTTTCAAGACTTGTGTATCTTTTGTCGTTTAAACTCTTTCGAGTGTTTACTAACATGTTTTTGTGTTCATCAGACGTTCCAGTCTTCTCTGGCTCTACACGCCGAAATGGCGAAAATAGAAGGTCTGGTGACTTCTGTTCTCGAAAGAGAGAATGCGGCGTTGGACAGAGAAAGGTCGGCTCGGGGGCGTATCGAGGCCATGTCCGTACATCTCGATGATGCTCTGAACGAGTTGGAGGTTGTCGGACATGCGAAGGATGAGGCGAACCACCGCCTGAAGCAGTCTCTGTCCTTGATCGCCGACCAAAGAGAGGAGTTGGACAGGACGAAGGAGTCCTTGGCTGCGAATGAAAAAGAAGCCGAGGAATCCAAGTCCAAGGTGGTGAGCCTGGAGAAAGAGGTGAAGGATCTCGAGGTCGAGGCGGCGTCTGTCTTCGCCTTGGCTCGACTGACTGCCCGAGCGGAGATCATGCAGCAGCATTTGTCGGGGAAGAATCCCCTCGCATCCGCGTCGGACGAGCTGGCCTTCTACTTGGCCAATGTCGGGTCTGAGAGGGATCTCGACTCCGACGAAGAGAAGGAGGTTGAGGAGGAGGAGAGGATGAGGGTTTTCAGGGCGAAGCCTCGGGCAAGGATGCGGCTGATGTGCCTCCTAAGCCTTAGGAAATTTTTAGTTTTCGTTTTGTTTTTACTGCTCGACCGTTGGTGGTCGAGTCACTTGGCTGTAACCGATGTAACATCAACTGTAAAATTCATTAAGTACAAAAAATGAACAAGACTTGGGCATCCATTGTAATACAACGATTAGAACGTAAGTTACAAGACTTTCATAATTTTGAATCGTATAAGCAAACATAAGCGCATACGATCAAAGCAATCATTCAGAACATAAAATTCTTCTAAGTTAAAGAACTTAGATTGTCGGGTCGCTAGACTTTACGATCGTGCTATTAGATCATACAATGAACTTGAATCATGTGTTCTTGTAATAAGGTAGTCAGGTCATAGAATAGACCTGATCACTTATGTCGTGTGATCCTGCGAAGGTGTACTGAAGTCATATGATAGACTTAATAACTGGTGTCGTGCGATCCTGCGATAAAACAATGTCAGAGGTTGGTCGTTGGCTAACCTACGACCCTCCGATGCTTAAGTCAGTAACCATCGTGATGAATAAAAATCGTATAAGAAAAAAGGGTTTAGAAGAAATACCTTTTCAAATGTGTCGCATTCCAGCTACGTGGGATATCTCGACCGTCGAGGGTTTGGAGCCGATAGGCACCTTTACCCACGACTTCTGAGATACGATAAGGACCTTCCCATTTGGTGGAAAGTTTACCTGCATTGAGCTCTTGAGTGCTTTGGAACACTCGTCGGAGGACGTAGTCGCCTTCTTGAAAGACTTTTGCTTTGACATTCTTATTGAAACGTCGCTCGACCGCTTGCTTTTGCGATGCCATTCTGATCAATGCTGACTCTCTAAGCTCTTCTAGGGCGTCGAGGTCATAACTTAAATCAACGAGGTTGTGGTCGACGGAAGTATACCTCGAGGTTGGGAGCTGGACCTCGACCGGCAAGAGTGCTTCGCAACCATAGACCAAAGAGACAGGGGTTTGCCATGTGGACGTGCGAGGCGTCGTGCGATTCGCCCACAGGACCGAAGGGAGTTCTTCGACCCACTTTCCCTTTGCAGCTTTGAACCTTTTCTTGATCGAGGCAATGATGGTCTTATTGCTCGACTCAGCAAGTCCATTTTCCTAGGGATACCTGGGTGTCGAGGTCGTCAGTTTGATGTTGCGGTCTTCACAGAACTGTCGAGTCCTGTTGCTTATGAACTGGGATCCATTGTCGCAGACAATTTCGGATGGAATCCCAAACCTGCATATAATGCATATAATGTTAGTCTGGATAAAAGAGACGACTTCCTTATCCCTGACTTGGGAAAAGGAAGCTGCTTCTACCCATTTAGAAAAATAATCCGTAAGTACGAGGAGGGATACCTTTTGCCCTGGGGGCAGGTGGTAGCTTGCCGAGAATATCTATTCCCCATCTCATGAAGGGCCCTGATGGCGTCTCGTTGCAGTGTTGGCCAAAAGTAACCTTGTCGAGAGACACGACTTGCCAAACTTCGACCTCCTGAGTGATTACCACACTCCCCGTCGTGCATTTCTTGAAGGATCTTCTGAACTTGATTTTTGCTGGTGATGCATCTCAGGTTTAAGCTTGTCAACGATCGTCAATAGAGTCTATCTCCGATCATGACATACCTGGATGCCTTGAACCTGACTTTTCGAGCTTCCATCTTGCCTTCTGGGAGTTGGTCGTGCATAAGGAAATTTCGGATGTCGCACGACCAATCATCTTCTTGGTCTTCGATCTGGACGACATCGTGATTTTCAATGGACGACGTCGCCAGATGGATCATAGGAATGCTGTCGAATATTGGTTCGACCAATGCAAACCCAAGGTTTGCTAAAGCGTCGACTTGAGTATTCTGGTACGCTGTCATTTTTGAATCTTTAGCCGCGAATTCTCCATTCATTTGGTTTACGACCAGGAGAGAATCGCTTTTGACATGTAGCGCGGTTGCCCCCGAGTCGTGGGCCATATTCATTCCCACGACCAGAGCTTCGTACTCAGCTTCGTTGTTGGTGGTTTTGAAGTCGCATCGCACAGAATACACCATCTTGCCCCCCTGTGGCGACTTTAAGACGACGCCTAGTCCCGAACCCCTAGCGTTGGATGAACCGTCAACATGTAGAGTCCAGGGTACGTCGTCGTGAGTCGCCACAGTTGACACTTCGAGCTCTGCTTCTCTTTCCAGCTCAGGGCTGAAATCAGCAATAAAATCCGCCAAGACCTGCGATTTGATCGCGGTCCTGGGCTTGAAATCGATGTCGTAACTGCTGAGATATATGCTCCATTTTGCCAAACGACCTGTCAGCTCAGGTTTCCTCAAGACAGACTTAAGAGGAAAGTTAGTCACGACAGTAATATGATGCGATTCAAAGTAGTGTCGCAATTTCTTAGCAGCTGTGACTAGCGATAAAAGCAACATTTCCACAGAGGAATACCTGGTTTCTGCATCCAAGAGAGATTTACTTACATAATATATCAGCAGTTGTTGCTTTTCATCTTCTCGCGTCAGAACGACGCTTACTGCATTAGGACTAACAGCCAAATACAGCTGCAAGACCTCATGGTCGCGAGGCTTTGACAGCAAAGGAGGCGACGCCATATATTCCTTTAATTTTTGCAATGCTTGCTCATGGTCGTCGGTCCAGTCGAAGCCCCTATTTTTCATGAGGACATTATAAAATAAATGGCACTTATCTGAGGATCGAGAGATAAACCTGTTCAAAGCTGCCACCCGACACGTAAGCCTTTGGACTTCTTTGAAATTTCTGGGAGACTTGATCTCGATGATAGCTTTGACCTGGTCGGGGTTGGCCTCGATTCCTCGACGAGTAACCATGTACCCCAGGAATTTTCCTGCACTGACGCCAAAGGAACATTTCGTCGGGTTGAGCTTCATGCTATATTTTTGAAGGATGTCGAATGACTGCCTCAAATGATCGATATGGTCGATTGCTTGCTTTGACTTGACTAGCATGTCGTCGATATACACCTCCATCGTGTCGCCAAGACGATCCTTGAACATTTTATTCACCAGGCGCTGGTAGGTAGAACCTGCATTTTTTAGACCTAACGGTATAACTTTATAACAATAAATACCTAGATCTGTCATGAATGCAGTCTTTTCTTGGTCCTCGACGTGCATCAGGATCCAATTGTATCCAGAATAAGCATCCATGAACGTCAACAGTTCATGTCCTGCTGTCGCGTCGACCATGGCATCGATGTGTGGCAATGGGAAAGGATCTTTTGGACAAGCTTTGTTGAGATCTGTGAAGTCGATATAGACCCTCCATTTATCATTTTTCTTCGCTACGACCATGACATTAGCAAGCCAGTCGGGGTACTTCACTTCTCGAATCTTCCCTGTCTTCAAGAGGTTGTCGACCTCATCATTTATTACCTTATTCCTTTCAGGAGCGAATTTCCGCCGCTTTTGTTTGATAGGCTTAAATGACGGGTCGATATTGAGCTTATGAGAAATAATACCGGGGTCTATGCCGACCATGTCTTCGTGCGACCAGGCAAAACAGTCGACATGTTCCTGCAAAAAAGATATCAGTTTGTCTTTAAGGCTGGGATCGAGGGACGAACCTACGAAGACTTTCTGGTTAGGCTTGCTCTGGTCCAGGACGACTTCCTCCAGGTGATAGTCGTCGGCTGTCCCAGGAGTATCCTGGACCTGTAATTGCTAGATGGCCTGCTTTTGCGGCTTCAGGGTGGTCTTATAGCAGTCGCGGGCGACTTTCGGCTCACTTTTGATCTCTTGGACTCCCCATGGCATAGGGAATTTCATGGTCTGATGATACGTCGAGGGAACGACTTTCATGTCATGAATCCATGGTCGACCCAAGATGAGGTTATAGGCCGACGCACAGACAATGACGTTGAACTTGGTCTGCTAGTTGATTTTCTCCGGCATAGATAGGCAGGGTGATCTTTCCGAAGGTGCTCGTCGCTTCTCCATTGAAATCGACCAAGGTTGTCGAGCGTCGGGTGATTTCTGATCAATCGATTCCCATGGCCTTGATGGTATCAAGGAAGATGATGTTTGCTGAACTGCCTCCGTTGACCAAGACTCGTCGGGTTAGACAATTACCAATCGTGAGTTGAATGATCAACCCGTCATGATGTTTCCGATACGAATCGCCGAGATCGTCTTGGTCAAATGAAATCTTCATGGCTTCTAACTCCAGATCTCCCTTGGGTCTGGAGGAACGAGGAACAGGTCGATCGTCGGGTGCTTGACTGGCGTGACATTTGGCTGCGGAATATGTCAGACCGCACACGTCGAAACCACCAGTTATGCAGTTGACGGCCTTTGTATGATCAGGAGTCGGCGGTCGAACGTCGTTAGCTGGAGTAACGACGTCGTCGATGATATCTTTGAGATTGCCCTTCGGGACGTGATATGCTAGCTCCTTTTTGAGAGCTATGCAGTCGTCCGTCAGATGACCGTGGTCGACATGGAAGTCTCACCACTTTGATTTGTCTTTCTTATCGTCGTCTTTGTTGGACTTCTTCGGCCACCGAATGGTCGCCGGGACGGTCTTCAAGGCTTCGACCAAGTCCTTAGTAGTACCTTTGAATCCGTAAGAGGATATCTTAGGGTACTGAGGAAATTTGGTCGCGGTCGCGGTCTTGAACTCTGCTTTCGTCTTGAATCGGACGTTCGAGATTTGTCGTGCAGGCTCTGACTTGGACACTGCCTTCGTCTTGAACTCTGGCTTCTTGACACTTAATGGCCTTTTGTCGTCAGAATGCTTACGACGAAAGGCGGCATCGTCTTCCACCCTCATATAGGCAAGGGTTCTGGCTCGGACATCTTCGAAATTCTCTGGGGGATAATTGGTCAGATCGGTGTATAGACCCGAACTGTCATCTAGACCATGCTTGTAGGTTTCGATCGCGGTCTTGACGTCGCAGTTGCGGACACTGATCATTTCGGCATTAAATCTGTTGAAATAACTTTGGATGGATTCACCGGCCTTCTGCACGACATAGTACAGGTCGCTGGTATGCTTCTCCATCTTGCGACTACTAGCGAACTGCTGGGAAAATTGGTTGACTAACTCAGCGAACGACCCGATGGTTTGGGTTTGAGGTTAATCAACCATTAGAGAGCAGGACCTGTGAGGGTCACCCCAAAACTCTTGCACATGCAAACTTCTTGATACATATGCAGGATCGAGACCGTCCACATTAACTGCTTATACTGCGCGATGTGCTCCGTTGGATCGGTTACTCCCGAATACTTGGGCGTGAAAGAGGAGATGTTATACTTCTTCGGGACGTCGACTGTCGCGATCACGTCAACGAAAGGCGACACCTGATACCCCGAACGAGATTCGATATCGACGGGCACGGCTGCCCCCAGTAGCTTAGCGAGCAAGGACATGACACGCTCATTCTGGTCTTCCAGCATCTTCAACCGCTGGGCGACGAGGTCGTTAGGATCGGAATTCATTCCTGCTGGGGGAATAACACCTGAACTGGTGCCATTTCCGTACGACGAGCCATTGGCGTCCCCGTTGAAAGGGACGAAGTACGACTGGGACCCATTATGCATAGGTGGTGGTCGCAGATGCTGAGGAGGAACCAGCCCAAATTGGGGATTTGGGATGAACGATCCCTGCTGCGGATTTGGGATGAACGATCCCTGCTGCGGATTTTGCATGAATGGACCTTGCTGCTGACCGAACGGTCCTGGACCTGGATTCTGAATGAATGGCCTTGGACCGTTCTGCGGTCCGAACGATCCATTAGGATTTGGATTCCTCAGCTGCGCGATTTCCTCAGCTGTCCTTCGACTTTGATCAGCAAGGACGTTAAGTTTGATTTCACGCAGCTTCCAGCTCCTGATACATCTGGGCAATGAGCTGATCTTGATTTCCATGGGCTGCCATTTTCCTGAAACAGAAAGAAAAGGAAGCTCCAAGATATCGTTAGTAAGACACACGTTTGTCGAAGATTTTCTCTAGATGGGGCCCCACGGTGGGCGCCAAACTGTTAATGCCAAAAATCGTCCAGAACGATAACTTAAGGTTGATTGTGGAGCTTAACAACTAAATATAGGAATCGTTCGACAAAGCAATGCGATAAAGACAAAAATGTAAATGAGACGCAAGATTTTGATGACGCGGGAAAAACCTCAACGAGGAAAAAACCCGCGGATGACTAGGAGGGTCGTCGCTGCACTATGGTCGCCAATCAGGGGCGATGTCCTTATGTTCCAGGTGTCAAGAGTACAATGATTACAATACAAAGGAAATAAAGACTTGAAATATAAAATAACAAGCGTATCGAATGTAAAAACGAGTGTGTCGTGTGTAGAAACTAAGTGTCGTGCGTCGTGAGCAATCTTTTCGAGAGAGAGTTCTTTGTTTCGCGTGCTTTGCTGCGAATGTTCTTGAGAATTTAGTTGTCCGCAAATGATGATTGACCCTTTGTATTTATAGTCTTCGAATGCTTTAAATAACTCCTTAAAAGCTTCAAGTAACTGTCGTAACTGTCGCTGAGGTTAATGCTCATAATGATCTTCGTCGGTTATAGCCGTTGGTCATTAATGGCATTGATCCTGCATTAAACATGAAGATCATAACTGTTGTCATACATTAGTCGGTCGAGGTCGTGAGGTTCCTTATGACGGTCGAGTGTCGTGAGTAACTTTCGATTTCAACTTTGGTCAGAAGATAAAGCGATTATGATTTTATCTTTTCATAAAAAAGTGTAATAAATATTTTCCCTCTTTTGGTCGTGGTCGAGACTGGTGAAATTTTACCCAAACAGCGGCCGAGAAGGTTTGCGAGATACCGACTGATGTCAGGTATTCGTTCACCGTTTGATTTTTAAACTCTGTCCCGTTGTCGGTCCTGATGGTCTGAACTTGCTGTCGAAGGTTCAGTTGGATAGTCTTCAGGTGGTTTCGTCCTTCGAGCGTAGGAACTTAACCCAAGTGTAGCGTGAGAAGTCATCCACCATCACCAGGACGTACTTGCGTTTGTTGATGCTCTGAACACGCATCGGTCCACACAAATCCATATGGATAAGTTCGGCCTTTGACATCAGGCAGCCAGAGGCATCGGTCTTCAGGGCTGAGAGGTCGATGGTGTAGAGGTTGGTCTTTCGCGTTCCAACCAGCAGTTCGGTTCCATCATCAGTGCGGATGCTACACCTTTTGGCTTTGAATCTGACCTTGAGATCTTTATCGCAGAATTGGCCGATGCTGAACAAGTTGTGTCCCAATCCCGCGACGTATGATACTTTCTTTATGGTGATCTGATCTTGGACAATGTCGCCGTAGCCCAATATCGATGCCTTGTCATCGTTTCTGAATCTCACGTCTCCGCCATATTTTTCCTTGTAGTTCATGAGCATCTCCCTTCTCCAGGTCATGTGCTTGGAGCATCCAGAATCTAAGTACCACACATGACCGTCCTGCAAAACGAGATTAGCGGATTTTAGGTACCCATTTGAAAAAAATGGGTCTTGGAGGGTTAGGTTTTACACCTTTCGGAGGAGCCTGTTTTGAGGCAGGTTTCCTCTTGGGTGTAGGTTTAACCTCAGTAGGAGGAACCCGTTTTGAAATGGGTTTCCTTTCTTGCTTGGGTTTAACCTCAGATTGGGAACCCCGTTTTGTATTTAGTTTCTTTTTGCTTTTACGGGGTTTGCGTTTGGGTGCAGAATTATAAACATGATAAGACCCAAACCAATCAGTTGAATTATTAATGTCATCAAAGTCATTCCAACCACAACTAGAACAACACAAGCAATCATGCGATAATTGAATCAATTGCTGAATAGAATAAAGTTTGATCGGAAATTTAATATCTTGTTCAACAAAATCATTCTTATGATTCAAAGCACAATCATTCTTGTTCATTCTAGGATAAAAGACAGTATTAAATGACTTTGATGCATCATTGTTCTCGACCGATTCCTTGCCTATCCACTTTGGTTTGTCTTGTTTGGCCCGACCATTTTTATCTGAAACAGGATTAACAGTATGGTCAGTGGATTTTTGGGAAATAGGATTTTTATCAGTCGATCGACCTGTCTTTTGCCTCGGCTGTGATTGTCTTTGAGAAGATGATTCAGTTTTAGAAACCTTGATCACAGTCGGGGCCTTCGGTTTGGTGGAACATTCGCCTTTTTGAAAAATGACCGGTCGATTAACTACTGGCGAAAGAAACTCAGTATGACTTGGAAGAGGTTTGTCGAATGGGAACGTTTCAAACTCTTAATCAGAACTACCCTCGGAATTCATAAATTCTGAAAAATCTATATCCGGAATCACTGGACTTGGATTGGTCAAGGGAGGTGAGGAACACTTTGTGTCGGTGTGCTTAGGTGAATCTGGTGCGGAAGCTAAGAAAAAGTCAGAGTTTAGATTCTTTAAAACACACTCATCTTAAGACCCTTTACCGTTCGGGGAAGATGTTTTTCCCATGAAAGCTTTGCACGAGGATGTGTCAGACGAGTCCGAGGAAGATTCGGGTGAAATCGTCTTTTCTTCTTGGAGTAGGTCAATCTTCTCTTGAAGTTGACCATTTCTCACATGCTCCTTCATCGCTTCTGTCGCCAAGGCAGACATTTTTGATGTGAGCCGGTCGTTTTCAGTCCGAAGGATTTCCTGTCCTTCATTCGACACAGACTCGGTTTTAGCGGATTTAAGTGTCTCAAGTTCGGTTATAAGCGCTTGCCTTTCCTTTTGAAAAAGAGATCTTTCCTTCTCGAGTGACTCCTCTAATTCGACTATTTTCGACTCCAAAACGAGAGGAGGAACATAGAGTTTAAACTCATCCGTCTCAGTTTCGGGTTTGGGTGCTTGGACCTCATCCTTTTTGGAGGAATCCTTGGGCGTTACAACCTTATAGCCGTCAAAGTAATCATTCGAGAGGTATTTCTTTGGATTTTTCTTATAATAATAGTTCATAGGCTCGTAGCAAAAAGGAAGTTGCATTTTGGAGGTGTGTTTGCGCTTATATTCCTCAGTTTCCTCTTCTTTCTCAAGTTCAAGAGGACCAGTCCATTGTATCTTATATTCTGGATACTTTTTGTCCAGACCGAGACACCCAAAGTCATAAAGTGTAGGTGTTTTGAATATACCCTTCTTCAAGTACTGTGAGTTATCGTATCCGATTCCCCATTCCTTGTTGAAGTATGTGAATTCCTTGGGTTTATTCATGTGAATAGTCTGGTCTGTTTGGCCTCTTTTATGGAGTTTTATTTCAAGATCAGTTATTTTGGAAACAAACTCTTTATGCTGAATTTGAATAGAAGAGCATTGATAAGCAATCTCTGTGTTCTCATTCTTACACTGATCCAGTTGTGAATTCAGTTCAGATATTTTGGCCCTTAAGTTCTTAGGTGCTATTGAAAGATTTGTACATTTGTCTTTTAAAGTAGCATTTTCGGACTTATACTTTTCAGTTATTCGCATTTGAACATCTAGCTTTTCAGTTAGTGATTTGATCTCAAGCAGTTGTTCATTAATGGTTGCCTTATAGGAATTTGTTCGTGCAAAAATAGGTTCAAACTGTTTGGCTAAGCTTTGATAGATAGGATCACATACCTGGCACAACTTTGCCTGTTCTTATGGAGGAGAGTGGTAGCCCATGAAAGCGTCGGCATCTTCAGAGTCGCTTTCATCATCAGAACGACCCAGCCAGTGGTCATCTTCAGCAAATAGAGCTCCGCCCGCTTCCGTTTGTTCTGCCAGTGCGAGCTTTGCTTGTAGTAGTGCACGTTCTTTACCACATGCTTCTTACAATCCTTTGCAAAATGACCTAGCTTCCCACAATTGTAGCATGTGACGGGTTCATCTTCCTTCTGCTCGGGCTTGCGGTCTTCTTTCTCAGTCCTCTCCTTCTTATCAGGCTGCTTGTGCTCATCTGACTTCTTCTTGCCTTCGTATTTATCCTGATAATCATGGCGCTTGTTGGAGGAAGTGGAGTAGCGCTGATTATTGGATGTGGGCTTCTTGAAGAACTTCTGTTGCTGAAAGGATTTAGAGAGTAGAGCAATTGCTTTCTTCACAGCTGTTATTTCAGGATCAGAATCACTGTCCTCTTCTTCCTCAGATTCTGGCTCAGATTCACTTAGCTCTTGGGCACGTTTGGAATGACAGCCGGAAGATTTGCCTCGTTTAGAAGACATAAGAGCTAGTGGATCAACATGTGACTTGGACGCAGACTTTTTTTCGCTCAAAATCTCCATCACTTCATCTTCGTCCTGGAGAAGCATCTCATAGAGTTCGTGTATCGGAACGTTCTCCATTAAGTGATTGTGTTTGACGTGAGAAGCAAACACTTTCCATTCAGGAAGGAGATTGTTCAAGAACATGAGCGCATTCTCCATATTAGAACGAGTGATTTTATTCTTGGAGAGCTCGTTCAGTAGGAGGCAGAAACGTTCATAAGTTTGGGAGGGTGATTCACCGGCGAGCTGCTTGAAGCCATCAAACTTGGTTATGCAGCTATTGATCTTCAGTTTGTTGCCGACTCTGCTCCCACTCATCATTTTCTCTACCTGATCCTACATGCCCTTTGCTGTGTCCTTGTAGCTGTCTATGGCTGTGTAGATCGGATTCGGTAGAGCCTGAACTAGATACCTCTTGGCATGCTTTTCCCCATCACGCATGCCCTTTTCAGCCTCGCTCATGTCCAAGTATGTCTTTTCTTCATAACGAACTTGCGCACCTGCTTCTGTGGGCCATTGTGTTGAGCTCGCCAGATGTACTCGAAATTATCTTTTGACTCGATGAAGATCATGAATCTATCCCGCCATTGGCTGTATTATCCTTGGTAGAGGGTCGGCGGCTTAGAGTCGGTGCCGACAGCGAGAGCATCTCGAGAAGACATCGTCGTTGATTGCACTAAGGTGATCGTCAGACGATTGTTCGATTCAAAGTGGTTTCCTAACGCAAGGCACTAAGAGTGATGTCCTAACGCAGGTTCTAAGAGTGATCTAGGCTAAACGGGTAAGAAACTAGCTAATCAGAACTTACTGGATAGGAATCCGGATGAAAAGTGTCTGATCTGGATGTGTCCGGATCAGATGTGTGTGTAAATGTTCAATATAGCAGAAGTATCCGGGTAATCAGAGGTGTCCGGATAAACACAGGTTTCCAGGTAACAGAAATTTACCGGATGACCTAGGTTACCGGATAAATGATAGTTACCGGATAAAAGAGGTTTCCGAATGAAATATGAAAACAAAACTTACCGGATATCTGATGTTTCCGAATGGTAATACTTTCCGGAAGAAGGACTTACCGGATAGCAGTGTCCGAAAAGGAACAATTAACCGGAAACTTTGAGTTGTCAGGGTAAATGAGTTTACCGGAAACTTTGGGTTACCGGATCAATTGTGTCCGAAAAGATGAGAAAAAAACTTACCCGGAAAGTGAAGCGATGTTCCGGAAAGTGATGCAAGAATCCGGAAACTACGGCTGTGGTGTCCGGACACTGCGGCTGTGGTTTCCAATTCGATGGGAATTCGATTATGATTGATGGGAAACTTTCTGAAACGTTAGAAACCTTCCAAAAGCAGCAAAATAACAATACCCAAATCGATAATCAAGCAAAATAGCACGATTTTGAAGAAAAATTTAGATTTTTGATATGAACAGAACCTAAAAACCCCAAACTTGATTTTGCTTAAAAAACCACTCAGATGATCAAATTAGAACAAGAAAAATTGCAGAATCGCTAAGTAAGATGATGCTAACAGAATGCAATAAACGAAACGAATCAATTTTAACCGAAACAAAATATAGAATAATGAACTCAAGAACACATTCGATAAACTGAACAGAAACCTTTTTATCACCTTGAATCGAATCGTCTGTATGCTCTGATACCAATTGTGGGTTCCAGATTAGTGCATACAACAGTAGAAATCAATAAGTAGAGAACAAATCAGAATGATTTCAACTGGTCATCCAATTCACTTTGAATAATAGAGAGAATTACAATGCAAGTGTTTTGATGACTAATGACGATTCCATCTAAATTCTAAACAAACAAAGCTTTATATACCATGGGCCGTAAACAAGCAAGCCCATGGCCTATTACATAACAGGGCTCAAAATGAATAATAACACTTTAACCCTTGAACTTCTATTCAACCTGATTTTATCCCTAACATTTCTCCGTTCTAAGAGTGACACCCCTGAAGAACTCATCACTTTCGTCAGGAAAATGGAAGTCCTGAATAATATGACCGTTCGCTAAATAAGGAGTGATCATGGGACTGAATTCAAAAACAGTTCCCCTGATAACTTCTTTGAAAGCAAGGGTATTTCTCACAACTTTTCTTCAGTGAGAACACCACAACAAAATGGAGTCGCTGAAAGAAGAAATCGAACGATCATCGAAGCTGCACGATTAATGCTCAGCGATTCTCATCTACCTACTCAGTTCTGGGCAGAAGCTGTCAACACTGCTTGTTTTACTCAAAACAGGTCACTGATTGTCAAAAGATTCAAGAAGACAACCTACAAACTTTTCCATGGGAGAAATCCTTCAGTTAGCTTTCTTCACATCTTTGGATGTCAGTGTTTCATACTGAACAACAGGGATGCCCTAGGAAAGTTTGATCCCAAGGCTGATGATGGAATATTTCTTGGATATTCTTTAGTCTCCAAAGCCTTCAGAGTCTTCAATCGTAGAAGACAAACTGTAGAAGAAACAATCCACGTCACTTTTGACGAATCCCGTTCAGCGAACTCAAGACCTTCTGCTGATACTGAAGAACTGAATCAATGGATGTTTTCTCATCTTGGTGATTCAGAAGCTGCTCCTATCCCTCAAGTTAATACTTCTACCGCTGATGATGATCCTACTATCATCTCAAGCATGCAGACAAGTGAAGCTGAATCTTCATGGGTTTCAACTGTTCCTCTCACCACTATGCCTACTTCTGAACCGTCTACCTCAGATATACCATCTACTTCTCAACAATAAGTGAATGAAATGACATCCGAACCTCTTCCTCTCTTGCCTGAAATACATGAAGTTGCTGAAGCCTCTTCTTCGGCTCCTCCAGAAGTTCAAATTGAGTCAACGAATCATGCTTCGACTCAGTGATGGACTATAAATCACCCCATTGATCAGATTCTTGGTGATCCAAAATGCTGGTGTTCAGACTCGATGAAGTGCATGTAATATTTGTTTATTTGTTAACTTTATTTCTTTGATTGAACCAAAGAAAATAGATGATGCCCTCAGAGATCCAAACTGGGCCAGCGCTATGCAAGAAGAGCTGACATAATTTTAAAGAAATAAAGTTTGGAATCTCGTTCCAAGACCATCTGACAAGTCAGTGATAGGCACCAAATGGGTCTATCGAAACAAGTTGGATGAACATGGAACTGTAACCCGCAAAAAGGCTCGTCTTGTTGCTCAGGGATACAAACAAGAGGAAGGCATAGACTGCGATGAAACATTTGCCCCAATGGCAAGACTCGAAGCTATTCGTCTATTTCTAGCATACGCTGTTCACAAAGACTTCAAAGTTTATCAAATGGATGTGAAATAAGCATTTCTCAACGGAAGGCTGAATGAAGAAGTCTATGTTGAACAACCTTCAGGATTCACTGATCCTAATTATCCAGGTTTTGTATATAAGCTGGATAAGGCACTTTATGGCTTAAAGCAAGCTCCTCGTGCATGGTATGACACTCTCTCTACTTATCTCCATATTGAAAAATTTGAGCGAGGTAAAATCGATAAAACTCTATTTTTCAAGAAAGTAAAAGGTCATATCATTCTTGTTCAAATATATGTCGATGATATTATATTTGGTTCTACTAACCCTGATTTATGTACTCGTTTCGCTAAAAGAATGAAAGTTGAATATAAAATGAGTATGATGGGTGAACTGACATATTTCCTTGGTCTTCAAATCAAGCAGAATGAAAAAGGAACTTTCATTCACCAATGTAAGTATGTTAAAGATATGCTGAAAAAGTTTGATTTAACTCAAAGCTCAGTTATGAAAACCCCAATGGCACCGCCGCTGACACTTAACAAGGATCCTTCAGGAAACCTGTTAATGTCACAGCGTACCGTGGGGTGATCGGCTCTCTTCTGTATCTCACAGCTAGCCGTCCTGATATTATGTATGCAACTTGTTTATGTGCACGATATCAATCTGAACCTAAGGAATCTCATTTGATCGCTGTAAAGCGTATTTTTCAATACCTTAAGGGTACTCCTAACCTAGGTCTTTGGTATCCCAAAGACTCAGGGTTTGATCTAATCACCTATTCAGATAGTGATATTGCAGGATGCAAATTGGATAGGAAAAGCACCCCAGGAGGCTGTCAGCTCCTGGGTGGAAAGCTGGTGAGTTGGACAAGTAAAAAGAAAAACTCAGTGTCCACCTCAACCGCTGAAGCTGAGTACGTAGCCGCTGGAAGCTGTTGTTCTCAAGTCTTATGGACGAGAAATCAACTATTGGACTATGACCTTCAGCTCTCCAATATTCCAATCTATTGCGACAGCACTAGTGCCATCGCCATAGCAAACAATCCAGTGCTACACTCAAAGACCAAACACATCGAAATCAGGTATCATTTTATCAGAGATCATGTGATGAATGGTGATATAGAACTTCATTTTATTCCCACTGACTTTCAGTTAGCTGATATTTTCACCAAACCTCTTGATGGACAAGATTTAACTTTCTCATCAGCGAGCTTGGAATGCTGAACCTAGAAGAATAAAATCTTCAGCGGTTAGCATTTGATCAGTGATAAAATGAACTTATATAAGCCTATTGATCATCCAATCTCTGAACAAATTGATTCGCTGATATCAAGGTATGTTCTCTTTCTTAATCGCTGATGTTCGCTTCAGTATGTAGAATTTCAAAACAAATTGCATCGCTGAATATCTCTTCCTTTCAGTGATACTTTGAAACTCTAAAACTCTCACTGATTGTTAGGACCATACATGTCCTACACATTAGAAACAAATATAAAGAATTATATAGTTTAATTATAGAGCTTAATTAGTTTAATCATTTAATTGTAAAAGCCCTTAATTGTGTTATTTGGGCTTAATTGCTTAATGGGCTTAGGCCTTGTTTGTTTAAAGCCTTAGTATATAAGGTTTAGTTAACCTTTAGCAATTGATTAGCCATTCATAGAGAAAATCATTAAAGAGATTATTGTTAGAAGTCGTTTTTTTACTTTGAATTGTAATATTCTCATAACGATACTTTGAATGAATACGAGAGGGATGACAAGTTGAAATCATCAATTGTTCTTGTTATTGCTCATTGATCTATTGTTACCTGATCAAACTAGGACTCTCAATTGGTATCAGAGCCTAATCGGTGATTTGAATAATAGAAGAAATCGAACGAAAGCACGAAAAGGCAAGAAATTCGTATTGAATTTTCTGGAAAAATGCAGCGAGCCGTTTTGCCTATTCCCGGAGTTTGAACCTTCGGATCATCGCGAATATCTCTTGCTCCCCCTTAAAAGTACATATATTTTTCTTCAAATTTCTGCACAACTTCTCTTCTATTTTTTCAGTCATGTGTGTGGTTTTTATATCTAACAATCAGCACAACACATGATGAACCTGCAAAACAGATTAAGCAGATTTTGGTACCCAACGGAACTTGGGTCCTGGTTTGTTAGATGCAGTTTTCTTTGAAGAAACTCGGTAAGTACCGTATCAATAAGAAGTATAATCTTTATGAACAAAATCATTTGATCCACAATAGGAACAACAAATTTGCTTGTATGCCAACCTAATCAGATGATTTGAAGAATAGACAAGATTAGGTTGAACAGAAGACTTACCCTTCGGAGCATTGTTCCTCTTGGCATTTGATGTGGAAGCAGATGATTTTGGTTCATCTTTCTTCAGAGTTGTGCCTTTCACTCTCCATTCCATCTTTACCTTCTTGAAGACTGGAGTCTCTTTAGGCTTGGAAGGAGCAATACTAATGTTAGGGTCAAAATTGGTTGAATAGAAGTTCAAGGTCTAATATGTTATTTTCTATTCTTGAGCCTTAATAGTGAACGGGCCGTGGGCTTCCATGCCATGGGCCTAATGTATTTAATATTCATTAGCTTAGAAAAATAAGCTAGTTGTCTATTTTCCACTTTCTGAACTCTATTGTAATTCTCTCTACATTGAAAGTGAATTGGATGACCAGTTGAAATCATAATACTTGTTTCATATCTATTGATTTCTATTGTTCGTTGCACGAATCTGGAACTCACAACTAACATTAGGCACATTTGGATTATTATCTGATTTATCAAACAGAGGATTATAGAAAAGATTAGAAGACTGAATCTGGTCTTTTGAGAAATCATTTGATCTATTAAATTGTTTCGAAGAAATATTTTTAAAAATTGAACTTGAAGCAGTTTTAAAAGAGCATTCAGAATCATTTGAATCAACAAAATCCTTTAACACCTAGACTCTTTATCATCGTCAACTGCAGCCTCGTCCACGTCTTCCACATAGACGACATCCTCCTCCTTGGCCATGCACACCACTCCTACGTAAAATGGAACCATGAAACCCTACTAGAACCGCTCAATTAAGCAACGAAGATCCCAGAGCACCAGGATGCTGAAACTCAATCAAAAGGCCGCTAGTTTGGTAACGAAGGCCAGAGAAAACGTACTACGCAAAGAGAAAATAGATTGATAGAAAGTAATCTGGTCACGATGAGGAGATCGACACCAAACCCTAATCGCCGCCGAACAAGAATTAAGCGTCGAACATCCCCTTGATCGAACCAGAAACACCGAAAAGCACACACCAAGCAGAACACGAATCCAAACTTCACAACGATTACTGAACGAACTCAGGAAGAATCGATCAAAACCATCCATCACACGAAACCCTAGTTACTAGAGTTGAGAGAGAAAACCCCACTAGAACCTTGATTTTTTCTTTTTTACACCAATTGGTCTTTGAAGATGAACGTGATATGATGACTTTGTGCATCATTATGCATATTATGATCATAGGAGATGAACGTGATATTAATGCACCAATTTCTTGCTCAATATAAAAAGATCAAACCAAAGGGCCTTTAGCCTTGCGGTATCAGAGCCCTTGGCCTTGTAGGAGGTCATGGGTTCAAACCTCATCAAAGGTGAGGAGGGTGTGTGAGTTTTATTTGTTTCATTTGCCGTATATAAATATTATATACTTCAAAAAAAATATAAAAAGATCAAAGATAAAGACGCTCACATTGAACTTCGAGATGCATTAATTGATCATTTGGGGTGACGAGTATAGTAACTCGGAGAATTAGTATTATTTAATTATGTTTTTAATTAATTAATGTAAGTTTTTTTAAATGTAATATTAATAAAATATTTATCGTTTTTATTTTAACAAGTCTTTATTAAATAAACTAACTACTGATTATTTATTATTATAATATGTATTTACAAATTATAATTATAATTATTGTTATTAAAAATAGTTAATAGTAAATAAAATATGTTATTTTAATATGGGGTCCACAAATTTGATATTTTTTTAGAGTGTGCGTGGAGTTGAGTTTTTTTTATGGTCCCACCAAATTTGGTGTTTTGGGGGTTTTTTTTGTGTGAAGGTTGGAGATGGTCTAAGAAAGACTTGAAATCCAACAAAGTTGTTTCAAATGCCAAGACAAAAAAGCCATAAAATGCACTCCATGAATCATAGAATTAAAAAGAAAAATTAGATCTTGTAGAAAACCCATGTCTGGGTCGATCAAAACATGAGATTTTTTCAGTTCTCTCACCAAAATGGTAAAGTTACAATCCTTTATTGGCATAACGATTCTTTGGTGAAGATCACGTTATGTTTCTTTTGGGGTTTTCTAGGTTTTGTTCTTAACATCAACAAAAGAAATGGAGGCGGTGTTCAGCGGTGAGGAAGGTCATAACCATAATCACATCGAAATTAACACTTGAGATTTGAGATGAAATTTGTGTTGAATCTGTTCCTTTGGTTGCGATGATGAAGGTTGTAGATACTGACCACTTCAAAGCTCAAACTTTTTATAGATTTGCAGATGATGATGGAAATGAATTGTGGGTTGTATCTTGTAAATGGAACATACATCAAGGGAAGATGAATATTAAGGGATGGTAGCTTTTTCTTGGATGAACATATGTTATTTTGGGTTTTTTTTCCTTTTTTTATGTAGTGTTTTGTTTGTTTACATCAAACTTTTTTTATTTAAATTTAGGTTTTTTATATAGATTTTGTTTACTCATTTTATGTTTATGTTTTTTTTTATGTTCAATCAATTGTTCTTGATGGATTCATTTAGAGAAGATGAAGATGCAACAAAAGAAAAAAAATTATAAAATAAAACCAATGGTAAAATGTCCAAAAAGCCCCTAACTTACTTGGTTATAGCAGACTAACTTAACGGATGTTAACTTGAAGGACCACATCAAAATAAAAAGTTAGAAACCATCAATGTTGAGGGACCACCAGTGTTAT
Organism: Saussurea involucrata; assembly: GCA_033807775.1. NCBI lineage: Eukaryota > Viridiplantae > Streptophyta > Magnoliopsida > Asterales > Asteraceae > Saussurea > Saussurea involucrata. The sequence goes on along the minus strand of CM066321.1, from coordinate 249,896,974 downwards.
CAAAATAAAAAGTTAGGGATCAACTCCAAAATTTGAACAATCCACCGTGTAATTCACTCTAATAATTTATAATGTCTTTTATAATAATTGAATACGTCAATAATATGAAAATAGGAGATAACTTGAAAAGTATAAAAAAGATTTAGACCCTTGATCACTTTTAGTTAGTATTGATCTAATGATTCAGATTCAGTACCAAAATAACCTATGATTAGCTAAGAAAAGTATTTTCGATTGATCTCCAATTATGATTGATCCAAAGATGGAGATCCTTTCTTAACCTCCTCATGATAACTACTATTCTTACCGAAACCAACTCTTAATAATCTATAAGCCTTCAACCAAATATAGTATTAAATAGATCGACCAAACACAACCTGTTTTGACTCAAAAAACATAACCTGAAGACACATATTACAATTTATGTTAAGAAGACACTAAAGGGTCGTTTACTAAACACTTATCCGGTAAGTGTTTATCGACCCACTTTACCTTATAGGATACATCACAAGGGTTGAGAATCATATCCTATAAGATCAATGCAATGAAAGAGAGTCTTACCCGATAAGTGAGAGTGACAACTCTTATCGGGTAAGCGTTTATCGGATAAAAGTATTGCATACAATACCATTTAATGGACTAAAATCTTTCCCAGTAAGCACTTATCGGGTAAGCATTGGGTAAACGGCCCTAAAATCGAAATACAAGTTTCAAATCCAACACTAGTTAGCTTAAATCCCAACATAGAAGTTATTTTTAGCTTTTCACCAAATCTAGTTAGAAGCACACAACAACTCCATCGACCCTCCAGTAATTCAATTAGAAAAAAGGGTCCTTTTACGCTCACCACGTCCCTTCAAAGGTCAAACACGTAACCTACAGATTGTCAAATCTCACTAGGAACCACCACAGGTGGGCCAAAGGCCTATTGGTGGCTTGACATGGATTTCTACACAACAAATTATTTAAACCAAGAGTGGAGATGATGGTTCATGAGGCTCAGGGGCAGTTTGTTGGTTACTGAATGGCTTGGTGTAGAGTGATTAAATGGTCAAAATGATTAAGAGACTCTTACTATATAGTGTAAAATGAAATATGGTTGCTTGGTAATTGTTTAGAATAAAATTAGGACACTGAATGGACAATGGAGACCCAAGATACAAAATCATTCGAATGGTTTTAAAACCATTAAAAGGCATGTTAGGTCAAAATATATTGTATGTGAGATCACAATATATTGAGATTAAAGTGATGAAGATGAAGTTAACAATTAAAGTCAAAGTCAAAGTTAGTGAAAGTTGTGTTTAATATGCCTTGTAATAATGTAGGTATAGGTAGTGTTTGTTAGTTAATCTTGTAGTCAGCTGAAAAGAGTTGTAATCATTAATCTAGAGGGAGCTTCATTCTTACATTTTTAGAGAAAGTGAGAGAGAGAGTCTAGAGAGAGAAAGTGAGATATGTAACTTCTTGAATCATCAAATAAAGATTTGTGTTGTTAAATCATTGTTATCTAAATCTAATAGGATCTACAAGTGGTATCAGAGCATAAATCATAGATTTGAAGACATTTTTGAAGTTTTTTGCAATTTTTCGAAGTCCTTGAAGTTTTTAAAGAACAGAAGTTGCATCTGTTAGTTTTTTGTTTTTGATTTTGATTGCAAAGTGTTTCTCCATCATCATATATCGTTTTTGCATCAAAAGTTTTCCAAAATCGCATCAAGATTCCAAGAATTTAAAAGATTATTGTGAAAATTTTGAGTTTTCAAAAATCGTGATATGTGAATTTTTTGAAGAGTGATTTTGAAAATTGTTGTTGTTTTGATTCGTTTTTGTGCAAATTTGTTTTTAAAAAGTGTTTTTCAACATTAATTCATCAAAGATTTCAAGTTTTAATGTCTAAATTTCATTTTTAAAATTTTTGGATTGAATGTGTTCTTGAATGTTTTTGGTGAAAATGATATAGATCTTAAAATTTGATCCAAATTTTTTGTTGAAGGTTGTTGAAAAGTTGTTTGTCATTGCCTTTTGTTTTAAATTCTTGGGTTAACATTTTTTGATTGAGTTGTTGTAAATCCAGGTTGGGTTGCCTACGTGAAGAAGAAAGGATGGTCAACGAGAAATTAGGTTGGTCAAATTATGGAGGCAACATGGACTGATTTGATTGGTCAAGAAATACAAAGTGGTCAAAGTTTCTTGGTCAAAATCTCATTACCATGAACTATCACTGTGATCAACGAGAAAGTTTGATTTTTAGTCAAACAGTGAAATTTATGTGTAATCCACGTGGATAGCATTGAGTGGTTGGTCAACCTAAGAGCATCCACAATGCATAAAGTCATTAAAGACTTTTTATTTTTGCCACCTTAGAGTTCCACTAATTTTATCTAACAAAAAGTTATCCTTAAAAATCCTCTCCAATGCAATCAATCTTTTCAAAAGCTTTTTGTATTTAATTATCAATACTAAAAAAGATTAAAATGAAAGTATCATGGAGTGAAGGGGGCTAAAAAGCTTTTCATCAACAGCTCATTGTAGAAGAAGTCTTTGTACAATAAGCTTTTTAAAATGTTTCTTAGTCCATTGCCTCAACCCATTAAAAAAAAATTAGAATAGCAATAAGTCTTCTAAAAAGTTAACATTGGAGATGCTCTAAAAACATAGAGTCAATTTTTGCGGCTAGAATTTGAGCTCCTTTGTTATCCCACTTGTTGCGCTTGATTGTCCGACTTCATGATTATTTGACTTGGTCAACAATAACGGCGTACATAACACTCTTTCTTTGTCCGACTAATTTTTGTGACGACGCCTTTTTCATCCGATTTCCACTTTGGCGGTTGTGTGTGCTGCTTCATTGTCCGAAAACAAGCTTTCCATTTCAGCGGCTAAATTTTTATTAGTCAGACAACACTTGTCCGTCAACCTTGAATCCATGCATTGCACGACAATCTTGAAGCTACACCTTATCTATCAACTCTGCATAGCATTGTCTGACAACCCGATATCGTCTGACAACTAGCTTTATCCAACAACCCGATTTTGTTCGACTTTCTCGTTTAATCCAACAACCTGATATTATCTGACAACCATTTTTGTCTGACTACCCATGTCATTTTTTGTCCGACAAAATTAATTTTTGTCCAACAACAATATCGTCCGACAAAATAACTTTTGTGCGGCATCTTTCATCGTCATACAATCGTATTTTGTGTGATATTATTGTGAATATTTATTTTTCGGCAGTGCCTATCAATTTATGTAATTGATCTTAACTGATAATTTTTTTCTCGTTTGATTTGGAGGTTGCCGATTAAAGTTCAATCTTTCTGTGTTAATTTTCCAGACTTAATTTTTGGGAAACAAATTTATAATTTGTTTTTCAGATTTTATTTTTGAAAATTTTCTGACTTGAATAGTGATTCAAAATTTAGTTTTTGATCGAATCGTTTAATATTGTTCAATTCTTTACTGATTACGATCATTCTTTTTCAGATAACAATGTCTTTACACGAAGAAAGTATTACTCTCAGGAACCGCATTGCAACTCTTGAAGAAATTAAGGCACAAAAATCACAGTACTATCATATTATTGTCAGAATCAGTGGAGAGAAAAAGTTGATGAAAGAAGAAAAGGTTCAATTTTTTAAAACATTTCTTCGAAACAATTTAATAGATAAAATGATTTCTCAAAAGACCAGATTCAGTCTTCTAATCTTTTCTATAATCCTCTGTTTGATAAATCAGATAATAATCCAAATGTGCCTAAAGTTAATACTGCTCCTTCCAAGCCTAAAGAGCCTCCAGTCTTCAAGAAGGTAAAGATGGAATGGAGAGTGAAAGGCACAACTTCGAAGAAAGATGAACCAAAATCATCTGCTTCCACATCAAATGCCAAGAGGAACAATGCTCCGAAGGGTAAGTCTTCTTCTGTTCAACCTAATCCTGTCTATTCTGCAAATCATCTGATTAGGTTGGCACACAAGCAAATTTGTTGTTCCTATTGTGGATCAAATGATTTTGTTCATAAAGATTATACTTCTTATTGGTACGGTACTTACCGAGTTTCTTCAAAGAAAACTGAATCTAACAAACGAGGACCCAAGTTCCGTTGGGTACCAAAATCTGCTTAATCTGTTTTGCAGGTTCATCATGTGTTGTGCTGATTGTTAGATATATAAACCACACACATGACTGAAAAACAGAAGAGAAGTTGTGCAGAAATTTGAATAAAAATATATGTACTTTTAAGGGGGAGCAAGAGATATTGGCTTCTAAACATCTAAGTTTAGAACCCGTTCTACAACGATTATAGCTTCTGAATAATTCAGTTCAGAACCCGTATTTCAACGATTTTGACTTCTGATCATATCAGATCAGAACTCGTTCTTCAACGACGATGATTTCTGAATTTACTTTTAAATCCTGGTAATTCAGAACTCGTTTTCATGATTAAGGATATTTTGATCCAAGTCTTGTTATTTGTGCAGATTTTGTTCAAATAAAGATCCTTTGCACATGTTAAGGGGGAGCTTATAACATTTTAAATCATTGTATCATGATTTGAGGGGGAGCTCAAACGTTTTTTTATTGTAAGTATCTTCTGATCTTAATCTCTTATTGTTTGAAAGAAGAACGACTTTCAAGCATGAAAAACGTTTTCTTAAATGTTCAAACCACTTCTCTAATTCAAACAGATTTTATAATTTTAGAAGTGTGATTTTAAATGTTTTTCATATATATATATATATATATATATATATATATATATATATATATATATATATATATATACATATCTCGGATTATCGTAACATCAATTCTGACCGTGTGTTTCCAAAGATTAATACTTGCGTATTATCTTTTCTATACTTTCAAGTATTCATACACACCGGTACAACTTCATATTGACTTTGTTATTACCATGTCTCAAAATAAAACAATTTTTCGATGGTAATACTCCCTTTTGTATTTCAAATTCTGTTGAGCATCATATTCATTTCAGCGTAAGAACTTAAACGTTTCATTCAAAGATTGTTTATATTTGTTCATATAAACAAATTTCAATTCTTTGATACCCTAATTCTTCATGATTATATTTCAAAATATTTGATTTGATTGATACATTGTCAGATTCTCAAACAAGTCTTTAGAATTCATTTCATTCATTCATTATTCTTGTTTTGAGAAATTTTCATAGTACAAATGCTCAAATATTAATGACTATTATTGAGGAGCATACATTCGGATGACAATGTCTATCAAATGCTGAAGTTTATATTTGTTCAAGCTAAACTGTTGAACATCACATCAATTTTAGGACAAAATTTCATGGGAATCAGTGTGAGATTTTACAGAACTTCTATGGATCCACGTTAACCAGTGTTTCCTACCCAAGAATTTATCCTTGAGTGATTGAGGGGTGAGGGGTCTACATCAAAGAGTGGGGGAGATAACTCATCCGGTTGAGTATCTCATTGTGCTGAGGTACAATGTAAATGAGAGTTTGGGTAGAAGTGAGGGGATTAAAAACAGAAAGAGGGTGTGAGAACAGAGTTAAAAGAATAAGAGAACTCTGCACCAACCATTTTCTGAGCCAGGAAGCCACATTACTGATTGGTTCACATTCTTTGGTGACCATCATTGAAACGGGCAGTTAGCCCATGCCAACTCTTGCTTTAAACCCACCTAGCTACTCATTTCTTTCTCAACAAAGAAATGTTTCATTTTTCTTGGGGACGCAACATATAATCTATCTAATCTTCGTTCAGAAGGTTTGGATATTGAAAACGAAGGAAGTTTGCCCCACATTCGCTCTTCATTCATGTACATTGAGTCCATGGAAAACTTGTTGCTGTCTCAACAGTTTACACGCTTTGAGCCTATATAATCAAGCATAAGTTGCTTCAATTCTTTCTACACATGCACGTACACACAAGGAATATGTTTTCTTGTCATAACATTCATAGAAATTCCTTTGTGGGTCTTCGATGATTGAATGGAAGCCCTGGGGGAGTGAACATCAAAAAGCTCCTTTCCAAAGTACATCCATTGTATTAAGTGGCTCCGTGCTACTTACAGGCATTTTAACTGATTCATCCGTTGTTTTAGGGTTACCACAATCTTTTGCCTGAATTTGAAAAGATTCGGATAAATTCTTTTGGAATTGATGGTTTATCAGATAAAAAAGGAGGAGAATGTTATTTGTGGTGAAGAAAGTGCGTGCTGGAATTGATAAAGGTTTTGATGATCATGATGCTCACAATCATCAAAAAGGGGGAGAAATAGTATACTGAAGAACAGGGGGAGAAGTAATACCCTGAAGAAAAGGGAGATTTGTCATTGAAAGATTAAGAGGGAGAAATGATTTGTCAAAGTCGACAAGATGTTCCGAGATAATTCGAGAGAGTTTATTGTTCAAAGATGTTCAAAGGTAGTTACCGTTCAAAGTTCAAAGGTCAAAAAGATGAAGATACAAAGGTTCAAGAAATCATTCAAAGTTTGAGTTCAAAGCTTCAAAGACTAAAGCTTCAAAGACTTTAAAGCTGCAAAGATCTGAAATTCGAGTTCAAGACTTGATGAATGTTTGTTGAAGATTACATTTCAAGAAGATTGACTTTACAATGTGAAAGACAAAGACTTTTCAAGTTTGATTGAAGATTCTTGAAAGTTGAATGTTTGAAGACTGTCAAAGTATCAAGTTCAACGTGAACTTGTGAAGATATAACTATTTGAAGATTGTCAGATCTTCAAAGTTTAAAGCAGTCAGAGTTAAAGTTTTGAAGATCAAGAGCTGAAAACTGCTGCCATATTTTTTTTAAATCTTGAATCCAAAAGGGGAGAATGTTAGCGCACAAAATTGTATTTAAGATTTATTGTAAAAGTCTTGTAATAGTCAAATATTGTAAAGTCAAAGTAAGAGTCAAAGTCAAAGTAAGAGTCAAAGTCAAAGTAGCTTAAGTAGAAAGTCAATGTAATTAGATTTAATGCTTTGTAATCCTAGGTATAAATAGGATTTGTTAGCTTAGTTATTAAGAAAGTCATTAGAAAGGATCTTATTTGTAATATCTAGTGAGAGAAAGTTAGAGAGCATTCTAGAGATAGAAAGCTTGTAATTCACATGTAAACTCTAGAATTCTCAAGATCAATGGATGACTTCATAATTACCTAATAGATCTGGTGTTTACACCAGGGACGCCCCAAACCCTAATCTGCATGGAATATGTGCGCCTAAACCTAGTTTGCATGAGGTCGGGGGGAGGGGGGTTTCTACCGTGCCTATGAACGCGATGGGGAACACTAGGGTTTGTCCGTCGCCTTCTTCTTTGGTGTATGGGGAGGCCAAGATTCTCCAAAAACAAGCCTGAGGTGGTTAATGGTGATCAACGGTCAAAGCAATCGTTGTATACTTCGATTCTAAAAATGGACGGTCGTGGTGAAGGTAATGGTCTGAATTTCTTTCCTTTGGGGGAGAAGAACATTTATCGCATTGAATTGCCTGTGGAATTAACAAAAGAGACTTCTAGTGTTTATAAGAACACTCTTTATGGGTATTTTTTGGGACCTAGATTGTACTTTCCAACTATTCAGAAAACTGTCAAGAATTTATGGGGTAAGTATGGTCTTCAGGATTCGTTGGTGAATGAGATTGGGTTCCTTTTCTTTCGTTTTGCGAATGATGTTGGATTACGTCACGTTTTGGAGGGTGGGCCGTGGATGGTGCGAGGTACTCCACTTTTTGTTTTCCCCATGGGATCCTCTCCAAGGGTTAATCAAACCAGAGCATACATGGTGTAGGACGCATTGCTAGTGCCTTGGGTGTCCTAAAGATGATGGATGAGTGCACGTCATCCATGTGTGACAAAGCTTGGGGTAGACGAGGGTTTGCTAAGGTGCTCGTGGATGTGTGGGCGGTCGGAGAGTTAAAACGGGAATTGCAAGTGGTTGTGCCGAATATCCATGGGGGAAAGGATGTGGTTGTTTCTATTTCTGTTGAATACTTATGGAAACCTTCTCAATGTTCTCACTGCTCAGCGTTCGGTCATAAAACATCTTCATGTGTAAAGGCGGCGATGGCTAAGAAGGTTGATAAGGGTAAGTTGGTGGTAATGAATGATGCTGATGGTTTAACGCTAGTCACCAATAAACGGATATTGTTCAAAAACAAACAAGTTGTAACTTCGAAGGACGCGCCTAAAGGTTTCAAGCCAACTATGGTGTACAAACCGATACAAAAGCCTGCCGAACCGGCAAAGGAGGTAATGGTTTTGGGAAAATATGATCGTGAGGGGGTAGGGGCTGTTTCAAAGGGCAATGTGGGAGGAACATCATCGTCAAGGGAGAAGAAAGAGCATTTATGAGAGGATGAGACCGTTAAGGTATCTAATTCACTGGATCAACATGTGATGGAGGAAGGTGTCTTGCATGGGGATGGACTGAAGCCTAAGGTGACCGACAAAACACCCGCGACCTCTAAGGGGGCGGTTATCTCTTCTGTTTTTAAAGCTTTTTCAAAAGCTAAGAGGGGTCCTCCAATTGCCATCGGGAACTCATTCTCCTAGCTCATGGATGCGGACGATGGTAGGGATAATGTGGATGGGGATGAGGGTTCGGCTACTATCAGTTTGGGCCACATGGCATTGGAGAATAATGATCCTATAGTGTCGGGAGAGAAAGACACTACAACTGCTCATTCCTCATGTTAAAGCTGGGAACTTGGAACATAAGGGGATTAAATTCCCAAATAAAGCAAAGAGAGGTAAAGTACTTTATCCGCCCCAATTCCCTTTCCTTTTGTGCAATTTTAGAACCTCATGTGGTGGCATCTAAAGTTGACTCAGTTGCTAGTAATATTTTTGGGTCTTGGTCTTGGATTTCAAATCAATTTCATTGCTTGCATGGTACCCGGATTGTCGTGGGGTGATGTTATGGTGATTGCAATGTCAGATCAATTTATGCATTGGCAAGTCGGTGTAAAAGGTCTTCTATGTTGTTTTTGTTTATGTTATTTATGGCGATAACAATATTATGCGTTGACGTACTTTGTGGGACGGTCTTCATCACTTTAATATCGTTGTAGATAATTCTCCATGGCTGCTTATGGGTGATTTCAACACCATCCTACACCAGGAAAAAAGTGAAGGGTGATCTTCCCCAAGAGACTCACGTATGGAGGAATTCTTGGAGTGTGTAGGGAAGCTCCATGTTTTTGACGTGCGGTATACGGATATCTATTTCACTTGGGCTCATAAGCCTACGGTTGGGGGCGGTATTGTTTGGAAACTTGATCGAGTCATGATTAATGTCTCTTTTTAATGATGCTTTTGAGCGTTCTACAGCCCATTTTCTTACGAGAAATGTCTCGGATCATAGTCCGATGTTGATTTCTTTTGAAGGTGGATGGAGAAGAGGTAAGTGGCCATTTAAATTCGATATTTTTTTTAACTAACCACGCAGATTTCTTACAGATGGTAAAGAATGTGTGGGACATGGCAGTTGATGGTTCCTATGCGTTCAAAACTTACTTCAAGGCTTAAAGCGCTTAAAAATCCAAATCATTCCGTTTGTTCTTTGCATGGGAGTCTATCTAAACGTGTGGAGGATATTCGAATTGACATGGAAGAGGTTCAAAGGGTGGTGGACGCCGATCCATACAATCTTATTTTGCAAGAAGATTTGGCTCATATTCTTACCGCTTTCCAAGAAGCTCTTCAGAATGAAGAACAAAGTTTCCGACATAAGGCTAAAGTAAGGTGGCTTACAAACGCGACATTCTTTCATAGAGTGGTCAAAGAAATGAAGAACCGGAATATGGTGGATTCGGTTATGGACTCCCAGGGCCGAATGGTGTATGGTACGGGAGTGGGGCCTGCGTTTATGATCACTTCCGGGCCATATGGAGGGAAATTGAATATTCTGAGAGTATTCCTCTCCCTTCGAATTTATTTCGTAATAAACTCTCTATTGAGGATGCAAACTGTTGATCCCATATTATCTCTATAAGCTAACCAAACTAAAAGATGTAGAGTTGCGGAAGCGTTTAGAAAACAATTTGTGTTAAGCTTGGTAGAAACAATAAACAAAGAGGAAGAACGATGCAACAATATTTAATCAATTCAATAAGCCACGTGCTTTTGATATTAATCTAAATAATTACAATACTGAAGAATAATGAAGAACACACACACACTACTATGTGAGGAAACCCTCATTTCTCTCTTTGCTAACTGTATGCTGTTGGTGGTGTGAAGTGTGTGCTATAATGGCATGAAAAGCTTGAAAGAAAATCATGGGAGATCTTCCTATTTATAGGAAAATAAGGTCAACATAGTAGCTAATATAATTCTGCCACCTGGAAAGGCGTTGCAATCATTAGTGGGGCACGTGGCAATCTTCAGTAGGATAGTACAACTGTGAGAGAAGGGTTGTTCTTCAAGATGTCTTGAATTATTCAAGTGTGGATGACAGAGGTTGGTCCGCACCAGAGCTTCTGAGGATTGTTACAGAAGCTCTGAGGTCTTCCACAGAGGCTTTGAGCTCTGATCCTTATCTTCAGGTTAGGCTTCTTCTATACATCTTCACTTCGGCAGAGGTTTGCTTCTATGGGCGCAGAAGTCTTCTGTGACCAGATGACTTGGTCATTTTAGAATACTTTCAAATGATAATTGGGGCTAACAATCTTCCCCTAAGTATTGGAAAAAGAAAAATATTACAAGTGCTATGCTAGAAAGCAAGAGGTATACCTATGTAAAAGATATTTCATCTAGGAAAATCATCTATAGGGTTTCTAAAGTTGTTTTTCAAAGTGGTATAAAGCCACAGGACACGTGCTCTAAATTTAATGGTGGCATCTATATCATAGATGAACTGAGTGGCTGGTCCGTTGGGCACATGCTTTGATCCTTTCTTCTGTAGAATGATTTGTCTGAACTTCTGGAGAGTCTCTGTAGAATACTTGACACAGTTGATGGGCCTAAAGAGCTTGTTCTATCCAGACTCGTTCTTGTAGACGAATCCAAAGTCAGGTTCAATGATGATAGAGTCTTCTTTCTCTAGCTCTATTAGATCCATCTCTTCATCTGGTGCGTGACGTTTAACTTTTCAATTCCATGTTCCAGAGCTATTTGGAAGTCTATAAGACTATGCATCTTTATTTTCTCCCGCATGACCTCTCAGATAGATTCATTTGCATTGCCGAATTCCTTACTCTTCTCCACTCTTTCTTCAGTCCATCCATAGAGCTGAGGCGGGTCATATAGGCAGAGGTTTCTAAGGTCAGCGTCTGAGAAGGCATGTTTGGTTCCATCGTGTTGGTCCCGAAGGGTTATACAAGTTTGTAGAAGGGGGAGTTGAATACAAACACACACTTTTTACTTTCTAAATTGTTTATTGATAAATCTTAAAACAATTTACAACTTGTTGCGGAACAATTTAAAGATAGAAAGATTACAAGGAAATGGAAAAATTACAAAGTACATCAAATTTAAATTACAAGTACAAAAGAGGTAAGCTGATAAAGATTACAAAGGGAAGTGGAAAAATTACAAGTACATCAAGTTTAAATTACATGTACAAAAGAGGTAAGCTGATAAAGATAGAAAGATTACAAGGAAATCCTATCAGCCTTCAAAAGGTTCTTCCTTAATGAGAAGTTCATCAAGGGTCTTTGTTGTAGGGATCATCCAGTCAGGGACAGTTTCTCCCTGATTTCTTCTTTCTTGTGCTTCTTTGAAGATCAGGGGCTTGAGATATCGTGCCTGAAGATTGCGTCTAAATTCACACCAATAGATGAGATCCCTGAGCTGTTCAATGGGAGTGATGGGAAGCTCAGAGACACGTTGAAAACATTGTCCTTCATCGTAGTCGAGAAAGAAGATACCATAAGGTTCGCTTATGACTTTACCAGGGACGAAACGTTCACCAGGTGGCAGAGAGGTATCCAGCGCTGAGAGATCAGGATCAGGACCAAGTACTTCAGCACGTGAAAAACCAATACCTGTTTCGTTCCGGATAGGAGGACCTGAATCTGATGGTTTGGACTTTTTCTTTGCAGAGGCCCTTCTTTGTTGAGTCGTAAGAGAAGGAGGAGGAGGAATATCCACAGCAGAAGAAACCAAGTCGATCTGAGAATTTATGATTTTCTCGACATGGCTCTTACATTGTGAGGTAGATCGCTGAATGGCTATTCGCATCTCCAACCATTCAGAGAAACCATACTTATTGATCGTAGCAGCGTAGATGTTTTCCTTGGTACCGTTTTCTCTGAATAGATCGACCTTAAGAACTGGAACATCTATGGTAGATTTTCCTCTGATGAATACCTTGTGAATTTTGGCAGCCCAATATCGATAGTGCAGTCTTTCTTTGCACCATTCCAAGCTAGAATCAGATACCTTGGTCTTTTCTTCAACGATCTTCTGGGCGTCTTCGCATAACTGACGTTGGACTTCGATGGGAGCTCTTTTTAGTTTGGGGTCATTCACCGATTCTTGGGCAAGTTGGATGGCGAGGGCCTTATGTTTCTCTTCAGCTTCCTTCTTTTCGGCGAGTAATCTTTTAGCTCTAAGATGATCAGCGAACTCTTTCTTTGATAACCTGAACTTTGTAGGAACAGGGACTTTGGAGCGAGGGAGGATGATTCGCTGATCCTCGAACTTCTTGATCATTTCTTCTCTCCTTTTCTGATCCTCTTCACTTAGCTTTTGAGGATCTAAGGAAGGTCTGTTTTTGTGAGAGAGAAGTTGTTCTTCAGGTTCATCGGTCTCAGTGATTAAATCCAAGACCGGGATTATTTCTTCAGCTCTTGTGGCTGGGATTATTGTTGGTGCAGCAGTGGGGACTTCAGCTGGATCCTCAAACAGGGAAGAGGACTAGCTAAAACACAGCGATCGTTTATATAAGATTATGGGAAGAAAGAGATAGAGAAAAGAATGGGGTTTAAGTGTATAGCGGTTTTATGGATAGAAGGATTGAGATTGAGAAGGGATGCAGTGTAAGGGAAGAGAAGACATTGTACCTGACAAACTGGCTTTATCTGAAGGATGGCCAGATTGCCTTCTGCAGCGAGGCCTTTGTTTTTGCCTTTTCCAGCTTCAGACGCTGCAGGCTTTGTCTTGGTCGTCTCCCTTGATGGTTCTTTTATTGAAATCCCTTTCTCAGGGACCTTCTTGGGCTCAACGAAGAAGAAGTCATCATCATCATCATCGTCGTCATCATCATCATTTTTATGAGTTGATGATGGTTCGTCGTCAGAGATGTCGACAGCTTCATCGTCTTCAGCTTCTTCTTCAGACGCGTCCTCATCAGCGTAAGGTTCGGTCACATCAGCAGCAGCTTCAGTTTCCTCATCGAGTTGCTCCCCCTCAAGAGCAGAGGGAGTTTTCTCGGTTCCCTCAGGGTTTTCAACTCCTTGAGGTTGTTCAGCAGCAACAACATTTTCATTTTTCTCCCCCTCCGAATTATGGGGAAGATCTTCAGCTTTCTTCTCCCCCTCTTCCACATGATGAGTGGGGGAGGAAACAGATTGATCAGCAGTAGCAGCAGTCATAGGATTACTGTCTTCCAAGCCAGTAAGTCCCATGAAGGTTTCAATCACAACTATTCTTGCTTCTAGGCCAGAAATAGTAGGACTGATCTTTTGGAGATCCTCTCGATCGGCCTGAGTAAAGTGACACTTTGGGGCATCCAGGCGATTGAGTATCTGCTGAAGGAGATCTTTGACCGTGGTTACCTCACCCTTAAGAGTACCAACCTCTGTCTTCAATGATGTGACTTCATTGGACAGATTGGTGAAGTTTGTTGCCAGGGTGGTGTTGGTGAGGTTGAGATTGTTGATGTTTATGGAAGTTTCAGCGAGAGTGGTAGCAAAAGTTCCTATGCTGCCATCCACCTTCTCCATATCAGCTTTGGAGGCTTTCTCATCAACGACCTCGGTCAACTTTTTGAGGTTCTCTCCAGCGTCTGTAACTGCTGAAGAGTTTGTGGAGAGAGTGGTGTTGTAAGATTCCACCTTTGTTTCCAGGGCCTTCAGGGAGGTGTTGATATCCCCCAAATTAGGACCTAAAACAGTTATTAACTTATGAACAGAGGAAAGCTCAGAAGTTTTGGGTTTTGAGAGAGAAGTAGGTTGAGTTATATGTATACCTGCAGGCGGGTTGGCGAAGTTGTCGAAGCCTCGTAACCCTGAATGGTATTCCATGTCGCCTTCGAGAGTGCCTTGGCGCGTGGAGGTGCCTGCAGATCCTAAGTTTGTTTTCATCATCGCATGTAGAGTATCAGCAGCTGAATCATGAACGATGACGTTGGTTCCTGAGAACGGTGGGAAATTTGGTGGAGTGCCCAAAGAAAGAGTGGGAGGAGTGAAGGATGAGAAGATTAGTTGGGTGCGGGGTTCAGCGTTGGATCCGCTGACAATCACTTCAGTCTGTAGAGAGGCTGAAGGAGGTGGGTTCAGTTCCAAGTTTATAACCTCAGTGTTTAAAGACGCTGAGGTCGGGATGGAAGGGGTGGCTTGAGCAGCTGTGGCAGAGCGTACCACGAAACTATCCAACGACTCTTGTAGAAGATGAGTCGAGGAGTCTTCAGCCGTTGATGGCTTGGAGGGTTGCTCCTTGGTTTTCTTGATCTTTTTGGAATCAAGTTGGGAAGATGAATGTTTCCTTTTACAAGAAGGAGTGGAGGGTGCAGCCTGGGTATCAGCGGTGGGGATTTCCACTGAAGTAGCTGCAGAAGTAGAAGAAGGAGGATTTAGAAGAGGTAATAGAGTAGAGAGACGTACCTCGTTTGGCATGGGGCTGAAGTCGAGCACCTTAGGGCCAACCTGAGAGAGTCTCAGATCACCCACTTTTGGGTATTTGTCCCCAAGTCCTTGTAGAAAGACGGCGCTGATGAATCTGGGATATGGAACCCATGTTGGTCTATCAGCCATGTCTACTCTGAACGCAAGATCGTCGTAGATGATCGAGGCCCAGTCAACATGGAGACCTTTCAGCAACGCATAGCCCATTGCTTGCTGAGGTTGAGCGGCTTGATCAGAGGAGCCGGACTTCGCTGTCATGCAGCTTATCAAGTGGAGGAAGATGAAGTTCATCTTGCTCGGCATTTTGGACTTCTTGATCAGGGTCAGCTTCTTCTCGGGTTGTTTATCCCTCCCTGTTTCCCATACGTAACCCATTGCATCAAAGAATGCAGTGATGGCTTCCCTATCAGCATGGTTTTTGTGGTTAGGCAGGGAGACAAAGGATTTTTCTTTGGTGGTAGTGGGTAGGCTGAGTGCACGCCTGATAATGGCGGGGTTGATTTTGGTTGTGCCAAATTTGGTGTCACAGAGAATGACATCAAGGAGTTTCTTAGGGTCTTTGGGTGAAGGAACCTGAGCTGTTCTGGCAGTATACCAGAACTGAGATAGAAGGAATTTATGAGCAGGGGGTACGAAGGTTAGGGCTTTGGAAAAGCAGCAGGTTTTCAGAAAATTCACAGCATCATCCAGATGCGTGACTTGCTTTCGAGGAGGAAAATCGAAAAGCGCATAGAGGTTGTTGTTGTTGAAAGTTACTTTCTCAGGTGTGAACTTGACCTGAGGAGCTTTGGGAAGAGTCAGTTTC
Source organism: Saussurea involucrata (assembly GCA_033807775.1). NCBI lineage: Eukaryota > Viridiplantae > Streptophyta > Magnoliopsida > Asterales > Asteraceae > Saussurea > Saussurea involucrata. Next base: position 249,881,378 of record CM066321.1, on the reverse strand, counting down.
TCAGCAGCAGGAGATTTCTCAGCAGTAGGAGCAGCAGTAGAAGATGTCATTGCTGTTTTATCATGTCAATCAAAGAATATAGATAAATAATACAGTCTTAATGTGGAAAGACATTCCAAAATAAGATGGTATTTATTTTTGTCCATTTCATTCAGACCAAAAATGTCTTAATGAAGATTAGGGTTTTCTAGTTTTGACAAAAAGAGACAAGAACAAGTGAATGTCTTATTTTCCAGTTTCCATTAGAGATAAGGATTCTGGAAAAACATATGAAGAACAAGTTTAAGATTTTTGATTTAAACTTGAAGAACAACCATGAATATTGTGTTTATAAAATCATGAAAGAAAATGATTTTATTTTAAAAAGTTCTTTTGTTTGATCTTGTAGAAAGAAAGAGAAGATCAGAAACAAGTTAAAACAGGTAAATAATAAGAATATTAAGCTTGTTGTCGAAGAAGAAGATGAACAGTTCTTGAAACACGAATTCGAGAATTCGAGATGCAACAGTAAATCTTTTCTTGAAGAAGAAGTTGTTCGTGTAAAGGAAAAATATAAATCCGAATGTGTTTATATAGTGAGATTAGAGAGAGAGAAAAACTAGAGCGGGAAAGTTTTTCATCATGACACGAACACGTGTTTGCATTTGATTGGATGGTAAACGAAACATGCAAACGTGTGTCAGAAAAAGAACGTGCCAGGGTTTATCCGTTTGATTACGTCACAAACGTCCTTTCATATTTTAGGATGTCTCTGAGGTTTTTGAAAAACTCAGGGACATTTTGAAAACATGAATCACAGAATAGAAATATCAGTGTTGGTTTTAGAAATTTTGAAGTATCACTGAAAGGAAGAGATATTCAGCGATGTAATTTGTTTCGAAATCTTGCATTCATTTGCGAACGTCAGCGAGTAAAGAGAACATACCTTGACATCAGCGAATCACGTTTGTTCAGAGAGAAGATGATAGAATGGGTTATATAAGTTGGTTTTATCCTGTCGCTGATCAAATGCGAACCGCTGAAGAGTTTATTCTTCAAAGTTCAACATTCCAAGCTCGCTGATGAGAAAGTTAAATCTTGTCTCATCAAGAGGTTTGGTGAAAAGATCAGCTAACTGAAAATCAGTTGGGATAAAGTGAAGTTCTATATCACCATTCATCACATGATCTCTGATAAAATGATACCTGATTTCGATGTGTTTGGTTTTTGAGTGTAGCACTGGATTGTTGGCTATAGATCGCAATAGAGGTCGACACTGAGTTTTGCTTTTTACTTGTCCAACTCACCAGCTTTCCACCTAGGAGCTGACAGCCTCCTGTGGTGCTTTTCCTATCCAATTTGCATCCTGCAAAATCACTATCTGAATAGGCGATTAGATCAAACCCTGAATCTTTGGGATACCAAAGACCTAGGTTAGGAGTACCCTTAAGGTAACGAAAGATTCGCTTTACAGCGATCATATGAGATTCCTTAGGTTCAGCTTGATATCGTGCACACAAACAGGTTGCGTACATAATATCAGGTCGGCTAGCTGTAAGATACAAAAGAGAGTCGATCATCCCACGGTACGTCGTGACATTAACAGGTATTCCAGAAGAATCCTTGTTTAGTGTCAGCGGCGGTGCCATAGGGGTTTTCATAGCTGAACTCTGAGTTAAATCAAATTTCTTCAGCATATCTTTAACATACTTTCCCTGATTAATGAAAGTTCCCTTTTCATTTTGTTTTATCTGAAGACCAAGGAAATATGTTAGCTCACCCATCATGCTCATTTTATACTCTGCTTTCATTCTATCAGCGAAACGAGTACAAAGGTCAGGGTTAGTAGAACCAAATATAATGTCATCAACATATATCTAAACAAGAATAGTATGACCTTTTACTTTCTTGAAGAATAGAGTCTTATCGATTTTACCACGCTCAAATTGTTCAATATGGAGATAAGTAGAGAGAGTGTCATACCATGCACGAGGAGCTTGCTTTAAGCCGTAAAGTGCCTTATCCAGTTTATAAACATAACCTGGATGCTTAGGATCTGAGAATCCTGGAGGTTGTTCCACATAGACTTCTTCATTCAGCTTTCCATTGAGAAACGCTGACTTAACATCCATTTGATAATCGTAGTCTAAGAATAGACGAATAGATTCTAGCCTTGCTACTGGAGCAAATGTTTCGTCGTAGTCTATACCTTCCTCTTGTCTGTATCCCTGAGCAACAAGATGAGCCTTGTTGCGGGTTACAGTTCCATGTTCGTCCAACTTGTTTCAATAGACCCATTTAGTGCCTATCACTGCCTTGTCAGTTGGTCTTCGAACAAGCTTCCAAACTTTGTTTCTTTCAAATTCAGTTAGATCTTCTTACATAGCGCTGACCCAGTTTGGATCTTGGAGGGCATCATCTGTTTTCTTTGGTTCAATCAGAGAAATAAAGTTAACAAATAAACAAATGTTACCTGCACTTTGTCGAGTCTGAACACCAGCGTTTGGATCACCAAGTATTTGATCAATTGGGTGATTAATAGTCCATCGCTGAGCCGGAGCATGAGTTGCTGACTCAACCTGAACTGAAGGGGCTGAAGATGAGGCTTCAGCAACTTCTGGAATATTAGCCAAGAAAGGAGTAGGTGCAGATGTCATTACATTCAATGATTGCTGAGAAGTAGATGGTATGTCTGAGACATTTTGTTCAGAAGCAGGCATAGTGTTTAGAGGAACAGCTGAGACCCATGATGTTTCACCTTCACTATTCTGCATGTTTGGGATGATAGTAGGACCATCATCTTCAACAGGATGAGTATGAGGAGTGGGAATGTCTTCTGAATCACCAAGATGAGAAAACATCCATTTATTTAGTTCTTCAGTATCAGCGGAAGGTCTAGAATTCGCTGAATGGGATTCGTCAAAGGTGACGTGAATCGTTTCTTCTACAGTATGTCTTCTACGATTGAAGACTCTGAAGGCTTTGGAGATTGAAGAATATCCAAGAAAGATTCCATCATCAGCCTTAGGATCAAACTTTCCAAGGGCATCTCTGTTGTTCAGTATGAAACACTGACATCCAAAGATGTGAAGAAAGCTAATTGAAGGCTTTCTCCCATGAAAAAGTTCATAGGCTGTCTTTTTTAATCTTTTGACTATCAGCGACCTGTTTTGCGTAAAACAAGCAGTGTTGACAGCTTCTGCCAAAAACTGAGTAGGCAAGTGAGAATCGCTGAGCATTGAATGTGCAGCTTCAATGATAGTTCTATTTCTTCTTTCAGCGACTCCATTTTGTTGCGGTGTTCTTTCTGAAGAGAAGTTGTGAGAAATACCCTTACTCTCAAAGAAGGAATCAAGAGAACTGTTTTTGAATTCAGTTCCATGATCACTCCTTATTGAGCGAACGGTCATATTGTTTAGGACTTCCATTTTCCTGACAAAGGTGATGAGTTCTTCAGGGGTGTATATTTCTTTCCAGCGATGGATTATTTGTTAACAGGGCCAAACAAATCCACATGAAGAAGTTGTAGAGGAGATGACACTGAGGAAACTTGCTTAGACTTGAAGCTTGCTTTGGTTTGCTTGCCTTAGGGGCAATAATCTTCACCTTAGCTATCTTTTCAGATTTGGTGGCTGTAGGGCACTTACTAACAATATGATTCGTAAGTCCACAGTGATAACATTTCCTATAACTAAAAGTAGTTCTAGGACCATTTGCATGCTTAGCCGTTAGTTTTAAATGAGCAGGGCTAGCACAAAGTATACCTTTGGTATTGGAAATGAGAGGAACTTTCAGTTCTTCAGATTTCTTACCAATTATATCCACTTTAAGTCTAGGAGTAGATCGCTGAATAAATCCAGGGATCTTGTTCTTAGAAGTAGAGGGATAAATCACTGAATCTTTAGGAGCATTCAGCTTAGGTACACAAGTACCCTTCTGAGGTTTTTGGTTAAAAGCAATTCCTTTACCTTTGTCTTTAGAGACTGAGGTAGGTTTTGGATAAACAATTTTCTCTTTACCTTTAGAAGTTAAGGTAGAGATTTCCTCAGGGATGGGAGGTTTTGAAGAGGAACACTGAGATGAGAAAGTGTCAGGGATTGAGGATACGAACATTCCAAACTTAAGCATGGAACGGTCAGTGGTTGGTTCTAGAGTATCAGCTTTGTAACCAATACCACGTTTATCACTCAGGGGAATCTGAGACTTTATTATCTCAGTTATCATTGTTTAGGATTTATACCATCCATCAACAGTAGCTTTTTCAGCTTTTAATGCAGCGATAGCTTCTTCGCGCTCGATTTTGACTAGCTGATTTAAATGAACTTGATCTTTAAAATCTTCTTCAATTTTAGAGTTTTTAAGCTGTTCAGCGAGATCAAGGTTTTGATTTTCAATACCAGTTTTGCCATTCATAGCTTCATAAAAACTTCTAGTCAAGAGATCAATCATTCGAAGACTATCAGCTTCATCAATATTTAAAATATTGGTAAAGAAGGAAGGTGATACCTTAGTAGCAGAGGTTGAAGTAGAGGGAATGTCAGAATTTTCTTCCTCATCTTCAAGTTTGGCCATGAGACATAGATTGGCTTCATCATCATCTTCAGAGTTAGATGATTCTTCTTCATCAGAGGTAGTCCAATCATAGTCATCCATCAGGCCTTTGCCTTTCTTCTAAAAGGTTTTCAGCTTTGAATACATTTCTTTCAGCTTTTTGTATTTTTCATCTCTAGTCCTGGGAGTAAAGTTTTTCTTGGGAAAAGCTGAGGATCTAGAGACTTTCTTTGACCTGCACTCGCTAGCAAAATGTCCTATCTTTTCACAGTTATAGCAAGTAGTAGTAGTCTTATCAACAGGGGTTGATGATTTTGGCTTGTCAGTAATAGCAAGAGGTTTGTTCTTTCTGAAATTACTCTTTCTAGCAAATCTCCTGAACTTATTAGCCAGGAATGCCAGAGTTTCATCATCATCTGAAGCGTCACAATCTGATGAACGTTCAGAGTTAGTTTCCAACTCAGTGACAGTGATAGTAGATCGCTGAGTGGAAGGTAACTCTGAGAGTAAAGCAACAGGGGTGCTTTTGGAATCTTTTACATGATTCTTCTTAAGATGACTCGATTGCTCATGATTAAGCATCGTGCCATATAAGGTAGAAAGATTCATAGATCTTAGATCCTTTGATAGCTTGAGACACATTGAATAATTGTCCCAGCTTTCAGGTAAACATTCTAAGAACTTTGTCAGTACTTCAAAGTTAGAGTATTCCTTACCAACAGTTTTCAGATCTATTATTAAGCAGTTAAAACGTTGGTGTACTTCAGAGAGAGATTCATTCTTACCACAAATGAAGCTTTCATATTGTCTTACCAGGTTGATCTTACGTGAGTCTTGGACTTCAGATGTACCTTCATACTGTTGGGATTTTATGTTCAAAAACCGGATTCAAAAAAAACATAAGAGGTAAAATATTTTACGCAACGGAAGCAAAAACACTTTTGAACAAAACATAAAACCATTTTATTCCCACCAAGGATCTTGTTACATGCAAGAAAAGATAAAAGAGCAACATACCAAGAGAGTTCAAGATTACAACCTTTGAAGACTTTGAATCCTCTCGGGAGGTTGGATGTTGGTGATGAATGTAGAACCCAAAAAAAGCTCCTCTAGCGGTATCCACCAACAAGCTCCAACACCTTGAGTATGCTAGTACCTTCTTGACGTTTGATGCAAAAACTCTAACAAGCTCTACAATAGACTTGAGAAGGAAGAACACAAAAACACACACACACACTATGTGTGTGGTTTCGGCCGAAGTAGAGAGAGAGGGAGAGGAGAAAGTTTGCTAATTTTCAAGTGTCTCTTCTTTGCAAGCCTTCTCATCCTTTTTGTCCAAAAGCACTAGACATGGTAACCCTTTTCTGTTGGACCACAAAATGGTCCAATAGTATTTGAGCCTTCCATGCAAAATTACACTTGGAACCCCTTTAGTTTAAATTTGTTAAAATCTATATTTTAACTATTTAAACTTACTATAATTAGTCCCTCCTAGCTACTTCTAGTTATATATTAAAATCATCATATTTTAATAAACTAGAATTTTTATTTGCATTTTATATTAAGAATTATATTCATTAATATAATTAATAATATTCATCAAGAATTAATATTTATCAAGAATCAAATTCTCATAAATATCAATTTGGTGTCTACTTGTTGTTCGGTGTGACCCTATAGGATCATATATTACCGGTAATATCATTTTATAATCATTCTTGAGCATATAGAACCAACAATCTCCCACTTGCTCAAGATTGTATTATAGAATAATATAGACAGTGGTGGACGTCTAGCAACATCTCACTTCCCCCAGCAACGTATGACTGTAAGTGCCATTCAACAACATCCAATTCCCATGAGCTCATAGCTTCAATTGATGTATTAGGTGTGGTATCAGTTGTCCCTTTGTTTGGACATCATGTTGAACATGAGACATGGATCACTATCATTCTCATCTATTGTTCAACTTTTGGTAAGGCGCCTTAGATGTCTCACTCTTAACATATTTAGAGAAACAAATCCCATCTTGACTACATACGCCTCTCATGCAGTTCGTGCCATGCCCAATAATGGCCTTTATAGCTGCCTTTTTCAAGAACAACGGTTAACCATATCAAAGCATAACACTCCCTACACTTGAGTCCCAAATATGCATCTCAGGTCGAAGGATACAAAGATACTACCTTTTATTCAAGAATCACTTATGACGACAATCCATGAAGTGATCTTGAATCGGGTCAGGTCCAATACTTGTTCCCTAACACGTACCTATGAACTTGGTTGCAACACTTTGCCACTTTTACTCTTAAAAGTCAAGCAATCCAATTCATATTAGTCTTACTTCATAGTTGCTCCCACAATTATGATCGACTATGGACATTTTGAATAACTAATTTATTCAAGGATTTAAAACATGCTAATATAGAACACAACGAGTATGAAAAGATCATATCCTATATATCTAACTAAATACTATACTTGTTGCTTAACTTGTTCCAATATCCAAATACTAAATTCAAATCAAATCCCATCACTAGAATAACGAAGTCCTAAAGCTCAAACATGACCCTTCAAGTTTAGCTTATATAAGGAGCTTCATGAATGGGTTCATCCAGAAACTTGATTTGTGTAAACTCTGTGAACACTAACATCTCCATTTTTAACTTTATTCTAAATATAGTTAAATGTCTGGAGTAGATACTTGGTACTCTGATGTGAGATAGGGTCCTTTAACTTTGCGTAATGGCACCCACATTCTCACAAAGGATTTCTAGATGATCTTGAATGGGAGGCATCTACCTAGCTTTTCAATGAACTCTTTCATCCAAGCATCTTTCTTTTGCGGCCTCTAAAGCAGCAATGTATTCTTATTTTGTAGTGTATTATGCAACTTTTACCTTCGCCTTGAACCTTTTCAAAACGAACTAGTTCTTCATTCACAATGAAGACATTTCCCTTTTGTGATTGAGAACCTTCTCAATCTTTATGGAAGCTATCATTAGTGCAGCATTTTGCTATGATTTTCTTCCATCCCTCAGTTAAAGAACACTTCCTTGGTTCTTCATAGGTACCTTAAATTGTTCTATGCAATCATCCAATGACATTCCCTCGTATTTCGTTGGTATCTCCTTCTAATGCTCTAAAGCATTATGATACATTCGATCTAGTGCATGTCATGACATATATGATAGATCCAATTGCCGAAGCATATGGAACACCAATCATTTTATCTAGCTCAGCCTTTATGCTAGAACATTGAGATATGTTCAAAATGATGTGTTATCATACTTGCAAGAAACTACCTTTAGAGCCTTGCATCTTGAACCTTTCAAGATCATGTCTACTTATGCACTTTGACTTAAACTTATCAATCATCTTGATCCAATCTTTAAAGATCTCTATTTCATGAATAAAATTAGCCTTTTCTAAGTCCTTTATTAAGGAAATACTGCCCGAGCAAAAACATGATGTTTTGCTAAGTCAGAAAGTTAATTTCCAAATACTAGTATGTCTTGCACATACAAGATTAGGAATTTTACTGCGCTCCCACTAGTTTTAGTAAATGTATGAGTCATTTTTTATTTTGATGAAAATTAAACTTTTAATTTTCCTGTCAAAATGAAGACTTCTGCTTTGTGATACTTGTACTGATCCATGAATGGATTGTATCTCAGTGTTCATGACTCTAAGCCACTTACCAGATTCAGAATCTGACATAGCACTTTAGTGGTTGATGGGCTTGCTAGAAACCTATCATACGTCATTCTTCATGAGAAATCGATATTTCTCGAGTTTCTGAATGATTCTACTAGATTTGCGAACACTTGGTGTTTTTACTAAGTTTTGATCAATCAAATTGTTCAGTTTCAACAACCTTTGTTTGATAACTAGTGCCAACCAATAAGTGCATTAGGTTATGAGGTTCTTGATTCCCTTCAAGTTCCTTAAATCTTCCATTTGCCTTGCCCATTAAAAACTTGCTTTCTAAGAACTTGGCTTTGGGACAATAAACAATTTTACTGTTTATGGGATTGTAGAATCGGTATATAAAACAATTTATAGTATATTCTACAATATATACATTTGGTAGATATTGGGTTGAGTTTACTTGAAGCTTATTGTCTTACATGAGCTTCATAAACCCATGCCTTCAACTAAGACTAAGGATGAAAGGACTTTCATACGAAATCTTATAAGGTGTCTTGTCTACCTTTTGGTTGGTGTCAAAAAGTACGGTTTACTTTAACTAGGGTAGAATTCCGAATTGATATAGGAATGGTACTTCTACTCATAGAGCAAAACATATTTAATAAGGTTTGGTTCATCCTTTCAGATGTACACAATTTCTACGATGATCCAAGAGTTCTTGGTTTAGTTACTATCCTCATATATCAGAAAAGACTTTAATGGTCCTGCTGAGTTGTTTTCTTAATCTTCACTTTGAAACAACTTGAATTACATTAAATGCTTCATCTTTATGTTCCACAAACTTCAACAATTGAAATCGTTAGTGAAGGTATTATCTATCACCATATCTAGACTTGGTTTTGAGAGACCATATACATCAACATGTATCAATTCTAAAAAAAACTTTTTCTCCTTCTCTATGAATTAGAGAAAAGAGCTATATTCAACTTATCAAGATCGCGTAAAAAAATATTTATATTTAGTTTCAAAATACCACAGTTTTGAAAATTTAGACATGCGTTCAAAATTTACTTGATTAAGTTGATTATTATACGTGTAAATATGATTCAAATCATATTTGAGTCTTATGGTGTTTATATAGAACCATGTTTTAGAAAGCTCTTGAGATTCACTTTATTATTCAATTAAGAGGACTAGTTCTCGAAATGGAATAATTCATTTTGAATATAATTGTTTCCAAAACGGTTAAGTGAATTTCACTCAATCAATAAACATGTGACTGAATAATAATTTAGTCAAACTAAATTCAAATATTGTTCGAAACAAACTTGTTTAACAATACAAGCCATATGGTTTCATAATAAAATCTCCTATAAGCTTGGTACGCAATCTTGCTTCCTTGCTTATATGGATCACCATTTTGCTTGTCTTTCAGTCATTTACCTTTCTTGATTATCTGTAACATATTACAAAAGTGAGTTCTACACTTAGTATCAAATACACAAGTGCAAGATAGAAAGGTAAAAGTTTTATCTAAAATATAGATACATGAAGGACTTTCCTTCGCTAGAAAACATTTATTTCTCAGAAGGGCAATCTCCTCTTCTATGACCAATGTTGCCACATTTATCATATGTAACTGTTACCATGGGAAGATTCCTTTCAGCAGTTTCTAGCATCGTATGCAATTTTGGGACTGAAATCTTCTCGAGGTCTATATTCAGATTCTCGACAAAAACATCAAATGCTTTGGTTAGAGATTTGAGGATCATATCTATGGCTCTCCCATTGGAATAAGGATAGCCAAGTCTATCCAAATAGTCAAGGTGCGTCCTCATTTTGTGAATATGAGAGCTTACCAATTGGTCTTTGTCCAATTGTATCGAAGCGTTCACGGACCATATACATTTGGTAATATTTTGGTAATCGGTTTACCATGTCAAATGCCCTCAGTGGAAACGTTTCCATTCTTTCTAGTAAGGATGGAACCATGGTTTCAAGCATAAGACGTGATACATTGATTGAATCATCATTATGTTTCAATCAAGTATCGTTAGCTTCTATGGAGGTAAGAGGAGGTTCTTGAGGAATAGGTACGAGGAGTACGTATGATTTGTTTTCACGTCTGAGAACGCGTCTCAATGTTTTGAAAACAAATTGGGAAGTTCTGAGTGGTTAACTTTTCTTCCAAAAGAAAAGGTCTTAGGGATGTGTTAATTGTGGTGTTTGCATTTTAGGCCATCTACAAAATTTAACAAAGTTAATATAGTATTTTCAATATTAATTTTTAGCAAATTAATTACCCTTTAGTTTTCTAAAAACATTAATTTGCATAAAATCTAGGATCCAACGTTGCAAAACAAATGAAACGGTTAGGTGACCTTTATCCCGTCCATTTAATCCAACAAGGTAGATAACGTTTATCGATTACATCGAATGTAATTCCTAGCGTTATGGGATCCTTAACAACTTGTTTGTTAATTGGCATGTTTGATCCCATCTATGCCTTGGGTTTCTAATGCTTAAGTGACCTTTATCACAAAAGATTCCCAATCAAGTCATCCTACTTGAAACAACATGTGAAACTCACATCCATGCGGTTAGGTGACCTTTATCCCACAAAGACATAAGAATCACCTCATCCATCTCAAGACAATCCAAGTGGTTAGGTGACCTTTATCCCACAAGGGTGTCATAGTGACGTATTTAGTGTTTCTCAAAAGGACGGCATATGACTTGCGTTTATAAAAAAGGAATTTTAGATGAATTACAATTCTAGTTTTGTAAACATTTTAGTATCATGTGATTTTGCATGCATTCAATAATACATGGTATTTAAATAAAATCTTACTACTCATCAAATGGTTCCTATTTAATAAAATCTCTATTTTACCAACTAATGATCATAATAAGAACCATTTATAGTCTTTTAATAAAACACTTTTATTTTTAGATTATGAATTTATGTGAGTTTCAAAATCTCTATTTAAACTCCTATTATAAAACTCAAAATCTCAATTTTTGTCTTAAAAACCATAGTACCATATTATTGCATGCATACAATAATCAAGGTACTCCTTTTAAGAAAAAGAAATTTTCATCAAAATGAATAAATTTAAAATCTTCATTTTAAATAATTTGGTTCAATTAAAAATCCAATTTTTAAAGTTACGTCGTTTTTAAATAAACAATTTTATATAAAACTTATTTGAACCAATTTGCATGTCATTGTTTTAAAATCTCCATTTTAAATATTGGTTGATATAAAATCTCTATTTTAAACTTGGTTCATTTAAAATCTTATTTTAAAATTTGTCGCTTCAATTTTAAATAAGCGCGTTTGAACCAATTTTATGTTATTTACTAGCATACAATATCCTATATTTTAACGCATCAAAAATAACATAATCAACCATAAACATGCAAAAGAATGTGCATAAAACAAAGCCATTTCTAATGACATTTCTTGTGAGCCAAAACAAGAAATGCCAAGTCCATTCCTAAGGGACAAAATAAAAAAATAAAAAACTTCAAGCTCCCACTTGCTTTAGCATCTCTATGCAATCAAGACATCAAACTCCATCTTCAAGCTCCATGTTGGCCTTCTTCTTGTTACATTTTATAAAATAAAAAACTAGTTCTAACAACTAATCTAATACTTACAAAATGAACAAAAGAAACATAAAATAATAAAACCTATTTACTATTACAAACCAACATGAATAATAATAAAAAATTATAACAAATTTAAAGAAAACAACACAACAACCAACACATTGGTCCATGGCTTGTTTATGCACATTTTACTCATAAATAATATAAAACAACACTTTGTTTTTGTTAGGCAACTTTTATGTAACAAAAATACATGTTGAAATTTTGTTACATAAAATATATATAAAAAATACAAACTAGTTGCCTAAAAGCCATTTATGAACTTTTCATATAAAATGAAATTTTATCCATGGCTTCCAAAAACCAAGTTTTATCCAAATAAAACCTTTTTGTCTAATCATGCATTATAACATAGGCTCTGATACCACTTGTTGGGATTTTATGTTCAAAAACCGGTTTCAAAAAAACCATAAGAGGTAAAATATTTTACGCAACGGAAGCAAAAACACTTTTGAACAAAACATAAAACCATTTTATTCCCACCAAGGATCTTGTTACATGCAAGAAAAGATAAAAGAGCAACATACCAAGAGAGTTCAAGATTACAACCTTTGAAGACTTTGAATCCTCTCGGGAGGTTGGATGTTGGTGATGAATGTAGAACCCAAAAAAGCTCCTCTAGCGGTATCCACCAACAAGCTCCAACACCTTGAGTATGCTAGTACCTTCTTGACGTTTGATGCAAAAACTCTAACAAGCTCTACAATAGACTTGAGTAGGAAGAACACAAAAACACACACACACACACACTATGTGTGTGGTTTCGGCCGAAGTAGAGAGAGAGGGAGAGGAGAAAGTTTGCTAATTTTCAAGTGTCTCTTCTTTGCAAGCCTTCTCATCCTTTTTGTCCAAAAGCACTAGACATGGTAACCCTTTTGTATTGGACCACAAAATGGTCCAATAGTATTTGAGCCTTCCATGCAAAATTACACTTGGAACCCCTTTAGTTTAAATTTGTTAAAATCTATATTTTAACTATTTAAACTTACTATAATTAGTCCCTCCTAGCTACTTCTAGTTATATATTAAAATCATCATATTTTAATAAACTAGAATTCTTATTTGCATTTTATATTAAGAATTATATTCATTAATATAATTAATAATATTCATCAAGAATTAATATTTATCAAGAATCAAATTCTCATAAATATCAATTTGGTGTCTACTTGTTGTTTGGTGTGACCCTATAGGATCATATATTACCGGTAATATCATTTTATAATCATTCTTGAGCATATAGAACCAACACATATTGAACACAAATTGTGTCCCACATGGCTTTGGAGGTTTTCAGGTTCATGACGGAATGGTAGACTTCGTCAGGAAGAGCCATGGAAAGAATGGATCTGGCTTTAGTGTCGATAGCCACTTTCTTCTTATATTCATCAGTCCACATATGAATTTCCTTGGGAACCAACCTTTCTGGAATAGCATCTCTATTCTCAGCGGATGGAACTTCAGGGTCAATTCTTACAAGAATATATGGGCCGTTTTCAAGATAGTAAGGCATAGTAGGGTCTACACCTTCTAAGAAGAGAATCATCCTATTTTTCCACAGATTAAAGTTATCTCTGGAGAATCTAGGGGGTTTCGCAAGAGAACCGTTGTCAATATAGTTTGTGTTTGTGTTGGTAGCCATTTTAAGAAATAGCAAGGAAGAAGAGATTAGTATAGATAAGATCTTGTTTATGAGATTAAACAAAACCGCTCTGATACCACTTGTTGGTCCCGAAGGGTTATACAAGTTTGTAGAAGGGGGTTGAATACAAACACACGATTTTTACTTTCTAAACTGTTTATTGATAAATCTTAAAACAATTTACAACTTGTTGCGGAACAAGATTAAGGATTAACCTAATCTAAACAAGTTAAGAACACTAAGTTTCTTGCACTAGAATAAAGACAGAAAGGAGATAAGGAAATTACGAGTAACAACCTAACACACAGTAGTAAGGAATAAGAAGATGGCCCGAGCACTTCAGCTCTGAAGTAGATCAAGTATGTTTTCCTTCTGCTCCCCCTTGACCTATGCTTGGTTTTTAAAATGTGAAGTAAAGCATAGAACATAGGTCAACCTCATCAGAGGTTCTGTGGAGATTGTCAGAGGTTCTGAGCAATTCCACAGAGGCTCTGTGAAGTATAGAACCTTTGAAGGATGAGTCTTAAACTGAGTGTTTAAGAGTCATTGTGAACTTTGAAGCCTGAGTCCTTAACAGAAGTATTAAGGAGTCCATTGTTCACTGAAGTGCGAGTCCTTAACAGAAGTATTAAGGAGTCCATTGTTCACTGAAGTGCGAGTCCTTAACAGAAGTATTAAGGAGTCCATTGTTCACTGAAGTGCGAGTCCTTAACAGAAGTATTAAGGAGTCCATTGTTCACTAAAGTGCGAGTCCTTAACATAAGTATTAAGGAGTCCATTGTTCACTGAAGTGTGAGTCCTTAACAGAAGTATTAAGGAGTCCATTTACCTGCAAGACAGATTAACGACATTTTGGTACCCATATCCAAATGGGTCCTAGAATGTTAAGATTTGGAGTTGTCTTCAGGTCCTCTGGTTTGCCAGGTTCCTTTCTGTGACTCTTCTCTCTTTGGGTCTTTGGAATTTTCTTTTGAAATGACCCATTTAGAACACAGAAAGATTTAGAGAAAAGGTTTTTTAATTGAGACAGAAGATCAAAGCATTTATAATTATGAGAATGAAGAGATGAATGCTTAGTAGAAACAAAAGGCTTTGGAGCATTTTTTACAGGAGTAGAGTTTTTGACTTTCCAAACCATTTTCACTCTTTTGAAAACAAGATTGTTTGTATTATCAGCACAAGAGTTTGCAAAATCAAAGTCCTTAATCCTTTTAGCTAAAACATCTTTTTCTTTAAGATTTAAATCAAACTTCTTTAGAAGATCTGATTTATACTTTTTCTCCAACATAATCTTGGTTGATAAATCAAATATTCTTTTTGTTAATTTGGACATTTCAACTTTAAAAACCTTTCTTTCTCGTTCAAAATCATCTTTTAAACACTTTGTTTGAAATCCTTCAACCTTCACCTTTTCAGACTCTTTTCTATTAAAACCATGCTCTCTCCTCTCCTTTTCAAGAGTCTTCTGTAATTCTGAGATTTTGTAAGAAAACTCCATAGATTTTGTTTCAATAATGGTTCTTTCTTTTTCAAATTTCTTTCTCTCACAGATCATAAGTTTCTTAAAATCAGAAATCAGACTAGAAAATTTTAAACATTTGAGTTCAAGTCTTTTCTTCTTTTCTTCAAAAATTGTCTTATCTTCCTCAACCTTCTCTTTCTCCTTTTCACAAAGCTTTTCTGACTCAAATAATTTCCTTTTCAGTTCAAGATTTTCATAGTTTAGAAGTTTACCTGATTCTTCAAGCTTAGCAATTTTATCTGAATCACTAAGAATGCTCTTGTTCCTTTCATCTAGTTCTTTCTCAAGAGTAGGAATTATCTTGCGAAAATTAGTACTTAGTTTCGAATAATAATGAGAATCAACATCACCACAGAATTTTATTCCAGACATTGTTACTTGAGAAATCAAGAGACAAATGAATAATGATTCAATCACCGACAATTTTGCACTTTAATGGAGTTTTAACGAAAAAAACAGTTTCTTGTTTTACCAAAAATCGAATAAATCGAAAATGGCTGAGAGACAGAATCTGTTTGAAGGAATGAGTAACAGGTTAAAATCAGACCACGTTTCTACCAATAATCTTGTTAAATGAGGATCGCTTGATTAAAAAAATCAAGCTTTGCTCTGATACCAACTGTTGGTTCCCGTATTTGATTAACAAGGATTATCTAATCTATTAGTTCAAATAAGATGTGTTGCGGAAGCGTATTTGAAGAACTAACAGATATGTTTATATAGAAACAACACACAATATCAAATAATCAGTGTATGAAGAACAGATGAATATCTCAAAGATTACTGTATTTGATATAAATTAAGAACACCAAGAACTTCAAAGGATTGACAAGAAATCTGCAGTTAATGGTGTGTGTGTTATGCTTAAGCTTAAAAGATATATGAGTATTTTCGTGATTGTTAAGCTTAATAGAAGAGTTCACATGAACCTTCTATTTATACTACTTCTAAAGGGGACATACTTTAGACAACAAGGACTGATCTACAGTAGACAGGATCGTATGAATAGTAGCAGGTACGATGTTCATTTAATGCGCATGTTCCAATTCTGACAGAGCCCAATCAGAGTTTGACACGTGTAGTTGATGTCAGGGCACGCCTGGAACAAGTGGATGAACGGATCCTGGAGCAGTAGAAAGATATTTGTAAATCTTCCAAGTCTTTAGTATAAACCGCAGAGGCTCTGTCAAGGGTGACAGAGGTTCTGCGGCTCGGTCCTCTGTGAGCAGTACTTCTGTAGTTCGTTCTTTGGTCTTGGCGTTTCTTGATTGATCTTTTTGTTTACTTCGGCAGAGCTTTGGTGACACTCCGTAGAACTTCTGTGATCATTCGGCAGAGCTTCTGTCGAAGTCTTCTATACTTAGCCTATTTTTCAATACTTCTAATTTTATGAATATTGGAGCTAACAAATAGAGTCGTATCGATTTTACCACGCTCAAATTGTTCAATATGGAGATAAGTAGAGAGAGTGTCATACCATACACGAGGAGCTTGCTTTAAGCCATAAAGTTCCTTATCCAGTTTATAAACATAACCTGGACGCTTAGGATCTGAGAATCCTGGAGGTTGTTCCACATAGACTTCTTCATTCAGCTTTCCATTTGGAAATGCTGACTTAACATCCATCTGATATACTTTGAAGTCTTATGTACAGCGTATGCTAATAATAGACGAATAGATTCTAGTCTTGCTACTGGAGCACATGTTTCGTCGTAATCTATGCCTTCCTCTTGTCTGTATCCCTGAGCAACAAGACGAGCCTTGTTGAGGTTTATAGTTCCATGTTCGTCCAACTTGTTTCGATAGACCCATTTAGTGCCTATCACTGTTTTGTCAGTTGGTCTTCGAACAAGTTTCCAAACTTTGTTTCTTTCGAATTCAGTCAGCTCTTCTTGCATGGCGCTGACCCAGTTTGGATCTTTGAGGGCATCGTCTATTTTCTTTGGTTCAATCAGAGAAATAAAGTTAACAAATAAACAAATATTACCTGCACTTCGTCGAGTCTGAACACCAGTGTTTAGATCACCAATAATTTGATCAATTGGGTGATTTACAGTACATCGCTGAGCAAGAGCATAAGTTGCTGACTCAAATTGAACTGGAGGAGCTGAAGATGAAGTTTCAGCAACTTCTGGAAAATCAGCCAAGAGAGGAGTAGGTGCAGATGTCATCTCATTTACTGATTGCTGAGAAGTAGATGGAATGTCTGAGACATTTGGTTCAGAAGCAGGTATAGTGTTTAAAGGAACTGCTGAGACCCATGATGTTTCAGCTTCACTATTCTGCATATTTGGGATGATAGTAGGACTATCATCTTCAACTGTATGAGTATGAGGAGTGGAAATATTCTCTGAATCACCAAGATGAGAAAACATCCATTGATTCAGTTCTTCAGTATCAGCAGATGGTTTAGAGTTTATTGAACGGGATTCGTCAAAAGTGACGTGAATAGTTTCTTCAACAGTTTGTCTTCTTCGATTGAAGACTCTGAAGGCTTTGGAGATTGAAGAATATCCAAGAAAGATTCCATCATCAGCCTTAGGATCAAACTTTACAAGGGCATCTCTATTATTCAGTATGAAACACTGACATCCAAAGATGTGAAGAAAGCTAATTGAAGGCTTTCTCCCATGAAAAAGTTCATAGGCTGTTTTATTAAATCTTTTGACTATCAGCGACCTGTTTTGCGTAAAGCAAGTAGTGTTGACAGCTTCTGCCCAAAACTGAGTAGGCAGGTGAGAATCGTTGAGCATTGAACGTGCAACTTCAATAATAGTTCTATTTCTTCTTTCAGCGACTCCGTTTTGTTGCGGTGTTCTCACTGAAGAAAAGTTGTGAGAAATACCCTTAATCTCAAAGAAGGAATCAAGAGAACTGTTTTTGAATTCAGTCCCATTATCACTCCTTATTGAGCGAACGATCAAGTTGTTCAGGGTTTCCATTTTCCGAACAAAGGTGATGAGTTCTTCAAGGGTGTCACTCTTAGAACGGAGAAACATAACCCATGTATATCGAGAGAATTCATCAACTATGACCGGTGTATATTTCTTTCCAGCGATGGATTTTTTGTTAACAGGGCCAAACAAATCCATATGAAGAAGTTGTATAGGAGATGATATTGAGGAAACTTGCTTTGACTTAAAGCTTGCTTTGGTCTGATTGCCTTTCTCACACGCTGAACACAAGGATTCTTTGGCGTATGAGTGCTGAGGTAGACCAGTGACTAACTCTTTTGAAGAAAGAGTGTTCAGTGTCTTGAAGTTTAGATGAGAGAGCCTCTTATGCCATTGCCAGTTGACATCAGATGAGGCTTTTGAGAAGAAACAGGAGTTCTCAGTGGTTGTTGAGTCCATGTTTATTACATAAACATTTTCCAAACGATAACCGCTGAGAGCTATCTTCTCCTTTTTGTCAGCGACAAAGCAGGATTCCTTAGTAAAGATTACTTTGTTATCCTTGTCACAAAGCTGACTGATGCTTAGAAGATTATGCTTCAGCCCTTCAACATATGCGGCTCTTCTGAAGGTTGTTGTACCATTAGATAGTACACCAAACCCTCGGGTATGTCCTTTTCCGTTTCCATCGAAAGTTACAGAGGGATCCTTCTCTTCTTTGTACTCAGTGAGCAGGTTCTTCATACCAGTCATGTGTCTAGAGCATCCGCTATCGAGATACCAGATACCCTTCTTAACCTGCATTACAAAGGAAGATTAGTTTTTCTTGGGTACCCACTTAACCATGTGTACACACTTGTCAGTGGGGGTAGAAGAAGAGGTGGAAGGTTCAGTAGTCTTCGCAGCATTTGAAGATTCAGCTTTGTCAGTCTTCACTTTGGTTAATTTCTTAACCTCAGTGGTCTTCTTTGCCTTGGGGGCAATGATCTTCACCTTAGCTATCTTTTCAGCTTGGGTGGCTGTGGGGCACTTACTAGCAATATGATTTGTAAGTCCACAATGATAACATTTCATATAACCAAAAGTAGTTCTAGGACCATTTGCATGCTGAGCTTTAGATTTTGAATTAGAAGGACCAGCACCAATTAAGCTATTGGTTTTTTAAATGGGAGGAACATTCAGTTCTTCGGATTTCTTACCAAGAATTTCCACTTTGATTCTAGGAGTAGATCGCTGAATAGATCCACGCTGAATAAATCCAGAGATCTTATTCTTTGAATCAGAGGGATAAGTCACTGAAGCTTTAGAAGCGTTCAGCTTTGGTACAGAGGTACCCTTCTGAGGATTTTGGTTAAAATCAATTCCTTTACCTTTGTTTTTAAAGACTGAGGTAGGTTTTGGATAAATAACTTTTTCTTTACCTTTAGAGGTTAAAGTAATAGCGACTGAGGATACGAAAGTTCCAAATAAGAGCATGGAACGATCAGTGGTTGGTTCTAGAGTATCAGCTTTGTAACCAAGACCACGTTTATCACTCAGGGGAATCTGAGACTTAATTATCTCAATGATCTTTGTTGAGGAATTATACCATCCATCAACAGTAGCTTTTTCAGCTTTTAATGCAGCGATAGCTTCTTCATGCTCGATTTTGACTAGTTGATTAAACTTGATCTTTAAAATCGTCTTCAATTTTAGAAAGATTTTCTATTTGAAGGTGACAGTTTTTAAGTTGTTCAGCAAGATCAAGGTTTTGATTTTCAACTACAGTTTTGCCATTCATGGCTTCATATAAACTTCTAGTCAAGAGATCGATCTTTCGAAGACTATCAGCTTCATCAATATTTGCAATATTGGTAAAGAAGGAAGGTGATACCTGAGTTGCAGAGGTTGAAGCAGAGGGAATGTCAGAATTGTCTTCCTCATCTTCAAGTTTGGCCATGAGACATAGATTGGCTTCATCATCATCTTCAGAGTCAGATGATTCTTCTTCGTCAGAGGCAGCCCAATCATAGTCAGCCATTAGGCCTTTGCCTTTCTTCTTAAAGGTTTTCAGCTTTGCATACCTTTTGTTGGAACCCAGATACACTTAATCAAGATTAACAGTCTATTAGTTGAGTTTAGAGTTTGATGCGGAAGCGTATTAAACTAACAGATATGTTTGATAGATATTAGAACGCACACATATAAAGAAAACAGTAAAGAATGAAAAGTATTTCTTGAACAGTTACTGTTATTCAATATATAATAACAACACGAAGAACAGATTAAGAACTGTTGGTGTGTGTGAGAATATAACACTCAGATATTTGACAATAAAGCTTGAGAGTATTAGTGATTCCTTGTGTATTCGTCCTTAGGAAGATCTCAACATGAGACTTCCTTTTATACTACTCTTAGAAGACTATGAAGTAGGTCACTGTTCCTTTTACGGCATGAATAGTGAACTGGATGGTGTGAACAGTTGTTTGAGCCATGCGCATTTAATGGAGCAGATGAACTATTGGTAAATGCATTAAATGGCGCAGACGTCTATTATGTACTAAGCCCTATTGAGTCCATTCAGAGTTTGACACGTGTTGAAGTTGGACAGGGCAAGTTGCCATGCAAGTTGATGAACAGGTCTTGGAACAGTAGCAAGATATTATAAATATCTTCAAGTCTCAGTGAGGACTACAGAGGCTCTGTAATGAGTTACAGAGGTTCTGCGGTCTGGTCCTCTGTGGAGCAGTCTTCGCCGGATTCTGAGTCTTTGGTCTTCTTTGTGCGTATGACAGAGCTTCTGTAGGAAGCCTCTGCTGCTTCTGTAGCTTCTTGACCTTGATTTCTCGGTAATGTCGGCAGAGCCTCTGTAAGAGGCTTTCTTCACTTAGCCTATTTTTCACTACTTCTAAATACTTCTATGTTTAGGAAGATTGAAGCTAACAATCTCCCCCTAAGTAGTGAAAAATAAAAAATTTGAACTTGAGTTAAGTTTGGCTAAGTTAGATAAGACAGAGGTTAAACAATACCTCGAAATTTCTTTCATTTAGAAATATGCCAGAGGCATTTTACATTTGAGTATAATGAAAGATAAACTTTAACTTTGTTTGCAGAGATTGGAGGTCTGAGAATCAGATTTTGGCATCTTTGAAATCGTTGTAGCTTTTGTTGTCTCTGCCAACTTTTCTGATCTCTTTGTAGAATCTGATGCAGAGTTCTCTTAGGCGGATTGTTGAGTCTATTTCTCTGATGAAAGTATCTGCATCATCTCTATCCATTTTCTCTGTACCTCTGTATTTTACAAGGCTTGCTCTGAATTTGCTCAGAGTACTGGTTGCGTACTTCTGACAATCCATGAGTACAAAAAGTTTAACCTGGTGTTGTGGGTTTTGAAATACTAACCCAAATCTTGGTTCTCTGATGATTGAGTTGGGCACAGCGTCTGGTGGGCAGCGATCTTCTGGTGGTCGTAGATCTAGATGTTTGAGACCAAGATCCTTTCCCAGCTGAAAATCTATCATGCTGTGTAGCAGAAGCTTTTCCCTCATCGCTTTTCTCAACACTTGATAGGCTCTGGTATTAGGCTCTGTGTTGTAGTTGTCTTTTGTCCATTGCAGAAGGTCAGGTAGATCGTAAGGATTGATGTTTCTTAAGTCAGCATCAGCGAAGGTAGATTCTGAATTGTTCTCTCTTCTGACTTTGTAAAGATTGTACCTGACCCTTGGATAGGTTCTTGTGAAGGAGAATCTGCAGAAGATCACCTTTTTGATTTTGTGAATTGAGAAGACATATGCTTTGGTTCTTGGCTTTGTTCTTGTGAAGATGTTCTCAAATTCTTCTCTGATCCTTGGATCTGTCACATGATCTACTGGATGATTTGTCTGATAGGATTGTTTGTAGAGGTATTTGTATACCACTTCTTCCATCTCTTCATGTGTTGGACCAGGTCGTGGAATTTGTCTTCTGAGACTCTCCATCTGTTGAACAACTTCTGCAGCTCTACCAGTTAGAGGAATTTCTGACAGAGGCTTCAATCCATGTGCCCAGTCAACTTCTTCGGGTTTTGGGGTTTGAAAGGCGTCAAACGCACTCTTCATTAGTTTTTCTGTTGGCTTTGGCAATGTTTTCTTCTTCTTTGGCTCTTCTGTCAGTATCCCTTTGCCCTTATCTTTTGCTATTGTCGTGGCAGAACCTGTTGCTTCTGTGGGTTTTGAGGTTGGCACTTCTGTTGGTTTGATGGAGGTTGCCTCTGTGGATTTTGACGATTGTGATTTAGAGGACTTTTGTGGCGATGGTTCTGTTGTCTTGACTTGCTCTGTAACCTCTGTTGGAGGTTGTTTGATGACTTCTTCTGCGAGCTCAGTTTCTGTTGATGAAATATTGACATCAAATCTTCTTGCCATTTTGAAAGCTAAAGTGAACTTGTTCCTTTCTTCTTCTCTCTGTGCCATTCGATCACTCATTGTTGTGTGCATTCTTTTCAGAACATCAGAAGCAGAGGTCGTTGCTCTTTTTGGTTTGGTGGCAATCGACTTTCTTCTGGGTATGGTTTGGGGTGTTTCCACAGAGGTGGGTGTTTTCTCTGTGGTTTGTTCATCTGTTTCTTCCAAAATGATTACCTCAGGGGCGGTTGTTGCCTCTGTGGCTTGCTGATCTGCTTCTGGAGTTTTGGTTTCGTCAGGAGATGATTCCACAGAGATGGGTGTTGTCTCTGTGGTCTTTTGGGTTTGTTGTTGGGTTTCTTCTGGAGGGGCTTGGTTGATTGGTTCTGCTGCGATTGGTGGACTTTGTATTCCTCTGCTCGTAGCTTTCTCTCTTAGATTCTCCCCCTCAGGATTATCTGATGGACCAGGTTGGTCATCATCAGAATCATCCTGACTTTTATCAGAAGTACCCTCTGCTCTGCAAGAAGTGTTGGGCTTCTTCGGTAATTCAGCTCCTGCTGCCATCAACTTTTCACAGACATCATCACAGAGGCCAAGAAGAGTTGCTAGCTCTGCCTCTGTTTTGAATCTCATCCTTCCTACACTTGCTCTGAAATCTTTGACGAAGTTAGCATTGGCAGTGGTGAAGGAAAGGATGACTTCTATCACTTGATTAATCACGTTCTGCCCAAGCTCTGTCAGCTGTGCTCTTGTCATGTAGTCTTTGGGTTGCATCAGCATGGTATTTCGCATGGCTTCTTCTTGAACTTTTTGTAGGGCCTTCTGTAGATCTGCAGGAGTGATGCCCGTTGACACTGAAGTCTATTTGTTCAATTGATCAAGGAACTTGTTGATGGAGTTCTCAATCGATGAAGGAGTAGTTGTTGCGGCAGAAGTGGTGGATGCGGTAGCAGCAGACTTTATCTGTGAGATGGCAGTTTTCACCTCTGTGGACAGGTTGTCCATTTTGGTGTTCAGGTTTAGCAGTGCCAGTGATGTTGTCTCTGCAAAAGATTTGAAAGAGCTTTGCAACTCTTTCAAGGTTTGGTTCACAGAGGTCTCAAGGGTTTGGAACTCATCCCTTGTAACTTGTGTTCCGGTGGTAACCTCTGGAGGAACACATTCGTCTCCAGAGTGAATCCCTGTTCCTGGGATACCTTCTTTCATTCCTGTTTGTACGTTGATAATGGAAGGATTTCCTTCTGATCCTTTGTTAGCTTCAATCTTCCTAAACATAGAAGTATTTAGAAGTAGTAAAAAATAGGCTAAGTATAGAAAAGCCTCTTACAGAGGCTCTGCCACTTCTTCCAGAAGATCAAGTCCAGAAAGCCACAAAAGCTACAGAGGTAATCACAGAACCTCTGTAGTGCGCAAGAAGAAGATCAACTCGGAAACAAGTGGACTGCTCCACAGAAGGTCAGACCATAGAACCTCTTTAATGCCTTACAGAGCCTCTGTGGTCTGCTATGAAGACTTGGAAGATATTACTGGATACGTTCATCAACTTGCATGGAAAAGTACTGTCAAAACACGTGTCAAGCTCTGAGTGGACTCAATAGGGCATGGTACAAAATAGACGTCTGCGCCATTTAATGCATTTACCAATAGTACATCTGCTCCATTAAATGCGCATGGCTCAAACAACTGCTCACACCATCCAGTCCACTGTTCACACCATTCAGTTCACTATTCATGCCGTAAAAGGAACAGTGACCTACTTCATAGTCTTCTAAGAGTAGTATAAAAGGAAGTCTCATGTTGAGATCTCCCTAAGAACGATACACAAGGAATCACTAATACTCTCAAACTTTATTGTCAAATATCTGAGTGTTATATTCTCACACACACCAACAGTTCTTAATCTGTTCTTCGTGTTCTTATTATATATTGAATAACAGTAACTGTTCAAGAAATCCTTTTTATTCCTTACTGTTTTCTTTATATATGTGCGTTCTAACATCTATCAAACATATCTGTTAGTTTAAATACGCTTCCGCATTAAACTCTAAATTCAACTAATAGACTGTTAATCTTGATTAAGTGTATCTGGGTTCCAACAATTGGTATCAGAGCCTCTCTTGATTTTCAATATCAAGTGATCCACTTATCAAGATTCGTGATAGATATTATTGTGTCTGGAAACTGCTTAAACTCAGAAAATCTTCAAGTTCATCGAAGTAACTCTTTAGTCATACCTTCTTTCTAAAATCTTCAAAAATGACAAATACAAATAATTTCTTTACTACTGGTTCTCTCACTAAACCTCCTAGTCTCCTTCGAGATGAGTATCCTCAGTGGAAAATAAGAATGGTCCATTTTTTCGAAGGCACTGAAAAAAATCTAGTACAATATCTGTACAATCCTCCTCCTATTCCCATGACAGTAGTACCTCGTATACCTGCTACTGCTGAATCTGCCGAAATCCCCGAACATCAAAAACCAAAGCCAAAAGGGGAGTGGTCAACCGAAGATAAAGCAGAAGATGAAGTTGCTCAGAAAACCAAGAGGACATTGATTATGGCAATACCCAACGAACTCTTTCAATCCTTGGATTCATGTGAAACAGCGCATGATCTGTGGAAAGAACTGGAAAGACAGTTGGAAGGAGGTGCTAAAACACAAAAAAACCGAAGAGCACAGTACATCAATGAATATCATCCATTCAGAGCCTCTTCAACAGAATCTCTGCAAACAACATACGACAGATTCAACTCTCTAATCAACAAATGCAGAAAATCAGGCATTGACAGAACTTCTGAAGAAAACAATGTCATGTTTTTAAAAAGTCTAAATGAAGAATGGCTCCAGCTGTCTATGTCCCTACAGACAAATCAGGATCTAGACACCTGGACTCTCTCTGATCTTTACGGAACATTAGCCGCACAAGAACCTCAGATAGCACAGGCTAAAACACTAACCATTGTACCATATGCATTGGTTAGTAAAACTAAAGAAGATGCACAGAGACCAAGAAATGAAAAAGCCACAGAGGAGAAGAAGAAGGAGAAGAAGAAGAAGAAGATGGTGATAATTGACAGTGAAGAAGAAGAGCAAGCAGAAAAAGAAATAACTCTTGCGTCACTAGCTAAATCTTTAGCTCTATTGACAAAAGAGTTCAGAGGAAACAGAAGAGGTTCCGGAAATGAAAGATATGATAGAGAAAACAGAAGAGATGACAGAAGAGAAGAAGAATCGAGTGGCCGACAGAGGTCAAGCGAAAGACAGTACAGAGGAAATGACCGACAGAGGTCAGATGACTCGGTAAGCCACACGCAGCAAGAATGCTACAAATGCGGCAAACCTGGTCACTATGCAAATGAATGTAGATCAGAGAAAGGCGGAGACCTACAAAAGTCCAATGATCGAACAGGAAACACTCCTCAAGGATGTTTTAACTGCGGCAAACCAGGCCATTTTGCGAATGAATGCAGAAGCAGATCAAATCGCCCACAGAGGGACTCTGCTTTCTACAAAAAGAAAGCCGAGTATTATGCTCAAAAATCCTTAATGGCAAAAGGACATTCTGAGGAGAACACAGAAGACTTCCAGTCAGACTCTACTTCTGACGATGAACATACCGCCAAAGCCCTCTTCTGTGGCATGGCAGAAGTCGACTCCTGCACTAACTCTGAGGTATCTACTTCAAATTCAAACTTTTGTATTACCTCTATAGATGATAATACACCTAGAATTAACATTGAACTAATTGAACTGAAAGAGATAAATCAAAGCATTCAGAAAAGACTCACTTTCAATGAGAGAGAAGTACGGCTTCTCACTCAAGAAAAAGCAAAGATTTTTGAGGAAAAGAGAGAATAGAAAAGAAATGGAACAAAACTCTAGATCCTTTAAAAAACAAATTTCTGAATTAACCCAGACTTTAAAAGATAAAACAAAAGAACTTTCAGTTTCAAGGAGCGAAACTACTGACATAAGAGCTCTTAAAGAATACTTTCAAAGAGAAAGAGAGGTATTATGGCAAGATTTACTCAGAAGAGAGGTTTTACTTAAAAACTATAAAGATGCACAGAAAGTTTATGAAAAAGTAAACTCACAAATAGCGAGACGAGGTATAGGGTATGATGATATCACCCTAGGTATTGAAGGCAAAAGAAACAAACCTATGTCCTCTTTATTTGTAATTGGAAAAACAAACAAACCAGATTTTCCAAATCTAATCTCTGTAAGCAAAAGGGCAAAATCTCTGTGGATCCTTATTTGAAGAAACATAAGAAGATGATTAACGTGTGGTTTGAAAACACAGACTCATCATCTTCAACCTCTGTCAATAAAGGTATCAAACCAAAGAAATATCTGAAAACACAAGATCAGATTGGTATCTTCAAGTTTGGTAAACCGGAGACCCAAACACAGGTTGCTTTTGTCTGTTTGATAAACGTCGAAAAAAAATTATCAGCAGAAGCTCCTGAGTTTAAACCCATTTTTTCAGAAGAAAACTTTAAAAATTTAATCGAAAAAGAAATTTTGGAAATATGGAAATCAAGCGTTTTAGAAAAATTCTGTACATCTTTTATAGATAAAACTCTCGCTGAAGAAATCTTATTAGAAACCTCTGCAATCTATGAAAACTATTCTACAGAGGAAGAAAGCTTGTATGATGCATGTTTGGAAAATTCAACCTCTATTGAAAGAATTGACTCAACCTCTGTAAAAGAGGACGACTCATCTTCTGACGATTCAGAGACAGATGTTACATCTGGGATAACTCTCTATGACACCGAGGAAGTTAAATACTCCTCTGAAGTTCCTCACAGAACTATTTCTCCAAAAGAGAAACTCACAGAGATTCCAATCTGCTAAGATTTTCTAAATTTGAATCTACATATCAAAACCTCTGTTGAGCTTCAAATGTTACAAAAGACCTCTATTAATCCTATAAGTTCTAGATTTTCAAAACCCAAGGTTAATAAATCTTTTTCTTCTGTGACAGTGATAAATGAAGTTCACCACAGAAGCAACCCACAGAAGGCAGGTCCTAAACAGAGCTTTTGCAAACAACATTCGAGTATTCATAGATCTTCTAGTAATAGGAAATCTAATGTAAAGAAAGAATGTAATGCCTCTGTGGCTGAGTTCAAAAAGTTCAATGAAAATGTATTTCAAGAATGCCAAAGCAAACTTGAAAAACTCTAACAATATTGGACCCATATGGATATGGGTACCTAAATCTCTGTGATTGTCCTGCAGAAGAAGTATGTGCCAATCTGGTATCTAGACTCCGGATGCTTAAGGCACATGACTGGTGACAGAAGTGCACTATCCACGTACAAAGAAACACAAGATGGTGGATTTGTGACTTTTGGAGACAACAAGAAAGGACACATAAAAGGCTATGGAGTCATAAGGAAAGAAGACGTTTCAGTATACAAAGTTGCATATGTGGATGGCCTTAAGCACAACCTACTCAGTATGCAATTGCCGAAGCAGAAGAAAGTGCAGAAGATGAAACATCAAGGAAAACGACAACAGAAGCTGCACAAACCACAGAAGAACCAATTACAGAGGAAATCGAGGACCAAGACTATACGTCCTCAGAGGAACAAACTCCACCACCACTCATACCAATCATTCCACAAACGGTAGAATCAACTACCAAGGCACGAAGAACAACAGAGGATACACAAGAAGTCTCTAAAGAAAGTCTGAATGACATTGATGATCATCTTCCACGCACAACTCAATGGACAAAAAGCCATCCTCCAAGCCAAATAATCGGAGAACCTTCTGACGCAGTAAAAACAAGGTCTGCCACTGCTAACTTTTGTTTCTTTACAAATTTTATTAGTGTGATAGAACCAAAGAAGATTTCTGAAGCCCTAGATGACCCAAACTGGGTAGACGCCATGCAAGAAGAACTTTTGCAATTTGAGCGTAACAGAGTATGGACTCTAGTACCTCTGCCAAGAGGAAAACAGGCCATTGGGACTAAATGGGTCTACAGAAACAAGAAGGATGAAGATGGAGTGGTCATCAGAAACAAAGCAAGATTAGTAGCAAAGGGATATAGACAAGAAGAAGGCATAGACTACGATGAAACTTTTGCCCCTATCGCACGGCTCGAAGCAATAAGAATATTCTTAGCCTTCGCAGCCCACAGAGGTTTTAAAGTCTATCAGATGGACGTAAAATCAGCTTTTCTCAACGGTGAAATCCAAGAAGAGGTCTACGTTAATCAGCCACCAGGATTTGAAAGCTCAAAGTTTCCAAGGCATGTATACTACCTTGAAAAAGCTCTATATGGACTGAAACAGGCTCCACGAGCATGGTATGAACGACTTTCTACCTTTCTTCTAGTCAATGGTTACAACAGAGGTACAACAGATACTACCTTATTCTATAAACGCAAAAGTAGTGAGATAATGCTTGTACAAATATACGTAGATGACATAATTTTTGGGTCTACTAATTCAGAAGAGTGTAAAAGATTTGAAAAACTCATGCAGAGTGAGTTTGAAATGAGTATGATGGGAGAATTAACTTTCTTCCTCGGACTCCAAGTCAAACAATCATCAGAGGGAATTTTTATAAATCAAGCTAAATATGTCTCTGACATTCTTTCCAAGTATAGCTTCTCTGATGCCTCTACAATGAAAACTCCAATGGCCACTGGAAACAAGTTATTCTTAGATTCAGATGGCATCTCTGTAGAATGCACTCTCTACAGAGGCATGATTGGATCTCTGTTATACTTAACAGCAAGCAGACCTGACATTATGCATGCCACATGTCTCTGTGCATGCTATCAAGCTAATCCAAAGAAATCACATTATGATGCCGTAAAGAGAATCTTTAGATACCTAAAAGGGACCAAAAATCTTGGTCTCTGGTATCCACAGAACTCTGGTTTTGGTCTTAAAGCTTATACAGATTCAGACTATGGAGGATGCATGCTCGACAGAAAGAGTACCTCTGGGAGTTGTCAATTCCTAGGTGGTAAACTAGTCAGTTGGACCTCCAAGAAGCAGAATTGTGTTTCCACATCCACTGCAGAAGCTGAATACGTTGCTGCCGCTAGCTGTTGTTCTCAGGTTCTATGGATGAAGACTCAGCTAAAAGACTACGGCCACATTCTGTTCAGAATACCCATCTTCTGCGATTCCAAAAGTGCTATTGCTATCTCTGCCAACCCTGTGCAACACTCAAAAACCAAGCATATCGATATAAGGTATCACTTCTTGAAACATCATGTTGAATACGGTACAATCGAAATGCATTTTGTGCCCACAGAATATCAACTCGCTGACTTATTCACCAAAGCACTAGACGAGAAAAGATTCAACTTCTTGGTGGGTAAGATAGGAATGATTAACATGGTGTGAAAATCCTCAGTAAGTATAGTTTTATATTCTGTAAATAATAAGTAAATACATTGCTTAAATTATTGTTTTGAAAGATTCTACTTCTATATGTAAATTCTTAAAACCTTCAATAGTTCTTGAAACTACAGAACTTCTGTAAGGTCTGCTCAGAACCTCTGACAACCTTCACAGAACCTCTGATAGACTTGACCTATGTACTATGCAAAACTTATCATATTCTGATCCAAGCATAGATCAAGGGGGAGCAAAAGGAAAATTCTTGATCAACAGAAGTGATTAGATCAAGGGGGAGCAAAAGGGGCCCTCAAATGATCTACAGAGATAAATCTTTCAAAGGAAAGCCAAAGAAGAATGTCGATAATTTTCCATCGACAGAAGTAAGACAAAACTGCCGAGAACAGAAGAACCAAAAGGTATGTCTCTCGCACGAAAGGTTTTTAGAAAACAGTTTTCTAGGACAAGAATTGTCAAATATGTCCTAAATATACTGTGAATAACATTTCAAAAATCAAAAGTTCAAAAGGTTTAACAAAATTCGAGATAGTAGAAATTTAAGGTCATAGAGCTTCTGCTGAGCTCAACAGAGCTTCTGCAGGAAATATGCTCTATGATCATAAATTAACCCTCTGTCGATCTTTTGGAATGTTATCTCGAACAAAACGTTTATCAAAATAGTTTTCTCGGACACCAACCTTCAAGAATGTGCGAAAAACATCTCTTAACACAGATCAAAAATTGGGTGATCAGAAAGTTAATAGAATTCAAGTTATAAGATTTTTTCTCTCATAGAGCTTCTGCTGGCTCTTGCAGAGCTTCTGCAAGTTCCATCAGAGCTACAAAACCTCTGTGAGTAAAATTTCTTGACAAAATCCTATTGATCTTCTCCAATATCTTTACAAACGTTTTCGTTTAAAGAAGAACCTTCAGCAATGATAACAATGAGATATATGAGAAAAGGGTTAAACTTCAAAATTTTCAACATCACAGAGCTTCTGGAAACTAACAAAGGCTCTGCTATTTTGTTAATTTGGGCATTTCTGTAACAATAACGGTTACTTTTACTGAGAGTGAAACTCATATGGCTAAGAACAACTCCACGCGCCTAGCATTAATGGGTCGCGCACGACGTCCTGTCATCTTCTGACATGGCCTACGTGTCCCATTTTCATTGGGCAAACATGGAACGTTTTTTTTGGTAAGTTGAACCCGCCGCTCAAACTCGAGTGCGGATTCCAAACTTTAATCCATTGCCATATATTTTACCCTTTCGAAGTCTACCGTTTTACCATCCTATAAAAACAAACCTTACCCTCTCATAAAACTTTTTACAAACTCTCATCTTCTTCTCCGGCGATACCCTGCAAAACACTTGCAAATGGCTTCATCTTCTCGAGCTACATCCTCTGAACTCTCTCCGGCGAACTTAACGGAAAACTCCCCTGCTCATTCAGAACATTCTGAAAACCCCAGCCTTGCAAGAGATATTGAACAACAAGATTCCGGGGACTCCGCAGACTTTGCTCCGACGACACACTTGCAAAACTTCATAGCTAAGGATCATTTCGAAGCCACTCTTCCTATCAAATCCAACAACTGCTATTTGGTCCCCTCACCCACTACTTTTGGCGAAGCCCATGCCATACTTCTGAACATCATGGAAAACCATGTCCTCTTCCCTCTACTATCAAGAACCCCTACCAAAATTCCAGTCCGTTATTTGAACCAATTTTGGCAAAGCTGCCGATTTGATAAAGACGATTCTCTTATCAAAGGGTACATTTCAAGACCTGATAAATCTGAGCATCTTGAAATCAAGTTCAACAGAACAATGTTCTCACTTGAATTCAACCTACCAACAAGGGGTCTTCTGGGATTGAAAAGTTATGCAGAGCAACCAACAGACGAAGAGCTCTGTCGATTCGTGGAAATGCTTGGGTACAACACCCAACTACGGAAGAGAAATGACTTCCGCAGAGGCCGATTACCACCTCTGTGGAACACCTTGTTCTCTATTCTTAACAGATGCCTGACAGGAAAGATAGGGAGTATTGACCAGAGCTCACATCAAATCTTGAGCATCATGTATGGGGTTTACTATGATCTTCCACTAGATTATGCGACCATAATGATGCAAGAGATCGTAAACACCAT
Source organism: Saussurea involucrata (assembly GCA_033807775.1). NCBI lineage: Eukaryota > Viridiplantae > Streptophyta > Magnoliopsida > Asterales > Asteraceae > Saussurea > Saussurea involucrata. The sequence goes on along the minus strand of CM066321.1, from coordinate 249,849,570 downwards.
CGACAGAAAGAACAACTCGAAAAGGGTCAAAGAGAACGATCCCAACTTTCTACCACCTCTGCAATTCCAAAGAATATTGGGAGTACTGTTCGAACCTCTGCTGCTAATCCAAAATTGGCCAATGGAAGGGCCAACTCCCAAACAGTTCCCGATGAACAAAAATACCCCCACTGATCATGCTGATGGCTACTCACACTGCAGACCTCTGTCAAAGAAACTTCTGCGCTACGCATCGAACAAATCCCTTCAGAAAGAGTATATACGCGATCATAGAACTCCAAAACCGAGTCCTATGACACCCCCCGCGTTTAGGTGTCCCTCTAGGAACAATGATAGCAAAACCTCTTTCCACTCAAGCAGAAAAGGATCACAAGTTAGCAAAACACATGGCTATTCAACTCAGCTTCATAGCCAAACGCGCAGAAATAATGGGAAAGAAATCTTCAGCAAAGATCTCTGCTTCTACTCCAAAAGCTAAGAAGAGAAAAACTGCAGAAGGCACATCAACTAGCACTGCAGAAGATAGACCTTCACCTCCCCATGCCACAGAGATTGGCTCCTCTGCTCCTCCCCTTTTCACAAAACAGAAAAAGAAAAGATCCAAATCAACAGAGGAAGGGGCACCAAAACCAAAAAGGAGGAAAACCAAAAAGAAGCATGGTAAATCACTTAAAAAATTGGTTACCATTGCAGAAGAGGCAATCATAGAGGGTGAAACTGCAGAAGAAGAAGATGCAGAAATAGGAATGACAGAAGAAGGATATCAATCACCCTATCAATCTCCAGATAGATTTGCTCACCAGGGAGACCTGAATGATTTCCTACAGAACCCCGAAATTGCAAACACCCTTAATACAGCAGGGTGGACGGCACAACCTCTCGACCACCACTCTCCAGAAGAACAAGATTTCTTCATTTCTGGCATTGACACACATCTACAAGAAGATGACACAACACCCAGAAATCAACCAGCCGAAACCCCTGTGATTTTACAAAACCCTTTCATTCAAGGATTGGACGTCCACAGAAGAAGTCCAAACCAAGCTTCAGAAGATACAGAACAAACCGAAGCTGAGTGGAATACAACTGACGTTACAGAGGCAACGGTTGTAGAAGAAACCACAGAAACAGGGATAGAAATCTCAGAGGTAGATTCAGATGAAGAAGAGGCTATCTGGATACGAAAAGGTCTCTATCATCCTCATGTCATGAGCTTATACGGATCTCATCACATGTATGACTCCTTGCGCACAGAGCAAGGAACTTCCACAGAACCAGAAGAAGAAACAAGAAAAGATGCCGAAGTTGAAGAAGGCACACAACCAAACCCAACTCCCAGTGCAACCCACATTTCTAACTCCGCAGGTCTAGCTGCAGAAGGAGTTATTGAAAAAGAGCAGCACAACTCGATCCTAACCCAACCCATCCAGCCAGAGGTTACTATTTCAACCTCTGTGCCCACAGAAACCGGGGAATCCATTCCTAGGGAGTCTCCTCAAAGAGACTCACCTAATGTTCGTGATCAATCGCCCCAGATCACACAAGAACACCCTACAGAGGAATTCGTTTCCTCTGTCACGCACACATTAAGGCCAAACCTTCTTTCAGAGAGAAGTAGTAAGCACAGAGACGAAGAGACTCTAGACAAGTCTCCTAGTCAACAGAAGGACATTCCAATACCCACCTCTGGAGTGGATTTGGACTCTGTTCTTCACAGAACTTCTGTAGAGAACGAAACTGAGGTTTCCTCTCGAGGATCAGAAAGAAATCCTTCCACCCCCATCGTACAAACAAGGGTGAACGAAGGTGTCCCAGGAACAGGGACTCACTCTGGAGACGAATGTGTTCCTCCAGAGGTTACACAAGGAACACAAGTATCAAGGGATGAGTTCCAAACCCTTGTCACCTCTGTGAACCAAACAATGAAAGAGTTGCAAAGCTCTTTCAAATCCTTGGCAGAGACAACATCTACAGCTCTCTTGAATCTGAACACCAAAATGGACGATCTGTCCACAGAGGTGAAAACCGCCATCTCAGAGATGAAGTCTTCTGCAACAACCACAATGCCAAAGAAACCCGATGCTTCCTGCAGAGCAGAGGGTACATCAGACAAGGGTCAGGATGACTCTGATGATGATGACCATCCTGGTCCATCAGATCATCCTGAGGGGGAGAAAACTACAGAGAAAACTGCAAGCAGAGGACTTACAGGTCCACCAATAGCCGCAGAACCTCTGAGTCAAGCACCTCCAGAACAGACCCGACAACAACAAACCCAAAAGACCACAGAGACAACACCCATCTCTGTGGAATCATCTCCTGACGAAACCAAAACTCCAGAAGCAGAACAGCAAGCCACAGAGGCAACAACCGCCCCTGAGGTAATCATTTTGGAAGAAACAGATGAACCAACCACAGAGAAAACACCCACCTCTGTGGAAACACCCCAAACCATACCCAGAAGAAAGTCGATTGCCACCAAACCAAAAAGAGCAACGACCTCTGCTTCTGACATTCTGAAAAGGATGCACACAACAATGAGTGATCGTATGGTGAAGAGAGAAGAAGAAAGGCACAGGTTCACTTTAGCTTTCAGAATGGCAAGAAGATTCAATGACAACACTTCATCAACAGAAACTGAGCTCACAGAAGAAGTCACCAAACAACCTCCAACAGAGGTTACAGAGCAAGTCAAGCCAACAGAACCATCGCCACAAAAGTCCTCTAAGTCACAATCGTCAAAATCCACAGAGGCAACCTCCATCAAACCTACAGAAGTGCAAACCTCAAATCCCACAGAAGAAACAGGTTCTGCCACGACAACAAAAGATAAAGGCAAAGGGATACTGACAGAAGAGCCTAAGAAGAAGAAAACATTGTCAAAGCCAACAGAGAAACTGATGAAGAGTGCGTTTGACGCCTTTCAAACCCCAAAACCCGAAGAAGTTGACTGGGCACATGGATTGAAGCCTCTGTCAGAAATTCCTTTAACTGGTAGAGCTGCAGAAGTTGTTCAACAGATAGAGAGTCTCAGAAGACAAATTCCACGACCTGGTCCAACACATGAAGAAATGGAAGAAGTGGTATACAAATACCTCTACAAACAATCCTTTCAGACAAACTATCCAACAGATCATGTGACAGATCCAAGGATCAGAGAAGAATTTGAGAACATCTTCACGAGAACAAAGCCAAGAACCAAAGCAGATGTTTTCTCAATTCACAAGATCAAAAAGGTGATCTTCTGCCGATTCTCCTTCACAAGAACCTATCCAAGGGTCAGGTACAATCTTTACAAAGTCAGAAGAGAGAACAATTCAGAATCTACCTTCGCTGATGCTGACTTAAGAAACATCAATCCATACGATCTACCTGACCTTCTGCAATGGACAAAGGACAACTACAACATAGAGGCAAACACCAGAGCCTATCAAGTATTGAGAAAAGCGATGAGGGAAAAGCTTCTGCTCTACAGCATGATAGATTTCCAGCTGGAAAAGGATCTCGGTCTCAAACATCTGGATCTACGACCACCAGAGGATCGCTGCCCACCAGACGCCATACCAAACTCAATCATCACAGAACCACGGTTTGGGTTAGTATTTCAAAACCCTCAAGGCAAAACTAAACTATTTGTATGCATGGACTGTCAGAAGTACGCAACAAATACTCTGAACAAGTTCAGAGCAAGCCTTGTGAAATACAGAGGTTCAAAGAAAATGGAAAAAGATGTTGCAGATACAATCATAAGAGAGATTGACGCAACAATTCGCCTAAGAGAACTCTGCATCAGATTCTACAAAGAGATCAGAAAAGTTGGAAGAGACAACAGAAGCTACAATGATTTCAAAGATGCCAAAATCTGATTCTCAGACCTCCAATCTCTGCAAACAAAGTTAAAAGTTTATCTTTCATTGTACTCAAATGTAAAATGTCTCTGGCATATTTCTAAATGAAAGAAATTTCGAGGTATTGTTTAACCTCTGTCTTATCCAACTTAGCCTAACTAAACTCAAAGTCAAATTTTTATTTTTTACTACTTAGGGGGAGATTGTTAGCTTCAATCTTCCTAAACATAGAAGTATTTAGAAGTAGTAAAAAATAGGCTAAGTATAGAAAAGCCTCTTACAGAGGCTCTGCCACTTCTTCCAGAAGATCAAGTCCAGAAAGCCACAAAAGCTACAGAGGTAATCACAGAACCTCTGTAGTGCGCAAGAAGAAGATCAACTCGGAAACAAGTGGACTGCTCCACAGAAGGTCAGACCATAGAACCTCTTTAATGCCTTACAGAGCCTCTGTGGTCTGCTATGAAGACTTGGAAGATATTACTGGATACGTTCATCAACTTGCATGGAAAAGTACTGTCAAAACACGTGTCAAGCTCTGAGTGGACTCAATAGGGCATGGTACAAAATAGACGTCTGCGCCATTTAATGCATTTACCAATAGTACATATGCTCCATTAAATGCGCATGGCTCAAACAACTGCTCACACCATCCAGTCCATTGTTCACACCATTCAGTTCACTATTCATGCCGTAAAAGGAACAGTGACCTACTTCATAGTCTTCTAAGAGTAGTATAAAAGGAAGTCTCATGTTGAGATCTCCCTAAGAACGAATACACAAGGAATCACTAATACTCTCAAACTTTATTGTCAAATATCTGAGTGTTATATTCTCACACACACCAACAGTTCTTAATCTGTTCTTCGTGTTCTTATTATATATTGAATAACAGTAACTGTTCAAGAAATCCTTTTTATTCCTTATTGTTTTCTTTATATATGTGCGTTCTAACATCTATCAAACATATCTGTTAGTTTAAATACGCTTCCGCATTAAACTCTAAATTCAACTAATAGACTGTTAATCTTGATTAAGTGTATCTGGGTTCCAACATCCTTGAGAAGAAACATGAGTTTCAATCCCTACAGAAGTTATGAGAAGAACATTGTCCAAATCCACTCCAAATGTGGGTATTGGAATATCCTTCTGTTGACTAGGAGACTTGTCTAGAGTCTCTTTGTCTTTGTGCTCTCTACTTCTCTCTGAAAGAAGTGTGGGTCTTAATAAGTGCGTGGCAGAGGAAACAAATTCCTCTGTTGGGCGTTCTTCTGTGATCTGGGGCAATTGATCACGAACTATAGGTGAGTCTCTTTGAGGAGACTCCCTAGGAATGGTTTCCCCGGTTTTTGTGGGCACAGAGGTTGAAAGAGTAACCTCTGGCTGGATGGTTTGGGTGAGGTTCGAGCTGTGCTGCTCTTTTTCAATGACACCTTCTGCAGCTAGACCTGCGGTGTCAGAAATGTGGGTTGCACTGGGAGGGGGTGATTGATGTGTGCCTTCTTCCTCTGCGGCATCTTTTTCCTTTTCTTTTTCTTTTCCTCCCTCTGGCTCTAGTACCTTTTCAATCCCTGTTACAGCCCACTCAGGCATAGACTGATTTCTTGCCCTTATGGCTTCTGCTGTTGTGTCTATTTCTTCGTCGGCATCTGTAGAAGTTGTAACTGGACTCTTTCTGTGAACGTCCATACCCTTTTGGATGAAAGGATCTTGCAAGATGTTTAGAGTGTCGCCTCTGTCGTCTTTCAGAGTTTGGTCATGTCGCAGAGTCGTATCCACTCCTGAGGTAGAAAAATCCTGATCTGCTGTGGTGTGGTGGTCGAGAGGTTCTGCAGTCCATCCGGCCGTATTGAGGGTGTCGGCAAATTCGGGATGTTCAAGGAAGGCACTCAAACTTCCTTGATCAGGAAAACGTTCGGCATCTTGCTCTGCAGGTTCTTCTTCTGCGATGGCTTCTACCCTGGCTTCTGTGACCTCTGTTTCAAACACCGCTGTTGGCCCTTCTTCTGCTATGGTTTTCAACCTCTGCTTGGTCTTTCTCCTTTTTGGTTTGGGGGCCCCTTCCTCTGTAGGTTTTGACTTTCGCTTCTTCTTTGGTTTTGAAGAAGAAGAGGGTTGGGCAGAGGAACCACCTTCGTTGGTGGGAGAGGATTTTTCTGTAACATCCATAGAAGTGCCTTCTGCAGTTCTCTTCTTGGAATGTTTCTTCGATTTCTTTTTCTTCTTTTTCGGAGGTTCAGAAGATCCAAGTTCTGTGGTATGAGGGGGTGAAGGTTGAGGTTCAGCAACTTCTGCAGAGGTGCCTTCTGCAGTTTTCCTCTTGGATTTCTTCTTTTTCTTTGGAGGTGCAGAAGAGTCAATCTCTGTTACGTGAGGGGGGGTGATTGTGGTTCATCAGCTTCTGCAGTGGTGCCTTCTGCAGATTTCCTCTTCTTAGGTTTCTTTGTTGAGGCAGAGGCTTTCGAGGATTTCTTTCTTCTGAGTTCTTCACGTTTGGCATTGAAGCTCTGTTGAATCTCCAGGTGTTTTGCCAGTCTTTGTTCCTTAGTCGTGGGTGAGAGGGGTTCTATAATTATTTCTCCTAAGGGGATTCCTAGACGCGGGGGTGTCACAGGACTCGGTTCTGGAGTTCTGTGATGGCGTATATACCTACGGGTTAGGGATTTGCTCGTGGAGTAGCTCAGAAGTCTCTTGGATATTGGCCTACAGAATCTGTAGCCATCTTTGTGATCTGTGGGGATGTTCCTGTTCATGGGGAACTGTTTAGCCTTTGGCCCTTCCATTGGCCAATTTTCTATTAGCAACAGAGGCTCAAATAGAACCCCTAAGATTCTCTGAAACTGCAGCGGTGGTAGAAAGTTGGGATCCTTCTCTCTTGATCTTTTGGTATTGTTCTTCCTTTCAATCGTATGTACGATCTCTTGCATCATGAGTGTTGCATAGTCGAGAGGTATATCGTAATACACTCCGTACATGATTGCCAAAATTTGATGCGAGCTTTGGTCGATGCTCCCAATCTTCCCTGTTAAGCACCTGTTGAGGATTGAGAATAGGGTATTCCACAGAGGTGGTAATCTGCCTCTGCGGAAGTCATTGCGTTTTCTCAGGTGAGTATTGTACCCAAGCATCTCTACAAAATCACAGAGCTCTTCGTCTGTGGGTGGTTCTACATAGGACTTTAATCCCAGAAGACCCCTCGTGGGTAGATTGAACTCCAGAGAGAACATAGTTCGGTTAAATTTCAGTTCCAGATGCTCAGAGTTGTTAGGCCTGGAAATGTACCCCTTGATGAGAGAATCATCTTTGTCGTACCTGCAGCTCTGCCAAAATTGGTTCAAATACCTTACGGGTATTGTCTCTAGTGTTCTTGATAGTAGAGGGAAGAGGATGTGATTTTCCATTATGTTCAGAAGAATGGCGTGGGCTTCGCCAAAAGCAGTGGGTGAGGGGACCAAATAGCAGTTGTTGGATTTGATTGGTAGTACTTTTCGAAGTGATCCTTAGCTATGAAGTTTTGCAGATGTGTTGTCGGAGCAAAGTCTGCTGAGTCGCCGGAATCTTCTAGTTCAATGTTCTGGGCAGGGTTGGGGTTTTCTGAATGTTCAGAATGAGCCGGTGAATGTTCTGGTGAGGTCGCCGGAGAGTGTGCAGGGGAGATAGCTTGAGAAGATGAAGCCATTTGATACTGAGAATAAGAAACTTGCAGGTTTTTGCAAGGTTTCGCCGGAGAATAATGAGAGTTTGTAAAAGGTTTATGAGAGGGTAAGCTTGGTTTTTATATGAGGGTAAAACGGTAGAATTCGAAAGAGTAAAATATATGGCAATGGATTAAAATTTGGAATCCGTACTCGAGTTAGAACGGCGGGTTCAACTTTCCAAAGAAAACGTTTCATGTACGCCCAATGAAAATAGGACACGTAGGCCATGTCAGAGGATGACAGGACGTCGTGCGCGCCCCATTAATGCTAGGCGCGCGGGGTTATTCTTAGCCACATGTAATTCACTCTCAGTAAAAGTAACCGTTATTACTACAGAGATGCCCAAGTAATCAGATTGACAGAGCTTCTGTAGTTTACAGAGGCTCTGTGATCTTGAAAATCTTTGATGTTTATCCCTTTTTCATATATCTCATTGTTATCATGACTTCTGTGGGGTTCTTCTTTAACCAAAACATTTGTAAAGGCATTGGAGAGGATAAAATCGGATTTTTGTGAAGAAATTTGCTTCGCAGAGGTTTTGTGGCTCTGTTGGAACTTGCAGAAGTTCTGTGAGGGCCAGCAGAAGCTCTATGAGGGAAAAAAATCTCATAACAAAAATTTTATTAATATTTTTGATCATCCAATTTTTGATTTGGTTTAAGAGATGTTTTTCGGACATATTTGAAAGTTTGTGTCCGAGAAAACTGTTAAAAAAAACGGTTTGTTCGAGAAGGTCATGGTCTGCGTTTTCGGTTTCCGAGATAACATTCCAAAAGATCGACAGAGGGTTAATTTGTGATCACATAGCATATTTCTTGCAGAACCTCTGTTGAGCTCAGCAGAAGCTCTATGACCTTAAATTTCTCCTAATTCGAATTTTGTGAAACTTTTTGAGCTTTTGATTTTTGAAATGTTATTCACAGTATATTTAGGACATATTTGACAATTCTTGTCCTAGAAAATTGTTTTCCAAAAACCTTTTGTGCGAGAGACATACCTTTTGGTTCTTCTTTTCTCGGCAGTGATATCTGACTTCTGTCGATATGGAGTCATCGACATTTTTCTTTGGCTTTCCCTTGAAAGTTTTATCTCTTTAGATCATTTCAGGGTTCCCTTCTGCTCCCCCTTGATCTAATCACCTCTGTAGATCAAGTAATTTCCTTTTGCTCCCCCTTGACCTATGCTTGGATCAAAGAATGATAAGTTTTGCATAGAACATAGGTCATGTTTTTCAGAGGTTCTGTAGGGGTCGTCAGAGGTTCTGAGTTGACTTACAGAAGCTTTGTGATTTTAAGAACTATTTAAGGTTTTAAGAATTTACATACAGAAGTAGAATCAATCAAAGCAATAAATTAAGCAATGTATTTACTTATTATTTACAGAAAATACAGAGTATCTAGGTTATACTTACAGAGGTTTTGGGTACCCATATTCGAATCGGTCCTATTGTATGAAACGCCTTTATGCACTTGTCATACATACCAGAAATGAAAGGCTTTTTGTCATTTTGAATATTTTGAACAGGTATAGAGCCTTTCACTATCCAAACCTTTTTCACCTTTTTAAAAGTTTGATTAACTAATTTGTCCAACCTATGATCATAAAAAAATTGATGTAGAGGTCTGAAGTTTTGAAAACATATTTGGCTTAAAAGATCTTTCAAAATTAAATTTCTTGATCCGTTTAGCAAAAATTTTCTTTTTCCTTAAATTTTCCTCAAGCATCTTTTGGAGATTAGATTTGCATCTTTTCTCCAACATGATTTCAGTTGATAAATTAGAGAGTCCTTTTGTTAGTTTGGATATTTCTGTTTTAAAGATCCTTCTCTCTTTTTCAAAGTCATCTTTTTGACTTAAATCTTGAAATCTTTGAACCTTCAGCTGTTCAGATTCTTTTCTTTCAGAGTCAGATTCTTTCCTTTCTTTTTCAAGAATATTTTGTAATTCTGAGATTTTACATGTAAGCTCCATAGACTTTGTTTTATGAACAGTTTTCTTCTTTTCATAATTTCCTCTTTCATTTACCACAATCTTTTCAAAATTGGAAATTAGTTTAGAGAAATTTAAACATTTTAGGTCAAGTCTTTTCTTTTCTTCATCTGACATAGATAAGTTCCTTTTTAGTTCAAGATTTTCATAGTTTAAGATTTTAACAGATTCTTCAAGCTTGGCAATGTTGTCTGAGTTAATAAGAATGATCTTGTTTCTTTCCTCTAATTCTTTCTCAAGAGAAGGAATTATTTTCCTAAAATTTGTACTGAGTCTTGAATAAAAAAGAGAATCAGCATCAGCACTAAATTTTAGTTTAGACATTTTTGATGTTTGAAAGATCGAGAGAGAAAAGAATAACGATTTAGAATAATATTTATCACGAATCTTGATAAGAGGATTTCTTGATATTGAAAATCAAGGCAGGCTCTGATACCAATTGTTGGAACCCAGATACACTTAATCAAGATTAACAGTCTATTAGTTGAGTTTAGAGTTTGATGCGGAAGCGTATTAAACTAACAGATATGTTTGATAGATATTAGAACGCACACATATAAAGAAAACAGTAAAGAATGAAAAGGATTTCTTGAACAGTTACTGTTATTCAATATATAATAACAACACGAAGAACAGATTAAGAACTGTTGGTGTGTGTGAGAATATAACACTCAGATATTTGACAATAAAGCTTGAGAGTATTAGTGATTCCTTGTGTATTCGTCCTTAGGAAGATCTCAACATGAGACTTCCTTTTATACTACTCTTAGAAGACTATGAAGTAGGTCACTGTTCCTTTTACGGCATGAATAGTGAACTGGATGGTGTGAACAGTTGTTTGAGCCATGCGCATTTAATGGAGCAGATGTACTATTGGTAAATGCATTAAATGGCGCAGACGTCTATTATGTACTAAGCCCTATTGAGTCCATTCAGAGTTTGACACGTGTTGAAGTTGGACAGGGCAAGTTGCCATGCAAGTTGATGAACAGGTCTTGGAACAGTAGCAAGATATTATAAATATCTTCAAGTCTCAGTGAGGACCACAGAGGCTCTGTAATGAGTTACAGAGGTTCTGCGGTCTGGTCCTCTGTGGAGCAGTCTTCGCCGGATTCTGAGTCTTTGGTCTTCTTTGTGCGTATGACAGAGCTTCTGTAGGAAGCCTCTGCTGCTTCTGTAGCTTCTTGACCTTGATTTCTCGGTAATGTCGGCAGAGCCTCTGTAAGAGGCTTTCTTCACTTAGCCTATTTTTCACTACTTCTAAATACTTCTATGTTTAGGAAGATTGAAGCTAACACCTTTCTTTCAGCTTTTTATATTTTTCATCTCTATTCCTGGGAATAAAGTTTTTCTTGGGAAAAGCTGAGGGTCTAGAGACTTTCTTTGACCTGCACTCGCTAGCAAAATGTCCTATCTTCTCACAGTTATAGCAAGTAGCAGTAGCCTTATCAACAGGGGTTGATGATCTTGGCTTGTCAGTAATAAAAAGAGGTTTATTCTTCTTGAAATTACTCTTTCTAGCAAATCTCCTGAACTTATTAGCCAGGAATGCCAGAGTTTCATCATTATCTGAAACGTCAGAGTCTGATGATCTTTCAGAGTTAGTTTCCAACTCAGTGACAGTGATAGTCGATCGCTGAGTGGAAGGTGGCTCTGAGATTAAAGCAACAGGGGTTCTTTTGGAATCTTTTACAAGATTCTTCTTAAGATGACTCGATTGCTCATGATTCAGCATCGTGCCATATAAGGTAGAAAGGGTCATTGATTTTAGATCCTTTGACAGCTTGAGACACATTGAATAACTGTCCCAGCTTTCAGGTAAACATTCTAAGAATTTTGTCAGCACTTCAAAGTTAGAATATTCCTTACCAACAGTTTTTAGATCTATTATTAAACAGTTAAAACGTTGGTGTACTTCAGAGAGAGTTTCATTCCTACCACAAATGAAGCTTTCATACTGTCTTACCAGGTTGATCTTTCGAGAGTCCTGGACTTCAGAAGTACCTTCATACTGAACACAGATTATGTCCCACATAGCTTTTGAGGTTTTCAGGTTCATGACGAAATGGTAGACTTCGCCAGGAAGAGCCATGGAGAGTATGGATCTGGCTTTGGTGTCGATAGCCACTTTCTTCTTATCTTCATCAGTCCACATATGAATTTCCTTAGGAATCAGCCTTTCTGGAATAGCAGGTCTATTCTCAGCGGCTGGAACTGCAGCATCAATTCTTACAAGAATATATGGGCCGTTTTCAAGATAATAAGGCATAGTAGGGTCTACACCTTCTAAGAAAAGAATCATCCTATTTTTCCATAGATTAAAATTATCTCTGGAGAATCTAGGGGGTTTTGCAAGAGAACCGTTGTCAATATAGTTTGTGTTTGTGTTGGTAGCCATTTTAAGAAATATCTAGGAAGAGAAATCTTAGTATAGATCAGATCTTGTTTATGAGATTAAACAAATCCGCTCTGATACCACTTGTTGGTCCCGAAGGGCTATACAAGTTTGTAGAAGGGGGGGTTGAATACAAACACACGTTTTTACTTTTCTAAATTGTTTATTGATAAATCAAGACAATTTACAACTTGTTGCGGAACAAGATTAAGGATAAACCTAATCTTAACAAGTCTTGAAAAACACTAAGTTTCTTCCACTAGAAAGAGTTAAAGAAATTACGAATAATAACTTAACAATAAGAAATAAGAAGATGGTCCGAGAACACTTCAAAACTGAAGTAAGGATCTTCTTATATATTGCATGCATTTAATGCATGGCAATATGGCTTTACACGTGGCAGCAGCTGAGTGGTTGCATGTCATTGACCTTTGTAGACAACCTTAGTAGCCGCATGTTGCACAGTGTAGAATCAGAGTTGTTGTACGATTACAGACAAAAGGGATGTCCGTTCTGACAGTTCGTACGGAGACGTGCAAGGGAGGTAAGACAATAGTAACATGTAGGGAGACTTCATGATCAGCTTTCGTTGAGTCAGATCTTTATCAGCGAATGATAAAGTTCAGCGATTGCTGAAGTTTTCTACTTGATACTTCACGTTGAATGGACAGGTCTTGCTTCGCTGATATCCGCATCAGTTCATTAGTAGACTTGTCGCTGGTTCTTGAGCTTGATCTTCGACTTCAGCGTAGAACTTTGGTTGACGTGAAACTTGTCTTCAGGGATCATAAGTAAACAACTAACTTATCAGCGATCATCTCATTGACTGAACAGGCTCAGAGATATATGATGATGAACAGTGTTCGTTGAATATCTAATCTAAAGAGTGAGAGTTCCTATCAGCGGTACTGTAAAGTCTTAGTACTTATCAGCGATAGTGAAACTCTGATACATATTGTTTACTTACAATTTTCACTAAGTGTTTAAGAGAGGGTCATTATCAAATCACTGAGGGCTTGGATCAACAGGGTCATTATCAAATCACTGAGGGTTTGGATCAACATAACCATTTCTGGTCTCGCATTACTCTTTCCTTAATTAAACATAGGTGATCAGGCTTTGTTTAATTAAAGTCCGATGATGCAATACCCGAATTAGTTATACTAGCAATATGTTTAGTAATTTGAGTGTTATTTCCCGTTTTTGGCTATAGTTGCAGTTTTCCAAAGGAAAACCGGTATTCTCTATAACCTTTGGCTCTGATACCAAATCTGTCACACCCCGCTAACCGGTATTCAAAAGAGTACGACAATGTCTTTTACAAACGTTTTACAAAAGGGGAAATGAACATAATTTAAAAGAAACACATAGAAAGCTTCTACACGCGTAGCCTTCCTAAGTTCCAACCTTAAAGACGTTCACCTGAAAAGCATGTCAATAAAAGGTCAACTAATGCACTAGTTGGTGAGATCACAGGTTTTAAGAGTACAACAAAGTTTGTCATAGAACAGTTTTAATCCGCACAAGTGGATATGTCAACCGGTTGTAAAAACACTTGCTCAAGGTAATTGTATGTATAATGTTTAAGCTATGAGCCCGTTACCCGACCTATGTGACAAGACGCCCCTCCGCATGTTCTATCGTCAACAATGCGTACGAACAACATTAATTATGCACTCAAACAAGCGCGACTTGTGAGTGGGGTGTCAACCAAATAGCGCTATCCATAATTACCAACGGCTCACACTCGTGAGTTAAATGGGTAACGTAGATTAAACGGGGACTTAGTACGATAGAGAAAGCTCAAGATCTTACAACATGCACAAAACATACATACCATAGAGCATAAGCAAGTATAGCAAGATTAGTATTTCCAAGTAAACGAGACAACCGGTGCGTAAAATAATTGTAGTAACAACATGTTTTTCACCCCAAAATATGTAAAATATTAAAAAGGGGCTGTGATAACTCACTTGTTGCGCGATGAAAATCCGGGAATCTCTCACAAAATACTTCGGTGTGATCCTATTTCGAACCTACGAACGTAAGGTCACTAGTGAGTTTTAGTCTTAAGGGTTCGGTAGGCTAACTATTCAAATCGTCATAAAATGCCCTTTTATAAAATTTATTTAGTGTTTGTATTTTTGTTACATTTCAAAATAATATATGCATGTCATCAAATAACTGAGATTTATCATAAAAGTGGTGGATTTACATCATAAAATAATTATATAGAAATAAAGTTACTTTTAAACCACTTTTGAGATTATTATTTTGCTGTCCAGATTTAGGTGCCACTTTCTGTCCACTTTTGGATATCTTCCAGGGGTATTTAGATCAAGATATTTTATGTCCAGATAACTTAATGGGTTAGAAAACTTTTGACATAAGATTCATAATTTTCAGAGGTGATTAAGTACATGAAATAATTTTTGACGTAAAATCACTACAGAAAGCTTTGCTGTTTGCGCACTGTTTTTGTGAAGACTGTTTGGTAGACGAAATCTTTGAGTTTTTGAGTGAAACCACTTGGGTTCGAAACCTAACTCATAAAACTAAATTCCAGAAAAAGAATCACCTAATTTGGAGTATTATTGAGTGAGATATGACCTTTTGAAGAGAGAGATAGAAATCTGGCAGTAAGCTGTCAAAACTAGACTTTATACATGTGCATCCCTTTTGTCTTTTTTATCAAGATTCTTATTCTTCTTACATGCAATCCGACTTGACTCATCCCCATACAGATATTTTCAGTTCTAAAACATATTTTTAAGCCATTTAAACCACATGCATGCTATCTATCAACTCATCTTTTGTAGAAATTTGAAAATGGGTCTTTTTGAAGATTTCTTGGGTGTTTATGCCAAGAACTTCTCCATGCAACTTAAAATAGTGACTTTTTGGCACATGCATGTTGATTAAAACATGTTTTTAGTGAAGTTAAAGAGCTTTTCATACAACTTTTGGATCAAAAAGTATAGATCTTTTAAGAAAAACTACATGCATGCAAGTTAAGAGCTCATCTTTGATCTTAACATAGGTTTGATCATGGATTCACCACCTTTTTAATAACATGAAAGTGTTATGGTGGTAAATCTACAAACATTAAGATGTATGAAGATGTTTCTTAACAAAATTTAAATAAGATGATGAAGAAGAAGATAATTGCTTAAGAAAAGTGCAAACGTTAAGAAAAGGGTGTGTGTGGATTTCATCCAACACACATGCATTTACCTTAGGATACTTGAATCACTTGAAGTAGGAGTGTTAGGGGCTGAAGTTATGGTTCCTTTTTGAGAGAATATGGAGGGTGTTTGAGAGAGAAAAGGCAGAAAATTTCTTAGAGTGAGAAATTAGAGAGATGGAGAGAAGTTGCATATGAACTTGGAATGAGAAGAGAGAAATATAAAAGGGGTAAAGGGGAGAGGGGATGGCCGGCCATAGGGGGAGGGGAATGAGGTGGTGTGTTACAAAAATATGTCAAATCCTTGTCTTTTTGATTTATTTTCAAGCATGCAAAAATTTTCTTTTAAATTTGAATTTTAAACAACACTTTAAATTTTTAATGGTAAGGTTTTAATATCTTTTAAGTTGAAGTAATTTAGGTTACTAATCATATATAAAATTGTGGTATAAATGTTGTTTAGGTTGGCATTTTATGAGATTTATGGATAACTCTCTAAATTGAGGGGTTTCTAGGCAAAAATTCTTAAATTTTTCCTACCGTACTGAGTTTACTGCTAAATTGGACTGTGTGACCTATGACATAAATATTAGATATGCTTAGATTAATTCTAACCTGAAACGCTTTTCAGACGGTTGTCACAAAGTTTGAGTTCGAAACTTGAACTTACTGTGATTAATCGAAAGACTGTGATTTTGGAGTTTTTAGTGCTTGAATTCAACTACAAAATTGTACCAAATCAAATTTCGAACTAGTCTGTGAAAGTTTCAGAGAAAAACAATCAAAAGTGAAGAAATTATGGACTAAATTCGAATTTCGGCTAAGTTTTCGCAAGATCTATTAGTTTTCGCAAGTTCATCCAAGTTTTTGCAAGGGCTTTTGAAAGTTTACTCATCTCAAAGGCTAAGGGAACATTAGTTTTGCAAGGGTTGTACATGAAAACTAATTGTTTTCGCATCGGTTTGTTACGAAAAGATTGGGTTTTCGCATCACGCATCTGTGAAAAGTTTGGATTTTTACATCAGGCATCGGCGAAAAGTTTTGGTTTTCGCTTCAGGCATCTGCGAAAAGAATTGTTTTCATAAGGGTTGTTTGCGAAAAGTTCTAGTTTTTGCATAAGTGTGTTGCAAAAAGTTTTGTTTTTGCAATCAGTGTGCTGCGAAAACTTTGTTTACGAAAAGTTTCTAAGTGTGTCGCGAAAAGTTTCCTGCGAAAAGTTTTCTAGTTGGCTAAGAAAACGTTTGGGTGTTTGGGTTGCGAAAAGTTTGTTTCTAGTTGGCTGCGAAAACTTTATCTGTGGAACTTTTTCTAAGTGTAATTTTTGCACTTTGCTGTCTGAACTTCCGGAACGATCGTTTTCTAGTGATTGAACTATTATCAAGATGACTTCTACAGCAATTTTATCAAAGAGAGAAGTTGCGATCATGTACATGCCTGAAATACCATAACTTGACGCAGAACGAGAAAAAATGAAACTTGACAACTCAAGTCTTCGGGATAAAATGAAAAAGCATCAAGAGAAAGAAACATCTTTTTTTTCTAAAAAATCTTTTGAAGAAAAGAAAGATGTTGAGTTGAAATGCAAAAACTTTCAAAACAAGTTTCTGATTTTGAAAAAGTTTTATTTCTTGAGAAAGAAAAGCTTGACAAAGAAAGAGCACAGTTTGACGTCGAAAGAAAATCTTTTGAAACAAAAAATGTTGAGCTTTCAATAAAAATATTTGATTTAGAAAACGTTTTGGAGAAAGAGAGAAAAAAATTGCTGAAAAGAAGAATCTTTTTTAGAAGGAAAAGAAAAGCCTTCAAAAGAATAATATGGAGATTTTTAAAGAAATAACTGATAAGGGAAGATTTTTGGAAAAAGATTTTGAGACAGAAAGAAAATATTTTGAGGCTGAAATTGTTAAGCTAACAAGGAAGTTATCTGCTTTAGCAACGGAAGCTATGAAAGAGCAGAAGATCAAATCTGATATATAAAAGAAGTTTGATTTGATTTTTCAAGAAAGGAATGTTCTGTCCGACAAAGTTCAAAAACTGGAAGCAATCAATTTCAAAGTTGAATCAGCTAACAAGGAAGTTATTGTTCAATCATCGTATGATGATTCAACTAATTCGGAATGTTCATTCAAGACTGCTTCTGGTTCAGTTCATGAACATATATCTTCGAAAAAGTCCGTCAAATCAAGCAATCCTTCAAAAGATCAGATGCGCCCTTCTAATCTTTTCTTCAACCATGTTGCTACAAGTTCAGATACTCCTATTTTCAAGCATGTAAAGATGGTATGGAGAGTGAAAGGTACAACTCCAATGAAAGAAGTTCCAAAATCATTTGTTCCCCACTCCAAATGCCAAGAAGAACAATGCTTATCAAGTTAAGTCTTTTGTTAAACCTAATCCTGTTTATTCTGCAAATCATTTGATTAGGTTAGCACAAAAGAAAATTTGTTGTTCTTATTGTGGAACTCATGATTTTGTTAAGCAAGAAAATGTACAATTTTGGTATGGTACTTATAATATTTCTTCAAAAAGAACTGCACCTAACAAACCAGGACCCAAGTTCCGTTGGGTACCAAAATCTACTTAATATGTTTTGCAGGTTCATCATGTGTAGTGTTGATTGTGCAATGTATACCACACACATGACTGGAAAACAGAAAAGAAGTGTGGCATATTTGAAGAAGAGTACCTGAGGAGTATATGATATAGACTTCTGAATAAATCAACTCAGGACTCGTTCTTCAACGATATAGACTTCTGAATACAACAGTTCAGGACTCGTACTTCAAAGTTTTAGACTTCTGAGTAAATCAGCTCAGGACTCGTACTTCAAAGTTTTTGACTTCAGATCATATCAGATCAAGACTCGTTCTTCAATGACTATGACTTCTAAACATATCAGTTTAGAACTCGTACTTCAAAGCTAATAAACTTCTGAGTAACTCAGCTCACGACTCGTACTTCAATGTTTTTGACTTCTGATCATATCAGATCAGGACTCGTTCTTCAATAACTATGACTTCTGAATTTAGCTTTAATCCTGGTAATTCAGAACTCGTTTTAATGATTAAGGATACTTTGATCCAAGTCTTGTCATTTTTGCAGATTTAGTTCAGATGAAGATTCTTTGCACATGTTAAGGGGAAGCTTATGAGATTTTAAATCATTGTATCATGATTTGAGGGGGAGCTCAAACATTTCTAAATGTAAGTATCTTCTGATCTTAATCTCAGATTGTTTGAAGGAAGAACGACTTTCAAGCATAAAAAACTTTTTGCTTAAATGTTCAAACCACTTCTCTATTTTAAACAGATTTTATAAATTTAGAAGTGTGATTTTAAATGTTTTTCATGGAGATCTCGGATTATTATAACATCATTTCTGACTGTGTGTTTCCAAAGATTAATACTTGTGTATTATCTTTTCTATACTTTCAAGTATTCTTCCCCACCGGTACAGCTTCATATTGACTTTGTTATTACCATGTCTCAAAATGAAATAATTTTTCGATGGTAATACTCCCGTTTGTATTCCAGTTTTGTTGAGCATCATACATTCTTTTAGCGTAAAAAATTAAACGTTTCATTCAAAGATTGTTTATATTTGTTCATATAAACAAAATTCAATTCTTTGATCCGATTGATACATTGTCATATTCTCAAACAAGTCCTTCGAGTTCATTTCATTCATTATTTATCCTTGTTTTGAGAAATCTTCAAAGTTCAAATGCTCAAATATTTCCTGATATTATTTAGGAGCATACATTCTGATGACAATGTCATTCAAATGCTGAGATTTATTTGTTCAAACTAAACTGTTGAACACCACAAAATTTTTAGGACAAAATTTCATGGGATCAGTGTGAGATTATTAAACTTTTATGGATTCACGTTAACTAGTGTTTCCTTCCCGATAAGTTATCCTTGAGTGATTGAGGGGTGAGGGGTCTACATCAAAGAGTGGGGGAGATAACTCATCCGGTTGAGTAATCTCTTTGTGCTGAGGTAAAATGTAAATGAGAGTTTGGTTAGAAGTGAGCGGATTAAAAACAGAAAGAGGGTGTGAGAACTGAGTTAAAAGAATAAGATAACTTTGCACCAACCATTTTTCTAAGCCGGGCAGTCACATTACTGATTGGTTCACATTCTTTGGTGACCATCATTGAAACATGCAATTAGCCCATGCCAACTCTTGCTTTAACCCCATTAGCTACTCATTTCTTTCTCAACAAAGAAAAGTTTCAGTTTTTCTTGGGGACGCAACATATAATCTATCTAATCTTCACTCGAAAGATTTGGATATTGAAAAATAAGGAAATTTGCCCCCACCTTCGCACTTCGATCATGCACATTGAGTTCGTGGAAAACTTGTTGCTGTCTCAACAGTTTACACAATTTGAGGCTGAAAAAGCATAAGTTGCTTCAATCATTTCTAACACATGCATGTACACACAAGGAATATGTTTTCTAGTCATAACGTTCATAGAAATTCCTTTGTGATTTTCGATGATTGAATGGAAGCCCTGGAGGAGTGAACATCAAAAAGCTCATTTCCAAAGTACATCCGTTGTACTAAGTAGCTCCGTGCTACTTACAGACATTTTAACTGATTCATATGTTGTTTCAGGGTTACCACATTTATTCTATCTGAATTTGAAAAGATTCGGATATATATATCCTTTGGAATTGACGGTTTATCATATCAAAAGGAGGAGAATGTTGCTTGTGGTGAACAAAGACAGTGCTGAAATTGATGAAAGTTTTGATGATCATGATGCTCACAATCATTAAAAAGGGGGAGAAATAACATACTGAAGAAAATGGGAGATATATCAATGAAAGATAAAGGGGGTGAAATAGTTCCAAAGTCAAAGTCAAGAAGCTCGAGTTTACAAGATAAAGATGTTCCGAGATGATTCAAGAAGATGTTTCGAGATGATTCGAGAGAGATCGATGTTCAAAGACAATTCACGTTCAAAGAGATGAAGATACAAAGTTCAAGAAATCGTTTAAAGAGTTTGAGTTCAAAGCTTCAAAGTTTAAAGTTGCAAAGATCAAAGCTGCAAAGATCTGAAGTTTGTGTTCAAGACTTGATGACAATTTGTTGAAGATTATATTCAAGGAGAGTGGCTTTACAAAGAGAAAGAGAAAGACTTTTCAAGTTTGACTGAAGATTCTTCAAAGCTGAAAGTTTGAAGATTGTCAAAGCTTCAAAGTTTAAAGCGGTCCGAGTTAAAGTTATGAAGATCAAGAGTTGAAGACTGCTGTCAATTTTTTTTTGAATCTTGAATCCAAAGGGGGAGAATGTTAGCGCATTATATTGTATTCAAGATTTATGTAAAAGTCAATGTATGTGAAAAGTCAAAGCCAAAATAGCTTTAGTGTAAAGTCAATGTAATTAGCCTTAATATCTTGTAATGTCTAGGTATAAATAGGTTTGCTTTGGTGTTAAGCTAGTAGTTGTTAAGCAAGTAAGTCATTAGGAGAGTCTAGAGAGATTAGATTGTAACTTTCCATTTTAGAGAAACTTGTAACTTTTGAAGCTTTAGATGAATGACAAGTTTTCTCTATCTAGATTGTGCATATTGATTCATTTCTCTCACTAGATTCTGTGACAACAACAGTATTTCTTTATAAAATCAAGTCTGAATATTTAAAAAAACATATCTAATTTTTTTTTTACAAAAACAGATTTGTATATTTTTTTAGAAACCCTATCATTAATTTCTTTATAAAAAGCACATCTGAAATATTTTTATAAAACCAAAACTGCCATATTTTTTTAAAAACAGAGTTCGGTTTTTTTTATAAAAAAAAGATCTGTAAAGAATATAAAACCATATCTTTTTTTTATGAAAAACAGATCTAGAATATTTAATAAAAAGTAGATCTTGAAGGTTTTTTTTAAAACGTCGATAAAATAAAAGAACAAATCGGAAGAGATATACCTTTTGTGAACGGTGATAGTCGTCAATAAGGATTCACGTCTTTATCCTAACGAAATCCCAAGGGGTTTTATGAAATCGACCCGAAAGTGAAATATAGAAGAATACGGGTGGTGGACTTCGATGGAATGTGGAAGACGGTGGTGGTCGTTGGTGGAAGGCGGAAGATGGCGGTGGCCATTGGCGGTTGGCGGAAGGCGAAAGGCGGAAGGCAGTCAGGGTGAGAGGTGGTTGTTGTGTGATGAAAGGTGAAGTGAAGGAGGAAAATGAAAGTAATGAACTAAGGGGGAAAGCGGAGGAAATAAGGAGAGGGAAAATGAAAGGCTCTTAGGGTTTTAGAGCATCTATAGTGGGCCTGATTTTTATGATATCCATATCATATTAATTAAAACAATCAATATATATTATTATGATTTTTATTAATGTGCCATTTATTTTATTTTAATTATTTGTTTTAATTATAATAAGTAATTTTTAACTATTATAATTTTTATAAAGTCTTTTTATTATATAAACTATGGATTGGTCCATATTGGGGTAAAATGTTTATTAAATGTGTAGTAAAAAAGAAAATTGATATGACATATATGAAAAAATTGATTTGCTCCGTGGGAATAGAAAAAAAAAGGGGGTAGTTTAAATAATAAATTTTGAAGTTTAAAACTTTATTTTATTAAAATTTTATATTCAATGTATGTATATGTAGGACTGTAAATGAATCAAACGTTCATATCAACATATATACAACAATATACATAGATCCATCACGGTTAGCAACCAACATATGTATATATATATATGCACATGTATAACACGGAACCATGGATACATATAATACATACACATATATATGTATACATATAACACATACACATACACATACACATGTTTACATATAACACATAAACATGAGAAAATAAAATTCCTTCACTAATCCGTCACTAATTAGCGACGACGGACCTATGGAATCCGTTACTAATTAGCGACACATTAGCGGCGAATTTTTTTATTTTTTTATGTTTATGTGTTACATGTACATGTGTATGTGTATGTTTTATATATCTCCTTTATAGTCCAATATGACTTATTAAGGTACAATAAAAACACACACACACACACACTATCTATACATTCACATATATACAACACATATATATACATCATATGCGATTACCAAACAACACACACATTTTCTATACATTCACATATACACATTCGTATCAACATATATACAACAATATACATAGATCCAATACGGTTAGCAACCAACACATGTATACATACATATATATATACACACACACATGTAACACATACACATGTGTGCATATAACACATAAACATTAGAAAATACGAAAAATAAAAAAATTTGTCACTAATCCATCAATAATTAACGACGGATTAGTGACAGACACATGAAATCCGTCATTAATTAAAGTTTTAATATAATATTGGTTTGATTGAATTTTGTACTCTCATCCAAAAAATAGACCGATATATATATCTATGCATTCGAGCACATTACATGTTAGTATTTATGCAAACCTCAATGAGAATACAAAATCAGTGAGAGAGGAACTGAGTAGAGGGAGACCATAACAGCGTTGTGAGAATACAAACCCTGATTTTGTATTAGACCTTCATGATATTGGCCTTCTTGGGCTTACAAAATGCATTAGGCCTTTATGATTGTGAGCGGCTCTTAATGAAATGTATTGGGTTTCTATGGGTTACAGTGGCTCTTAATGAACTATTGAGCATTTATAGCCCAATAGACCCCTTTAAAGCCCGATAGATCAATTAAGGTCCAATTAAACTCTTTAAAGCCCAATAGAACCCTTTAAAGTCTGATAGATCCATTAAGGCCCAATGAAACCCTTTAAAAGTCAATAGAACCGATTAAAACCCAACAAAATATATTAAAGCCCAATAAATGCTTTAGAGTCCAATAGAACCGCTTAAAGCCCAATCGACGCTTTAAAGTCCAATAGAACCGCTTAAAGCCCAATCGATGCTTTAAAGTCCAATAGAACCGCTTAGAGTCCAATAGAATTGATTAAAACCCAATAACACATTAAGATACTTTATGGCTTATTAGGACCTACTAACACCAATTGTGACTTTTTACCTAGCTATATGTACACGGTTACCAAACAACACAACTATATGTATACATACATACATATATATATATATATATATATATATATATATATATATATATATAAGATTACGAAGTAACACACACATTAACTATATATATTTTTCACATATACACATGATATCAACATATATACATGATATATATAACAATATACATAGATCTATCGCAGTTAACAACCAACACATGTATATATATATATATATATATATATATATATATATATATATAAGATTACGAAGTAACACACACATTAACTATATATATTTTTCACATATACACATGATATCAACATATATACATGATATATATAACAATATACATAGATCTATCGCAGTTAACAACCAACACATGTATATATATATATATATGTATACGGACCCACGAATACATATAACACTTGCACATATGTACATATAACACATAAACATGAGAAACAAGAAAAAATAAAAATTTCGTCACTAATTAGCGACGGACACGTGTATTTTCATTTGTATTTATGTTTTATATGAAAATACACGTGTCCGTCGCTAATCCGTCCCTAATTAGTGACGGAATTTATATTTTATTTTTAAATATTTTTTAAATACATTCTGTCACTAATTAGCAACGGATTAGTGAGGGACGCATGGATTTTATTTTTTATTTATTTTTCAAAAGAAAATATATGGGTTCGTTGTTAATCCGTCACTAATTAGTGACGGATTAGTGACAAATATTTTTAGTATATTTTTTATTATTTTTTAAATACATTCCGTCACTAATCCGCCACTAATTAGCGACGGATTTATCTTCGTCACTAATCTGTCTCTAATTAGTGACGGGTTAGTGACGGATTGTGTTTGTGGTTGTTCCGTTACTGATCCGTCACTAATTAGTGACGGAATTTTTTGTCACTAATTAGTGACGGAATTTTTCGTCACTGGTTTTCATCACTGATACCTCTTTTTCTAGTAGTGAAATTATATATAACCAATTTTTTTCAAAATTTTATAGTTTTAATAAATTATAATACAAGTTCTATAAACCATAAAAATTACATAATTTTCAAAGAAAAATCAAAACATGCATATTTTTCAAGATTTTTTAAATAAATGTACTATTTAAAGTGTATTTCAATCTAATTTTTAAAACTCATTATTATAAAAATATGCATAATATTTTTGTGTAAAAATGATTTAGAAAAAATAAGAAACGAGATAGAAGCGGGATCCAATTTAGGATCAGGATCAAGACTGTTACCGGGCTTTGCATAATTCCTAGGATTTTGTCAATTGCCTTCTCTCATAGATTCCCTTCACCAAGTCATCGCCAACAATCCGCTCTTATCGTGAGGACCGATTTGAGGCGTCTCTATTATAATTTACTAAATACGCAACTTTACTCTTAATCAGGAAGCGTAAAATAATAAAGAGTTTCTTTGGAAAGGAGGCGGCACTCCTGGCAATATATAGATAAAAAGAAAATGTACACCTAAATGGGGAGGGACTCCCTCCCAACAAGGAACTCCATCCACAATAGAGGACAGGCCCAAAACGGGATGGAGAACCCAACTAGAAACGTATCAAAAATCTCTAACAAACCATACCATAAAGTTAAGAGCCAAAACAAACATAAAGAAAGCGAAGCTACAAGCATAGCAAACAAAATAAAATAAACGCCACTACAAGACCCGAGCACGGCCGCAACAAAAGAGGCAAAATCAAACGAGCTCCACTCCATGAATCAAGTCGGTTGTCGGCGGTCACCATCACGCCGAACCGTAGGCACACGAACCGCAAGACCAGAAATACGCAAGTACACCACCTTGACACCTTCTTTATATCCGCAACCAACTATTGAGCAGTCCTCTTTTTGTTCGAAAACAGCCTATTGTTCCTTTCCTGCCACAAAAATAAATAGTCGCTGCAAAAATAAGTTTGGTGCGTAGTTCCCCCGGATGCCATCGCCTATGAGATATCTCCTCAAGGATCTCGTCCCACACATTTGGAAGAGAAGTAGTGTTCATTTCAGCTTTAACCTCCCTTCAAACAGAAGACGAAAACATGCAATCAAACAATAAATGGTTATGTGAATCCATACATTGGTTACATAAACTACAACTCATAACATCGTCCCTCCATCGTTGCATTCGGTCTTGGGTGGGCAATCTCATACGAAACGCTAACCATAAACAGAAAGAATGCTTTGGAATATGCTTTGAGAACCAACAAAGATTATGCCACGAAACCTCCTGATACGGCCCATCAAGAGACTTCCAAACCTCCGAAACCATGAATCGCACCGGTTGATTATGCCGATTAAGCCACATGATCTGATCACGAACATCATTATAATTAGGAGGAATAAGTGAAGAAGCTAAACCCAGACATTGTTGCAACCAATCCGGCGGCCAGCCTTGGAAAGAACTCACCACCTCCGAAACCGTGGTTGTTTTCATTAAACCCCCTGCATGAATAAGACGATAAGAAAATAATAATAAAGAGTTGATGGCATGGAAAGCATAAAATAATAAAGAGTTGATGACATGGAGGGTGAGAGGGAGAGAATGTTTACCTCTATCATCAAAGGTGGAAATTGTAATTCATATAATTAAATTATTATAGTTACATAATTTTTAGAGTAAATTACAAGATTGGTCATGTGGTTTACACAAAATTACACTGTGCGTCCCTAATTTAAAAAAATTATGGAAAATGTCCTTATGGTTTACATTTTTACACGCTTTTGGTCCCTATGTCTTAACACCGTTAAAAAGTTCTGTTAGTTGGGTTAATTTGAAGGACAATTTAGTCATTTCATATTATTTTTCTTTTCAATTAAAATTATAACGACCAAAAATTAATTTATTAATATATGACCCCACCTCTTTCTATTGTTATCTATTAATACACACAAACATTATACATGTATATACACACAATATATATACACAGTGTGCTATAATATTAAATTATATTATATTTTCCTTTTGATGATACACGTGATTATTGAGGTAATATGAAAATTACCATATTACCCAAGTTCTTGCTCCCTATAAATACATCCCTTGGCCTCTTCATTTCAAACACACAAAACACATACGGTTCAGTTAGCTTTCATTCGTTAGAACACCCACAAATACTCTCCCTAGTATAATTCGATATACTTAGTGTGTGTGAGGTTGAGAGTGTCTTTAATATCCGGTGGTGTTCGTGAAGCTTCGTTTGTTGATCGTGGATCTTAAGATCCTTGTTAAGCACTTGTAATCTCCTTGGTTGGTAATAAACACGTGCTCTCTCTTTCTCTTTGGTGGACGTACACTATCACATCGATAGTGGAACCACGTTAAATCCCGGTGTTATTGGTTGTGATATTGCCATATATATATATATATCGTCGATATATACACTTATATATATCTTGCTATATATATATATATATATATATATATAGATACTAACGTTTTCATCGTTTTTATCTATCTATCTATCTATCTATATATATATATATATATATATATATATATATATATATATATATTGTGTGGGTTTAATTTTCTACATTAGAGAATTATTGTGTAACATCTAGATTATTGTTATCCGCATTTGTTGTTGGGTTTATTGTGCACTTGGATTTCTACTCGTTTTGGGACCTTATAAATCATTTGTGAGCTTCTCGTTATTTGGCACGATAAATTTTTCCTAACAATTGGTATAAGAGCATCGAATCTAGATTTGGGTTTGTGTAGAAAATATACATAAACAAGTTTACACATTTTGTTTTCTCTATGGCTGAAGTAGAAACCCCATTTGGAGTCGGTCCTTCTAACCAGTTCCAAAAACCGTACCAAAAAGGTACCTTTAATTTGTCTGGGGCTGGGATTCGTATACAGACTTGGAATGGGGACGGTGACTTTGGTAAATGGCAGTTCACAACATCTGCGGCACTTAGGAAAAATTGAGTCCATCCCGTAGTATTTGCTAAAGACGAGTTAGACCCCAATATGTCTGACCTTAAGGTTAAAGAAATGGAAGCATGGGCATTTACTACTTTGCAGATGGCTATGAAAGATAATGTTATATCTGAGATTGTATCTGAAAAGATAGATGCGGGTATTTGGAGCAAGCTTGAGAACTTATATCTCAAGAAAACTTTGACCAACAGATTGTTACTAATACGGTCGTGTCTCTTCTTCAAAATGAAGGAAGGCACAACAATTAAGGCGAACATGACCGAATTTGAAGACATCATCATGAAGTTGAAGGCAACGGATGCGCTTCTTGCAAAAGATGAAGAAGCGCTTGTTATGATCCTGTTGTATTCACTTCCCGAGAAATATTCCCAATTCACTAACAGTTTTATTTATGGAAGAGAAATTCTTTCTTTGTCTGATGTGAAAACATGAATGATTTCTGAAGATCAAAGAATTCAGATGCAAATCGGTAACAATCACAGAGAAAATAATTACAGTCAAGGTCTATTTGCTGACAGAGGCCGAGACGATCAGCAGTCTTCAAGAGGAAGAAACTGTGGGCACTCTCCGTCTCGCCGACCTGGTTCTCGGGGGAAATCAAAGACGCGTGGCAACGTAATTATTGCCACAAGCCAGGTCATTGGGTTAAGGACTGTTCGAGTCTTAATAGCAAACACAATGCGGACACCTCAGCCGTTGCAGCCGAAAAGGAGCAAGATGGCTTCTCTGCCACAGTTACACCACCGCAAGGTGACAAGCGATGGGTGTTAGATACCGGTGCATCTTTCCACATGACACCATTTCGGGACTGTTTCTCTACCTTCGAAAAAGTTGAAGGTAACAGTATTTACATGGGAAACAGTACTTTGTGCGTCACTCAGGGTATCGGTACTGTACGGATTAAGATGTTCGATGGGTGTATTCGGACATTGAATAATGTCAAATTTTTTCCATCCATGACTCGTTCCTTGATCTCTGTTGGGATTGAAGACTCGTTCCTGCAACACAATAAAACCAACCCCTGTCCGTTTTTTCCATTTTGTATGTTTCTCCGCCAGTGTGTTTGTGTGTATGCTTAAGAGAGAGAAATCTCCGACTGTGGTACCGTTCTCACCTGGCCACCTCATCACACACATAGTACACGGACAAAACACCGAGAGAACTCGGGAGTTGGGTATTCACCGTAGACACAACAATGGGTGGTGTTGTGTGTTCATGCGACGGTGACTATTGCCAAATAAGCTGCCGAAAGCATGTCGAAGAGCAGCAAAGAAATGAGGGTGGGGGTCTCGGGGAAGGTGGTAAGAACACGTGAGAACTAATCTTCTGGTTTACATTATTTTTTATTTTTTATTTTTTATTTTTTAGATGAAAAATAAAAATAAGTAAAATAGGTATGGTTGAGAGTGATTTTCCTTTCCAACTGCACCACATCAACTTCATCGGTTTAGATCATAGGAAACAAAATACTGCGTTTTCTGTGAATTAGAGTAGTAAATCACAAAGAAGAAACGCGTTCAACCTCACTGATAAACATACGGGCTTCGATTGAAAAAAAACCAAAACCCAAGGTAGAAGGTGGGGATGGATGAGACCGATCATTTTTTTGGTCGGCTTAAATCTGCTTTGTCATGATTATCGATCTCCATAAAAAGCTTTGAAGGTGGGTCTCGGTGTTAGCCGGAGATAAAGGTAGGTTTCCTTGATGGCCGGAGTTGGAGGCAAAACAGAGTATTGGTCGTGGCCTATGGGGGTCATCGACGGAGGTTGGGTTTCATCTTCATAGGAGAAGAAATGATCAATGTTGGAAGATGAAGACAGGGTGGTGGCGTGGAGCTTCATCTGTGTGGGTAAATATACATGTTGTGTTTATACATGATATACATATATAGGGTTGTGTTCAAATGAAAACTCATTTTTCATTGTGCACACGAGGACAAATTACAGGCATTGATCAAACTAATCAATGGTTAAAACAAAATAAGATTAATTGAGAAGTGATTAGGGACAAAGATGGAAATTTGAATCAGCGCCTACATTATTTGACTTTTTATTTTCTTTTTTAATGAAAAAACTTTTACCCCCTTAATCTTTAAAATAAATTCTTAAAAATTATTAATATTTAAATCTAACAAATTACATCCAAAAAACGAGAATTTCGTGCTCTTCGATGTGACATCCATCTCGATATAGTTTTTTTTTTTTAAGTTTTAACCGTTTTTTACGTGAAATGCTATTTATGTGATATATTCATTATGATTATGTATGCATGTCTCCGGTGTCCACATTCAGTATGGATAACAAAGGTGAACGTTCATTCACTATTAATGATAATTAATACAGTATTCAATATGAATAATACAGTATTCAGGATAAATAATACGGTATTCAGGATGAATAATACAACATTCAGGATGAATAATACATGAGTTCATGACTCATGTGTTATTCATCATGAATCGTGTATTATTCACTCTAAATGTTGTATTATTCATCCTAAATGATACATTATTCATGATGAATAATACATGAATGACCCGTGAAGGTGTGGACACATGATGCACTCTCTTTTGTTCCCCGATTCACAACCAAAACTTACTTTTATTCATTATGAATATGTATGCACATACCCGGGTGTCCACATTCAGTATTAATAACAAGTGTGAACGTTCATTCACTATTCATGATGATTAATACAATATCCAGAATGAATAATACAATACGAATTCATGAATCGTGTATTATTCATCTTAAATGTTGTATTATTCATTCTGAATGATACATTATTCATGATGAATAATACATGAATGACCCGTGAAGGTGTGGAGAGTGGCACACTCTCTTTTGTCCCCGATTCACAACCGAAACTCGATGGGTTCTCGATTCGTCTCGATGGGTGTTGGGTTACGGTGATGAATAATGTGATGTCTTATGACGTTGAAGAAAGTGTCGAAAAAGGTGGTGTTGATTTACGGACTTACGGTGTCTAGGTGTTGTACACACTTGAACTTACATAAATATTCATAATGAATATAACACATATATAGCATTTCACATAAAAACGGTTAAAACAAAAAAACTATACCGAGATGGATGTCATATCGAAGAGCACGAAATTCTCGTTTTTTTTATGTAACTTGTTTGATTAAAATACTAGTAATTTTTAAGACAATTTATTTTAAATTTTAAGAGGTAAACGTTTTTTAATTAAAAAAGAAAATAAAAAGACATATGGTAGGCGTGAGATTGAAATCGTCTTCATTTTTTACCCCTAATCACCTTAATTAATAATTTTAATTAAAAACTCTATTTAATACGAGTGTTAGATCAACAGAGATGGAAGAGCCAAGATTCGTCCTCATGTGCACGATGAGAAATGAGTTTCATTTAAACTTTCCCATATATATATTATGAAAAGAGGTGATGTATACGTGTGTGGATCTTGTATACATATGTGTGTGTCTGTTTTTTAATAGAAAATAACTAAATTATAAAATGACCAAGTTACCCTCCTAATAAATCTAGTTAACAGATTTATGTTAACGGAGTTAGGACGGAGGGACCAAAGACGTGTGAAAATGTAAACCACAAGGACATTTTCCATAATTATTTTGATTTAGGGACGGACAGGCACATTGCAATTTTATAAACCACGGGGACCAATCATGTAATTTACTCTAAATTTTATTGTGAACATTTATTTTAGAACAAAATAAGTGGGTTGGATTCGGATGAGAAGTTGTGTTTAACGTGAAAAGCGTGATAAGTGGTTATCAACCGTTGGATGAGAAATGGATGCACCGAGATAAAGATGCATCGAGATGCAAGGGATCAATTCACTTCTAAGGCGCGATTTATGGAGGACATTTGATAAAAAGTGATATAACGGTTCAAATCCACTTCTCACGCTTCTCATATTAACCTCAACTTCTGAGATGATCATTCGCCCAAAATGAGTAATATAGTTACGAACTTGAGTTTTATAATTGTAATCCAGACACAATCTGAACCTTTTGCATTCGTTTTGTACATATGGTCTCTATTTACATGTCACGTACAGCACTTAAGTACACGTATATGTATATGTATATGCATATGTATCGACTATTGAGATGTGATACAGCAACAGAAACATAATCAATTAATTAGTTTTACAAACCAGGAGGTTTGAGCAATGGAAAGGAACCAAGGATTCCTTCCACATCAACCGGAATGTTTAGGGCACGATTGATGATTTCTGGCGTATATGTCCGCCCTTCCCAGCTGTTGAACCATGGTCCACCCCCAACTTCGACAGCTGCCATATTACTCGTTGCATCCAAGATAAGCTATACACCAATCCAATGAAAACAAAACAAAGTGTTATTAATTGTAAATATGATTGCATGTTGCATCAACAAAAAGACCCAACTCATTAAAAGCCACACTAGGCTGCAGCCTGAGCTGAGCCGAGCCGAGCCACATCATGACTTAATGATTGAAGCTCGGCTCTGAATTAACCAAAATTAGCTGCCATATTGTAGATTTTAAAGAGGATTTCTTTCTAACTTTGTAAATTCCTATGTTCTTTATTCCTTTTTTTGCATCTTTACTGTGTGTTTAATGAATTCTTAACCTAACAGGATCATGTATGTCTAATTTATATTACTCTTGATTCACACTAATATCTATCCTGGCATTAAATCTAGTAATATTTAGAGTAAATTACATTTTTAGTCCCTGTGGTTTGTTGAAAATTTCATCCTTATTGTTTTCAAATTGCGATTTTCATTCCTATGGTTTTTAGTTCATCACCTTTTTCGTCCTTATGATTTAAAGTTTATTGCTATTTTCATCCGTATGGTTTACAATTTGTTTTTATTTTAGTCCTTCATACTTAAAAGTAGTGTTTTGGACTCAGGGACGAAAATAGAAATGAATTGCAAACCATAGGGACGAAAAACAAAATTTTGAAACCACAGGGACGAAATCCACAATTTTTAGCAAACCATAGGGACGAAAAACGTAATTCTCTCTAATATTTATTAGCCAAGAATTTAGACCATGAGGATTAAGATTAATAATAGTGAAAACACACCTTCCCTTTGCTGCCATCAGATCCTTTTTGCCAAAGTTTTAATGTTAAATCAGCAAAGCATGTATCTTTGCAAGCTGGTGCGAGGCCAGCTTCTGTAGTTGGAGCTCGCAGTGTGGTACCTGGGTCGTTGGTTGAAGCCTCTACCTCTATCTGTTCATACAAAATCCATCATTTTCCTCTTTCTTTCTTTAGAGTGTAGGGTTGGGTTTCGGCGAGAAGTTAAGGCTAATGTGAGAAGTGGTTATCAACCGTTGGATGAGAAATGGACACACGTCAGGATGAGATGCACCGGATCAATTCCCTTCTAAGGCACAATTCATGGGAGGGTATTTGATTAAAAGTGATCAACGGTTCATATCCACTTCTCATGCCTCTCACCTTAACCTCAACTTCTCACACGATCCTTAACCTATCATTTGATTCATAATCACCTTATGTGTTCCATTATCTCCAGTTATATGCCAGTAACCCCACTGAGCAACTTCCCACTCAACAACTCCATTCCAAGGAACAAATTCATACAACTCTCCTCCAAAGTGAACTCCAACCTGAAAGAGTAATAAGTAATAAGGATTCATCATCACATGTGAAGCTATGAGCCTAAGACTCAACAACAGAATGATATAATAGAAATTTGATTCATCATCACATGTGAAACTATAAGCCTATGACTCAACAACAGAATGATATAATAGAAATTTGATTCATCATCACCTTATGGTTTCATGGATCTCAATATATTTGCTGTAAATGCAGATATGTTTTTTATAAGAACCCCTTGTCTCAAGGAAAGGTCCACTTTGTAGTTTAGACTTTAGACGGGATTTAATGCCAATGTTCTGGACCATTTTATTCTTGATTAAATACAAACTAACAAAATGACCATACCCAAACTTTATGAAAGGGTAAGGGGTTGTTTACTTAAGCTTAATGAGCATAATGGTTTGTACGTCTTATTCACTCAGCCATACATGAGTGTTTATTTTATGGCTTAATCGTTAAGCCATTAAGTTAAAATGGCTATATGAAATAAGCCATGACACCTCACTTGTCCCCATTAAGTCATCCTAAACAAATCCATACCAGAAAGACCATGAAATAATCCAATCCTCTCTCTTTTGCCTCCCTCAAACCTATTGGTCTCCCGTCCGTCAAACAGACAGATTTATCCAGACAAGCAAATTAACCTCATACCAGCGCAGCATTCTCAAATGTTTCATTTAATCCAGGCAATTGCCTTAGTCCACCTCCACAAGTCAAACCAACTTCTCCACTTGCACCTTTAAAGACATTACACTGAACCTGCAGATATAAAATTTGTTAAAAAGATAAAAGAACATGCAAATGATTCTCTTTCACACATGCAAAATATTGATATATGATGCATAAAAGGAGATTGATATTTACCCAAAACCACTTTCTTGGGAAACCTCCACCCCAATTCTTCTCAGAATAAGAAGGGGCATTCTCAAACTCAAATCTTTGTTCACCCCATTCTATCCAACCTGGAAAAAAGCATTCAGAGCCAAAGCAAATGTTTCCAAAATAGATTTACATTTCGCTTTATTTTCCACACACGAATTCCATGAGATCTTAAATTGGAAGTTAGAATCCTGAATGCACCAGTAACGAGATGTTTACCTTTTTTTTCCTATCAGCCCTGTATGGGTTAAGTTGTTTGTCTGGATAAGTATATGTGATTAAGGGACGAGAAACCGAAGGGTTTGAGGGAGGCAGAGAGAGAGAGAGAGTTGGATTATTTCTGATGCATTTCTGGCATTAATTTGTTTGAGGTGGCTTAATGTGGACAAGTGAGGGGCTTGACTTATTCCATATAGCCATTTTGGCTTAATGGCTTAACGATTAATAACACTTGTTTCATATGCATGACCAATAGTTGTGGATTTTCAATGTTTGTGAAGGGAGTCATTACGCATTATAATAGATTTACAAAATATGAGTTAAATAAAAATCACAAGCGTACCGCACAAGGGATTTGACCAATCTCTAAATATATTGAAACAATAGAAAAGAGTAATTATTTTAAAATGAAAATTACAATCCCAAAAAAGTAGCGCTTACGACAATTGTAAAACTAGTAGCAAATAATTTTAGAGTTCCATTATCATTTGTCTTCTTAATAGTTAATAGCACTAACCATATTTCGTAATCCTAATTTTTTTGTTGCACGGAAAGCGCAACCTAGCTAGAACATGTATTACATCATAATATTATTACATGTCTGGCCAAATATCAAATAACACGTGGATCATATTCCATACGTAAAAGTTGATGTGATCAAGGAACAGTTAGATATTTGGAGTTGGCCAGACACGTTGAAACTCTAACACATTAAAGGTATGGCTTGGTTCCAGTGAGAAGTTGAGGTTAACGTGAGAAGCGTGAGAAGTGGCTATCAACCGTTGGATGAGAAATGGACACATTAGGAAGAGATGCACCGAGATAAGATGCACCGGATCAATTCCCTTCTAAGCCGCAATTCATGGGAGGGCATTTGATTAAAAGGGATCAACGGTTCAGATCCACTTCTCACATTAACCTCAACTTCTCACACGATCCTTCACCTTAAAGGTATAACTTAGTCAATCAGGTTGTAGCGCAGTGGTTGATCGCCCTGGGTGATGTGGTGGAATATCCCATCTACCCAGGGTTCGATTCCAGGCGTCCTCAACATTGATAAGACATCTTTAAGTTTCAAAATTGCCAGGGATTAGTCCGGGCTGTGCCTGGGATACCCTTTCCAAAAAAGGTATAACATATGAGAACAGAAGGCTTCTAATTAAAGATAATGAGATTAGGAATTCATAGTGAATTTGTCTGCCTAAGATCTGGATTAGTTGTTCATCAGCAGGCTGTTCATGCAAGTTTTCTGGTGTGAAATGAAGTTGTTTGTCCATTCCTGTTGTCCTTGCTGCTTATGTTTCCTTTTCTTGGGTTATGGGGTCGCTTTTATTAAAAACACAGAATTCCTTGACAACTGCAGTCTTGAATTTCTTGGTTGTTTCGCCAAGATAAGATTGAAACATTCTCTCTATAGTTGCGAGCCTAAGACAATTAAGCTCTTAATACTACTTTGTTGGGTGGGCGGAGCCGGGATTTAAGTACAGGGGGAGCACCGATAGGAATTGTCTTCCCTATCGCTTCTTTGTCGCCTCCTTTTGTCCCCATACGTGATCGTGATCATTGTTATCAGGGATACTATTGTCATTTTGGTTAATTTACAACTAAACTAAACAATGATTACAACTTTCTAGGCATCTTTGATATATATATATATATATATATATATATATTAAAGTTTCGGGTTTGTGTGAATAAGTCAAATATGAGTTTTGGGTGGAAATGATACTAAACTTTTGGGTTTGTGTGAATAAATCAAATGGCTTCCATATTTAAGTAAACAACTTATTTGTTGATTCATGAAGCTATCAGTTTACTAAGCAATCTCTGCATCTAGTGAAAACTTAATTGAAACTAAACCAAGTCGAAAATGGTGTTGAATATGTTGACAATATCATTTTCATTTTGCTTTTAGTTCAATCTTGGACGTACGACCACGGTCCTGACCTTACCAACACCTTGGGTGTACATTTTGTTCTCACATGCAGCCACCCTAATCCATTTACACCATTTTGTAGGATTCACTCAACCTAATGGCGTCGTAACAGCCCGTAAAACCAATTGTTATCTCGTCATCACCGTCCATGGTAAGTTGTCTACGCACGACGGCTCTGGCATCCACGGAAACCTATCAACCGACTCCGATTGATTAAAATAACGATCAAGATTTATACACAAGAGGTTTGCTTAAATCGTCTTCAACTGTTCAGCAGCCATTTTCCGCATGGCTCTCTCTCATTCGTCTATATTTCTTTCAATTCTCACCACATCATCTTCTTTGGCTAAAATAAGTTACCAGCCCCTAATTATAGGAATCAAACCATGTAACTCAAGGCCTTTTACCTTCCATTTGGTAAGACCTGATTTCACCTGTATGGTTGGGATCTCTCTGGCTCCAACGTGGCTCCGCCACTGGTTGGATAATCTTGGTATTCTGGAAGCTATGTTGTTACAGCTTAAAAGTCAGGACCGATATTTGAAATAGTTGATATATCGGTATTCGGTTCAAATAATATTTCTTAAAATTATATATAATATACAATATAATATATATGTATGCATCCATAAACATATCATATGCATTAATTAAAAATATAGTTTCAACATCAAAACATCAACTTAAACAAGTTTCACAAAACAAAATAGGAAAAGTGTTCATAAACGAGCTAATCGCAAGCAATAGGTTCGATGGCTGTGAGGAAGGCGTCGACCAATAGGTAGAACCGTAGAAGAGAACGATGGAAAAATGGAAGCCTAACTTAGACTAGTTGACTATCATTAAAAAAAGCCCAAGTAAATATATAAAAGCCCAATAATAATTAAAAAAAAATCCCAAAAAAACCCATCTCCAAAATATCGGTATATCAGACCGATATTTTTGTCAAAAAAATCGCTGCAATATCGAAAAATATCACAAATACTATCGGAGCCGATATTTTACCACCGATATTTCCTCCAGGTCCAATATCCGATATACGATATATCCAGGTTTCCGATATCCGATATTAACTGCATAGCCTGGAAGGATGGTAAAGTTGGGACAGTTGACCTTACATATTCAGCCTAATGAGAAATAATTCAACTTCCTTTGAAGGTTTCGAGCATCTAAAGAACAAGCTACTCCACGTGCTTCTGTTCCACAGTCAAGTAATGCATTGGCTTCTTACACAAATACTTTAGATAACTCATGATTCAAATATCAACCTTTTGAATGTTCTACACATACCTAGCCTCCCCTTCCTTGATAGCAAACTATCTATATACAAAATAACTAAATAAATGAATTGCTACGTAACCTTTTCTCTAATCCTCATGTCTTTCGGTAGATAGGGACTTCTTAGACATAGTGCTATAGACTTTGAGGTATTACAAAGTCAAATATACGAATCAATAGATACTTGGTATCGTTTTAAAAGGCGGAATCGGAACTCGAGGCGTTTTCCTTCCACGCCCTGAAGAACATAAAATTCATAAATATTAATAATAAGCAGAACATAATTCCATACCAAATTTTAAACATCATAAATTCATAAAATTACTAGTTACAAGTCTAAAGCCTTAGAAAATACATTATACATATAGTTATTATAGTGATATGAAACATATACTTGATTGAAATATATATAATATAATACATTATACATAAACTAAAAATATGGACAAAATTTAGAAACAAAAAATTACTTTTGGGTTGGTCTTTGATAGACACTTGATTCCTCTTGAGAAGAATATTTTCTTGAGAGAGGAAGAAGTAAGAAATGGAGAAGGAAAAAAAAGGGTCTTGGAGAGGGATTCTCAATGCTTAGAGGAGAAGAAAGTAGGAGGAGAAGAGGGTAAGAATGGAAATGTCTGGTTTATCTTTTGATTAGGAAGACATAAAGGACATCCTAAAAAGGTTTTTTTGTACTTTTAAATATTAAAAGTACAATTACCTTTTACTTTGAGTGTTTGACTTTAGTCACTTTACTTCGAAAAAAAAGTAAAGAATTCAACTCACCATGCTTTCATCGTTCAAGGTAGCATCAACTGAAGTGTGCGCCTCAGAAACGCCTCATGCCTCAAAGCGTCCAGGGACCACGCCGCCTCATGAACGGTTTTGGACCGCCTCACCTCAAGGCGTATCCCTCGAACGTTCTTGAAAACCATTGGAGTTAGATCATTACATGTTACTTAGATGTGCATATAACAAGATATGCCATTAGTGTAAAAGCTTATTGATGTGGATTATCATTTTATTCATGATAACATTGGTCGGTACTTCTCATGAACCTCCTATTGAGTTGGTTCAAGTGACTTCACACATTAGGTAGACCATATGTTGATGAAGCCTTTCTAGAAGGTCGAAAATATTTGTGGCAAGTTGGGATGTAAAATATAAATGCTCCAACTTCAGAAGTGTTAATGATATAGAACAAACTTGGAATTTTCTTCATATGCTTGCTACCTTATACTTGACCATTTCCACTATAATTAATAACGTATCACGTATATATGTTCTACGAGTAGCTTTTTCAAAAGCAACAATTAGCCAAAACAAACAAATAGATTGGAAAGATAAGTGATTATTAAAATGGGTTGGGTTCCGGTGAGAAGTTAAGGTTAACGTGAGAAGTGGTTATCAACCGTTGGATGAGAAATGGATACACATTAGGATGAGAAATGGATACATATTAGGATGAGATGCACCGGATCAATTCCCTTCTAAGCCGCAATTCATGGGAGGGCATTTGATTAAAAGTGATCAACGATTCACATCCACTTCTCACGCTTCTCACGTTAACCTCAACTTCTCACACGATCCTTTGCCATATAAATCAAGGGTTTGGTTCCAGTTAGAAGTTGAGGTTAGCGTGAGAAGTGGCTATCAACCGATGGAAGAGAAATGAATGCACATTGGGATAAGATGCACCGATATGCATCGGATCAATTCTCTTCTATGCCGCAATTCATGGGAGGGCATTTGATTAAAAGTGATCAGTTCACATCCACTTCCCACGTTAACCTCAACTTCTCACACGACCCTTCGCCTTATTAGAATTTAGATAAAATAAGATATGAATATTCAACCAAGGAAAAAGGCAAAAAAGAAAAAGTTTTGCCTGTTGAGAGTCCACCAGCCATGCATATTTGCCAATGAGGTTCAAATACAGGAAAAGCAGCAAGCCAACCGGCTGTCGACTTCTGTCTAGACGCCGCATCGCCCCACCCATAAACAGGACGTGTACTGTACTCCCAACGTGCAGTCTTTACAGTTTTGGCATAATTTGTCCTGAAGTTAATTGTTAAAGGTTATGTATAATCCAGCTATATCTCTGAAAAAAAAATTATCCACATGTAATTGTTGTGAGCTGATTACACTGAACAAAAAACAACACACTGGAAGGAATTGTTATTTAATGAGAAAGGCTAAAAAGTGAACAGGGGGGAAATCTGCAATGGCTGAATGGTTAACCATTAACAGGGTAAAAGGCTATGGCAGTTCGAGAGGCCATTCTCTCCAAGGAATTACAATATAAATCTCTGCATGAAAACTAATACTCCCCACACCCCTTGCTATATACTAGCTTTATTGAATAAAAACCCCAAAATTCCCTTAACAAACTTACTCCGTGTAACAGACTTACTCACAGCTCTTTCCTCCCATTAAAGTGGTCCCCAACTCATTCACTTGTAGTGGTCCCCCACGTTTCCTCCTCCTACTATACGTAAACTGAATTGGCACATGTCTAACATTACCCGCTCCCCAAAGAGCCACCTTGTCCTCAAGGTGAAAATCAGGGAACAAGTGACACATAGTGGTGAAGTCCTCCCACGTAGCTTCTGATTCTGGCAAGTCCTTCCACTTCAACAAGACTTCAAGGTGCTGTCCGTTTCCCGTGTTACCCGAACGAACATCCAACAATCCTTCGGGTGTGACTTCTAACTCCAAATCTCCTGACAATTGGGGAGGCAAAGAAGATGACACGTTTCGTTCCCCTACGGCTTTCTTCAGCTGTGAAACGTGAAAAAAGGGGTGGATACGGGCAGTGTCTGGAAACTGTAGCTTATAGGCTACCTTGCCGATTCGCTCGAGTATCCGAAATGGCCCATAATAGCGTGACGCTAACTTCTGGAAGGGTCTTTTGGCCATAGATCTCTGCCTATACGGCTGGAGCTTGAGATACACTCTCTCCCCTACTTGGAACTCCACATCCCGTCGTGACTTGTCTGCCATCTGTTTCATCACCTGCTGAGCTCGAAGCAGGTGAGCACGTAATTCATCGAGTACAGCGTCTCTGTCCAACAACTGCTCCTCGAGAGAAGGCACCCCGGTGCTTCCCGGTAGGGTTCGCACCAGTTTGGGAGGATCTCGACCATACAATGCCTTGAAAGGCGTACATTTTGATGAGGAATGGTAAGACGTGTTATGCCAAAACTCCGCCCACGGTAAGTAGTTCACCCATTTTCGAGGATTTCCATTAATGAAACATCGTAAATACGTTTCGACCGTTTTATTAACAATCTCCGACTGCCCGTCCGTTTGCGGGTGATATGCCGTGCTCCGTAAGAGTGTGGTTCCTTGGAGTCGGAACAACTCCTTCCAAAAGATGCTCAAGAAGATCTTATCCCGGTCCGAGACAATAGTCGCCGGGAACCCATGAAGTCGGACAATTTCCTTGATGAATATCGCAGCCACCATGGATGCCGTAAACGGGTGTTTTAACGCCAAGAAATGCGTGTATTTAGTCAGTCGGTCCACCACCACTAACACCATGTCAAATCCGTTTGACCGAGGCAACCCTTCGATGAAATCCATGGTGACGTCTTCCCATACCAAGGAGGGTATCGGTAGTGGCTGAAGGAGTCCCGCTGGATGGGTCGTAAGGGCTTTTTGCTGTTGACACGTAACACAAGCTTGGACGTACTTTTGAACCCCGCGTCGCATACCAACCCAAAACCATTCCGAGGCTAGTCGTTGATACGTTTTTAGCTCTCCCGAGTGTCCCCCCACCGATGAATCGTGGTATTCGTGCAAAAGCTTGGGGATAAACTTGGAGTTATGCGGAATTACTATCCTGCCTTTGTATAACAATCGACCCTGCTCATACGAATAACCCACATGTGTTTTTCCTTCCTCCACAATTTCCCGAGTCAACCGAGTTATAAACATATCGGTCTTTATCTCTTCTGACAAGGCTTCCATATCCAACGACCAGGAAGAGATGATGGCCCCCAATTCAGTTTCTGATACAAATTCCCGTGAAAGAGCATCTGCAACGACATTGGTTGCCGCCGGTTTGTACTGGATTTCGAAGTCAAACCCCAATAGTTTACTCATCCATTTTTGGTAGTCAGTCTAATCCCACTTCTTTCTGCTCCATCAGATACTTCAGACTCCGCTGATCTGTTCGAATGACAAAATGCCGACCAAGCAGATAGCGTCGCCACTTTAAAACAGCCAACACAATGGCCATCAATTCATTTTCATATATTGACTTGAGTCTGTTACGAGCCCCCAAAACTTGACTAAAATAAGCAATGGGGTGGCGGTTTTGAAGGAGTACCGCCCCAACCCCAAATCCCGAAGGATCAGCCTCCACCACGAAGGTTTGAGTGACATCCGGCATTGCAAGCACCAGGGCATTGGTCAAGGCTGCCTTCAATTGTTCAAAAGCTTCGGTAGCCGCAGTCGACCATCCAAAACTGTCCTTCTTTAATTGGTCAGTCAAGGGTGACGCCAAACGAGCATAGGCTGGTATAAATCTTCTATAGTATCCGGACAGCCCTAGGAAACCACGTAACTCTCGTAAATTCTTTGGTGTCGGCCAGTCCTTAACCGCTTTGACCTTGTCCGGGTCAACGGACACCCCATTTTCTGCGATCACGTGCCCCAAATAAGCTACTTCACTCTTTCCGAACTCGCATTTGTTGGGGTTGGCGTAAAACTGGTTTTGTTCCAACTTCTCGAGAACCAAAGTAAGGTGTCCCACATGTTGTTGCGGGTCCTGACTGTATATTAATATGTCATCAAAAAACACTAACACAAATTTCCGAAGATAAGGTCGGAAGATGTCATTCATAATGGATTGGAACGTGGCCGGGGCATTCGTCAAGCCAAACGGCATGATGAGAAATTCATAATGCCCTTCGTGTGTGCCGAAAGCTGTTTTCATTACATCTTCATCCTTAACACGGATTTGATGATAGCCGGATTTTAAATCCAGCTTTGAAAACACCCGGGATCCGTGCAGTTCATCAAGTAACTCGTCAATAACCGGAATGGGGTACTTATCGGGCACCGTCGCCTTGTTTAAGGCTCGATAATCAACACAAAACCGCCATGATCCGTCTTTCTTTTTGATTAGCAGCACCGGGCTGGAGAAAGGGTTGTTCGAGGACCGTATGATTCCCGCTTGCAACATTTCTTGTACCAGCCGCTCGCCGCTCGATTTCTGTCTTTTGGGCATGCGGGTACCGATACGGTCTGACCGATACCGGTTCTACTCCGTCTTTCAAGGTGATAGCATGATCACGGTCCCTCCTCGGAGGTAGTTCATTCGGCCACGTAAACACCCCGCCATGACCTTGGATTGCCTCTTCCAAAAATTTGGGAACAGTAGATAGCGTCTTCGATGGCGCCTCGATTTCCACTTGTGATAATTGTACCACAAATCCCCCCTTTTCTTGTACTATAGTACACAACATGTTTTTCAACGTCACCTTGGATCTATCTAGAGCGGGATCGCCTTTTAGAGTAGCCGGTACTCCATTAACTTGGAATTTCATGATTTGGGTCTTCCAATTAGTCGTAACCGGACCTAATTTCTCCAACCAATGCACCCCTAGTATCAAATCTGAGTTCCCCAATTTCAGGGGCAGATAATCTTCGATAATTTCCAGCCCTTGCAATTGCAGCCTCAACCCTTGGCACTCCCCGTATCCCTTTACGGACTCCCCTGTCCCTAAGGACACTCCAAAATCTTCGGTATTACTGACAGTCACCCCTAATTTCTGTATAATGGCCAATGAGATAAAATTATGGGTGGCTCCAGGATCGATCATCACAATCACCTCGGTTCCAGCAACACGCCTTTTAATTTCAAAGTCTTAGGGTTAGTAATTCCCAATACCGAATTGAGACATATCTCCGTCGTTGGGTTTGCTCTGTCTGCTTCAACTTCAGGCTCTTCCCCTTCTCCCAATTCGTCTTCCTCAGATGTTAACAAAACGCTCAGTTCACGACGTCGACACCGATGGCCCACGTTCCACTTTTCGTCGCATCTGAAACACAGACCCCGTTCGCGTTTCAATTGTAATTCCTTCTCACTCAGCTTTCGTACCTCCCCTCCTGTTTTGTTCACCGCACCATTACCCGTAGCCGTTTGCCCTAGTGGAACCCCACGCTGGTTGGTTGTTACCGCCGGAGATGGATTTGTCCGATTAACAGTTGGTATCGCTTGGAAAGGGGTCAGTCTCGGCGAGTAGCTTCCACCCGAACCGGTGATTGTTGTTGATCGCGACTCAGAACGTCGTCATGTCAAGGAACGTTGCTTCTCTTCCACCCTTAGGGCCAGATCCATAGCATGTTCTAAATTAAGAGGCCC
Organism: Saussurea involucrata; assembly: GCA_033807775.1. Lineage (NCBI taxonomy): Eukaryota > Viridiplantae > Streptophyta > Magnoliopsida > Asterales > Asteraceae > Saussurea > Saussurea involucrata. The sequence continues at coordinate 249,806,101 of CM066321.1, read as the reverse complement.
AATTACTCTAACTTCAGCCCGTATCTCAGTTTTCAGCCCATTAACAAATTGGCCCAAAGCGATTTCCTCTGGTATGTTAGATAAGGGTGCGGCTAATTCTATGAAACTCCTTTCATACTCCATCACCGAACCAATCTGGGTTAACGCCAACCATTGCTCATGTAGCGATCCAAAATTCGAAGGTCGAAATTGTCGAAGGATCATCGCCTTCATCTCTTCCCAACACTTGATTGGGCGACTCCGATGTTCCCACTGGTACCAGAGAAGAGCATCCCCCTCTTGTAGTTGAAACCTTGTCCAAAAGACTAGGGTTTACCCTGATTATTTAGTTTGAATGGTACATATATATGCATATACTTGAGTTCATCTTGGTGTATAAATGTGTTTACATATATATAGAGAGAGAGATATTGGGTATTCATCATGGAATATAGGTGTGTATCTAACTATCTATATAAGTATGTAAACATATTTGCACTTGCTATGGGACTAAAAGTATATGTATATAGACGTGTGTAATTCTATGTGTTTGGCAATATCCGTGTATGGGTACGTATATGGAAGCTTCATAACTAAATGTGTGGGTATCATGTATTAGCTAAGCAATTTATTTAAAGGAGAATGAAATGAGATTTACATGCTATGTATGGTGATATGGGGAGACGGTTATTGTGCCATAACTTGTAGTAATTGATTTATGTCTTCATGATCATGATTTGGGATTTGTTTTCGTCTATCTCCTCGTGCACGAGGATTTAGACCTTTATGGGCTACATGTTCATTTTTGGTTAAGCCGTTGGTGGCTACTAGCGAGTAGGCAATAAGGGACATCCCGTCCTTGAGGTGTAACTCGTCTAGAATGGATAGGCAATATGGTCCCCGAAAGTCCTTGAGGTGTAACTCGACGGAGTAAGCAATAAAGGCAACATTTTTATGGTTTGAGGTTGTGATGTCTTTATGGCATGGGAACTAAGACCGGGACTTGAAGTGCAATCCACAACATCAAAGGTGACCCCACTCACGTGTTCTCGTCACCTAGACGGTAACGGGTCTCCCCCGTATTTAGAGAAATGTCTCTTTTGTTTTATGCTCAGGGTGGATTATTGTGACTCTTGGCAATTGGTAACCTAATATCAAAGTGGAGCCGGTAACCTTACTTTGTGACGTTATTTCTACGTATTGTAAATTATGTCACCTATTAAATCTCTCTAGACTCTCGGTCCAACACTTATGGTATTATACTTTGTGGTTACAGTCCCCACTAGCGGTGCGTCTTTGACGTGTTGTATTTTCCGACCATGCTTAGGAGCTTGGAGGGTCTGGCCTTTTTGGGAATCGAGATGAGAGACTTTTTGGAGATATAGTGACACCCAGATTAATCTAGCTTATTTTAATTCTAGATTAATAGGTTGTTGTGTATTATGTCTCAATACTCATTTATTCTTATATTGTCCAAACTATCCCGTTGTATTTAAGGGTTTTAGTTGGCTTAAAATATGAAGTTTATGTTACCCATTTTCTGGAAAATTTCCTATGTTAAATGTCTAAATTTTAGGGTGTTAGATTAACCTTGAAGCAAACTAGTAGAACAAGGAAAAGCCATTCAAGTATCAAGCATAAATGAGGTCTTAGACACTACAAGGTTAACATCAACATTACAACTTCATATTATTGACAAACGTAAAATAAAAGAAAATTGTAGTTTGTCTATTATAATATATTTTGTAATTTAAAACGGAGAAAAGGGAGGCAAAAGAAATACACCTTCCATCATCTCGGATGAAACCTTGATTCCAAAGTGGAGTAACTTGGAACCCTTCGGACACACTCTGATTAAAAACCTGCATTAAGACCACAACTGCATTAAGACCACAACTACTTGAATTTTGTACATAAACTACAATTAACCTGCGCCGATTTGAGTTCTAGAAGTTTCGTTTCACAGATGCAGATTGTCAATGCTAGATTGCTAGTGGGTTCCCTCATGCAATCCAAAATGTTTCTAGTAGTACGAGCTTGATAGAAAATATGAGCATATAACAGCTAATTAAAATATTAACATATGTTTGCACGCTTGATGGGTTTCCATATTCTCCAATATTTAATTATGGACATTGTCAGGACATTAGAAGTAACAGTTTCTTAGACTTCGGCGGCAAAAAGAATCCTTTAGTAGATGGAACTCTTTTTGAACCTTGATTTTTTTTGCTCTACTAGCTTTAAGGGATAGAGTGTTTAACATGAACATAGAAATCAGAAAATATTGAATGCATTATGCACCTAGAAAAACTATTTATTAAAAGAAGAGGAAATCATGTCAAGAGTCTAACGAACAAGTATAATAAATTCGAGATTAAGCTTTATAAATAAGCATAGATTCATCACACATAAATGGCATGTCACAAACAACTAAGAACTTCCTCTACTTAATCCAAGTTGTGATCAAATATAAAAGTTATTTGATAAAAATCTATAACTTGATTTCATGTTTTACTCCAAATTTCCGTTGCGAAGAAGGGTCCCTCCCTTAACAATCCCTTGGAGAAGCATGACCGAATTTTAGATGAACTCAAGCAACATATGTTATAGGCTCAGCTAATGAAGAAACGACCAAATTGGTCATTGTAAGGATATGCAATTTGTGTAGGGTGTACTTCAAAGAGCTAGCCTATCTCCCAAAAGTAGGCCAATTTTTAGTGCGTTCAAATCCTATTGATTAGTCTTCGATAAACGTTTCTATGGTTTCATAGGGTATGCTGTTCATATCGGCGTTATATCGATGATATATCGGATATCGCACTAACAATTGGAGGTAAAATATCGGCTCTTAATATCGGTCATATTTGCCAATATTGCAGCGATTTTTTGACACAAATATCGGTCTGGTATACCGATATTTTGGAGATGGGCTTTTTCTAATGATTATTAGGAATTTATATATTTACTTGGGCCTTTTTTAATGATAGTCAACTAGTCTAAGTTAGGTTTTCATTTTTCCATCGTTCTCTTCTACCTATCAGTCGACACCTTCGTCGACACCTTCTTCACAGCCATGACTTCTTCTGGTCTGGTCGACTTCTTCTGCTCTGGACTTCTGGTCTACTTGTTTAAGTTGATGTTGAAACTATAATTTTAATTAATGCATATGATATGTTTATGGATGCATACATATATATTCTATATAATTCTAAGAAATATTATATGAACCGATATTTTTGGACCGATATACCACCGATATATCCGTTATTTCAAATATTCGTCCTGGCCGACATTTTGAATTTTGACCATTGTAACAGCATAGTTCATAGGTACTCAAGAAGGTTAAGAGGCTTTTGTAACTTGGATGGTATAACATAGAGAAGAAACATGAAATAGCACAAGTCTAAATCACAAAGGACAAATAACAATAGAATATATGTATCAGCCCAAATCTTATTATTATTTACTCTTTCATGTCTTTATTCTTTACATATACAACCTAAGGAGGTTAAGTGCAAGACATCTAACCGTAATAGCCTAATATTGTGTTGTCAAAATCATGCATATGATTTCCAAAGATGATCAAAGACTTGATAGACCGGATTGGACTGTGTGAGTGCAAGCAAACATGACACTATGGGGGTAAATCATGACACCAGTCATTCGAGGGTTGACATGGCACAATTTGGGGTTGTGGTTTGATACTAGAACTTATACCAAGGAGAGGCAAATTGGTACCAAACATGAATTAAGATATGATATTACCAAGGTGACCTAAAAAAGTCATAGGGGCTGTTTGGTTACCTCTTAATAGTTCCATTAAGAGGAAACCTCTGAATTGTTAAGAGGTGAATCTTGTTTGGCAAAAGAAAAGTCTGCCTCTTAATGGTTCTAAAACCCTCTAAATGATTTTGTATCTTGGGCCTCCCTTAACTATTCAGCGCCCTAATTTCATTCTGAACAATTACCAAACAACCATATTTCATTTTGCACTATATCATAAGAGCCTCTTATTCATTCTGACCACTTAATCATTGTTCACCATGTAGTTTTTCATATAAGGTGATGTTTTTCTCATTTTACTGGCAAGGAACTTTACATAACATATATACAGCCAAAACAACCTATTTAAGAAAGGATTCTAAGAAAGCAAAGTCCTAATTTACTATATCTAACACTCCTCAAGTTCGATAAAAGATGTTAATCATGCCCAACTTGTTACAAATAAAATGTATCAGTGGTTTCGTAACGGTTTCGTGAGGATGTCTGCAAACTTGGTACTCGGTCGATGGATCGATAGAGGCTCCGTCTGGTTCCACAACACGTCTCTGATTAGGTGACAATCAACCTCAATATGTTTGGTCCTCTCATGGAATACTTGATTCTTGGGGATATGAGTAGCTGACGTGTTATCACAATACAGTCTCATCAAGTCATCTATGATTACTCCAAGCTCTCTTAGAAATCTCCTTACCCACGTCATTTTGCATGACACATCTGCCATGGCTTTGTACTTGGATTCGGCACTTGATCGGGAGACAGTATGTTGTTTCTTACTTTTCCAAGAAACTAGATTTCCTCCAACGAATACACAATACCCTGTGGTCGATCTCCTGGAAACGGGACAACCAGCCCCCAATCTGCATCCGAGAAGCCAGATATCCGACCGTCTCCTTCTTCAGTGAATGCACCCACTCGAGTGACCCTGATCCGAATAAAGTATCCCTAAGCCTGGTATGGCCTTGAGATACCTCAAGATGCAAACAGCAGCATCCCAATGACCTGTATAAGGAGCGGACATGAATTTGCTCAAGACACTAACTGAGAATGATATATCTAGTCGAGTAACTGTCAAATAATTTAACTTTCCAACGAGGCTCTTGTATCTCTCTAGATCCTTCATAGGATTTCCATCATCCAGAAGAAGTTTTCCTGTAGCGAGCATCAGAATGCCCACTGTTTTACACCCTAATATACCACACTCGGTCAACATATCAAGAACATATTTCCTTTGAGATAGAATAATCCCTTGTGGAGATCGGGATACTTCTATCCCAAGGAAGTAACGAAGTCGTCCTAGATCCGTAACTTGAAACTGGATGTGTAGATATTGTTTCAACTCTAAAATTTCGGTGCTATCAGCCCCGGTGATAATAATGCCATCTACATAAACCACTAGTATGATTCGTCAACCATCATGGTGTCTAAAGAACACAGAATAATCATGGGAACTGCGACTCATACCGAACTTTTGGAGAACATCTGAAAAACGTCTGAACCATGCTCTAGGGGACTGTTTGAGACCATAGAATGATCATCGAAATCGACATACCTTTGTGGTCTCCTCCTCAATAATAAACCCAAGTGATTGTTCCATGTACACCTCCTCAAGAATGCCATTAAGAAAGGCGTTCTTGACATCCAACTGATGAAGTGGCCAATGATTAATGGCAGCCAAAGCTATACAAATTCGAACAGCCGACATTGGGAAAATGTCTCATCATAGTCAACCCCATAGGCTTGAGAATAACACTTCGCAACTAACCGGGCTTTCAAAGGGTGAAGTTTTACCATGAATACCCACTTACAACCCACTTTGCGCTTGCCACAAAGAAGTTGTTCCAAATCCCAAGTATGATTTTTATGAAGGGCATCCATCTCACATTGCTTTAAACCATCCTGGGTGATTAAGAGCCTCGGTCACATTCCTGGGAACAATATCGCTATAATGGTTGTAGTGTAGGCACATGACTAGGACGTAGAGAGGTGAAAGTAAGCAAGATAATCCTGAATGGGATATCGAGTACGAGTCCCGTGTGCTTTTTCGGAACGCAGTTGGAATATCGGGAAGTGGTGCACCAGGTAGGTCATAAGGCTCAATGTGTGTATCAGGTGGTGGAACAGGAGACTCATCAGAGTCATGATGCACTGGTAAGGATTCTTGGGTCTCATGCATTTGTCTATGGTGTTGTCAGACATACACCTTGGTGAACCGAGTATCAATTAGAGTTGTCTGAATAATGGGATTTGATGCTACTACAGGGAGGCGAAAGATTGGATCAGAAAATTCATAAGGATCAAGAACAAGATTTGCTGACTTTGGAGTACTGCTTTTAGGTTTGACAAAGAATGGACTCGACTCATTGAAAGTGACATCAGCACACGTGAAATATCTGCGAAGGGTTGGACTATAACAGCGATAGCCTTTTTGGACAGGCAAATACCCAAGGAACACACACTTGATAGCACGTGGTGCCAGGTTAGTGTCCCGGACGATGATCATGGACATAAGATACACATCCAAATATTTTAGGAGTCAAAGAAAAAGAAGTGCCTTTAGGAAATATAATGGAGAAATATGTCTTCCCTTTAAGGACAGAAGATGGCATGCGGTTAATCAGATAATTAGCTGTAAGAACCGCATCAGCCCAAAAACTTTGTGGTACATTATAGTGAATCATCATAGTGCGAGCCACATCCAGTAGATGGCGGTTCTTTCGTTCAGCAATGCCATTTTGTTGGGGTGTATATGCACATGAAGATTCATGTACAATACCATGCTCAGATAGGTAACTCGTAAAATCATGAGAGAAATATTCTTTTGCATTATTAGATCGCAATGTTTTAATGGAAACATCAAACTGGGTTCTGATTTAGGCATAAAATTCACGAAATATAGAGAATATTTCACTACGGGATTTAAGTAGATAAACCCAAGTTGCACGATAAAATTCATCTACAAACGTAATAAAATACTTAAAACCATTTGAAGTAATAGGGCACGGTCCACATACATCCGAGTGAACGAGTGCAAACAAGGTGTTGACTTGTCTAGATTTGCTAGGAGGATAGGAACAACGAGTGTGTTTACCCAACTGACCTGACTCACATGTTAACTCATGAACAGATGAAATATCAGGTCTAAGTTGTTTCAGAACAGGCAAAGAAGGGTGACTTAACCGACAATGCACCTTAATACTGGAATCACAAAGATATGTAGCTGGAGATTGCAACATAGACAAACGATAAAGACCTTGAGATTCAACGTTGGTTTGTTCCCAATTCTTGAAACATATAGTGTGTGGGAAAAAAGGTTACAGAACAATTAAGTTTTTTGGTAATTTGGCCAACAGATATTAGACTTTCAGGGAAGGTAGGAACATAAAGAACAAACGATAAGTTTAGGTTTAATAGGTTGCTAGTGGATCCAATGCCCATGATTTGACACGAAGACCCATTAGCAAGTCGAACTAGGTTATGGGGTATATTAGCCTCAAGATTGGATAGGTCTTTATTCCCGGTCATGTGATTTGTGGCTCCAGAATCAATAATCCAAGATGGTGAGTTTGCAGAAAAACTAGATGTGGTACCCGATTGTGTTGCACCAGCACAAAAAGTAGATGAACCTGGCCTTGTGGATGACATGAAATGGTAAATTCATTGGACGATTTTTGCACTTGAACTTTATCTCCCATTTATTAAGTTGTATATTCAGAAGGGTTGGATGTCTCGGGCGTCGTAAAGGAGTTGGATTATAGTTGGTTGTTCAAACGGCGGTTCAACGAGCAACAATGGCCGGCTTTCGGGCAGATTTCGGTGTATACCGGCAATTTTCCACGTATTCCAACAGTTCCGACGTGTTCTGGCAGATTAAGACGTAAACCGGGCAGGTTCCGGAAGATTCCAGCAGGTTCAGAAGTGTTCTCGCTTGTCTCAGCAAGTTCCGGCAGGTCCAGACAGGTTCCGGGCAGATTCCGGCAGGTTCAGACGAGTTCTGGCTTGTCCCAGCAGGTTCCGGCAGGTCCGAACAGGTTCCGGGCAGGTTCTGGGCAAATTCCAGGTTCAAACGAGTTTTGGCTTGTTTGGCTTGTCCCAGCAGATTCCGGCAAGTTCAACCGAAGCTTCCGGGCAGATTCTGGAAAGATTGCGGGCAGTTCCAGAAGTATCTTCTAGGCAAGTTTTGAAATATTATTTGGAAGATTCCGGCAACAGAGGATGATTCCGGCGACGACGGTCGGAGGTCTGGTAAGGTTCCGGCGAAGTCGGCTAGGTTCCCGGCGGGATTCCGACAAAGTCGGATAGGTTTCCGGCGGGATTCCAGCGAAGTCGGCTAGGTCTCATGCAAGGCTATGATACCATGTAGTTTTTCACATAAGGTGATGTTTTTCTCATTTTACTAGTAAGGAACTTTACATAACATATATACAGCCAAAAGCCCAAAACAACCTAACTAAGAAAAGATACTAAGAAAGCAAAGTCCTAATTTACTATATCTAACACACCAAACCATTCAACAACTGCCAAACAGCCCCATAGTGTTCCATTCAAAAGATTTATCTCGATGAACCTATCGGTGGACAACCAACACATGCCTTATCTTTTACAATTGAATCTAGTGAAGATGGTTTCAGGCGCAGCCCCTTCCCCCATGGAGTAATGGGCATGATGGTGCATTATTCTACAGTGTTATTGGGCCATATGCCCATATGCCTTCTCTCTCTCTCTCTCTCTCTCTCCCTCCCACCTGCGCCAAGCGCACACACACGCAAAGGTGAAGGAAATGACTGAAAGAAAAGGAATAAATTATCCCTCTCTACTTGGTGCATTCTAAGTGGTTAACGCGGTCATCTTATGAAATCACGGTCAAGACCGTGATTTAGTATAGCTGTTATCGCGTTGGTAAAGCAGTATAGAAGTAAATAAAATTAGGCTCATATAATACATACAAATATATAAAGAAGTAAATAACTTAATATATTGTATACGTAAATATGTCTAATACATACAAAATGAGGTTAAACAAATTATGTCCCACACAAGAAACATAGTAATAAAGTTAAAAAAAAGGTTAATTCGTTATGATTGAGCTAATTGCACTAGCGATAGATAGAAGTAAATAGCGGTTAAATAGCGCCATTAATCGCGGGACCGCTATTATAGACCGTTATTTGACCACCGTTGTTTCCTAGATCACCGCTAAACGGCCGATATAGCACCGCAGTTGACTGCCCAAGGTGCATTCTATATTTCTTTTGCGGATTTGGATGTGCTTTTTGCCTAGTCATCCTCCTTCGAGATATAGGCTTAGTTCAACTGAGTTTAGCAAATGTGGAAATAACGCTTAAACTAATTATATATTGAAGCATAAATGGCAAAAAAATAACCAAGTAATTTAGTCTCATCTAGGAAAAAGATCAACCTGGGGTGGAACTTCACTCTTTGGAGGTCGTTTTCCTTTTTGCACAGTAAAAGAGTTTCCAAGCATCAACTCATGTCGACCTATGCATTGACAAAGTTAATTCAGTAAAGGTATAACAAATGTGTAGTAAGATTCCTAATTCTAACAACAGCTAAAGGTTCAAATTTGTAGTAATTAGGAACTTTTAGGATTAAGAAATCTATCAACCAATAATGTCAATACAATAAACCAACACAAATGTGTTAAAGATGAAAAGGTTATGCTTCTATTACTTTAGTCGAGGTGAGATCCACAAAAGAACCCCAAGAACCACAAAAGACGGACAAAAAAAGCATATCAATATGGATGTCAAATTAAAGAGAAGAAAATGATCGTTAAATTCGTGTAGTTTATTTAGCTCCAATTCTGATTATATTTCGCCGATTTTCGATTAAAAAATATGGGAAATCTTATTTTGAAAAAGAAAAAAAAAAGTAGTTGTCACCACCTTTTTTATCACACTGTTAGATCATCTTAATCTAACGATTTGGGTAAATTCTTTGCTTCTTTTCTTTTGGGGGTTCTCTTAGTATCTTTTCCCTGCTTCAGTTAACAGCAAGCATCTAACAGAAATATTCTGATCATAGATGCCATTCACATTTTGGAAGAAGAGAAACACTAGGAGTTCAAAACCAAGCATGGCTAGAAGATGGAAGTAAAAGATAATGGAATTAGAAATCAAATCAGATGACTGTACGGACTATGTAATACGCATCTGGACAAACCAGATTTTGTGGTCTAAGAGCATCTCCAACAGGTTCTCTATAATTTCTCTAAAATAGAGAATCAAAAGCCAAAATCTTTAAATAAAATTATATTTCACTTCCACAGATCTCTATTTTAGAGATTTCAACATTAATTATATTATTAAAATATTATATAATTTTACCATCCCAATGCCCTTTTTAAAAAAAATTATATAAAATGATGATATTGGTGGAAATCAATAAAATAATAATTTCTATAACCTCCCATCAAGTTTTAGAGAATTCTCTAAACTTGGAGTTTATTCTTGTTTTCTCTATTTTAGAGAACAAGATAGAAAATATGTTGGAGCCAAATAGAGAACAAAATCTCCATTTTCTCTATTTTAGAGAAGCAGTTGGAGATGCTCTAAGTACACTGAAGCATTTGTCCTTATGAAAAGAAATATTCTTTGTACCTTGTTTTTTAGAATAATTCTTTATATTAAGTTGGTGAACTTACTTCCCCAAAAGTTGGGAGATTCTTCTGTGTATTGGCAAATGTACTCGTCATCCGGACCAAGGATTTGAGCGCCAACTCCAGTAAACCGCTGTCCATACTGTACTTGCTCCAAGCTATTCAATTGCTTTTTGAATGCAGGATTCTCGACAGAATACATAAAGCAGAAGCTTTGTCTTTGTTCTGGTATTGAGACCTTAAAGTACCAACCCTCAAAAAACTTCCTCGTAGTCCCATCGAAGTGATAGCTGGTTCAAGATTCAAGACTAAGATTATATATACAACAAGGTATAAATAAATATGCCTCATCTTTCTTGAAAAATAGTGACATAAAGCAAATCAAGTATTCAGCAAGTGAACCAACTCACGGTAGTCACCTGATGTACTCTCGATGATTAGATGAACACATATTTTGAATCAGTACGGAATTTGAACAAAAAATGAAGTTACAAAAGGTTTCCTGGCACTTCGAGACTGCAGGATGTCTCCCAAGGCTCTCGCCAAAACACGCACTAGATTCAACGATGAAAACCCTAATGACCTAACCCCCCTATTAATACTACCCCACTTAATACTACTCTTGCATTAAGCACTTGTACCTTAGCCTAATATATTTGACTATTTGACCCGACTACTTAGGGTATAACATCACCCACGTTACCCAATTCTCAACTTGTAAGAATTTATGTGAGTGTTAGAAAACGCATGTACTATGTCTAGAATGTTATAATACATGGCTTCTTTAATTAGACATTTGTTCTTTCCGGAGCAAAATAATGAAGAGCAATCTCCACCCTCCTTTAGGAGGGAGATAATGAAACATAAACTCATGTTCCTAATTAACTAAGCATGTTGGTATTTATGCAACAAACAAAAATATTAGCCTGTTGGGTTTATAAGTTGTATTCAAGTTAAAGTGCATATTTGTAAATATCTTGAGGAGTCAACTTGTGATTCCCTTGATCTTTTGTTACTATAAAAAGTTTTTGTTAGTTAGAATCTTTAACACACTTTGATAGATTTGATAGAGCTTAACTGTGTGTATCTCATGGTGTAATATTCCCTCTCTGAATGAAATACATATGGAAGCTTGAAGCCATAGATATGATCTTGGTCTTTCTACTCTAGATCTCTTTTATATTGCTTGAATCTGGAACTCACACAACCACTAAGAAACTATGAATGAATGAGCATGCAATAAGCTCATGAACAACCTAGACCACACATAACTAAACTCGGATCACAAAGACGACACTTGGTTGCATATAAAAGGAACCAATTATGGTATTTATGACCCAAAACACACTTAACCAGATGGAGGACGATTATGTACACGGTAATCTAAATACTCTAGGGGTGCCATTCTAAGGGTCCCCTATGTCAGAAAATCTAACAATGAAATATTTATATAGGTGCCATCACAAGGTTTTATCCACTTAAGCAATTCAAATTCTAAGTTTTAATGTCTCAAATATCTAAAGATAGACCAAAGCACCAAACCACATGAATTGTCGGCTCAATTTAAAACTATACTTCAGGAGAATGAATTCACGAAGTACTACTTCACCTGAAAACTAATTTTCCTCTTATTAAGTGATATTAGAAAATTAGCTAGAACATTCATGATTGCAGTACTTCAAAATACACTGCAGTTGCATGTCAGAGCACTACAACTTCTGTGGTGATCAGAATGTCAGGAAACAACATATATATATATATATATATATATATATATATATCAAGGTTGCTAGGCCAAGCCTCAAGCCTTAGGAGTCACGGCGAGGCCATGGCGTTTATCAAGGCGTGACTTATGACGGCAAATTTCTACATCATATATAGTATTATATATAAAAACATATGTTTTGTACTATTAATCGATGAGTCAATGATAAAAAACAAGTTAAATTACGTTATATTAAAAACTAGCAAATAAGACATTAAAAACGTAAAGAAAAATCAAACATCGCGTTACAAAAGACCGCACATTAGGTCATGGCGTGCCACAAGCATAACGTGGCGTGAGACACAAGCCTTAAGCCACGGCACGCCATGGCGGCTGTCGCGGCGAGCCTTTTAGAACAGTGATATATATATATATATATATATACATGATAGCCAACCACCAGAAGCAGAAGAGCATAGTCTAGAACATGATCAGCAGTTGTAAAAAACCAGCATTTTCAAGCATTTCATATCCCTCAGTCCCAAGAAGAATGTAGGAGAAGATATGCCCTCTTGTTTAGAATCCTGCATACAGCTTCAAATTTCAGTTCCAGGGGTGGTGCGGCTACAGTGTTGCGGTATTTGCTAGCATGGGTTTTAAATATTTTTTCAGTGTTGTTTTGTATTTTCTTTTCAGCAATATTGGATATTTTCCATATCAGAAGTTGTCAATGGGGTAATCTCTCAGGTGGTGGTATTTTCAGAGTAACTTCTCAGTTACAGGGAGTTCATTATTGTTGGTTTCATCCGTTTCAGTTGTAGCTTCCATTGTTTGTAGTAGTTTTGGTAGGTAGGATTTTGATAAATTTTTGACCTTTGCAAATAATTGGTAGAAAAGAATGGTACGGATTATAAAACTTCCAGACAGTTAATTTGAAAATGTGTTTACATGGATTACTTTCCCTCTTCACGATGACTACTCCAAATTACAACAAATAATAACAGAAAAAGTTTGTTCTGTCTATCTATTATTTATACAATTTTGATAGAAAAAAGTATTATGCTTGAATTCAAGAGTCAATTGCATCTGTTGTTGGTAAGTTTCAGACTAAATACATAAATTCATTATCATTATTTCTTAACATGTGGATGTTTATTCATATACATCATGCCATCGAACTTCATATGAAGAGAATAGTAATCAAAAGGCAAATGCATCTCTTTTCGAAAGGTTTCAGGCGAAATACATAACTCATTATCATTTTTTTCTCAAAATGTGGATGTTTATTTATATCCATGATGCCATCGGACTTCATATACGATTTAATTTCAATGTCGCAAGAGCAGTTATTGTAAAATCTTATTGTAAAACTCACCCACTGTGAGGAGTACGAAGAGCTCGATTCGAAGGCGTGGGCACATAAACAGGATTTACAATCTCTTTAACCTCTTTTGTTGATTTCACTTCCACACTCGAAGAATCGTATAATTCGGCTTTCGACATCGATTTTACAGCCGATAGCCGATGATTGCCTTCAAAATTGAGCCTCGAAGTAGTCCATTGATTCACAGAATACGCTCGATTTGTGGATGATTGAATGAATTGTACATTAGGTTTATATGAACCTAGGAACAATGAACGACAAGGGGAACTCTGAAGCAAAGCATGGACATTTGAATCCATTGAAGTATAGTGTGTGTGTTTTTTGTGGTAGTGTGTGCTTTGTGCAGATACTAAAGAGGCGGAGAATTGGAGGTGGCGTGGACGTCTGCTACGTGTGTTTAAACCGGCAAATGAAGTCGACCAAGCGGATACACGCGTCGGTTTGAATGAGAGTCTTCCCGATATATAGAGGTAGGGGTGAGCAAAACCCAATGAACCTGAAATACCCGACCGACACGAAACCCGATGAACCCGAAGTTTAGTCACCCGATGAACCGAAACCTGAAATGACCTGAACCCGTACTCCGTACTTAGATGTCGGATACTACGGTTCGGTTTGGGTTGGGTTTTTCCAAACCCGAATCTGTCCGAAACCCGAAGTTTTTTAAAAAATATCTTTTTTATTTAATAAATCGTAAATATATATATATAATTGTATTTTCTAATTTCTTTAATTCTTTCTATACATTGAACCCATCAACCCAATCCTGAAAACCAACCTTCCATATTCACAATACCATGCATCTGGTCCATAATCTCGACCCCATTCAAATCGTTCTCCATTATGCTGCTTTCCTTTCCAGTGAGATTACCTTCCATGCAATTATAGTTATTGTTTCCATTAAATGACCCAGCATGTCCATGCTTAGAGTTCGAAAAAAAAGAAACAATATCATCCTTGTTTTCTAAACAAGTTAAGTTTCCAAAAATCATGACTTGTTGATAATGATTGATTATCCACATTAGCAAAATGGGCTTGGGATGAGGCCCAACCCGACGGGACCCGACCGGCCACCCAAAACCCGATCTTACCCGAGACCCGAACACTAGTATGAACGGGGTTCGGGGCCTGTTTTGTCCACCCGAAACCCGATCGGGTTGGGAGGTTTTGGGCCCGACCCGACCGATGCACACCCCTATACAGAGGAATGATCAAGGCAAAACTTTAAAAAAAATGGAAAACCAGGAATAGCCTGCTAGACGGTGTATTTGTGTACACGTGTTTTTTTATTTTTATGTACGTATGCATATTATAAATTACTTGTATGTACAAGTGCATACCGTCCAGATAAAGGGCTACCAGAGTGCTCTTATTTTTCCGTTTATTTGAGGTTTTTCCTTGAACCTGACCCTATATATATATATATATACATATATATACTAGTTGTGTATCCGCGCAATGCGGTTGGATGTAAATATTCTATCAAGATATATTTCATTTTTTAAATATCATTTTTTTGCAAGATGTCTTTGAAATACTTGATGGTTAACATGATGAAAAAAGAGTTTTCCATGGTCTAAACGAGACGTGAAATATGAAAATGTTAAAGAGAATGGACAAAATAGCTATAGTTTTTTAAAGTAAAACACATAGTTTGACTTATGGACATATCTCATAAGAAAAGGTATATCGTACGGTAAAGTAAACAATGTTAAAAGCATGTCATATTGATTATATTATGTTGTAGTTGGATGTCGTTGCATCTATTATGCTTTCCCAAGAGCTTCAAGTCATGTATGATGAAACAGTTGGAGTCCAAAACCGCTTGGATGGGATATTCAGTTGCAAACTATTGCAATAATTATAAATAATCAAGACTAACACTGTCTTTTATAAATCTTCTATATGCTCATTCACTTCTCTCTAGAAGTTTGATTTCTAGCCTCTAAATTCATAAATTTTTTACTTTGTGCTGGTGTTCCAAAGTGAAGTGATCAAACACAAATGATTTTTCTAAGAACTTTTACTGTCTATCAAACACGAATGCTACAATATCCATACAAGAGATTTTACAATCTATCAAACACGAAGGTTGCGGATGAGGAACCAGGTGAGCACAATTGAATACCCCAACATCATTCACGCGTGCAATAAACGTCTAGTCACAATATGTTGCTTTATGTCGGTGTTCCAAACTGAAGTGATCCATCCTGAATTCTAAGACCTTTTACAGTTTATCAAACACGTATCAAACACGAAGGCTACAATGTCCATTGTCATACAAGAGATTTTACAATCTATCAAATACAAAGGCTACAGATGAAGAACCTGATGAGCACAATTGAATACCCCAACATCATTCCTATATGCAGTAATGTCTAGTCACGATATGTTGAGAGAGCCCGAATCTTCTTTGCAAGTTGAGGACCTTTCAATAAAGTCCAAATATCAAAAAGAAACCAAGCTTATGGATTTAATTTCAAATAACAAAATAATGGTAACGTTGATTCCTTTTTACTTCGTCTATCCTGTAACTACTACAACTAAACAAAGTTCGACAAAAAGAAAAATATTTCATGAAGTTGCATTATGGTTTCTTCATATGATTATAGTTATTAGTTGTTTCAAAGGCTACCGTTATTTTCACAAATAAGCAGTTAATTATTAGTATATAAGTCCACATCTTTTTTCAAGTTTATCGGTATTACTTAAATGATTTTACAAATCTACAAATTAACTAATCATTTGGTTTTGTGGTAATAATAATAATATTTGGTTTATTTATGAAACTTAGAAATATGATTAGTGATCGATATATTTTTTTTAATGGATCTATGAATGTACAAGTTCAAATTATAGGACCTTTTACCAAACACATACCGAATAAGTGTTTATTGGGTAGTTCTCTAACATATGAGCATGTGAGAACCGAGAATCTTATATGGTTAGGTGTTATTTGTTTTTTAAGAGGTGTTAAAGTCCAAAGTCTTATTTCAGATAAGATGTGGTGTTGAAATATGAAAGCATAATCAATAAGACGGTTTGTTTTTGGAACTGATAAATGTCTGAATTTGTTTACTTATCCATTTTACCCTCAGAAGAGTAATGTTGAATTTACATATATATATTTAGTCATCATCATTTTGAAATTTACATCTAAGTTATAAGCTTAGCATTCATTTAAACCAAAATATGTCATTGACAATTTTTAAATCCTATTAAAATACATCAATTAATCAAAACACAATGAAAAAATGAACAAAGTTTCATGGCAACTAAATATGTATCAAACACAACTTTTTCAACTTATGAAATTCCCAATACCATTTGATCCTTTCACCTCGTTAAAACCCTGTAGCATACCATCAATCTTTCCAGCCTTAAGCAACCAAGAGCATTATTAAAAAAAACATTGCAATTAGCAAACCGAGCTATTGATTCACGACAATAAACAAAACAAATATAGTTAGATATTTGTACCATATTGCAAAAGGAAAAAATCATGGAAGAGAATACACTTTCATTGCTTGAGATAGAGCAGAATCTTGCAATAAAATATGCATCATGAAGGCCGCACATGAACCCATTAGAGATGGGAAGATAACCCGTGACCTTTTATAAATCCAGTACCATGAGTCATCAGTAATCAAAAAGGTTGAGCTCCAAAACAACCTCCAATAATAGGATTGAGTGTTGACACCTTGAAGGATATGGGTGCCGATAGAGCACATGGAGATATTACAATGAATGCCCTTCTTGCATCCATTTTACACAAACCATGGTTTGATAAGTACCAAAGCGATCATATGAATTTCATCAAATGCTAAAAAAGGATAAGAATTGTTATAATGTAAATTGTAATTATTTGTTGATCCAAACCCTCAGTGATTTGATAATGACCCTGAGAAACACTTAGTGAAAAATTGTAAGTAGACAATATGTATCAGAGTTTCACTATCAAAGAAAATATACTAAGTCTGTTTAGTACCGCTGATAGGAAACTCATGTTCTTTAATGTACACTTCAGCGAACACTGTACATCAGCGAGCCCTGAGCCTGTTCTGTCTCACTGATGATCGCTGATAATTTATGTTGTTTACTTATGATCCCTGAAGGCATGACTCGCGTCAACTATGTTCTACGCTGAAGTCGAAGATCAAGCCAAAGAACCAGTGACTAAGTCTACTAGTGACCTGATGCGGATATCAGCGAAGCCAAGACTTGTCCATCTCACGTGAAGTTTTAAGTAGAAGACTTCAGCGAACGCTGAACTTTATCATTCGCTGATAAAGAGTCATTCAGTGAACGCTGATCATGAAGCCTCCTCTACAAGGAATTATGTCTTATCCCCTTGCACGCTTTTTATACGATTTGTCAAAAAAGACATCATTTGTCTGAAATCGTACAACCAACTCTGACACTACACTGTTCATAATGCGGCCAAAATGATGTCTTGCAAAAGTCAAATGCATGCATCCACTCAGAGGTTGCCACGTGTAAAGGTATACTGACTTGCATTAAATGCATGCACTATATAAAGGAAACCCTACTTCATTTTGAAGTGCTCGGCCATTCCTCTCTCGCTGAACTAGTGTGTGAAAGAATATTATCCTTAATATTCTTAATCTACTTTATCTCTATATTTCTAGTGCAAGAAATCTGTGTGTTCTCATAGTTTGTTTAGATTAGGTTTATTCCTTAATCTTGTTCTGCAACAAACTGTAAATTGTTTGATACATATCAATAAACAATTTAGAAAGATAAAAATCGTGTGTTTGTATTTAACCCTCCCTCTTCTACAAACTTGTATAACCCTTTTGGGACCAACAAGTGGTATCAGAGCAGTTTGTTTAATCTAATAAACAAGATCTTGCTTATACTATCTCTTTTTCTCTTCCTTGCTATTCTTCATTATGGCAAACCCTACAAACACTAACTACATAGATTATGGCTCTTTTGCCAAACCTCCTCAATTCTCCAAAGATAATTTTAATCTATGGAAAAATCGAATGATGCTCTTACTGGAAGGTGTAGATCCCACTATACCTTACTATATTGAAAATGGACCTTATGTTCCTTTCATTATAGACATGCCATTCTAGCCACTGCTACTAGACCTGTTGTTCCTGAAAGGGAAGTTGTTAAAGCTGTTAGCCAATGGACTGATGAAGACAAGAAGAAGGTGGCCATTGATACAAGGGTCAGATCTATCATCTCTATGTCTCTTCCTGATGAAGTCTACCACTCTATCATGAACCTGAAAAGTTCAAAAGCTATGTGGGACACTATATGTGTTCAATATGAAGGTACTGCTGAAGTCCAGGACTCTAGAAGAATCAACCTGGTAAGGCAATACGAAAGTTTTATCTGTGGTAAGACTGAAACTCTTTCTGAAGTACACCAACGCTTTAACTGTTTAATCATTGACTTAAAGACTGTTGGTAAGACCTACTCTAACTCCGAGATCCTGACTAAATTCTTGGAATGTCTTCCTGAAAGTTGGGACAACTATACTATGTGTCTTAAGCTGTCAAAGGATCTAAAATATATGACCCTTGCTACCTTATTTGGCACTATGCTCAATTATGAGCAGTCGTGTCAACTTAAGAAGAATCTTGTAAAAGATTCCAAAAGCACACTTGTTGCTTTACTCTCTTCAGAGTCAGTATCGGCTCAGCGATCAACTGTCACGATCACTGAACTCGAATCTACTAACTCTGGTGATTCATCAGACGCTGATTCGTCAGAGCTTGATAAGTCTCTAGCACCCCTGACAAATTCTTTCAGGAGGTTTGCTAGAAAGAGTAACTTCAGAAGAAGTAAACCTCTCACCCTCACTAACAAGCCCAAACTGTGAAAAGATAGGTCACTTTGCTAGTGAGTGCAGGTCAAAGAAAGTCCACAAACCTTCATCTTCTTCCTACAAGAAATCCTCTAACCACAGGGCTAGAGATGACAAATACCAGAAGCTGAAAGAAAAATACCAAAAGTTGAAAGGCTTCAAAAAGAAAGGAAAAGGCATGATCACTGAAGATCATGACTAGGCTGCTTCTGATGAAGAATCATCTGATTCTGATGATGATGAGGCTAACCTCTGCCTCATGGCTCAAATAGAAGAAGAGGAAGAACAAACTTAAATTCCCTCCACTTCTACTTCAACCTCTTAGGTATCAAATTCTTCTACTGATATTTCCACTTCAGCTAATAATGGAGCTAATAAGCTTCGGACCATCGATCTATTGACTATTGATTGTTGATCCAAACCCTCATTGATTTGATAATGACCCTCTCTTAAACACTTAGTGAAAATTGTAAGTAAACAATATGTATCAGAGTTTCACTATCGCTGATAAGTACTAAGACTTTACAGTACCGCTGATAGGAACTCTCACTCTTTAGATTAGATATTCAGCGAACACTGTTCATCATCATATAGCTCTGAGCCTGTTCAGTCTATGAGATGATCGCTGATAAGTTAGTTGTTTACTTATGATCCCTGAAGACAAGTTTCACATCAACCAAAGTTCTACGCTGAAGTCGAAGATCAAGCTCAAGAACCAGCGACAAGTCTACTCATGAACTGATGCGGATATCAGCAAAGCAAGAACTGTCCATTCAACGTGAAGTATCAAGTAGAAGACTTCAGCAATCGCTGAACTTTATCATTCGCTGATAAACATCTGACTCAACGAAAGCTGATCATGAAGTCTCCCTGCATGTTACTATTGTCTTACCTCCCTTGCACGTCTCCATACGAACTGTCAGAACGGACATCCCTTTTGTCTGTAATCGTACAACAACTCTGATTCTACACTGTGCACCATGCGGCTACTAAGGTTGTCTACAAAGGTCAATGACATGCAACCACTCAGCTGCTGCCACGTGTAAAGCCATACTGCCATGCATTAAATGCATGCAGTATATAAGAAGATCCTTACTTCAGTTTTGAAGTGTGCTCGGACCACCTTCTTATTTCTTATTGTTAAGTTATTATTCGTAATTTCTTTAACTCTTTCTAGTGCAAGAAACTTAGTGTTTTTCAAGACTTGTTAAGATTAGGTTTATCCTTAATCTTGTTCCGCAACAAGTTGTAAATTGTCTTGATTTATCAATAAACAATTTAGAAAAGTAAAAACGTGTGTTTGTATTCACCCCCTTCTACAAACTTGTATAGCCCTTCGGGACCAACAAGTGGTATAAGAGCAGATTTGTTTAATCTCATAAACAAGATCTGATCTATACTAAGATTTCTCTTCCTTGCTATTTCCTAAAATGGCTACCAATACAAACACAAACTATATTGACAACGGTTCTCTTGCAAAACCCCCTAGATTCTCCAGAGATAATTTTAATCTATGGAAAAATAGGATGATTCTCTTCTTAGAAGGTGTAGACCCTACTATGCCTTACTATCTTGAAAACGGCCCATATATTCCTGTAAGAATTGATGCTGCAGTTCCAGCCACTGAGAATAGACCTACTATTCCAGAAAGGCTGATTCCTAAGGAAATTCATATTTGGACTGATGAAGATAAGAAGAAAGTGGCTATCGACACCAAAGCCAGATCCATACTCTCCATGGCTCTTCCTGACGAAGTCTACCATTCCGTCATGAACCTGAAAACCTCAAAAGCTATGTGGGACACAATCTGTGTTCAGTATGAAGGTACTTCTTGTTGATCCAAACCCTCGGTGATTTGATAATGACCCTCTCTTAAACACTTAGTGAAAATTGTAAGTAAACAATATGTATCAGAGTTTCACTATCGCTGATAAGTACTAAGACTTTACAGTACCGCTGATAGGAACTCTCACTCTTTAGATTAGATATTCAGCGAATACTGTTCATCATCATATAGCTCTGAGCCTGTTCAGTCTATGAGATGATCGCTGATAAGTTAGTTGTTTACTTATGATCCCTGAAGACAAGTTTCACATCAACCAAAGTTCTACGCTGAAGTCGAAGATCAAGCTCAAGAACCAGCGACAAGTCTACTCATGAACTGATGCGGATATCAGCAAAGCAAGAACTGTCCATTCAACGTGAAGTATCAAGTAGAAGACTTCAGCAATCGCTGAACTTTATCATTCGCTGATAAACATCTGACTCAACGAAAGCTGATCATGAAGTCTCCCTGCATGTTACTATTGTCTTACCTCCCTTGCACGTCTCCATACGAACTGTCAGAACGGACATCCCTTTTGTCTGTAATCGTACAACAACTCTGATTCTACACTGTGCACCATGCGGCTACTAAGGTTGTCTACAAAGGTCAATGACATGCAACCACTCAGCTGCTGCCACGTGTAAAGCCATACTGCCATGCATTAAATGCATGCAGTATATAAGAAGATCCTTACTTCAGTTTTGAAGTGTGCTCGGACCACCTTCTTATTTCTTATTGTTAAGTTATTATTCGTAATTTCTTTAACTCTTTCTAGTGCAAGAAACTTAGTGTTTTTCAAGACTTGTTAAGATTAGGTTTATCCTTAATCTTGTTCCGCAACAAGTTGTAAATTGTCTTGATTTATCAATAAACAATTTAGAAAAGTAAAAACGTGTGTTTGTATTCACCCCCCCTTCTACAAACTTGTATAGCCCTTCGGGACCAACAAGTGGTATCAGAGCAGATTTGTTTAATCTCATAAACAAGATCTGATCTATACTAAGATTTCTCTTCCTTGTTATTTCCTAAAATGGCTACCAATACAAACACAAACTATATTGACAACGGTTCTCTTGCAAAACCCCCTAGATTCTCCAGAGATAATTTTAATCTATGGAAAAATAGGATGATTCTCTTCTTAGAAGGTGTAGACCCTACTATGCCTTACTATCTTGAAAACGGCCCATATATTCCTGTAAGAATTGATGCTGCAGTTCCAGCCACTGAGAATAGACCTACTATTCCAGAATGGCTGATTCCTAAGGAAATTCATATTTGGACTGATGAAAATAAGAAGAAAGTGGCTATCGACACCAAAGCCAGATCCATACTCTCCATGGCTCTTCCTGACGAAGTCTACCATTCCGTCATGAACCTGAAAACCTCAAAAGCTATGTGGGACACAATCTGTGTTCAGTATGAAGGTACTTCTTGTTGATCCAAACCCTCGGTGATTTGATAATGACCCTCTCTTAAACACTTAGTGAAAATTGTAAGTAAACAATATGTATCAGAGTTTCACTATCGCTGATAAGTACTAAGACTTTACAGTACCGCTGATAGGAACTCTCACTCTTTAGATTAGATATTCAGCGAATACTGTTCATCATCATATAGCTCTGAGCCTGTTCAGTCTATGAGATGATCGCTGATAAGTTAGTTGTTTACTTATGATCCCTGAAGACAAGTTTCACGTCAACCAAAGTTCTACGCTGAAGTCGAAGATCAAGCTCAAGAACCAGCGACAAGTCTACTCATGAACTGATGCGGATATCAGCGAAGCAAGACCTGTCCATTCAACGTGAAGTATCAAGTAGAAGACTTCAGCAATCGATGAACTTTATCATTCGCTGATAAAGATCTGACTCAACGAAAGCTGATCATGAAGTCTCCCTGCATGTTACTATTGTCTTACCTCCCTTGCACGTCTCCGTACGAACTGTCAGAACGGACATCCCTTTTGTCTGTAATCGTACAACAACTCTGATTCTACACTGTGCACCATGCGGTTACTAAGGTTGTCTACAAAGGTCAATGACATGCAACCACTCAGCTGCTGCCACGTGTAAAGCCATACTGCCATGCATTAAATGCATGCAGTATATAAGAAGATCCTTACTTCAGTTTTGAAGTGTGCTCGGACCACCTTCTTATTTCTTATTGTTAAGTTATTATTCGTAATTTCTTTAACTCTTTCTAGTGCAAGAAACTTAGTGTTTTTCAAGACTTGTTAAGATTAGGTTTATCCTTAATCTTGTTCCGCAACAAGTTGTAAATTGTCTTGATTTATCAATAAACAATTTAGAAAAGTAAAAACGTGTGTTTGTATTCACCCCCCTTCTACAAACTTGTATAGCCCTTCGGGACCAACAAGTGGTATAAGAGCAGATTTGTTTAATCTCATAAACAAGATCTGATCTATACTAAGATTTCTCTTCCTTGCTATTTCCTAAAATGGCTACCAATACAAACACAAACTATATTGACAACGGTTCTCTTGCAAAACCCCCTAGATTCTCCAGAGATAATTTTAATCTATGGAAAAATAGGATGATTCTCTTCTTAGAAGGTGTAGACCCTACTATGCCTTACTATCTTGAAAACGGCCCATATATTCCTGTAAGAATTGATGCTGCAGTTCCAGCCACTGAGAATAGACCTACTATTCCAGAAAGGCTGATTCCTAAGGAAATTCATATTTGGACTGATGAAGATAAGAAGAAAGTGGCTATCGACACCAAAGCCAGATCCATACTCTCCATGGCTCTTCCTGACGAAGTCTACCATTCCGTCATGAACCTGAAAACCTCAAAAGCTATGTGGGACACAATCTGTGTTCAGTATGAAGGTACTTCTTGTTGATCCAAACCCTCGGTGATTTGATAATGACCCTCTCTTAAACACTTAGTGAAAATTGTAAGTAAACAATATGTATCAGAGTTTCACTATCGCTGATAAGTACTAAGACTTTACAGTACCGCTGATAGGAACTCTCACTCTTTAGATTAGATATTCAGCGAATACTGTTCATCATCATATAGCTCTGAGCCTGTTCAGTCTATGAGATGATCGCTGATAAGTTAGTTGTTTACTTATGATCCCTGAAGACAAGTTTCACGTCAACCAAAGTTCTACGCTGAAGTCGAAGATCAAGCTCAAGAACCAGCGACAAGTCTACTCATGAACTGATGCGGATATCAGCGAAGCAAGACCTGTCCATTCAACGTGAAGTATCAAGTAGAAGACTTCAGCAATCGATGAACTTTATCATTCGCTGATAAAGATCTGACTCAACGAAAGCTGATCATGAAGTCTCCCTGCATGTTACTATTGTCTTACCTCCCTTGCACGTCTCCGTACGAACTGTCAGAACGGACATCCCTTTTGTATGTAATCGTACAACAACTCTGATTCTACACTGTGCACCATGCGGCTACTAAGGTTGTCTACAAAGGTCAATGACATGCAACCACTCAGCTGCTGCCACGTGTAAAGCCATACTGCCATGCATTAAATGCATGCAGTATATAAGAAGATCCTTACTTCAGTTTTGAAGTGTGCTCGGACCACCTTCTTATTTCTTATTGTTAAGTTATTATTCGTAATTTCTTTAACTCTTTCTAGTGCAAGAAACTTAGTGTTTTTCAAGACTTGTTAAGATTAGGTTTATCCTTAATCTTGTTCCGCAACAAGTTGTAAATTGTCTTGATTTATCAATAAACAATTTAGAAAAGTAAAAACGTGTGTTTGTATTCACCCCCCCTTCTACAAACTTGTATAGCCCTTCGGGACCAACAAGTGGTATCAGAGCAGATTTGTTTAATCTCATAAACAAGATCTGATCTATACTAATATTTCTCTTCCTTGTTATTTCCTAAAATGGCTACCAATACAAACACAAACTATATTGACAACGGTTCTCTTGCAAAACCCCCTAGATTCTCCAGAGATAATTTTAATCTATGGAAAAATAGGATGATTCTCTTCTTAGAAGGTGTAGACCCTACTATGCCTTACTATCTTGAAAACGGCCCATATATTCCTGTAAGAATTGATGCTGCAGTTCCAGCCACTGAGAATAGACCTACTATTCCAGAATGGCTGATTCCTAAGGAAATTCATATTTGGACTGATGAAAATAAGAAGAAAGTGGCTATCGACACCAAAGCCAGATCCATACTCTCCATGGCTCTTCCTGACGAAGTCTACCATTCCGTCATGAACCTGAAAACCTCAAAAGCTATGTGGGACACAATCTGTGTTCAGTATGAAGGTACTTCTTGTTGATCCAAACCCTCGGTGATTTGATAATGACCCTCTCTTAAACACTTAGTGAAAATTGTAAGTAAACAATATGTATCAGAGTTTCACTATCGCTGATAAGTACTAAGACTTTACAGTACCGCTGATAGGAACTCTCACTCTTTAGATTAGATATTCAGCGAATACTGTTCATCATCATATAACTCTGAGCCTGTTCAGTCTATGAGATGATCGCTGATAAGTTAGTTGTTTACTTATGATCCCTGAAGACAAGTTTCACGTCAACCATAGTTCTACGCTGAAGTCGAAGATCAAGCTCAAGAACCAGCGACAAGTCTACTCATGAACTGATGCGGATATCAGCGAAGCAAGACCTGTCCATTCAACGTGAAGTATCAAGTAGAAGACTTCAGCAATCGATGAACTTTATCATTCGCTGATAAAGATCTGACTCAACGAAAGTTGATCATGAAGTCTCCCTGCATGTTACTATTGTCTTACCTCCCTTGCACGTCTCCGTACGAACTGTCAGAACGGACATCCCTTTTGTCTGTAATCGTACAACAACTCTGATTCTACACTGTGCACCATGCGGCTACTAAGGTTGTCTACAAAGGTCAATGACATGCAACCACTCAGCTGCTGCCACGTGTAAAGCCATACTGCCATGCATTAAATGCATGCAGTATATAAGAAGATCCTTACTTCAGTTTTGAAGTGTGCTCGGACCACCTTCTTATTTCTTATTGTTAAGTTATTATTCGTAATTTCTTTAACTCTTTCTAGTGCAAGAAACTTAGTGTTTTTCAAGACTTGTTAAGATTAAGTTTATCCTTAATCTTGTTCCGCAACAAGTTGTAAATTGTCTTGATTTATCAATAAACAATTTAGAAAAGTAAAAACGTGTGTTTGTATTCACCCCCCCCCCCCTTCTACAAACTTGTATAGCCCTTCGGGACCAACAAGTGGTATCAGAGCAGATTTGTTTAATCTCATAAACAAGATCTGATCTATACTAAGATTTCTCTTCCTTGCTATTTCCTAAAATGGCTACCAATACAAACACAAACTATATTGACAACGGTTCTTTTGCAAAACCCCCTAGATTCTCCAGAGATAATTTTAATCTATGGAAAAATAGGATGATTCTCTTCTTAGAAGGTGTAGACCCTACTATGCCTTACTATCTTGAAAACGGCCCATATATTCCTGTAAGAATTGATGCTGCAGTTCCAGCCACTGAGAATAGACTTACTATTCCAGAAAGGCTGGTTCTTAAGGAAATTCATATGTGGACTGATGAAGATAAGAAGAAAGTGGCTATCGACACCAAAGCCAGATCCATACTCTCCATGGCTCTTCCTGACGAAGTCTACCATTCCGTCATGAACCTGAAAACCTCAAAAGCTATGTGGGACACAATCTGTGTTCAGTATGAAGGTACTTCTTGTTGATCCAAACCCTCAGTGATTTCATAATGACCCTCTCTTAAACACTTAGTGAAAATTGTAAGTAAACAATATGTATCAGAGTTTCACTATCGCTGATAAGTACTAAGACTTTACAGTACCGTTGATAGGAACTCTCACTCTTTAGATTAGATATTCAGCGAATACTGTTCATCATCATATAGCTCTGAGCCTGTTCAGTCTATGAGATGATCGCTGATAAGTTAGTTGTTTACTTATGATCCCTGAAGACAAGTTTCACGTCAACCAAAGTTCTACGCTGAAGTCGAAGATCAAGCTCAAGAACCAGCGACAAGTCTACTCATGAACTGATGCGGATATCAGCGAAGCAAGACCTGTCCATTCAACGTGAAGTATCAAGTAGAAGACTTCAGCAATCGATGAACTTTATCATTCGCTGATAAAGATCTGACTCAACGAAAGCTGATCATGAAGTCTCCCTGCATGTTACTATTGTCTTACCTCCCTTGCACGTCTCCGTACGAACTGTCAGAACGGACATCCCTTTTATATGTAATCGTACAACAACTCTGATTCTACATTGTGCACCATGCGGCTACTAAGGTTGTCTACAAAGGTCAATGACATGCAACCACTCAGCTGCTGCCACGTGTAAAGCCATACTGCCATGCATTAAATGCATGCAGTATATAAGAAGATCCTTACTTCAGTTTTGAAGTGTGCTCGGACCACCTTCTTATTTCTTATTGTTAAGTTATTATTCGTAATTTCTTTAACTCTTTCTAGTGCAAGAAACTTAGTGTTTTTCAAGACTTGTTAAGATTAGGTTTATCCTTAATCTTGTTCCGCAACAAGTTGTAAATTGTCTTGATTTATCAATAAACAATTTAGAAAAGTAAAAACGTGTGTTTGTATTCACCCCCCCTTCTACAAACTTGTATAGCCCTTCGGGACCAACAAGTGGTATCAGAGCAGATTTGTTTAATCTCATAAACAAGATCTGATCTATACTAAGATTTCTCTTCCTTGTTATTTCCTAAAATGGCTACCAATACAAACACAAACTATATTGACAACGGTTCTCTTGCAAAACCCCCTAGATTCTCCAGAGATAATTTTAATCTATGGAAAAATAGGATGATTCTCTTCTTAGAAGGTGTAGACCCTACTATGCCTTACTATCTTGAAAACGGCCCATATATTCCTGTAAGAATTGATGCTGCAGTTCCAGCCACTGAGAATAGACCTACTATTCCAGAAAGGCTGATTCCTAAGGAAATTCATATTTGGACTGATGAAGATAAGAAGAAAGTGGCTATCGACACCAAAGCCAGATCCATACTCTCCATGGCTCTTCCTGACGAAGTCTACCATTCCGTCATGAACCTGAAAACCTCAAAAGCTATGTGGGACACAATCTGTGTTCAGTATGAAGGTACTTCTTGTTGATCCAAACCCTCGGTGATTTGATAATGACCCTCTCTTAAACACTTAGTGAAAATTGTAAGTAAACAATATGTATCAGAGTTTCACTATCGCTGATAAGTACTAAGACTTTACAGTACCGCTGATAGGAACTCTCACTCTTTAGATTAGATATTCAGCGAATACTGTTCATCATCATATAGCTCTGAGCCTGTTCAGTCTATGAGATGATCGCTGATAAGTTAGTTGTTTACTTATGATCCCTGAAGACAAGTTTCACGTCAACCAAAGTTCTACGCTGAAGTCGAAGATCAAGCTCAAGAACCAGCGACAAGTCTACTCATGAACTGATGCGGATATCAGCGAAGCAAGACCTGTCCATTCAACGTGAAGTATCAAGTAGAAGACTTCAGCAATCGATGAACTTTATCATTCGCTGATAAAGATCTGACTCAACGAAAGCTGATCATGAAGTCTCCCTGCATGTTACTATTGTCTTACCTCCCTTGCACGTCTCCGTACGAACTGTCAGAACGGACATCCCTTTTGTCTGTAATCGTACAACAACTCTGATTCTACACTGTGCACCATGCGGCTACTAAGGTTGTCTACAAAGGTCAATGACATGCAACCACTCAGCTGCTGCCACGTGTAAAGCCATACTGCCATGCATTAAATGCATGCAGTATATAAGAAGATCCTTACTTCAGTTTTGAAGTGTGCTCGGACCACCTTCTTATTTCTTATTGTTAAGTTATTATTCGTAATTTCTTTAACTCTTTCTAGTGCAAGAAACTTAGTGTTTTTCAAGACTTGTTAAGATTAGGTTTATCCTTAATCTTGTTCCGCAACAAGTTGTAAATTGTCTTGATTTATCAATAAACAATTTAGAAAAGTAAAAACGTGTGTTTGTATTCACCCCCCCTTCTACAAACTTGTATAGCCCTTCGGGACCAACAAGTGGTATCAGAGCATATTTGTTTAATCTCATAAACAAGATCTGATCTATACTAAGATTTCTCTTCCTTGTTATTTCCTAAAATGGCTACCAATACAAACACAAACTATATTGACAACGGTTCTCTTGCAAAACCCCCTAGATTCTCCAGAGATAATTTTAATCTATGGAAAAATAGGATGATTCTCTTCTTAGAAGGTGTAGACCCTACTATGCCTTACTATCTTGAAAACGACCCATATATTCCTGTAAGAATTGATGCTGCAGTTCCAGCCGCTAAAAATAGACCTGCTATTCCAGAAAGGCTGATTCCTATGGAAATTCATATGTGGACTGATGAAGATAAGAAGAAAGTGGCTATCGACACCAAAGCCAGATCCATACTCTCCGTGGCTCTTCCTGACGAAGTCTACCATTCTGTCATGAACCTGTAAACCTCAAAAGCTACGTGGGACACAATCTGTGTTTAGTATGAAGGTACTTCTGAAGTCCAGGACTCTCGAAAGATCAACCTGGTAAGACAGTATGAAAGCTTCATTTGTGGTAAGAATGAAACTCTCTCTGAAGTACACCAACGTTTTAACTGTTTAATAGTAGATCTAAAAACTGTTGGTAAGGAATATTCTAACTTTGAAGTGCTGACAAAGTTCTTAGAATGTTTACCTGAAAGCTAGGACAATTATTCTATGTGTCTCAAGCTGTCAAAAGATCTTAGATCTATGACTCTCTCTACCTTATATGGCACGATGCTGAATCATGAGCAATCGAGTCATCTTAAGAAGAATCTTGTAAAAGATTCCAAAAGCACCCCTGTTGCTTTAATCTCAGAGTCACCTTCCACTCAGCGATCGACTATCACTGTCACTGAGTTGGAAACTAACTCTGAAAGATCATCAGACTCTGACGTTTCAGATAATGATGAAACTCTGGCATTCCTGGCTAATAAGTTCAGGAGATTTGCTAGAAAGAGTAATTTCAAGAAGAACAAACCTCTTGCTATTACTGACAAGCCAAGATCATCAACCCCTGTTGATAAGGCTACTGCTACTTGCTATAACTGTGAAAAGATAGGACATTTTGCTAGCGAGTGCAGGTCAAAGAAAGTCTCTAGACCCTCAGCTTTTCCCAAGAAAACTTTATTCCCAGGAATAGAGATGAAAAATATAAAAAGCTGAAAGAAAGGTATGCAAAGCTGAAAACCTTTAAGAAGAAAGGCAAAGGCCTCATGACTGACTATGATTGGGCTGCCTCTGACGAAGAAGAATCATCTGACTCTGAAGATGATTATGAAGCCAATCTATGTCTCATGGCCAAACTTGAAGATGAGGAAGACAATTCTGACATTCCCTCTACTTCAACCTCTGCAACTCAGGTATCACCTTCCTTCTTTACCAATATTGCAAATATTGATGAAGCTGATAGTCTTCGAAAGATGGATCTCTTGACTAGAAGTTTATATGAAGCCATGAATGGCAAAACTGTAGTTGAAAATCAAAACCTTGATCTCGCTGAACAACTTAAAAACTGTCACCTTCAAATAGAAAATCTTTCTAAATTGAAGAAGATTTTAAAGATCAAGTTCACCTAAATCAGCTAGTCAAAATCGAGCGCGAAGAAGCTATCGCTGCATTAAAAGCTGAAAAAGCTACTGTTGATGGATGGTATAACTCCTCAACAAAGATCACTAAAATAATCAAGTCTCAGATCCCTCTGAGTGATAAACATGGTCTTGGTTACAAAGCTGATACTCTAGAACCAACCACTGATCGTTCCATGCTCTTATTTGGAACTTTCGTATCCTCAGTCGCTGATACTTCATCCTCTCAGTGTTCCTCTTCTAAACCGCCTATCCCTGAGGAAATCTCTACCTTAACCTCTAAAGGTAAAGAAAACGTTATTTATCCAAAACCTACCTCAGTCTTTAAAAACAAAGGTAAAGGAATTGCTTTTAACCAAAATCCTCAGAAGGGTACCTATGTACCAAAGCTGAACGCTTCTAAAGCTTCAGTGACTTATCCCTCTGATTCAAAGAATAAGATCTCTGGATTTATTCAGCGTGGATCTATTCAGCGATCTACTCCTAGAATAAAAGTGGAAATCATCGGTAAGAAATCCGAAGAACTAAATGTTCCTTCCATTTCAAAAGCCAATAGCTTACTTGGTGCTGGTCCTTTTAATTCAAAATCAAAAGCTCAGCATTCAAATGGTCCTAAAACTATTTTTAGTTATAGGAAATGTTATCACTGTGGACTTACT
Source organism: Saussurea involucrata (assembly GCA_033807775.1). Classification (NCBI taxonomy): domain Eukaryota; kingdom Viridiplantae; phylum Streptophyta; class Magnoliopsida; order Asterales; family Asteraceae; genus Saussurea; species Saussurea involucrata. Next base: position 249,774,635 of record CM066321.1, on the reverse strand, counting down.
GATCATATTGCTAGTAAGTGCCCCACAGCCACCAAAGCTGAAAAGATAGCTAAGGTGAAGATCATTGCCCCCAAGGCAAAAAAGACCACTGAGGTTAAGAAATTAACCAAAGTGAAGACTGACAAAGTTGAATCTTCAAATGCTGCGAAGACTGCTGAACCTTCCACCTCTTCTTCTAACCCCACTGACAAGTGTGTACTCAAGAAAAACTAATCTTCCTTTGTAATGCAGGTTAAGAAGGGTATCTGGTATCTCGATAGCGGATGCTCAAGACACATGACTGGAAAGAAAAGCATGCTCTCTGAATACAAGGAAGAGAAGGGTCCTTCTGTAACTTTCGGTGGAAATGGAAAAGGACATACCCGAGGGTTTGGTGTACTATCTAATGGTACAACAACCTTCTGAAGAGTTGCATATGTTGAAGGGCTGAAGCATAATCTTCTAAGCATCAGTCAACTTTGCGACAAGGATAACAAAGTAATCTTTACTAAGGAATCCTGCTTTGTCACTGACAAAAAGGAGAAGATAGCTCTCAGCAGTTATCGTTTGGAAAATGTTTATGTAATAAACATGGACTCAACAACCACTGAGAACTCCTGTTTCTTTTCAAAAGCCTCATCTGATGTCAACCGGCTATTGCATAAAAGGCTCTCTCATCTCAACTTCAAGACACTGAATACTCTCTCTTCAAAAGAGTTAGTCACTGGTCTACCTCAGCACTCATACGCCAAAGAGTCCTTATGTTCAGCGTGTGAGAAAGGCAAGCAGACCAAAGCAAGCTTTAAGTCAAAGCAAATTTCCTCAGTATCATCTCCTCTACAACTTCTCCATATGGATTTGTTTGGCCCTGTTAACAAACAATCCATTGCTGGAAAGAAATATACACTGGTCATAGTCGATGAATTCTCTCGCTATACATGGGTTATGTTTCTCCGTTCTAAGAGTGACACCCCTGAAGAACTCATCACCTTTGTTCGAAAGATGGAAACCCTGAACAACTTGACCGTTCGCTCAATAAGGAGTGATCATGGGACTGAATTCAAAAACAGTTCTCTTGATTTCTTCTTTGAGAGTAAGGGTATTTATCACAACTTTTATTCAGTGAGAACACCGCAACAAAACGGAGTCGCTGAAAGAAGAAATAGAACTATTATTGAAGCTGCACGTTCAATGCTCAGCGATTCTCACCTGCCTACTCTGTTTTGGGCAGAAGCTGTCAACACTGCTTGTTTTACGCAAAACAGGTCGCTGATAGTCAAAAGATTTAATAAAACAACCTATGAACTTTTTCATGGGAGAAAGCCTTCAATTAGCTTTCTTCACATCTTTGGATGTCAGTGTTTCATACTGAACAACAGAGATGCCCTTGGAAAGTTTGATCCTAAGGCTGATGATGGAATCTTTCTTGGATATTCTTCAATCTCCAAAGCCTTCAGAGTCTTCAATCGAAGAAGACAAACTGTTGAAGAAACTATTCACGTCACTTTTGACGAATCCTGTTCAGCGAATTCTCGACCTTCTGCTGATACTGAAGAACTGAATCAATGGATGTTTTCTCATCTTGGTGATTCAGAAAATATTCCCACTCCTCATACTCATACAGTTGAAGATGATCGTCCTACTATCATCCCAAATATGCAGAATAGTGAAGCTAAAACATCATGGGTCTCAGCAATTCCTTTAAACACTATACCTGCTTCTGAACCAAATGTCTCAGATATTCCATCTACTTCTCAGCAATCAGTAAATGAGATGACATATGCACCTACTCCTCTCTTGGCTGATATTCCAAAAGTTGCTGAAGCTTCATCTTCAGCTCCTCTAGTTCAATTTGAGTCAGCGACTTATGCTCCTGCTCAGCGATGGACTGTAAATCACCCAATTGATCAAATTCTTGGTGATCCAAACGCTGGTGTTCAGACTCGACGAAGTGCATGTAATATTTGTTTATTTGTTAACTTTATTTCTCTGATTAAACCAAAGAAAATAGATGATGCCCTCAAAGATCCAAACTGGGTCAGCGCCATGCAAGAAGAGCTGACTGAATTCGAAAGAAACAAAGTTTGGAAACTTGTTCGAAGACCAACTGACAAGACAGTGATAAGCACTAAATGGGTCTATCAAAACAAGTTGGACGAACATGGAACTGTAACCCGCAACAAGGCTCGACTTGTTGCTCAGGGATACAGACAAGAGGAAGGCATAGATTACGACAAAACATTTGCTCCTGTAGCAAGACTAGAATCTATTCGTTTATTCTTAGCATACGCTGTACACAAAGACTTCAAAGTATATCAAATGGATGTTAAGTCAGCATTTCTCAATGGAAAGCTGAATGAAGAAGTCTATGTGGAACAACCTCCAGGATTCTCATATCCTAAGCGTCCAGGTTATGTTTATAAACTGGATAAGGCACTTTATGGCTTAAAGCAAGCTCCACGTGCATGGTATGACACTCTATCCTCTTATCTCCTAATTGAACAATTTGAGCGAGGTAAAATCGAAAAAACTCTATTTTTCAGAATAGTGAAAGGTCATATCATTCTTGTTCAGATATATGTTGATGACATTATATTTGGTTCTACTAACCCTGATCTTTGTACTCGTTTCGCTGATAGAATGAAAGATGAGTATAAAATGAGCATGATGGGTGAGCTAACATATTTCCTTGGTCTTCAGATAAAACAAAATGAAAAAGGAACTTTCATTAATCAGGGAAAGTATGTTAAAGATATGCTGAAGAAATTCGATTTAACTTAGAGTTTAGCTATGAAAACCCCTATGGCACCACCGCTGACACTAGACAAGGATTCAAATGGAATACCTGTTAATGTCACGCTGTACCGTGGGATGATCAGCTCTATCTTGTATCTTACAGCTAGCCGACCCGATATTATGTACGCAACCTGTTTGTGTGCACGATATCAAGCTGAACCTAAGGAATCTCATATGATCGCTGTAAAGCGAATCTTTCGTTACCTTAAGGGTACTCTGAACCTAGGTCTTTGGTATCCCAAAGACTCAGGGTTTGATCTAATCGGCTATTCAGATAGTGATTTTGCAGGTTGCAAATTGGATAGGAAAAGCACCACAGGAGGCTGTCAGCTCCTGTGTGGAAAGCTGGTGAGTTGGACAAGTAAAAAGAAAAACTCAGTGTCCACCTCAACTGCTGAAGCTGAGTATGTAGCCGCTGGAAGCTGTTGTTCTCAGGTCTTGTGAATGAGAAATCAACTACTAGACTATGACCTTCAGCTCTCGAAAATTCCAATCTATTGCGACAGCACAAGTGCCATCGCTATAACCAACAATCCAGTGCTACAGTCAAAGACAAAACACATCGAAATCAGGTATCATTTTATCAGAGATCATGTGATGAATGGTGATATAGAACTTTATTTTATCCTAACTGACTATCAGTTAGCTGATCTGTTCACCAAACCTCTTGATGAGACAAGATTCAACTTTCTCATCAGCGAGATTGGAATGCTGAACTTTGAAGAGTAAAATCTTCAGCGGTTCACATTTGATCAGCGATAGGATAAAATCAACTTGTATAACCCATTCTATCATTCTCTCTCTGAACATAATTGATTCGCTGATATCAAGGTATGTTTTCTCTCTTACTCGCTGACGTTCGCCTAGAACTCAAAGATTTCAAAATATCTTGCATCGCTGAATATCTCTTCCTTAACAACGATACTTTGAAATTTCTTAAACCAACACTGATATTTCTATTCAGTGCTTCATATTTTCAAAAGTGTCCCCGAGCTTTCAAAAACTCAGAGACATCCTAAAAATATGAAAGGACAGTTGTGACGTCGTCGCAACGGATAAGCCCTGGCACGTTCTTTTTCTGACACACGTTTGCACGTTTCGTTTACCTTCCAATCAAATGCAAACACGTGTCCGTGTCATGATGAAAAACTTTCCCGCTCGAGTTTTTCTCTCTCTCAAATCTCTCTATATAAACCATTTTGGGTTTATATTTTTTTTCTTTACGCGAAAAACTTCTCCTCCAAGCAAGAAAAAGATTTACTGTTGCATTTTGAGCTCTCAAAATTTCCAGAAACTATTCATCTTCTTCCTTGACGAACCAGGTTAATACCCTTATTATTTACCTACATTACTTGTTTGTGATCTTATTCTTTGCTTTTAACAGATCAAACAAAAGAACTTTTTTAAAATGAAATCATTTTCTGTTCATGATTTTATGAATACAACCTTCATGGTTGTTCTTCATGTTTATATCAAAACTCGTAAACTTGTTCTTCATATGTGTCTCCAGAATTCCTTCTTCAAATGAAAACTGGAAAACACATAATCTCTACGTTTTGTAACTCTTTCTCAAAACAAGAAAAAACCCTAATCTTTCTCAAAGGGATTTTTGGCTGAATGAAATGGACAAAATTCAAACACATCTTATTGGAAAATCTTTCCACATTAAGACTGTATTCTTTATCTATGTTCATATTTAACAAAAATGGCATCTTCTACTGATATTCCTACTGCTGAGAACACTCCTGCTGCTGAGGAACTTGAAATCACCAAGGCTCCTCAGGTCAAGTTCAAACTTGAGGATATCTCTTTTACAAAATCAAACAACCTCCATGCGCTGTTCGATTTTCCTCCGAAGAAACAAGTCAAGCATCTAGACGACGCTGTGAATTTTCTGAAAACCTGTTGCCTCTCTAAAGCCTTGACCATAACACCCCCTGCTCATCAGTTACTATTATCTCAATTCTGGTATACCGCCAGACACACTCAGCTACCATCATCCAAAGACCCTACCAAACTACTTGATGTCATCCTCTGTGACACTGATTTTGGCACCATCAAAATTAACCCTGCTATCATTCGGAAAGCACTGAATCTCCCTGTTGCCACAAAAGATAAACCATTTGTTCCTTTCCCTGACCCCAAGAGACATGCTGATAGAGAAACACTCATTGCATTCTTTGATGCAATAAAGTACGTATGGGATCAAGGGAGAGATGAAAAAGCCGAGAAGAAACTGACTGCAATCAAGAAGTCAAAGATGGCCAGCGAAATGAACTTCATCTTCGCACACCTAATAAGCTGCATGACAGCGAAGAGTGGCTCCTTTGATCAAGCTGCTCAACCTCAGCAAGCCATGGGCTATGCATTGCTGAAGGGTCTCCATGTTGACTGGGCCTCGATAATCTACGACGATATAGCGCTCAGAGTAGATTTTGCTGATAGACCATCATGGGTTCCATACCCAAGATTCCTCAGCGCCATCTTCCAAACCGGCCTTAAGGATAACTACCCAAAAGTAGGAGACCTGAAACTCTCTCAGGTTGGCCCTAAGGTGCTCGACTTCAAGCCCCTGCCAAACGAGGTACGTCTCTCTACTCTCTTATCTATTCTCAATCCTCCTTCTTCTACTTCTGCGGCTCATTCAGTGGAAATCCCCACCGCTGATACCCCAGCTGCAACCTCCACTCCTTCTAGAAAAAGGAAACAATCTACTACCCAACTTGGTTCCAAAAGAATCAAGAAAACCAAGGAGCAACCCCCCCAGCATTTACATGCTGAAGACTCCTTAGCTCATCTTGAAGAGCTGATGGAAAGTTCAGTGGTACGCTCTGCCACAGCTGAACAAGCCACCCCTTCCATCCCAGCTTCAGCGTCTCTAAACGCTGAAGTTATAAACTTGGAAATGAACCAACCTCCTTCAGCCTCTCTACAGACTGAAGTGATTCTCAGCCGATCCAACGCTGAACCCCGCACCCAACCATCATTCTCATCCTCCATTCCTCTCACATCTTCTTTGGTCACTCAATCTATTCCCCTATTCTCCTCAATAACCGTCATCCTTAGCGACACTACTGCTGAACATTTTCAGAGGATGATAAGACACACCACTGGACCTGCAGGTACTTCCAGTCGTCTAGGAAATATTGATGACGGCCACAAAACTTTTTCAGGACATCGAGGTTTCGACAACTTCGCCAACCCGCCTGCAAGTATACACAAAATCCCACACACTTCTCTCTCTCAACCCCAAACTTCTGAGCTTTCCTATGTTCATAAGTTTATAACTTTTTCAGGTCCTAGATTGGGAGATATCAACACCTCCCTGACGGCCCTGGAAACAAAGATGGAGTCTTTCAACAAAACTCTAACTGCCAACTCTTCAGCGGTTACAAACGCTGGAGAGAACTTGAAGACTTTGACCACTGAGGTCGAAAAGAAAGCCTCCAAAGCTGATCTAGAGAAGGTGGATGGTAGCATTGCTAAATTTGCTACCACCCTCGCTGAAAACTCAACCGCCACAACCACTCTCTCAACAAACTTCACCTCTCTGTCCAATGAAGTCACATCATTGAAGACAGAGGTTGGTTCTCTTAAGAGTGAAGTTTCCACGATCAAGACTGAAGTCTCTGCGGTCAAAGAGATTGTTCAGAAAGTGCTCGATCGCCTGAACACCCCAACTTCTCATTTCACTCAGGACGATCGACATGATCTCAAAATGATCAGTCCTGCTATTACTGGCCTAGTAGACAGAGTAGCAGCGATCGAAAACTGCATAAGAATTACTGGCCAAGAAGACAGTAATCCTATTGCTGCTGCTGCCGCTGAAAAGTCTGTTACCTCCCCCAACCATGATGTGGAAGAGGGGGAGAAGCCTAAAGAAGACCTTCCCCATAATGACGAGGGGGAGAAGAAAAATAAAGAAGACCTTCCCCATGCTGAGTGGGAGGGTATTGAGACTGAAGCTGATGTTACTTCTTCAAAACCTCAGGGAGTTGAAAACCCTGAGGGAACCGAGAAACCTTCCTCTGTATCTGAGGGGGAGCAACTCGAAGGGCATAACATTGAAGCTGCTGCTGATGTAACCTCACCCTACGCTGAAGAGGTTGAATCTGATGAAGACGAAGCTGAAGACGATGAAGCTGTCGACATCTCTGATGATGAACCATCTTCTTCTCCAAAGAATGACGATGATGACGATGATGATGATGATGATGATGATGACTCCTTTATCGTCAAGCCTGTTCAGAAGACTACAGTTCTCAAAGGGATTTCGATAAATGAACCTTCAGGGGAGCAGACCAAGACAAAGCCTGCAGCGTCTGAAGCTGACAAAGGCAAAAACAAAGGCCTCGCTGAAGAAGACAATCTGACGATCTTGCTTACAAAGCCAGTTTGTCAGGTACACTACCTTCTATTCCCTTACACTGCATCCCTCCTCTATCCCTTCTCAATCTCAATCCTTCAATCCATAAAATCTCTATACACTTAACCCCATTCTTTTTCTATCTCTTTCTTCCCCAACTCTTCTTACTTAAACGATCGATGTGTTTCAGCTAGTCCTCTCCCCTGTTTGAGGATCCCGCTGAAGCTCCTTCGACTACACCAGGAATAATCCCCGCCACAAAAGCTGAAGAAATAATCCCGGTCTTGGATTTAATCACTGAGACCGATGAACCTGAAGAACAGGTGCTCTCTCACAAAAACAGACCTTCCTTGGCTCCTCAAAACCTGAGTGAAGAGGATCAAGAAAAGAGAGATGCAATGATCAAGAGATTCGAAGATTAGCGAATCATCCTGAAGCGTGATCAACTTCCTTCTATTCCTCCAAAGTTCAGACTTTCACAAAAGGAATACAAGGATCACCTCAGAGCTGAAAGGTTAATTGCTGAAAGAAGGAAAGCAGAAGAAAAAGACAGAGAACTCGCCATCCAGCTTGTCCAACAATCGGTGAAAGACCCCGCGCTGAAAAGAACTCCCATTGATGTCCAACGTTAGCTATGGGATGATGCCCAAAGGATCGTTGAATAAAAGACGAAAGTATCTGATACGACTTTAAAATGGTGTAAAGAAATGCTGAATTATCGATCTCGACCATCCAAAATCATCAAAGTAAACATCAGAGGAAGACTGTTCGTTGACGTTCCTGTTGTTGAAATTGATGTATTCGAAGAAGACAAAACCAAGCAAACCTTTTATGCTACTACTTTAGAGAAGTTTGGTTTCTCTGAATGGTTGGAAGTGAAATTAGCCATTCAGGGATCGCGCTCAAAGTTCAAGAGCCATGTCGAGAAAATTTTAAATACTCAGATCGACTTGGTTTCTTCTGCTGTGGATATTCCTCCTTCCACTCTTCTTCCTCCTCAACAAAGAAGAGTCTCTACAAAGGAAAAGAAAGTCTCAGACTCAGGTCCTCCTATACGGAATGAAATAGGTATTGGTTTCTCTCGTGCTAAAGTTCTTGGCCCTGATGCTGATCTCTCAGCGCTTGACACCTCCCTACCACCTGGAGAAACTTTCATTCCTGGCAAAGTTGTAAGTGATCCCTATGGTATATTCTTTCTAGACTACTATGGAAATCATCACTTTCAACGCATCTCTGAGCTTCCAATCACTCCCATCGAACAACTCAGAGATCTCATATACTGGTGTGAAGTCAGACGCGACATTAAAGCTAGACACCCGAAGCCCTTGATTTTTGAAGAAGCTCTGAACATAAAGAATCAAGGAGTAGATGTCCGTGACTGGATGATTCCCACATCAAAGACCCTCGATGAACTTCTCATCAAGGAAGAACCTTTTGATGTATAGGATCGCCTTGTAATTCTTTCTATCCTTATCTGTCTACATCTTCTGTACGTGTAATTTTATTTGCTGTACTTGTAATTTTTCTACTTCCCTCTGTAATCTTTACGAAGTTTAAAGAAAAATTTCAGCGAATGTACTTTACTCCATCAGTACTGAAAAGATCCCAAAAAACAGTAAAAGGGACAAATATTATATGAGTTCTTTTTATCCTTATGTTTTCATTAAATAGCAATTTTCTCTGTTGCTATGTCATAATCAAATAGGGGGAGATTGTTGATCCAAACCCTCAATGATTTGATAATGACCCTCTCATAAACACTTAGTGAAAATTGTAAGTAAACAATATGTATTAGAGTTTCACTATCGCTGATAAGTACTAAGACTTTACAGTACCGCTGATAGGAATTCTCACTCTTTAGATTAGATATTCAGCGAACACTATTCATCATCATATAGCTCTGAGCCTGTTCAGTCTATGAGATGATCGCTGATAAGTTAGTTGTTTACTTATGATCCCTGAAGACAAGTTTCACGTCAACCAAAGTTCTACGCTGAAGTCGAAGATCAAACTCAAGAACCAGCGACAAGTCTACTCATGAACTGATGCGGATATCAGCAAAGCAAGACCTGTCCATTCAACGTGAAGTATCAAGTAGAAGACTTCAGCAATCGATGAACTTTATCATTCGCTGATAAAGATCTGACTCAACGAAAGCTGATCATGAAGTCTCCCTGCATGTTACTATTGTCTTACCTCCCTTGCACGTCTCCGTATGAACTGTCAGAACGGACATCCATTTTGTCTGTAATCGTACAACAACTCTGATTCTACACTGTGCACCATGCGGCTACTAAGGTTGTCTACAAAGGTCAATGACATGCAACCACTCAGCTGCTGCCACGTGTAAAGCCATACTGCCTTGCATTAAATGCATGCAATATATAAGAAGATCCTTACTTCAGTTTTGAAGTGTGCTCGGACCACCTTCTTATTTCTTATTGTTAAGTTATTATTCGTAATTTCGTTAACTCTTTCTAGTTCAAGAAACTTAGTGTTTCTCAAGACTTGTTAAGATTAGGTTTATCCTTAATCTTGTTCCGCAACAAGTTGTAAATTGTCTTGATTTATCAATAAACAATTTAGAAAAGTAAAAACGTGTGTTTGTATTCAACCCCCCCTTCTACAAACTTGTATAGCCCTTCGGGACCAACATTGATTTATATGATGCCATGAATGGCAAAACTAAAGCTGAAAAACTGAATCTAGATTTAGCTGAACAACTTAAAAATTGCCAGCTGGAAATTCAAGAGCTTTCAAACGTAGAAAATAATCTAAAAGATCAGGTCTACGTAAATCAAGTCATACGCATTGAGCGAGAACAAGCTATCGATGCATTAAAGGCTGAAAAGGCTACTGTTGAAGGATGGTGTAAATCCTCAACAACGATCACTGAGATAATACGTGCTCAGATTCCCTTGAGTGACAAAAGTGGTCTTGGTTACAAAGCTGACGCTAAAGAACCAACCACTGATCGTTCCATGCTTAAGTTTGGAACGTTCGTGTCTTCTATCCCTGACACCTCATTACCTCAGTGTTCCTCTTCTAAAACTCCCATCCCTGAGGAAAAACCTACCTTAATCTCTAAAGATAAAGGTAAAGAAAAAGTTTTTAATCAAAAACCTCAAAAGGGTACCTTTGTACCTAAGCTGAAAGTTCTCAAACCTTCAGAGAGTCATCCCTCTATGTCTAAGACCAAGATCCCTGAATTTATTCAGCGATCTACTCCTAAACTGCTAGAACTGAAGTTTGTCAAAAAGCCTAAGTGTTGAAGTCTGAATTGAAGACTCAGACTTCTGAGAAAGAAGGTTCAGAAGTTCTGATTGGAAAGTATTGTAAAGATGCTAAGTGTGGAATCTGAACAGAAGGCTCAGAGTTCTGAGTAGGAGACTCAGAAGTTCTGAATGTGAAGATGAAAATGTCATATGCTCAAGTGTATGTTCTGAGTATACTTAATTAGAAGAATGTTCAGAAGTTCTGAACATGTTGTTTAGAACTTATGTCTTAGACATTTTCTGTTATATTCTGTTATTCATTAGAACACGTATAATTGTTCTATTGGTTTGTTATGTTTAGGTGCTGTAGCTTTAGCTTTTCTTTACAGTATATATAGGAGTTAGCAACTGTAAGCTAACTAACTTTCGCAACTTTTGAATAACTTTCGTATTCACTTTGTAATCTTTGAGAGACTCTCTCTCTCTATATCTGTAATCTGTTCTTGAATGAATACAAAGCTTTTGGATCCAATTCTCTATTATTCTACTATTTAATTGTGTTCTTATTAGACAATTACATTGTAAGATCGAATCCTGGTTTCTATAATTGGTATCAGAGCCAATCAACAAACAAATTAGGTCAAGATCGTGTTCTTGAAGGTTTCTTGATCGCGTTCTTGACAGTTTCTTGATCAATTCGATAATTGAATTCCGCTACTACTCGTAATTCTTGAATTTTTTGTAATTCTTGAATTCGTTCTGTTTTTGTTCAAGAAATTTGAATTTGTCTTTCTGTTGAATCGATTCAATTCATTTTACAATCATGTCTTCTAAAGAATTTCTCTCGATGGGGTCTGAGACGAAGCCACCTGTTCTAATTCCTGAAGAGTATCAACAATGGAAAATCAGAATTATTCAGTTCTTGGATAATATTGATGAGAATTTGATGATCTCAATTCGTGAAGGTCCAATTGAAGTATACGTTGATGTTGCTGTTACACCTGCTACAACTACTACACCAGAGATTCCTGCTACCAGAGTGAGGAAGAGTTTTTCACAATATACTGAAGCACAGAAAAAGAGACATGCAATAGATAAGAGGGCTGTTACTTTGTTGACTTTGGCAATTCCTAATGACATCTTCAATCGAATTGATAGTGGAACATCTGCTAAAGAAATGTGGGATAAACTGGAGAAGCAGATGCTTGGCACAACCAAATCAATTCAAGCAAAACTGAATCAGTGCATCAATGTATATGAGAGATTCAAAGCAAAGGAATGTCAGAGTTTAACTCAAACATACAACAAGTTTTGCACAATCTTGAATGATCTTAGAAGGAATGGGCTAAAGAAAACTAAGTTAGAGATCAACTACAAATTTCTGAATTGTCTCAATTCAGAATGGTCATCTTTTGCTATAAGTCTTCAGATGAACAAAGATATGTGTGAAGAAGATCTGAATGATCTGTTTTGTGTTTTAAATCAGCATGAAGATTCTGTTAAGCAAGTTGTTGAGGAAAAGAAAAACGTTTCTGATCAATTAGCTTTGCTTTTAGAAAGAAAAACATGGATCAACAAGACATTAAAGAAGTCTGTGTTTCTGTCTGAAATTCCAAAGTTAGAGGAAGAATCTGCTGAGGAAGAAAGATCTGATGAGGATGCCGATATCAAGTTGATAGCAGAGAAATTGGCTCTGTTGACTAACACCTTCAATAAAAGATATGGAAAGAAAAAGTATGTTGAGGGTAAGTTCAGAAGAGATGGACAGGGGAGGTCAGAAGAGAGATATAAGAAGAAGGAAGATAAAGAAGAAAATAAGTATGAAAAGAGAGAAGAGAAAGAAGAGAAGAAAGAGAAGGATCTATGCTTTAAGTGTGGGAAACCTGGTCATTTTGCAAGAGAGTGCAGAGTGAAGGTTGTTAAAGACTATGAGTATTATGCAAAGAAAGCTCAGTTGGCCAAAACCAAAGACAGTGGGATTGCACTCCTGGTAGAACAAGAAAATTGGCTGTATTATTCATCTGATGAAGAGGATTGCATTCACTTCTCACAAATGCAAAGTTACATGGCTAAAATGGGTGATGAAGATGATTCAGATTATGAAGAAGGAGGTTCTGAATCTTCAGCTGAGGTACACTCTAGTCTTGAAATTGATATAATGATTCAAATTGGAAATATGAAATCTGAATTTGTTAATCTCATAAAACAGATAAAAGGTGAAAGGATTTTGGTTAACAAATTCAGATTAGAAAAAGAAATGTTTAAAGTAAGATTTGAAGAAACTGAGGTTGAGAAACAAGAAGTCAGAAAAGATAATTCTGATCTTTTAGAAAAGATTTCTGAGTTAAAAAATGAACTTTCAGATGTACAAGGTGAAAAAGGCGATTTGCAAATTAAAGTGGATATGTTACTGGATGAAAGAAAGAATTTATATACTGAAATCAAAGAGTTAGAAGATCTTAATCTGAAAAGAGGTCAAACTCAACAAACTTTGAGTCTTCTCACAAGCAATGTTAAAGACACAAGGTTTTATAATCCAAAAATGGGATTTGGTTTGGAAGAAAATGCTATTTTGAAAAAGGCTCCAATAAATCTTTATGATTTTGAGGAATTAAAAGATCCCAAACCAGAAATCCCAGATTTAGTTGAAATTTTTGTAAGACCTGCAAGTTCAATAACAATTTCTGATAATTTACAAAAATCAAGTTCTGAAAAAGCAAAGGAAATAATTTCTGAGCCAAAAGTTGAATAATCAGAAAATTCAGAAGAAAAGGTTAAGAAAGAAATTTCAAAACCTACTGAAGAGAAACCAAAAATATAACACTGCTAAATTCAAGTATGATTCTCTGAATGTTAGTTACAAAGATAAACAACCACGTTTCTCCTATACTGACATTGAGAATATATTTAAAGCAAGCAAGGTTTCTGAAAATAAAGAGGATTCTGAAACAGTTAGTCAGAATTCTGAGTCATATAGTCAGAATTCTGAGTCAACTGAAAGTTCTGAGTCAAAATCAGAAAGTTTTTCAGATCTTGAAAATAGATTTAAACAAGTTAATCAAGAACTTAAGGAACTGAGAAAAAGCTTTGATGAGCTTGAAAATGATTTTTGTGATGTGGATTTTAAACTTGAAGAAGCTTTAAAAGAAAATAAAAGTTATATCTTGAAAATAGAAGTGCTTGAGAAGCTGAAAGCTGAGTATGATCTTTTTAAGATTATTGCTTTAAAAGAGAACAAGGAATTCTTTAATGAATCAAGTACTTTTGAGCATGGTGAATCATCTGGATCGTCTACTAATTCTAAAAAGTTAAATGTTTCAGAAAAAGAAGAAGGCAAAAGGAAAGATGACTTGATCTCTGAGAAGATTTTGTCGAATACTACATCTGAACTCAATACCAGTAGTTCTTGTAATAGATGCAAATGTAATATGAATTCTATCAATAAAAATGAAAAATCCTTTCATTCAGATTTGTTGTTTCATGCAAGAAGACATCTGAAATGTGTTCAATGTGGTAGTCAATTATTTCAACTTTCTCAGAAAACTAGTTCTAAAACATCTTTTAAGCCTAAAGCAAAACAGAACTCATAAAAGAAGACTGCAAACTTTTCTCATTCCTAGACAAAAGAAAAGAAAACTGAAAAAGTTTCTAACTCTCAACCAAAAGTGTTCAAAATGAAAAGAAATAATTTTGTGAACAGAAGATGTTCTGATTTCATCGAAGTAAAAGGAAAATGGTGCTTAAAAGATAATTATGAATGGAAAGTTAAAGGAACTTTTATTAAATCTGTGATTGAAGCTAACAAAAATGGACCCATTCTGATATGGGTACCTAAATCTAACTAAACTGTTTTTGCAGGGCTGTCATGTGTGGTTTTTAGACTATGGAGCATCAAGACACATGACAGGTCATAAGTCTTCTCTGACAAATTTCACAGAAAAGGATGGAGGAGCAGTTAACTTTGGCAATGACAGTAAAGGGCAAGTTAGAGGCTATGGTGATTTAACAAAGGGAGATTTAACCATTCAGAAAGTGTTCTATGTGGAAGGTTTACAACATAATCTGTTCAGTATAACTCAGTTCTTGGATAGTCTTTGTGAGATCAAGTTTAGTATAACAGGGTGTTTAATTCTGAGTGAGAATGGAATAAAAGTGTTCTGGGCTAAAAGACACATGGACTTATTTGTGGTTAATTTTTTAAAGATTGAAGCTGTAACTCAGTATGACTACTATCAAATGCAACTGCAAATGAATGTTGGTTATGGCACAAAAGATGTTCTCACTTGAACTTTAAGGAGTTGATCAATCTAGTTGGCAAATAGTTGGTTAAAGGACTGCCAAAGAGTAAGTTTGAAAAGAATTCATTATGTTCAGCATGTGAGATGGGCAAAATGAAGAAAAGTTCTCATAAGTTGAAAATGGAATCCTCATGCATGTCACCATTAGAAATGATACACACAGATTTGTGTGGTTCAATGAAAATTCAATCAATGGGAGGGAAAGAAGTATATGCTTGTCATTGTTGATGAGTATTCTAGATATACATGGGTTGAATTCTTAAGAGCAAAATCTGAGGCTGCTGAAACATTGATTAACTTTATCAAAAGAATTCAAGTGTTCTTACAACTTCCAGTTCAGAAGATCAGGAGTGACAATGGAACTGAATTCAGAAATGAGACTCTTCAGAACTTTTTACAAAGCTCTAGGATTTCTCATAATATTTCTGCTATCAAAACTCCTCAACAAAATGGTGGTTGAAAGAAAGAACAGGACTCTAGTTGAAGCTGCAAGAACCATGTTGGCTTATTCAAATTTTCCAACCTTCCTATGGGCTGAAGCAATTGCTACTGCTTGTTTTACTCAGAACAGGACTTTGATTAATAAAAGACTAAATAAAACTGCTTATGAACTGATTAATAAAAGAAAACCACTGATTAAATTCTTTCATATTTTTGGATGCAGATGTTATGTTCTCAAGGATAGAGAAAATCTTGGAAAATTTGACAAGAAAGCAGATGAAGGATACTTTGTTGGTTATTCACTGACTTCCAAAGCATTCAGAATCTATAACAGAAGAACCAAGAGGATAATGGAAAGCATAAATGTCACATTTAATGAGTCAAGATCAAAGACTTCTGAACAAAGCAGTTCAGAACTCAATCAGAATCAGACAAAAACTATGACTTCTTAATCAAATTCTAATCCTAATTGTTCAGAACTCAGTTTATTGTTTAAGGATGCATTTCTGGAACTAACCTCTGAATCTTATGTAGATTATGAAAATCCAAAGATGGTTCAAGAAATGAAAAGTAAAAGCTCAAAGGACCAAACAACAACTGTAATATCTGATTCTGGTCCATCTGAGGAATGTCCAATTTTGATAAATACAAGTGATTTATCTGAGTCTGGTACCCAGAATTCTGGACAACGTACTCAGAATTCTGGACAAGGTACTCAGAATTCTGAACAAGGTGCTCAGAACTCTGAACAAGTCATTCAGAATTCTGACCCTTCTACTCAGAATGAGGACTTAGATGTGACACCACAACAATTCTCAGAACATAGAGGTAGTTCAGAATTACAAGCTGTTATGGATGAGAATGATACAAACAACAATCTATCAGAGATTGATGTGCTTCCAAGTTCAAATAAATGGACAAAAGACCATCCTATTCATCAAGTGATAGGAGATCCATCAGTTGGAGTGCAGACAAGATCAGCAACAGTAAATGAAGCAATGTTTGCAGGATTCCTTAGTATGATTGAACCTAAGAAAGCCACTGAAGCCCTAGAGGATCCATACTGGATTTTAGCAATGCAAGATGAGTTGCTACGGTTTAAAAGGAATAAAGTCTGGAGACTCATTCCAAGGCCTGAAGGAAAATCAATTATTGGAACAAAATAGGTGTTCAGAAACAAGAAAGATGAGTCAGGTGTTGTAGTCAGAAATAAGTCTAGATTGGTTGCAAAGGGATATTCACAACAAGAAGGAATTGATTATGATGAGACATTTGCACCAGTTGCAAGAATAGAGGCAATCCGAATATTTTTGGCATATGCTACACACAAGAAGTTCAAAGTATACCAAATGGATATCAAATCGGCATTTTTGAATGGTATACTCAATGAAGAAGTTTATGTCTATCACCTAGAAGGATTTTTTGATCCTGAGTTTCCAGATCATGTGTATGTTTTAGATAAAGCATTGTATGGTCTGAAACAAGCACCAAGAGCCTGGTATAACACTCTAACTCAATACTTATTAGAATTTGGCTTCAAGAAAGGTAAAATTGATACTACCTTATTTTTAAAGAAAGAAAGTGAGGATTTAATTTTGATTCAGATATATGTAGATGATATAATATTTGGTTCTACAAATGCAGAATTATGTGATGAATTCTCATACATCATGAAATCCAAATTTGAAATGAGCATGATGGGAGAATTAAATTTTTTCCTTGGTCTTCAAGTAAAACAATTACCAAATGGGATTTTTATAAATCAAGGAAAATATGTAAAAGATATTTTGAAAAAGTTTAAAATGTCTGATTGTGTTGCTATGAGAACACCAATGGCTACTAATGTCAAGTTAGATGCTGATCTCTCTGGAGTTTTAGCAGATAACAAGGTTTATAGGGGCATCATTGGTTCTTTACTTTATCTGACTGCAAGTAGACCAGATATCATGTTTGCTACATGTTTCTGTGCTAGATTTCAATCTAATCCAAAAGAATCTCATTTGCTGGCTGTTAAAAGGATCTTAAGATATCTCAAAGGTTCACCTGATTTGGGCCTTTGGTATCCAAAAGAGACTGATTTCAAGTTAACTTCCTTTACCGATGCTGATCATGCAGGAAGAGATTGGACAGGAAAAGTACTTCTGGTGCTTGTCACTTTTGGGAGATAAGATAGTGAGTTGGGCTTCAAAGAAGAAAAGTTGTGTGTCCACATCAACTGCTGAGGCAGAATATGTAGCTGCTGCTGCTTGCTGTTCTCAAACTCTGTGGATGAAAACGCAACTCATGGATTATGGCTATCAGCTTAACAAAATTCCCATTTACTGTGATTCAGAAAGTGCCATTGCCATCACTCAGAATCTTGTCCAGCACTCAAAAACCAAACATATTGATGTAAGGTATCACTTCATTAAGGATTATGTGGAAAAGGGAACTATAGAAATGCACTTTGTGCACACAAAGTATCAATTGGCTGACTTGTTCACAAAGCCTCTTGATCACAAAAGGTTCATTTTTCTCATATGTAAGATAGGAATGCTTAATCTGACTAATTGATTATATTTGTTACTTTTCAGAAATGAATTTTTTTCTATGTAAGATTTTCTGAGTAGTGTACTCAGAATTCTGACTCTCTTACTCAGATGTTCTGAGTCTTGAGTTCAGAACTTCTGAGTCAATACTTCAGAAATCTGACTTAATTTTTTTTCTTCTGATTAGGTTACTCAGATCTTTTGAATGTACCTTTCAGAACTCATTTCTGGAAATTTACAAGTGTTTCAATTTGTTGTTAAGTTCTTTCTGTTTTATCCTTTTCATATTCCTTTATGTCTAATATGTGTTTGAGTTTATGCTTAAGTCAAGGGGGAGCATTGATATCTTTCAGAAATCATTCTGAGGTGCCTACAAGGTTTGTATTCTTTTCTTATCTCAAATCATTCTAAGGGGAACAAGCTTTTAATGACAATTTTTTTTTTCACTTGTTCAAACTACTTCTGAATTCTTAAAAAGGTTTTCAAGGTCAGAAGTTGGATTTTAAATGTTTTTCAGAAATCACAAATCATCTCAAAAGGGACAAACTTTTGATGATAAAAACAATTTTGTATCTGTTCAAACTACTTCTGTGTGATTAAATGATTTATATTATCAGAAGTTGATTTTAAATGAACTTTGAATTCCAAGGGTACTTTTCTGAATTGTTTACTCAGAACTTCTGAGTATGCATTCTCAGAATTCTGAGCGTAGTATTCAGAACTTTAACTTGTGTTTAATTCTATCTCATACTACGTGTCAGCCTCTGATTGAATGAAATTACCACGTTCTTTCATAAAATTCATTTGTGGTGTTTCATAGTGTTTGAAACCGTTATAACTCTGACATAAAGCAGTTTTCGCCGTTTGAATTCTTTCAGCTTCGCGGATTTTAAATAGAACTTAGAATCCCTCTTTCAAATTCATTCAAATCCTAAGAGTAAAAAGTGAGATACGCAAAATTCCTGAGTTCTTCGATTCTGTTTTATTTAAACTTCTATATTGTAATCATGTCTGCTCTACGAAGAAGTAGAATTGTATCATTACACACCGCAAGAACTTTAATGGAATCATCTTTGGATTCAGATAATGAAGTTAGAAGGGCTGAAAGAATAGTCGTAGAAGAAGAGGCGATAGGAGGAAATGTGTTAGAACAACAGGTTGGTGCAGAGGAAGTACCAATGGATGAATCTGAGGGCGATGCGGATAAGGGGAATGCAAATATTGAACATCAACAAAGTGATGTGAGGTTTGCAATGTCTTCTAGACCTATTTCTTTGGAGAGGATAGTACCTGAAGATGATTATTTGGATTTGTTAGAAAACAACTGTGTTTTAGTGCTTGATGAAACAAATTTTAAGGAAGAACATAAAATTGTCATATAGTTGCTAAAATATCATCCTTTCAAGAAGTGGTTTACTCTGAAAAAGACTGTACCAATTCAGTATATTCAACAGTGGTGGAAACATTTAGAGTTACAAGGGAATAAGTTTGTATCCAATGTAGGGGGAGTTTCATTGACTTTGACCATTAGTTTTATTAGGATCATGTTAAGGTTGCCAGAAAAGGATGACTTAGAGGGAAGATCTGATTATGATGAGGAACCTACTTCAGAGGAAATGATTGATGATTTCATGAGATTGGGATACTGTGAAGATCTAAGAAATCTTAGTTCATTCAGAAGAAACAAACTACCACCAATCTGGGCCTGTTTCTTTACAATTGTCAACAAATGCTTAGCTGGAAAGCCAGTTCACCAGATCAAGCATCAAGGAAGATTATGTAGATTTTTCATGGTTTGGTAAAGAACAGACACTACAATTATGCTTCTATCTTATGAGAAGATATGAAGAATACCTTTGAAAGAAACCAGAAGGCACTAAGGGGAGAAACAAGTGAAAAGCCTTTGACATATATACCTTATCAGAGATATTGGCAGATGGTGATTTGGTATGCATTGAGGCAGGATACTCAAATTCCAAGGAGAGTTGATGAGGAGCATGGGCCAGTCTTCTATATGGGTAAAATGACATCATCTTTTAAACTTGTGAATTTTCCTAATCACAAACCATTGACAAGAGCACTTAGGACTTATATTCCAAGGGAGAGTGAGATTTTAAAAGCATATTGCACCTCTATGGAACTTGAACAACCTCAGGTTCCTACCCATGAGGGAATCCCTGAGAGGAGAGGTGAGGGGTCAAATGCAGAAAGAGAGGGGGAGAATGTTCAGGTGGGAGAACATTCTGAGAGAATTGAGAGGGAAAATTCAGAGAGCTTGGTTAGAAATGAAAGTGAAAAACAGACAGAGAGAGGTGAGGATGAGAGAATGTCACCATAGTTAGAAAATAGAGATAACTCTGAACCAGCTGATCTAAACTGGGCAACCACATCTGCTATTGGTTCACAATTCTTGGTGACCAATATTGAAGAAAATACCACTGAGCCCATGGTAGAACTTGAAATACCCAATCCCATCCACTCAGAAGCATCTCCACATGCTACTGTTTCAATTCAAACAGGAGAACCATTGCTTACTCATTTGGAGTTTGGTGATCAATCCCAACATTTTATTCACCACATTGAGTCAGGAATGCACAGTAATATCCTATTTGAGCCTGAACTTTCATTGTACACAAGCACATCACAGGGAATTCGTTTTCCTGTAACAACTTCCATAGACATGCCTAATATTGGGTGTCAAGGATTGGATGGAAGACCTGGGGAGGTGAACATTTTAAAAGCTTCCTTACAAAGTGCATCTGTTGCACTAGGTGCCTCTGTGACACCTACAGGCCATGTGTTCTCTGAACATATGCAAACTGGTTCATCAGTTGTTCCAGGATTACCGTTAGCACCTTCTGAATTTGAAAAGATTCAGAAACAAAATCATGATTTGGGAGAAAAGGTTCAGAACTTGGAGAACACAGTAACTTCTTTGAAAGATGAAGTAAAGGATCTCAGAACAATGTTGGAAATAAAGGCTAAATCTGTTGAAAAGAAAGTAGAGGACGTTAAGGTATCTGTGGAATCTCATCAAAAGGAGATCACAGATAAATTTTCAAAGATTCAAGAGGATATACTCAAAAGTATGGATGCCATGAAGTCTTCTCTGCTTCAAGCATTTAGTTCACAACTAGCTGTTGTCTCAAAGCCTCTACAAATCATGCCTTTGTCTGTAGCTGCAACTGAATCTACTTCAACTCAGTCATTAAAAATAAAGTTTGATGATAATGAACCTCATCATCATTAAAAGGGGGAGAAAAAGCAAAAGCAAAGCACTGAGTTAATAGCTGTTCCAACTACAAGTTCTGAAAGTCAAAGTTCTGAGGAGGAAATGGAACCAGAAGAGATGGAAATTGAAAAGTCTTCTGATATGGTTTCTGATAAGGTTCTGCAAATCACTGGTTCTGATATGGATGTGTTGGTAAGTTCTGAAGTTGATATGGTCACTATTTCTAAAGTGAATATGGCAGAAAGTTCTGAAATGGATAGAGTGGATACATGTTCAGATATTATTCCTTACACTGGAGGTAATCTTATCTCTGAGTTTGAAGAAAGGAGGATGAACAATATTCTGGTAAAGAGAATGCACAGTGTATTGGTAAACGCTCTTAATGCTCAGAATGTTCACAAATGTATCAGAATGGTGAGGCCAATTGATTTGATGGGAGAGTATGATTGCACAGTTAATTATTCAAGGGATTTTGAAAAGGATATTGCAGAGCATTATTTTGATGATGTGTCAGAAGAAGATCTTGTAAGAATTGTAGACTTCTTTTTGCCTCCATTCATGTACAGAAACCCAATTGTCATTCCCAGAATTGATTTGCTGATTCTTGAAGAACCATTATGTGATTTTATTGTGGAACAAGATGATACTCCACTGGCCAGGAACTATTTATGTGACATCTTTCCTGAAGATAACTATGAGCATCTCTACTGCAAAGAAAATGAATATGTTGATGTTGAGAACTTCATTGATGGGTTTATGGATGAGAAAATTTAGATGGTCTATATTGAAGCTTCCAACAGATTTAGAAAAACAGATGAAAGGTTATTTGTATCAAAAAGGATTGAAAAAGTTCTGGAATTTCAAATGGAAGAATTTGATGGTCTCAAATATGTCAGCATGGATGTTCTGAAAGAAGGAAACTTGAAAGTGAATCTTACTAGCTTTGATATTCACAGATTATTCTTAGATGATCAGATCTTCTTAGTAAAGTTCATTGCAAGTACTGAAGAAACTTGGGTAGAGATTGAATGCAGAAGGATTTTGGGAATATATGTCAGAAATATGCGCTTATACGATTTTCAACTGGCAATTAAATCAAGAAAAGAGAAGTGCAATTTGATGTGTCCAATCAGAACTCTAAATGTAGTAAATAGCAATGATGGGTTTATTAGTGAAGAAATTGGTAATGAAAGATTTATTCATGCAGAATCCAACAAAATCATTCTGTTCAGATTGAAGGATTTAGTGAAATACAGTGATGCTACTTTGGAGTTGACATTGTCAAAGATGAAAGCATATGTTGAAAATGTTTGAATTTCTGTAAAAGAGAAGTGTATCAGAATGTGAGTGAAAGAATGGAGCTCAGAAAAAAGTCAGAAATTGTCATGACTAGATGCTACCAGAAGAAAATCCTAAGAAGTCACTCCACATTGACTTTGTATTTCCTTCAGAATACCAAGTAAATGGTATTTATTCTGATGAAGTTGAAGTCACTCCGCATCTACTCAAGAAGATGTTCAGGTGCAAAATGCTGAACAAGTAGAAGGATCTGAAACCAATGCAGAGGAAATGCCAGTTGATTTGAATGCTATGTTTCTGGAATATGATTTGCCAAATTTATTTCAACCAAGGGAAGTTCAATTTCTGAGTGTGTTTCATGATAAGTCAGAGTTTTCACAAAGGTTTCGTGCTGAATTGTCAAGATGCATAGGAAAACAAAAACAGTCTGTATATTCTGATTTCATGATCACCGGAATCAGAGAAATATGTGTTAAGCGATTTATGAAGAATGAATATTATGGGTTTGAGGTTCTGAGAGAAGATGGAAAGGTGTACTACTTTATTGAAGCTGATTTTGACAAGATCTCAGTATCTGACTTCTATCGTTTGTATTGCCTTTTGGAAAACAATGATTGTAGCAAGTACAAGAAGGAAAGAGGAGCATTGGCAACTGTAAGGGAAGCAATGTTCTATATTCTGAGATGGTATGCGTACATTGATTTTCAAGTTGCTCTGTATGTACATAGACCATGTATTTATCTTTCCAGACCAAACAATGATCATGAGAAACTAAGTGTATTGAAGAGTGGATACATTGATACATGGCCAGAATTGGGGGTCATACTGAAAAATAATCGAAGTGAAAATGTTAGGGCTTTATTGTAGCTATCAAGACAGTATTAATATTTTGTACAGTTCTTCTTAGTAGAGGCATGGACATGTCATGGCCCTACTATATAAAGAAGACTCCTTTGTTAATCTTGTAACACTTGTAGCATTTGTCATTTTTCTCTCAAAAGATCAATACATGGATGACTTGTGCACTCTAGATTTTCTCTCTACATATCTTTGCTAGATTCTGGGTTCCACATTTGGTATCAGAGCACAAACAGGAGATTCAAGCAGATCAAGATCCAAATTGAAGAATTTTTACACTGTTCATACAGATTTTGGACCATGCATGCTTTACTGTTCATCTGATCACTTTTCATTCAGACTTTGATTTTTTGATTTCTTGGATCAATTCTTGGTATCACTAAACTCGGAATTGATATCTGAACAACATTAATTCTTGGATTATCATCAATTACTGCACAAAATCATCAGATTTGACCATTTCTTGAAACTTTGTTAGAAAACCCTAATTCACTGTTTTGGACTTTAATTCGATTAAACTGATCGAATTAGAACTTGTGATTGACTAAGAAAGTGTGTGGATTTTGATTTCGAGCAAACCAGTACAAATTTCGTGTTAATTGATCAAGAATTAAGAAAGTTATGGCTGAATCTGTGTTTTTCGAGTTCGAAGTGAAGGTTTCAGATCATTCTTGAGGGTTTCGGACCATTCATACGGATTTCACACCATTCAAGTTTTTTCGAAGTGTTCAAGTGAAGGTTTCGGATCCAGTTAAGTCCGAAATCCGTGGTTTCGCACCCTGTTAGGTTCAAATTCTTGAGGTTTCGAACTTAGTTAAGTCCGAATTCTAGTGGTTTCGGATTGGTATTCATCTGTTGTAACTTTGATTTATTGAACAAGTGTTGGTTTCATACCAAGACAGGTTCGAATTCCGTGGTTCCGCACTCATCTACGTCCAAATTCTGAGGTGAAGTTTGTCTAAGTGTTGATTTCGTACTCAATTGCATTCGAATTCCGTGGTTTCGCACCGTATTGCATCCGAAATCAGAAGGTTTCGCACCGTTTAGCATCCGAAATCTGAAGGTTTCGCACCATACAAAATTTGTCTAAGTGTTGGTTTCGAACCCTTGTGTTGAATTTTTTTGAACAGTTTATTCTAAGTGTAATTTCTGTTACACTTACTGCTTGATCTTCTGAACGATAATTTTCTAGCTATTTGAAAAGATGTCGAGAGATTTAATGAGTATGGGATCAAAGAGCAAGCCTCCAGTTCTTCAAGATGAAGAGTATTCTCAATGGAAAAAGAGAATGACTCAATTTCTGAATCATCAAAACAGAGAACTCATGCTGTCTATTCAAAATGGTCCTTACAAAGCATACATAGACATTGGTGGTATTGCTGAAACTGCTACAAGTCAGTATGTTCCTCCGAGAAGAGTTGAAAAAGAATACAGATATTACAATGAAGCTGATAAAGCTAAAGTTGAAATTGATGAGTTAGCTTTGACATATCTGACACAGGCTATCCCAAATGACATCTACAATCGAGTAGATAGTCGCAATACAGCTAAGGAGATATGGGATGAGTTAGAAAGGCAGTTTGAGGGATCATCAAAGTCTATGAAGACCAAAAAGAATCAAAGCATCAATGCTTATGAAGGGTTTAAAGCAAAAGAAGGCGAATCATTGAAAGAGACCTACAATCGCTACAACATCATCCTTAATGATTTGAGAAGAAATGGAGTCGACAAATCAGAATCAGAGATAAACTACAAGTTCATCAAGAATCTACTACCAGAGTGGGATTCATACTCCATTCAGCTCCAAATGTCTAGGGATATGGATGAAGAGAAGTTGACCGACATTTTCAGTATTCTTGGTCAACACGAAGATAAAGTAAAAGCAGTTAAGGAAAAGGATAAAAAGGTCGAAGAGTCGTTAGCCCTTCTAAGTGAACATAGGAAGATTGGATCTGTGAAAACAAAAGCTTTGATTTCTGGGATGAGCAAGAAGAAGTTGAGTTCTGATGATGATGATAGTAGCAGTTCTGGAGATGATATGGAGGATATTGCTGAAAAGTTAGCATTGTTGACTAACAAGTTTCAAAACAGGTTTAGTAGAAAGAAGTTCTATTCAAAAGATAAACCTGAATACAACAAAGCTAACAGATATAAAAGATTTGAGAAAAAGTATGAGAAAAAGGAGGATGAGAAAGAAGAGAAAGAGGAGAAAGAAGAAAAAGAGGAGAAAGCTGTGAGAAAGGAGAGGGAAGAAAAGAAGGATAGAGATGACCGAAACTGTTTCAACTGCGGAAAACCAGGTCATTATGCCAGAGACTGTAGGCAAAAGAAGGTCAAGGATTCTGAATATTATCAGCGTAAGGCACATCTAGCAAAAGCCAAAGAAAGTGGAAAGCCTGTCAATGCTGAAGAGGAAATTTGGCTTTTGGATTCTTCTGATGATGAAGAAGTGCATTTTACTGAAGTAAAGCACAGTCTGATGGCAAAACTGAATGAAGATGACCAGGAATCCGAGGTATCATTTCTATACTCTTCTGATAATTCTGATAATAATGATTCTGAAACTGAAGATGAAAGATATGAAGAAATGCAAATCGTGATACTTGAACTAAATGAGAAATTTAAAAAAGCTCAAAAGAAACTTGAAAAAGTTCAAAAGAAACTTGAAGAAGAGAAAAGTTCAAAGTTGAAATATCACGATGAAGCACTTCTTTATAAAGCTTTAGCTGAAGATAGAGAACAGGAAAAAGAAGTTATTAGATCAAAAGTTAAAACACTTGAATCTGAAATTTCTGAATTAAAGAAAAAACTGAAAGATATAAATGATGAAAACATAGATTTTCAGTTCACAATCAAAGTTCTTTCTGAAGAAAGAAAAGATGCTTTTGAAAAAATCAAGGAGCTTGAAGATTTAAATTATAAAAGAGGTCAGACTGAGCAAACTCTGAAATTACTAACTAGTAACCCAAAAGATACAAGATTTTATAATCCAAAAATGGGTCTAGGATTATCTGATGTAGAGGTTCTTAAAAATGCACCTGAAAATCTTTACACAATTGAAAAACTGGGTGAAGGTTTAAAGAAAACTTTTAAAACTAAAGAACCTGAAATTAAAAGTAAGGTTTTGAAGCAATCAATTATAAAGGAAATTCCTCCAATTTCACAAGTCTTTGTTAAATCAAGTAATGAATTCTTACAGCAAACTATAATAACGGAGGTTCCTTCAGTGACAAAAGCTTTTGTTAATACTAATAATGAAAGTTTGAAACAAAGTTTTACTAAAGATGTTGCTTCAAATCCTTCAACTCCCATTTCAAACAAAGAGGAAGTAAAAACGGATAAAGGTTCGGAAGAAAAGCCTAGATTTAATACTACAAACTTCAAATACGATGAACTAAATTCTAGTTACAAAACCAAAAGGGTTGAACTAACTGAATTTAGTTTATTATTTTCAAAAGAATCTATGGCTAAAACAACTGATGAACCTGAATCTGTTAAATCTGAATCAAGTGTTGAATTGGAGTCA
The DNA here is from genome assembly GCA_033807775.1 of Saussurea involucrata. Classification (NCBI taxonomy): domain Eukaryota; kingdom Viridiplantae; phylum Streptophyta; class Magnoliopsida; order Asterales; family Asteraceae; genus Saussurea; species Saussurea involucrata. The sequence goes on along the minus strand of CM066321.1, from coordinate 249,748,097 downwards.
AAAATAATATCAGATTCTGACGAAAAGGAGTTTGTTCATGATATCTCTTCTGAATTTCCTGATTTGATTTCAGCCTTACTTAAAATTGTGGATTTAGAAAATCAAATTTCTAAATTACAATTAAATTTTGAAAAATTAGAGGATGATTATGACAATATTGGAATAGATCATGATCACATTCAAAAAGTCAATCTTAATCTTAAAAATGAGATTCGACGACTTGAATCCCAATTATTCGAATTATCAAAATCTAAGGATTCAAAACATTGTGAAAAGTGTTCAAAACAAGCTGAATTCAAAGATCAGAGTAAATTTTCAAGTACAATTGATTCTGGTGCAAAAGAATTTTTAGAAAAAGATAAGCTTTTTGAAGAAAACAAAGCACTTGTTTTAAGATGTGCAAACTTTCAAATCAAAATTCAGATTTTGAGAAAGTGCTTTTTCTTGAGAAAGAGAAGCATAAAAAGGAAAGAACTGAGCTTGAAATTGAACTGAAATATTGTGAAGTATATCATACAAAGTATTCATCAAATATATCTAATGTCAAAAAGGAACAAGAACTGAAAAGAAAAGAAAAAGGAAAATTATTTGAAACGAAATCAAATTTGTTTCCAAATAATGCTTCTAGTTCTAAGAGTTCTGACAATGTTTCTCATTCTTTCTCAGAAATGGATGAAGAAAAGTGCGTGGATCTGAAGGAGAATGTTTCGAATAGCAAGAATAGGAATACCGATACTGAGAAATGTATTTCTTCAAATAAAAATTGTATTCATTCGTGTAATGTTTACAAAGTTTGTGAAAATAAAAATTCCGCGATTTCTGATTCTACTTTGTTGACACAAGTAAAAAGAAGAATACATTGTGCTCATTGTTGGGATAACTATTTCAAGCTAAAGCGAAATGATCCAAAGAACAAAAAGTCTAATACTTCATCCTTTTCTTTAAAATCTTCAGCGAACAAATTTGCTAAAATGTTCGGTTTCAGATCAAAGAAACAGAATAAGAAGAAAAAAACAAAAACAGTTGATGTGAACATGGTTTGGATTCCCAAAGATCAACTCAACAAACCAACTTCACAAAATAACCTTACCTTTAAAGGCAAAATTCAAGGTTCATCAACTGTAATAAACAAACTGATCAGTACTAACAAGAAAGGACCCATACAGATATGGGTACCTAAGATCAGGTAATTTTTCTTTTTACAGGATCGTCATGTGTGGGTCATTGATTCAGGAGTTTTTTGAGACATGACGGGGTACAAGCACTTATTGCACGATTTTACTGTACATCCTGGCGGATCGGTAGGTTTTGGAAACGACTCCAAAGGTCACGTTCGAGGCTTCAGAACGTTAAAAAATGACTCGATGCAAATAGAAAAGATCCTGTATGTTGAAGGATTAGGACATAACCTTTTCAGTATTAGTCAGTTTTGCCACAAGGACTGTAAGGTAATTTTTGACAAGAAGTTTTGCTATGTTGTGGATGAGAACTGGTCAGAGATTTTCAGAGCAAAAAGATGCGGCGATCTATATATGACAGATTTTGCGACTCTTGTTGCTTCCAATCAAGTTTGTCTTGTTTCAAAAGCTTCTCAAGATGAATGTTGGTTGTGGCATAGGAGACTCTCACATCAAAATTTTCGAAGCATCAACAAGCTCAGAATAGATGGATTAGTTTCCGGGCTTCTTGAATTGAAGATTGACAAAGTTTCTATCTGTCCGGCGTGTGAAATGGGAAAGATGAAACACGTCTCGCACAAATCCAAAACTTTGTCTAACTGCAACAACGCCTTGGAATTAATTCATATGGATCTCTGTGGCCCGATGAGGACTCAGTCAATGGGAGGAAAGAAGTACATATTGGTTATGATTGATGAGTACTCACGCTACACTTGGTTGGATTTTCTTCGACTCAAATCTGAGGCACCTGAGCTGATAATCAAGTTCATCAAAAAGATTCAAATTCTACTACAACGTCCAGTTCAAAAGATAAGGAGCGACAACATGACTGAATTCAAGAATGCAACTCTTCAATCGTTTCTTGAATCCGTTGGCATTTCTCACAATTTTTCTGCACCAATTACTCCACAACAAAATGGAGTGGTTGAAAGAAAGAATCAGACGCTTGTGGAAGCAGCTCAGACTATGCTTGCCTATTCGGGTCTTCCTCCAAGTTTATGGGCTGAAGCAGTTTCCACCGCATGCTTCACACAAAACAGGACAATTATCAATAAACGTCTTAATAAAACTGCATATGAAATAATCAATAATCGCAAACCTAACATCAAATTTTTGCGTGTTTTTGGATGCAGATGTTTTGTCCTAAAAGATCTAGAACACCTTGCAAAATTCCAAGTCAAGGCTGATGAAGGGATTTTTATTGGCTATTCCTTGAATTCTAAAGCATATCGGATCTACAATAATCGTACAAAATCAGTCATCGAGAGAATCAACGTTACGTTTGACGAGAGTGTGACTTTGACTTCTGGACAACACAGTTCAGAACTCGGACAGAAATTTGAAGCATCTACTCAAAAAAGGAGTAGAACCTGTGGCAAAACAGTTTTATAATTCTGTATTAAATAATAATAGTACTAAAGATTTAGATTTGTTATTTCATGATGCATTTAGGGATTATTGTGCAGATATGGAATTACCCAACACATCTGTAAATGCATCTCCACAACAGACGAGTGTTAATGTCTCCGGTCCATCTGACGATGTCGGTGCTAGCACTTATGGGGCAACCAACGAGACTCCAAGTGAACCTACAACTGTTCCAGTTTCTGAACCTGAAATTCAGCCTGAAGTTCCGGTTTCAGTAAACACATCATCGGAGGTTCCTACACATGAAATACAACAACCAGAAGTTAATGTACCAGAACCGACACATGTATCTTCAGCTGAATCCACTGAAGAGATTCTTGCAGTAATGGATGAGAATGATTCATCGAACACTCGTGTAGAGATTCCAACTCTTCCCAGTACACATAAATGGACAAAAGCACACCCCCAACATATATTATTGGTGATCTTAATGATGGAGTGAAGACACGATCTGCGACTACAAATGAATGTTTGTATGTCAACTTTCTAAGCACGTTAGAACCCAAGAAAGCATCCGAAGCTTTACAAGATCCAGATTGGATAAACGCCATGCAAGAGGAGTTAAATGAGTTTAAGCGTAATGAAGTTTGGCATTTGGTGAAGCGTCCTAAAGAGAAGACCATTGTTGGAACTAAATGGGTCTTTAGGAACAAGAAAGACGAAGCATGAATTATAGTCAGAAACAAAGCAAGACTGGTTGCAAAAGGGTATAATCAACAACAAGGAATAGATTATGATGAAACCTATGCACCAGTAGCAAGGATTGAAGCCATCAGAATTTTTCTTGCATATGCCGCACATAAAAGCATGAAGGTATTTCAGATGGACGTCAAATCTGCGTTTCTGAACGGAATACTTCATGAAGAGGTTTATGTAAGTCAACCTGAGGGCTTTGTAGATCCAAAATATCCCAACCATGTCTATGTTTTAGACAAAGCACTCTACGGTCTAAAACAAGCACCAAGGGCATGGTATGAGACTCTGACTATTCATCTGCTTGAAAATGAATACACCAAAGGTACAATAGATACAACTCTTTTTCTCAAAAGAAAAGGTAAAGATTTAATACTAGTACAAATATATGTTGATGACATTATATTTGGCTCTACGAATCCCGAGATGTGTAAAGATTTTGAAGAGGTGATGAAAAGCCGTTTTCAAATGAGTATGATGAGAGAGCTAAAATTTTTCCTTGGACTTTAAGTGACACAGTCAAATGAAGGCATTTTCATTAATCAATCAAAATATATAAATGATATGCTTAAGAAATTTGACTTAAATTCCTCTTCCACCATGAAAACTCCCATGGCTACCGGTAAGCTTTTGAACGCTGATTCATCTGGTATATCAGTCGATCACAAGTTATACCGAGGCATGATTGGATATTTACTATATCTAACGGCAAGTAGACCGGATATTTTGTTTGCAACATCTTTTTGTGCACGTTTTCAAGCTAACCCGAAGGAATCTCACCTTTTGGCTGTAAAGCGAATCTTTAGATATCTCAAAGGCACAAAGAATTTGGGTCTTTGGTATTGGTACGTGCGAAATGTGTGTTTTAATCGCAGTGGGTTGCAAACTGTCCACAGTGGGAAGTGCAAGTGTACACTGTCCACTATGATCGTCACAGCAAGTAATAGTTGGTAAAATACCAGAATCGAATCCACAGAGACTGGACAATCAAGACAATACGGTTCTCATGAGCTCCTTTTACAAGTTTCAACTAGAGAGGAAAATAATACTTTGGTTTGGTTTGGTAAAATAGCTACTTGAAACGATTTACTAAATGCTAAAAAGGAGGAATGTAGGTTGGATTTTCCCTAAAATTTATCTCAAATACTCGGTCCTTAGAGTGATCCTCGTATTCGTGGTGGACATTTTCGCTAGAAAAGCCCGGTTACAAACTACTCACACCGTTAGATAAAAATCCCATACTCTTAGTACTTGTTGTTTTGTCAATGGTAATCTCTAAATGGACCTTTTCAGGCCTCGATGGAATGTGTAGAGACAAATACTCTAAGTGTTTTTAATACACAAATTAGCTTGCCTACTACTCTAGTGGGCAGAGATTAGCTCACTGTGCCGACCTCACTTTCGTAAGTGTCAAAAGAATTCTTTCGAATCCCCTAGCATCATTCAAGCTCGTGTCACTGCGCTCTACTTATTTCTAAGTTAAGAACTAGACTTTAGATCCTTGCAAGTGATCAGCTTGTTCGCATCCTTGGGTAAATATCGAGAATGAAAGACCAAAACAACAAATATTCTAAGTATAAAGATTACTCAAGCATTTTTGATAAAATCCAGGTACTTCTCCTTCCTACATCCCAAAGGATGTTTAGCCTAACATTTCCGAAGTAAAGAAAACAAAAGATGAAGAATTGCACATAATAAAACTGAAAGTGATTTGCATTAACTGCTCACAGTGGGGAACGAGAAGTCGTCCCTGCACTGTGTATTTCGAACTACAACAGAAAATAAATTACTGAAATTAAATGCTAAGTTACTGCAGTAAATGAAAGCTTACAACTTAAGGAAATGCTAGATAAATTGCAAGATAGATGGATATAATAAATGAGACCCAACACTCCTTTTTATACTAAGAAGAAGGTGTTGGTCTTTACACAAAAAGGGTTTTCCAAGGTGCAAGGACTGCAGGGAGATGCAGAAATCAGCTCAAAGGATAATACTTCAATCCTCCATGTATAGCCCTTTTTACCCAATGGTCCATTAGAAGTCAACTTTTGCAAGTACAAAGGTACAATCATGATGTGAAGCCTTGAGGAACACTTGTAACAGCCAAATCTCAGCTTCTCTGTCATTGAACCTTCCTCCTCCAGAAAATTAGATCCCAACTAAAAGTTTCTTTTTGATTTCTTTTTGACCAGCTCGAAGAGTGGGGAACCGGAGTGGGCACTGTATACGTCACTGCGGATGAAAAATCGTGAAAACACCCAAAACTTCCCCAAATAATTTATTAAAGACCATGGTTCACTCCTTTTGCTCGTTTTCGTAAATCATACCAAGAATGGGGGTTTTTAGAAGTGAAATGGCTAAAATTGACAAAATAAAGTGGAAAATAAATGGAAATAATAACTCTAAAAATAGAGTTATCACAACCTCAAACTTAAATCATTACTTGTCCCCAAGTAATAAAAAGAAAGAAATAAAATGAAAAACAATGCATTTGAAACTTTGAGGGACTTACATACTTCTTGACTTGAATGGGCGTTGATCTCCTTCCTTCGATACTTCCTTCGGTTCCAAACTTGAAAATTTCACTTTTGTGTTTGACGAAACCTTTCCCTTGTTTACCTTTTGATTAATAGGGCTTTCTTGGGTTTGAAGGGTTTATGGCTTTGAATCTTTTCCCAAGGGTTTTGGCAAAAATTTCCAAACATGGACCGAAGATCTCGCTTTGAGATTTTTATTTCAAGAAGTGGGTGTTTAGTATTTTGCTATGATAAGTACGTACACTTTCAGGCTTTATTTGGGAATAAGGAGTATGGCTATTTTTTGTGAGGGTGGGTATTCTGATGGTCCAGAATAGGCACACCATCTTTTTCTGGGAGTGAGCACTTTGATGGTCCAGAAAAGGCACACCATCAATTTTGTTAGTGACACTCCGTTTTTCTTTTGTATTTTTGTATTTTCTCTTTTTTTTTTTTTTTTTTTTTTTTGTGTGGGGGGTACGGCTTACCCACCTCAAACTTGGACTTCACAGTGTCCTCACTGTGAGCAAACTGGGGGTCACTCTGGAAGTTCCCACCTCAAACTTAAAATCTCACAGTGTCCCCACTGTGACATTGAATTAATGAACAAAGGTGGTGGTTTGGGGTACAAAAAGGATCGTGTTTGGATGCGAAAAATGGCCTATATCATTTCATGGTATCAAGTTGAGATTCGTACTTACAAAATGGACCTTTTTAAGTTGGAAGCCGAAAGTTGTACCTTGAAATGGAACGAGATCAAACAAGCATTCAAACAACAAATACGTTAGTACCCAAAAGTACCTACCGAGCGATAGGATTTCATGCATTACGAACCAAAATAAGAATTCAGCAAAGTGTCAAAAGCCTAGCCAAAGGCACAAAATATAAAACAAACCGAAATTTAAAATTGTTTTTGAGAGCAAAAGAGTGGAACCAAAGTTTTAACAAACCATTCAACGGGTCGGGGTGGCATCTGGTGAACTGGCGGCGTCATCCTCTTCAAACTCGTCATCACTGGCATTGGTTGGGCAAATATCCTCAGGAAAATCTGGGAGCTGAGCAGCTAGCATTGGGTTGGCCTCTTTCATCATCAGGCCCGTCACCTCATCCCGTTCTCTTGTATACATCCAAAATTTCTGTGTGGCCCGGTTCTGATATCGCTGCTCACTTTCCAGCAACTCGATCCTGTATGTGAGCCTCTTCAAAGCTGCCAAAATCTCTCCCATTTGGTTGCTTGATGATCCGGCCTCGGTTGAATGGAGTGGTGTACGCGGCGTTCTCACAACAAGCTCCTCAGCAATGGTCACAGTGGGGTGAACAGTCCCCACTGTGGGGATATCTTCTGTTTGTTCAGCTGGAGGAGTGGCGACGTACCTTCCCATCTTGCGGATGGTTTGTGCGCTGATGTTGCTCGTGGAGTCAAACCACTGATCCTCCACCGCCGAGGGTACACCTGCGTCTATCATTAGTAACGTAACGAGGCAAGGAAGGGGCAAGACTACCTTCTTTCTGTTTCGAGCTTGATCTATGGCCGCATGCATAACAATTCCGACGTTGATTTTTCGTCCAGTGAGGAGGCAGTACAACAAAGCACATTTATGCATAGACAATGTGGTATCGTGCGATGTTGGGGACACAGAGGCCCGGAGAAATTGGAACCAAACAGCGGCCTCGGTAGTGAGGGAGCTAGCATTTAGGCACCTTCTCTGGCCGTCTTTATTCCACGGCTTCCCCTCGACTGCTATTTCGCGCAAGACAAGATCCTCGTCCGTCGGGGTCATTTTCTTTAAAAACTGGGCAAACTCACACACAGCCGGGCTCCTTCTTCCTAATACCCGGTTAATCGCTCCTGGAGTATAGCTTACTTGCTTACCCCGAACTACCACAGTGGGATCCTTTGCTTGAGAGGCCTCGGCGTAAAATTCACGCACTAACGAGGCATTCGCGCGTCGATTGGCTTCAGCCAAAATCGACCAATCTTGCGCTACAATCCTATTCTTAACAAATGGGTTGGCCTCAACAAACTCAGGGTCGAAACCCCTCTCTAACTTCAGTTTCTGTGTAGCAATGCACTCATAGTGGGCAGCCACCTCCGGAGTGGTGAACTGCCTGGGCACCCCACTGGGGGCATGCGCAGTGCCCACTGTGGATTGATGTGGGTTTTTGGTTTGAACTTGGTCATCCCCAACATCAATCTCAACAGAAGATGAACTTAAAGAGGGCTGAAGACTTGTACCTTTCTTTGACGGTTGTTTTGCCGGCCTTTTTGTCGGTTGTTTCAGAGCTTTGGTCACCGCAGACCGGGTGACCACTCCTTTCCTTCTTGTGGCCCGCAGAATTAGGTTCTCCCCACTGTGGGCAGTCTTCCTCACTGTCTCTCTTTCAACACTATCCCCAAGCTTGCGGTATTGTTCCTGATAGTCATCATCAACCTTCCTCTGAAATTCCACTTCTTCAGCAAAAATTTCTGCCTCAGCCCTTTTCCTTTCTTTCTCAAAAATCCTTTCCTTCTCAGCCTTCAACCTTTCTTCTTCCATTCGCTTTTCCTCTTCTTCCTTTCTGATTCTTTCTTCTTCCTCTCGACGCCTCCTCTCGACCTCTTCCTTTCTTTTTCTAATGGCTTCCATTTTCTGTTTGAACTCCTCTGCTAACCGCCTCTCTTCTTCTTCGGCTAGAAGTGTCTCGGTCTCGAAATGGGTGATACTGTTGTCTGAGACTTGCGATGATGAAGTAGCTTTTGGGCTTTCGTGCTTTGAAGAACCCTCGTCGGCCGCACCGGAGATGATCGGGTTTTCGCCGGAGACCGGTGGCGGTTCGTTCAGGTCATTGGTGACGGCTTCCGGTGGTTGTTCCTCGGCGGTCCTGCGGCGGACGGCCGCACGTGTGAGTGCATCGGGGTTGGTGTTCATTCTCTTGGTTCTTGCCATTTTTAGGGTTCTGGAAGGGTTTTGCTGGTGGGTTTTTTTGTAGAGAGAGAAATGAAGAAGAAAAAGTTTGCTGGGTAAATTTTGGTAGCAAAAGAGGTTAAGGTGGTTTTTGGAAATGTTTTCTTGTCAAAAATGGGGGGAAACCGCCGGTTTTAGGAGAGAGGGAGAGGAAGGACAATGATAGCTTTGCTTGGGAAATGATGAACTATGACAACATGGCCTAAAAGTAGACTTGATGGCAGCAAAAGGTGAAAGCTTGTCAGCATTGGGCCCCAAAAATGGTCCTTTCATTCGTCAGATGGGGAGTGGGGAGTGCAGTGACCTGAGCCTTCCCCACTGCAAAGTACTTTCCTTGACTTTTCTTCAAAAAGTGGCACGTTCTTCTACACACATTAAAACAAACTACCATGCAGAATTAAAAAGACCAAAAATAATAAAAAGACACCAAATAAGTGAAATAAAATATTTACAAACGGTTGTGACATTGCTTAACCAGAGCGGGATGGAGAGTGGGATGGAATGTGGGCACTCTTGTTCAGAAAGTGCTTCACCCTTTGCCCATTGACTTTGAAGATTTTTCCGGATTGAGGAGCCATTAAGTCCAGAGTTCCAAAAGGGCTTACCTTGACCACAGTGTAAGGCTCTTTCCATCGTGATTTTAGATTTTCCGGAAACATCCTTAACCTTGAATTAAAAAGTAGCACTTTTTGTCCCTCCCCAAACTCTCCATGAGTGATTTTTTGGTCAGGACACCACTTGATCTTCTCCTTGTTGGTTTTTGCATTTATGTCGGAGTGATGACAAAGTTCTTCTAACTCATTGAGGTAGGCATATTTTAAGTGGGAAGGCAATGGCTTCAAATTCAAGTCAGGGGGATTTTTGGATGGTAGTTTGACATGTCTATCTTTGAAATCTAGCTGCTCAAAAGCTGCCAAGATCTCGTTACACTCATCCTCAAAAGTGTTATCACTCTCAGATTCGGAGTGCTCACTCTCACTCCTCACTGTGGGAACTGTACTCCCCACTGTGGGCAAATTGCCAAAATTGTGGGTTTCATAAATCGAACTTAAGGCAAAACAATCTTCGGTGTCTATATATTTGAGAGATTTGAAAACATTAAAAGTTACCTCTTGGTCATTAACTCGCATCGTGAGTTCTCCTTTGTGCACATCGATCAAAGTACGTCCGGTTGCAAGAAACGGACGTCCTAAGATGATTGGGATTTCTTTATCGGCCTCATAATCTAAAACAAGAAAATCGGCGGGGAAGATAAATTTATCCACTTGGACCAAAACGTCTTCTATTTTTCCCTTGGGGTAGGCAATGGATCGGTCGGCTAGTTGTAATGTCACGGTTGTGGGTCTAGCCTCTCCAATCCCTAACTTGTTAAAAATGGACAAAGGCATCAAGTTGACACTAGCTCCTAAATCACAGAGTGCTTGGCCTACTTCTTGTCCTCCTATAATGCATGGAATGGTGAAACTACCCGGGTCTTTCAACTTAGGTGGAATCTTGCTTGTTAGGAGGGCACTACATTCTTCGGTCAAAGCCACAGTTTCAAATTCACCCAACTTTCTCTTTTTGTTCAAAATATCCTTTAAAAATTTAACATAGCTTGGCATTTGCTCGAGAGCTTCTACCAAGGGTATGTTAATATGAAGTTGTTTAAAAATGTCTAAGAATTTTTTAAATTGAACATCGACATTCTTAGGCTTCATTCTTTGAGGAAAAGGGATATTTCGTGGATCAATTTGAGTTTGCTGAGGTATTGGCTTTGGAAAAGTAGGCTTTGGAACAGATCCAAAAGTGGGAAGGTCAGGGATGTCGGTCCTCACTGTGGGGACCACAGTGACCTGAGGAGTGCCCACTGTGGGGACCACAGTGGGTATTTGAGGCAAATCATCGGACTCAAAAACGATATCTTTCAGATCCTTTCCACTCCTCAGTGTTATGGACTTGACATGTTCTGGTCCTTTTCCTATCACCCTAGCTTGCTCGGTATCACTAGGTAACGTTCCTGGTGGTCTATTCTTAACTTCAACGGCTAGCTGTCCTACTTGAGTCTCTATATTTCTAATGGCTGCTTGAGTTTGATTCATAAAACCTTTAAGAATCGACTCGATCGATTGTTGAGCCTCAGCTGGTTGGTTGGATCGTGGTTGGTATGGTTGTGGGGACTGCCCACTGTGATGTGGGGATTGCCCACTGTGATGTTGCTGAAATCCCGGGGGATTGTATGGTCTTTGCTGGATGTGACTCGGTACTTGGGGTTGGAGTCCTTGATTACCGGACCAAGAGAAATTCGGATGATTTCTCCAACCTGGATTATAAGTCTGCGAATAAGGGTTGTTCCTTTGGTTGGTCCCTATGACATTAACAGATTCGGGGTTTGCTGGACAATAGTCGAAAACATGCTCCTCTCCACAAAGGGAGCAGTTATCAGCGAGATGGGTTGCGGAATTGACTTGGCCTCGATTTTGATTTAAAACGATTTTTGTCAAGGCCACTAATTGTGCATTCATGGTTTTGAGTGCTTCGGAATCTATGGTGTTGGTCTTTGACATGGGTGCTCTCGGATTTGACCATTCGGTATTGTTGTTGGACACTTTTTCTAAGATTTGATATCCTTCGTTGTAAGTCATACTCGTAAATGTTCCACCGGCTGTTGCATCTAAGATGATTTTGGCTGCATTGGAAAGACCATTGTAAAAGGTCTCCAATTGGATGCAATGTGGGATTCCATGATGTGGGCACTTTCGAAGTAAATCTTTAAATCGTTCCCATGCATCCGAAACAGCCTCATCTTCCTCTTGCCTAAATAAAATTATATCATTTCGAAATCTAACATTCCTTGTTGGAGGAAAGTATTTTTGCAAAAATCTATCGGCAAGTTCTTGCCAAGTGGTTATCGAGTGAGGTGCATGTGCGTTCAGCCAAGATTTTGCTTTGTCCCTTAATGAAAAAGGGAAAAGTCTTAGTCTTAATGCCTCATCACTAACACCTTGCAATTGAAAGGAATCGGTCATTTCTAAAAAAGATTTTAAGTGCGAGTGCGGATCCTCAGATGGCGATCCTCCAAATTGACCCATGGCTTGGATCATTTGAAACATCACCGGTTTGAGTTCAAAATGCGTTGCAACAATATTGGGTCTCAAAATTCCGGAGCTTAAATCACCAACTCCGGAAGTAGCATAGTCCCGTATTTTTCGATCTTTGTTATCGGCAATCGTGATTGTGGTCTCCACTATAGGTGGCGGTACTGCAGCCATGTTCACAGTGGGGATCACAGGAGGTTGTCGATTTGTTTTCTTGCTTCTTCGTGTTTTTCGCAACGTTTTTTCTATTTCGAGATCTATTGGAACCAAATGTTCGAGTTGTCGCCATGGCATACAATACGAACAGCTTAGAAAAACTAGTTACTCGGGCTCGAACAAAAACTAATGTCTTGAGATTTAAAATCACGCCAGTCCCCGGCAACGGCGCCAAAAACTTGGTACGTGCGAAATGTGTGTTTTAATCGCAGTGGGTTGCAAACTGTCCACAGTGGGAAGTGCAAGTGTACACTGTCCACTATGATCGTCACAGCAAGTAATAGTTGGTAAAATACCAGAATCGAATCCACAGAGACTGGACAATCAAGACAATACGGTTCTCATGAGCTCCTTTTACAAGTTTCAACTAGAGAGGAAAATAATACTTTGGTTTGGTTTGGTAAAATAGCTACTTGAAACGATTTACTAAATGCTAAAAAGGAGGAATGTAGGTTGGATTTTCCCTAAAATTTATCTCAAATACTCGGTCCTTAGAGTGATCCTCGTATTCGTGGTGGACATTTTCGCTAGAAAAGCCCGGTTACAAACTACTCACACCGTTAGATAAAAATCCCATACTCTTAGTACTTGTTGTTTTGTCAATGGTAATCTCTAAATGGACCTTTTCAGGCCTCGATGGAATGTGTAGAGACAAATACTCTAAGTGTTTTTAATACACAAATTAGCTTGCCTACTACTCCAGTGGGCAGAGATTAGCTCACTGTGCCGACCTCACTTTCGTAAGTGTCAAAAGAATTCTTTCGAATCCCCTAGCATCATTCAAGCTCGTGTCACTGCGCTCTACTTATTTCTAAGTTAAGAACTAGACTTTAGATCCTTGCAAGTGATCAGCTTGTTCGCATCCTTGGGTAAATATCGAGAATGAAAGACCAAAACAACAAATATTCTAAGTATAAAGATTACTCAAGCATTTTTGATAAAATCCAGGTACTTCTCCTTCCTACATCCCAAAGGATGTTTAGCCTAACATTTCCGAAGTAAAGAAAACAAAAGATGAAGAATTGCACATAATAAAACTGAAAGTGATTTGCATTAACTGCTCACAGTGGGGAACGAGAAGTCGTCCCTGCACTGTGTATTTCGAACTACAACAGAAAATAAATTACTGAAATTAAATGCTAAGTTACTGCAGTAAATGAAAGCTTACAACTTAAGGAAATGCTAGATAAATTGCAAGATAGATGGATATAATAAATGAGACCCAACACTCCTTTTTATACTAAGAAGAAGGTGTTGGTCTTTACACAAAAAGGGTTTTCCAAGGTGCAAGGACTGCAGGGAGATGCAGAAATCAGCTCAAAGGATAATACTTCAATCCTCCATGTATAGCCCTTTTTACCCAATGGTCCATTAGAAGTCAACTTTTGCAAGTACAAAGGTACAATCATGATGTGAAGCCTTGAGGAACACTTGTAACAGCCAAATCTCAGCTTCTCTGTCATTGAACCTTCCTCCTCCAGAAAATTAGATCCCAACTAAAAGTTTCTTTTTGATTTCTTTTTGACCAGCTCGAAGAGTGGGGAACCGGAGTGGGCACTGTATACGTCACTGCGGATGAAAAATCGTGAAAACACCCAAAACTTCCCCAAATAATTTATTAAAGACCATGGTTCACTCCTTTTGCTCGTTTTCGTAAATCATACCAAGAATGGGGGTTTTTAGAAGTGAAATGGCTAAAATTGACAAAATAAAGTGGAAAATAAATGGAAATAATAACTCTAAAAATAGAGTTATCAGGTATCCTAAGGATTCTGGGTTTGAGCTAACTGCTTACACATATGTAAATCATGCGGGAAATATGATGGACATGAAAAGCACATCTGGTGCTTGTTAATTTTTGGGAGATAAACTTGTAAGCTGGTCATCAAAGAAGCAAACTTGTGTATCAACATCTACGGCTGAAGCAGAGTATGTGGCTGCCGCTAGTTGCTGTTCACAAGTAATTTGGATGAACACTCAGCTAAAGGATTATGGATATATCTTCAACAAGATCCCTATATATTGTGATTCCAAAAGCGCGATTGCAATAACTGAGAATACTGTTCAACACTCCAAAACGAAACACATAGATGTCAGGTACCATTTTATCAAAGACCATGTTGAGAAGGGAATTATAGAAATGCGTTTTGTACCAACAGAACTAGAGCTTGCTGATTTATTTACAAAACCTTTAGATGAAAAAAGGTTCACTTTTCTAATCAGTAAACTAGGAATGTTGAATACTTAGGCATTTCTTAGTTTTCTTTAAAACATTGAGGGGGAGTATCTGTTCTTGTTTATTTAATCATATTCATCTTTTGAGGGGGAGTTTGAATTTTTCGTAAAGTGATACAACTAACTGGTATGGACTCATGTTCCATGAGTACCAAGTTTTCATCTGTTTGTGCAGATTTTTCTGAAGAAGAGACAACTGATTATGCATCTGTTTAGGGGGAGCAGATTAGCATAAGTCTGTAAGTAAGTATAATTTTTTTTTGAGAGAGTTTAAGTAAAAGACTTCAAAGATTTTATCTGATGTAAAAGTTTTTGAACATTTTGAAACCTTTTCTGAAAAAGCTGTATTTTTTTTAAATCTTTGAGATTTCGAACCTATAAGGATTCGAAACCAAAGGTTTCGAACCCTTAAGGATGCGAAACCAAAGGTTTCGAACCCTTAAGGATGCGAAACCAAAGGTTTCGAACCTTTAAGGATGCGAAACCAAAGGTTTCGAACCCTTAAGGATTCGAAACCAATGGTTTCGAACCCTTAAGGATGCGAAATCATATGGTTTCGAATCTAGATGGGTACGAATTTCAAATTTTTTTTATAAAATTTTTCAACTTTATCTGATTCTAATTCTTTTGGAACTTTTTGCATCTTTGTTCAAGCATGTTGTAAAGCCCGTGTCCCGATATGCGTTTTAATTAATTAATTATTTATTTATTTTATTAAGCGAAATTATTTAACGGGATTAGGAGATAAGAACCAAATGGTAAATCTTAACTGTTGGGGTTTAATATCAAAGTATTGGAAAGTGAAGGGACCATATATGCATTTTTACCCAAGATTTGTGCATGGGCCGAGCCCTCTCTTTGTCCCCCGTCCTTTTCCTTTTTTTTGGGGTCGTTCACGGCTATCAACAGCAACAACCAAGAAACCTAAAACCCTAGTATTCTCCTTCCCATTTTCTTTCTTGGAATAGCCGTGAGCAAGAAGAAGCGAGAGAGAGATTCGCGAGAGAGAAGTAGAGAGAGCGAGAGAGATCGAGAGTGGAGGGAGAAGCCGCCGGAGATCGCCTGTTGCCGCCGCCGCTGCCGCCGGGAGCTCGCCGGAGGAGTCGAGAGGAGGAAGAAAGGTCGGGACCAGGTGCTGCGGGTGCGCCATCGCCACCGGCGTAAGGTAACTCTCTTTTCCGTTCCTTCTCTTATTTTCCGGTGAGACAATCAGCGGCGACGCCGCCGACGCCGCCGCGCGCCGCCACTGTGGTGGCTGGGTGTCGGGTGGTGGTGGTTGTGTGCGCTGGGAGTGGGTGCATGCGGTCAATCGGTCGAGAGAGTAGAGTTTTCGCGGTGGTTGCGGTTCGTTTTACTTGTTTCGTCGAAGAACCGCCGCCGGCTGCCGCCGGCGACCACCACTGCCGGAGGTGGCAGTGGGTGGTGCGTGGCCGTGACCTGTTAATAATCAGTAGAGCCCTTTAAACCGTGACTTAATCGATTAAGCCGATTCGATAAAACCGTCGTTTTTATAATCATCAATTCATGTGGAAAATGGTGCAGCCACTATTTTTACGATGGCTATAACTTTTCCGTCGTAACTCCGTTTGAGTCGAAACTGGCGCCCACGGTTCAAGTTCAGGGTCGGGCACGTTTTCCAGGTTTTAGCGGAAAACTGGTTCGGTCTCTAGCTGGACGAAAAAGTGGTCGAAAGTTCGGTGTTTCGTCATTTCATGTGAAAACTTCTGGAATCTGCCTTGATCTTGCGAAAATCATAACTTTCTGCTCGTAACTCGGTTTGGGGTGAAACCGGTGTCAAAAGTTCCCTTTTTGAGTCTAGAAACGTTTCTGTGTTTTGTGAAAAACCCAGTTCGGGACGTAGCATGGGTCGATTTGTCGTTTTATACTGAAAGGTGCTGAATTTCGCTGTTCCGGAAACTGTTTTTGTAAAATCCGTAGTAAATTGTAGAAAAATCGTTAGGAGGCGTATAATATGTCCTTGGAACCCTAACTCAGAGTACTTTCTGGTCATGAAATAATATTGGGAATTTTCTGGGTTTAAAGGGGTCGAAACAGGTCCCGAACAGACCTGTTTTGGGTGAACGGAATTTAGTTTTAGTGACGGTTTAAGCGTGTGTCGTGTCATAGGGTCCGGGTCTCGTATTGACACGTTTTAACATGCATTTAGGTGCTGGGAAGTGACCGTAATTCTGAAGCTTGAATTGTGTTATTAAGCTGGGCGCGCATTCGAGGTGAGTTCTCTCACTGTGTAGTTAGGGGTTGTATGCATGTCATAATAGTTTGTATGTACTACTGTCTTTGTGGTGTGAACTAGTTGTTTGTGGTGTGTAATATTTGATTGGTTTGAATGCTTAGTATAAATGTTTTACATTACAATTCGGTGGGACCGAGGAAGTGGAAAGAAACGTTGTGGGAACTCGGTGTGACGAGTGTGTTACATTACCATTCGGTGGGACCGAGGAAGTGGAAAGGAACGTTGTGGGAACTCGGTGTGACGAGTGTGTTACATTACAATTCGGTGGGACCGAGGTGTTGGATACATAATTACTTGTAGATGTTTACTCGTTTTATGTAACTGTGATGTTGTTGCTTATGTGCGGATAGGGGTGATGTGTATATAATTCCTATCTGCGCATGTGTTGGAATTCACTAAGTTTCGTGCTTACCCTTTCCCAATAAACTGTGGTTTCAGGTCCGAGCGGCTCCAAGGCGTGACAAGTACACACTGGCGCGCGAGGAGAGCTGGTTGCTTTATGGTTTTTAATAATTAAACGTTTATTCCGCTGGGTTTTATTATGAAGATATTAATTATGAGTTTGCAAACGAAACGTTGGGATTCATTTAATGAGTTGTTATAAATGAATTGTTTATTTAAAAATTTAAATTTGCTTGTAATTTTTGGGACGTTACACAAATTGTTCAGATGAACAGTGCCATGTCTATTTTTCAGACATGCCTTTTTCTACTGTTTGCCAAGTGGGGTACTCTAAATCGTGCCAAGTGTCTAAATTTTTTCAAGTATAAATAGAGTTCAAATCTTTCATTTCCCACTTATTTCATTTTGGCAAAAGGGTTCGAATTTTCTCAAGATTGCACTGTTCATCATCTTCAACCTCAATCTTCATTTGTTCGATTCTTCTTCATCAGGTAACCATTTCTGTTGATTTAAGTTTCTTTAGATTCGTATTCTTCATATGCATCTTTATATCCATGTAGTTTCTTCGATTTTATTCATCTGTTAGGCTTATTTGTGAAAAATCAGTTCGCTTTTAAACATATGTTTTTCATGTTCTTCGTAAGTGTTCATCATAGGGTTTCGAATCCTTCTTAGGTAAGAATAGATGTCAGGGTTTCGAATCACTCTTATTCTTATGTTGTCCTGATTTTGAATCATTTTGTGAAAAGTTTTGTTGAAAAGGGTTTGTGTTAACATGTCTTGATTTCGAACCCTTATGGATTCGAATTCCTTGGTTTCAAACCCTTATGGATTCGAATTCCTTGGTTTCGAACCCTTCTGGATTCAAATTCCTTGGATTCGAACCCTTCAGGATTCGAATTCCTTGATTTCGATTCCTCTTAGGGTACGAAATCCTTAATTCACTGGTGTTTTTCAAAACTCTGAAAGTTTTCTAAGTCATGATTTCGGATCCTTCATGATTCAAATTCTTTTGGTTTCGAATCCTTAACACTTTGCAAGTATTGGTTTCGGATCCTTCTTGATCCGAAATCATTTGGTTTCGGACTCTTGTACATTCGAAACCTGCTCTTGTTGAATCCGAATTCCTCAAATTGTCAGTATGGTCCGAAATCTATACTTAGTAAATTTTTTCAAAAATTTTTTCAAAAATTTTTTCAAATTTTTTTTCAAAAAATAAAAAAAAAAAATAAAAAAAAATGTGTTAACCTTTTTCAGAACTGTTTTGTTCCAAAACAACAGTTCAGATGGCAAATCAAGAAGAACAAAGCCGTGTTCAGGGCTTTGGTGAACATGATCCAAGAATACCCGATGCGACACCCGATGTTCCTTTACCATTGACGCGATCCGTACATCAATCACTTACCGGAGGTCATCCAGATCATCTTATTATTCATCCGACAAATTATGTCGCGATCATTCCGAATAATCATCACGTTGATTTTGACAAGATCAACATACATCCGGTGGTCAAGGAAGTGCTTCGTAATCACCCGTTAGCATACGCATTGACTCACACAGTCAATGTGCCTATGCTATATCTTCAACAAGCATGGAAAACAATCACTACATCGATGGAGAACGGAAGACCTATTATTTTATTCCAGATCGACGAGTTTATCACAAAGCTTGATTTCCAGAGATTGAGACTTGTACTGAGGCTACCTGAGCCTGATTCTAGAGAAGGCAAAACTGAATTTGATCCTTATCCGTCTGAGGAAGAAGTGTTTGAAGGTATACGCGCAATGGGATATACCGTGAATCTGACAAAAGTGAAGGGCTTCAATAAGGCGAATCTACCACCATTGTACTATGCTATCTTTTCTATTATTAACCGATGCTTAACTGCCAAACATGCGGGAACTGACAGTGCTAGTATCGGGTTTCTGAAATTATTTCATGCAGTGGTGTATGATCTTCACGTAGATAATGCAGCCATCTTCTGGCATGAACTGAACGAGAAGATAGAGCTACGTCGTTAAAACAAAGGAAAGCCTTATATTCCGTACATGAGGTTTCTTCAGATTATTATTCAGAGTATGCTTCGATCTAACCGGGAGATTCCAAGACGTATAAATCATCCTTCTGTACCTGAAAAAGCAATGCAATATCTACAACTTCCGAAGAAGACTTATCCTTATGAAATGCCATTACCGGAAGGGTTACTTAGATACGCGGATGAGGACGCTGAGTGTATAGTTGATTATAGAGAGTCTATGGTCCGGCCAGCACCGGAGGGACCTACCCAAGACTCAACCCCTAGGCGAGAGGAGTCTGTGAGGGTTCAGGATGCAAGGGCTACTGAACGGGGAGAGTCGAGGGAAAATTTCGAGAGGGGAACTGGTGGGGGTCAGTCACCTGTACTTGAAGATGCAGGGTCATCGTCTGAGGACACACATACAGATGACCTTGTACAAGACGATACTGAAGAAGTAGTTCCTAAACACATTGGGGTTGCTCATTTAGTTGGTTATTCTGATGATAGTACAGAGTCTGACAACGCGTCTGATCCCGCGGAGGAACAAACTGATGGAGATTCTGATGATGACAATGATGGCAATGATGGAAATAATGGTGCTGATGCAGAAAATATGTTTGGTGATGTTGCTGATATCCTAGTCTTTCCAAATATGAATTTGTCAGCTAATTTTGATGTGGAAGAGCTGAACTTTGATGACATGCCATTAATGACTTCTCAAGTTAGTGAAGGAATGGGAGGTATAAGGAGAACCGAGGGAGAATTAGTTGAAAATATATGTGAGTCTGCGAGATAAAATGAAGAAAAAAATATGGAGAGTGTGAGTGCTACCAAACATTTCTATACCAGAAGGGCAGCCACATCCACCACCAGATCTCATTTGTTGGGATCAGGTGTTGAAAAAGACGTTACTCGCCCAGTAACGCAATTGCACACCTCAGCCAGCCATTCAGCTTCTTCTCAACAAGAAGCTGTCTCATCTTCTCACGGGGCTTTAGCACATAATCTATCCGGATCTCACTTGGAGATTTCGGGTATTGAAACAGAGCGACCTCCTCCCCGGTCCTCGACCTTCATTTCTGCACATGTTGAGCGTCTAGTGCCTATTGCTAATATTTTCGATTCTTTGAATAGGACACTTTCTGAAACAACTGATGTGAGTCTTCGTGACCCATCCGGAACACTCAGAGTAGATCCTCCCACAGGACTACAAGGACAAAGTGGAAATCCTACCAGTGCTAACACTATGCCAACACTGAGCGTAGGTCACACTGTTGAAACAACTGTTGTGTCAACGACGAACCTAAGGGGTGCCGGTATTACGTTACCCGTCTTCGTGACAAGGGAAATTCTCGATGGCGCCCTAAAGGTTGTTGAGGAATCATTCACACGGGAGATACAAGGGGTGAAATCTTTATTGAAAGGAAAAGGGCCGGCAATTGAAGAGCCCGTTGTTCGTTCTTGACCAAAAATTTACTTGGCTCCACCTCGTGTAACTCAGCATCCTTCAGTTCAACAACCTCTAGTGGATCCAAGTATTGATGAGTTAAGAGATCTGTTTTATGCTAAGCTGATGTCCGTTAGCCCTGAAGATCAACAAAGTAAAACTCTATTATCGCTACTACAGAACTTCCAATCACCACCACCACCACCACCACCACCACCTCAACCTACACCTACATCTACAGTTACATCCATGGAGTTCCAAAAATTATCCATGGAGTTTACTTCTTTCAAGACAACAGTTGTACAATCCTTGAATGATATGAAGCAGTCCTTAGACGAGTTGAAAGTATTACTGAATCAGGGTTGCAAGACTCAAGCCCATGGTTTGAAACGAAGGCATGATCAGGATCCCGATGATCATGATCATGAGGGGGAGATGAGTAAGAAGAGAAGGGCTGAGTTTGATAGTTCACAAGGCTTAAAGAAGAATCCAACTGTTGCTGAGATTTCTGATATGTTTGAATCTGGAGCTATGGGTGATGAAAGCGGAAAACAGATCGTATTGTATGTTGATCTGAATGCAGAACTGACGGTTGAAAAGCCTGAGGTAAATGAGGAGGAGATAAGGAAAGTGGTAGACAGGTTTGTGGAATCTGTTGAATTGATTGAAATCAGTTATGGTGATGAAGGTGATGATGATCTGGCAAGAGAATACAATCAGTATTGGAGAGTAAAGGAGGAAACAAAACCATTTGCAGTGCTTACGTATGAACCAGAGAATCAAGGTGTTGGATTCACACAAGATGAGGTAGACATTCTTACTGAAATCTATGGGCCACAAACTCTTGAGGAAATAACTGTAAGTCCTATTCATTCACCTGAACATATCTCAAGTACCTTTATACCTGTTCAATCTGATGTTATACCTTTATCTTTTAACCTAAACCAACCCAGTTCAACTCAAACCACTACACCAGTATCTGAACCAATTCCAACTTCAGAATCCATTCCTATTCATCCTGAATCACAATCCTTTCATGATCCAATCTTTAAAGAACCTAAACCTGAAGATACTGAACCTTCATCTTCTACACCTGTAGTACCACCTGTTATTCCTACCCATGACGAAGCTGGTCCTTCCAATACAGCTGATCAACCTGGTCCATCATCCTCACGGAGCATAAAACTGTCTGAACTTGAACAGCGTGAAAGAACTTTGTATTTGAGAACACCATTCTTGGAAGAGTCTGAAAGAAGATTGTTTGTACACAGAATCAGAAGTTTGAATCCCTACGTCGTGTTGGGAATTACTGATCAAGCAACCAAATACAAGTTCGAGTATATGTATTTTCTGAGAGACAAGTGTCAAAAGAAAAGAGAGGTGAGGAGCAAGAAGTTGATTGTGACTATAAAGGAGGTAATGGCCAGATTGTATTACAAAATGTGGTATCCAGAGTTTGTAGTTCAGAGGCAGGATTGTAGAGATTATAGATTCTCTGAAGCTGATTTTTGTCATTTAACGATGGAAGATTTTGAGTTCATGTTTCATCATTTCAGAGATCTTCAGATCAGAAGGGAAAACGTAACTCTTGCACTGAATGCCATCAAAAGATTTTTGAGAAGACACATCTTGTTCACTCAATGTCATGATCTACAAATGGCCATGGAGAGTTATCAACCAAGAGTTAACTTGTTGAGGCCTAATCATAGTTTGCCTAGATTAATGAAGATGACTCTATTTGCTGTGATTGGAGAACCAGAGTTTGGTGTTGTGTTCAGAAGTGGTGAAAATAAGATATTCATTCGGTTTAATGAGTTGGAAAAGTATTCTGACGGTACGCTCAAGATTGTAAGACTTCAGTTGGTTGAAAAGCTTAAAAGACATGATGCTGAACGAAAAGTCAATTGGATGTCTTCAAGACCTAGAAGAGTTTTGTCAAGAGCCATTGAAGAGATAGATGAAAGATTGAATTTCAGAATGGATATGCGAAGGATTGAAACGTATCTTGGGTTTCGAAGAAGAAGAAGACCCTTTCTGCCTTGATAGCTAAGGTGGAGATTGTTAGGGCTTTATTGTAGCTATCAAGACAGTATTAATATTTTGTATAGTTCTTCTTAGTAGAGGCATGGACATGTCATGGCCCTACTATATAAAGAAGACTCCTTTGTTAATCTTGTAACACTTGTAGCATTTGTCACTTTTCTCTCAAAAGATCAATACATGGATGACTT
The DNA here is from genome assembly GCA_033807775.1 of Saussurea involucrata. NCBI lineage: Eukaryota > Viridiplantae > Streptophyta > Magnoliopsida > Asterales > Asteraceae > Saussurea > Saussurea involucrata. The sequence continues at coordinate 249,725,458 of CM066321.1, read as the reverse complement.
GTGCACTCTAGATTTTCTCTCTACATATCTTTACTAGATTCTGGGTTCCACAGAAAAGATACCATGAATGGCTAAAGATGAAAAACTGAATCTAGATTTAGCTGAACAACTTAAAAATTGCCAGCTGGAAATTCAAGAGCTTTCAAACGTAGAAAATAATCTAAAAGATCAGGTCTACGTAAATTAAGTCATTAGCATTGAGCGAGAACAAGCTATCGCTGCATTAAAGGCTGAAAAGGCTACTATTGAAGGATGGTGTAAATCCTCAACAACGATCACTGAGATAATACGTGCTCAGATTCCCCTGAGTGACAAAAGTGGTCTAGGTTACAAAGCTGACGCTAAAGAACCAACCATTGATCGTTCCATGCTTAAGTTTGGAACGTTCGTGTCTTCTATCCCTGACACTTCATTACCTCAGTGTTCCTCTTCTAAAACTCCCATCCCTGAGGAAAAACCTACCTTAATCTTTAAAGATAAAGGTAAAGAAAAAGTTTTTAATCAAAAACCTCAGAAGGGTACCTTTGTACCTAAGCTGAAAGTTCTCAAACCTTCAGTGAGTCATCCCTCTACGTCTAAGACCAAGATCCCTGAATTTATTCAGCGATCTACTCCTAAACTGTTAGAAATGAAGTTTGTCAAAAAGCCTAAGTGTTGAATTCTGAATTGAAGACTCAGACTTCTGAGAAAGAAGGCTCAGAAATTCTGATTGGAAAGTATTGTAAAGATGCTAAGTGTGGAATCTGAACAGAAGGCTCAGAGTTTTGAGTAGGAGACTCAGAAGTTCTGAATGTGAAGATGAAAATGTCATATGCTCAAGTGTATGTTCTGAGTATGCTTAATCAGAAGAATGTTCAGAAGTTCTGAACATGTTGTTCAGAACTTATGTCTTAGACATTTTCAGTTATATTCTGTTATTCATTAGAACACGTGTAATTGTTCTATTGGTTTGTCATGTTTATGTACTGTAGCTTTAGCTTTTCTTTATAGTATATATAGGAGTTAGCAACTGTAAGCTAACTAACTTTCGCAACTTTTGAATAGCTTTCATATTCATTTTATAATCTTTGAGAGACTCTCTCTAGATCTGTAATCTGTTATTGAATGAATACAAAGATTTTGGATCCAATTCTCTATTATTCTACTGTTTAATTGTGTTCTTATTAGACAATTACATTGTAAGATCAAATCCTGGTTTCTACATAAACTGAGAGTGGATGTAATTGGTAAGAAATCCGAAGAACTAATAGTTCCTCCTATTTCCAATGCCAAAGGTATTCTTGGTGCTGGCCCTGCCCATTTAAAAATTTCGGCTAAGCATGCAAATGGTCCTAAAGCTACTTTTAGCTATAAGAAATGTTATCACTGTGGACTTACCGATCATATTGCCAGTAAGTGCCCAACAGCCACCAAAGCTAAGAAATTAGCTAAGGTGAAGATCACTGCCCCCAAGGCAAAGAAGACCAATCCTGGTGCAAATCGGGCGAAGGTGAAAACAACCAATGAGGTTAAGAATTTAACCAAAGTGAGGACTGTCACTGAAGCTGAATCTTCAAATGCTGCGAAGATTGCTGAACCTTCAACTTCCTCAACCACCACTGAGAAATGTGGACCTATAGTAAAATGGGTGGCCAAATCAAACTAATATTCCTTTGTTTGCAGGTCCTGAAGGGTATCTGGTATCTCAATAGCGGATGCTATAGACACATGATTGGCAAAAAGAATCTGCTCGATGGTTATAAGGAAGAGAGAGGTCCCTCAGTTACCTTTGGTGGGAATGGAAAAGGCTATACCCGAGGATTATAAAGTGTGTTTCACTAAGGAATCCTGCTTTATCACTGACAAAAAGGAGAAAGTCGCTCTCAGCGGATACCGTTTAGAAAATATTTATGTTATAAACATGGACTCGACAACTACTGAGAATTCCTGTTTCTTCTCCAAAGCCTCATATGATGTCAACTGGCTATAGCTAAATAGGCTCTCTCATCTCAACTTCAAGACACTGAATACTCTTTCTTCAAAAGAGTTAGTCACTGGTCATCCTCAAAATTCATAAGCTAAGGAATCTCTCTGTTCAACGTGTGAGAAAGGGAAACAAACCAAAGCAAGCTTCAAGTCAAAGCAAGTTTCCTCAATGTCATCTCCTCTTCAACTTCTCCACATGGATTTGTTTGGCCCTGTCAATATTCAATCCATCGCTGGAAAGAAATACACCCTAGTCATCGTGGACGAATTCTCTCTCTATACCTGGGTTATGTTTCTCCGTTCTAAGAGTGACACCTCAAAAGAACTGATGCCTTTTGTCAGGAAAATGGAAGTCCTGAATAACCTCACTGTTCGCTCAATATGAAGTGATCACGGGACTGAATTCAAAAACAGTTCCCTTGAAAATTTCTTTGAAAGTAAGGGTATTTCTCCCAACTTTTCTTCAGTGAGAACACCGCAACAAAATGGAGTCGCTGAAAGAAGAAATCGAACGGTCATCGAAGCTGCTCGTTCAATGCTCAATGATTCTCATCTACCTACTCAGTTCTGGGCAGAAGTTGTCAACACTGCTTGTTTTACTCAAAATAGGTCACTGATTGTCAAAAGATTTAAGAAAACAGCCTATGAACTTTTTCCATGGAGGAAAGCCTTCTATTAGATTTCTTCACATCTTTGGATGTAAGTGTTTCATACTGAACAACAGAGATGCCCTTGGAAAGTTTGATCCCAAGGATGATGATGGAATATTTCTTGAATATTCTTCTGTATCCAAAGCCTTCAGAGTCTTCAATCGTAGAAGACAAACTGTAGAAGAAACAATTCACGTCACTTTTGACGATTCCCGTTCAGCGAATTCAAGACCTTCTGTTGATTCTGAAGAACTCAATCAATGGATGTTTTCTCATCTTGGGGACTCAGAAAGCATTCCCAATCCTCAGGCCAACATCCCTACCGCTGATGTTGATCCTACCATCATCCCAAGCATGCAGACAAGTGAAGCTGAATCGTCATGGGTTTCAGTTGTTTCTCTCAACACTATGCCTGCTTCTGAACCATCTACCTTAGATATCCCATCTACTTCTCAGCAATCAGCAAATGAAATGACATCTGAATCTCTTCCTCTTTTACCTGAAGTTGCTGAAGCCTCTTCTTCAGCTCCTCCAGAAGTTCAAATTGAGTCAGCAAATCATGCTCCGGCTCAACGATGGACTATTAATCACCCAATTGATCAAATTCTTGGTGATCCCAACACTGGTGTTCAGACTCGACGAGGTTCGGTAACATTTGTTTATTTGTTAACTTTATTTCTCTGATTGAACCAAAGAAAACAAATGATGCCCTCAGAGATCCAAACTGGGTCAACGCTATGCAAGAAGAGCTGACAGAATTCGAAAGAAACAAAGTTTGGAAACTCGTTCCAAGACCATCTGACAAGTCAGTGATAGGCACTAAATGGGTCTATCGAAACAAGTTGGATGAACATGGAACTGTAACCCGCAACAAGGCTCGTCTTGTTGCTCAGGGATACAGACAAGAGGAATGCATAGACTATGATGAAACCTTTGCCCCAGTAGCATGACTGGAAGCTATTCGTCTATTCTTAGCATACGTTGTTCATCGACACTTCAAAGTATATCAGATGGATGTTAAATCAGCATTCCTTAACGGAAGGCTGAATGAAGAAGTCTATGCTGAGCAACTTCAAGGATTCACTGATCCTAAGCATCTAGGTTATCTATATAAGCTGGATAAGGCACTTTATGGCTTAAAGCAAGCTCCTCTTGCATGGTATGACACTCTCTCAACTTATCTCCATATTGAAAAATTTGAGCATGGTAAAATCGATAAAACTCTATTTTTTAGAAAGTAAAAGGTCATATCATTCTTGTTCAAATATATGTCGATGATATTATATTTGGTTCTACTAACCCTGAATTATGTACTCGTTTCGCTGAAAGAATGAAAGCTGAATATAAAATGAGTATGATGGGTGAACTGGCATATTTCCTTCGTCTTCAAATCAAGCAGAATGAAAAAGGTACTTTCATTCACCAAGGTAAGTACGTCAAAGATATGCTGAAAACGTTTGATTTAACTCAAAGTTCAGCTATGAAAACCCCAATGGCACCGCCACTGACACTTAACAAGGATCCTTCAGGGAAATCTGTTAATGTCACAACGTATCGTGGGATGATCGGCTCTCTTCTGTATCTTACAGCTAGCCGTCCTGATATTATGTATGCAACTTGTTTATGTACACGATATCAATCTGAACCTAATGAATATCATTTGATCGTTGTAAAGCGTATTTTTAGATACCTTAAAGGTACTCCCAACCTAGGTCTTTGGTATCCCAAAGACTCAGGGTTTGATCTAATCGCCTATTCAAATAGTGATTTTGCAGGATGCAAATTGGATAGGAAAAACACCACAGGAGGTTATCAACTTCTGGGTGGAAAGCTGGTGAGTTGGACAAGTAAAAAGCAAAACTCAGTGTCCACCTCAACCGCTGAAGCTGAGTACATAGCCGCTGGAAGCTGTTGTTCTCAGGTCTTATGGATGAGAAATCAACTATTGGACTATGACCTTCAGCTCTCCAAAATTCCAATCTATTGCGACAGCACTAGTGCCATCGCTATAGCAAATAATCCAGTGCTACACTCAAAGACCAAACACATCGAGCTCAGGTATCATTTTATCAGAGATCATGTGATGAATGGTGATATAGAACTTGTTGATCCAAACCCTCAGTGATTTGATAATGACCCTCTCTTAAATACTTAGTGAAAATTGTATGTAAACAATATGTATCAGAGTTTCACTATCGCTGATAAGTACTAAGATCTTACAGTACCGCTGATAGGAACTCTCGCTCTTTAAATTAAACATTCAGCGAACACTGTTCACCATAATGCGCTGAGTCTGTTCATTCCTTATGGTGATCGCTGATAAGTTAGTTGTTTACTTATAATCCCTGAAGACAAGTTTCACGTCAACAAAGGTTCTACGCTGAAGTCGAAGATCAAGCTCAAGAACCAGCGACAAGTCTACTAATGAACTGATGCGGATCAACGAAGACTCAGATTTGTCCACTCAACGTGAAGTATCAAGTATAAGACTTCAGCTATCGCTGAACTTTATCATTCGCTGAATAGTAAATGATAATCGCTGAATCAACGAAAGCTGATCATGAAGTCCTCCGTACAAAGTACTTTTGTCTTAACCTCCCTTGCACGCCACCGTACGAAATGTTAGAAAAGAACCTCCGAAAATCTGAGATCGTACAACCACTCTGATACTACACTGTTCATTCATGCGGCTACTAAGGTTGTCAACAAAGGTCAATGACATGCAACCAATCCGCTGATGACACGTGTAAAGTGTATACTGAATTGCATTAAATGCATACAATATATAAAGAGATGAACTCACTTCATTTGAAGTAACTTGCTAACTCTGGACAAGTTCAAATCTCTCTCAAGATAAGATTTTATTAGTAATCTCCTTATCTTTCTTAGTGCAAGAAAACCTTAGTGTTCCAACTTGTTTAGATTTAGGTTTATCCTTAATCTTGTTTCCGCAACAAGCTGTAAATTGTTAATGATTTATCAATAAACAATTTAGAAAAGTAAAATAGTGTGTTTGTATTCAACCCCCCCCCCCTTCTACAAACTTGTATAGGCCTTTCGGGACCAACAAGTGGTATCAGAGCAGATTTGTTTAATCTCATAAACAAGATCTAATCTAAGATATTTCTCTTCCTAGCTATTATCTGAAAATGGCCAACACAAACACTCACTATATAGACAATGGTTCTCTTGCAAAACCCCCTAGATATTCCAGAGATAACTTCAACTTGTGGAAAAATAGGATGACACTCTTCTTAGAAGGTGTAGACCCTACTATACCTTACTATCTTGAAAACGGCCCACACATCCCTGTAACAATTGATCCTGCAGTTCCAGCCACTGCAACTAGAGCTGCTATTCCAGAAAGGCTGATTCCAAAGGAAATCCATCATTGGACCGATGAAGATAAGAAGAAAGTGGCTATAGATACAAAAGCCAGATCCATACTATCCATGGCCCTTCCTGACGAAGTCTACCATTCCGTCATGAACCTGAAATCCTCAAAAGCCATGTGGGACACAATATGTGTTCAGTATGAAGGAACGTCTGAAGTCCAGGATTCAAGAAAGATCAACCTGGTAAGACAATACGAAAGCTTCATTTCTGGTAAGAATGAAACTCTCTCTGAAGTTCATCAACGTTTTAATTGCTTAATTATAGATCTAAAAACGGTTGGTAAGGAATATTCTAACTTTGAAGTGCTGACAAAGTTTTTAGAATGTTTACCTGAAAGCTGGGACAATTATTCCATGTGTCTCAAGCTGTCAAAAGATCTAAGATCAATGACACTTGCTACCTTATATGGCACATTGCTGAATCATGAGCAATCTAGCCATCTTAAGAAGAATCTTGTAAAAGATTCCAAAAGCACCCATGTTGCTTTAATCTCAGAGGAACCTTCTACTCAGCGACCCGTGGTCACTATCACTGAGTTAGAAAGTAACTTTGAAAGGTCATCAGATTCTGATTCTTCAGATGATGATGAATCCTTGGCTCTCCTAACTAAAAAGTTCAGGAGATTCGCCAAAAAGAAAATGTTTAGAAAGAACAAAACTCTTTCTATAGCTGACAAGCCTAAGTCATCAGCTTTTGTTGATAAGGCTACTGCTACTTGTTTCAACTGCGAAAAGACAGGTCATTTCGCTAACGAGTGCAGGTCAAAGAAAATCATGAGACCTTCAGCTTTTACAAAGAAATCCTTTGTTCCAAGGAATAAAGACGACAAATACTCAAAGCTGAAGGAGAAGTATGCAAAGCTGAAAAGCTTTAAGAAGAAAGGAAAAGGCCTGATGGCTGACTATGATTGGGCTGCTTCTGATGAAGAAGCCTCATCATCTGATTCTGAAGATGATGAAGCAAATCAATGTCTCATGGCCAAGATTGAAGAAGAGGAAGAAAGTTCAGACATTCCCTCCACTTCAACATCTGCCATTCAGGTATCACCTTCCTTCTTTACCAATATTGCAAATATTGATGAAGCTGATAGTCTCCGTAAAATCGAACTGCTGACTAGAAGTTTATACGAAGCCATGAACGGCAAAGCTGTGGTTGAAAACCAAAATCTTGATCTCGCTGAAAAGCTTAAAAACTGCCACCTTCAAATAGAAAAGCTTTCTAAATTTGAAGAAGATTTTAAAGATCAAGTCCATTTAAATCAGCTAGTCAAAATCGAACGAGCGGAAGCTATCGCTGCATTAAAAGCTGAACAAGCTACTGTTGAAGGATGGTGTAATTCTTCAACAAAGATCACTGAGATAATTAAGGCTCAGATTCCTCTGAGTGATAAACGTGGTCTGGGTTATAAATATGATACTCCAATACCAACCACTGAACGTTCAATGCTTAAATTTGGAACGTTCGTATCCTCAGTAGCTGACACTTCTTCATCTCAGTACTCCTCGTCGGTTACACCAATCCCTGAGGAAACTCCTACCTCCTCAAAAGGTAAGGAGAAAATGGTTTATTCAAAACCTACCTCTGTCCCTAAAGACAAAGGTAAAGGAATTGTTATTTATCAAAATCCTCAGAAGGGTACCTTAGTACCTAAGCTGAATGCTTCCAAAGCCTTAGTGATTCATTCATCTGGTTCTAGAAATCAGACCTCTGGATCAGTTCAGTGACCTACTCCTAGACTCAGAGTAGATGTCCTTGGTAAGAAATCTGAAGAACTGAATGTTCGTCCTATTTCAAAAACCAATAGTGTACTTGGTGCTGGCACTTCTAATTCTAAATTAAAAGCTCAGCACTCAAGTGGTCCTAGAACTAATTTTAGTTATAGGAAATGTTATCACTGTGGACTTACCGATCATATTGCAAGTAAGTGTCCCACAACCACCAAAGCTGATAAGATAGCTAAGGTGAAAATAGCACCCAAGAAGACCAAACCAGTTGCAATTCAGGTCAAGGTGACTCCTACCGCTGAGGTCAAGAAATTGACCAAAGTGAAGAAAGACAAAGCTGAATCTTCAAATGCTGCGAAGACTGCTGAACCCATTCCAACTTCTTCCACTGACAAATGCGTATACATGGTAAAATGGGTACCCAAGCAAAACTAATCTTCCTTTGTAAATGCAGGTTAAGAAGGGTATCTGGTATCTTGATAGCGGATGCTCTAGACATATGACTGGAAAGAAAAACCTGCTCGCTGAATACAAGGAAGAGAAGGGTCCCTCTGTGACTTTCAGTGGAAATGGAAAAGGACACACCCGAGGGTATGGTGTACTTTCAAATGGTACAACATCCTTCAGAAGAGTCGCATATGTTGAAGGGCTGAAGCATAATATTCTGAGCATCAGTCAGCTTTGCGACATGGATAACAAAGTGATTTTCACCAAGGAATCCTGCTCTGTCTCTGACAAAAAGGAGAAGATAGCTCTCAGCGGTTATCGTTTGGAAAATGTTTATGTAATAAACATGGACTCAACAACCACTGAGAACTCCTGTTTCTTCTCAAAGGCATCTTCTGATGTTAACTGGTTATGGCACAAGAGGCTCTCACATCTCAACTTCAAGACACTGAATACTCTTTCATCCAAAGAGTTAGTCACTGGTCTACCTCAACATTCATACGCCAAAGAGTCCTTATGTTCAGCGTGTGAAAAAGGGAAGCAGACCAAGGCAAGCTTTAAGTCAAAGCAAGTTTCCTCAGTGTCATCTCCTCTTCAACTACTCCATATGGATTTGTTTGGCCCCGTTAACAAACAATCCATCGCTGGAAAGAAATATACGCTGGTCATAGTTGATGAATTCTCTCGTTACACATGGGTAATGTTTCTCCGTTCTAAGAGTGACACCCCTGAAGAACTCATCACCTTTGTTCGGAAGATGGAAACTCTGAACAATATGACTGTTCGCTCAATAAGGAGTGATCATGGAACTGAATTCAAAAACAGTTCTCTTGATTCCTTCCTTGAGAGCAAGGGTATTTCTCACAACTTTTCGTCAGTGAGAACACCACAACAAAACGGAGTCGCTGAAAGAAGAAATAGAACAATTATTGAAGCTGCACGTTCAATGGTCAGCGATTCTCACCTGCCTACTCAGTTTTGGGCAGAAGCTGTCAACACGGCTTGTTTTACGCAAAACAGGTCGCTGATAGTCAAAAGATTCAAAAAGACAGCCTATGAACCTTTTCATGGGAGAAAGCCTTCAATCAGCTTTCTTCACATCTTTGGATGTCAGTGTTTCATACTGAACAACAGAGATGCCCTTGGAAAGTTTGATCCTAAGGTTGATGATGGAATCTTTCTTGGATACTCCTCAGTTTCCAAAGCCTTCAGAGTCTTCAACCGAAGAAGACAAACTGTAGAAGAAACTATTCACGTCACGTTTGACGAATCCCGTTCAGCGAACTCTAAACCGAACGCTGATACAGAAGAACTGAATCAATGGATGTTTTCTCATCTTGGTGATTCAGAAGATGTTCCCACTCCTCATGCTCACATAGTAGAAAATGATGGTCCTTCTATCATTCCAAATATGCAAAATAGTGAAGCTGAAACATCTTGGGTCTCAGCTGTTCCTATAAACACTATACCTGCAGTTGATCCAAATGTCTCAGAAATTCAATCTATTTCTCAGCAATCAGTGAATGAAGTGGCAAATGCAAACATTCCTCTCTTAGCTGATAATCCAGAAGTAGCTGAAGCCTCATCTTCAGTTTCTCCAGTTCAGACTGAGTCAGCGACGCATGCTCCGGCTCAGCGATGGACTGTAAATCACCCAATCGATCAAATTCTTGGTGATCCCAACGCTGGTATTCACACTCGTAGAAGTGCAGGTAATATTTTTTTATTTGTTAACTTTATTTCTCTAACTGAACCAAAGAAAATAGATGATGCCCTCAGAGATCCAAACTGGGTCAGCGCTATGCAAGAAGAGCTGACTGAATTCGAAAGAAACAAAGTTTGGAAACTTGTTCGGAGACCAACTGACAAAACAGTGATAGGCACTAAGTGGGTCTATCGAAACAAGTTGGACGAACATGGTACTGTAACTCGCAACAAAGCTCGTCTTGTTGCTCAGGGATACAGACAAGAGGAAGGCATAGATTATGACGAAACTTTTGCTCCAGTAGCAAGACTTGAATCTATTCATCTTTTCTTAGCATATGCTGTACACAAAAACTTCACTGTACATCAAATGGATGTTAAGTCAGCGTTTCTAAATGGAAAGCTGAATGAAGAAGTTTATGTGGAACAACCTCCAGGATTCTCAGATCCTAAGCGTCCAGGTTATGTTTATAAGCTGGATAAGGCACTTTATGGCTTGAAGCAAGCTCCTCGTGCATGGTATGACACTCTTTCTACTTATCTCCACCTTGAAAAATTTGAGAGAGGTAAGATTGACAAAACTCTTTTCTTTAGAAAAGTAAAAGGTCATATCATTTTAGTTCAAATATATGTTGATGACATTATATTTGGTTCTACTAACCCTGAGCTTTGTACTCGTTTCGCTGATAGGATGAAAGATGAGTATAAAATGAGTATGATGGGTGAACTAACATATTTCCTTGGTCTTCAGATTAAGCAAACTGAAAAAGGAACTTTCATAAACCAGGGAAAATATGTTAGAGATATGCTGAAGAAATTCGACTTAACTGATAGTTCAGCTATGAAAACCCCAAAGGCACCTCCGCTGATACTTGATAAGGACACTAAGGGTGTTCCTGTCAATGTCACGTTGTACCGTGGGATGATCGGCTCTTTGTTGTACCTAACAGCTAGCCGACCCGATATTATGTTTGCAACATGTCTATGTGCACGGTATCAAGCTGAACCAAAGATATCTCATATGAAAGTTGTAAAGAGAATTTTTCGATATCTAAAGGGTACAGCGAATCTAGGTCTTTGGTATCCCAAAGATTCAGGATTCGACCTAACCGCCTATTCAGACAGTGATTTTGCAGGTTGCAAAATGGATAGGAAAAGCACCACAGGAGGATGTCAGCTCCTAGGTGGAAAGCTGGTAAGTTGGACAAGTAAAAAGCAAAATTCAGTGTCCACTTCCACAGCTGAAGCTGAATATGTAGCCGCTGGAAGCTGTTGTTCTCAGGTCTTGTAGATGAGAAATCAGCTACTAGACTATGATCTTCAGCTCTCCAAAATTCCAATCTACTGCGACAACACAAGTGCCATCGCTATAGCAAACAATCCAGTGCTACACTCAAAGACAAAACACATCGAAATCAGATATCATTTTATCAGAGATCATGTGATGAATGGTGAAATAGAACTTCATTTTATCCCAACTGATTATCAGTTAGCTGATCTTTTTACCAAACCTCTTGATGAGACAAGATTCAACTTTCTCATCAGCGAGCTTGGAATGCTGAACTTTGAAGGATAAAATCTTCAGAGGTTCACATTTGATCAGCGATAAGATTATACAAACTTGTATAGGCGCTCGGATAAAATAAACTTGTACAATCCATTTCATCATCTTCTCTCTGAATAAATTTGGTTAAACTGATATCAAGGTATGTTTTCTCTCTCTGACAAAACGCATGAAAATGCAAGATTTCAAATTCTTACATCGCTGAATATCTCTTCCTTAACAGCGATATTTTGAAATTTCTTAAAACCCTCACTGATATTTCTATTCAGTGCTTCATATTTTCCAAAGAGTCCTTGAGTTTTTTTTCAAAACCTCAGAGACAACGAAAGAATGTGAAAGGACAGTTGTGACGTCATTTCAACGGATAACACCAGGCACGCTCTTTTTCTGACACACGTTTGCACGTTTCGTTGTCTATCCAATCAAATGCAAACACGTGTCCGTGTCATGATGAAAAACTTTCCCGCTCAAGTTTTTCTCTCTCTACTCTCTTCCTATATAAACACTATCAAAGTTTATATTTGTCTTTTACGCGAATCAATCTTTCTCCGCAAGAAAAGAACACTGTTGCATTTTGTGCTCTCAATCTTCAAGAACTGTTCACATCTTCTTCATCAAACTCAAGGTTAATATGTTCTTATCTATTATCAAATGCGAATAACTTGTTTTCGATCTTATCATTGTTTTACACAAGATCAAACAAAAGAACTCAAAAATAAAATCATTTTCTTTCATGGTTTTATAAACACAACCATTTCATGGTTGTTCTTCAAGTTTTAAATCTAAAATCTTAAACTTGTTCTTCTTTCGTATCCATTTTTTTAAGAAACTGGAATACAAGGCTTATGGGTGTTATATTCGTTTTTTTCAAAAACAAGAAAAACCCTAATCTTCATTAAGACTTTTTTGTCTGAATGAAATGGACAAAATTTGAAAAATCTTAATGGAAATTTTCTTTCCACATTAAGATAATTCTTAGTTGTTAACATCTTTGGTTGAACTGATAATACAGTGAAATGGCAACTTCAAAGCTGAATGTTACCGCTGAGTCCATCTCCGCTGATTCTGAGGAACTGGAAATCACTAAAGCTCCTCAGGTTAAGTTCGAGCTGGATCAACTAGACTGGACAAAGGCAAACAACCTCTCAGCGCTTCTCGAGTTTCCTCCTCGGAAGCAGGTATCCCATCTAGACGACGCTGTAAATCTTTTGAAGAATAGCCCCATCTACACAGCACTGACAAGCACACCTCCTGCCAGTCAGCGTCTCTTATCCCAATTCTGGTACTCTGCCAGACACACCGACCTACCCTCCGCCAAAAATCCATCTAAAACCATCGACTGCATACTCAGCGATACTGAGTATGGCACCATCAAGATAACCCCCGCAATAATCCGCAAAGCCCTGAAATTCCCCAACGCTACCTCAGAAAATCCTTTCGTTCCATTACCTGACCACAAGAAGCACGCTGACAGGGAAGAAATCATTGCTTTCCTTGATGCAATGGGTTACATCTGGGAGACTGGAAGAGACAAGCTACCTGAGAAGAAGCTGACGCTGATAAAGAAATCCAAGATGCCCAGCGAGATGAATTTCATCTTCGCTCACCTGATCAGCTGCATGACAGCGAAATCCGGATCTTCTGATCAAGCTGCTCAACCTCAGCAGGCCATGGGTTACGCACTGCTGAAAGGTCTCAACATTGACTGGGCCTCCATCATCTATGAAGACCTCATTCAACGTGTTGATTCTGCCGCTGACCGACCAGCATGGGTTCCTTACCCACGATTCATCAGCGCCATCTTTCAATATGGCCTGAAGGACAGCTATCCTGAGGGTGATCTGAAACTCTCTCAGATTGGCCCTAAAGTTCTCGACTTCAAGCCTGTCGCCAACGAGGTACGTCTCTCTACCCTTCTCACTCTACTTAATTCTCCGCTTTCTGTGGCTCCTTCAGCGACAATACCCCTCGCTGATTCCCAGGCCACAAAATCCATTCCTTCTAAGAAAAGGAAACAACCTCTTACCCCTCTTGATTCCAAAAGGATCAAGAAAACCAAGGAGCAACCCCAGCACTCCAATGCTGAAGACTCCTCAGCTCATTCTGAAGAGCTGAAGGAAAGTTCCGTGGTACGCTCTGCCACACCAATTCAAGCCATCCCTTCTAAACCTACTTCAGCGTCTTTAAACGCTGAGGTTAGAACTTTGGAATCTACCCAACCTTCTTCAGTCTCTCAAAAGACTGATGAAGTACTTCTCAGCGAATCCAACGCTGAACTTGAAACCCAACCCCAATTCTTATCCTTCGATCCTCCCTATATTTCTTTGGACTCTCCTCCAGCTAAAACTGGAGATGCCATCATTCAAGAAGCCGTTGAAGCTTCTCAGCGAATGACGAAGAAAGGACATGTAGAGATATCCACCCCTCACGAAACTTTTGAGGGAGATATGGAACACTATGGAGGGACTCGAAACTTTGATGATTTCGTCAACGCTCCTGCAGGTACAGATCCCACCTTAAACACTGTAACTAAACCTGAAACTTCTGAGCCTTCCTTTGTTCACAAGTACTTATATGTTACAGGTCCTTATTTGGGAGACATCAACCAGTCTCTGAAGTCCATGGAGATGAAACTTACAGATCGCACCACCGGTCTATCAAATAACTCTACAGCTGTAACAAACGGTGGAGAGAATCTGACGAAGCTGACTACTGTGGTGGAAAAGAAGGCCTCCTCTGATGACATCAAAGGCCTTGATAAAACTCTCGCCGACTTTGCCAAAGTGCTCTCCGACATCTACACTGACTACACCAACCTCAAATCGTCAGTTTCCACCGTTTCCAGCGAGGTTACAACGCTGAAGAAATCGATTGGTACACTCGAAGGTGATATGTCAGTGGTCAAGACCAACTTGGGCTCAGTGAAGACCGACCTTGGTTCTGTCAAGACAATGATCGAGACGCTGGTGAACAAGGCAAACAATCCAGCTCCTGCTCCGGCCCCTGCACCTATTTTGGACTCATTCACCGCAGAGGATCGCCAAGAGCTGAAGAAGATCACGCCTGCTATTTCTGGCCTAGAAGACAGAATAGCTAAGCTTGAAGGTTGTGTGAAAATATCTGGCCCAGAAGACAGAGATAACACCAATGCTGAGTCTACCCATTCCTCCCCCGCCCATCATGAGAAAGAGGGGGAGAAGAGCGCTGAACAAGAGAAGAGCGCTGAAGATCAAAATAAGAGCGCTGAAGACCTTTCCCATGATGAATCTATCAGGGGAGAGGGTAATGAAGATCTGGTTACTGGACCTCAGGGAGATGAAAACCCTGAGGGAACCGAGAACCTCGCCTCTGTATCTGAGGGGGAGCAACTCGAAGAAGATGCTGAGGAATCCGAAGCAGAAGAAGACGAAGACATCGACATCCCTGAAGCTGAACCATCCTCCTCTCCAAGGAACGATGATGATGATGATGATGATGACGAATTCTTTGTCGTCAAACCTGCTCCTCGAAAAGCTCTTAAAGGGATCGTGTTAACCGAATCCACAGGGGAGAAGACAAAAACAAAGACAAAGCACTCAGCCTCTGGCGCTGAGAAAAGCAAAGACAAAGGCATCACTGAAGATGATAATCTGGCGATCTTGCTTGCAAAGCCGATTTGTCAGGTACACTAAACTTACTTTTCCTTCCCTGATCATCTCTGAACAATCAGTTATCCATTCCACAAACACCATACACATCCACATTATTTTTTTCTATCTTCTCTACCCAAGTTCTTCTACCCAGTTCTTATTTGTAAGATCACTGCGTTTCAGCTAGTCCTCTCCCCTGTTTGAGGATATCGCTGAAGGCTCTACTATTGCGACTTCACCAATAATTCCAGCTACCGCTGAAGACATAATCCCAGTCTTAGATTTAATCTCTGAGACTGATGAACCAGAAGAACAACCTCTCTCGCACAGAAACAGACCTTCCTCAGCTCTTGAAAAGCTGAGTGAAGAGGATCAAAAGAGGAGAGAAGAAATGATAAAGTGATTCGAGGATCAGCGAATCATTCTAAGGCGCGATCAACTGCCTTCAGTCCCTCCTAAGTTCAGAATTTCAAAAGCTGAATACCAGGAACATCTCAGAGCTGAACGCCTCATCGCTGAAAGGAAGGAAGCTGAAGATAAAGACAGAGAATACGCCATCAAGCTCACTCGAGAATCTGTCAAAGACCCCAAGCTGAAGCGTATTCCCATTCAAATCCAACGAAAGCTTTGGGAACAAGCCCAGAAGATCGTGGAAAAGAAAGCTGAAGTTTCTCAGACCACCCTGATCTGGTGTAAAGAGAAAATCCACTTCAGATATCGTCCAGTGAAGAGTAACAAGGTATTCATCTCTGGAAGAACCTCCATCGGAGTACCTATTGTTGACATCAAACTGTTCAGAGAAGATGGCACATCTGAAACCTTTCGCGCTGACACTGTAAAAAGGTATGGTCTCTCTGAATGGCTGGAGATGAGGTTAGCTATCCAACCATCACAATCTAAGTACAAGAATCATTTCGAAAAGCTGATAAACAGACAGATCGATTTGATATCTTCTTGTGTGGATATTCCTCCTGTTCCTAATCTAAAGCCGAAAAGAAAAAGGGGCTCACCAAGGAAGAAACGTCAAGATTCAAACTCAGGACCTGTCATACGAAATGAAACTGGAATTGGTTTCTCTCGCGCTGAAGTACTTGGTCCTGATCCTGATCTATCTGCCCTTGACATCTCTTTGCCACCATGTGAACTTTTCGTCCCTGGTAAAGTCATCAGTAATCCTTATGGAATATTCTTTCTTGACTACGACGGACGTAAATGCTTTCAACGGATCGCCGAGCTTCCAATCACTCCAATTGAACAGCTCAGAGATCTCATCTACTGGTGCGACTTCAGAAAAGACATTCAGGCACGACACCTAAAACCCTTGATTTTTGAAGCTGCTCTGAAGCTAAAGAATAAAGGAGAAAAGGTTCCTGACTGGATGATTCCAACTGAAAAGACAACCCTTGATGAACTTCTCATTAAGGAAGAACCCTTTGAAGGCTGACAACAATCACCTCATTCTCTATTGTATCAGTCATCCTTCAGTACTTGTAATTTATTTCGCTTGTACTTGTAATCTTTCTTATTCAAATTGTAACCTGATTCAAAGATTTAAAGAAAGATTTCAGCGAATGTACTTTACTCCATCAGTACTGAAAAGATCCCAGAAAACAGTAAAAGGGACAAATATTTTATGAGTTCTTTTTATCCTTATGTTTTCATTAAATAGCAATTTTCTTTGTTGCTATGTCATAATCAAATAGGGGGAGATTGTTGATCCAAACCCTCAGTGATTTGATAATGACCCTCTCTTAAATACTTAGTGAAAATTGTATGTAAACAATATGTATCAGAGTTTCACTATCGCTGATAAGTACTAAGATCTTACAGTACCGCTGATAGGAACTCTCGCTCTTTAAATTAAACATTCAGCGAACACTGTTCACCATAATGCGCTGAGTCTGTTCAGTCCTTATGGTGATCGCTGATAAGTTAGTTGTTTACTTATAATCCCTGAAGACAAGTTTCACGTCAACAAAGGTTCTACGCTGAAGTCGAAGATCAAGCTCAAGAACCAGCGACAAGTCTACTAATGAACTGATGCGGATCAACGAAGACTCAGATTTGTCCACTCAACGTGAAGTATCAAGTACAAGACTTCAGCTATCGCTGAACTTTATCATTCGCTGAATAGTAAATGATAATCGCTGAATCAACGAAAGCTGATCATGAAGTCCTCCGTACAAAGTACTTTTGTCTTAACCTCCCTTGCACGCCACCGTACGAAATGTCAGAAAAGAACCTCCGAAAATCTGAGATCGTACAACCACTCTGATACTACACTGTTCATTCATGCGGCTACTAAGGTTGTCAACAAAGGTCAATGACATGCAACCAATCCGCTGATGACACGTGTAAAGTGTATACTGAATTGCATTAAATGCATACAGTATATAAAGAGATGAACTCACTTCATTTGAAGTAACTTGCTAACTCTGGACAAGTTCAAATCTCTCTCAAGATAAGATTTTATTAGTAATCTCCTTATCTTTCTTAGTGCAAGAAAACCTTAGTGTTCCAACTTGTTTAGATTTAGGTTTATCCTTAATCTTGTTTCCGCAACAAGCTGTAAATTGTTAATGATTTATCAATAAACAATTTAGAAAAGTAAAATAGTGTGTTTGTATTCAACCCCCCCCCCCCCCCCCTTCTACAAACTTGTATAGGCCTTTCGGGACCAACAGAACTCCATTTTATCCCAACTGACTTTCAGTTAGCTGATATTTTCACCAAACCTCAGAATGAGACAATATTCAACTTTCTCATCAGCGAGCTTGGAATGCTGAACCTTGAAGAATAATTCTTCAGCAGTAACGCATTGGATCGGTGATAAATAAATTTTATTCCCTCATTCATCATCTAATCTCCAAACAAAACTGAATCACTGATAGTTAGGTATGTTCTCTCTCTCTTAAACGCCGATGTTCGCCTCAGCATGCAGAATTTCAAAATAAATTACATCGCTGAATATCTCTTCCTTTCAGTGTTTTTTTTGAAATCTCACTGATATTTCTAATCAGTGCTCCTCTATTTTGAAAATGTCCCTGAGTTTTTCAAAAATCCTCAGAGACAACTTAAAATATGAAAGGACGTTTGTGACGTCATCACAACGGATAAACCCTGGCATGACCTTTCATCTAACACGCTTGCCCGTTTTGTTTTCTTGTCCAATAAGATTCAAGGGACGTGTCACGTGTCATCATGAGAATCTTTTCCCGCTCATTAGTTTCTCTCTCTACTCCCACAATATAAACCATTCGAGTTTATATTTTTACCTTTTACGCTCTCGAACTCTCGAAAGGCAAAAGAATTTTCTTGCATCTACGAACTTGTGATTCATCATCTCGTATTTCATCAAAACAGGTTCACATTTTCTTCCTTAAATCTCTTAAACTTGTTTGTGATCTTATTCTTGTTCTTAAAAGATCAAACAAAGGCACTTTCTAAAACATGAAATCATCTTCTTCGTAATCTCATGAACACAACCTGTTTACAAGTTGTTCATGTAAGTTTAAACTAAAAATCTTAAACTTATGCTTTTCATACGTTTTTTCAGAATCATTCCTTGAAAGGAAACTGGAAAACAAGAACCCCAACTCTTTTTACCATCATTCCCAAAATGGAAACTGGAAAACCCTAAAACCCTTATTTTGGAATCTTTTTCCATTTTAAGTTTTTATCTCATCTGCTTATGTATCTTTTGTTATTCTGAACAGAAATGGCTTCCCAAGCTGATGTTGCTACAACCACTGCACCCTCAGCCCCTCTCTTCCAAAGGGCTGCAAACATGAAACTCTCAATGAGTCAGATTGTTTTCCAATCCAACAATCCCTATGCTCTCTTGGAATTCCCCAAGAAAAAGATGGTTACCCATCTTGATGATGCAATAAACTTCATCAAGAACTGCCCTCTTGCAACTGCCATGACCATTAAACCCCAAGACCACAAATGACTTTTACAACAATTATGGTACACAGTGCATCGTGTCACTGTCACTTCCTCGAAGAACCCTAACCGCACATACGATGCCATCTCTTTTAAAACTGAACTGGGCGAAGCAAAGCTCACACCTGGAGCAATACGCTCAGCGCTGAATCTCCCTGGATCCAAACACCACCCTTTTGTTCCCTTCCCTGATCCCACAACTCCACAAGGAAAGGAGGAAATCATCCATTTCCTTGACTGCATGGGGTACATCTGGAACACTGACCGTACTCGAGGCCCTGAGAAGAAAATCACCACCGTCTTGAAGAACAAGATGCCCTCCGAGCTGAACTTCATTTTCTCTCACGTCATTAGCTGTATGACTACCAAGACCGACTCACATGATCAGGCATCCAAACCTTAGACTGCTATGGCCTACGCCCTACTGAAGGGTCTTCATGCCGATTGGGCCAAACAGATCTTTGAAGATCTAATGGAGAAAGTGGAGGCCCCTGAAAGATCAGTTGTGGTTCCTTACCCTCACTTTCTCAGCGCCATATTCGCCCATGGCATGAAAGATGACTACCCCAAAGTTGGCGACCTGAAACTTTCTCAGGTTGGCCCGAAGGTGCTGGACTTCAAGCCTGTCCCCAATGAGGTACATCTCTCTACTCCTCTCACTCTTCTCCATTCTCCTTCTTCTACTTCTGCAGCTACCTCCATGGTAGCGGTCGACCCAACCGCTGATACCCAGGCTGCAACCACCACCTCTTCCAAAAAGAGGAAACACTCCACAACCACCCTTGGCATCCATAAGTCCTAGAAGATTTCAAAGGAGCAACCCAAGCCTTCCCAGGCTGATGACTCCACGTCGGTCCCTCTGGAGACGACGATGGAAAGTTTCGTGGTACACTCTACCACATCCGCTGAACCACCCACTTCCATACCCATTTCAGTGCCTCAGTTCACTGAAACTTTCATGGATCAGGACCCCCCACTCTCAGTACCTCCAAGTACTAAAGAGATTTTCCTCAGTGGATCCAACGCTGCATTTGCTACCACCACCCTCTTCACAACCTTTGCTCCTCCCTCCAATTCTTTGACCTATACAAATTTTATTTTCCCTACAGCGACATCTGCACCTGTCAGGCATATGGATGTCAATGCTGCTGTTGAACTACAACGATTGATTCAACAGAATCAAGGACCTGCAGGTGCTTCCAGACAGGAGGAAGACATGGCCTACTATTCAGGTCATCCAGATATAAACAACTTCTCCAACCCACCTACATGTATCCTATACACTACTCCTCTCTCTGACCCCAAACTTCTGAGCTTTCACTTGTTCATAAGTTCATTTATGTTACAAGTCCTAACTTGGGCACGATCAGCAACTCCCTCAAGGAGATCGCTGAAAAAGTGGAAAAACTCTCCACCACCATCACCGACAACTCCTCAGCGGTTACAAACGCTGGGGAGACGCTGAAGAAAATAGCTGACTCTGTCAAAGACAAAGCTGAGAATGATGATGTCACCAAGCTTGATGGTGGTCTGAACACTGTGAAGCAAGCCATCATCAACAACACCTCCTCCATCAACACACTCAACACCACAAACACCGACCTCTCCTCCAACTTCTCAAGCCTATCCATCGAAGTCACAACGCTGAAGACAGAGGTCTCTAATCTTAAGGGGGAGATGTCATTCCTGAAAAGTGAGGTGAGTGGTATCGCTCAGAAAATCGACACCTCCAAAGACTTGCTCAACTGTCTCCTGCAGCGCCTAGATGCTCCCACGGTCAGAGAGAAGATGAAATTGGCCGTGGACTTCATCGTGAAGATAAACACTGCTATGCCTGGCCTAGAAGACAGACTAACAGTGGTTGAAAACCGTTCAGGTCTCCCTGTCCACGAAGACAAGTGTCCTGAACAGGTATTTGCTGCTACCTACCCCATCCAAAATGTGGAAGAGGGGGAGAAGGAAACTGAAGACCTTCCCTATTTTTCTGAGGGGGAGGAAAATGATGAAGAACCTCAGGGAGATAAGAACCCTGAGGGAACCAAAAGAAGCCCCTCTTAATCTGAGGGGGAGCATTTCGAAGAACATGCAGACTCTCTAGTGCTTGTTGAATCCTCAGAGACTGATGAGGACGCTGACGCTGAAGACAAAGAAGACCTAGATCTGAAAGATGACGAACCTTCATCATCACCAAAAGATGATGATGATGATGATGACGATGAAGGTTTCGTCTTCCAGCGAAAGCAAGCAACGATCCCTACTCAAAAGGGAGTCGTTAAAAGAGAACAAAGGGAGGGGACCAAACCTAAATCTCCAGCAAAAGCGGCCAATCAAGGAAAACAAAAAGGCCTCCTTTACCCCTTCTAAAGGAAAACAAAAAGGCCATTCTCATGATAAAGCCAGTTTGTCAGGTATGTTACTTTTTATTTCCGTATACTGCATCCCTCCTTTACCCCTTCTAAATCTCAACCCTTCTCATTCTCAAACCTCTATACACTTAGCTTTATTTTCTCTATCTCTTTATCCATAAGTGATCTAACTCCATCGATCATTTTGTTTCAGCTAGTCCTCTCCCCTGCTTGAGGTTCAAGCTGAAGCTCTCGACACTTCAACAATAATCCCAGCCACTAGAGCTGAAGAACAGCAAATAATCCCTGTCTTGAACTCGATGAGACCGATGAAAATTTTGATGAAGAAGAAGAACTGCTCTCCCATCCCAACAGACCTTCCTTGGCTCCTCAAAAGCAAAGTGAAGATGAACATACAAAGAGAGCAGCGATGATCCAAAAGCTAGAGGATCAGCGAATTGTCCCTCCACACCTAGGCTGCTTATCAAATCGGGAAATCGCTAAAGCACTCAAAGCTGAACAACTCCTAGCTGAACGAAAGAAGGTTGAACAAAAAGACAAAGAATATGCCTTAGAACTCGTTCAACGTTCAGTAGAAGATCCTGATCTGAAAAGATTCCCATGTGGCTGTCCAACGAAAGCTTATCAAACACGCACAGAGAATCAATCAGGAGAAAAGAAAGGTCAGTGATTCTACTCTGGCCTGGTGTAAACAGAAGTGCCATTATAGAAGTCACGCTTCAAGGATTAAGTCTGTTTTCCTAAAAGGGAGAAAGGTAAGCGATGTTCCAATAGTAGACGTCGAAATCCTCAGAGAAAATGGACACAAGACAACTCGCTACACGTCAGCCATTGACAAGTTTGGCTTCTCTGAATGGTTAGAGATGAGGGTAGCGATTCAACGATCACGCTCAGCATACAAGACCCATGTCGAAAAAATCTTGAATAGACTGATCGATATGGTAGCTTCAGCTGTTGACGTCCCACAACCTCCTCCAATTCAGTCCAAGCGACATGCTGCTGCAAAGAAGAAGAAATCCTCAACTTCAGGTCCTCCGATAAGGAATGAAACGGGGATCGACTTTTCTCGTGAAGCAGTTCTTGGTCCTTGTTAGAGCATTATTGTAGCTATCAAGATAGTATTTCTCTAAACTGTATCATCTAAGTATGAGGCATGGACTTGTGATGCCCTACTATATAAAGAAGATCCCTTTGTGTATTTTACAAGCTTTTATGTCATTTGTACTTAACTTCTCAATATATGAATGACCATTTCTCTCTCTAGATTCTCTCTCTACATCTTGTATTGATTCATTGCTAGATTTTGGGAACAACATTTGGTATCAGAGCTAAACAGAAGCTTCAAACAGATCTTGGATGGATTCATGAAGAATTTTTGGATTTTTTGTTGGATTTCTGAAGAACTCGCAAGCACTGTTCCATTGGAAATTTTCGAAATTCTTAAATTTTGATCATTTGGATCGAAATTTGTGACTAGTGTACCCGTTTTGCTCTTCTGAACATGATTTGTCATATGGTACCAAATCTGATTTGTCTCCAAATGAATCTCCTAATTCCAAAAGTTCTAACATTTCTTCTTTTTCATTCTCAGAAGTGGATGAGGAAAAGCTCATGGATTTGAAGAAGCATAGTGGCTTTAGCAAGAATAGAAATTCCACTGTTGAGAAATGTATTGCTTTCAATAAAAATTGTACGCATTCATGTAATGTTTACAATGCAAGTGTCAATAAAAATTCTGATATTTCAGATTTTAAATTGTTGACACAAGCAAAAAGAAGAATACATTGCGCTCACTGTTGGGACAACTATTTCAAGTTAAATCACAACGCTTCTAAGGAGAAAAAGTTTAAAAATGTTAACACTTCTAAATCTTCTGCAAATCATTCAGCCAGAATGTTCGGTTTTGGGCTAAAGAAGAAAAATAAGAAGAAAGAAATTAAATCAGTTGAAGTGAACATGGTTTGGAAATGGATTCCTAAAAATCAAGTTAACAAACCAAGTTTACCAAAGGAACTAAAGTTTAAAGGAAAAATTCAAGGTTCCTCAACTGAAATCAATAAACTGATTCGTACTAACACCAAAGGACCCATACTGATATGGGTACCTAAGATAAGGTAATTTGCATTTTCAGGACCGTCATGTGTGGGTCATAGATTCAGGAGCTTCAAGACACATGACGGGGTATGTTGAGCTGTAGGTGTGTACCTGAAAATATCACAAATAAACCATGACGCAAGTATACATCTTAGTCTATTATCGCCTTTAACAAGTAATAACGGTACAAAGTACCGAGTATCGATCCCACAGGGAAGCTTGAAAAAATTCTTCTTTTAAAAGTCCAATAAATAAAAACAGGTTTCAGATGGCGAATGCCAAGGTAATCTTTTGTTTGGAGTTTGGTTATCAACTAATGGTAATTTAATTCTGAGGAAGCACAGGGTATAAAAGTTCATTGGAATTTAGTCAGATAATTAGATTAGAGATGAGACAGTATTCCATGTTATCTTAGAGTCGATATTTTATGTGAGTTAATAAGTCCTTCATATAATTAACCCGTTGTCAATTGATCAATTATAATCATCCTAAAAATATAACTTTGATTTAGATAATTTGGACAATTATACTGTACGATACACCTTTTCGTCTTTTTATCCGGCCCAGTTCCAACTTCACTTTATACCCCATGCTAAGGAAATTAGCCCATCATCGCTTTAAGTGCACTAAAAACTACAACGACGGTTGAGACAACAAATAATTGAGATGGACAACCCATCACACAAAACTTGAAAATTCGAAATTACGTTTTTAAGAAAATAAATTATAAAGTAAAGAGATGGAAAATCTTGTTTTAAATGTGGCTAAACACAAAACTAATCTTGAGATTCTATCATTTGGTAAAAAATCTAAAATTAAACTAACTAGATGTTGAAAAGGTTTTAACAATAAAAACAAAGTTAACACTTGCAACCTCTATAATTTCACCATCACTATAAGTCGTGAACCAAGCTAGTTGGGGATCCGAAGTGATTAATTCGGACTTCCAATTTGTAGTAACAATTAAAATATAGAAGTGGGTCAAGAATTGTTGATTGAAACTAACAAAACAGAAGGTTGAACAAATCAAGATTTATAAAACTTGTTTTCGAAAAACGTTAACTAAACCGATTGTTGCAAAAGTAATTTAAAACCGTGAACACGAAGATCTTAATTTAAAAATCGTAAGGGATTAAAAACGATGAAAACAAGTAAGATTTTTGCAATTGATGAAATCACGAAACTAATAAAACGTACTTTATATTAAACTAGAAATCAAACCCGAGTGTGAAATGGAACCACAAGGGTGTGAGATGTGAACCAACCCAAATGAACCGTGGGTTTGGTTCACCTACAATTGGCTACACTAGTCGCACCACAAAAGAGGTACAACTGAAAGTAATTCTCGGCAGCCAAGAGAATAACACAACTAAATGTTTGGTGCTCTCTGATGATCTAATACATTACCACTACTTACATATATATAATAAAGTAGTTGCTTGGGGCCCAAGAAGAATTCTTGGGGGCCCAAGTCCAACTCTAAGGTTAGCCCAAAATACAAACACAAAAAACGCAAAATGTTTAAGCTACAAGCCCAAAGAAATCGGCCCAAGTATGTAGATGCAAGTCTTGTATTTTTCGGCCCAAGAATATGTCGTGTCCAAAATGTGAAGTCTCTCGGTTTCCATGCACTTCCAATATATATAGAGACTCCAAAAACGGCAATTGCTTCATTCCTACATTTAGACAACTTTGGATGAGAAAATTGCTATAAATATATATAATTACGTTACTTTGACGTTTTAAAGTACAAAGTATTTATTTGCTAAATTAAACACTAAAATGAACTAAAAAGACTTAATGGGGAATAAAATTTAGCTCAAAATTATGATAAAAGGCTATAAATAGGATTATAAAAATAACCCTATCACAACCGCAAATTCGAACTGTTGCTTGTCCTCAAGCAACTTTATTAAAAAAAATCGAGCTACAAAACTTTGCTTATTCAAAACAATCGTGATTTCAATCCAATTGTCATGACCACAAGCACAATATGTCTCAACCCCATTCAACTCATGCATACGAATAACCATTCATAAAATGAATTCTTTCAACTCAATCATAAGAACTATCAACCATAGTCTAGCCACATAATTCCTGTTCAACTGGAATCACTTAATTGCAACCAATAATTGTTCATGCATTTGGCTTTTTCAATCTTTTGCATGCATGGCCTTTTTCCAACACTTTAATGGGTTTCTGTTTATGGCACAATTTTACTGCCATCTTCTCTTTCAGGAATTGATTTTTGGATACATTGGTCTCTTTGGTGTTTTTGACACTGCTGAAATGCACGGAAAATTTAGAATGGAGCTTTGCTATTTTGTGTATAACTATTTTCCTTTTGTGCAAAATTTTGAATTTTGACGCACTTTTTGCAAAAAGTTGTGTATGGGATGATATGGGTATGAATAAGAGATGTTTGACCATATCATCCTCCCTCCCAAGACTTGGAGGGTTCAATGTCCTTATTGAACATTGTGAGCACATTAATTTGTGTTTGCATGGAAGAAAGGTGGTGGTGTGTTTGTTGTTGCATGGATTCTAACAATGGTAAACATGGACTCAATAGGCTAGTTCTAGTGATAATCAATGCAAGCCTCAAGAACAATCATATTACTCAAGCTATCATAACACGAACTGAACTAGTATCAACATATCGTGACGTGTGTGCATGGTGGCATGGATTAAATAACAACTTTCAGAATGCACAAAAACAATCCCAGACTCATTAACTCTAAAACATGCAGAAAATTAAAACACTTATTCCAAAGCAGGTAAAAGGGATAGGGGGTTGAACCTGTCCTACTCATGATGAGTAGGATACTGCTCTGCTGTCATCCATAAGAGGTCCAAATGAAAGGTGGTAACTGTCTTAGTAATTCCGGGTACTCCTTCGTCCATATCGCTCTGATCAAATCGTATCTCGACTTCTCACACCTCAACCATCTTACTTTCTCATCATGGGTTTTCTTCAGATACGTGATGATCACATCCATCTTTGCACTCAAATCCTCACTCAGTCTAGTTATCTGTTTATTAATAAACAGTCTTTGTTTTCTTAACGTTGAAGTGAGTTCTTTTCTGAGAGACCGAAAGTTAGTTTCCATAGAAAGTAACACATCGTTGTCTCTCTTTGGATGGAAATACGTGTTATTTCTCAACATCCTTTCAACATCCATTTTATCCATGGCCATTTTGTCCGTGGAAAACTGGTCAGTGGATAAAACGGGGAATTTGGCTTTTTCCATCAGTGCATGTATAATGGATGGGTGTGGCATCCGGGCATTGGATGTATCAGCTCCTCCAAGAATATTGTTGGATATTAGCCTTCCCACATTAAACTTGTGCCCTTCCATTATACAATACAATATGAATACCCGTACCATGCAGAGACTTGTGTCATGTGATGTGGGGTACAAGGTATGTCTTAGAAAGAAAAACCACACATTAGCTTCGGGTAGTAGACAGTGCGTATGCAGAATGCGTGTAAGTCCCTTGAACGACCAATTTGACTCGTCATGTGCAATCCTTTTTAGGATATCCTGGAGGTCAGAGTCTGTAGCACCATCTGTCAATCTACCCAACTCAAATTCATTTGAATCGAAATCTAGTACCAACACAGAGTTGATTGCCTCGCCTGAATAACAAACTTTTGTTTGACTCATTGTGAGTTCAATGCCGTTAGTGACTGATAATTCGGTATAAAAGTCCCGTACCCAATCAACATTATATGGCCTCGGGACTTCACATAACACATTCCATCCTAGTTTATTAATTTGATGCAAAATTGAGGATATGCCATTAACATTAAATGATGAAAACCTTTAGTTGCCTGTCCGATTTTTCTAACAAACGATTTGTGTCGTGCAAGTGCTTCGTGGCAACTAAATAATTCTAAACGAGAAAGTCGAAAGTGTGAGAAGTTACCCATATTTTCTTTTCCTTTTTCACTGTGAGTATTCGGTTTGGGCAGGGGAACAGTAGCAGCCTCGGTGTTGCTCTCCTGGACGTCCTCCTCTACGGGTTCTTCAATCCTCAGCCTCTTCGATGGTGGTGGGTTTAAGGGGCTCGCCATTCTAGACCGTGGGCTAGGTATTGGGTTAAATTGTGGGTTGTCATATGGTGGTGGGTTTTATTGGTGTCCCACCGGTACAGCCATGGATGCAACTGGTGGGTTTTGTCGGTGTCCCACCGGTATAGCCGTGGATGTAACTGGTGGGTACCGAGGGTTCAGATTCGAGGAACCCATGTATGGTCTGAAGGCTGATGGTCTTGAAAGAATAGGTTGGCCCAAAGAGTTCAAGACCACAACACACGAAGGTGTAGGCTGTGGTCGTACCTGAGATGGTCTTGGTGAGTAAAAGGGGCGAACGTAATCTGGAGGTGGCGATTGAGCAGTGGGCCGTGGAGATGGTGAGCGAGGTCCAAATCTGCGTAGAAACTCGGTGGTTGCAACGTAGGTGTGGTCAAACGGGTGGTATGACATGAAATTGGAAGGACCACCCAAGGAGATGTTCAAATTGGGATTCCTATTCTGGTTCGTCATGGGTTTTGCTGAGGTTAGTTCGGTGGTGATTGTGGGTAGGTTTAGGGTTTTCGACGGTGAGGACTTTAGGGTTTCGGCAATGTGAGCAAGAGTGAGGAGAGGGGAGTGTTTGTGTCGAAGAATCGTAGTCGAAGACTCTTTGGTGAGCTTTGAGGGTGTGGGGGAAATGGAATCGGACATTGGGTAGTTTTCCGATAAGGGTTTGGGGGTGGTGGTAAAAATGAACGTTGATGGATGTGAGGTCCATGGTAACCGATGGGGTTGTTTTATAGTGGGGAAGATGAAGGGTTTGTGAGGGTAGTGGGTAGCAGAAGACGATGGGATAGGGTGATGGTTAGCGTGGCAGTCGGCGGTGGTGATGATGGTTTCTGCCGGCTGCCTCTTGAGAGAGAATGGGTACGTGAGGAGTAGAGAAGAGAGTGAGAGAGAAGAGAGAAGAGAAAATATACCTACTATTCGATGGATTAAGGTTTGCTGAACCCACAAGGACACTGTTGTACTGCAGAGCATTAAATGAATGCTCAGTATGACACATGCCATCCAACAAATCAGATAAAGGAAATCTTATTTCAAATTTTAAAACTGTTAGCTCCAAATTCTATGAATAGAAGTATATGAAAAATAGGCTAAATGTAAATACATCGACAGAGCCTCTGCCAAGACACCGATAGAATATCCAACTAAAGACATTCACAGAAGACAAGGCCACAGAGCCTCTGCCAAACTTGACATAGCCTCTGTGGTATAAGGACTGAAGAATTAGAAGATTATCTGAAGATCAAGACAAGGACGATCGTGCCTCTCACGTGCCTCTGCTGTACGAAGATCCTGAAGATCATTCGTACAAGGCGTGCCCTGCACATTCCACGTGTCAACCTCTGATGGGTTACAGCCTTTGCAGAAAATGGCGCACTACATTAACGTTGTACCTATAGCAGTCCCACGATCATGTCTTTGTACCCTTAGTCCTTATTGTCTAAAGCTTGTCCCCTGATGAATAGTATAAATAGAAGGCTCATGTTGAGCTCTTCTATTAACTTTGCACGACACACACACCCTTAGAGCAGAATTCATATTATACTTTCGGTGTTCTTGGTGTTCTTGGCTTATCAATATACAGTGAATCATTGAGTTAAGTACTTGTGTTATTTCTATTTCACGTATTTGATATTGTGTGTTTTTCTACCATAAAATATCTTTTAGTTCGTTAAAATGCTTCCGCACCGTTATTTGTTTGAACTATTAGATAGAAACATCATTGTTGAGTAAAATCGGGATCAACTATTGGTATCAGAGCCATCCTTGATTTTCTATATCAAGAGATCCTCTCTTACAATGATTTCAGGTAGAAACTTGGTTTGTCTTTAACATGTTCTTCATATTTTTCAAACAGACTCTGTTTTTCTGCCACTCTCGACCAGTTCGACTTTGGTAAACTTACAGAACCTGTTTCTTTGGTTAAAACTCTCCATTTTAGTGCATTGTTCAAGGTTTTAAGCTTATAAACTCATTTGGTAAAACCCATTCCATCATCTGAAAGTTTGCTGTTCATACTCTGTTTTCTGGTATTTTCTAAACTACTTTCAAAATGACGAACACGAACAACTTCTTCACCGCTGGTTCTTTAACCAAGCCACCCACTCTACTCAGAGATGAGTACCCTCAGTGGAAGATACGAATGATTTACTTCTTCGAGGGTACTGACAAAGAACTCATTCACTATATCCACAATCCTCCTTTCGTTCCCATGGTCACAGTAACACGTGTACCTGCCACAGATGACACTCCAGAGATTCCTGAGCACGAGAAACCAAAGACAAAAGATAAATGGTCTCCAGCTGACTGGGAAAGATACGAAGTTGCTCAGAAGACCAAGAGACTTCTGATAATGGCCATACCCATTGACCTCTTCCAATCCCTAGATGCGTGTGAATCTGCATACGATTTATGGAAGGAACTGGAGAAACAATTGGAGGGAGGGGCCAAGACTCAGAAGAACCGCAGAGCCCAATGCATCAACGAATACTACACATTCAAAGCTCTGCCAACAGAGTCTCTGCAGTCAACCTATGACAGGTTTAACTCTCTCATCAACAAATGTAAGAAGTTTGGAATCCATAGAACCTCTGAGGAGAACAACGTCATGTTCCTAAAGAGCCTAAATGAAGAATGGCTCCAGCTGTCTATGTCTCTGCAAACTAATCAGGACTTAGACACCTGGAATCTATCAGATCTTTATGGAACATTGGCAGCCCAAGAACCTCAGATTGCACATGCAAAAGCTCAAACCAATGTGCCTCTTGCACTTGTTGGTAAGGCGACAGAAGCTAAGGAGAAACCAAAGAAGGAGAAGTCTATGGAGGAGAAGAAAGAGAAGAAGAAGAAGGTGTTGGTCGTTGATAGTGAAGAAGAGGAATTGGTAGAAGAAGAGGAGGCAACCATGGTCTCAATAGCTAAATCTTTAGCTCTTTTGACCCGAGAATTCAGTAGAGGAAACCAGAAGAAGTCTGGATATGAACGCAATGGGAGAGATGATCGTGGAGGGAAGTATGAGCCGAGGAATCAGGGAAGAGGAGACGGTAATGACCAACAGAGGTCAAATGACAAGAATGACAGAGGTGGTGACCAACAGAGGCCAGGCGATAAAACTGGGAATGCACCCCAGAATCAGGGTTGTTTCAATTGTGGCAAACCAGGCCACTATGCTGCAGACTGCAGGAGCAAACCAAACCGCTCTCAGAGGGACTCTACTTTCTACAAAAAGAAAGCAGAATATTATGCTCAGATGTCGCTCATGGTGGAGCAGGAAAACTGGCAGTCAGATGAATCCTCTGACGAAGGTGAAAAGAAGAACGCCCTGTTCTGCGGGATGGCAGAGGTCAGCTCTTCCGACTCTGACAGTGAGGTATCCACTTCTGACTCTTCCTCTAATGAAACAAAAGCTGATTTGCTTAAACTGACCATTGAACACACTGAACTTAAAAGGACTTGTGAAAATATCCAGAAAAAGCTTGCATTCTTTGAAAGAGAAGCCAAACTTCTCACTCAAGAAAAGGCAAAAATATTTCAAGAAAAGGAAGAGATTGAAACTAACTGGAACAAACATATAAATCATTTGAAAGAAAAGATTACAGAACTCAACTTTGTCTTAAAAGCTAAATCTAAAGAACTTGTGGATGTTGAGAGCGACAGAATGAATATTCTTGTTCTTAAGAACTATTTTCAAAAGGAAAGAGAAGTCCTTCATCAAGACCTACTCAGAAGAGACCTTTCAATTAAAATATACCAAGATGCGCAGAAGGTGTACGAGAAAATCAATACACAAATAGGAAGAAGGGGAATTGGTTTATGTGACATAGATCCATATACTGGAACCAAAAGAAACATGTCCATGTCTTCTCTATTTTGTATTGGAAGTACAAGAAAACCCGGTTTTCCGAATTTACTCTCTGTAAGCAAAAGACAGAAAATCTCTGGGGAACCACACAAGAGGAAACCTTTGAAGATGATAAATGTGTGGTATCAAAACACAGATTTATCACCCTCAGCCTCTGTCAAAAGAGACTCCAAACCCAAAAGATATCTGAAAACTCAAGATCAGATAGGAATCTTCAAGTTTGGTGACCCAGAGACACAAACCCAGGTTGCTTTTGTCTGTACAATAGACTCTGAAAAGACTCTATCGGCAGAGGCACCTGAGTTCATGCCTGCTTCTTCAGAAGAAAAACTGACACATATTTCTGAAAATGAAATAATGGAAATCGGCAAAAACAATTTTTATGAGAACCTCTGTACATCCTCTGTCGAACAAAAACTCTCTGAGGAGATCTTGATAAATACTTCTGTTGACTTGGAAAGTAGTCCTAAAGAAATGGAAGAAAGTGAGTATGGCACATGCTCAGAAAGTCCAGCCTCTGTTGAAAGAGATCTAAGTGCCTCAACCTCTGTATATGAGGACGATTCATCCTCTGACGAATCTGAGACTGACTCAATAAATTCAGAGATAGTTCCTTGTGGCTTAGAGGAAATTAAGCTTCCCTCTGAAGTTCTTAACAGAACCATTCCTCCTAAGGAGAAAACCACAAGGATTCCTATCTGTCCAGACTTTTTGGACATGTGTATACAAGCCAAAACCTCTCTTGAGCTTAAGAAAATCAAAAAAACAAGGAAATGTCTTCTCCGAATCCAACAAGTTCAAAAACTTCAAAACCCTTGAGGCCTTTTAAAGAGAAATTAACTTGGCAACAAAAGGGTAAGTGGGTTGAAAATAACAAATCTTTTTCTTCTGTGACAGTGAAACCTGCAGAAGTTCACCACAGAGGAAGGGGTCCACAGAAGACTACTCCCAAAAGAGAATTTTCAAAACAGCAATCTAGTCTACATCAGCCTTCTTGTAATAGGAAGTCAAATGCTAGGATAGATTGTAATAATAAAGCCTCTGTACCCCTTTTCAGTGTTTTTAATGAGAAGTTCAAGCAAATTTCTTCACATATTCATTATTGTCATTGTTTTGAACTTATGCATCAATTGAATAAACACTTCTCTAGTCCACAATGTTTCCTCTCTAGACCCAAAAAGAATGCAAAATTCAAGGGTAAGAAGAAACAACATGGTTCTTCATCTGAAGTTAAAACCAAAACCAAAACCAAGGATGTTTAGGCAACCTTGAAGCCCTCTAACAAATTTGGACCCATTTGGATATGGGTACCTAAAAAGCTCTGATTGTTCTACAGAAGCAGTATGTGCCGATCTGGTATCTCGACTCCGGGTGCTCGCGGCACATGACTGGCGACAGAGGTCTACTATCCTCTTACAAAGATAAACTCGATGGAGGATCTGTAACCTTTGGCGACAACAAGAAGGGATATATTAAAGGCTATGGAGTCATCAAAAAGGAAAACATATCAGTTTGCAAAGTTGCATATGTAGATGGCCTTAAGCACAATCTTCTCAGTGTTAGCCAACTTTGTGATACTGGGTTCGACGTTATGTTTAAAAGAACTTTCTGCTCTTTGCAAGGAGAAGATACAGGCGTCGAACTTCTGCAGGCTGAAATAAAAGGTGATCTGTACCTTATGAATTTCAATGTTAAAAATAAGAAAGACAAGCTCTGCCTTGTTGCCTGTAAAAATGAAGAAGCCTGGTTATGGCACAACAGGTTCTGCCACTTAAACTTTCATACTCTTGATAAGCTTGTCAAACTTGATTTAGTCAAAGGTCTGCCGAATGTTAAATTCAATAAAGATCATTTCCCATAAAGGAAAGACTGATATGTCCTGCCCAAGGCCTCTGTACATGCTCCACGTAGACCTCTGCGGTCCAATAGCTACACAGAGCCTTGGTAGTAAGAAGTACATACTTGTGTTGGTTGATTAATACTCGAGATATACATGGGTGGAATTTGTCTAAAAGAAATCAGATGTTCCTAACATTCTGATAAACCTAATGAAAAGAATCCAGGTTCTGTATGAGTGTTGGATTCAAAAGCTGAGAAGCGACAATGGCACAGAATTTAAAAACTCTGTCATTGAAGCTTACCTTACAAAAGAAGGCATATCCCAGAACTTCTCTGCTGCACTGTTGGCCCCAAGTATCTGTTATGTAAAAGTATTGAAAATAGTTCAAGTCAGAAGACCAACAGAGATCAGACAGAAGATTCGGAAGAAGTTCAAGTCAGAAGACCAACAGAGCTCAACATAGCTCTGTCGAAGACTTCCAACAGAAGAACAAGTGTTTAACAGAAGACCAACAGAGCTCTTGCGAAAGAGCTCTGGTGAAGTGAAGACCTCTGTCAGCCTAAGTCTCGTAGGAAATCCCAAGTGTTAGACAAGTGTCCATACTTTCCACGTATGCCCTAAAAATAGGAGACACACTTTCCACGTGTCATTCTAGGGTACGATAGTACACTGCCTTCACTTTTCCAGGGCTATAAATAGAGAGGTAGTGGAACAAACAATTGTAAGCTTTGGGAAGAGTAGTTTTTCCACAATTATTTAAACACACACTGCAGCAATCCCGAGCACTACCTCCGTACGATATTGTTGTCCTATGAGATTTTCGAACACACTCGAACATGTTCTTGGTGTGATTCATTATCAATATATGAGCAGCTTTTATATCTGATCATGTTATCATTTTTACTGTTCAATATTTGATTCTCATAGTTCATTTATCGTTTACACAATCACTCATTTTAATGGCTTTATTTAATATGCTTCCGCTGTCTATTTCACTACCATTAATATGATACAACGTGAATCTGGGAACCTACAATTGGTATCAGAGCTCCTTTAGTTTTCTTAAACCAAACGATCCAATCTACCAAGGTTGACTCATTGTTGTTGATTGTGTTTGTGTGCCTTTAAAAGCTTCATTACATACTCTGTTTTTACTGCTTCCTAGTCTAAACAAGCTTTCATAGCTCATATAACTGTGTTTAAAGCTTTCTAGCTTAGTTTAAACGTTTCTCTTAGAAGTTACTGTTCCATTAGTTACTGTTTAAAACTCATCTTCGAGTTGAAACTCTTTTTAACAACTGTACTCTGTCTTTCTCAAAATGGCGAACAACGGTATAAATGCTATCTATACTGCTGGTTATTTAACAAAACCTCCTACTCTTCTGAGAGATGAATATGCTCAGTGGAAGATCAGGATGGTTAACTTTTTCGATGGTATGGATAAAGACTTAATGCGATCTGTCACGGACGGACCATACCAACCCATGGTTTTTGTTCCTCGTGTACCCGAAATAGGAACTACTGCTGAGATTCCAGCTCATTATGAGATTAAAACCACAGGTTTTACTGATGAGGAAAATCTAAAAATGGAAAATGATCTTAAAGCAGTTAGACTACTGATAATGGCCATTCCAAACGAAATATTTCAAGAACTAGATTCATGTGTTACTGCTAAGGAAATCTGGGATCAACTTCTTAACCAACTTGAGGGTGGTATCAAGACCCAAAAGAACAGAAGGACCCAATGTATAAATTAATACAACGATTTCAAGGCACTTCCTGAGGAAACCTTACAACAAACCTACAACAGATTTAATGTGTTGATCAACAAATGCAAAAAATGTGGGGTTGTTATGTCGAAGGAAGATAACAATGTTCTGTTTTTGAAAAGTTTGAATGATGAATGGTTAAATCTGTCCATGTCTTTACAAGCCAACTAGGACTTAGATGCATGGTATCTAACAGATGTGTATGGCACTTTGGCCGCACAAGAGAAGGATGTTGTCAAGCAAAAAGGCAAATCCACCATTGCAGGCCCAATCGCTTTAGTTTCTGATTCTAAGAAAACCACATCAGAAAAGTCCAACAGAGAGAGTTCAAACTGAGAGAAAAAGAAAGATATGTCCGTTAAAAAGAAAGGAAAGAAAGGTTTAGTTGCAGAGAGTGATACAGAGGAAAGCTCATCAGAGGATGATGACATTCAAGCTTTTGCTCAATCTCTTGCTCTAATAACTCAACAATTTAACAAGAGATTTGGCAATAAGTTTGACAGAAGAGGTAGATATGAGAGAAAAGAAGACAGAAGAGAATACGCTGCACCAGAACAAAGTAACAACAGAGTTACCACAGAACAAAGACAACCTCCACAAAGCAGAAGAGAAAATCCACCAGCACAACAGAAGGCCGATGCTGCTCAACCCATCAATCAGAATGATGGACGTTGCTTCAGATGTGGCAAACCTGGGCACTTCTCTGTTAATTGTAGAGGCAAACTGGTAAAAGACCAGGACTACTACAAGAACAAATACAAGTACAACTACAGAGAAAGAAGCTATGTTGCTGAAATGGAGAACTGGGTTTCTGATTCATCCTCTGATGATGAACAAGAACAAGCCAACTTTTGTGGAGTTGCTGTGGATGATGAAAGTTTAGAAGAAGCTGTTGACTGGATGACTGGAGAACAGAGATAACGAAGGGAACAACAGAAGAAGAAGATCTAGCTCATGCATTTGCTCTTACTACGACAGAGTCTGACGACAGAGCGCTGGAGACCACCAGACCCAGTGCCAAGGTATGTTCATCTGAATCCAAGTCTGACTCAGAATTAGAAATGCATGTTTCTATGCTGAATGAGGAATTTCAACTTCTTAAACAAAAACTTTCTGAAGAAAAAGAGCTAAGAAAGCTAGCTCAGAAGGATCTGTCCTTTTACAAGAGAGAGAAAACTCTCTTGGAACAAGAAAAGGAAGAAATCTTCAAAGAAAAATCTGAGCTAGAAATCTTGCAAAAGAAGAAAGAGAGCCTGTTTTCTGACAAAATTAACGAATATGAAAATGTTTTGAAACAGAAGTCTGAAAAATTGAAAAAGTCTGAAACAGAGAGACTTAACTCTGTTGCTCTAACTGACTATTTTCAAAGAGAAAGGGAAATTCTGCATCAATCCCTACAGAGAAAAGAAATTCAGATTAAAAAAATACCAGGATGCACAAGATGTGCACATCAAGATAAATTCACAGATGGATACGCAAGGTCTTGGTTTCTCTGACCTTGCTCCCTATGACGAAAGGAAGAAGACATCTCTGTCCTCTGCCTTTTGTGTTGGGAAAATCCAAGAGGACGTGATATCTGGTAATGCTGTTTTCAAAAGAACCAAAACTTCAGATGCTTTCTCAAAACCAAGAAATCTTGACTTTAGGAACGTCAGCTATGATTCCTCTGATCATGAAAAGGTTTTAAAACCATCCTCTAAGTTTATTCTTGATCAAGGAAGAGCTAGAATCATACTTCCTAACTCTGTCAAGGACTTGGATACAAAATAGATTTTTAACTTCAACTCATTCAAAGGACAGAAGTCTGTTACTTCTATGACTGAGTCCTCTGTTGAAATCCCACAGAGCAAACTCAATCCAGAAGCCCCAGTCTTCTCTCCTACTCCTGAATCCATAAGAACATCTTTTGAGGAAGATTTGTTGAAAGTTATCGAGGAAAATGCTGTTTCAGATTCTTTAAAGCCAAAGTTGAGAAGGTTCAGAACTGTCAAAACAAATATCTCTGTCATACCCATTGAAACGAAAACCTCCGACAGAGCCACTAGAGACTTTCTAGGCTCTGACAGTGACTCTGACTCTGAAGTAGATGAACAGATTTTTTGTGGTCAAAAGAAAATTTTACACAAGTTAAAGCAGATACCGATAGAATCTACGAATCTAAAAGATGATGTTTCTTTCTTCAAGAAACAATCAAGGTTTATACCGGTAACTGAGTTTAACAACAAAGGTTTTAAGATTCTTGCTTCTAATGCAGTAGAAGTGGAGAAGAGAGAGAAAAACAAAAGTGTTTTTGTAAACCCAAATGTTCCTCTTGCTTTCAAACCAGTAAAATTCACTCTAGAACAGAAGGGAAAATGGATAGCAAACAACAGATCTATTCCAAATTCTGGTGTAAATCAAAGAAGAAATCCTTTCTGGTCAAATGAATCTATTCCAAAGAGCTTCGTGTCAACAGAGTCTGTTTCTAGGAATATCAGTTTTAAGAAACAGAACCAGGACAGATTGTATGCAAAGACATCTGGTCCTAAAATCTTTCAGAATCAAGCTCCATTCAAACAGTTTTTGAATAAAAACAATGTGCATCAGTCATGTTCCATCAACTGCAATTGTATTCAACTGTTACTAAAATTGCAAAATCATCTGAATGGTCCCCACTGTGTTCTGAATCAGTACGTTCAAAATAAAAATCCCACGACTGTTCAGAATACACAGAGGAAAACCTCTGGCACACCATCACAGTATGGAAAGCCTAAAGGAAAGTCTGTCAACCCACCTAAGCCTAACAGGAAAGGACCCATTATGCAATGGGTACCTAAAAGGAACTAATCTGTCTTGCAGAAACCTCATGTGCAGATCTGGTACTTGGATTCTGGATGCTCCAGGCACATGACGGGGAATAAGGAGCTGTTAACTTCTTTTAAGAACAAGATGGGAAGTGCAGTAACCTTCGGAGGAGACAATGGCAGACAGATTAAAGGTTTTGGTACATTAGTAAATGGTGGTGTTTCAGTCTCTAAAGTTGCTTATGTTGAAGGATTAGATCATAATCTTCTCAGTATAAGTCAACTCTGTGATCACGGATTTGATGTCAATTTCAGGAAAAAATATTGTTCCTTGTTACTTTCCGAGTCTGGTCAAGAACTTTTAAGAGCTGACAGAAAAGGCAATCTTTACAAAATGAATTTTAAACCAAACCAAAACTCTACAACAGAGAAACTCTGTTTAGTGTCTTTGAAAAATGAAGATGCCTGGCTCTGGCATAAAAGATTTGCCCATTTGAACTTTCAAAACCTTGACAAGCTCGTGAAACTGAAGTTAGTAAAAGGACTTCCTTCTCTGAAATTTGACAAAGACCATCTCTGTTCTGCTTGTGAACTGGGTAAGATGAAAAGATATTCACATAGAACAAAGAGTGATCATAGTTGTCCCAGACCTTTGCATATGCTTCACGTGGATCTCTGTGGTCCAATCTCTGTGCAAAGTCTGTCGGGCAAGAAGTTTATCCTTGTTTTAATTGATGAATATTCTAGATATACTTGGATTGAGTTCATCAGAGTAAAATATGATGTCCCAGATATTTTGATAAGTTTGTTGAGAAGGATACAGGTTCTGTTAGGATTAAAAGTGCAAAAGTTGAGAAGTGATAATGGGACAGAATTCAAGAATGCCAAAATTGATACCTACCCATCAGAGGAAGGTATTTCCCAGAACTTTTCAGCTGCAAGAACTCCACAACAGAATGGAGTTGTGGAAAGAAAGAACAGAACGCTAGTAGAAGCCGCCAGAACCATGTTGGCTGGCTCTGTCCTTCCAATAAATTTTTGGGCAGAAGCAGTCTCAACAGCCTGTTTTACCCAAAACAGAGCTGTGATAGTACAGAGATTTAAGAAGACTCCTTATGAACTCATCAACAATAGAAGACCAAACGTGAAATTCTTTCATGTTTTCGGTTGCAAGTGCTACATATTGAATTACAGAGATCAGTTGGGAAAGTTTGATAAGAAAGCAGACGAAGGAATCTTTTTTGGTTATTCCTTAACCTCTAAAGCCTACAGAGTCTACAACTCCAGATGTCGGGTCATTCAAGAAAGTGTAAACGTGTCCTTTGATGAAAGCACATCGAGCTCCTCTGATCGTAAATCAACAGAGGGGACACAGACAGAACAGAAAAAGACAAGTTCTTCAAAGACAAGGGAAGAAGATATCAATCTCATGTTCAACGATTTCTTCAATGATGATGATTCCTCTGATAACATCAACAGAGGAGATCAAGTTCAGAACTCAACAAAACAGAATCTGACAGGTACATCTCTCACTGGTCCTTCTAATATGTCACCATCTTCTTCTCTGTCTATAGGAGTGATACAGAGAAATGAGGAACCACATCAGAACGAGAGAGGACCTGAACAAGAGCCATCATCACCTGTGCTAACTAATATTGGCAAAGACTCCTTGTTTGAAAGCTCACCTTCACAGAGCTCTGTTAATGACTCTCAGAGCAATGAGGCCACTCTCCAAAGTCGTGTGCCACAGAGCCCCGGTCCCAATCAACAGAGCCCTGATGCTGAAGTTCATCTTTTTCCATCAGAAGCACAAACCCTGCCTGTTGTCCATGCTCCCATGACACGATGGACAAAGGATCATCCTCATCATCTTATCATTGGTGCTGCTGAAGATGGTGTGAAGACAAGATCGACCACAATCAATGAAGCCTTCTTTGTAAATTTCTTAAGCATGATTGAGCCGAAGAAAATTTCTAAAGCCCTAGAGGACCCAAATTGGATCAAAGCTATGCAAGCAGAGCTTCTGGAATTCGAAAGAAATAAAGTTTGGTCCTTGGTTCCACTCCCAAAAGGCAAAGCGGCCATTGGAACCAAATGGGTGTTTAGAAACAAAAAGGATGAAGATGGGATTATCATCAGAAACAAAGCCCGTCTGGTTGCAAAGGGATACAGACAGGAAGAAGGTATTGACTATGATGAAACCTTTGCACTTGTGGCTAGGCTAGAAGCCATCAGAATCTTCCTAGCCTATGCTGCTCATAAGGGTTTTAAGGTCTACCAAATGGATGTCAAGTCTGCCTTTCTGAATGGCAAACTGCAAGAAGAAGTTTATGTCCAGCAACCACCTGGTTTTGAATGTTCAGAGTTTCCAGACCATGTTTACAAGTTAGACAAAGCTCTGTACGGCCTTAAGCAAGCTCCCAGAGCCTGGTATTAAACTCTGTCCAAATTTCTGTTGGTCAATCACTTCGAGAAAGGTACTGTCGATAAAACTCTATTCTTTAGAAGGTATAAGAATGACATACTTCTGGTACAAATATATGTTGATGATATTATCTTTGGGTCTACAAGGCAGGAGTACTGTGATAAGTTTGAAAGTTTAATGAAAAGAGAATTCAAAATGAGCATGATGGGAGAACTTTCTTTCTTCCTTGGTTTACAAGTTAAACAATCAGACAGAGGGACTTTCATAAGTCAGTCTAAGTACATCTCTGATATGTTGAAAAAGTATAAGCTCAATGATTCAAAACCAATGAAAACTCCTATTGCCACTGGAGTTAAGCTTGACTCTGATCTTAATGGTGAACCAATAGATGTCAAGTACTACAGAGGCATGATAGGGTCACTTCTGTACTTAACTGCCAGCAGACCTGATATAATGCTTGCAACCTGTCTCTGTGCCAGATTTCAAGCAAATCCAACAGAAACTCATTTAACAGCTGTCAAGCGTATCTTTAAATATCTAAAAGGGACTCAATTTTTGGGTCTCTGGTATCCTCTTAACTCTGGTTTCGAGCTTGTAGCATATACAGATTCAGAATATGGAGGATGCAAGAATGACAGAAAGAGTACTTCTGGTAGCTGTCAACTGCTTGGAGAAAAGTTGGTGAGTTGGACATCCAAGAAACAGAACTGTGTTTCAACCTCTACTAGTTGCCATAACATCCAATCCAGTTCAACACTCGAAAACTAAGCACATCGACATAAGGTACCACTTCATAAAGGATCATGTTGAAAAAGGAACTATTGAAATGTACTTTGTTTCAACTGACCTCCAGCTTGCTGACCTGTTCACAAAAGTACTTGATGAAAGGAGATTTAACTTCTTAATCAGCAAACTGGGTATGCTGAACATGTCCTCTTAATTCTATTCAAAACTCAACAGAGCCTCTGTTGTTCCAACAGAGCTCTGTTAAAAAGGTTAGGAAGGATAGTTCAACAGAGTCTCTGTCTTTCACCAGAACTCTGTCAAGCATACTCTTTCAACATGCTTGGTGAAACTGTTTGTAAAAAAAAATTCATATTTTAAGGGGGAGTTTATAAGATTTTGAGCATAGTTTTAGGGGGAGCAAGTCAGTACTCATGTTTCCAAATCCAAATTGACTTTGCTTTTTGATCCTCATTGACAAATCTTTTTGAAGAAAGAGGGAAAATCTGTTCTGATGAAAATCCTTTGATAACGTCAAGAACCTGTCAGAACTCTGACATTCCACCAGAGCCTCTGTTGTTTTTTT
Source organism: Saussurea involucrata (assembly GCA_033807775.1). Lineage (NCBI taxonomy): Eukaryota > Viridiplantae > Streptophyta > Magnoliopsida > Asterales > Asteraceae > Saussurea > Saussurea involucrata. Next base: position 249,683,902 of record CM066321.1, on the reverse strand, counting down.
ACCAGGCCTCTGATGAAATTTCTAAAGTCAGTTATGTTCTCGTTCTTTGACCACTTCCTCATCAGATACAGAATTTTAAATGGTTTTGGGTTAAGGTGAAACTCCAAAGGAATACTTGAAAAGAATAAAAAAAAGGGTTGCTCATCAGAGGCAAAAAACTTGCAAAGCTCCATCAGAGCTCTGTCGTTTTTTTTGCCACGTCATTAGAGGTAACGTCATCAGAGGTGCGGGTTATTTCTAAGCGTCAACCACTTGTCACCCACACATCTCTAACCGCGACGATTTACTTGCACAAAAGTGGTCAGAACAAATCCACGTGGCACTCTAATTGAAAGCTAAACCACTCGCTGTCCCCACGATACTTAATTCAGGCCACTCCACCTTCTGTCACTCGAGTACCTACAGTATCTACGGCGATTACCCAGCCACAAGTTCTAACTATAAATATCCATAACCTTGACCCATTTCTTTTCTAAATTTCCTAAACCTTTCACCTTTCCCTCTTTTATTTAAATCCTCATTGTTCTTCAAGAAAACCCAAACCTGCAACAATGGCGGAACCCCAAAACTCTGCTGATTCAAGCCGAATAGAACCCACCGATGGTATCATTGTTCTTCCATACGAGTTTGCTGACAACAACTATAGATTCGATCCCACTCCAGGACTCTATCTACCCTTGTATCACGTCTTCATTGAGTTCTTTAGAAACTCTGACATCTTCAGAGCCCTAACAGAGGTTGATGACCACCTTCCAGCGATCTATGTCCAATAATGGTGGACCACATACCAATACATCGAAGAACAAGACGGGATAGTTGGGAGCGTCGACGCAAGTAATGGAGGAGCGGGAACAATCCGCATTAGAGCAAGTACCTTAAGAAGAATCTTCCGAATGAAAACCAAACGACAGCTAGGAATAGACGCCTATGAGAAACCACCAAAAACAACTGTTCTTCTTGATTTCATGAAGTTTCTGGGTTACAATAAGGATCTGAATAGGATTGGAGAGTTCAAGCGACAGAATCTACCCACTATGTGGAATTTCATGTTCTCCACCTTAAACAGAACCCTTACCAGCAAATATGGTAGTCAAGACCAAGCCACAACAGAAATCCTACAAATCATGTATGGATTGTTCTTCAATCGAAACTTTGACTACGCCAGCATTCTCTACAACGATCTTCTTACGGCTGTAAACACAAAAACCTCATCCATCGCAAGAGGAGGAGTCGTTGGATCCCACAAGTTTATGAAGATGACCAAGTTTCCACGCTTTATCAGTCTGGTGATCAGAAGAGCATTCGACAGACTGGAACTAACTCATCAGGGTCGCTCAACACCTGTTTGGACGATGTCAAAATTCCTCCCCACCACTTCTGGCGAATACCCCTTCATAAGAAGAATTCCAGGTACAATGCTTGCCCTTATCGCCCCTGACCACATCTCTATCCAAAACTATCAGAGTGCTGCTCAACCTCAAGAACCTGAGGTGAGAACCCCAACATACTTAGGATCTGAGCCTTCCTTGGAGAGCTTAAGTGAGGAGATTGGTGAGGAAGTTAACAGACCAGAGGCAAGAGTACCCGAAGTGGGGTCTTCCTCTAGAAGAGAGGAAGTAGAGGACATAACATCTCCTAGAGCGGCTGTCCATGAGGAAGTACAAGAAACACCAGAGGTAGAAACTATCTCTTCTGATAATGATGAGCAAGAAGGAAACATCAGAGAGAATCCAGAGAGTTCTACAGCCATAGGAGCCGAGGAAAATGTGAGAATAGAAAAAGATGCTCAACAGAGCACACCTGAGGGTAACCTTAACCAAAATCCCAGTGCTTCCACACAATCTAATCCTGGTGATCAAGACCAAAGGATTATTGAAACAGAGGTGCACACCTCGAACCCCAACCAGCCTATACCATCAGAGGCACCTCTTCATGCCTCTGGTACGCACGAAGCCGGGGAAACTATCTTTGGTAGTGATGTTCATTCGCCCCAGAACATCAATAGGTCACCTCCACACGATGATGCCTCTGTGGCTCATTTAGACTCCATACAAAATAGACCAGAGATCTTTGTAATCTCACGTAGCATTTGTCCGACTCAGGGACAATGGGAGACCATAGTAGAACAAGGGAAGATATTGCTTGATCCAAATGATTCTCATCACACCAGATTTCCTTCTTCAGAACCTGAGCTGGAAGAGGAAACTTTGGTCAGAACACCTGTAGTTGTTTCCCTTCAAAGGGAACATCAAGGATCAGGTGGAAGTCCTCCAAGAGCCAACATCAACACAACTCTTGACGGAGGTACCTCTGAACTCGAGGCAGAATTGGATCCATGTGTTGGAACCAAGGAGACCCCCGTTGACACTATCACAAGAGCAGAGTTCGAAAGCCTCTGTGACAGTATCAACAACTCTTTGAACGAGTATAAACTTATCAATGAACAAAAGGAGGAGCTGATCCGCAAGGAAAATGCTTCTCTTAGGGAAGAACTGTTGAACATCTCAAACAAGCATGCTGAAATAACTCGAAAATATGCCGAGGCTGAAGCACTCAGAACAGAGTCTGAACGGGTCAGAGGAGAAGAGATTGGAAAGCTGACAACAGAGATAGCCGACCTAAGATCAGTCAGATCAGAGGAAGTTAAAAAGACTTCGACAGATCTTGCCGAGCTAATGCGACTCATAACAGAGAACCACACAGCGCAGATGAACAGAACCCTTCCCATCCCCACGATTATTCTTTCAGAATCTAACGTCAGAACCTTAACAGAGATAATTACCAACTCTGTTAAGGAATCCATAAAAGAAGCAACCACCTCATCTCCTACTCCTCTCAACATCTCCAGCCCTAACCCAAAAGACCTACCCATGACAGTTGGATAAATGAGTGACTTCAGAAAATCAATTCTTAGCCGAATGATGACGATCTCATAAATATTTATAATGAAAGCTAAGGCGACAGAACAACATGTGCAAACATCTCTTGATAAACACAAGGTCAACTTTGCGGCTCAAGTAGAAGAAATCAGAAGTGCCGCAACAGAGGTAGAGGATGTAATGACGAAGGCAGCCTTAAATTTTACTAATATTATTATACAGGCTACCTCTACATCGAAAAGACCTGCAGAAGAAGCACCTATAGGAGAACCTTCAAGCAAGAGACACAAAGCTGATCTAGGATTTGTTGTTCCGCCCTCACCAGAAGCTCGAATTGACTCCTCTGGCGATGATGATGATTTTGAGGATGCTCAAGAAGGTCAATCAGACGATCAACTGGGTGAGTCCTCAGAACAACAAAAGGGGGAGAAGGAGAAGAAGAAGGAGAAGGAGAAGGCGGAGGAGAAGGAGAAGGAGAAGAAGAAAGAGGCAGAGAAGGAGAAAGAGGTTGAAAAAGAAAGAGAAGCCAAGGGTAAAGGGAAAATCACATAAACAACTGAGGCAGAGACTACAACAGGAGAAAAGGGGATAACAGAGGAAATCATGACAGAGATGACTGAAGTGGCATTTGACTACATGTTCAAGGACAGAGTCATCAAACCGACAGAAGAGTCAACACAAGAACCACCAGAGATCATCTGCCTAGATACCCCTCCTACTTCTCCAACAAAAGAACCAGAGAGGAAAGACCCATCCTCTGCTGAAGGACAAACAAGTCGAGCCCAACTTCAAGCTACTCAGAAATCTGCTCACATCGACACTCTTATGGCAGAAACCCATGATGACCCAAACCCGATGGTAACAGAACAAAACCCAGAAACCTTTACCTTTCATACCGAAAAACCTGCCTTAAAAACGGTATTTGCATTTCTATATGCTGACAGAGACATCATCCCTGTAAATGTCGTACCCATTAACCCATACCTAAACCCAATCAGAATAAACACCATTTCTGATGCAAGGCTAAAGTTCATCCAAACCAAGTCAAATCAGAACAGAGCCATCAATATAAACTTCGGTATCCACAGAATTCTGGACATCAAGCACAAGAAGTTTCAACACGACAGGGTCACATGCCATGAGTATACTGTGGAATCAACAGAAGGCAGAAATGAAATCTTCAATGACAATGATCTCGTCCTTCTGAATCCATATGACCTGATCTTACTCCACACATATTGCTTGAACTTCTCAGAAAGATACACACCGGCCAGAACTGCACAACCAGAAGTTAGATTAGCTATGCAAGAGCACATCAATCTCAGAATACAGATTGATTATCATCTAGGCATAGAGTTTGAAGTAGAGAAACTAGCGATTGCACCACCAAATGAAAACCTTGAAGGTTATGGCCATCACAGAACTGGAACCGTAGTAGACGATCCTCCAGTCTTTGTCTGCCGACAGAAGGGCACAAAGAAGGCCATCAGAGCAGCTGAAGCCCACAAGTACTCAAGTGAGTCGCTAGTATACCTCAAGAACATAATCCAAGATCTCCCAAGAAACAAGTGTCCAGAAGAACAGCAGAAACTCTTCATCGACCAGATTGACCTGATGCTGGATTTCCGCACTCTAATCAGAAGATTCGACAGAATTCTTAGGGGAGATAATTATGCTTAAATGTACTGGTCTTTTAAATCTCAATGTAATATTCCAAAAGATTAGTGCAATGCTTCGACAGAGGTAAAAGTTCTCTGTTCTTTTGTTTAATCTCTTAAGGGGATATTGTTGGCCCCAAGTATCTGTTATGTAAAAGTATTGAAAATAGTTCAAGTCAGAAGACCAACAGAGATCAGACAGAGGTTTCAGAAGAAGTTCAAGTCAAAAGACCAACAGAGCTCAACGTAGCTCCGTCGAAGACTTCCAACAGAAGAACAAGTGTTTAACAGAAGACCAACAGAGCTCTTGCGAAAGAGCTCTGGTGAAGTGAAGACCTCTGTCAGCCTAAGTCTCGTAGGAAATCCTAAGTGTTAGACAAGTGTCCATACTTTCCACGTATGCCCTAAAAATAGGAGACACACTTTCCACGTGTCATTCTAGGGTACGATAGTACACTGCCTTCACTTTTCCAGGGCTATAAATAGAGAGGTAGTGGAACAAACAATTGTAAGCTTTGGGAAGAGTAGTTTTTCCACAATTATTTAAACACACACTGCAGCAATCCCGAGCACTACCTCCGTATGATATTGTTGTCCTATGAGATTTTCGAACACACTCGAACATGTTCTTGGTGTGATTCATTATCAATATATGAGCAGCTTTTATATCTTATCCTGTTATCATTTTTACTGTTCAATATTTGATTCTCATAGTTCATTTATCGTTTACACAATCACTCATTTTAATGGATTTATTTAATATGCTTCCGCTGTCTATTTCACTACCATTAATATGATACAACGTGAATCTAGGAACCTACATGCACGCACCCCACAACAGAATGACGTGGTTGAATGAAAGAACCGAATGCTCGTGGAGGCTGCAAGAACTATGCTAACAGCATCTAGATTACCAATCTCTTTCTGGGCAGAAGCAGTATCAACCGCTTGCTATACCCAAAATCGATCAACCATAGTAAAGAGGCACATCAAGACACCTTACCACTTGATCAATCAAAGGCGACCAAACATCATGTTCTTCCATGTATTTGGCTGCAAATGCTTCGTCCTAAACGACAGAGAAGAAAGAGGGAAGTTTGATGTTAAAGCAGACGAAGGCAAGTTCATTGGTGTTGATCCAAACCCTCAGTGATTTGATAATGACCCTCTCTTATATACTTAGTGAAAATTGTAAGTAAACAATATGTATCAGAGTTTCACTATCGCTGATAAGTACTAAGATCTTACAGTACCGCTGATAGGAACTCTCGCTCTTTAAGTTAAACATTCAGCGAACACTGTTCACCATTAATGCCCTGAGTCTGTTCAGTCATTATGATGATCGCTGATAAGTTAGTTGTTTACTTATGATCCTTGAAGACAAGTTTCACGTCAACAAAGGTTCTACGCTGAAGTCGAAGATCAAGCTCAAGAATCAGTGACAAGTCTCCTAATGAACTGATGCGGATCAACGAAGACTCAGATTTGTCCACTCAACGTGAAGTATCAAGTACAAGACTTCAGCTATCGCTGAACTTTATCATTCGCTGAATAGATAATGATAATGCTCTGAATCAATGAAAGCTGATCATGAAGTCCTCCGTACAAAGTACTTTTGTCTTAACCACCCTTGCACGACTCCGTACGAAATGTCAGAAAAGAACCTCCGACTGTCTGAAATCGTACAACCACTCTGATACTACACTGTTCATCCATGCGGCTACTAAGGTTGTCAACAAAGGTCAATGACATGCAACCAACCAGCTGATGACACGTGTAAAGTGTATACTGACTTGCATTAAATGCATGCAGTATATAAAGAGATGAACCCACTTCATTTGAAGTAACTTGCTAACTCTGGACAAGTTCAATCTCTTATCTCAAGATAGGTTATTATTAGTAATTTCCTTATCTCTCTTAGTGCAAGAAACCTTAGTGTTCCAACTTCTTTAGATTTAGGTTTATCCTTAATCTTGTTTCCGCAACAAGCTGTAAATTGTTAATGATTTATCAATAAACAATTTAGAAAAGTAAAATCTGTGTGTTTGTATTCAACCCCCCCCCTCTACAAACTTGTATAGGCCTTCGGGACCAACAAGTGGTATCAGAGCAGACTTGTTTAATCTCATAAACAAGATCTAATCTAAGATATTTCTCTTCCTTGCTATTATCTGAAAATGGCCACCAACACAAACACAAATTATATAGACAATGGTTCTCTTGCTAAACCCCCTAGATTTTCCAGCGATAACTTCAACTTATGGAAAAATAGGATGACACTCTTCTTAGAAGGTGTAGACCCTACTATGCCTTACTATCTCGAGAATGGTCCATTCATCCCTGTAAGAATTGATGCTGCTGTCCAGCCGCTGAGAATAGACCTGCTATTCCAGAAAGGCTGGTCCCTAAGGAAATCTTTCAATGGACCGACGAAGATAAGAAGAAAGTGGCTATAGATACAAAAGCCAGATCCATACTATCCATGGCTCTTCCTGACGAAGTCTACCATTCCGTCATGAATCTGAAAACATCAAAAGCCATGTGGGACACAATATGTGTTCAGTATGAAGGAACGTCTGAAGTCCAGGACTCAAGAAAGATCAACCTGGTAAGACAATACGAAAGTTTCATTTCTGGTAAGAATGAATCTCTCTCTGAAGTTCACCAACGTTTTAATTGTTTAATTATAGATCTGAAAACTGTTGGTAAGGAATATTCTAACTTTGAAGTTCTGACAAAGTTTCTAGAATGTTTACCTGAAAGTTGGGACAATTATTCTATGTGTCTCAAGCTGTCAAAGGATCTAAAATCAATGACCCTTTCAACCTTATATGGCACGTTGCTGAATCATGAGCAATCGAGCCATCTTAAGAAGAATCTTGTAAAAGATTCCAAAAGCACCCTTGTTGCTTTAATCTTAGAGGAATCTTCTACTCAGCGACCCTCGTTCACTATCACTGAGTTAGAAAGTAACTCTGAAAGGTCATCAGATTCTGATTCTTCAGATGATGATGAATCTTTGGCTCTCCTAACTAAAAAGTTCAGGAGATTTGCCAAAAAGAAAATGTTTAGAAAGAACAAACCTCTTTCCATAACTGACAAGCCTAGATCATCAGCTTTTGTTGATAAGGCTACTGCTACTTGTTTTAACTGCGAAAAGACAGGACATTTCGCTAACGAGTGCAGGTCTAAGAAAGTTTCTAGACCCTCAGCTTTTACAAAGAAATCCTTTGTTCCAAGGAATAAAGATGACAAATATTCAAAGCTGAAAGAAAAATATGCTAAGCTGAAAAGCTTTAAGAAGAAGAGTAAAGGCCTGATGGCTAACTATGATTGGGCTGCTTCTGATGAAGAAGCATCATCATCTGACTCTGAAGATGATGAAGCAAATCTATGTCTTATGGCCAAGATTGAAGAAGAGGAAGAAAGTTCAGACATTCCCTCCACTTCAACCTCTGCTATTCAGGTATCACCTTCCTTCTTTACCAATATTGCAAATATTGATGAAGCTGATAGTCTCCGTAAGATCGATCTCTTGACTAGAAGTTTATACGAAGCCATGAACGGCAAAACTGTGGTTGAAAACCAAAACCTTGATCTCGCTGAAAAGCTTAAAAATTGTCACCTTCAAATAGAAAAGCTTTCTAAAATTGAAGAAGATTTTAAAGATCAAGTATATTTAAATCAGCTAGTCAAAATCGAACGAGCAGAAGCTATCGCTGCATTAAAAGCTGAAAAAGCTACTGTTGAAGGATGGTGTAATTCTTCAACAAAGATCACTGAGATAATAAAGTCTCAGATTCCCCTAAGTGATAAACGTGGTCTGGGTTACAAATATGATACTCCAAAACCAACCACTGAGCGTTCAATGCTTAAATTTGGAACGTTCGTATCCTCAGTCGCTGATACTTCATCTTCTCAGTGCTCCTCGTCCAATACACCAATCCCTGAGGAAACTCCTACCTCCTCAAAAGGCAAGGAGAAAATGGTTTATTCAAAACCTACCTCTGTCTCTAAAGACAAAGGTAAAGGAATTGTTATTTACCAGAATCCTCAGAAGGGTACCTTAGTACCAAAGCTGAATGCTTCTAAAGCTTCAGTGACTCATCCCTCTGGATCAAGGAAGCAGATCTCTGGATCTATTCAGCGATCTACTCCTAGACTCAGAGTGGATGTCCTTGGTAAGAAATCTGAAGAACTGAATGTTCGTCCCATTTCTAAAGCCAATAGTTTACTTGGTGCTGGCACTTCAAATTCGAAATCTAAAGCTCAGCACTCAAATGGTCCTAGAACTATTTTTAGTTATAGGAAATGTTATCATTGTGGACTTACCGATCATATTGCTAGTAAGTGCCCCACAGCCACCAAAGCTGAAAAGATAGCTAAGGTGAAGATTGCCCCCAAGGCAAAGAAGACCAACCCTGGTGCAAATCAGGTCAAGGTGAATCCTACCACTGAAGTTAAGAAATTAACCAAAGTGAAGAAAGACAAAGCTGAATCTTCAAATGCTGCGAAGACTGCTGAATCTTCCATTCCAACTACTTCCACTGACAAATGTGTATACATGGTCAAGTGGGTACCAAGAAAAACTAATCTTCCTTTGTATTGCAGGTTAAGAAGGGTATCTGGTATCTCGATAGCGGATGCTCTAGACACATGACTGGAAAGAAAAGCCTGCTCGCTGAATACAAGGAAGAGAAGGGTCCCTCTGTGACTTTCGGTAGAAATGGAAAAGGACATACCCGAGGGTATGGTGTACTTTCAAATGGTACAACCTCCTTCAGAAGAGTCGCATATGTTGAAGGGCTGAAGCATAATCTTCTAAGCATCAGTCAGCTTTGCGACATGGATAACAAAGTAATCTTTACTAAGGAATCCTGCTTTGTCACTGACAAAAAGGAGAAGATAGCTCTCAGCGGTTATCGTTTGGAAAATGTTTATGTAATAAACATGGACTCAACAACCACTGAGAACTCCTGTTTCTTCTCAAAGGCCTCATCTGATGTCAACTGGCTATGGCATAAGAGGCTATCTCATCTAAATTTCAAGACACTGAACACTCTTTCTTCAAAAGAGTTAGTCACTGGTCTACCTCAGCATTCATACGCCAAAGAGTCTTTATGTTCAGCGTGTGAAAAAGGGAAGCAGACCAAAGCAAGCTTTAAATCAAAGCAAGTTTCATCAGTGTCAACTCCTCTACAACTACTCCATATGGATTTGTTTGGCCCTGTTAACAAACAATCCATCGTTGGAAAGAAATATACGCTGGTCATAGTTGATGAATTCTCTCGCTTCACTTGGGTAATGTTTCTCCGTTCTAAGAGTGACACCCCAGAAGAACTCATCACCTTTGTTTGGAAGATGGAAACCCTGAACAATCTGACCGTTCGCTCAATAAGGAGTGATCATGGGACTGAATTCAAAAACAGTTCTCTTGATTCCTTCCTTGAGAGTAAGGGTATTTCTCACAACTTCTCTTCAGTGAGAACACCGCAACAAAATGGAGTCGCTGAAAGAAGAAATAGAACAATTATTGAAGCTGCACGTTCAATGCTCAGCGATTCTCACCTGCCTACTCAGTTTTGGGCAGAAGCTGTCAACACTGCTTGTTTTACGCAAAACAGGTCGCTGATAGTTAAAAGATTCAAAAAGACATCCTATGAACTCTTTCATGGGAGAAAGCCTTCAATCAGCTTTCTTCACATCTTTGGATGTCAGTGTTTCATACTGAACAGCAGAGATGGTCTTGGAAAGTTTGATCCTAAGACTGATGATGGAATCTTTCTTGGATACTCCTCAGTTTCCAAAGCCTTCAGAGTATTCAATCGAAGAAGACAAACTGTAGAAGAAACTATTCACGTCACGTTTGACGAATCCCGTTCAGCGAACTCTAAACCGTCCGCTGATACTGAAGAACTGAATCAATGGATGTTTTCTCATCTTGGCGATTCAGAAGATATTCCCACTCCTCATGCTCATCCAGTAGAAGATGATAGTCCTCCTATCATTCCAAACATGCAGAATAGTGAAGCTGAAACATCATGTGTCTCAGTTGTTCCTATAAACACTATACCTACCGCTGAACCAAATGCCTCAGACATTCCATCTATCTCTCAACAATCAGTAAATGAAATGACAAATGCAAGTATTTGTTAGGTCTAGAGTTTTGTCAAAAACACAAGTGTTGAGTTCTGAGTAAGAAGACTAAAGAAGACTCAGAAGACTCAGAAGTTCTGAGTGAGAAATCTCAAAAAGATTCTAAGTGTTGGATTCTGACTAGAAGGTTCAGAGTTCTGAGTAGGAGACTCAGAACTTCTGACTATGAAGACAAATGTTCTGAAGCGCTTATTCAGAAGTATGTTCAGAATTCATATATTGGGATATTCTCAGTTATATTCAGTTACTAATTAGGACACGTGTAATTGTTCTATTAGTCTGTTTCTTATATGTACTGTAGCTTTAGCTATTCTCTACAGTATATATAGGAGTTAGTAACTGTAGCTAAAAAAAATCTTTTTGGAGAATCTTTGATATAATCTTTGGTGAATCCATTTAGAGAAATTCATTGTAATATCTTGTAATTCACAGATTGTTAATAAATCATATGACCAGTTGCTGTGAATACGATCTTAATTGTTCATATTTGATTGTAAGAGTGTATCCTGGACTTTCAATTGGTATCAGAGCCAATCAACAAACAAATTCGTCCAAGAGTGTGTTTGATCGCGTTCTTGAAGTTTCTTGATCAATTCGACAATTGATTCTGCTGCTGCTAACAATTCTTGAATTCCTAACAATTCTTGAATTCCTAACAATTCTTGAATTCGTTTCTATCATTGATTCAAGAAATTTGAATTTGTCTTTCTATTGAATCGATATCTTACAATCAAGTCATCCAAAGATTTTCTCTCTATGTTGATTAATTCTCGAAATTAAACAGAGATCACAGGTATGTTTTCGAAATTCTTGATTGGTTTCTTGATCAAAGTGATTATATCCGTTGCATGTTGATTAGTATTCAAATTTTTTTTGTTGAAAAGAAGATTTCATTAATTCATGTACTCTAACTGTTTGATGAAATGCATGTGACAGATTTGATTAATTCTTGCATATTCTAGATTTGTGTTGATTCTCATTTTTGATCATAATTCATAGTTGATATTTGAATTTGTCATTTCATCATGCCTGAGATTATTGAAGTTTTTGTGAGACCTGCAATTTCTATAACCAGTTCAGACAATTTACAAAAATTAAGTCCTGTAAAAGCAAAAGAAACAATTTCTGAACCAAAAACTGAGATTGTTCATTTTGAAAGCAAGATTGCTAATCTTCAAGCAAAACAAGACGAATATGCAAAAGTTATAAAGATTTTGCAAAAAGAGAAATCTGATTTTCTAAAGGATTTTGAAAAGGTTCAAGAAAACATAAAGTTGTTAGAAAAAGAGAATGTTGATTTGAAAGAGAAAGGCAATTTTAGAAGAAAGATGTTGGCAGAGTCTGAAAATAGAATCAAATCATGTGAAATGAAAAATTGTCAACTCTTGAAACAGATCTATGATTTTGAACAAGTTCTTATACTTGAAAGAGTGAAATTTGAGAAAGAGAGAAGAGACTTTCAAACTGAGAGGAAAGGTTTTGAAACAAAGTCTGTTGAATTATCTTTGAAAATTTCCGATTTGGAGAAAATTCTTGCAAAAGAAAGAAAAGAGTTTGAATGCAAGAAAAATGTTTTTCAAAAAGAAAAGATTGGTTTTGAGAAAAAGAAAACAGGAATGTTAAATGAGTTTTCTGTAAAAATCATTGAGTTGGAGAAAGAGTTAGAAGATGGAAGGAAAGAGACTGAAAAGAAGAAGGTACATGGCTTTAAAGAAAAATGCTTAAAAGATGAGTTTGAGAAGGAAAAGAAAGTTTTTCATTTGGAGATAAGGAGGCTTATTAAGAAATTATCTGATTTATCAACTAAAATCATGATAGAGAGGAAGTCCAAATCTGATTTGCAGTCAAGGTTTGATTTGTATGTTAAAAAGTTTAGGGAATTTGAAACGAAAGTTGTTGACAAATCAAATCATAGTTCAAAAGATCAGATTCGTTCTTCTAATCTGTTTTATGATTCTGCTATTGATAAATCTTATAATTGTTCTTTTAAAAAGATAAAAATGGAATGGAGAGTTAAAGGAACAACTTCCAAGAAAGAAGTGCCAAAATCAAAAGTTCCTAATTCAAATGTCAAGAAGAACAATACATTTCAAAGAAAATCTTTTGTTAAACCTGATGTGATTTATTCTGTAAATCAATTAGTCAGAATTGCACAAAAGAAACTTTGTTGTTCATATTGTGGGACTAATGATTTTGTGAACAAGAATTTTATTCAGCACTGGTATGGTTCTTATAGAATATCTGCATATGCTACTGCACCTAACAAACCTGGACCCAAGTTCATATGGGTACCAAAGACAACTTAATCTGTTTTGTAGGTTATTCATGTGTAGAGCTGAATGATAATACTGACACATGACTTAAAACCGATGTTGTGCTTAAATTGAGAATCTTGACTTTTGGATAATTCAGTCCAAAACTCGATCTGAATGTAATTATGGATTTCTGATTCATATAGATCAATTTGTTGATCTTGAAGATTTTTTTGAAAAAGTTATGTTTGCTATGAGGTTATCGAACTCATAGATGTGAGTGTTTTTCGTAGAAAACATTTCAGAGAATGTGTTCAGAATCACATTTTAAGCAATCCTGCAAATTTTGGTTGAAAAATTCTGATTTTTGAGCAAGTTATGGTAATTTGAAGTTCAGAATGTTCAAAAATCACAAATTCCAAACATTTTTCTAAGGCATTTTCTCTGGATAGTTTTATCAGAATTCTGACTCTCTTACTCAGAAGTTCTGACTCTACTAATCAGAATTCTGACTCTGATACTTAGAATTTTGAACAAGTTACTCAGACTTCTGACTCTCTTACTCAGAAGTTCTGACTCTACTAATCAGAATTCTGACTCTGATACTTAGAATTTTGAACAAGTTACTCAGACTTCTGACTCTACTACTCAGAATTCTGACTCAACTATTCAGAATTCTGACTCTCATACTTAGAATTTTGAACAAGTTACTCAGACTTCTGACTCTACTACTCAGAATTCTGACTCAACTAATCAGAATTCTGACTCTGATACTTAGAATTTTGAACAAGTTACTCAGAATTCTGACTTTTCTACTCAGAATTGTGACTCAACTACTCAGAATTTGGATTTTTGATATCTAATGAGGAATCATCGTAGATGATTACCAAAATCTCTTGATTTTGCAGGATTATCTTGATTTCAGAGGAAGTATTGACTCAAAATTTGATCTGATTGTTTCAAGATAATGTTCAAAACCCGTGATTCAACGTTTTAGGTTTTTGAACATATCAGTTCAAAACCCGTACTTAAATAACAAGGGCTTCTAAATAATTCAGTTCAGGACCCGTACTTCAGAGACTAAGACTTCTAAACAAATCAGTTTAGAACTCATACTTCCCAGGTGATATCCTTAACTGTCATATTTTTCTGTTTCAAGGAACAAGTGGTGAAAGGTAACATTGTATTATGTTTTATTTCTATTGCTTTGAATGTTTGAATCTTAACAATTTAATTCAATGATATGATTTTTTTTAATTTTCATTCAATGAATAAATGTGTGTCAAAAAGTGATTTTACAAGTATTTTGTATTATCTGAGCTATATTTGTTTCAACTTTCACTTCTGAATTAAATCGAAGGGTAAGCAAAACATGAATGAAATTATGCTGAATGCTGAATGTTATGTAAATCTAGACTTATATAGATTATAATGCTCAAAAAGCCTAAATGTCAGAATGATGGATGGAAACAAAAATATGGGGAAGTACTATGTTTTAGAACCAAGTGATTGAGATATCATTCATATTTTGTGATGGAAATCTGAACTTATATAGAATATCATTTAGTTTGAAAGTTTGTACCTGTGGCCTTTCTGGTTTGGGAGATTAAGTCCTAAGGGGTGCTAGTCACCTAGTCCCTAAGATCAACTGGTCTAGGATCGGTTGACCCAAATCCTTCTATAGAACCAGATAGAAAGCCATGTTCTACTGGTACAGATGGGTTTAAGATATATCGATGTGGCCTTTCTGGTTTGGGAAATTAAGTTCCAAGGGGTGCTTGTCACCTAGCACCTAAGACCAACTGGTCTGGGATATGCTGACCCAAATCCTGCTATAGAACCAGATAGAAAGTCATGTTTAACGATGTATCTTATTCTTACTAAACTTTTTGATTAAAAGATGCCAATGTGCACAAAATTAAAAGATGTCAATGAGAACAAAATTAAAAGATGCCAATGAGCACAAAATTAAAAGATGCCAATGAGCACACATCTCTTGAAACTTTGGGAAAATACAAAGTCGCAATAAACTTTTAAATTTGTGAAAATCCTGATTTTGGACAAATAGTGTGAGTAGAGCAAAGTATTCGTATATGTTTTTAGAATTGCATATGCTTGAAGCTAATCATATTTCGCATGTTAAGCACACCAAATAGATTTAATAAAGGGATTGAAACTGAACATTTTTAACTCGATATGCAATGATGACTTGTATTTGAATCCAAACACATGCATTTGATTTCATTTGATTGAAAATCTGATAAATTTCATTAAGTTGGATTTCTTTTGTAAAGTTTTCAAATGATCAAATGTTAGTAGTTATCAAGTGTAGTTCAGTAAATCTTATTCTCCTTGTATAAATGTTTTCATTAAAGCACTATATTTGAAATGAATAATTTTAATGAAATATATGCATACTTTCAGGGGGAGAAAACAAACTGCTCCAGAATTCTTATTTTGAGGGGGAGCAAGGTTATTCATTAAGGAGGAGAAAAAGCATAGACTTCATTCGAAGAAAAAGCATCGCTAAAGTTTTGAAAATCAAGGGGGAGAAAAGCTAAAGATTTTGAAGATGATTTTGCTTTCCAAAACTTTAGGGGGAGAAAAGCTAAAGATTTTGAAGATTGATATGGTTTTTGTACAGAAATAACAAAAGGGAGAAATGTTATTTTAAGAAGAAGAAGAGGAAAAGGAAACTGATCGGTTGTTTCTTATAAAGAAATCTTATGAAAGCTGAAATGAAGATGAGAATTGTCATTTCAAGGGGGAGCAAAGAAAAAGCAAATATATAACAGAAATCAATTTGGAAATCGTTGCTGCTGCTGATTAAAGACTGGCCAGAAGTTGTTAACTCAGATTATTCAGAATTCTGAGCAGAAGTTGTCAAAGCATTCAGAAGAGATCATTCTGAAGATTGTTCCTGCTCTACGAATTTGATGATGAAAAGTACAAGTGTGTTTGACAAAAAGGGGGAGATTGTTAGGTCTAGAGTTTTGTCAAAAACACAAGTGTTGAGTTCTGAGTAAGAAGACTAAAGAAGACTCAGAAGACTCAGAAGTTCTGAGTGAGAAATCTCAAAAAGATTCTAAGTGTTGGATTCTGACTAGAAGGTTCAGAGTTCTGAGTAGGAGACTCAGAACTTCTGACTATGAAGACAAATGTTCTGAAGCGCTTATTCAGAAGTATGTTCAGAATTCATATCTTGGGATATTCTCAGTTATATTCAGTTACTAATTAGGACACGTGTAATTGTTCTATTAGTCTGTTTCTTATATGTACTGTAGCTTTAGCTATTCTCTACAGTATATATAGGAGTTAGCAACTGTAGCTAAAAAAAATCTTTTTGGAGAATCTTTGATATAATCTTTGGTGAATCCATTTAGAGAAATTCATTGTAATATCTTGTAATTCACAGATTGTTAATAAATCATATGACCAGTTGTTGTGAATACGATCTTAATTGTTCATATTTGATTGTAAGAGTGTATCCTGGACTTTCAGTATTCCTCTCTTAGCTGAAACTCCAGAAGTAGCTGAAGCCTCATCTTCAGCTCCTCCAGTTCAAGATGAGTCAGCGACTTATGCTCCGGCTCAGCGATGGACCGTAAATCACCCAATTGATCAAATTCTTGGTGATCCAAACACTGGTGTTCAGACTCGACAAAGTGGAGGTAATATTTGTTTATTTGTTAACTTTCTTTCTCTAACTGAACCAAAGAAAATAGATGATGCCCTCAAAGATCCAAACTGGGTCAGCGCAATGCAAGAAGAGCTGACTGAATTCGAAAGAAACAAAGTTTGGAAACTTGTTCGGAGACCAACTGATAAAACAATAATAGGCACTAAATAGGTCTATCGAAACAAGTTGGACGAACATGGTACTGTAACCCGCAACAAAGCTCGTCTTGTTGCTCAGGGATACAGACAAGAGGAAGGTATAGATTATGACGAAACATTTGCTCCAGTAGCAAGACTTGAATCTATTCGTCTATTCTTAGCATATGCTGTACACAAAAACTTCAAAGTACATCAGATGGATGTTAAGTCAGCGTTTCTGAATGGAAAGCTGAATGAAGAAGTGTATGTGGAACAACCTCCAGGATTCTCAGATTCTAAGCGTCCAGGTTATGTTTATAAACTAGATAAGGCACTTTATGGCTTGAAGCAAGCTCCTCGTGCATGGTATGACACTCTTTCTACTTATCTCCATATTGAAAAATTTGAGCGAGGTAAGATTGACAAAACTCTATTTTTTAGAAAAGTGAAAGGTCATATCATTCTAGTTCAAATATATGTTGATGACATTATATTTGGTTCTACTAACCCTGAGCTTTGTACTCGTTTCACTGATAGAATGAAAGATGAGTATAAAATGAGCATGATGGGTGAACTAACATATTTCCTTGGTCTTCAGATTAAGCAAACTGAAAAAGGAACGTTTATTAATCAGGGAAAGTATGTTAAAGATATGCTGAAGAAATTTGATTTAACTCATAGTTCAGCTATGAAAACCCCTATGGCACCACCGCTGACACTTGACAGGGATTCAAAGGGAATACCTGTTAATGTCACGCTGTACCGTGGGATGATCGGCTCTCTCTTGTATCTTACAGCTAGCCGACCCGATATTATGTATGCAATATGTTTGTGTGCACGATATCAAGCTGAACCTATGGTATCTCATATGAAAGCTGTAAAGCGAATCTTTCGATACCTTAAGGGTACAGCGAACCTAGGTCTTTCGTATCCCAAAGATTCAGGATTCGATCTAACCGCCTATTCAGATAGTGATTTTGCAGGTTGCAAAATGGATAGGAAAAGCACCACAGGAGGATGTCAGCTCCTGGGTGGAAAGCTGGTAAGTTGGACTAGTAAAAAGCAAAATTTAGTGTCCACTTCCACAGCTGAAGCTGAATATGTAGCTGCTGGAAGCTGTTGTTCTCAAGTCTTGTGGATGAGAAATCAGCTACTAGACTATGATCTTCAGCTCTCCAAAATTCCAATCTATTGCGACAGCACAAGTGCCATCGCCATAGCAAACAATCCAGTACTACATTCAAAGACCAAACACATAGAAATCAGATATCATTTTATCAGAGATCATGTGATGAATGGTGATATAGAACTTCATTTTATCCCAACTGATTATCAGTTAGCTGATTTATTTACCAAACCTCTTGATGAGACAAGATTCAACTTTCTCATCAACGAGCTTGGAATGCTGAACTTTGAAGGGTAAAATCCTTAAAGGTTCACATTGATCAGCGATAGGATAAAATCAACTCGTATAACCTATTCAATCATCTTCTCTCTGAATAAAACTTGGTTAAGATGATATCAAGGTATGTTTTCTATCTATGACAGTCGCATGAAAATGCAAGATTTCAAAACAAAATGCATCGCTGAATATCTCTTCCTTAACAGCGATATTTTGAAAATTCTTAAAACCTTCACTGATATTTTCATTCAGTGCTTCATGTTTGTAAAAGAGTCCCTGAGCTTTCAAAACCTCAGAGACATCCTAAAAGAATATGAAAGGATAGTTGTGACGTCATTGCAACGGATAAACCCCGACACGTTTCTCTTTCTGACACACGTTTGCACGTCTCGTTCAAACCTCCAATCAAATGCAAACACGTGTCCGTGTCATGATGAAAATCTTTTCCCGCTCAAGATTTTCTCTCTCTAATCTCTCTATATAAACAAACTCGTGGTTTATATTTTTCTTTTACGCGAACAATCTTCCTCCGCAAGAAAGATTCACTGTTGCATTTGTGCTTTCTAAAACTTCAAGAACTGTTCATCATCTTCTTCATCAAACATCAAGGTTAATATGTTCTTATTTTTTTATCAAATGCGTATAACTTGTTTCTGATCTTTTCCTTGCTTATACAAGATCAAACAAAAGAACTTCTTAAAAATGAAATCATTTCTTTCATGGTTTTATGAACACAACCATTTCATGGTTGTTCTTCAAGTTTAATTGCAAAAATCTTAAACTTGTTCTTCATTCGTTTCCAGAATCTATTTCTTCATAGAAAATTGGATAACAAGAATAAATGGGTTTTACATTTCGTTTCTTAAAATCAAGAAAAACCCTAATCTTCATTAAGACATTTGTGTCTGAATGAAATGGATAAAATTTGAACCATCTTAATGGAAAATCTTTCCACATTAAGATTATTCTTATTTGTTAACATATTTGGTTGAACTGATAATACAGAGAAATGGCATCGTCTGACATTCCTGCTACCGCTGAGAACATCTCCGCTGATTCTGAGGAAGTAGATATTATCAAGGCTCCTCAGGTTAAGTTCACTCTGGAACAACTAGATTGGACCAAAACGAACAACCTTTCTGCGCTTCTCGAGTTTCCTCCTCGAAAGCAAGTCACACATCTGAAAGATGCTGTGAATTTCCTAAAGAATTGTTGCATTTCAACAGCCCTGACCATATCACCTCCTGCAAGTCAGCTACTACTATCCCAGTTCTGGTACTCTGCCAGACACTCTCAGTTACCATCCGCCAAAGATCCCTCCAAAATAATTGATTGTATCCTCAGCGATACTGAGTATGGCACGATAAAGATCACACCTGCCATCATTCGCAAAGCTCTGAACTTTCCCATCGCTACAAAAGAAAAGCCTTTTGTTCCTTTCCCTGACCATAAGAAACTCGCTGACAAAGAAGCTCTTATTGCATTTTTCGATGCAATGGGCTATGTATGGTAAATTGGCAGAGACAAGAAGCTCGAGAAGAAGCTGACCCTGCTAAAGAAGTCGAAAATGCCCAACGAGATGAACTTCATCTTCGCTCACTTGATCAGCTGCATGACTGCCAAGACCGGCTCCTCTGACCAAGCCGCTCAACCTCAGCAAGCAATGGGATACGCTCTGCTGAAAGGTCTACACATTGACTGGGCATCTCTTATCTATGATGACTTGGTGCAAAGAGTAGACTCTGCCGCTGACAGACCTCCATGGGTTCCTTACCCCCGATTCATCAGCGCCATCTTCCAATATGGCCTGAAGGACAGCTACCCGCAAGAGGGTGACCTGAAACTTTCTCAGGTTGGCCCTAAGGTACTTGACTTCAAACCAGTTGAAAATGAGGTACGTCTTTCTACCCTTTTAACTCTTCTCAACCCTTCTTCTTCTACTTCTGTGGCTCCTTCAGCGACAATACCCATCGCTGATACCCTGGCCACAAAATCCTCTCCTTCTAAGAAAAGGAAACAATCATCTACCCCACTTGGTTCTAAAAGGATCAAGAAAACAAAGGAACAACCCCAGCAATCTCATGCTGAAGACTCCTCAGCTCTTTCTGCAGAGCTGAAGGAACGTTCAGTGGTACGCTCTGCCACACCTGAACAACCCATCCATTCCATCCCAACTTCAGCGTCTCTAAATGCTGAGGTTACAAACTTGGAACCTACCCAACCTCCTTCAGTCTCTCAAAAGACTGATGAAGTGCTTCTCAGCAAATCCAACGCTAAACTCAGAACCCAACCTCCATTCTTATCCTTCGCTCCTCCCTCTACTCATTTGGTCTCTCATCCAGTTTTCGCTGGAGATGCCATCATTTCTACGGAAACTAAAGCTGATACTCCAGAAATGATGAAGACAGGACCTGCAGGGCAATCCATGGGCACTTTTGAAGATGACATGGAACATTTTTCAGGAACCCGTAATTTTGACGAGTTCATCAATCCTCCTGCAGGTACACACCAACCCATAAACACTGTCACTAAACCCCAAACTTCTGAGATTTCCTATGTTCACAAGTTCTTATATGTTACAGGTCCTAATTTGGGAGACATCAACGCCTCTCTGAAGTCCGTGGAAACAAAGCTGACAGGTCTCACCACTACTCTTTCAAATAACTATACAGCTGTAACAAACGCTGGAGAGAATCTTACAAAGCTGACAACGGTGGTGGAGAAGAAGGCTTCCATAAATGACATGAAGCAGGTAGATAAAACTCTCAGCGACTTCGCCAAGGTGCTCGCTGACATATACACAGACTACACCTCTCTAAAAAATTCAGTTTCATCCATGTCCAGCGAGGTCACAACGCTGAAGACATCGGTTGGACAACTAGAGAGAGATATGTCTACTGTAAAGACTGACTTAGGCTCTGTAAAGACCGATGTTAGTTCGATGAAAACGATGATCGAGCAGCTACTACACAAAGCGAACACTCCTGCCCCTGCCCATGTCCCTGCATCTGACAATTTCACAGCGGCGGATCGCACTGAGCTGGAGAAGATAAATCCTGCTATTTCTGGCCTTCAAGACATAATAGCAAAGATTGAAGATTTGATAGGTATCTCTGACCAAGAAGATAGAGAACCTGCCAACGCTGCTGAGTCAACCCTTTCCTCCCCCACTCATCATGAGAAAGAGGGGGAGAAGAGCGCTGAAGATCTCTCCAAGAGCGTTGAAGACCTTTCCCATGATGAATCTATCAGGGGAGAGAAGAAGGATGCTGAAGAAACCACCGCTGGACCTCAGGGAGATGAAAACCCTGAGGAAACCGAGAAGCTCGCCTCTGTATCTGAGGGGGAGCAACTCGAAGAAGAAGCTGATAAAACCGAATCCGAAGCAGAAGATGATGAAGCCGTCGACATCCTTGATAATGAACCATCCTCTTCTCCGAAGAATGATGATGATGATGACGATGACTTCTTTATCGTCAAACCTGCTCCGAGGATCAAAGCTGTTAAGGGAATCTCGATAAATGAACCTTCAGGGGAGCGGACAAAGACAAAGCCCTCAGCCTCTGGAGCTGAGAAAGGCAAAGGCAAAAGCGTCGCTGAAGATGACAATCTGACGATCTTGCTTGAAAAGCCGGTTTGTCAGGTACACTAATCATCTCTCACTCCATCCCTCCTCTATCATACACTATCAGTTCTATTACCCAAGCCTATACACTTGAACAAATTTTCTCTCTCTGATTCTACCCAAGTTCTTACTTGTAAGATCGCTGTGTTTCAGCTAGTCCTCTCCCCTGTTTGAGGATATCGCTGAAGGTTCCACAACTGCGACTTCACCAATAATACCAGTTGCTGCTGAAGAAATAATCCCAGTCTTAGATTTGATCTCTGAGACTGATGAACCAGAAGAACATCTACTCGCGCACAGAGGCAGACCTTCCTTAGCTCCTCAAAAGCTAAGTGAAGAGGATCAGAAAAGAAGAGAGGAGATAATAAAGCAATTCGAGGATCAGCGAATCATTCTGAGGCGTGATCAACTTCCTTCAGTTCCTCCAAAGTTCAGAATTTCCAAAAAGGAATACAAGGATCACCTCAGAGCTGAAAGATTAATCGCTGAAAGAAAGGAAGCTGAAGAAAAGGACAGAGAATACGCCATCCAACTTTCTAAAAGATCTGTGAAAGACCCCAAGCCGAAAAGAGTTCCTATTGAAGTTCAACTTCAGCTCTGGGAAAACGCCAAGAAGATAACTGAAGAAAAGAGAATTGTGTCTCAGTCCACTTTAGCCTGGTGCAAAGAAAAGGTCAACTACAGACTCTCTCCTGCCAAAATCAACAAGGTATTCATCTCTGGAAGAACAACCCTTGTTTCAATCGCTGAAGTCGAGATATTCAGAGAAGATAAGAAGTACGAAAAATTCTATGCTGAAGCCATAACGAAGTACGGTCTCTCTGAATGGTTGGAGATCAGGTTAGCCATCCAGAAGTCCAAGTCGAAGTACAAGGAACATGTTGAAAAGCTGATCAACAAACAAATCGACTTAGTCTACTCCTATGTGGATATTCCTCCCCCTCCTCCTCTCGAAAGTCAGAAAAGAAAGGCCTCAGCGAAGAAGAAATCTATATCTTCAATTGATGGCCCTGTCATACGAAATGAAACAGGTATTGGTTTTTCACGTGCTGAAGTCCTTGGTCCTGATCCTGATCTTTCCATGCTTGACACATCTCTTCCTCCTGGTGAGACTTTCATCCCTGGCAAAGTCTTAAGTGAACCCTACGGGATATTTTACCATGACTACGATGGTGGAAAGCATTTTCAACGCATCTCTGAACTTCACATCACTCCCATCGAACAGCTGAGAGATCTCATCTACTGGTGTGACTTCAGGAATGACCCTCATGCACGACATCTGAAACCCTTGATTTTTGAAGAAGCGCTGATCAAAAGAAAACAAGGTGTAACCGTTCCTGACTGGATGATTCCCACCACATCAATGACCCTTGATGAACTTCTCATTAAGGAAGAACCCTTTACAAACTGATATGATTGCCTATTTCTGTTAGGTCTAGAGTTTTGTCAAAAACACAAGTGTTGAGTTCTGAGTAAGAAGACTAAAGAAGACTCAGAAGACTCAGAAGTTCTGAGTAGAAGACTCAGAAGTTCTGAGTGAGAAATCTCAAAAAGATTCTAAGTGTTGGATTCTGACTAGAAGGTTCAGAGTTCTGAGTAGGAGACTCAGAACTTCTGACTATGAAGACAAATGTTCTGAAGCGCTTATTCAGAAGTATGTTCAGAATTCATATCTTGGGATATTATCTGTTATATTCAGTTACTAATTAGGACACGTGTAATTGTTCTATTAGTCTGTTTCTCATATGTACTGTAGCTTTAGCTATTATCTACAGTATATATAGGAGTTAGCAACTGTAGCTAACTGAATCTTTGGCTAACCTTTTGGATAACTCTTTACGCATAAATTGTTAGATTTATTGAGAGAGAAATTCATTGTAATATCTTTAATAGATCATATGACCAGTTGCTATTAATACGATCTTAATTGTTCATATTTGATTGTAAGAGTGTAACCTGGACTTTCAATTGGTATCAGAGCCAATCAACAAACAAATTCGACCAAGAGTGTGTTTGATCGCGTTCTTGAAGTTTCTTGATCAATTCGACAATTGATTCCGCTGCTGCTAACAATTCTTGAATTCCTAACAATTCTTGAATTCGTTTCTATCATTGATTCAAGAAATTTGAATTTGTCTTTCTGTTGAATCGATATCTTACAATCAAGTTATCCAAAGATTTTCTCTCTATGCTGATTAATTCTCGAAATTAAACAGAGATCACAGGTATGTTTTCGAAATTCTTGATTGGTTTCTGGATCAAAGTGATTATATCTGCTGCATGTTGATTAGTATTCAAATTTTTTGTTGAAAAGAAGATTTCATTAATTCATGTACTCTAACTGTTTGATGAAATGCATGTGACAGATTTGATTAATTCTTGCATGTTCTAGATTTGTGTTGATTCTCATTTTTTATCATAATTCATAGTTGATATTCGAATTTGTCATTTCATCATGCCTGAGATTATTGAAATTTTTGTGAGACCTGCAATTTCTATAACCAGTTCAGACAATTTACAAAAATTAAGTCCTGTAAAAGCAAAAGAAACAATTTCTGAACCAAAAACTGAGATTGTTCATTTTGAAAGCAAGATTGCTAATCTTCAAGCAAAACAAGACGAATATGCAAAAGTTATAAAGATTTTGCAAAAAGAGAAATCTGATTTTCTAAAGGATTTTGAAAAGGTTCAAGAAAACATAAAGTTGTTAGAAAAAGAGAATGTTGATTTGAAAGAGAAAGGCAATTTTAGAAGAAAGATGTTGACAGAGTCTGAAAATAGAATCAAATCATGTGAAATGAAAAATTGTCAACTCTTGAAACAGATCTATGATTTTGAACAAGTTCTTATACTTGAAAGAGTGAAATTTGAGAAAGAGAGAAGAGACTTTCAAACTGAGAGGAAAGGTTTTGAAACAAAGTCTGTTGAATTATCTTTGAAAATTTCTGATTTGGAGAAAATTCTTGCAAAAGAAAGAAAAGAGTTTGAATGCAAGAAAAATGTTTTTCAAGAAGAAAAGATTGGTTTTGAGAAAAAGAAAACAGGAATGTTAAATGAGTTTTCTGTAAAAATCAATGAGTTGGAGAAAGAGTTAGAAGATGGAAGGAAAGAGACTGAAAAGAAGAAGGTAAATGGCTTTAAAGAAAAATGCTTAAAAGATGAGTTTGAGAAGGAAAAGAAAGTTTTTCATTTGGAGATAAGGAGGCTTATTAAGAAATTATCTGATTTATCAACTAAAATCATGATAGAGAGGAAGTCCAAATCTGATTTGCAGTCAAGGTTTGATTTGTATGTTAAAAAGTTTAGGGAATTTGAAACGAAAGTTGTTGACAAATCAAATCATAGTTCAAAAGATCAGATTCGTTCTTCTAATCTGTTTTATGATTCTGCTATTGATAAATCTTATAATTGTTCTTTTAAAAAGATAAAAATGGAATGGAGAGTTAAAGGAACAACTTCCAAGAAAGAAGTGCCAAAATCAAAAGTTCCTAATTCAAATGTCAAGAAGAACAATACATTTCAAAGAAAATCTTTTGTTAAACCTGATGTGATTTATTCTGTAAATCAATTAGTCAGAATTGCACAAAAGAAACTTTGTTGTTCATATTGTGGGACTAATGATTTTGTGAACAAGAATTTTATTCAGCACTGGTATGGTTCTTATAGAATATCTGCATATGCCACTGCACCTAACAAACCTGGACCCAAGTTCATATGGGTACCAAAGACAACTTAATCTGTTTTGCAGGTTATTCATGTGTAGAGTTGAATGATAATACTGACACATGACTTAAAACCGATGCTGTGCTTAAATTGAGAATATTGACTTTTGGATAATTCAGTCCAAAACTCGGTCTGAATGTGATTATGGACTTACAATTTGTCTCATCTTGATTATGGATTTCTGATTCATACAGATCAATTTGTTGATTTTGAAGCATTTTTTTTAAAAAAGTTCAGTTTACTGTGGTGTAATCGAACTCATAGTTGTGGGTGTTTTTAGTAGAAAACATTTCCAGAGAATGTGTTCAGAATCACATTTTGAGCAACCCTGCAAATTTTGGTTGAAAAATTCTGATTTTTGAGCAAGTTATGGTGATTTGAAATTCAGAATGTTCAAAAATCACAAAATCCAAAAATTTTTCTAAGGAATTTTCTCTGGATAGTTTTATCAGAATTCTGACTCTGTTACTCAGAAGTTCTGACTCTACTACTCAGAATTCTGACTCCACTACTCAGAATTCTGACTCAACTAATCAGAATTCAGACTCTGATACTTAGAATTTTGAGCAAGTTACTCAGAATTATGACTCTTCTAATCAGAATTCTGACTCTACTACTCAGAATTTTTTTTTGATAACTAATGAGGAATCATCGTAGATGACTACCAAAATCTCTTGATTTTGCAGGATTATCTTGATTTCAGAGGAAGTATTGACTCAAAATTTGATCTGATTGTTTCAAGATAATGTTCAAAACCCGTGATTCAACGTTTTAGGTTTTTGAACATATCAGTTCAAAACCCGTACTTAAATGACAATGGCTTCTGAATAATTCAGTTCAGGACCCGTACTTCAGAGACTAAGACTTCTAAACAAATCAGTTTAGAACTCATACTTCTCAGGTGATATCCTTAACTGTCATATTTTTCTGTTTCAAGGAACAAGTGGTGAAAGGTAACATTGTATTATGTTTTATTTCTATTGCTTTGAATGTTTGAATCTTAACAATTTAATTCAATGATATGATTTTTTTATTTTTCATTCAATGAATAAAATGTGTGTCAATGGTGCTTTTACAAGTATTTTTGTATTATCTGAGCTATATTTGTTTCAACTTTCACTTCTGAAATAAATCGAAAGGTTAGCAAATCATGAATGAAATTATGCTGAATGCTCAATGTTATGAAATTTAGACTTATATAGAATATAATGCTCAAAAAGCATAATTTGTCAGAATGTTGGATGGAAACGAAAATATGGGGGAAGTACTACGTTTTAGAACCAAGTGATTGAGATGCAATATATATATACAAAATCATTTAGTTTGAAAGTTTGTACCTGTGGCCTTTCTGGTTTGGGAGAGTAAGTCCTAAGGGGTGCTCGACACCTAGTCCCTAAGATCAACTGGTCTAGGATCGGCTGACCCAAATCCTGCAATAGAATCAGATAGAAAACCATGTTCTACTGGTACAAATGGGTTTAAGATATATCGATGTGGCCTTTATGGTTTGGGAAATTAAGTTCCAAGGGGTGCTTGTCACCTAGCACCTAAGACCAACTGGTCTGGGATATGCTGACCCAAATCCTGCTATAGAACCAGATAGAAAGTCATGTTTAACGATGTATCTTATTCTTACTAAACTTTTTGATTAAAAGATGCCAATGTGCACAAAATTAAAAGATGTCAATGAGCACAAAATTAAAAGATGTCAATGAGCACAAAATTAAAAGATGCCAATGAGCACACATCTCTTGAAACTTTGGGAAAATTCAAAGTCGCAATAAACCTATAAATTTGTGAAAATCCTGATTTTGGACAAATAGTGTGAGTAGAGCAAAGTATTCGTATATGTTTTTAGAATTGCATATGCTTGAAGCTAATCATATTTCGCATGCTAAGCACACCAAATAGATTTAATAAAGGGATTGAAACTGAACATTTTTAACTCGATATGCAATGATGACTTGTATTTGAATCCAAACACATGCATTTGATTTCATTTGATTGAAAATCTGATAAATTTCATTAAGTTGGATTTCTTTTGTAAAGTTTTCAAATGATCAAATGTTAGTAGTTATTAAGTGTAGTTCAGTAAATCTTATTCTCCTTGTATAAATGTTTTCATTAAAGCACTATATTTGAAATGAATAATTTTAATGAAATATATGCATACTTTCAGGGGGAGAAAACAAACTGCTACAGAATTCTTATTTTGAGGGGGAGCAAGGTTATTCATTAAGGAGGAGAAAAAGCATAGACTTCATTCGAAGAAAAAGCATCGCTAAAGTTTTGAAAATCAAGGGGGAGAAAAGCTAAAGATTTTGAAGATGATTTTGCTTTCCAAAACTTTAGGGGGAGAAAAGCTAAAGATTTTGAAGATTGATATGGTTTTTGTACAGAAATAACAAAAGAGAGAAATGTTATTTTAAGAAGAAGAAGAGGAAAAGGAAACTGATCGGTTGTTTCTTATAAAGAAATCTTATGAAAGCTGAAATGAAGATGAGAATTGTCATTTCAAGAGGGAGCAAAGAAAAAGCAAATATATAACAGAAATCAATTTGGAAATCGTTGCTGCTGCTGATTAAAGACTGACCAGAAGTTGTTAACTCAGATTATTCAGAATTCTGAGCAAAAGTTGTCAAAACATTCAGAAGAGCTCCTTCTGAAGATTGTTCCTGCTCTAAGAATTTGATGGTGAAAAGTACAAGTGTGTTTGACAAAAAGGGGGAGATTGTTAGGTCTAGAGTTTTGTCAAAAACACAAGTGTTGAGTTCTGAGTAAGAAGACTAAAGAAGACTCAGAAGACTCAGAAGTTCTGAGTAGAAGACTCAGAAGTTCTGAGTGAGAAATCTCAAAAAGATTCTAAGTGTTGGATTCTGACTAGAAGGTTCAGAGTTCTGAGTAGGAGACTCAGAACTTCTGACTATGAAGACAAATGTTCTGAAGCGCTTATTCAGAAGTATGTTCAGAATTCATATCTTGGGATATTATCTGTTATATTCAGTTACTAATTAGGACACGTGTAATTGTTCTATTAGTCTGTTTCTCATATGTACTGTAGCTTTAGCTATTATCTACAGTATATATAGGAGTTAGCAACTGTAGCTAACTGAATCTTTGGCTAACCTTTTGGATAACTCTTTACGCATAAATTGTTAG
The DNA here is from genome assembly GCA_033807775.1 of Saussurea involucrata. Taxonomy (NCBI): domain Eukaryota; kingdom Viridiplantae; phylum Streptophyta; class Magnoliopsida; order Asterales; family Asteraceae; genus Saussurea; species Saussurea involucrata. The sequence goes on along the minus strand of CM066321.1, from coordinate 249,655,232 downwards.
ATCTATTGAGAGAGAAATTCATTGTAATATCTTTAATAGATCATATGACCAGTTGCTATTAATACGATCTTAATTGTTCATATTTGATTGTAAGAGTGTAACCTGGACTTTCAATTTCTCTATTGTATCAGTTATTCTTTTGTACTTGTAATTTATTTCGCTTGTACTTGTAATATTTCCATTTCTCTTTGTAACCTGATTCAAAGTTTTAAAGAAAGATTTCAGCGAATGTACTTTACTCCATCAGTACTGAAAAGATCCCAGAAAACAGTAAAAGGGACAAATATTTTATGAGTTCTTTTTATCCTTATGTTTTAATTAAATAGCAATTTTCTTTTTTGCTATGTCATAATCAAATAGGGGGAGATTGTTGATCCAAACCCTCAGTGATTTGATAATGACCCTCTCTTATATACTTAGTGAAAATTGTAAGTAAACAATATGTATCAGAGTTTCACTATCGCTGATAAGTACTAAGATCTTACAGTACCGCTGATAGGAACTCTCGCTCTTTAAGTTAAACATTCAGCGAACACTGGTCAGCATTAATGCCCTGAGTCTGTTCAGTCATTATGATGATCGCTGATAAGTTAGTTGTTTACTTATGATCCCTGAAGACAAGTTTCACGTCAACAAAGGTTCTACGCTGAAGTCGAAGATCAAGCTCAAGAATCAGCGAAAAGTCTCCTAATGAACTGATGCAGATCAGCGAAGACTCAGATTTGTCCACTCAACGTGAAGTATCAAGTACAAGACTTCAGCTATCGCTGAACTTTATCATTCGCTGAATAGATAATGATAATGCTCTGAATCAACGAAAGCTGATCATGAAGTCCTCCGTACAAAGTACTTTTGTCTTAACCACCCTTGCACGACTCCGTACGAAATGTCAGAAAAGAATCTCCGACTGTCTGAAATCGTACAACCACTCTGATACTACACTGTTCATCCATGCGGCTACTAAGGTTGTCAACAAAGGTCAATGACATGCAACCAACCAGCTGATGACACGTGTAAAGTGTATACTGACTTGCATTAAATGCATGCAGTATATAAAGAGATGAACCCACTTCATTTGAAGTAACTTGCTAACTCTGGACAAGTTCAATCTCTTATCTCAAGATAGGTTATTATTAGTAATTTCCTTATCTCTCTTAGTGCAAGAAACCTTAGTGTTCCAACTTGTTTAGATTTAGGTTTATCCTTAATCTTGTTTCCGCAACAAGCTGTAAATTGTTAACGATTTATCAATAAACAATTTAGAAAAGTAAAATCTGTGTGTTTCTATTCAACCCCCCCCCCCCCTCTACAAACTTGTATAGGCCTTCGGGACCAACAATTGGGTACTCTGCAACCTCAAAGGCCTACAGAGTTTATCTTCTGCGGTCTCGATCCATTGTGGAAAGTATAAATGTCTCTTTTGACGATTCTTTTTAAAAGACTTCTGAACAAATCAGTTCAAAACTCGGTCTGAAGAAGGAATCTGTTAGATTAAATTAGCTCCTAATTTAATTAAATGTTTTATAAAGAAAAAGTGTATGGGCTTTTTAGTTAGCTTTATGGGCTTGAGCCTTTTATTGTAAATGGACCCTTTAAAAAGAAGTTTAGGGTTTCATTTATCATTTAGGTCATTTTTGGAGTAACACACAAAAACACACTGACTAATCTCATGAGAGTCATCTAAATTGTAAATGTGTGGTGTTCTTCATTTTCCTCTCCATATTGAATCAATCAATGAATATGAGATGAGTTGTTGAATATTATGTTCTTTATATTTCATCTTATCTCTACATTTTCTATGTGAATTTTATTTCTTCTATTGTTTGCTTGTCCTAAATGGGACCAACAATTGGTATCAGAGATGGATTGAAGAAACTCTTCTTCAATCGGTCATCTATGCAACAATAGAAGATTAGATGATTTATTTGTTGTTTTTTGGTGCTTAGATTGATTCAATCACATGAGCCTAAACACAAATATCATATCTGATATTTATTTTCTGTTCTGTGCTTACTGGAAATCCAGTCTTTGATTTCATTAAGATTTGGATAAGTTTTGACAGAAAATTAGTGTTTCTCTTCACAAAATCTGATTCTGCACACCACATGTTTGATAAAATGCCTAAGTGGAGATTTGGTTCTGTTTGGACCAAATCTGATCAGATTTAATACATGTGTGTGTTTTGATTCTTTCTCATTCATTGGTCTTATTTGATAAGCAATAAGTAGATGGTTGATCTATGATCTCATCCTTGTGTGTGCTTGAGTCCATAGCATTTTTTTGGCATCTTGGTAGTAAGGTTGTTGATCTTTGATCTGACCTTTATTTAAATCCAAGATTGGACTCTCTTTGATCCAGATTTTGTTTATATTTCGCTGCTTATAATCATTTAAATGAAAACAAAATCATTTGGGTCTTGAAAAAAAAAAGTTGATTGAGAAAGATTTGGTGTTGTGCTATGTATTCAAAGTCTGATCTGAAAAGTTTTTATAACTTTGAGTGTTTTTAATTAGTTTTCTGACCTGATCAATTAGAGATCTAATTATTTGCACTCACGGTTCTAAAAGTTATATGGAGATCGTCTTATTTTCTACATCAAATCAGATTTAATGACAACATGCTGACAGATTTGTGATGCTGTAGTAAAGTGATCATATCTCACTGATCAGGACACCAATTGATGCGATTCAAAAGGCCCTGGATTCAAAGCACATTGATGAACAGCTTTTGTGTTTTGAGATTTCAGAGATTCGAAATTTATAAGGGTCATATGCATCGTTGAAGTAGACAACAGTGTGCTGATACAAAGCTGTTGGACAGATCTGCGCGACTATGGTAAATCAACCGTATCTTATTCGTCCGAGCTCCAAAAGAGGTGATTCTAGATGATCTGAAAATATAACAAACCAATGCACACTCTTTATGTTTTGAGTTTTTGCAAACTCCAAAGATATCATGGTGTAAAGTAGTGTCGAAGTTGGTGTAAAACTTCTGGCAGAGGACTTAGAAGAAATTAGCAAGAGCTCACCAGAGCTCTGTTAGACCTCATCAGAGCTCTGTCAGAAACTTCTGTTCCACCAGAGATAACCAACAGAGCAGAGGTACACCAACAGAGTAGAGGTACACCAATAGAGTAGAAGTACACCAACAGAGCAGAGGTACAACAGAGCAGAGGTACAACAGAGCAGAGGTACTTGCTGTCAGCTTTGCGCACCTGTCGTACTTTCAACAGAACTCCCTCATCGAAGCTCCAAATTTGATGAGTCCAGATGCGTTAGATTCCTAAGACAACGAAGAACAATTTTGATGTTTTGATCTTGGTCTGAATCAGTGTTCTTCTTGTTCAGAATCGCTGCTAAAGTCATTATACATCTGCTGGACATAAAGTCCCTCTCATCAGAGCTCTGTTGATTTTTCAGACATCAGAGCTTACCAGAGCTCTGTTGAGCTTACCAGAGCTCTGTTGATTAATCAGAGGTTATTCAAAAGACCAGAGACAATTGATAGAGTTTACCAGAGCTCTGATCATCGACAGAAGTTGTCCAGAGCTCTGTTGATTTTTTTTTGGACACCAGAGCTCTATTGATTCGTCAGAGGCTATATGGATCAATTTTTTTTTCAGAAATAAGAGGAATGACCAGAAGGGACCAGAAGCAGACTCAAGCATGTTTATTAGAGTTCTTTGGTCCAGAAATCAAATCAAGCCAAAAGCCCGGAGCCCGAAAATTTTCAGTTTGTTTGACAGCTTTGCGCTGCTTTAGAAATATACGCACAACTTTTTAGTCGGTGCTCCAATTGACACGAGTCCAGTTGCATTAGAAAGATACTTCACAGACGCACGACTTTGATGTTCTGAGTTTTCTCAAATTATGTGAGCTAATATGCCGAAACCAGCCTCAAAGTCTGCTGTAAGGTGCTGGACCGAAAGCATTGCATTTAATTCATGCTCTTTCCGCTTTCAAGAACGGTGTTCTCTCGACGTTTCTTCACGGTTTCATACAGCTATTGTTACATATTGATTGTCACTCACTCCTCTGTTAATCATGTTTAATGCTCGGTACTGAATGCTTACTCAACAGTGAAGTTGAATCATGAAAACTAGACAAAATGGGGTAAATTGTCTCGGTTTTTCAAGAAGATGAGCCTACATTTGAGGGGGAGCTCGTGATGCTTTGAAGACTTAAAGAATGGAACGTCAAAGTTTCTAAAGAAAGCAAGGGGGAGACTACAAGATGATGCTTTCTTTATAAAACATTAGGGGGAGATTGTTAGATTAAATTAGCTCATAATTTAATTAAATGTTTTATAAAGAAAAAGTGTATGAGCTTTTTAGTTAGCTTTATGGGCTTGAGCCTTTTATTGTAAATGGACCATTTAAAAAGGAGTTTAGGGTTTCATTTATCATTTAGGTCATTTTTGGAGTAACACACAAAAACACACTGACTAATCTCATGGGAGTCATCTAAATTGTAAATGTGTGGTGTTCTTCATTTTCCTCTCCATATTGAATCAATCAATGAATATGAGATGAGTTGTTGAATATTATATTCTTTATATTTCATCTTATCTCTACATTTTCTATGTGAATTTTATTTCTTCTATTGTTTGCTTGTCCTAAATGGGACCAACAGAATCCTCTGGCACCTCAAAGACAAGAGAAGCTGACCTAAATCTACTATTGGAAGATATATTCCATGACAATATTGATCCCTTTGCTGGAGCTGTCAGAGCCTCTGGAGAAACATCTTATGCAAACCAGACTGAGTCAGGTATATCTCTAACTGGTCCATTAAATACTTCATCCTCTTCTGTGAATCATGCCGATGCTAATGCCAAGGGGGAGCGAACAGAAGATGATACAACCAAGGACTCTACTACAGAGGCACTGGAAAAACCAACTCCAGCAACCACAGAGGAACCAATACCAGTGGAAAATGAGGACTCTGTCTCTACATCCTCAGAGGAACCCATACCAACTCTTATCCCAATACATACACAAGCTGAAGAACCAAGTTCAAGCACAGAAGTACCTTCCACTACAGAGGTTGCACAAGAACCAACAACGGCAACCTCAGAAGTTCAACTAGATGATGCCAATGACCATCTCCCTAGAACAACAAAGTGGACGATGAGCCATCCTCAGAGCCAAATCATTGGCGATCCTTCTGAGAGAGTAAAGACAAGATCAGTTACTGCTAATCTTTGTTTCTTTACAAACTTTATAAGTGTGATCGAGCCAAAACGTGTCTCTGAAGCCTCAGATGATCCTTACTGGGTAGATGCAATGCAAGAAGAGCTTCTACAGTTTGAGAGACACAAGGTATGGACCCTACTTCCTCTGCCACGAGGGAAACAAGAAATATGGACTAAATGGGTCTTCAGAAACAAGAAGGATGAAGATGGGGTGGTCATTAGAAATAAAGCGAGATTGGTGGCCAAGGGATATTGCCAAGCAGAAGGCATTGATTACGATGAGACTTTTGCCCCTGTCGCACGGCTCGAAGCAATAAGAATCTTCGTAGCCTTCGTAGCCCACAGAGGTTTCAAAGTTTTTCAAATGGATGTAAAATCTGCCTTTCTAAATGGTCAAATCCAAGAAGAAGTATATGTTCAGCAGCCACCAGGGTTTGAAAGTGCCAAGTACCCAAACTACGTTTATTATCTTGACAATGCTCTGTATGGACTGACACAGGCTCCAAGAGCATGGTACGAACAACTTTCAACCTTTCTTCTCAATAATGATTTCGACAGAGGTACAACCGATACTGTTAGATCCAATCTTTCTGTTTGTGAAAGTAGTGAAAATAGTCTAAGTACAGAAGTCACCCACAGAGGCTTTTCCGAATAGCCGAGTAACCGAGAAGACAGAAGTCTTCGACAGAGGCTCTGCCGGGTTAATCAAGAAGACCGAAGTGAAGAAACAACAAGACTCTTCTATGCGGACAAGGCCACAAAGCTTCTGTCATACTTGACAGAGCTTCTGTGGTAAAAAGAAGATCTACGCAAAAGATCTAAACAAGGACGAACATGCTTCTTACAATATCTGTCATTCGAAGGTTCTGAAGATCAATCGTACAAAGGCGTGACCTGACTACTCCACGTGTCAAACTCTGATAGGTTTCCGCCTAAAGATGAATACGGAGCATTTAATGAACGTTGTATCTGCAACAGTTCCAGAATAGTGTTTTGTACCTTCCAGCCACTATTACTCAACACTGTCTTTGTACCTTCAGTCCTTATTGTCCCCTTTAGGAGTAGTATAAATAGAAGGTTCATGTGAACTCTTCTATCAAGCTTTTTACACAACACACACACCTTTTGAGCAGTTTCTTGTCAAACCTTTCGGTGTTCTTGGTGTTCTTGGTGTTCTTAATATATATCAAATACAGTAATCTTGGAGATATTCATCTGTTCTTACATACTGTTTATTTGATATTGTGTGTTCTTCTACCTTACATTATCTTTTAGTTCTTAAATACGCTTCCGCACCATACAATCTGAACTAACTGAAAGTTAAGATCACTGTTTAAGCAAAAAGGAACCAACAATTGGTATCAGAGCCTAACATATTCGAATTTGTGCTTCAATCCATTGATTGTTATCAATTTTTGAGAGATTATTGTGTTTGTGTGCAAAGTTGAGAGTTCTTCAAGGTCTTCATCTTTTTGGTTGGTTTTGGCCATTAGAGTTCTTCTACTGGTTTAGAATCGATCAAGGGTTGTTAGTAGATAATACCTGAGTGTTTTATTCCGCAAAATCACTAGGTTTGTAGCCCAGTTTGTTCATTTACTCAATTTACGGAGTTTTAAACTTTTATTTTTCTCCACTCTGTTTTGCTTCGGAAAACCAGTTTCTGTTGGTTTTTGGACAAAACACCAAGCATTAAAGTTTCTCAGAATAGTGTCACGAACCTGTGTACCAAATTTCAGCTGAATCCGATCATTTTTGAAAAACATTGACTCAAGAACATTTGAATCTTCATCCTTAACTTTTATTTACTGCACACGTTTTTGCTTCGAAAAACCATTTTCTGTTGGTTTTTGGATAAAACTCGAAGAATTAAAGTTGTCCAAAATATACTCGTGCACCTACCTACCAAATTTCAGCTCAATCCGACAAGATTTGGGCTGAGACTAGTTAGTTCATTAAGACAAAAGACTGTGTAACAATTATTTTTTTTTTTCGCACAAAGTATCTGTTAACGATCTTTCAAGTAACAATATGTCAAGACTAAGATTTAGTGCTGATGCTGATGCTCATTATTATTCTAAACCTAGTACTAATTTTCGCAAAATTATTCTTAAACTTGAGAAAGAGTTGGAGGAAAATAACAAAAGCATTCTGATTGATTCAGAAAAGATTGCTAAGCTTGAAGAATCAGGTAAACTCTTAACCTGTGAAAATCTCGATCTTAAGAGAAATTTATGTGAGTCTGAAAAGATTTTTGAAGAAGAGAAGAAAAGACGTGAACTTAAATGTTTAAAATTTTCTAATTTGGTTTCTGATTTTAAAAAGCTTGTGATCTGTGAAAGAGAAAAGTTTGAAAAGGAGAAAACAATTTTTGAAACAAAGTCTGTGGAATTTTCTTGCAAAATCTCAGAATTACAGAAAAGTCTTGAAAAGGAGAGGAAAGAGACTGATATTGAAAGAAAAGAGTTTGAGAAAAAGAAGATTGAAGGATTTCAAACAAAATGTGTTAGCTTCAATCTTCCTAATCATAGAAGTATTTAGAAGTAGTGAAAAATAGGCTAAGTGAAGAAAGCCTCTTACAGAGGCTCTGCCGAACTTACCGAGAGATCAAGGTCGAGAAGCTACAGAAGCTAAAGAGGCATCCTACAGAAGCTCTGTAATACGCGCAAAGAAGACCAAAGACTCAGAATCCGGTGAAGACTGCTCTTCTAAGGACCAAACCGCAGAACCTCTGTGGCACTTCACAGAGCCTCTGCGGTCTTCAACAAAGACTTCAAAGATATTTATAATATCTTGCTACTGTTCCCGGACCTGTTCATCAACTTGCATGGCAACGTACCCTGTCCAACTTCAACGTGTCAAAATCTGAGTGGACCCAATAGGGCTTAGTACATAATAGACGTCTGCTGCATTAAATGCAATACAGCACATCCAACTGTTCATGCCATCCTTCCAACTATTCATACCGCCCGTTCTGAATAGTAGCTCATGCTTTATGGTCCCCTTTGAGTAGTATAAAAGGAAGACTCATGTTGAGTTCTTCCTAATCAAGAATCAAGAAATATAAAAACAAAAAACAAGAGAGAAAAACTTCACAAGAACACACAGCTTAAACACTTTAAGAGTCATATCTGTTTTAAAGCTTTGCTTACTCACTGTTCTTAAATCTGTTCTTGATATATATATATTCAGTAAACTTTGAGATATTATTTCCTGTTCACTGTTTATTTATATTGTGTTCTAAATCTATCAAACATATCTATTAGTTCTTCAAATACGCTTCCGCATCAAACATAAACTCGAACTAATAGATCTGACAATCTTGTATAAGCAAACCGGGAACCAACAATTGGTATCAGAGCAAATCTTGATTTTCAATATCAAGTGATCCTCTTTATTACAAGATTGGTGATAGACATCATTCCTCTTTTAACCTATTCCTCATTTCTAGGTTAAAACTCCATTAAAGTGTACTCTGGGAACTGTTCAAACCCAGAAAACTTTCCATATCATCAGACTCATACTCTTTAATCATACTATCTTTTCAGAACCTTAACAATGACAAATACAAACAACTTCTTTACTGCTGGTTCACTCACCAAGCCTCCTACTCTCCTACGAGATGAGTATCCTCAATGGAAAATAAGAATGGTTCATTTCTTTGAGGGTACTGAAAAAAATCTAGTACAATATCTTTACAACCTTCCTCCTGTTCCCATGATAATAGTACCACGTGTACCAGCTACTGCTGAATCTCCTGAAATCCCTGAACATAAAAAACCGAAGTCAAAAGAAGAATGGTCAAATGAAGATAAGGCAGAAGATGAAGTTGCACAGAAAACAAAAAGAATCTTGATAATGGCTATCCCCAACGAACTTTTTCAATCGTTAGATGCATGCGAAACTGTGCACGATCTTTGGAAAGAATTAGAAAGACAATTGGAAGGGGGTGCTAAAACACAGAAGAACCGAAGGGCACAGTACATAAATGAATATCATGCATTCAGAGCCTCTGCAACAGAATCTCTGCAAACGACGTACGACAGGTTCAACTCTCTCATAAACAAATGCAGAAAGTCTGGCATTCACAGAACCTAGGAAGAAAATAACGTCATGTTTCTAAAGAGCCTGAATGATGAGTGGCTTCAATTATCTATGTCTTTACAAACAAACCAAGATCTAGACTCATGGACACTCTCTGATCTCTATGGAACACTAGCTGCACAAGAGCCTCAAATAGCACAGGCTAAAACACTAACCATTGCACCATACGCATTGGTTAGTAAATCGACAGAGGCTAAAGAAAGACCGAGAAATGAGAGAGCAACAGAGGAGAAGAAAAAGGAGAAGAAGAAAATGGTAATGGTTGATAGCGAAGAAGACGAGCTGATAGAGGAAGAAATAACTCTCGCGTCATTAGCTAAATCATTGGCTCTATTGACAAGAGAGTTCAAAGGTAACCAAAGAAATTTTGGAAATGACAGATATAGCAGAGACAACCAGAGAGATAGAAGAGATGATGGAAGAAGAGAAGAATCAAGTGACCAACAGAGGTCAGACTACAGAAGTGACCGACAGAGGTCGAACGACAGAAACTACAGAGAAAATAACCGACAGAGGTCAGATGACAAGGTAGGCCACACACAAGAATGCTACAAATGTGGTAAGCCTGGTCATTACGCAAACGAATGCCGATTAGAGAAAGGTGGAGATCAACAGAAGTCCGACGATCGATCTGGAAACACTTCTCAAGGTTGTTTCAACTGCGGCAAGCCAGGCCATTTCGCAAAAGAATGCAGAAGTAGACAAAATCGCCCACAGAAGGACTCAGCTTTTTACAAAAAGAAGGCTGAATATTATGCGCAAAAATCCCTAATGGCGAACAAAGGGCATTCTGAAGCAAACAAGGAGGACTTCGAGTCAGACTCTACCTCTGATGATGAATTCACCACCAATGCCCTGTTCTGTGGCGTGGCAGAAGTCGACTCCGACACTACAATGAGGTATCCATTTCAAACTCTACCTCTTGTACTAAATCTGTAGATAATGATTCAATTAAACTTAACATTAAACTGATTGAACTAAAAGAGATAAATGAAAGCATTCAAAAAGGACTCACTTTTAATGAGAGAGAAGTAAGGCTTCTCACTCAAGAAAAAGCCAAAATTTTTGAAGAAAAGGAAAGAGTAGAAAAATATTGGAGAAATAATATAGATCCTTTAAAAAGGAAAATTTCTGAATTAACCCCTGCTTTAAAAATCAAAACAAAAGAGCTTTTAGTTTCTAGGAGTGAAACAACTGACATAAGAGCTCTCAAAGAATACTTTCAAAAAGAGAGAGAAGTACTTTGGCAAGATCTACTCAGAAGAGAAGTTTTACTTAAAAACTATAAAGATGCACAGAAGTTGTATGAGAAAGTAAACTCACAAATAGGAAGACGAGGTATAGGGTACGATGATATTACTCTAGGTGTTGAAGGCAAAAGACTCAAACCTCTGTCTTCTTTGTTTGTGATAGGAAAAACAAATAAACCAATTTTTCCAAACTTACTCTCTGTAAGTAAAAGGGTTAAAATCTCTGAAGAACCTCACTTGAAGAAACATACGAAGATGATCAATGTGTGGTTTGAAAACACAGATTCATCATCTTCAACCTCTGTCAATAGAGGAATCAAACCAAAGAAATATCTGAAAACACAAGATCAGATTGGTATCTTTAAGTTTGGTAAACCAGAGACTCAAACACAGGTCGCTTTTGTCTGTATGATAGATGTCAAAAAAAAATTATCTGCAAACGCTCCTGAGTTTAAACCCATCTTTTTAGAAGAAAATCTTAAAAGATCAATTGAAAAAGAAATTTTGGAAGTTTTGAAATCAAATGTTTTAGAAAATCTCTGTACATCTTCTATAGATCAAATTCTCGCTGAAGAGATCTCATCTGAAACTCGTACGATACATGCTCAGAAAATCCAGACTCTGTCGAAGGAGATGACTCAACCTCTGTATATGAGGACGATTCAACTTCTGACGACTCAGAAACTGATTCTAAATCAGGGATAATTCACTGTGACACAGAGGATGTTAAATTCTCCTCTGAGGTTCTTAACAGAACAATTTCTCCAAAAGAGAAAATCACAGAGATACCTATCTGTCCAGATTTTCTCAAAATGTGTATACAGGTCAAAACCTCTACAGAGCTTGATAATTTGAAAAAGGCCTCTGAAAATCCTAAAAGCTCAAAATTTTCAAAACCTTTAAGGCCTGAAGCTAACAAATATCTTTCCTCTGTGACAGTGAAGACAGACGTTCACCACAGTAGAGACTCACAGAAAGCAGGAACTAAACAAGATTTTTGCAAACAACATTCTAGTATGCATAGATCTTCTTGTAATAAGAAATCAAATGTTAAGAAAGAATGTAATGCCTCTGTGGATCAGTTCAATGAATTCAATGAAAAGTTCAAACAAATCACGTCTCATATTAAATACTGTCATTGTTTTGATCTTATGTTCAAATTGAAAAATAACTTCTCAAGTCCAGATTGCTTACTCTCCACTAAAATTCAAACTCCAATGTCAAAACCCAGAGAGAAACAATCTGATCTTTCTACAAAAGATAAAATGTATTTCAAGAATGCTAAGGCAAACTTAAAAAATTCTAACAATATTGGACCCATATGGATATGGGTACCTAAGTCTCTATGATTGTCTTACAGAAGCGGTGTGTGCCAATTTGGTATCTTGACTCCGGATGCTCAAGGCACATGACTGGCAACAGAAGTTTACTATCCACGTACAAAGAAACACACAATGGTAGATCTGTAACTTTTGGAGACAACAAAAAGGGACACATCAAAGGCTATGGAGTCATACAGAAGGAAAACGTCTCTGTATACAAAGTTGCATATGTGAATGGCCTTAAACACAACCTACTAAGTGTAAGTCAACTCTGTGATACAGGATTTGATGTCTTGTTCAAAAGAACTTTCTGCTCTCTGCAAAGTGAAGACACAGGAATGGAACTTCTACGAGCCGAAAGAAAAGGTGATCTGTATCTAATGAACTTTTGTTCAACAACCAAGGACAAAGTTTGCCTTGTAGCTTGCGAAAGTAAAGAAGCCTGGTTATGGCGTAACATGTTCTGTCACTTGAACTTTCACACCTTGGATAAACTGGTCAAACTCGAACTAGTTAATGGTTTGCCTAATGTTAAATTTAATAAGGATCACTTATGTTCTGCCTGTGAAATGGGAAAACTCAGAAGGGCTTCCCACAGAGGCAAAACAGATGTGTCTTGCACTAGGCCTCTGTACATGCTTCATGTCGACCTCTGCGGTCCCATTGCCATACAGATCCTAGGTGGCAAGAAATACATACTTGTCTTAATTGATGAGTACTCGCGTTTCACATGGGTTGAATTTATTCGAAAGAAATCGGATGTTCCAATCATCTTGATTAATCTAATGAAAAGAATCCAAGTTCTTTATGAATGCAGAATACAGAAGTTAAGAAGTGGCAATGGCACAGAATTTAAAAACTCTGTCATTGAAGCCTATCTTTCTACAGAAGGAATATCACAGAACTTCTCTGCCGCACGCACTCCACAGCAGAATTGCGTAGTCGAAAGGAAGAATCGAACGCTCGTAGAGGCCGCAAGAAATATGCTTTCAGCATACGGATTACCGATGAACTTTTGGGCAGAAGCAATTTCTACCTCTTGTTACACACATAATCGATCAACCATTGTGAAAAGACACATCAAGACTCCTTACGAACTGATCAACAAAAGGCGGCCAAACATCAAGTTTTTCCATGTGTTTGGATGTAAATGCTTTGTTTTAAACGACAGAGATTCCAGAGGAAAGTTTGAAGTAAAAGCTAACGAAGGAAAATTCATTGGATACTCTGCCACTTCCAAAGCCTACAGAGTATACCTTACAAGATCTCGCAAAATCGTAGAAACTATCAATGTTTCTTTTGATGATTCATTCCAGATGACTTCTGAGCAAATCAGTTCAGAACTCGAACTTAAAAGAGAAACCTCTGGCATCTCGCAAACGAAAGAAGACTTGAATCTTCTATTTTTAGAGATGTTCCACGATGACATTGATCCTTCTGTTGGAACCATCAGAGTTTCTGAAGAACCATCCTCTGTTGGACAAAATCCTACAGGTATGACTCTAACTGGTCCAAATAATGCTTCATCTTCTTCTATAAATACTACAGATGCAAATGCCGAAGAAGAAAATACAGAAGATGAAACATCAAGAAAAACGACCACAGAAGCTGCTGAAAAACAAACTCCACAATCCACAAGAGAACCAATTACAGAGGAAATTGAGGACCAAGACTATACGTCCTCAGAGGAACAAACTCCACCACCACTCATACCAATCATTCCACAAATGGTAGAATCTTCTACCAAGGTAAGAAGAACGACAGAGGCTATACAAGAAGAAGATCCACAAGAAGCTTCTGAAGAAAGGTTCGATGACATTGATGACCATCTTCCACGCACCACTCAGTGGACAAAAAACCATCCTCCAAGCCAAATAATTGGAGAACCTTCTGACTCAGTAAAAACCAGGTCTGCCACTGCTAATTTTTGTTTCTTTACAAATTTTATCAGTGTGATAGAACCAAAGAAGATTTCTGAAGCACTAGATGACCCAAACTGGGTAGACGCCATGCAAGAAGAACTTCTGCAGTTTGAGCGTAACAGAGTATGGACTTTAGTACCTCTGCCACGAGGGAAACAGGCCATTGGGACTAAGTGGGTCTACAGAAATAAGAAGGATGAAGATGGAGTGGTCATCAGAAACAAAGCACGATTGGTGGCCAAGGGTTATAGACAAGAAGAAGGCATAGATTACGATGAGACTTTTGCTCCTGTCGCACGGCTCGAAGCAATAAGAATATTCTTAGCCTTCGCAGCCCACAGAGGTTTTAAAGTCTATCAAATGGACGTAAAATCAGCTTTTCTCAACGGTGAAATCCAAGAAGAGGTTTACGTAAATCAGCCACCAGGGTTTGAAAGCTCAAAGTTCCCAAGGCATGTATACTACCTTGAAAAGGCTCTGTACGGACTGAAACAGGCTCCAAGAGCATGGTACGAACGACTTTCTACCTTTCTTCTAGTCAATGGCTACGACAGAGGTACAAAAAATACTACCTTATTCTATAAACGTAAAAACAGTGAAATAATGCTTGTACAAATCTATGTGGACGACATAATTTTTGGGTCTTCTAACACAGAAGAGTGCAAAAGTTTTGAAAAACTCATGCAGAGTGAGTTTGAAATGAGTATGATGGGAGAACTAACATTCTTCCTCGGACTCCAAGTCAAACAAACATCAGAGGGAATTTTTATAAATCAGGCCAAATATGTCTCTGACATTCTTTTCAAGTATAGCCTCTCTGATACCTCTGCAATGAAAACTCCAATGGCCACTGGAAATAAGTTATCCTTAGATCCAGATGGCATCTCTGTAGAATGCACTCTCTACAGAGGCATGATTGGATCTCTGTTATACTTAACTGCAAGCAGACCTGACATTATGCACGCCACATGTCTTTGTGCACGTTATCAAGCTAATCCAAAGAAATCACACTATGATGCTGTGAAAAGAATCTTTAGATATCTAAAGGGGACCAAAAATCTCGGTCTCTGGTATCCACAGAACTCTGGTTTTAGTCTTAAATCTTATACAGATTCAGACTATGGAAGATGCATGCTCGACAGAAAAAGTACCTCTGGGAGTTGTCAATTCCTAGGTGGTAAACTAGTCAGTTTGACCTCCAAGAAGCAAAATTGTGTCTCAACATCCACTGCAGAAGCTGAATACGTTGCTGCTGCAAGCTGTTGTTCTCAGGTTCTATAGATGAAGACTCAGCTGAAAGACTACGACCACATCCTATTCAAAATACCCATCTTCTGTGATTCCAAAAGTGCCATTGCTATCTCTGCCAATCCTGTGCAACACTAAAAAACCAAGCATATCGATATAAGATACCATTTCTTGAAACATCATGTTGAATACGGTACAATCGAGATGCATTTCGTGCCCACAGAATACCAACTCGCGGACTTATTCACCAAAGCTTTAGACGAGAAAAGATTCAATTTCTTGGTGGGTAAGTTAGGAATGATCAATATGACGTGAAAATCCTCTGTAAGTATAGCTTTATCTTCTGTAAATATGTATATATTTCTAATTATTTTTGCTTTAATTAATTTATTTCTGTATGTAAGTTCTCAATCTTAAATAGTTCTTAAAATCACAGAGCTTCTGTAAGTCTACTCAGAACCTCTGACAACCCCTACAGAAAAGGAAATTACTTAATCTACAGAGGTGATTAGATCAAGGGGGAGCAAAAGGAAATTACTTAATCTACAGAGGTGATTAGATCAAGGGGAGCAAAAAGGGACCCTAAAATGATCTACAGAGGTAAAACTTTCAAGGGAAAGCCAAAGAAGAATGTCAATGAATCTATATCGACAGAAGTCAGACATCACTGCCGAGAAAAGAAGAACCAAAAGGTATGTCTCCCGCACAAAAGGTTTTTGAAAACAGTTTTCTAGGACACAAATTGTCAAATATGTCCTAAATATACTGAGAATAACATTTCAAAAATCAAAAGCTCAAAAAGTTTCATAAAATTCGAATTACGAGAAATTTAAGATCATAGAGCTTCTGCTGAGCTCAACAGAGGTTCTGCCAAGAATATGCTCTGTGATCACAAATTAACCCTCTATCGATCTTTTGGAAAGTTATATCGGAAACCGAATACATACACCATGACCTTCACGAACAAAACTTTTTTCACAACAGTTTTCTCGGACACCAACTTTCAAATATATCCGAAAAACATCTCTTAAAACAGATCAAAAATTGGATGATCAGAAAATTTAATAGAATTTTTGTTATGAGATTTTTTCACTCATAGAGCTTCTGCTGGCCCTCACAGAGCTTCTGCAAGTTCCAACAGAGCCACAAAACCTCTACGAGTAAAAACTCTTAACTAAAAATCCTATTGATCCTCTCCAATGCCTTTACAAACGTTTTGGTTAAAGAAGAACCCCACAGAAGTCATGATAACAATGAGATATATGAGAAAGGGATAGACATCAAAGATTTTCAAGATCACAGAGCTTCTGTAAACCACAGAAGTTCTGTCAATCTGTTACTTGGGCATTTCTGTAGTAATAACGGTTACTTTTACTGAGAGTGAATCTCATGTGGCTAAGAACAACCCCACGCGCCTAGCATTAATGGACCGCGCACGACGTCCTGTCATCCTCTGACATGGACTACGTGTCCCATTTTTATTGAGCGTACATGGAACGTTTTCTGTGGAAAGTTGAACCCGCCGTTCTAACTTGAGTACGGATTCCAAATTTTAATCCATTGCCATATATTTTACTCTTTCAAAATCTACCATTTTACCCTTCTATAAAAACCAAGCTTTCCCTCTCATAAACTTTTTACAAACCCTCATTCCTCTCCGGCGAAACCCTGCAAAAACCTGTAAGTATCTTATTCTCATTACCAATGGCTTCATCTTCTCAAGCTATCTCCCCTGCACACTCTCCGGCGAACTCACCAGAACATTCACCTGCTCATTCTGAACATTCAGAAAACCCCAACCTTGCCCAAAAATTTGAACTAGAAGATTCTGGCGATTCAGCAGACTTTGCTCCGACCACACATCTTCAAAACTTCATAGCAAAGGATCATTTCGAAAAGATACTACCAATCAAATCCAACAATTGCTATTTGGTCCCCTCACCCACTGCTTTCGGCGAAGCCCATGCCATTCTTCTAAACATAATGGAAAATCATATCCTCTTCCCTTTACTCTCAAGAACCCCAAAGAAAATTCCAGTTAGATATTTGAACCAGTTTTGGCAAAGTTGCCGATTTGATAAAGATGATTCTCTTATCAAAGGATACATTTCAAGACCCGACAAATCTGAGCATCTGGAAATCAAGTTCAATAGAACAATGTTCTCACTTGAATTCAACCTACCAACAAGGGGTCTTCTTGGATTGAAGAAGTATGCAGAGCAACCAACAGACGACGAGATCTGTCGTTTCCTAGAAATGCTTGGGTACAACACACCACTGAGGAAGAGAAATGACTTCCGCAGAGGCAGATTACCACCTCTGTGGAACACCTTGTTCTCAATTCTTAACAGATGCCTGACAGGGAAGATAGGCAGTATTGACCAGAGCTCACATCAGATATTAACCATCATGTATGGGGTTTACTATGATCTCCCACTGGATTACACGACCATAATGATGCAAGAGATCATTAACACCATCGACAGAAAGAACAACACAAGAAGGGTCAAAGAGAACGATCCTAAGTTTCTACCACCTCTGCAATTCCAAAGAATACTGGGAGTTTTGTTTGAACCTCTGTTGCTGATACAGAAATGGCCAATGGAAGGGCCAATTCCCAAACAATTCCCAATGAACAAAAATATTCCCACTGATCATGTAGATGGCTACACACACTGCAGACCTTTGTCAAAGAAACTTCTGAAGTATGCCTCGAATAAAACCCTTAAGAAAGAGTATATACGCGATCATAGAACTCCTAAACCGAGTCCTATGACACCCCCGCGTTTAGGTGTCCCTCTAGGAACAATGATTGCAGAACCTCTTTCCACTCAAGAAGAAAAAGATCACAAATTAGCAAAACACATGGCTATTCAACTTAGCTTCATAGCCAAACGTGCAGAGCTCATGAGAAAGAAGTCCTCTTCAAAATCTTCTGCCTCTACTCCAAAATCAAAAAGGAGGAAAACTGCAGAAGGCACCTCTACAAGCGCTGCAGAAGATCAACCTTCACCTCCTCATGCCACAGAAATTGCCTCCTCTGCTCCTCCCTCCTCTCCAAAACTAAAGAAGAAAAGAAAATCGAAAACTACAGAGGAAGGGGCACCAAAACCTAAGAGGAGGAAAACCAAAAAGAAGCATGGTAAATCACTTGAGAAATTGGTTACCATAGAAGAGGAAGCAATCGCAGAAGAAAGAACTGCAGAAGAAGAAGATGCAGAAGTAGAAATGACAGAAGAGGGATATCAATAGCCCCATCAATCCCCAGATCGATTTGCTCACCATGGAAACTTAAACGATTTCCTACAGAACTCTGACATTGCCAACACTTTAAATACAGCAGGGTGGACGGCACAACCTCTCGACCACCACTCCCCAGAAGAACAATACTTCTCTATTTCCGGCATTGACACACATCTGCAAGAAGATGATCAAACACCCAGAGATCAATCAGCTGAGACACCTATTATTCTACAGAACCCCTTCATTCAGCAAGGATTGGACGTTCACAGAAGGAGTCCAAGCCCAGCTTCAGAAGAAACAGGACAAACAGAAGCTCAGTGGAATAGAGATGAAGTAACAGAGACAAGAATGGAGGTCTCGGAGGTAGATTCAGACGAAGAAGAAGCTGTCTGGATACGAAAAGGTCTCTATCATCCACATGTCATGAGGTTATACGGCTCTCATCAAATGTATGACTTCTTAGGCACAGAGCAAGGAACTTCAACAGAGGATAGGGTAGAAACATCTGGAGGAAAAGAAAATGTAAAAGAAAAGGATGCCGAAGATGAAGAAGGCACACATCCCTCGCCCCCTCCCAGTGCAACCCACACATCTAACTCCACAGGTCTAGCTGCAGAAGGAGTTATTGAAAAAGAGCAGCACAGCTCGATCCAAACCCAACCCTTCCAGCCAGAAGTCACTCTTTCGACTTCTGCGCCCACAAAAACCGGGGAATCCATTCCTAGGGAGTCTCCTCAAAGAGACTCACCTATAGTTCATGATCAATCGCCCCAGATCACACTAGAACACCCTACAGAGGAATTCGTTTCCTCTGCCACGCATGAAATAGGGCCAACCCTTCTTTCAGAGAGAAGTAGTGAGCACAACGACGAAGAGACTCTAGACAAGTCTCCGAGTCAACAGAAGGATAATCTAGTACCCACCTCTGAAGTGGATCTAGACAATGTCGTTCACAGAACTTCTGTAGAGTTTGAAGCACTAGATGCTT
Source organism: Saussurea involucrata (assembly GCA_033807775.1). Classification (NCBI taxonomy): domain Eukaryota; kingdom Viridiplantae; phylum Streptophyta; class Magnoliopsida; order Asterales; family Asteraceae; genus Saussurea; species Saussurea involucrata. The sequence goes on along the minus strand of CM066321.1, from coordinate 249,635,965 downwards.
CTGCTCGAAGATCAGATGGAAATCCTTCCACCCCCAACATACAAACAAGGGTGAACGAAGGTGTCCCAGGAACAGGGACTCACTCTGGAGACGAATGTGTTCCTCCAGAGGTTACATCAGGGATACAAGTATCAAGGGATGAGTTCCAAACCCTTGTCACCTCTGTGAACCAAACCATGAAAGAGTTGCAAAGCTCTTTCACATCTTTTGCAGAGAAAACATCAACGGCCATGCTGAATCTGAACACCAAAATGGACAATCTGTCCACAGAGGTGAAAACAGCCATCACAGAGATGAAATCTTCTGCTCAAATAACTGCCACAACTACAGCCACTTCTGCTGCTAAAGATTTTGGAATAGCTGCAACTTCTGCATTCAAGGAATCAGTAAAACATTTCCTTGAACAAATGAACAAGCAATCCAGCAAATCACAGAGCATCACACCTGCAGAACTACAGAAGGCTCTGCAAAATGTTCAAGAAGAGGCAATGCGCAACACTACAATAATGTAGCCAAAAGACTACATGACCAGAGCACAGCTAACAGAGCTCGGCCAAAATGTCATAAACCAGGTCACTGAAGTCATTGTCTCCTTCACTACTGCAAATGCCAACTACGTCAAAGAGTTCAGAAAAGGTGTCGGCAAAATGCGCTTCAACACAGAAGCAGAGCTTGCAACTCTATTCGGCCTCTGTGATTATGTATGTGCGAAGTTGATGGCCGCAGGAGCAGAACTACCAAAGAAACCCAAAGCTTCCTGCAGAGCAGAGGGTACTTCAGATAAAAGTCAGGATGATTCTGATGATGACCATCCTGGTCCATCAGATAATCCTGAGGGGGAGAATATAAGGGAGAAAGATACAACCAGAGGAATACAAGCTCCACCAATCGCAGCAGAACCAATCAGTCAAGTCCCTCCAAAACAAACCCAAGATCAACAACAAAATCAACAGACCACAGAGACAACACCCATCTCTGTGGAATCAACTCTTGAAGAAACCAATATTCCAGAAGCTGATCAGCATACCACAGAGGCATTAACTACCCTGTGGTAATCAACTTGGAAAAGAGTCCTTCAACAAAATCAACAGAAAAACCCCAAACCATACCAAGAAGAAAGTCGATTGCCACCAAACCAAAAAGAGCAACGACCTCTGCCTTTTCTATTCTGAGAAAGATGCACAATACAATGTCTGATCGAATGTCGCAGAGAGAAGAAGAAAGGAACAGGTTCACATTAGCTTTCAAAATGGCAAGAAGATTCAATGTCCAATCTTCATCAACAGAAATAGAGCTCACAGAAGAAGTCACCAAAGAACCTCCAACAGAGGTTACAGAGCAACTCAAGCCAACAGAACCATCGCCACAAAAGTCCTCTAAAACACAAGTGTCAAAACCTACAGAGGCAACCATCAAGCCAACAGAAGCACCAACCTCCAAACCTACAGAAGAAACAGGTTCTGCACCTCCAAAAGCCAAAGACAAGGGCAAAGCAATACTGACAGAAGAGCGCAAGAAAAAGAAATCATTGCCCAAGCCTACAGAAAAATTAATGAAAAGCGCTTTTGATGCCTTTCAAACTCCAAAGCCTGAAGAAGAGGACTGGGCATATGGATTAAAGCCTCTGACAGACATTCCTCTAACTGGCAGAGCTGCAGAAGTTGTTCAAAAGATGGAGAGTCTCAGAAGACAAGTACCACAACCTGGTCCAACACATGAAGAGATGGAAGAAGTTGTATACAAATACCTCTATAAACAAACCTTTCAGACCAATCATCTAACAGATCATGTGACAGATTCAAGGACCAGAGAAGAATTTGAGAACATCTTCACAAGGACAAAGCCAAGAACCAAAGAAGATGTCTTCTCAATCCACAAGATCAAAAAGGTAATCTTCTGCAGGTTCTCCTTTACAAGAACCTATCCAAGGGTCAGGTACAATCTTTACAAAGTCAGAAGAGAAGACAATTCAGAAACCAGAGGACTTTCATCAGAGAGATATCAATCCTTATGATCTACCTGACCTAAGAAATATCAATCCTTATGATCTACCTGACCTTCTGCAATGGATAAAGGACAACTACAACACAGAGGCAAACACTAGAGCCTATCAAGTGTTAAGAAAAGCAATGAGGGAAAAGCTTCTGATCTTCAGTATGATAGATTTTCAACTGGGAAAGGATCTTGGTCTCAAACATCTAAATTTACGACCACCAGAAGATCGCTGCCCACCCAACGCCGTGCCCAACTCTATCATTACAGAACCAAGATTCGGGTTAGTATTTCAAAACCCACAAGGCGAAATCAAACTATTTGTGTGCATGGATTGTCAGAAGTACGCAACTAGTACTCTGAACAAGTTCAGAGCAAGCATTGTAAAATACAGAGGTACAGAGAAAATGGATAGAGATGCTGCAGATACTTTCATCAGAGAGATTGATGCCACAATCCGCCTAAGAGAACTCTGCATCAGTTTCTACAAAGAGATAAGAAGAATCGGAAGAGACAACAGAAGCTACAACGATTTCAAAGATGCCAAAATATGATTCTCAAACCTCAAATCTCTGCAAACCAAGTCAAAAGTTTATCTTTCATTGTACTCAAATGTAAATTGCCTCTGGCATATTTCTGAATGAAAGAACTTTCGAGGTATTGTTTAACCTCTGTCTTATCTAACTTAGCCTAATTAAACTCAAGTTCAATTTTTTATTTTTCACTACTTAGGGGGAGATTGTTAGCTTCAATCTTCCTAATCATAGAAGTATTTAGAAGTAGTGAAAAGTAGGCTAAGTGAAGAAAGCCTCTTACAGAGGCTCTGCCGAACTTACCGAGAGATCAAGGTCGAGAAGCTACAGAAGCTAAAGAGGCGTCCTACAGAAGCTCTGTAATACGCGCAAAGAAGACCAAAGACTCGGAATCCGGTGAAGACTGCTCTTCTAAGGACCAAACCGCAGAACCTCTGTGGCACTTCACAGAGCCTCTGCGGTCTTCAACAAAGACTTCAAAGATATTTATAATATCTTGCTACTGTTCCTGGACCTGTTCATCAACTTGCATGGCAACGTACCCTGTCCAACTTCAACGTGTCAAAATCTGAGTGGACCCAATAGGGCATAGTACATAATAGACGTCTGTTGCATTAAATGCAATACAGCACATCCAACTGTTCATGCCATCCTTCCAACTATTCATACCGCCCGTTCTGAATAGTAGCTCATGCTTTATGGTCCCCTTTGAGTAGTATAAAAGGAAGACTCATGTTGAGTTCTTCCTAATCAAGAATCAAGAATCAAGAAATATAAAAACAAAAAACAAGAGAGAAAAACGTCACAAGAACACACAGCTTAAACACTTTAAGAGTCATATCTGTTTTAAAGCTTTGCTTACTCACTGTTCTTAAATCTGTTCTTGATATATATATATTCAGTAAACTTTGAGATATTATTTCCTATTCACTGTTTATTTATATTGTGTTTTAAATCTATCAAACATATATATTAGTTCTTCAAATACGCTTCCGCATCAAACATAAACTCGAACTAATAGATCTGACAATCTTGTATAAGCAAACCGGGAACCAACAAAATGTTTGAAAGATGATTTTGAGAGAGAAAGAAAGGTTTTTAAAGCTGAAATGTACAAATTGACAAAAAAAACTATCTGTTTTGTCAACCAATATTATGTTGGACAAGATGTATAAATCAGATCTTCTAAAGAAGTTTGATTTGAATCTTAAAGAAAAAGATGTTTTAGGTAAAAGGCTTAAGGAATTTGACTTAGAAAACTCTCGTGTTGATAATACAGATAATCTTGTTTTCAAAAGAGTGAAAATTGTTTGGAAAGTCAAAAGCTCTACTCCTGTAAAAAAATGCTCCAAAGCCTTTTGTTTCTGTTTCATCTCATCACTCATATAACTGTAAATGCTTTAATCTTCTGTTTACATTAAAGAACCATTTGTCTAGATCAAACTATGTTCAAAATGGGTCATTTCAAAATAAAATTCCAAAGACCCAAACTGAGAAAAGTCATAGAAAGGAACCTGGCAAACCAGCTAAACTTGGCAAACCAGAGGACCTTACAACAGATCCTAATCTTAACAGAAAAAGACCCATTTGGAAATGGGTACCAAAATGTCTTTAATCTGTTTTGCAGGTACTTGGACTCCTTAATACATCTGTTAAGGACTCACACTTCAGTGGATAATGGACTCTTAAACACTCAGTTTAAGACTCATCCTTCAAAGGCAATTGATTTCTGTGCACAACAGTACAGAACTCAGTCTTAAATCAGATTTAATAACAACATGCTGACAGATTTGTGATGCTGTAGTAAATTGAGCATATCTCACTGATCAAGACACCAATTGATGCAATTCAAAAGGCCCTGAATTTAAAACACATTGGTGAACAGCTTTCGTGTTTTGAGAATTCAGAGATTCGAAATTTAAACGGGTCATATGCATCGTTGAAGTATACAACAGTGTGCTGATGGAAAGTTGATGGACAGATCTGCGCGACTATGGTAAATCAACCATATCTTATTCGTACGAGCTCCAAAAGAGGTGATTCAAGATGATCTGAACAGATAACAAACCAATGAAAGTTGTTTGTGTTTTGAGGTTTTGCAAACTCCAGAGTTAAAATGGTCTAAATCAGTGTCAAAGTTAGTGTAACATTTCTGTTAAGCTTATGTCGAGCAACGACCAAACCTCTGCCGGACGCGACCAAACCTCTGTCGGACGCGACCAACCTCTGCCGAGCTGCAACCAAACCTCAGCCGACTGCGACCAAACCTCTGCCGAGCAAGGGTAAACCAATGTAAGAATATCTCGCACAAAATCTTTTCAAAAAACAGTTTTCTAGGACACCAACTTCCAAATACGTCCTAAAAACATTGCCTAAAACGATGAAAACTTTGGATGATCAAAAATGCTTATGAATCGTTAGTTATTAGAAGTTTTCTCCCATAGAACCTCTGCCGAGTTTCACAGAGCTTCAAAACCTCTGTTGGTGAAAATTCCGTGCTAACGCTCTATCAATCAGTTCCAATGCTTTTTCAAACGATCTTGGTAAAGATGCAAGTCTAGAGAAGAATAAAAGTCAAGTCTCAGATCACAGAGCCACGACCAACCTCTGCCGAGAAGCGACCAACCTCTGCCGAGTAGCGACCAACCTCTGCCAAGGAGTGACCAACCTCTGCCGAGCCGTGACCAAACCTCTGCTGAGCCTGTGTCAAGCGTTTGTCAAGCCGCGATCATTCTTTGTCGACCACTCAGACCAACTTCTGGCGACAACATAAGCTTTGGCTCAGAATTTTGCGACCACCCTCTGTGGTACTGTTCACCACAGAGCCTCTGTGAAACCCGATAGAGCCTTTGTGGACTGAACCTCTGCGACCGAACCTCAGAGCCCGTAGACCAATGTCTTAGTACTTGCTATCAGCTTTGCGCACCTGTCGTATTTTCAACAGAACTCCCTCCTCGAATATCCAAATTTGATGAGTCCAGATGCGTTAGATTCCTAAGACACAGATGAACAATTCTCGTGTTTTGATATTGGTCTGAATCAGTGTTCTTCTTAGTCATAATCTCTGCTAAAGTCAGTATACATCTGCTGGACAGAAAGTTGTGTTTCACTAAAATCATCATCAGAGCTCTGTGGAGTTTTCAGAGACTCAAAAGATCAGAAGCAGTCTTGAAGATCAAAGTTCATGCAAAGCATAAAGAAGGCCTCTGTCGACACTTGATCAGCCTCTGTCGACACTTAATCAGCCTCTGTCGACACTTAATCAGCCTCTGTCGACACAAGATCAACCTCTGCCGACCAACCTCTGCCGCCAAACCTCTGCCGAGCTTTTTCAGTTCAGAATGTTTACTGGTATTTCTAAACTCTGACCCCCTGCAATTTTTTTTAATTTGAATTATCAAGTGCTTTTGGATAGTCCTAACAAATGAGGAATCATCAAAGATGATTACCAACACCTTTTGATTTTTACAGGATATCTGATTTCAGAGTGAGCTTAAATGAGATTTAATACTCAATTTGAGGGGGAGAATGCCAATTTAATCATGCAAAATGCAAAGGTAAAATCTCTGAACTTTAAACTCATCATCATTTTTAAAGAAGACTAACTTTAAAATGATAAAACTTTTCTAAAATGGTCAAACCACTTCTAGGTGCTAAATGTTTTTTTTGATATAGAAGTTGGATTTTAAATGCTTTTCTGAGACTAAAAATAGTAAGTGTGTGGAACAATACAATCTTTAGGACAACAATTTCATGGGATCATTGTGTGAGCTTTATAGTACTTCTATGGATCACTTAAACCTGTTTTTCCTACCTAAGAAGTAAACCTTGAGTGTTTGAGAGGTGAAAGGTCTACATCAAAGAGTGGGGGAGATAACTCATATGAGTTTTTCTCATTGTGCTTAAGAGGTAAAAATTGAAAAGTGAGTTTGGTTAGATGTGAGCTACATGATAAAAAGAAAGAGAGTGTGAGAACAGAGTCAAAAGAATTATATAACTCTGCACTAACTTTTTCAGAGCCGGGCAAGCCACATTACTGATTTATCACGATTCTTTGGTGATTATCATTGAAACAGGCAGTGAGCCCATGCCAACTCTTGTCTTAAACCCACTAGCTACTTATTTCCTTCTCAACAGGGAAATGCTTCACTTTTCCACGGGGAAGCAGCATATATGCTATATGATCTTTATTTGGAAGGTTGGATATTAAAAAGAAGGAAATCTGCCCCACCTTCACACTTCATTCATGCACATTGAGTATGTGGAAACCTGTTATGTCCAAACAAGTTTACACACTTTTGAGCCTAATAGATAATATTCTATTTTTCTTCCACACAATATCATGAATCTTTGTGATTTCACATGCATATCTATGTGATATTGCCAGAACAGTTTGAGAAGTTTAATTTTTATAATTTTACTTCTATGATAACTGGAAGTCCTATCAGAGCTTCATATTTGTCAACTCTGAACATAGGCCACACAATTATTTTAATTGTTGTGATAACAGTTGCTATGTGCTTTTGTGTTAGATGATTACCCCCTGTTACTTATTCTTTAATGCAGATTCTCATGAGCTGAATGTGTTCGCTACTCTTCATCTCCTAGCTGTTTATCTACCATCGGTTATTACTCAAACTGGTTATACAAGCTTCCGAACATCAAATCGTTCTCTAGTTGTTTGAGTTTATTCTTTGGGAGACAACCGAGATCAAAAAGGTAAAGCAACAGTCAAGGGGGAGTATGCAACGATCAAGGGGGAGTTAAAGAAGGAATTGAAGCAACTGACATTGTAGAAGATCCATCTACTCTGCCTCAACTCCTAAAAAGAAAACAAAGAGGAAAACCACAGAGGGTACTTCAACTTCGGTTGTCGAAGCTCAACAATCTCCACATCATGCAACAGAGGTTGGATCATCTGCACCTCCCTCTCCTCCAAAGCACAAAAAGAAGAGAAAATCCAAAGCCTCAGAGGAAGGGGCACCTAAACCCAAGAGGAGAAAGAGCAACAAGAAAACTGGGAAACACCTGTCTCCTATGCAAACAATTGCAGAGGAAGGAGTAGCAGAAGACGTAGAGAAACAGGTAACAGAGGAAGTAACAGAAGAACAAACCCAAAAAGCACCTCTGCAATCCCCCAATCCCCTCAACTATGCACATCACGGGGATTTCTCTGACTTCCTCCAACGTCCTGAATTTGCCAACACTCTTGACACTGCTAGATGGACTGCAGAAGCTCTGTCACATGAAACTACAGAAGCCACAGAAGATCCAGATTTCACAATCTCTGGAGTTGATTCTGATCTTGATGATGATGATCAAACTCCAAGGGAAAATCCGGCTGAGACCCCAGAGGTACTGCAGAACCCTTTCCTTAACCCTGGCCTTTATGTTCACAGAAGAAGCCCAGAGCAAGTAATCTCTGCCTCTGACGGTACAAAGGTTATGCACCCCCACGTACAACAATTATTTGGATCACATCCAATGTACGACTCTCTATCCATTAGGACAGAAGATGCAACAGAAGTTAGGAAAGAAGCACCAAGCCATAGGGTAGCAACAGAGATTGAAACTATAGATGGTGAAGTAGTGTTTGGATGCCTAAAAGATGGATAAACTAGAACAGAAGCCTGGAATAATAGAGGGTCTCAACAACAACCAACTCCCAGTGCAACCCACATTTCTATTACCGCTGGTCTAGCAGCAGAAGGTAATAATGAAAAAGAGCTGCACAGCTCGACCCCAACCCAAACCATCCGGACAGAGGAAATTCTTTCATCCTCTATACCATTAATAACCGGGGAAACCATTCCAGGGGAATCCTCTCTAAAGGATTCATCCTTAGTAAGTGATCTATTGCCCCAGATCACAACCGAAATCCTTGCAGAGGAATTTGTTTCCTCTGCCACACGCACACAACTAGGTACAAACATCTCTTCAGAGGAGATTAGAGTGCACAAAGACGGAGAGACTTTAGACAAGTCTCCGAGTCAACAGAAGGATAATCTAGTACCCACCTCTGGAGTGGATCTAGACAATGTCATTCTCAGAACTTCTGTAGAGTCTGAAGCACTAGATGCTTCTGCTCGAAGATCAGAAGGAAATCCTTCCGTCCTCAACATCAAAACAGGGACGAAAGAAGGTGTCTCAGGAACAGAGACTCACTCTGGGGACGAATGTGTTCCCCCAGAGGTTACAACTAGTTCACATGTATCAAGGGATGAGTTCCAAACCCTTGTCACCTCTGTGAACCAAACAATGAAAGAGTTGCAAAGCTCTCTCAAAACTTTTGCAGAATCAACATCTTTGGCTATCACAAATCTAAATACCAAAATGGACAACCTGTCCACAGAGGTACAACATACCGTAGCTCAGATGAAGTCCTCTGCAACAAACACTGCAACCTCTGCAACTGCTGAATTCGGAAAAGCTGCCACCACTGCCTTCAAAGAGTCTGTCAAGCACTTTCTTCAACAATTAAAAGAGCAATCCTCAAAATCTAAGGGTCTTACACCTGAAGACCTGACGAAGGCCTTAGACGAAGTTCAAGAGCAAACAACCAGAAATACTCAGGCCATGAAGCCTTCTGACTACATGACAATAGCTCAAGTGACAGAACTCGGCCAAGGAATACTTGATCAGATGACCGAAATCATCAGAGCTTTCACCGCTGCCAACGCAAACTATGTCAGAGAGTTTCAAGCAAGCGTCGGCAGAATGCGCTTCAACACATAAGCAGAGGTTGAAACACTGCTCTGCCTCTGTGATGACTTATGCGCAAAGATGATTGCTGCAGGGGCTGTTCCACCAAAGAAACCAGATACATCTTGCAGGGAAGAAGGTAAAACAGATAAGGGTCAGGATGACTCTGATGATGATTCTGACGATTCATCAGATCATCCCGAGGGGGAGAATCAAGGGGAGAAACAAAGGGAAGTAGCTGCAAGCAGAGGTCTACCAGAACCACCAGTATCTGCAGAACCCCTGAACCAAATTCCCCTAATTCAAAACCAAGGAGGAAACCAACAACAGTCCACAGAGGCAACAACCACCTCTGTGGAAATGATCTCTGAAGAAACCCCTGCTAAAACCAAAAAACCTGAAACCCAAAGCAGAAACAAAACCACAGAGACAACAACCATCTCTGTGGAATCCATTACTGAAGAAACCCAAGTACCCAAAACAACATTCAACAGAAGACCACAGAGGCAACACCCACCTCTGTGGAATTTCCTTCTGTATTTGGAGAAGATGTCCAAATCCTAGAAGAGGTCCAACTTCTGACATCCTCCGAAGACGAACTACCTTCCCGAACACCCAAAACCAACCCAAGAACAAAAACCATTGCTCACAAAAGAAAATATCTGAGCAAAACACCTGAAACCTCTCCAACAGAACCCAAATCACCAATCAAGCCCTCTGAAACTCAAGTGTCAAAACCAACAGAGGCAATCCCCAAACCAACAGAAACATCAACAGCAAAGCCCTCTGAAACTCAAGTGTCAAAACCAACAGAGGCAATCCCCAAACCAACAGAAACATCAACAACAAAGCCCTCTAAGACTCAAGCGTCAAAACCTACAGAGGCAACCCCATCTCAACAAGCAGAACAACCGAAGGCAAAAGACAAGGGAAAAGAGATTATGACAGAAGAACCGCCGAAGAAAAAGCCCAAGCATCAACCTTCGACAGAAAAACCGATGAAGAGCTCTTTCGATGCGTATAAGACACCAAAGCCTGAAGAAGATGACTGGGCTTTCGGTACTACACCTCTGTCAAATATTCCTGTTCTGGATCCAAAGACAAAACCTTCAGAGGATCGAGTGGCAGAAGTCAAGAACCAATTAGATGCTCTGCGCAGAACCTTACCTCAACCACCACCACCACAAATGGAAGAAGTGGTATACAGGTACTTATACAGCAAAATGGGCATAATGGATCAATCAGAACCAACCATTCAAGACCCTGACTTCCGTGCTGACCTCGAAAACCTCTTCACCAGAACAAAACCCAAGCCTAAACACGAAGGCTTCTCAACATCCAAGATCGTCAAACTCCTATATTGTAAGTTCTCAAGAACCAGAACCTGGCCTAAACTCTCTTACAACATCTACAAGGTCAAAAGAGAGGATAGATCAGAGAACCAATTTGCAGATGCAGATCTTAGGAATCTCAATCCTTATGATCTACCTGATCTTCTAGAATGAACGAAAGAGAACTTCACAACCGACGAAGTTCGCAGAGCCTACAGGGTGATTAGAAAGGCCATACGCAAAAAGCTTCTGCTATACAGCATGGTATATTTCCAATTGGCTCAAGACCTTGGAGTAAAAAGCTTAAACGTTCAGCCACCAGAAGACTACTGCCCTCCCTCTGCTACACCAAACTCAATCATCACAAATCCAAGGGTCGGGTTAGTATTTCTAGATCCTTCTGGTAAATCAAAGTTGTTCGTAGAGATGGACCGTCAGAAGTACGCAACAAGTACTTTGACAGAGTTTAGATCGATCCTAGTGGAGCACAGAGGAACAGAGCTCATGAATCAAAGCCTAGCCGACAGACTGATAGAGATCATCGATGCAACAATCAACTTCAGAAAACTCTGCATCAGTTTCTATCACGAGCTCATACAAGAAGGACTCGACCGCAGAAGTTTCAATGACTTCAAGGATGCCAATGTCTGAGTCAGTCAAACAAATCCTCTGTAATATTTTCTTTTCAACACAATCAAATGTAAATGCCTCTGGTATAAGCTAATGTAAAAGGAAAATTGCTTTTGTACTTAGAAAATCCTTGCACTTTCAAATTTCTTAATTTTAACTACTTAGGGGGAGATTGTTAGCTCCAATCTTTCTGTTTGTGAAAGTAGTGAAAATAGTCTAAGTACAGAAGTCACCCACAGAGGCTCTGCCGAATAGCCGAGTAACCGAGAAGACAGAAGTCTTCGACAGAGGCTCTGCCGGGTTAATCAAGAAGACCGAAGTTAAGAAACAACAAGACTCTTCTATGCGGACAAGGCCACAGAGCTTCTGTCATACTTGACAGAGCTTCTGTGGTAAAAATAAAGATCTACGCAAAAGATCTAAACAAGAACGAACATGCTTCTTACAATATCTGCCATTCGAAGGTTCTGAAGATCAATCGTACAAAGGCGTGACCTGACTACTCCACCTGTCAAACTCTGATAGGTTTCCACCTAAAGCTGAATACGGAGCATTTAATGAACGTTGTATCCGCAACAGTTCCAGAATAGTGTTTTGTACCTTCCAGCCACTATTACTCAACAATGTCTTTGTACCTTCAGTCCTTATTGTCCCCTTTAGGAGTAGTATAAATAGAAGGTTCATGTGAACTCTTCTATCAAGCTTTTTACACAACACACACCTTTTGAGCAGTTTCTTGTCAAACCTTTCGGTGTTCTTGGTGTTCTTAATATATATCAAATACAGTAATCTTGGAGATATTCATCTGTTCTTACATACTGTTTATTTGATATTGTGTGTTCTTCTACCTTACATTATCTTTCAATTCTTAAATACGCTTCCGCACCATACAATATGAACTAACTGAAAGTTACGATCATTGTTTGGGCAAAAAGGAACCAACATATACTACTTTGTTTTATAAAAGAAAAGGTGACGAGATTCTGCTTGTACAAATCTATGTGGACGACAATATTTTTGGCTCTACAAATGCACAACAATGCACAGATTTCGAAAAGCTCATGCAGAGTGAGTTTGAAATGAGTATGATGGGAGAATTAAACTTCTTCCTAGGACTCCAAGTAAAACAATCATCAGAGGGCATTTTCATAAATCAAGATAAATATGTCTCTGACATTCTTTCAAAATTCAAACTCTCTGATGCCTCTGTAATGAAGATCCCCATGTCCACTGGAATCAAGTTACACTCAGATCCAGATAGTTCACTGGAACACAAGGCGTGGGCCTGAGTACACTTGGGAACGAGAGGATTACATGATGCATAAGTATCCTCATCTTTTTGCTAGCAAACCGGTTAAAGCTGGTAACTCTTGAATTTCGGGACGAAATTCTTTTAACCGGAGGAGACTGTGACAACCGTCAAATTCGCGTTTCAGGTTAGAACTGCACTAAACGTTTCGGTTATTCATATTTTAGGTGGCACAGTCCAATTTTAGCAGTAAACTCTGTACGGTAGGAAAAATTTAAGGATTTTTGCCTAGAAACCCCTCAATTTAGGGAATTATCCATAAATCTCATAAAATGCCAACCTAAACAATATTTATACCACAATTATTTATATGAATATCAACTAAAATTAATTCAACCTAAAATGATATTAAATCCTTTGCCATTAAAATTAAAAATGTTGCTTAAAATTCAAATTAAAAAAAAAGGAAAGTGTTGCATGCATGAAAAAAATATCAAAAAGACAAGATTTGACAATTTTTGCATCACACACATCATCCCCCCCCCCCTTGGCCGGCCATCCCCTCTCCCCTTTACCCCCTTTTATATTTTTCTCTTCTCATTTTAATCTCATATGCAACTTCTCACTCTCTCTCTAGAAATTTTCTCTCTTTTCTCTCTCAAACACCCTCCATATTCTCTCAAAAAGGAACCATAAATTCAGCCCCTAACACTTCTCCTTCAAGTGATTCAAGTATCCTAAGGTAAATGGATGTGTGTTGGATGAAATCCACACACACCCTTTTCTTAACTTTTACATTTTTCTTAAGTAATTATCTTCTTCTTCATCTTCTTTAAAACTTTGTTAAGAAACATCTTCATACATCTTAATGTTTGTAGATTTACCACCATAACACTTGCATGTTGTTAAAAAGGTGGTGAATCCATGATCAAACCTATGTTAAGATCAAAGATGGGCTCTTAACTTGCACGCATGTAGTTTTTCTTAAAAGATCTATACTTTTTGATCCAAAAGTTGTATGAAAATCTCTTTAACTTCACTAAAAACATGTTTTAATCAACATGCATGTGCCAAAATGTCACTATTTTAAGTTGCACGGAGAAGTTCTTGGCATAAACACCCAAGAAATCCTCAAAAAGACCCATTTTCAAATTTCTACAAAAGATGAGTTCATAGATAGCGTGCATGTGGTTTAAATGGCTTAAAAATATGTTTTAGAACTGAAAATATCTGTATGGGGATGAGTCATGTCGGATTGCATGCAAGAAGAATAAGAATCTTGATAAAAAGACAAAAGGGATGCACATGTATAAAGTATAGTTTTGACAGCTTACTGCCAGATTCCTATCTGTCTCTTCAAAAAGTCATATCTCACTCAATAATACTCCAAATTAAGTGATTATTTTTCTGGAATTTATTTTTATGAGTTAGGTTTCGAACCCAAGTGGTTTCACTCAAAAACTCAAAGATTTCGTCTACCAAAGAGTATTCACAAAAACAGTGCGCAAACAGCAAATCTTTCAGTAGTGATTTTACGTCAAGAATTATTTCATGTACTTAATCACCTCTAAAAATTATGAATATTATGTCAAAAGTTTCCTAACACATTAAGTTATCTAGACATAAAATATCTTGACCTAAATGACCCTGGAAGATATTCAAAAATGGACAGAAAGTGGCACCTAAATCTAGACAGCAAAAAAATAATCTCAAAAGTGGTTTAAAAGGAACTTTATTTCTATATAATTAATTTATGTTGTAAATCTACCACTTTTATGATAAAATCTCAGTTATTTGATGACATGCATATATTATTTTGAAATGTAACAAAAATACAAACCCTAAATAAATTTTATAAAAGGGCATTTTATGACGATTTGGATAGTTAGCCTACCGAACCCTTAAGACTAAAACTCACTAGTGACCTTACGTTAGTAGGTTCGAAGTAGGATCACACCGAAGTATTTTGTGAGAGATTCCCGGAATTTCATCGCGCATCAAGTGAGTTCACAACCCCTTTTCAATATTTTACATATTTTGGGGTGAAAAGCATGTTGTTACTACAATTATTTTACGTACCAGTTGTCTCGTTTTCTTGGAAATGCTAATCTTGCTATACTTGCTTATGCTCTATGGTATGTATGTTTTGTGAATGTTGTAAGTTTGAGTTTTGTCTATCGTACTAAGTCCCTGTTTAATCTACGTTACCCGTTTAACTCATGTATTGAGCCGTTGGTGATTATGGATAACGCTATTTGGTTGACACCCCACTCACAAGTCGCTCTTGTTTGAGTGCATAATTATTGTTGTTCGTACGCATTGTTGACGATAGAAAATGCGGAGGGGCGTCTTGTCACATAGGTCGGGTAATGGGCTCATAGCTTAAACATTATACATACAATTACCTTGAGCAAGTGTTTTTACAACCGGTTGACTTATCCACTTGTGCGGATTAAAACTGTTCTATGACAAACTTTGTTGTACTCACAAAACCTGTGATCTCACAAACTATTCAATAGTTGACCCTATCATTTACATGATTTTGAGGAAATCATTAGTAAGGTTGAACATTATGAAGGCACCATAGTAGCTGCATCCTGCACGTGTTTTCATATGTCATTTTATGTTTCGGGATTTTACATTTTGGACAACTTTCGTTTCGGACAAATTACTTTTTAAGACAATATGTAATTATTTGTACTCTATTTTTACGCCATGGTGATTTGGTGTATTTTGTACCCACGCATTGAGACCTTGAACTGTGATATCTCGTGTTTCCGCTTTAGCGGGGTGTGACAATTAGGGTTTTGATGTTTTTTAAATTTTGGATGCAAAATGTTTGGGGAATGATTCTAAGTGTTTGGGGATGAATACTTATGGTTGGAAACTTGTGGATCTAGGTTTTTGGAAGATTTGGCCTAAGGATTCAGGTTGCATCAAAGGAGCTTACGTTTGGAGAAAATCTAGATTTATCCTAAATCTAGCAAGGTGAGTTCAAGTTGCTTTATGAAACTTTGTACATGCCAAAATGTTATTTTTCCGAATACTTATGTGTTTTACATGAAAATTATCAATGGTTGAATTATTTGGTGGCTTTTAACCCTTTGAAGTATTTATGGTTCTAAATATGGTAAAACACTTACATTTGGAATTTTGGGAAAATGTGATAGATAAATCATACATGAAAATGGGGAATTGGATTTATGTTATAAATGGAGTCTACTTGTTGTGAAAATGCATTTTGTGTATATCTAGGAAATATGCATTTAGTACATCATGGGATGATTTGAAAATGTAATGGTGTGAGTCCTTTAGAAAAAGTGGGTTTCCCAACCCAAGGTTTTATTTTGGGTTTTCATGGATTCAAAGTATTTATTGGTAAAGGTGTGTTGCTACGTTTATTGTCATTTTATGACTTTTTATGAACTATCTTTTGGGTCAGTTGAGCTTGTGGCTCGGTATTGGATTTTGTGAAGTCTTGAGGACATTTGTCCAGTTTTGATAGCTCAAGGTTGAGTTTTGATCATGGTTTACGTTATTGGGGAATTGCATGTTTTGAATGCACTGATTTATTCTTTTGGGGTCGTGTAATGTTTTAGACCTTGTTAGCTATGGATCCATAGGCATTTGAGTTTCCCCAAGTCTCGCGGGCAAGAGATCGGGATTGATTGAGCTCAGTTTACGAGACGTTAGTTTCTCTTTTGTAGCACGAAATAGGCACCGAGATCCATGATAAGTAAGGCGTGGACCGATATGGTCGGGCGTCGTCTCATGGGTAGTAAGGTGTAATTCCATATGTGCTTGGCACGGGATAGGCATCAGGTTCCATGATAAGTAAGGCGTGGACCTATATGGTCGGGCGTCGTCTCATGGGCAGTAAGGTGTAATCCCAAATGTGCTGTTATGGATTTGGAGTGAGCCAATGTATAGGCCTGGAGTGGTTGAAGTTGGGGGCTCCCTAGTCTCGCGGGCAATAGATCTGGAATGATTGAGCTCAGTTTACGAGAGTAATCTACGTGTGTGTTTTATTGCATAGTAGGTCACCCACTTGTGTGTTCCGTCACGTGCAATGTATACGGGCCTACCCCGTCACCGAAAGGTGTTGTTTTGGGTATTTGTGTTTATCCATGTTTCGGTGACATATCATATTATATGAATTTGTTTTTCCCACATTATATCAGTTATGGGTTATGTTTCATCCATGTTTGGGGATGTTTGGAATATGGGAGATTTATTTATGAATTCAATCGTTTTGAGAATCAAATGCTATCTCACCTTTCACGTCGGTTTTGGGAATGAGTCCTTTTTGGAAATCATTTTATATTAAAGCTTTTAGCACGGGATTTGTGTGAGTTAGAAAATGGGCGATTTGCATTTAAAGTAAATTCTTTTGAAATCATGACTAAAACTACATCCCTCTCGATTTATGAATTTATATAGTCATGATAAAACTCTTGAACTCACTAGGCGTTAGCCTAACCCTTTTTATTTGTCGGCATGTGCAACAGGCTCAGGTTGGGAGTAGCTTTAGTTACACTGTGAAGTGGCGAGTGCTAGTAGAGTGCACGAGAGGTGATATTGATTAGTGAAGTCTTCCGCGTTTATTTGGGATTAGCAACTTGTGTTGTGTTAAGTAACGCCGTTTTAAGTTATTTATTGTGGTGATTATGATGTTTAAATTCCGAGGTATTTTCAGGGATGATCCGTAGAAATGATTTTATTCTCTTTTGGTTATTTTGTTGAAATTAAAGTTAGTTGCTCGTTCCAATTTTGAGGGTGTTACAAGTTGGTATTAGAGCATAAGTTTGAGTGAATTAGGTGTTGATTTTGGATACCTAGACTCAAACTAGCGTTCTTTTAAGTAAATGAGAGTGAATTTCACCATTAAGCACATTAAGATAGGATGTTTTGAGGTTAATGGAGTCGTTAGAAACGAGAATCGTATCAAGAGTAGCAAGGATAATCATGTACGGTACGTTCATAATTGCACCTGGCCAGTGTTATGGTGAATCTACTAGTTACATGTGCATACTTGAACTACTTTAATGTGATGACTGTTGGGGTAGTGAAGAAGTTTTTAAGCGAATAGTCGTTGGAAAAGATTGACGATTTTAGTGTTAGTCACTTAGGGTGACAGTAAGCATGATGTTGGCTTTAAGTGGACCGTTTCGGGTCAAGGTTGATGGTTGGCTTAGAACCATAGACTTATTGAACCAATTTTGATTCGAGGAAAAACTGTAAGCTTAATCAATGAAATTATCAACCTTGCCTTAAGATGTGTGAGCATCCGGATGACGGTAGTGTGACCGGAGAGATTTAGAGGAGTATAGGTTGAGACGTTGAGTGCCGACTAAACTCATGCACATAATTTATTTTGAAATAAATTGTATCAGTTATTTCTTGTGTTTTGAATCCTCCTGCGGATTGAGTTACAAAATCTCAGAAAATGGTTAACACACACACAAGATTTTAAATCGTGGTTTTGAACATGCATGAAAATTGTTTATTTGCGAGAGTTGCAAACTCCGTCGGAACTTGTTTTATTCATTGATTGCCCAACGTTACTTTTGAGCATAGTGTTATCCATATTATTGATGTTGTTTAAGATGTTGGACAAGTAACTACGGCTTATGGCTTTAACATTGGATCTCCTCCACATATGTTAAGGTTTGGACGAAAAGTTATCTTCCATTATGTCTATGTCAAGTTTTATTTGGGGAATTTATTTAATGAAAGTTTTGTCGAAAAGTGTTGTTTAGATTGTGTTACAACAAAAGGGGAATTTTGGAGGTTTTGACGTTTTAGTCATGGTTTGCGTTATGCAATTTGGTTGTTGGAAGCGAATGGTTTGGCACCATTTGGTTGAGTTGAGTCAATTGAGCCCATGGAGTTTTACAGAGTTTTGTTTTACGACGTTTTATGTCGTGTGGGTGCAATTTTGTAAGGTGCATACTTTAGTTATTGCATGTGTTAATTTTGGATTATTTTGGGGCATTTTGACTCATTCGGGTTTTGCTGAGAAGTGCTATTTAAGCCGTAAGGCGGCCAAATGGAATGCTTTGGAACTTTGGTGTCACGTGATTTCTTTTTCAAAGATTTGTGTTAGCACAATTTGTTGCGATTTATTCAATTGTACGGATTGATATATACGTGGCGTGAGTAGTGTATGAAAGAACACACTGATTGTATTTCTTAACAATTTGCTTTATGTGCTTCTGACTAGTTGATTATTTATTGTCCTTTCTTGCAAACGCATGGTATTGATCTAAGGGTGTGCACAATTTGGTAGTCACTAACCCTCGAAAGCTTCGATAAATGTATCGTGAATGAGAACGTTTTATTAATGCATTGCATGAGTGAGGGTCATATGGTCAAAGATACGTTTTAAGATCGTGGGGTTTATGCACAGTTTACGATACGAAACATTTTGAAAACACGAATGTGTGAGTCGTTGAACTTCGGTCAACTTTGATTTGATGAGCATTTTGGAAAATTGTAAATCTTTTTGGTTTGGAAAAAATGGGTATTTTGAGTATTCTAACGAGTAAATTTGAAACATTGTCATTTCAACGTTTTATATTGCGAGTGTGAAATTTTGGTGTAAATGCTCCGTGATGGGAATTTTGAAAAATAATTTGTCCTAACCTAGAGTGTGTGGGATTGCTTAATTTTTTGGAACATTAATACACACCGTTGTATGATTCGACATTAGAAGTCGATTTAAACCCTTTTTGGTGACAACCAATTACAAACACTTATTTTCTCTTAAGTTTTGGGGAAACACATTAATGTGTGAGTATTGTTAGAAGTGTTTCACTCTTATGTCATTATATGACTAGATGAGAAATTTTGACTACTGATTTAAAGAATTTCGTCTTTTGAAATTTTGTTATGAACGATTTGATGCATGTAATTTCATTTCAAGAAAACTACTAAGAGAGTGTTAGAAGTTTGCGTACATACTCCAATTTGAGATTTCTTCTCGACGTTTTAGTCAATATTTTCGAATGATGAACACGTAGTGATTTTGTTTTAGACTTGGAACTAACGCAAATCATTTTGTGTTTTAACCAAAGCATATTTATGGATCGTTTCACCGTTTTTGTGAAATAAGCTGGTATGTGTGCGGACCTTGTTGGTGAATTTGATTCCATGTCATTTTATGGTTGAAAATGGATTTTAGGGAGTCGGAGGACGTTTAAACTCCTTTTGAAATACGTACAAATCTTTTTTTGTTGCACACTATTTAAAGTATGAGAATTTCTTTACGTGCATGACCTAAATAAATCTATGCTAAGACCGTAGTGGTCCATTTCATAAGATTGTCGAGCATACTTTTACGCCTTGTTGATAACTTGAATTTTGGTAAAATGGTTTTCAAGATGATTTTCATATGTGGGACGAGTGTGTCCATTTTTACGCAACTACCAAATTGATAGTAGTAGTTTTTATGCGTGCGGTTAACTTGATATGAAAATCTTTGTGTTGAAAATTTCTATAATTTTTTTCGATTGGCATATTTGTTAAATAGTACACTTGAAAGCCTTGAACTCATTAGGACCCTGGAAAGGTCAAGTAACCCTGGTTAAAAGTAAGTGTGAGTAGAACTTCGTCAGTGGAAAGCTGAGTATTTTAATGCGTGTTGGTACCGTAGGCCAAGTAGCGTTGTATATTGGATCGAAATATTTTATAACTGAAGGGTTAAATTCCTGGTATCTTATTTTGAGGTTGGTCGTAACCATCTCATTGGCAATTTTTCTTTGGGTCTTGGTCAGTTTTCGCATGAGGGACGTGTATGACCCGGTATACACCATATTGATAACCTTGGTTTTGTAAGAATGCTCGACGAGTGAAACTCGGGTGTAGAGTCTGCTGTGATTCAAAGTTTGATGGTATAACTAGGTGTCAACTTTTGGGCTTGAGGCCAAGCACCGTTAGTGTAATCGGAGGACTTTAGTCCGATTTTAAAGGAATGATGGTAATGGTTGTAGTGATCTTAAGAGCTTCAATTGTGATAAGTGGAC
This sequence comes from Saussurea involucrata, assembly GCA_033807775.1. NCBI lineage: Eukaryota > Viridiplantae > Streptophyta > Magnoliopsida > Asterales > Asteraceae > Saussurea > Saussurea involucrata. Next base: position 249,615,504 of record CM066321.1, on the reverse strand, counting down.
TTAGTGAAATGACTTTCCTTGTGTGGAAAGAGAATCTGTCGGATGAATAATTGATATTTGGATGTATCTTTGGAGTTGTGAAATTGATGGGTCAGTGATGACTGTTAGTGTTGGAATTAATGGAATCCGTTAGGATTAAATGCTAGTCCAGTAGCGGGAATATTTGGAATTTCAGAGGTTTTGGTTGATTTCGGTGGTGATTAAACTTTGGGCTAGTTTGAAGAGAAAATTTAAGAACATGTGGATGTGGAGTGACTGGGGAGTTCGAATCCGTCGGTGGGGAGGTATGGTGTAGGTTCCCAGATTCACGTTGTATCACAATAATGGTAAGAAAATTGACAGCGGAAGCATATTAATTAAAGCCATTAAAGTGAGTGATTGTGTAAACGATATAATAACTGTGAGTATCAAATATAGAATAGGAATAATGATAACAAGATCAAGTATAAAACGCTGCTCGTATATTGATAATGAATCACACTAAGAACACGTTCAAGTGTGTGTTCGGAAATCTCACAGGGAACAATATCGTACGGAGGTAGTGCTCGGGATTACTGCAGTGTGTGTTTAAACAATTGTGGAAAACTATTCTTCCAAAAGCTTACAATCGTTTGTTCCACTACCTCACTATTTATAGCCCTGATAAAGTGTAGACAGTGTACTATCGTACCCTGGAATGACACGTGGAAAGTGTGTCTCCAATCTTTAGGGCATACGTGGAAAGTATGGACACGTGTCTAACACTTAGGATTTCTTACGAGACTTAGGCATAATAGAGGTCTTTAGTCACCAGAGTTCTTTTGCAAGAGCTCTGTTGGTCATCTGTTGATAAATGGTTCTTCTGTTGGAAGTCTTCTGCCAGAGCTCTGTTGAGCTCTGTTGGATCCGCCAGAGCTCTGTCGAGCTCTGTTGGTCTTCTTGTTGAACTTCTTCCAAGTCTTCTGTCTGATCTCTGATGGTCTTCTGACTTGATACTATTTTCAATACTTTTACATGACAGATACTTGGGGCTAACAATCTCCCCCTAAGTATTGAAAATAAAAATTTGGAAATACAGAGATGTAACCAATAGAACATAGAACATTTTACCTTTGTTGAAACCTTGCATTATTCTTTTAGGATATTACAATGCGAAGTAAAAGAATAGTTACATTTAGGCATAATTATCTCCCCTTAGGATTCTGTCGAATCTTCTGATCAGTTCACGGAAGTCCAGCATAAGATCTATCTGTTCGATGCAGAGCCTTAGTTGCTCTTCTGGACACTTCTCTCTTGGGAGATTCTGAATTATGTTCTTGAGATACACCAGCGACTCACTCGAGTACTTGTGGGCTTCAGATATTCTGATGGCCTTCTTGATCTTCTTCTGTCGGCAGATGAAGACTGGAGGATTTTCAACTACTGTTCCAGTCCTGTAGTGGCCATAACCCTCAAGGTTTTCGTTTGGTGGTGCAACCACTAGTTTCTCAACTTCGAACTCTATGCCTAGCTGAAAATCAATCTAAGTTCTGAGATTAACGTGCTCTTGCATGGCGAATCGAACCTCTGGTAGCGCAGTTCTTGTTGGTGTGTATCTTTCAGAGAAGTTCAAGCAATAGGCGTGAAGCATGATCAGATCATATGGATTCAGAAGCACAAGATCGTTGTCGTTGAAGAATTCATTCCTGCCTTCTGTTGATTCAACAGTGTACTCATGGAATACGACTCTGTCATGTTGGAATTTCTTGTGCTTGATGTCCAAGATTCTGCGGATACCGAAGTTTATGTTTATGGCTCTGTTCAGATTTGACTTTGTTTGAATGAACTTCAGCCTTGATTCAGAAATGGTGTTTATTCTGATGGGATTGAGAAACGGGTTGATGGGTTTGGCATTTACAGGAATGATGTCCCTGTCAGCATAGAGATAACCAAATAATTCTTCTAAGGATGGTTTCTCGATGTGTTGGGTTGATGTTTCTGGGTTCTGTTCTGGCTGAATTGGGTTCTGGTCTTCATGTGTTTCAGCCATGAGGATATCTACATGTCGTCCGGGCTCTTGTAGAACTTGGGATTTGACTTGAGTTTGGGCTTGGCTTGGTTGTTCTTCAACAGAGATTGGGATTGATCTCTCTGGTTCAGTTCTTGGAGATGTATGAGGGGTGTCGAGTATGATGATCTCTGGTGGTTGTTGAGTTGACTCTTCTGGTGTTTTGATGGTTCTGTCTTTGAACATGTAGTCGAATACCACCATAGTCATTTCTGGCATGTCTTCTTCTGTTGTCCCCTTATCTCCTCTTTCTGCCTTTGCCTCTGTCGCCTCTGTCGTTTTGCCTTTCCCTTTTCCATTTTCCTTCTCTTTCTCATCCTCTTTCTCTTTCTCTTTTTCCTTCTCCTTCTCAGCCTCTTTCTCTTTCTCTTTTTCTGATAAATCCCAGATCTCTAGCAATAAGATATGAATGTAGTGAGAGAGAATCTAGAGAGCAAATATGTCATCCATGTATTGAGCTCAAAGGATTACAAAAGGTTTCTAAAAGATTAAAAAAGCTTACTAACAAATGAACTAGACAAGCCTATTTATACCCATGACATACAAGGTATAAAGGCATTCACAATACTGTATAGACTCATACAGTACATTGACTTTACAGTAAATCTTGAATACAATAATGCTCTAACATTTTCCTTCTCCCCCTTTTGTTGACCTTCGGACTCACCCATTTGGATATCTGATTGAGCTTCCTTAGCATCTTCAAAATCATCTTCATCATCAGAGGAATCCTCGTCAGAGAGTCTCTGAACAATGGGTGAGGACCGGGCAACAAACTTTGGCCTCTTGCGTGACGGCTCTCCTTCTGGTGCTCCTTCTGTAGGTCTTTTAAGTGTAGCAGTCTGTAAAATAGCATCTGTGAAGTTTGTGACTGTCTTTTTCATTGCGTCTTCAACCTCTGTTGCCGCAATTCTGATTTCATCTACTTGACTCTCAAAGTTTACTTTGTGAGTGTCAAGAGATGCCTGCACGTGTTTCTCTGTCGCCTGGGCTTTCATGACAAATTTAGATGAAATCCTCATCATTCGGCTAAGAACTGATTTGCTGAAGTTGCCCATCTGCCCGACTGTCAATTGTAGATCGTTGGGGTTGGGGCTGGAGATGTTGAGTTGAGTAGCAGATGATGTTGTTGTTGCGTCTTTGATGGCTTTCTTAACAGAGTTGTCAATTATCTCTGTCAAGGTTCTGACGTTCGATTCTGATAAGAGGACAGAAGGTATAGGCAGGGTTCTGTTCATGGATTCCTTGTGATTCTCTGCCATTATTCTCTTCAGATCAGCAAGATCTGTCGAAGTATTCGTTGTCTCCTATGTTCTGTCTCTTTTCAGATCTGTTATCTCTGTCGTCAGCTTTGTAATCGCTTCTGTTATGGCGCGTTCAGCCTCTGCTCTGAGTTTTTCAGCTTCAACAATTTTATTAGTGATCTACTGTAGTTCTTCTTTAAGAGAGGCATTCTCCTTACGGACCAGCTCCTCCTTCTGGTCATTGATAAGTTTATACTCATTCAAGGAGTTGTTGATACTATCACAGAAGCTTTCGAACTCTGCTCTTGTGACAGTGTCAACGAGGGTAACCTTGGATCCAACACATGTATCCAATTCTGCCTCGAGTTCAGAGGCGCCTCCCATAAGAGTGGTTTTGATGTTGTCTCTTGGAGGACTTCCATCCGATCCTTGAAGTTCCTTTTGAGGGGAAACAACTACAGGTGTTCTGGTCTATTCAATTCTATAATCCTCAGAATCTGAGAGGTTGAAGTAGACGTGGGAGTTAACATTGTGATCTAGACAAGTTAATCCTTGTGATATTAGGCTATCATATTGCCTCTGAGTTAGGCAATCTCTACGGGTAAAGCGAAAGTTACCCAGGGACCTAAGTTGTTCCTCCTTAGTAAGATGAGCCACAGAGGCATCATCGTGTGTAGTTGACCTATTGATGTTCTGGGGCGAATGAACATCACTACCAAAAATAGCTTCCCCAGCTTCGTGAGTATCAGAGGCGTGAAGAGTTGCCTCTGGTGGTATAGGCTGGTTGGGGTTCGAGGTGTGTACCTCTGTTTCAATATCCATGTGAGCTAGATCCTCATGGACAGATGGAGTGCTTGCACTGGGAGTTGGGCTAGAGAAACGCACATGTGTGTTCACTCGAACATCTTTTTCTATGCTCACGTTTCTCTCGGTTCTTACGGGTATAGAACTCTTAGGATTCTCTTCTCTCTGTTCTTCTTCCTCACTATTACCAGAGGAGGGCGAACTCTCTGCTACCTCCTCTGTAGCTTCCCTAACTCCCTCTTGAACAGCCTCCATAGAGGATGCTCTGTTCTCTACTTCCTCCTCTATCTCTTGTGCAGAGGAAGACCCCACTTCGGGTACTCTTACCTCTGGTCTCTCTTCTTCTTCCTCTATTCTAACCTCACTTTCTGATTCAAATGAAGGCTCATGACCTAAGTATGCTGGGGATCTCACCTCAGGTTCTTGAGGTTGAGCAGCACTGTTATAGTTTTGGATAGAGATGTGATCTTGAGGGATCAGAGAAAGCATTGTACCTGGAAATCTTCGAATGAAGGGAAACTCGCCAGAAGTAGATCCCAAGAACCTGGACATTACCCACACAGGTGTTGGATTGCCCTGTTGGTTCAGTTGTAGGACTGGGAATGCTTCTCTGATGACCAGACTGATGAACCTATGGTATTTGATAGCCTTCAGGAACTTATGGACACTTACAACTCTTCCTCTTGCAATGGTTGTGGTCTTGAGGTTGACAGCCGAAAGGACATCCTTGTAGAGTATCTTTGCGTAGTCGAAGTTCCTCTTGTAGTAGAGACCATACATGATTTGTAGTATCTCTGTGCTGGCTTGGTCTTGGCTACCAGATTTGCAGGTAAGGGTTCTGTTGAGTGTGGAAAACATGAAATTCCACATAGGGGGTAAATGGCCTCTTCTAAAATCACCAATCTTGTTGAGGGTATGGTTGTATCCTAGGAATTTGATAAACTCCAGAAGAATGGGAACTTTTGGGGGTTTCTCGTAGGCTTCTATTCCTAACTGTCTTTTGGTTGGCATTTAAAAGATTCTTCGCAGGGTCTTGACACGAATCCTGACAGTACCTGCTCTTCCCTGGTTTCCTGAATCAACATTTCCAATGATTCCCTTTTGTTCTGGGATGAACTGACATGTAGTCCACCATTGTCTGACGTAGAGTTCTAGAAGGTTATCACCGTAACAAGTAAGGGCTAGAAAGATGGGTGAGTTTTTTAAAAACTCAACAAATATGTGATAAATGGGCAGATAGTTGGCTGGATTGGCATCAAACCGATAGTTGCTATCAATGAACTCGTAGGGTAGAATGACTATTTGGTCAACAAGACCAATACGAATAGATTTTGCGGAGTTTTGTGGTTCTTCCATTTTTGCAGGTTAGGGATTCTTGAAGAACTCAAGGATTGCTTTGAACGAAGGAGGGAAAAGATCAAGGGTTTGAATACTCAGTAAGCTTAAGGAATGAAATGGGTTGAAAGAAATGGGTATTTATATTAGGAACGTGTGGCTGGATCACGATCATATGTACTGTAGGTACTCGAGTTTCAGAAAGTGGAACGGCCGCTACAGTGGAACGTGGGAACAGCTAACGGTTGGTTTCTCAATCAGAGGTTGCCACGTGGATTTTGGTCTGACAACTTTTAGGCTAGCAAACCGTCACAGTTAGAGATGTGTGGGTGACATGTGGTTGACGTTTAAAGAATGACCCGCATCTCTGATGATGTACTTCTGATGACGTGGCAGAACAAACTAACAGAGCTCTGGTGGAGCTTTGCATAGTTTTGCCTCTGTTGAGTGATCTTTCCTTTTCTTTCAAGTATCCCAAGATATTTCACCTTTACCCAAAAATACTTAATAATCCTGTTTGTTTCAGGTTCAGTTGGATGGTCTTTAGATGGTTGATTATCAGTTCCGGGGTTTTGTCCTTTAAGCGCAGGAACTTTACCCAAGTGTAGCGTGAGAAGTCATCAACCATCACCAGGACATATTTCCGTTTGTTGATGCTTTGAACACGCATCGGTCCGCACAAATCCATATGGATGAGTTCGAGGGACCGGGACATGCTCGGAGCGGCCTTCGGTTTGTGTGTCGCTCGCTTCATTTTCCCCATCTCGCATGCCCCACAGAGTTTGTCCTTCACGAATTGGAGCTCGGACATGCCTTTCACGTGTCCGCCTAGCACCAACTTGTTGATATTCTTGAAGTTGAGGTGCGAGAGACGTCGATGCCAAATCCATGCTTGCTGAGAATTGGCCTTTGACATCAGGCAGACTGAATCATCGGTCTTCAGGACAGAGAGGTCGATGGTGTAGAGGTTGGTCCTTCGCGTTCCAACCAGTAGCTCCTTTCCGTCATCAGTGCGGACGCTACACCGTTTAGCTTTGAATCTGACCTCTAGATCTTTATCGCAGAATTGGCCGATGCTAAACAGATTGTGTCCCAATCCCGCGACGTATGATACATTCTTGATGGTGATCGTATCTTGTACAATGTCGTCGTAGCCCATAATCGGCGCCTTGTCATCATTCCCAAATCTCACGTCTCTGTAGTATTTCTCGGTGTAGTTCGTGAGCAGCTCCCTCCTTCCGGTCATGTGCTTGGAGCAGCCTTGAATCTAAGTACCACACATGATCGTCCTGCAAAAACGAGATTAACGGATTTTAGGTACCCATTTGAAAATGGGTCCTAGAGGGTTAGGTTTGACACCTGGCTGAGGATCCTGTTTTGAAACAGGTTTCCTCTTGGGTGTAGGTTTAACCTCTGGTTGGGGAACCCGTTTTGAAATGGGTTTCCTTTTGTGTTTAGGTTTAACCTTTGATTGGGGAACCCGTTTTGAAATGGACTTCTTTTTGTTTTTACGGGATTTCCGATTAGGTTTAGAATAATAAACATGATAAGAACCAAACCAATCAGTTGCATTTCTAATATCGTCAAAGTCATTCAATCCGCAATTAGAACAACATAAACAATCACGTGATAATTGAATCAATTGCTGAATTGAATAAAGTTTAATCGGAAAATTAACACTTTGTTCAACCAAATTATTCTTTTGATTCAAAGCACAATCATTAATGTTCTGCCTAGGATAAAAAACAGTATTAAATGACTTCGACGCCACATTGTTCTCGATAGATTCCTTGGCTACCCACTTTTATTTGTCTGGTTTAGCCCGACCATTTTTATCTGAAACATCATTAACAACATGGTCAGCAGAGTTTCAGTAGACAGGATTTTTATCAGTTGATCGATCGGTCTTTTTCCGCGGCTTTGATTGTTTTTGAGAAACAGTTTTAGAGACCTTGATCACAGCCGGGGTCTTAGGTTTTGAAGAACATTCGCCTTTTTGAAAATTGATCGGGCGATTTACCACTTTTGAAAGAAAGTCGGTGTGACTCGGAAGAGGTTTGTCAAATGGAAACGATTCAAACTCTTCATCTGAACTACCCTCAGAATTCATGAATTTTGAAAAATCAACATCGAGAATTGATGGACTAGGATTGGTCGAGGGAGGTGAGGAACACATTTTGTATGTGTTATTTGGAGAATCTGGTGTGGAAGTTAAGAAAAAATCAGAGTTTAGATTCTTTATAACACTCTCATCTTGAGACTCTTTACCGTTTCGTGAAGAAGTTTTTCCAATAAAAGCTTTACACGAAGATGTATCAGACGAGTCCGAGGAAGTTTCGGGTGAAATCATCTTTTTCGTTTTAGAGTAGGTCAAGCTTCTCTTGAAGTTGACAATTGCTCACGTCCTCTTTCATTGCTTTTGTTGCCAAAGCAGACAGTTTTGATGTGAGCCAATGGATTTAGTTCCGAAGGATTTCCTGTCACTCATCCGACACAGATTCGGTTTTTATGGATTTGAGTTTCTCAAGTTCTGTTATAAGCGCTTGCTTTTCCTTTTGATAAATGGGTATTTCCTTCTCGAGTGTCTCCTCTAACTCGACTATTTTTTATTCCAAAACAAGAGGAGGAACATAGAGTTTAAACTCGTCCGCCTTAGTTTTGGGTTCACGTGCTTGGACCTCATCCTTTTTTGAGGAATCCTTGGGCATCGCAACCTTATAGCCATTAAAGTAGTCCTTCGAGACGTATTTCTTTGGGTTTTTCTTGTACGAGTAGTTCATAGGTTCGTAGCAAAAAGGAAGTTGCATTTTGGTGGTGTGTGCGTACTTGTATTCCTCAGTTTCCTCTTCTTTCTCCTTTTCAAGAGGACCAGTCCATTTTATTTTATATTCAGGATACTTTTTGTCCAGACCGAGAAAACGAAAGTGATAAAGAGTCGGTCTTTTGGTCAAAATCTTTTTCAAGTACTTTGGGTTATCGTATCCGATCCCCCATTCCTTGATGAAGTATGTGAATTCCTTGGGTTTGTTCTTGTGAATGGTCTGATCAGTTTGACCTCTTTTGTGGAGTTTGGTTTCAAGATCATTTATTTTGGAAACCATTGCTTTGTGCTGAATTTGAAGAGAGGAGCATTGATAAACAATCTCAACTTTCTCATTTTCACACTGATCAAGCTTTAAAGTCAGTTCAGATATTTTGGCCCTTAAGTCCTTAGGTGCTATTGAAAGATTTGTACATTTTTCTTTTAAATTAGCATTTTTGGACTTGTACTTTTCAGTTATGCGCTTTTGAACATCTAGCTTTTCTGTTAACGAGTTAATTTGAAGCAGTTGTTCATTGGTGGTAGCCTTATAAGAATCTAGGTGTTCAACAAGTGGTTGCATCTGTTCGATTAAGCTTTGATGAATAGGTTTACATACCTGACACATATTCGCCTTTTCTGCTGGAAGAGAATGGTAGCCCATGAAAGCATCAGCATCTTCAGAATCGCTTTTACTATCAGAACGGGCCAGCCAGTGGTCGTCTTCAACAAAGAGAGCTTTTCCTGCCTCTTTCTGTTCTGCTAGAAGAAGTTTGGCATTGTAGTAGTGTGAGTTTTTCACGACGGGCTTTCTACAATCCTTGGCAAAGTGACCCAATTTCCTGCAATTGAAGCAAGTGACGGGTTCGTCCTTCTTCTTTGTGTCGGGCTTGCGATCTTCCTTCTCATTCTTCTCCTTCTTGTCAGGCTGCTTGTGCTCATCTGCCTTTTTCTTGCCTTCATATTTATCCTAATAATCATGGCGCTTGATGGAAGAAGTGGAGTAGCGCTGATTATTGGATGAAGGTTTCTTGAAAAACTTCTTCTGCTGGAAGGATCTGGAGAGCAGGGCCATTGCTTTCTTTACAGCAGTCAGTTCAGGATCTGAATCGCTCTCTTCTTCGTCTTCTTCGGATTCTGGTTCAGAATCACTCGGCTCTTGGGTTCGTTTGGATTGACGGCCAGAAGATTTGCCTCGTTTTGAAGAAACAAGAGCGAGTGGATCCGCATTGGACTTGGAAGCGGACTTCTTGTTGCTCAGAATGTCCATGACGTCATCCTCGTCCTGTAGAAGCATCTCGTAAAGTTCATGGATTGCAACGTTCTCCATCAGGTGGTTGTGTTTGATATGAGAAGCGAAGACTTTCCATTCAGGCAAAAGGTTGTTTAGAAACTTGAGCGCATTCTCCGTATTTGATCGATTGATCTTGTTCTTGTGGAGCTCGTTCAGTAGGAGACAAAATCATTGATAGGTCAGGGAGAGTGATTCGCCGGGGCGCTGCTTAAATCCATCAAACTTGGTTATGCAGCTGTTGATCTTCAGTTGGTTGCCGACTTTGCTTCTACTCATCATCTTTTCTACCTGATCCTACATGCCCTTTGATGTGTTCTTGTAGTTGTCTATGGCTGTGTAGATCGAATTTGGTAGAGCCTGAACCAGATATCTCTTTGCATGCTTTTCACCATCAAACATGCCTTTTTCGTCCTCGCTCATTTCCAAGTACTTCTTGGGCTCATATCGAACTTGAGCACCTTCTTCTTGTGCTGGAATGACATTCATGGGCTCAGCATGTGGGCATTCAGTTAAAACACGCCATATGTACTCGTAGTTATCCTTCGACTCGATGAATATGAGGAATATGTCCCGCCATTGGCTATATTCTCCCTGGTAGAGGGTCGGTGGCTTGGAATCGGTGCCGATAGCAAGAGCGTCGCGAGACATCTTTGTTGATTGCACTAATGTGATCGTCAGACGTTTGTTTGATTCAAAGTGGAAACCTAACGCAAGGCACTATGAGTGGAAGTCTTAACACAGGTTCTAAGAGTGATATAGACTAAAACTGGTAAGAAACTAGCTAAACAGAACTTACCGGATAGGAATCCGGATGAAATGGTGTCTGATCTGGAGGTGTCCGGATCAGATGTGTGTGAATTGTTCAGATAGCAGAATTGTTCGGGTAAAATGAAGTTACCGCATAACAAGTAGTTACCGGATAAAATGAGCTTACCGGATAGAAATTAGATACCGGATAACTTGGTTACCGGGTAAGATAAGAACAAAAACTTACCGAATGAATTTGGGAAACTTACCGGATGATTGTACTTACCGGATAGCTGAGTGTCCGAATGATGTGTCCGGAAGGATTAGATTACCGGATAGAATTGTGTCCGGAAAGAAAAATCAACCGAAAACTTTGAGTTACCCGGATAAATTAGATTTACCGGGAACTTTGGGTTACCGGAACAATTTTGTCCGGAAAGTAGCGAGAAAAGAGAACTTACCCGGGAAGTTTATGCGATATTCCGGAAAGTGCTGCTGTGGTATCCGGAAATAGCGGTTGTGAGGTGCAAAATCGATAGATATGCGACTAGGGTTGCTAAAATCGTTCCTGAAAGATTAGAAACCTAACAAATCACGAAACTAACAATACCCTAATCGATTTTGAAGCAAACTAACACGATTTTGATGAAAAATTGGATTTTAGCATGAACAAAGACCAAAAAACCAAAGAACTTGATTTTGCCAAAAACACAATGAAACAGTCGAATTAGGATTAGAAAAATTGCAGAAACGCTTATAAAGATGATGCTAATCGAATGCAATACGCGAAATCAAGCAACTTTATCTGAATCAAAATATGAGTTATTGAGAGTCAAGAACACAGTCGATAAAAGTGAACAGAAACTTACCAGAAAACTGTAGATTTCTTTGAATCGAACCGTCCGTATGCTCTGATACCAATTGCGAGTTCCAGATTAGTGCATACAATCAATGAAATCAATAGAGTAGAAACAATCACAATGATTTCAACTGGTCATCCATATATTGCATTAAGCTTTCAGAGTGTTTACAATAAACGGATATGAATGATCAATAAACGATTAAGTGATTAACCCATTTTCTAAGGATAATAACACTATATATACATAGGGCCTTAATCTATCAAGCCCATGGCCCATAAAACAATTAAGCCCAAATAACAACATTTACAAATTAAACCCTTTAACTTCTATTCAACAAGATTTATCCCTAACACTATTTTGACTTTCTACTAAACAACTTTGACTTTGACTTTTCACATACATTGACTTTTACATACATCTTGAATACAATATAATGCGCTAACATTCTCCCCCTTTGGATTCAAGATTTAAAAAAAATATAGCAGCGGTCTTGAGCTCTTGATCTTCAAAACTTTAACTCTGATCGCTTTAAACTTTGAAGCTCTGATAATCTTCAAATAGTTGTATCTTCACAAGTTCACATTGAACTAGATGCTTTGAAAGCCTTCAAACCTTCAGCTTTGAAGAATCTTCAGTCAAACTTGAAAAGTCTTCGTCTTTCTCTTTGTAAAGTCAACAAGTCTTGAATTGTAATCTTCAACTCTTTGTCATCAAGTCTTAAACACGAATTTCAGATCTTTGCAGCTTTGATCTTTGCAACTTTAATCTTTAAAGCTTTGAAATCATTGAAGCTTTGAACTCAAACTCTTTAAATTATTTCTTGAACTTTGTAACTTTATCTCTTGAACAAACGTTGAACATTAATCTCCTTCGAATCATTTCGGAACATCTTCTTGACTTTGACAAAACTTCTCTTTATCTCGAAATTGAATTTATGGTATTTCTATCCCTTTATATTTCATTGATATATCTTCCCTTTTCTTCAGTATGTTATTTCTCCCCCTTTTTGATGATTGTGAGCATCATGATCATCAAAACTTTCTTCAAATTCAGCACTGTCTTTGTTCACCACAAGCAACATTCTTCCCCTTGTGATCTGATAAACCGTCAATTCCAAAATATATTTATCTGAATGTTTTCAAATTCAGATAGAATGAAAGTGGTAACCCTAAAACAACATATAAATCAGTTAAAATGCATGTAAGTAGCACGGAGCCACTTAGTACAACAAATGTACTTTGGAAAGGAGCTTTTTGATGATCACTCCCCCAGGGATTCCATTCAATCATTGAAAAACACTAAGTAATTTCTATGAACGTTATGACAAGAAAACATATTCCTTGTGTATACGTGCATGTGTAGAAATGATTAAAGCAACTTATGCTTTAATAAGGCTCAAATTGTGTAAACTGTTGAGACAACAACAAGTTTTCCACGGACTCAATGTGCATGATTGAAGTGCGAAGGTGGGGCAAACTTCCTTCTTTTTCATCATCCAAATCTTCCAAGTGAAGATCAGATAGATTATGTGTTGCGTCCCCAAGAAAAATTGAAACATTTATTTGTTGAGAAAGAAATGAGTAGCTGGTGGGGTTAAAGCAAGAGTTGGAATGGGCTCACTGCCTATTTCAATGATGGTCACCAAAAATGTGAACCAAACAATAATGTGGCTGCCCGGCTCCGAAAATGGTTGGTGCAGAGTTCTCTTATTCTTTTAGGTAGCGTTTGGTACGCAGACTGGATGGGACGTGACATGACAGGACAAGATAGGACTAGACTGGACCGGACATGACAAATTGTCTGTCCTACGTTTGGTACGACTAGAACATGACAGGACTAATTGTCTGTTTTGCGTTTGGTAAGCAGAGCAGGACAAGACAGAACTGTTAAAATGACCAGATTGCCCTTAAGCGCTGTTTAATGTTATTTTATATCATATAATGATTATAAATGACACAGATCAACCAAAATATATTTAAATAACTTTATCTAAAATATTTACGCTATTTTTTAAATATATATACATTATTTATAAATATTCTAACACAACAATTGTAAATACGTACGTAATTTAAAACCTTTCAAACGTAACAAAAGTACCAAAAATCTTTCCACACTAAAATACAATCATCCAAGGTTTAAACATTCAAGTTTACCAAAAAAATAATATAAACATTCCAAGACAACATTGTTTTCATCATATTCTAATACGATTACTTGTCCTCGTCGTAAACGAACTTCACAAATTCTAGCTTTATAGCATTGTCCAAATTCTTCCAAAAACGATATTGGGATGGTTTGTCCCCAAAGTACTTACCCATTCGAATTATCTCCATCATACCAAGTCCATGTCCCATCATCTCGTTGCTTAAGCCATCCATATTAGGTGAAGAATCCGAGATGATGGTAACCAATTTCTTCATTTGGTTGGTTGCTTCATGTATTTGATCCTTCGTTTCTTTCACTAGTTTGTTTAGCTCGGTTGTCCTTTTTCTCTTCTTACTCGTTCCTTCTCCTTCTTTTGAAAGGGATGCATGAGAAGTTGCATTGGAAGCACTTGGAGCGGGAGGAACATTAACTTCACTCTCAAAATCATCATCATTTTCCTTGTTCATATTCTCTAATGCGTCTGTAGCAGATTCAACCATGTTTCTCGTTGCACGATCTTTCCCGAACACCAACTTCAACTGTTCATAAGCCGGGAATGGCTTATTAGCCGTGTAGTTCTTGTTAGGGTGCTTCTACGACAATAAACAAACAAATACTTAATAAAAAACTAAAAATAAGTTATTACCTTTAAATAATTAATAAAGAAGTTATTACCTTTAAATACTCCTCCAAAATCTCGGGAGCTTCAACGGTCACACATTGATTTGCGTCATTCCACCCAAATCCGCTTGTATTTAGCATGTCTAAAGCAGTGGAATATTTATCTTTCAGTCTCTTTATTTTGTTTTGTACGTGCTTTGCCGTTATGCTAATACCGGGAATTCTTTCACGCATCTTTAAGACAACACCCTCATACGTACCCGACCTAAAACTTCCATTGTCACATCTCCCACCATTGATGACAATGTCTTGAAGAATTGGTATATAAGTCCTCCTCATCCGTTGTCCACCCACGATGGTCTGCCCTTTTGTACAATTCTACAAAACAATAAAAAAATGCCAACACAAAACGAATATGATTACAAACACCAATCCATTACAAATAAAACAAGATATAAACACCAATCCATTTCAAATAACACAATATTACAAACACCAATCCATTGCAAATAAAACAAGATACACACACCAATCCATTACAAAAAAAAACAATTATCTCAATTATTACGGTTTAACATCCAAGATTCAAACATCGCGCTAAATCATCTCTCCACTGAGACCACTCATCACTTGCCTCAACAACATCAATTGTAACAACCCAATTCCCATATACACAACAATTCACATAATGTAACATAACATTCATATAACAAAAGAAACATCATGTTACAATTTCAGTCCCGCAGTCTTTTACAAATAAAAGAAACCATTGTACTACAAACTTTGTACTATTTACATACATAAGATTTAATATCATGATGCGACTGCTAAACAAGCCAAAATCTTCATCTTATAATCCTTCACAAAAGACATCCCTTGGTTACTCTAATTACTTGCTCTTACATGATCCACCACCTGGAATACATATTTTAAAACAAAAATGAGGGTTAGACCTTGTGGTCTATGTGAGAAAAATCTCTGTTAGTTTACAAACCATTTATATAAACTTCATTCATATAAATCACGCGACACAATCATATATATCTAATCAAGCGCACATATCATGTACCTTCCCTTCTCATTCCTCCTGGCCATATTAGTTGGTAGCAAGCCAACTAATAATATACAACGCTGTACAACATCTACAGCCAAACAACGCTATACAGATTCTATAGCCAAACACACCGATCCTAAGCCCGGCCAAAGCATTATAACACATTATAATACTTATGTAAATATAATACCTCAATATATTATAATTCACATATCGACACATAATCACCAATTATCACATTCCCAAACCATACATATATGTATTCCAGTTAAAAACGCTTTTTAAAGTAAAACTCACCTGTTTTGATTATTACACACGCTCGCAAGCTCCTTTCAAACTGGTCTTATCTCTTACCACGACTTCCACAGAATCTGAAACAATTTAAGGTACATATACTGCTTTACTAGCCAACATATAAAGCTTACCAGTTCCTGTTCTCAACTGTATCACTAAACTTAACAACTACCGAGACTATACAGAGTACCGGGTTTCTCAGTACCGGGACTTCACAGTACCGGGACTCTTTGGTACCGGGAGTTCGATCACCGGAAGTTGCTAATACCGGGAGTTTCACTATACCAGGACTCCACACTACCGGGAGTCCACCGGAGTCGTCAGTACCGGGAGTCTACCGGGACTTCCCCGGGCCTCTCAAGAACACAGTCAGTTATTTTCTCAGAAATCGATTGAAATCTATACCAATCACAGAAATCGTAACTTCTAAACCGATAGATATCTTCTATTACTGATTACCAACACAAAATATAAAGGTACTTACCTCAAAATCAACTTCAACCAAATCAATCGATGCTTTCTCCGCATGTTTCCTTTCTTGCTTCTTTTCTCATCCAGAACTCCCGCACACACACTCTTTCTATTTTTAGGATATCTGAATACTATCTGATGCTTAAGAGGTAATATCAAACCACACTTACCAAATGGACCTTGAACTTCTCATTAATGATCCAAACACACTTAAACTTATAATTTACCCAAACTTACCCTGAACATCATCTTTTATAGTTAAATTATCTAACGGACTTACCCGGGGTATTACATCATCTCCCCCTTAAAAGAATTCCGTCTCGGAATTCAGTTAAATGAAAAGTTGAGGGTATTTGGATCTCATTTCCGTCTCTGATTCCCACGTGGCATCCCGACCTCTATGATGTCTCCACTGAACTTTCACTTGCCTGATCTCCTTATTCCGTAGCACTTTAACTTTACGATCAACTATAGCTTCCGGCTCTTCCACATAATTCAGTTTTTCGTCGACTCGGATATCAGGTAGAGAGACTGCCTGGTCTGGAGTAACCAAACACTTTCGGAGGTTCGATACATGAAACGCATTATGGATTCTGCTCAATTCTGGTGGAAGATCTAATCGGTAAGCGACTTCACCGATCCTTTCTGTTATTGCAAACGGTCCAATATACCTAGGGCTAAGTTTACCTTGTCGTCCAAATCTGATGACTCCTTTCCACGGCGAAACCTTTAACATTACGTAATCCCCAACTTGAAATTCCAATGGCTTTCGGCGTCGGTCAGCGTAGCTTTTCTGTCTGTCTTGAGCCACTTTTAATCGTTCACGAATCTGAGTAACCTTATCGGAGGTTAGCTGAACTATTTCCGGCACCGCTAACTGTTTCTCTCCCACTTCGTTCCAACACAGAGGCGTTAGGCATTTCCTACCATACAGTACTTCGAACGGTGCCGCTTGTATGCTGGAATGATAACTGTTGTTGTAAGCGAATTCGATTAACGGTAAATGCTTATCCCAAGATCCCCCAAAATCAACAATGCAATCCCGGAGCATATCTTCTAAAGTTTGTATCGTTCGTTCACTCTGACCATCTGTTTGGGGATGATACGCTGTACTTAACTTTATCTGTGTTCCCATCTCTTTTTGAAAACTTTTCCAAAATCTTGAAGTAAAACGACTATCACGAT
Source organism: Saussurea involucrata (assembly GCA_033807775.1). NCBI lineage: Eukaryota > Viridiplantae > Streptophyta > Magnoliopsida > Asterales > Asteraceae > Saussurea > Saussurea involucrata. Next base: position 249,598,618 of record CM066321.1, on the reverse strand, counting down.
CAGAAATGATCGAGATTGGAACTCCATGTCGAGTTACTATTTCATCAATGTACAACTTAGCTAATCGCTCCATCGAATCGGTTTCCTTTATCGGTAGAAAGTGTGCAGACTTTGTCAATCTGTCGACGATCACCCAAATAGAATCAAATCCCTTCGGAGTCCTTGGTAACTTCGTGATGAAATCTGTGGTAATATGTTCCCATTTCCACATAGGTATTTCTAGCCGCTGTAGTTGACAAAACGGCTTTTGGTGTTCGATCTTCACTTTCTTACAAGTATCACATCTTTCCACTTACTGAGCAATCCCTCCTTTTATCCCTGGCCACCAATAGAATTGCTTTAGGTCTTTATACATCTTGTTTGTACCTGGGTGAATAGAGAAACGGGATTGATGAGCTTCTTGTAAAACACGATCACGTAACCCACCCAAACGAGGTACCCATACTCTGTTTCCCAGACACAATAACCCCCGATCATCTTTTACTAGCAATGCTGACATCCCCACTAACCGTTCTGATTTCAAATTTTCATCCTGATAAGCTTCCACTTGACACTTCTGCAATTCGTCAAATATGTTGGGTATGAGTTCAGTTCGTAGCGAAATAACCTTTATTGTTCCACTCCTTTCTTGACGACTCAATGCATCCGCCACCACATTCGCCTTTCTCGGGTGATAAAGGATTTCACAGTCGTAATCGTTCAACAATTCTAGCCATCTCCTTTGTCTCATATTCAGTTCCTTCTGATCAAAGAGGTGTTGGAGACTCTTGTGATCAGTATAAATCTGACATTTGACACCATACAGATAATGTCTCCAAATCTTCAACGCGAAGACAACGGCTGCAAGCTCCATGTCATGCGTAGGATACTGTCTTTCATGATCCTTTAATTGACGAGAAGCATAAGCAATAACCTTTCCCCGCTGCATAAGTACACATCCCAATCCCAGTTTTGACGCATCACTATAAACAACAAAATCTTCCGAACCTTCAGGTAGTGATAGAATCGGTGCGCTGCATAGTTTCTCTTTCAATATCCGGAATGCCTCGTCTTGTTCTGCTTTCCACTCGAACTTCAGGTTCTTCCGGGTCGGCTTAGTCAAAGGCGTTGCGATACGAGAGAAGTCTTTTATAAATTTCCGATAGTATCCGTCTAAACCCTGAAAACTACGTACTTCAGTTGCTGTCTTCGGCGGTTCCCACTTTTCAACTGCTTCCACTTTCATCGGATCAACTTGTATACCTTTCTCAGAAACGACATGCCCCAGAAACTGAACTTCTCGCAACCAGAATTCACATTTAGAGAACTTAGCGTACAACTTTTCTTTCTTCAGCAACTCCAGAACCAAACGAAGATGTTGTGCGTGATCCTCTTTGGATCGGGAATAGATAGGGATATCATCAATAAATACAATAACGAATTTATCAAGATACGGCTTACATACCCGATTCATTAAATCCATAAAGGCAGCTGGAGCGTTCGTCAGTCCGAACGACATCACTAAGAATTCGTAGTGGTCGTACCTTGTACGAAAAGCAGTCTTTAGAACGTCTTCTTCTTTAACTTTCAACTGGTGATAACCGGATCTTAGATCAATCTTGGAGAAATAGCAAGCTCCAACTAACTGATCGAAGAGGTCATCAATTCGGGGTAACAGATACTTGTTCTTTATCGTGCGCTTATTCAATTCTCGGTAGTCGATACACATTCTCATTGAACCATCCTTCTTTTTCACAAATAACACTGGTGCTCCCCACGGTGAAGAACTAGGTCTGATGAAGCCTTTATCGGATAGATCTTGTAGTTGTGCCATCATCTCTTTCATCTCTGGAGGTGCCAGACGATAAGGTGCACGGGCTACCGGAGTGGCTCCAGGAATCAGGTCTATACCGAACTCTACTTGTCTAACAGGCGGAAGACTATTCAAGTCTTCGGGGAATACTTCAGGAAATTCACTAACAATAGGAATATCTTCCATCCTATTCTTTTCTGGCTTAATATCTATCACGTAAGCCAAGTAACTCTGACAACCCTTATTCACACACTTACGGGCTTTTATCATAGATATAAGGCTAGACTGATGATTCCTACGATCGCCATAAATCACTACTGGTCTTTTATCAGGTAATACAACATTTATTAACTTCTTATCACAATTTATGATAGCCTGATTCTCAGCTAACCAGTCCATTCCCACTACGACGTCAAACTCTATCAAAGTTATAGGAAACAATTGTATCGGCACTCTACATTCCTCTATATTTATCACACAATCATTAAACACTTCTTTAACTGACACTTGATTATCATTTGCCGTATCTACTGATAGAGCATGTTCTAGCACTTTAGGTTTCAAACACAGGCAAGCAGCAAATGCAGGAGACACAAACGATCGGTTTGCACCAGAATCAAATAACACCTTTGCACATGTAGAGTTTATTAAAAATGTACCTGTGACCACATCCGGAGTTTCCTCCGCTTCTTTCTCAATCATTTGAAATGCGCGACCCCTTGTTACTGGCGGTTCCAGTCTTGGTATTACTGGTTTAACAATTGTTGGCATGCCCGATGACCCACCTTGCTGTATCCTCCCCCGCGGACAGTCTGACTGAAGATGGTCCGGAGAATTGCATAAGAAACATAACCGCGTTACCTTACAATCTTTAATGACGTGTCCGGTCTTCCCACACTTATAACACGCTCGTAAATCACCTTGGCAATTCCCTTGGTGGACACGGTTGCACTTCTGACATGGTCTTTCCGCTGGTCGAAACGGCGGACGGTTATCATACCTCTGAAATCGGGACTTCTTCGAATCGTGTTGTGGTCCTTCCCACTTTCTCTTCCCGATACTTTTATCGCCAGCATCTCTTCTAATATCTCTTTCAACATTCTCCGCGGCATCAACTGCAGCTGAGAAGGTATCGGGTCCTTTTGCAGTCACTAGCCTTCTGACTTCTGAGTTCAGCCCAAAGATAAACCTTTCCGTCTTCATCGCCTCCGTAGCAACGTAGTATTCTGCAAACCGAGACTTTTCCAGAAAGCTAGCGGTGTAATCTCGAACGGATAAGTTTCCTTGTTGTAAGTTCATAAATTCCCCTTCCAGTTGTTTGACGGCTGCTTGGGGACAAAATGCGTTCCTGTAGGCTATCACAAATTATTCCCAAGAGAGAGTAGAATAAACATCAGATCCCTTAGAATGAATAAAGGATTCCCACCAATACAAAGCATCCCCCTTTAACATTGTTATTCCATACAATACTCTATCTTCGTCAGGGCACTTACTCGTCTTGAAGATAGCTTCTATTTCCTTCATCCATCTCATTGCTTTCACTGGATCCCTGTCTCCTGAGTAGGTCGGAGGTCTACAGCTTAAAAACATTTTGTAGTCGCACCTCCTTTGTACTGGTACAACAGTCGATGTGATTGGCATTTCATCTTCCGGTCCAGGATCCGGTATTCCAGTTTCATTACGACGGTTCCGATCAAACATTGTTTGTATGCTAGCCTGCAATCTTCCCATTTCTGCCATTAGATCATCTCTGGTAACAAACTCTGTACCCTGTGGCTGGATACTGCCTCCGGCTCGACCTCCAGCTCTACCCCCGACTCTGCCCCCAGATCTGCCTCCCCTGTCCCCCGTTCCTATCGGCGGATTCGTACTATTCGGATTTCTTCCTCCCCCTCGATTCGAATTTCGTGTACCGCTTGCCATTCTGTAGATTTAAACAAGGTTAATATACACATAAGGACATACCCCGTATAACAAGGTATTCCAGTTCAAACATGTACCTGTAAGATCACAATTACACTGGCCAGGTGTAATATGAAATTACCTTACATGATGTTCCTTCTACCTTTTATACTTCATCATCCCAAGGTTCTATAATGATAAGGACATCTTACTTCACATGCAGTTTAAGTCTAGGTACAGATACAAATACCTAAATCCCTTAAACTAAGGCTCTGATACCATTTGTAACAACCCAATTCCCATATACACAACAATTCACATAATGTAACATAACATTCATATAACAAAAGAAACATCATGTTACAATTTCAGTCCCGCGGTCTTTTACAAATAAAAGAAACCATTGTATTACAAACTTTGTACTATTTACATACATAACATTTAATATCATGATGCGACTGCTAAACAAGCCAAAATCTTCATCTTATAATCCTTCACAAAAGCCATCCCTTGTTTACTCTAATTACTTGCTCTTACATGATCCACCACCTGGAATACATATTTTAAAACAAAAATGAGGGTTAGACCTTGTGGTCTAAGTGAGAAAAATCCATGTTAGTTTACAAACCATTTATATAAACTTCATTCATATAAATCACGCGACACAATCATATATATCTAATCAAGCGCACATATCATGTACCTTCCCTTCTCATTCCTCCTGGCCATATTAGTTGGTAGCAATCCAACTAATAATATACAACGCTGTACAACATCTACAGCCAAACAACGCTATACGGATTCTATAGCCAAACACACCGGTCCTAAGCCCGGCCAAAGCATTATAACACATTATAATACTTATGTAAATATAATACCTCAATATATTATAATTCACATATCGACACATAATCACCAATTATCACATTCCCAAACCATACATATATGTATTCCAGTTAAAAACGCTTTTTAAAGTAAAACTCACCTGTTTTGATTATTACACACGCTCGCAAGCTCCTTTCAAACTGGTCTTATCTCTTACCACGACTTCCACAGAATCTGAAACAATTTAAGGTACATATACTGCTTTACTAGCCAACATATAAAGCTTACCAGTTCCTGTTCTCAACTGTATCACTAAACTTAACAACTACCGGGACTATACAGAGTACCGGGTTTCTCAGTACTGGGACTTCCTAGTACCGGGACTCTTTGGTACCGAGAGTTCGATCACCGGAAGTTGCTAATACCGGGAGTTTCACTATACCGGGACTCCACACTACCGGGAGTCCACCGGAGTCGTCAGTACCGAGAGTCTACCGGGACTTCCCCGGGCCTCTCAAGAACACAGTCGGTTATTTTCTCAGAAATCGATTGAAATCTATACCAATCACAGAAATCGTAACTTCTAAACCGATAGATATCTTCTATTACTGATTACCAATACAAAATATAAAGGTACTTACCTCAAAATCAACTTCAACCAAATCAATCGATGCTTTCTTCGTATGTTTCCTTTCTTGCTTCTTTTCGCCTCCAGAACTCCCGCACACACACTCTTTCTATTTTTAGGATATCTGAATACTATCTTATGCTTAAGAGGTAATATCAAACCACACTTACCAAATGGACCTTGAACTTCTCATTAATGACCCAAACACCCTTAAACTTATAATTTACCCAAACTTACCATGAACATCATATTTTATAGTTAAATTATCTAACGGACTTACCCGGGGTATTACATCAATGAACTCATATGGTAAAGAAGGGTCTTCCCCAATAGGCATATCTTCAGTAGTGATTGTTGAATTTTCATGCCGATTAATGGTCATGTATGTCCTAATAAAATTATGTAACAAAGCACAGGCTAAAATCATTCTCCATTGATACCTTATCGGATAGAAAGAAGGACTTCGTAATATAGCCCAACGTTTCTTCATGATGCCAAAACACCTCTTAATAATATTTATAGCATGTGAGTGCTTCATGTTAAAGTATTCTTCCTTGTTAGTAGGTGCACGACAAACGTCTTCCCATTCTCATAAATAATACCTAGTGCCCCTATATGGTGCCAAAAAACCTTCCCCACTGATATATCCTGCATCGGCCAAGTAGTAGTTACCGGGTGAGACTTTCAACCCATTTGGTCTAGTAACTGCATCTCGTAGAACTCTGGAGTCTATAGCCGAGCCTTCCCACCCAGCTAAAGCGTAGACAAATTTCAAATCACGAGTGCACACACCTAACACATTGGTCGCAATATGTCCCTTTCTTGTTCGATACCTTGGTTTATCAGACTTTGGTACAGTTACTTCAATATAAGTTCTATCTATTGCTCCTAGACAACCCTATACAAAAAGAAAAGGTTTAGCTAGAAAAGTAAATTGAAAGTGTTATAATTATTATGAATTGTATTAAAATTGTTATAATAATTACCTTAAACCATTTCCATCGTGAATCCGTACAACCATCTTCTATAGGAGTTGGTTTGACAAGCAACACATCTTCCAAATGTAATAACGCACGCAACACTCGATGAACATACCGGCTTATTGTTTCCCCCGACCTATAGAACCTAACTTGGATAGTCCTATTCTTAGTGTGGTGTGCTAATATATTTATAAATATCACAACTTGCTCATCGATTATCATATTACCATCATCTACTAATCCCCTGCGAGTTTTAAGCAAATCACACAAAATTGCGAAAGCATTTCTATCAATTAGCAACTCATTTATACAAATTACATCACTTTCGCGCGTAATGCGTGGTATTTCGGTTGACCTAACTTGAAGTCTAGTGAAAGTTATTTGGTCCAAAGTTTCCGTTTCATTATTTCTATTCTCCAATTCAATCAACCGAATCATAAGTGAAAGTAAATACACGATCATTTGAATGTAAGCATTCCAAACATTAACAACTACAAGCAATTGGTTCCGATCCATCACTATAAAATATGCATCATGAAGGCTGCACATGAACCCATTAGAGATAGGAGGATAACCCGTGACCTTTTATAAATCCAGTACCATGAGTCATCAACAATCAAAAAGGTTGAGCTCCAAAACAACCTCCAATAATATTATTGAGTGTTGTCACCTTGAAGGATATGGGAGCCGATAGAGCACATGGAGATATTACAATGAATGCCCTTCTTGCATCCATTTTACACAAACCATGGTTTGATAAGTACCATAGTGATCATATGAATTTCATCAAATGCTAAAAAAGGATAAGAATTGTTAGAATGTAAATTGTAATTATTAGCCTAGGCTCAGTTATCTCGTGGGCCCTTAGGGTTTATGATAATGTCACAGATTCTAGGGAGAGAATATACTATCAAATAAAAATTCTAGAGAGAGCAATCTTGTCATCCATATATTCCAAAGTAAAAGTTACAAGATTCTCCAAATGACAAAAGTTACTTTCTAAGCTCTCCAGTCTCTCTCTCTAGATCTTACAATATGAACTCTCTTCTTGTTACTCACACAAGCTTACAAAACCTATTTATACCTACAAGATTACAAGACATTAACTCCTAGTTACATTGACTTTCAATTTAAAACTACTTTGACGTTACATGACTTTGACTTTTACTTTAACTTTACAATATTGACAATTACAAAGACTTTACAATAAATCCTGAATACAATTTTATGAGCTAACATTCCCCCCCTTTAGATTCATGATTTAAAAAAATATGGTAGCAATCTTCAGCTCTTGATCTTCAAAATTTTAACTCTGACTGCTTTAAACTTTGAAGCTCTGACAATCTTTAAACACCTTTATCTTCATAAGTCCACGTTGAACTAGATGCTTTGACAATCTTCAAACTGTCAGCTTTGAAGAATCTTCAGTTAAACTTGAAAAGTCTTCGTCTTTCTCATTGTAAAGTCATTCTTCTTGAATTGTAATATTCAACAAATTGTCATCAACTCTTGAACACAAGTTACAGATCTTTGCAGCTTTGATCTTTGAAGCTTTGAAACTTAGAACTCAAACTCTTTAAACGATTTCTTGAACTTTGTATCTTCATCTCTTGAACAAACCTTGAACATTAATCTCCCTCGAATCATTTCGGAACACTTTTAATAGCCCAAAATCCTCGATTTCTTGCTGAAATTCACCCCAAATGACTGCAAACAGATCGTTACTTCACTACGAACAGATCTGTGAGCATCTAACACCAAAACTCCGATGAAAATAGCAAATTCCGGCAAATCGCGTTTTTCCGGTGAGGGTGTACTGTTCACTTCCAAAAATTCTATTTCGCTCAATTCTTCATCAAAATTGGATCTGATTGTTGCATTCTCTTCATAATCAATGCAGAAAACGATCCGAATGGCTAAAATCAATCCATGCATAACAAAATATTCTAGATCTTAAGATTTTCGTGAAAAACTTCAAAATCACCGAATTGTTCACGTTGATCGATTCTGAATATAGGAATTGATCTGGAATCGAACAACGAACAGATCTGTACGAGATCAGGTGATTAGAACATACTTACTTGAAGATCGAACTCCAAAATCTGCAAAATCTTCAAAAATTGGCACTTTTTCACTTGAAATTGTCGAGATTCGAATGATCGTATCGAAGAAATATCTTCAATTCTGCTCTGATACCACTTGTGATCCCAGATCTAATCAAGTAACAATGTAAAACTCCATGATCTTCATTGAATTTAGAGAAAGAATACAAGATTGTGAATGAGATCTACTTTCTCTCTCTAAACTCTCTCTCTAGAAAGTCATCCCTCTCTTACAGTTATGAATCACACGTATGAATCTCTTCCACAATTACATCTATTACAAACTTCCTATTTATACACTTTGACTAACTCACTTAATACCTTGACTTTGACCCTTTAACACCCTTACTTTGACTTTTGACTATTGCATTTGACTCTTACAAATAATACAATTACATATTAAATCTTGAATACATTTTATGCCCTAACACTTTTGTATTCAGAAGTCAAAAACATTGAAGTACGAGTCTTGAGCTGAGTTACTCAGAAGTCTAAAATCTTTTACTTCCTCTTAAAAGCACATGTACTCTTCTTCAAAATTCTGCACAACTTATCTTTTGTTTTCCAGTCATGTGTTTGTTATACTTATAACATTCATCACTACACATGAAGAACCTGTAAAAAAGATTAAGTAGATTTTGGTACCCAACGGAACATGGATCCTGGTTTGTTAGGTGTAGTTTTATTTAAAGAAATTCTGTAAGTACCATACCAGTATTGAGCATAATCTTTATCAACAAAATCATTAGTTCCACAATAAGAACAACAACTTTTCTTTTGTGCTAACAAGAATAAATGATTTGCAGAATAAACGAGATTAGGTTTAACAAAAGGCTTACCTTTAGGAGCGTTATTATTCTTAACTGTTGATTTGGGAACAAATGATCTTGGAGCATCTTTTTCAGAAGTAGATCCTTTCACACTCCGTACCATCTTTACATGCTTGAAAATAGGAGTATCTGAACTTGTAGAATCATGGTTGTAGAAAAGATTAGAAGGTCGCATATGATCTTTTGAAGGATAGCTTGATTTGACAGACTTTTTTTAAGAAATGTGTTCATGAACTGAACCGGAAGCAGTCTTGAACGAACATTTTGAAGCAGTTGAATCATCATACGACGATTGAACAATAGTATCAACACTAAGTTGTTCAGATAATTCAACTTTGAAGTTAATTGCTTCCAGTTTATGAACTTTATCGGACAAAACATTCCTTTCTCGAGAAATCAAATCAAACGTCTTCTGTAATGCATATTTGATATTTTGCTTTTTCATAACTTCTGTTGCCAAAGTAGATAACTTCCTTGTTAGCTTGACAATCTCAGCCTCAAAATATTTTCTTTCTGTCTCAAAATCTTTCTCCAAATATCTTCCTTATTAGTTATTTCTTTAAAAATCTCCATATTATTCTTTTGAAGGCTTTTCTTTTCCTTCTCAAAAAGATTATTCTTTTCAGCAAAATCCTTTCTCTCTTTCTCCAAAACGTTTTCTAAATCAGATAACTTCACAAAAAACTTAGCATTCTTTTCTTCAAAAGATTTTCTTTCAATGTCAAATTCCGCTCTTTCTTTCTCAAGTTTTTCTTTTTCAAGAAATAAAACTTTTTCAAAATTTGAAACTTGTTTTGAAAGTTTTATATTCATTGCATCACAAGAGAAATTTTTTCTTTTAAAATCATTTCTTTTTCTAAACGGTTCTTCTCATCTTGAAAACTTGTGTTGTCAAAGTCCAATTTCTTGACAACGTTTGCTTTGATCTCCTTTTCCGTTTGAATGCCATTCAAATCTTCTATTTCAGTTTCAAGACTAGAAACCTTTTCCTTCAACTTAACATTCTCACATTGCAAGGCTTTTGTATTGTCTTGAAGCTTCTTGGTTTGATCCCGAAGATTTGAATTCTCAACTTTCAGTTTGTCTCGTTCTTCTTCAAGAATTGGCATTTCAGGCATATATAGGATTGCAAACTCTCATTTTGATAAAATTGTTGCCCAATTTCTTGTAGAAGTAGGCAGCTTGATATGCATTCAATCACTAGAAATGATCGTTCTAGAAATCCAGACACCACAGTGCAAAAAATTACACTGAACTGGAACACCAGCAAAAAATTTCGCATACAACTAGGTAGAAAAAAAATTCGCAGACCAAATTGATGCAAAGTTTTCGTATCCAACTAGAAAACTTTTTGCAAAGCAAAGTTTTCACAAACAACCTCTTGCGAAAACAAACTTCTCGGGTCTAACTCCTTGTGAAACAAAAGTTTTCATAGCTTTAGGTTGCGAAAACAAAACTTTGCGGGTCACGTTAGTTGCAAAAACAAAGTTTTCGGGTTCTATGCCTTGCGAAAACAATAGTTTTCGTATCCTATTAGAAAAATTTTTCGCAGAGCAAGGTTTTCGTATCGAACTTCTTGAGAAAACAAAAGTTCACGTATCAAGCACTTCAGAAAACAAAGATTCTTGGGTCATGCTCCTTGCGAAAACAAAAGTTTTTGTACCCTTAGGTTGCGAAAACAAAAGTTCACGGGTACTATTGCTTGCGAAAACAAAGTTCACAGGTCCTTCAACTTGCGAAAACCAAGACTTTTCGCAATAGCCTCTTGTGAAAACTTAACTTCTCGTAACTGCACCTTGCGAAAAACTCTGTAGTGAACTCTTGAACCTTACAAAAACTTGAAGAACTTGCGAAAACTTCAAAAAATTCAGAATTTTGGCAATAACTTTTTCAATTCAAAGAATTTTGCTATGAAACTTTGCAGTTTACTTCGAAACTTGATTACGAACAACTTTGTAGTTATTTGTAATCGCTAAAAACCTCAAATCAATCTACTTTTGATCCACGACAGTAAGTTGAACTTTTTTCGAACTGAAAAACATAAATCGCTCAAATTCTCTTAATCCACATTGAATTAGGCAAAGATCTCTGAATAAGAACAAATCTAAATCACAAATCGAAGCTAATCCAACCAAAATCTTGTCATCTTATTGATCTTGAAAGAATCTAGAATTACATATGAGTTGGAACTTTCTCTCTCTAGATTCTCTCTCTAAACTCTCTATGACATTACAATTAACTCTTGTTAGCTTCAATCTTCCTAATCATAGAAGTATTTAGAAGTAGTAAAAAATAGGCTAAGTGAAGAAAGCCTCTTACAGAGGCTCTGCCGACATTACCGAGAAATCAAGGTCAAGAAGCTACAGAAGCAGCAGAGGCTTCCTACAGAAGCTCTGTCATACGCACAAAGAAGACCAAAGACTCAAAATCCGACGAAGACTACTCTACAGAGGAACCAGAACGCAGAACCTCTGTAACACATTACAGAGCCTCTGTGGTCCTCTAAAGACTAGGAAGATATATATAATATCTTGCTACTGTTCCAAGACCTGTTCATCAACTTGCATGGCAACTTGCCCTGTCCAACTTCAACACGTGTCAAACTCTGAATGGACTCAATAGGGCTTAGTACATAATAGACGTCTGCGCCATTTAATGCATTTACCAATAGTACATCTGCTCCATTAAATGCGCATGGCTCAAACAACTGTTCACACCATCCGTTCTACTATTCATGCCGTAAAAGGAACAGTGACCTACTTCATAGTCTTCTAAGAGTAGTATAAAAGGAAGTCTCATGTTGAGTTCTTCCTAACACAACAAGGACGAATACACAAGGAATCACTAATACTCTCAAGCTTTATTGTCAAATATCTGAGTGTTATATTCTCACACACACCAACAGTTCTTAATCTGTTCTTCGTGTTGTTATTATATATTGAATAACAGTAACTGTTCAAGAAATCCTTTTCATTCTTTACTGTTTTCTTTATATGTGTGCGTTCTAATATCTATCAAACATATCTGTTAGTTTAATACGCTTCCGCATCAAACTCTAAACTCAACTAATAGACTGTTAATCTTGATTAAGTGTATCTGGGTTCCAACAATTGGTATCAGAGCCTTCCTTGATTTTCAATATCAAGTGATCCACTTATCAAGATTCGTGATAGATATTATTGAGACTTAAAATTGTGTCTGGAAATTGCTTAAACCCAGAAAATCTTCAAGTTCATCGAAGTAACTCTTTAGTCATACTTTCTTTCTAAAAATCTTCAAAAATGACAAATACAAATAATTTCTTTACTACTGGTTCTCTCACTAAACCTCCTACTCTCCTTCGAGATGAGTATCCTCAGTGGAAAATAAGAATGGTCCATTTTTTCGAGGGCACTGAAAGAAATCTAGTACAATATCTGTACAATCCTCCTCCTATTCCCATGACAGTAGTACCTCGTGTACCTGCTAGTGCTGAATCTGCCGAAATCCCCGAACATCAAAAACCAAAGCCAAAAGGGGAGTGGTCAACCGAAGATAAAGCAGAAGATGAAGTTGCTCAGAAAACCAAGAAGACATTAATTATGGCAATACCCAACGAACTCTTTCAATCCTTGGATTCATGTGAAACAGCGCATGATCTGTGGAAAGAACTGGAAAGACAGTTGGAAGGAGGTGCTAAAACACAAAAAAACCGAAGAGCACAGTACATAAATGAATATCATGCATTCAGAGCCTCTGCAACAGAATCTCTGCAAACAACATACGACAGATTCAACTCTCTAATCAACAAGTGCAGAAAATCAGGCATTGACAGAACTTCTGAAGAAAACAATGTCATGTTTTTAAAAAGTCTAAATGAAGAATGGCTCCAGCTGTCTATGTCCCTACAGAAAAATCAGGATCTAGACACCTGGACTCTCTCTGATCTTTACGGAACATTAGCCGCACAAGAACCTCAGATAGCACAGGCTAAAACACTAACCATTGCACCATATGCATTGGTTAGTAAAACTAAAGAGGATGCACAGAGACCAAGAAATGATAAAGCCACAGAGGAGAAGAAGAAGGAGAAGAAGAAGATGGTGATAATTGACAGTGAAGAAGAAGATCAAGCAGAAAAGGAAATAACTCTTGCGTCACTAGCTAAATCTTTAGCTCTATTGACAAAAGAGTTCAGAGGAAACAGAAGAGGTTCCGGAAATGAAAGATATGATAGAGACAACCAGGATGACAGAAGAGACAACAGAAGAGATGACAGAAGAGGAGAAGAATCAAGTGGCCGACAGAGGTCAAGCGATAGAAATTACAGAGGGAATGACCGACAGAGGTCAGATGACTCGGTAAGCCACACGCAGCAAGAATGCTACAAGTGCGGCAAACCTGGTCACTATGCAAATGAATGTAGATCAGAGAAAGGCGGAGACCTACAGAAGTCCAATGATCGAACAGGAAACACTCCTCAAGGGTGTTTTAACTGCGGAAAACCAGGCCATTTTGCGAATGAATGCAGAAGCAGATCAAATCGCCCACAGAGGGACTCTGCTTTCTACAAAAAGAAAGCCGAATATTATGCTCAAAAATCCTTAATGGCAAAAGGACATTCTGAGGAGAACACAGAAGACTTCCAGTCAGACTCTACATCTGACGATGAACAAACCGCCAATGCCCTCTTCTGTGGCATGGCAGAAGTCGACTCCTGCACTGACTCTGAGGTATCTACTTCAAATTACAACTCTTGTATTACCTCTGTAGATGATAATACACTTAGAATTAACCTTGAATTAATTGAACTGAAAGAGATAAATCAAAGTATTCAGAAAAGACTCACTTTCAATGAGAGAGAAGTACGGCTTCTCACTCAAGAAAAAGCAAAGATTTTTGAGGAAAAAGAGAGAATAGAAAAGAAATGGAACAAAACTCTAGATCCTTTAAAAAAACAAATTTCTGAATTAACCAATACTTTAAAAGATAAAACAAAAGAACTTTCAGTTTCAAGGAGCGAAACTACTGACATAAGAGCTCTTAAAGAATACTTTCAAAGAGAAAGAGAGGTATTATGGCAAGATTTACTCAGAAGAGAAGTTTTGCTTAAAAACTATAAAGATGCACAGAAAGTTTATGAAAAGGTAAACTCACAAATAGGGAGACGAGGTATAGGGTATGATGATATCACCCTAGGTGTTGAAGGCAAAAGAAACAAACCTCTGTCCTCTTTATTTGTGATTGGAAAAACGAACAAACCAGATTTTCCAAATCTAATCTCTGTAAGCAAAAGGGCGAAAATCTCTGTGGATCCTTACTTGAAGAAACATAAGAAGATGATTAACGTGTGGTTTGAAAACACATACTCATCATCTTCAACCTCTGTCAATAGAGGTATCAAACCAAAGAAATATCTGAAAACACAAGATCAGATTGGTATCTTCAAGTTTGGTAAACCAGAGACCCAAACACAGGTTGCTTTTGTCTGTTTGATAAACGTTGAAAAGAAGTTATCAGCAGAAGCTCCTGAGTTTAAACCCATTTTTTCAGAAGAAAACTTTAAAAATTTAATTGAAAAAGAAATTTTGGAAATATGGAGATCAAGCGTTTTAGAAAAATTCTGTACATCTTCTATAGATAAAACTCTCACTGAAGAAATCTTAATAGAAACCTCTGCAATCTATGAAAACTATTCTACAGAGGAAGAAAGCTTGTATGATGCATGTTCGGAAAATTCAACCTCTATTGAAAGAATTGACTCAACCTCTGTATACGAGGACGATTCATCCTCTGACGACTCAGAGACTGATTTCAAATCAGGGATAATTCACTGTGACACAGAGGATGTCAAATTCCCCTCTGAAGTTCCTCACAGAACTATTTCTCCAAAAGAGAAACTCACAGAGATTCCAATCTGCCAAGATTTTCTAAATTTGAATCTACATATCAAAACCTCTGCTGAGCTTAAAATGTTACAGAAGACCTCTATTGATCCTATAAGTTCTAGATTTTCAAAACCCAAGGTTAATAAATCTTTTTCTTCTGTGACAGTGATGAAAGAAGTTCACCACAGAAGCAACCCACAGAAGGCAGGTCCTAAACAGAGCTTTTGCAAACAACATTCGAGTATTCATAGATCTTCTAGTAATAGGAAATCTAATGTAAAGAAAGAATGTAATGCCTCTGTGGCTGAGTTTAAAAAGTTCAATGAAAAGTTCAAGCAAATTACATCTCATATTCAATACTATCATTGCTTTGATCTTATGTCTAAACTTAGTAATCATTTTTCATGTCAAGTCTGTTTACTCTCTACGACAATTCAAAAGTCAAATCCCACAAATAAACAATCTGACTCTTCTGCAGAGAACAAAATGTATTTCAAGAATGCCAAGGCAAACTTGAAAAACTCTAACAATATTGGACCCATATGGATATGGGTACCTAAATCTCTGTGATTGTCCTGCAGAAGAAGAATGTGCCAATCTGGTATCTAGACTCCGGATGCTCAAGGCACATGACTGGTGACAGAAGTGCACTATCCACGTACAAAGAAACACAAGATGGTGGATCTGTGACTTTTGGAGACAACAAGAAAGGACACATAAAAGGCTATGGAGTCATAAGGAAAGAAGACGTTTCTGTATACAAAGTTGCATATGTGGATGGCCTTAAGCACAACCTACTCAGTGTAAGTCAACTTTGTGATACAGGATTCAATGTGTTGTTCAAAAGAACTTTCTGCTCTCTACAAAGTGAAGAAACAAGTATGGAACTTCTGCGAGCTGAAAGAATAGGTGATCTATATCTAATGAACTTCAACTCAAAGAACAAGGACAAAGTTTGCCTTGTTGCCTGCAAAAGTGAAGAAGCCTGGTTATGGCACAACAGGTTCTGTCACTTGAATTTTCACACATTGGAAAAACTGGTCAAACTTGATCTAGTTAAAGGTTTGCCAAATGTTAAATTCAATAAGGATCATTTATGTTCTGCCTGTGAGATGGGAAAACTCAAAAGAGCTTCCCACAAAGGCAAAACAGATGTGTCTTGCACCAGGCCTCTGTACATGCTTCATGTCGACCTCTGCGGTCCCATTGCAATACAGAGCCTAGGTGGCAAGAAATATATACTTGTCTTAGTTGATGAGTATTCACGTTTCACATGGGTTGAATTTATCAGAAAGAAATCAGATGTTCCAATTATATTGATAAATCTAATGAAAAGAATCCAAGTTCTTTATGACTGCAAAATACAGAAGTTAAGAAGTGACAACGGCACAGAATTCAAAAACTGTGTCATTGAAACTCATCTTTCAACAGAAGGAATTTCACAGAACTTCTCTGCAGCTCGCACTCCACAACAGAACGGTGTTATCGAAAGAAAGAATCGAACACTTGTGGAAGCCGCAAGAACTATGATGTCAGCATGCGGATTATCAATGAACTTTTGGGCATAAGCAATTTCTACTGCGTGTTATACTCAAAATCGATCAACCATTGTGAAAAGACACCTCAAGACGCCTTACGAATTGCTTAACAAACGGCGACCAAACATCAAATTTTTCCATGTATTCGGATGCAAATGCTTCGTCTTAAACGACAGAGATTCAAGAGGAAAGTTTGATGTAAAAGCAGATGAAGGCAAATTCATTGGATACTCTGCCACTTCCAAAGCCTACAGAACATTCCTTACAAAGTCTCATAAGATTGTAGAAAGCATCAATGTTTCTTTTGATGATTCATTCCAAATGACTTCTGAGCAAATAAGTTCAGAACTCGGAATTAAAGGGAAATTCTCTGACATCTCAAGAACAAAAGAAGATTTGAATCTTCTATTTTTGGAGATGTTCCACAATGACATTGATCCTTCTGTCGGAACCATCAGAGTTTCTGAAGAACCATCCTCTGTCGGACAAAATCCTACAGGTATGACTCTAACTGGTCCAAATAATGCTTCATCTTCTTCTATAAATACTACAGATGCAATTGCCGAAGCAGAAGAAAGTGCAGAAGATGAAACATCAAGAAAAACGACCACAGAAGGTGCACAAACCACAGAAGAACCAATTATAGAGGAGATCGAGGACCAAGACTATACATCCTCAGAGGAACAAACTCCACCACCACTCGTACCAATCATTCCACAAACGGTAGAATCAACTACCAAGGCACGAAGAACATCAGAGGATGCACAAGAAGAAACACAAGAAGCCTCTGAAGAAAGTTTTGATGACATTGATGATCATCTTCCACGCACAACTCAGTGGACAAAAAGCCATCTTCCAAGCCAAATAATTGGAGAACCTTCTGACTCAGTAAAAACAAGGTCTGCCACTGCTAATTTTTGTTTCTTTACAAATTTTATTAGTGTTATAGAACCAAAGAAGATTTCTGAAGCCCTAGATGACCCAAACTGGGTAGACGCCATGCAAGAAGAACTTCTGCAATTTGAGCGTAACAGAGTATGGACTTTAGTACCTCTGCCAAGAGGGAAACAGGCCATTGGGACTAAATGGGTCTACAGAAACAAGAAGGATGAAGATGGAGTGGTCGTCAGAAACAAAGCAAGATTAGTAGCAAAAGGATATAGACAAGAAGAAGGCATAGACTACGATGAGACTTTTGCCCCTGTCGCACGTCTCGAAGCAATAAGAATATTCTTAGCCTTCGCAACCCACAGAGGTTTTAAAGTTTATCAGATGGACGTAAAATCATCTTTTCTAAACGGTGAAATCCAAGAAGAGGTTTACGTAAATCAGCCACCAGGTTTTGAAAGCTCCAAGTTTCCAAGGCATGTATACTACCTTGAAAAGGCTCTATACGGACTGAAACAGGCTCCAAGAGCATGGTACGAACGACTTTCTACCTTCCTTCTAGTAAATGGCTACAACAGAGGTACAACAGATACTACCTTATTCTATAAACGCAAAAATAGTGAGATAATGCTTGTACAAATATACGTAGATGACATAATTTTTGGGTCTACAAATTCAGAAGAGTGCAAAATTTTTGAAAAACTCATGCAGAGTGAGTTTGAAATGAGTATGATGGGAGAATTAACATTCTTCCTCGGACTTCAAGTCAAACAATTCTCAGAGGGAATTTTTATAAATCAAGCCAAATATGTCTCTGACATACTTTTAGAATATAATCTCTCTGATACCTCTGCTATGAAGACTCCAATGGCCACTGGAAATAAGTTATTCTTAGATCCAAATGGTATCTCTGTAGAAAGTACTCTCTACAGAGGCATGATTGGATCTTTGTTATACTTAACAGCAAGCAGACCTGACATTATGCATGCCACATGTCTTTGTGCACGTTATCAAGCTAATCCAAAGAAATCACATTATGATGCTGTAAAAAGAATCTTTAGATACCTGAAGGGGACCAACAATCTTGGTCTCTGGTATCCACAGAACTCTGGTTTTAGTCTTAAAGCTTATATAGATTCAGACTATGGAGGATGCATGCTCGACAGAAAGAGTACCTCTGGGAGTTGTCAATTCCTAGGTGGTAAACTAGTCAGTTGGACCTCCAAGAAGCAGAATTGTGTCTCCACATCCACTGCAGAAGCTGAATACGTTGCTGCCGCTAGCTGTTGTTCTCAGGTTCTATGGATGAAGACTCAGCTAAAAGACTACGGCCACATTCTGTTCAAAATACCCATCTTCTGTGATTCCAAAAGTGCTATTGCTATCTCTGCCAACCCTGTGCAACACTCAAAAACCAAGCATATCGATATAAGGTTTGTTTTCTTGAAACATCATGTTGAATACGGTACAATCGAAATGCATTTCGTGCCCACAGAATATCAACTCGCTGACTTATTCACCAAAGCATTAGACGAGAAAAGATTCAACTTCTTGGTGGGTAAGTTAGGAATGATTAACATGGTGTGAAAATCCTCTGTAAGTATAGCTTTATCTTCTGTAAATAAGTATAAATATCTATTATTACTAAGTTATTGCGTTGATAAATTTATTTCAGTTTATATTTTTTTATATATAAAATAAATTGTTTACAGAGCCTCTGTGGGTCCGCTCAGATCTTCTGATAATCCTTACAGAACCTCTGGTAAACATAATCTATGCTTAATACAAATCTTACCATTCTTTGAACCAAGCATAGATCAAGGGGGAGAAAAAGGAAAATTCTTGATCTACAGAAGCGATTAGATCAAGGGGGAGCAAAAGGGACCCTGAAATGATCTACAGAGGTAAATCCTTCAAAGGAAAGCCAAAGAAGAATGTCGATAATTCTCCATCGACAGAAGAAAGACAAAACTGCCGAGAACTGAAGAACCAAAAGGTATGTCTCTCGCACGAAAGGTTTTTAGAAAACAGCTTTCTAGGACAAGAATTGTCAAATATGTCCTAAATATACTATGAATAACATTTCAAAAATCAAAAGTTCAAAAGGTTTAACAAAATTCGAAATAGGAGAAATTTAAGGTCATAGAGCTTCTGCTGAGCTCAACAGAGCTTCTGCAGGAAATATGCTCTGTGATCACAAATTAACCTTCTGTCGATCTTTTGGAATGTTATCTCGGAAACCGACAACACACACCATGACCTTCTCGAACAAAACGTTTATCAAAATAGTTTTCTCGGACACCAACCTTCAAAAATGTGCGAAAAACATCTCTTAACACAGATCAAAAATTGGATGATCAAAAAGTTAATAGAATTCAAGTTATAAGATTTTTTCTCTCATAGAGCTTCTGCTGGCTCTCGCAGAGCTTCTGCAAGTTCCATCAGGGCTACAAAACCTCTGTGAGTAAAATTTCTTGACAAAATCCTATTGATCCTCTCCAATGTCTTTACAAACGTTTTCGTTCAAAGAAGAACCTTCAGAGTCATGATAACAATGAGATATATGATAAAAGGTTAAAACTCAAGATTTTCAAAATCACAGAGCTTCTGTAAAACACAAAAGTTCTGCCATTTTTTTATCTGTGGTAATAACGGTTACTGTTACTGCGAGTGAAACTCACATGGCTAAAATCAACCTCACGCGCCTAGCATTAATGGGCCGCGCACGACGTCCTGTCATATTCTGACAAGGCCTACGTGTCCCATTTTCATTGGGCGTACATGGAACGTTTTTATTTGGAAAGTTGAACCCGCCGCTCAAACTCGAGTGCGGATTCCAAACTTTAATCCATTGCCATATATTTTACTCTTTCGAATTCTACCGTTTTACCATCCTATAAAAACAAAGCCTACCCTCTCATAAAACATTTTACAAACTCTCATCTTCTTCTCCGGCGAAACCCTGCAAAAAGCTTGCAAAAATCTTATTCTTAAAATCAAATGGCTTCATCTTCTCGAGCTACATCCTCTGAACTCTCTCCGGCGAACTCACCGGAACACTCCCCTGCACATTCAGAACATTCTGAAAACCCCAGCCTTGCAAGAAATATTGAACAACAAGATTCCGGGGACGCAGTAGACTTTGCTCCGACGACACACTTGCAAAACTTTATAGCAAAGGATCATTTCGAAGCCATTCTTCCTATCAAATCCAACAACTGCTATTTGGTCCCCTCACCCACTACTTTCGGCGAAGCCCATGCCATACTTCTAAACATCATGGAGAATCATGTCCTCTTCCCTCTACTATCAAGAACCCCGAACAAAATTCCAGTCCGTTATTTGAACCAATTTTGGCAAAGCTGCCGATTTGATAAAGACGATTCTCTTATCAAAGGGTACATTTCAAGACCTGATAAATCTGAGCATCTTGAAATCAAGTTCAATAGAACAATGTTCTCACTTGAATTCAACCTACCAACAAGGGGTCTTCTGGGATTGAAGAGTTATGCAGAGCAACCAACAGACGAAGAGCTCTGTCGATTCGTGGAAATGCTTGGGTACAACACCCAACTACGGAAGAGAAATGACTTCCGCAGAGGCCGATTACCACCTCTGCAGTAACAGATGCCTGACAGGAAAGATAGGCAGTATTGACCAGAGCTCACATCAAATCTTGAGCATCATGTATGGGGTTTACTATGATCTTCCACTAGATTATGCGACCATAATGATGCAAGAGATCATAAACACCATCGACAGAAAGAACAACTCGAAAAGGGTCAAAGAGATCGATCCCAACTTTCTACCACCTCTGCAATTCCAAAGAATATTAGGAGTACTGTTCGAACCTCTGCTGCTAATCCAAAATTGGCCAATGGAAGGGCCAACTCCCAAACAGTTCCCGATGAACAAGAATACCCCCACTGATCATGCTGATGGCTACTCACACTGCAGACCTTTGTCAAAGAAGCTTCTGCAATACGCATCGAATAAATCCCTTAAGAAAGAGTATATACGCGATCATAGAACTCCTAAACCGAGTCCTATGACACCCCCGCGTTTAGGTGTCACCCTAGGAACAATGATAGCAAAACCTCTTTCCACTCAAGAAGAAAAGGATCAGAAGTTAGCAAAGCACATGGCTATTCAACTCAGCTTTACAGCCAAACATGCAGAACTAATGGGAAAGAAGTCTTCATCAAGAACCTCTGCATCTACTCCAAAAACTAAAAAGAGGAAAACTGCAGAAGGCACCTCAACAAGCACTGCAGAAGATCAACCCTCACCTCCTCATGCCACAGAAATTGGCTCCTCTGCTCCTCCCTCCTCCCCAAAAATGAAGAAGAAAAGATCAAAATCAACAAAAGAAGGGGCACCAAATTCTAAGAGGATGAAAACCAAAAAGAGGCATGGTAAATCACTTGCAAAGATGGTAACCATTGCAGAAGAGGAAACTGCTGAAGAAGAAGTTGCAGAAGAAGAAATGGCTACAGAAAGGTATCAATCACCCTATCAATCTCCAGATAGATTTGCTCACCAAGGAGACCTGAACGACTTCTTACAGAACCCTGAAATTGCCAACACCCTAAATACAGCAGGGTGGACGGCACAACCTCTCGACCACCACTCTCCAGAAGAACAAGATTTCTTCATTTCTGGCATTGACACACATCTGCAAGAATATGACACAACACCCAGAAAACAACCAGCCGAAACCCCTGTTATTTTACAAAACCCTTTCATTCAAGGATTGGATGTCCACAGAAGAAGTCCAAACCCAGCTTCAGAAGAAATAGAACAAACTGAAGCTAATTGGAACAGAGGTGAAATTACAGAGGCTTCTGAGAACATGATGGAAGAAGAGAAAGAAAAAGGGGCCGAAGTTGTACAAAAAGAGGGATTAGCAACAACGGAGACAGAAATAGAGATCTTAGAGACAGATTCAGATGAAGAAGAAGCTGTCTGGATACGTAAGGGTCTTTATCATCCACATGTCATGAGATTATTTGGATCTCATCAAGTGTATGACCTCTTACGACCAGAGCAAGGAACTTCCACAGAACTTAGGGAAGAAGCACCAAGCCATAGGATAGTTACAGAGGATGATATGATAGAAAATGAAGAAGTGCTTGGATGCTTAACAAAGAAAGAAGCAAGAAAAGATGCCTGGATAAATAGAGGCACACAACCAAAACCAACTCCCAGTGCAACCCACACATCTGACATCGCAGGTCTAGCTGCAGAAGGTGTCATTCAAATAGAGCAGCACAGCTCGATCCTTACCCAAACCAAACAGCCAGAAGTCACTCTTTCGACTTCTGCGCCCACAAAAGCCGGGGAATCCATTCCTAGGAAGTCTCCTCAGAGAGACTCACCTATAGTTCGTGATCCATCGCCCCAGATCACACTAGAACACCCTACAGAGGAATTCATTTCGTCTGCCACGCACACATTAGGACCAAAACTTCTTTCAGAGAGAAGTAGAGAGCACCATGACGAAGAGACTCTAGACAAGTCTCCGAGTCAACAGAAGAATATTCCGATACCCACCTCTGGAGTGGATTTGGACAATGTTCTTCACAGAACTTCTGTAGAGGCTGAAACTCAGGTTTCTTCTCAAGGATCAGAAGGAAATCCTTCCATTCTCAACGTACAAACAGTAATGAAAGAAGGTATCCCAGGAACAGGGATTCACTCTGGAGACGAATGTGTTCCTCCAGAGGTTACACAAGGAACACAAGTATCAAGGGATGAGTTCCAAACCCTTGTCACCTCTGTGAACCAAACATTGAAAGAGTTGCAAAACTCTTTCAAATCTTTTGCAGAGACAACATCACTGGCACTGCTAAACCTGAACACCAAAATGGACAACCTGTCCACAGAGGTGAAAACTGCCATCTCACAGATAAAGTCTGCTGCTACCACATCCACCACTTCTGCCGCAACAACTACTCCTTCTTCGATTGAGAACTCCATCAACAAGTTCCTTGATCAATTGAACAAACAGACTTTAGTGTCAACGGGCATCACTCCTGCAGATCTACAGAAGGCCCTACAAAAAGTTCAAGAAGAAGCCATGCGAAATACCATGTTGATGCAACCCAAAGACTACATGACAAGAGCACAGCTGACAGAGCTTGGGCAGAACGTGATTAATCAAGTGACATAAGTCATCCTTTCCTTCACCACTGCCAATGCTAACTTCGTCAAAGATTTCAGAGCAAGTGTAGGAAGGATGAAATTCAAAACAGAGGCAGAGCTAGCAACTCTTCTTGGCCTCTGTGATGATGTCTGTGAAAAGTTGATGGCAGCAGGAGCTGAATTACCGAAGAAGCCCAACACTTCTTGCAGAGCAGATGGTACTTCTGATAAAGGTCAGGATGATTCTGATGATGACTAGCCTGGTCCATCAGATAATCCTGAGGGGGAGAATCTAAGAGAGAAAGTGAAAGTTCAGGATACACTCTTACAATCAAATATGAACAATTAAGATCGTATTAACAGCAACTGGTCATATGATCTATTAACAATCTGTGAATTACAAGATATTACAATGAATTTCTCTCTCAATAGATCTAACAATTTATGCGTAAAGAGTTATCCAAAAGGTTAGCCAAAGATTCAGTTAGCTACAGTTGCTAACTCCTATATATACTGTAGAGAATAGCTAAAGCTACAGTACATATGAGAAACAGACTAATAGAACAATTACACGTGTCCTAATTAGTAACTGAATATAACAGATAATATCCCAAGATATGAATTCTGAACATACTTCTGAATAAGCGCTTCAGAACATTTGTCTTCATAGTCAGAAGTTCTGAGTCTCCTACTCAGAACTCTGAACCTTCTAGTCAGAATTCAACACTTAGAATCTTTTTGAGATTTCTCACTCAGAACTTCTGAGTCTTCTACTCAGAACTTCTGAGTCTTCTGAGTCTTCTTTAGTCTTCTTACTCAGAACTCAACACTTGTGTTTTTGACAAAACTCTAGACCTAACAATCTCCCCCTTTTTGTCAAACACACTTGTACTTTTCACCATCAAATTCTTAGAGCAGGAACAATCTTCAGAAGGAGCTCTTCTGAATGTTTTGACAACTTTTGCTCAGAATTCTGAATAATCTGAGTTAACAACTTCTGGTCAGTCTTTAATCAGCAGCAGCAACGATTTCCAAATTGATTTCTGTTATATATTTGCTTTTTCTTTGCTCCCCCTTGAAATGACAAATCTTATCTTTAGCTTTTCTCCCCCTAAAGTTTTGGAAAGCAAAATCATCTTCAAAATCTTTAGCTTTTCTCCCCCTTGTTTTTCAAAACTTTAGCGATGCTTTTTCTTCGAATGAAGTCTATGCTTTTTCTCCTTAATGAATAACCTTGCTCCCCCTCAAAATAAGAATTATGGAGCAATTTGTTTTCTCCCCCTGAAAGTATGCATATATTTCATTAAAATTATTCATTTCAAATATAGTGCTTTAATGAAAACATTTATACAAGGAGAATAAGATTTACTGAACTACACTTAATAACTACTAACATTTGATCATTTGAAAACTTTACAAAAGAAATCCAACTTAATGAAATTTATCAGATTTTTCAATCAAATGAAATCAAATGCATGTGTTTGGATTCAAATACAAGTCATCATTGCATATCGAGTTAAAAATGTTCAGTTTCAATCTCTTTATTAAATCTATTTGGTGTGCTTAGCATGCGAAATATGATTAGCTTCAAGAATATGCAATTCTAAAACATATAAGAATACTTTGCTCTACTTACACTATTTGTCCAAAAACAGGATTTTCACAAATTTACAGGTTTATTGCGACTTTGAATTTTCCCAAAGTTTCAAGAGATGTGTGCTCATTGGCATCTTTTAATTTTGTGCACATTGGCATCTTTTAATTTTGTGCACATTGGCATCTTTTAATCAAAAAGTTTAGTAAGAATAAGATACATCGTTAAACATGACTTTCTATCTGGTTCTATAGCAGGATTTGGGTCAGCATATCCCAGACCAGTTGGTCTTAGGTGCTAGGTGACAAGCACCCCATGGAACTTAATTTCCCAAACCAGAAAGGCCACATCGATATATCTTAAACTCATTTGTACCAGTAGAACATGGCTTTCTATCTGGTTCTATTGCAGGATTTGGGTCAGCCGATCCCAGACCAGTTGATCTTAGGGACTAGGTGTCGAGCACCCCTTAGGACTTACTCTCCCAAACCAGAAAGGCCACAGGTACAAACTTTCAAACTAAATGATTTTATATATATTTATATTTCATCTCAATCACTTGGTACTAAAACGTAGTACTTCCCCCATATTTTCGTTTCCATCCATCATTCTGACATTTAGGCTTTTTGAGCATTATATTCTATATAAGTATAGATTTCATAACATTGAGCATTCGGCATAATTTCATTCATGTTTTGCTTACCTTTCGATTTAATTCAAAAGTGAAAGTTGAAACAAATATAGCTCAGATAATACAAAATACTTGTAAAATCACTCTTTGACACACATTTATTCATTGAATGAAAATTAAAAAAAAATTCATATCATTGAATTAAATTTGTTAAGATTCAAACATTCAAAGCAATAGAAATAAATGTAATGCAATGTTACCTTTCACCACTTGTTTCTTGAAACATAAAAATATGACAGTTAAGGATATCACCTGAGAAATATGAGTTCTAAACTGATTTGTTTAGAAGTCTTAGTCTCTGAAGTACGGGTCCTGAACTGAATTATTCAGAAGCCATTGTCATTTAAGTACGGGTTTTGAACTGATATGTTCAAAAGCCTAAAACGTTGAAGCACGGGTTTTGAACTTCATCTTGAAACAATCAGATCAAATTTTGAGACAATATTCCCTCTCAAATCAAGATAATCCTGCAAAATCAAGAGATTTTGGTAATCATCTTCGATGATTCCTCATTAGATATCAAAAATCCAAATTCTGAGTAGTTGAGTCAGAATTCTGAGTAGAAAAGTCAGAATTCTGAGTAACTTGTTCAAAATTCTAAGTATCAGAGTCAGAATTCTGATTAGTTGAGTCAGAATTCTGAGTAGTATAGTCAGAAGTCTGAGTAACTTGTTCAAAATTCTAAGTATCAGAGTCAGAATTCTGATTAGTTGAGTCAGAATTCTGAGTAGTAGAGTCAGAACTTCTGAGTAGTAGAGTCAGAACTTCTGAGTAACAGAGTCAGAATTCTGATAAAACTATCCAGAGAAAATGCCTTAGAAAAATGTTTGGATTTTGTGATTTTTGAACATTCTGAACTTCAAATCACCATAACTTGCTCAAAAATCAGAATTTTTCAACCAAAATTTGCAGGGTTGCTTAAAATGTGATTCTGAACACATTCTCTGGAAATGTTTTCTACGAAAAACACTCACATCTATGAGTTCGATAACCTCATAGCAAACAGAACTTTTTCAAAAAAAATCTTCAAAATCAACAAATTGATCTATATGAATCAGAAATCCATAATTACATTCAGACCGAGTTTTGGACTGAATTATCCAAAAGTCAATAATTCTTAATTAAGCACAACATCTGTTTTCAGTCATGTGTCGGTATGGATCATTCATTCAGCTCTACACTTGAATAACCTGCAAAACAGATTAAGTTGTCTTTGGTACCCATATGAACTTGGGTCCAGGTTTGTTAGGTGTAGTGGCATATGTAGATATTCTATAAGAACCATACCAGTGCTGAATAAAATTCTTGTTCACAAAATCATTAGTCCCACAATATGAACAACAAAGTTTCTTTTGTGCAACTCTGACTAATTGATTTACAGAATAAATCACATCAGGTTTAACAAAAGATTTTCTTTGAAATGTATTGTTCTTCTTGACATTTGAATTAGGAACTTTTGATTTTGGCACTTCTTTCTTGGAAGTAGTTCCTTTAACTCTCCATTCCATTTTTATCTTTTTAAAAGAACAATTATAAGATTTATCAATAGCAGAATCATAAAACAGATTAGAAGAACGAATCTGATCTTTTGAACTATGATTTGATTTGTCAACAACTTTCGTTTCAAATTCCCTAAACTTTTTAACATACAAATCAAACCTTGACTGCAAATCAGATTTGGACTTCCTCTCTATCATGAATTTAGTTGATAAATCAGATAATTTCTTAATAAGCCTCCTTATCTCCAAATGAAAAACTTTCTTTTCCTTCTCAAACTCATCTTTTAAGCATTTTTCTTTAAAGCCATTTACCTTCTTCTTTTCAGTCTCTTTCCTTCCATCTTCTAACTCTTTCTCCAACTCATTGATTTTTACAGAAAACTCATTTAACATTCCTGTTTTCTTTTTCTCAAAACCAATCTTTTCTTTTTGAAAAACATTTTTCTTGCATTCAAACTCTTTTCTTTCTTTTGCAAGAATTTTCTCCAAATCAGAAATTTTCAAAGATAATTCAACAGACTTTGTTTCAAAACCTTTCCTCTCAGTTTGAAAGTCTCTTCTCTCTTTCTCAAATTTCACTCTTTCAAGTATAAGAACTTGTTCAAAATCATAGATCTGTTTCAAGAGTTGACAATTTTTCATTTCACATGATTTGATTCTATTTTCAGACTCTGTCAACATCTTTCTTCTAAAATTGCCTTTCTCTTTCAAATCAACATTCTCTTTTTCTAACAACTTTATGTTTTCTTGAACCTTTTCAAAATCCTTTAGAAAATCAGATTTCTCTTTTTGCAAAATCTTTATAACTTTTGCATATTCGTCTTGTTTTGCTTGAAGATTAGCAATCTTGCTTTCAAAATGAACAATCTCAGTTTTTGGTTCAGAAATTGTTTCTTTTGCTTTTACAGGACTTAATTTTTGTAAATTGTCTGAACTAGTTATAGAAATTGCAGGTCTCACAAAAATTTCAATAATCTCAGGCATGATGAAATGACAAATTCGAATATCAACTATGAATTATGATAAAAAATGAGAATCAACACAAATCTAGAACATGCAAGAATTAATCAAATCTGTCACATGCATTTCATCAAACAGTTAGAGTACATGAATTAATGAAATCTTCTTTTCAACAAAAAATTTGAATACTAATCAACATGCAGCAGATATAATCACTTTGATCCAGAAACCAATCAAGAATTTCGAAAACATACCTGTGATCTCTGTTTAATTTCGAGAATTAATCAGCATAGAGAGAAAATCTTTGGATAACTTGATTGTAAGATATCGATTCAACAGAAAGACAAATTCAAATTTCTTGAATCAATGATAGAAACGAATTCAAGAATTGTTAGGAATTCAAGAATTGTTAGCAGCAGCGGAATCAATTGTCGAATTGATCAAGAAACTTCAAGAACGCGATCAAACACACTCTTGGTCGAATTTGTTTGTTGATTGGCTCTGATACCAATTGAAAGTTCAGGATACACTCTTACAATCAAATATGAACAATTAAGATCGTATTAACAGCAACTGGTCATATGATCTATTAACAATCTGTGAATTACAAGATATTACAATGAATTTCTCTCTCAATAGATCTAACAATTTATGCGTAAAGAGTTATCCAAAAGGTTAGCCAAAGATTCAGTTAGCTACAGTTGCTAACTCCTATATATACTGTAGAGAATAGCTAAAGCTACAGTACATATGAGAAACAGACTAATAGAACAATTACACGTGTCCTAATTAGTAACTGAATATAACAGATAATATCCCAAGATATGAATTCTGAACATACTTCTGAATAAGCGCTTCAGAACATTTGTCTTCATAGTCAGAAGTTCTGAGTCTCCAACTCAGAACTCTGAACCTTCTAGTCAGAATTCAACACTTAGAATCTTTTTGAGATTTCTCACTCAGAACTTCTGAGTCTTCTACTCAGAACTTCTGAGTCTTCTGAGTCTTCTTTAGTCTTCTTACTCAGAACTCAACACTTGTGTTTTTGACAAAACTCTAGACCTAACAGAAAGCTACGAGCAGAGGAATACAAAGTCCACCAATCGCAGCAGAACCAATCAACCAAGCCCCTCCAGAAGAAACCCAACAACAAACACAAAAGACCACAGAGACAACACCCATCTCTGTGGAATCATCTACTCAAGAAGCTGAGACTACAGAAAAGACACAAGAGGCTACAACCTCCCCAGAGGTAATAATCCTAGAAGAAAGCCCAACAAGTCAACACAGAGGTACAGAAGCACAGAAGACCACAGAGGCAGCACCCACCTCTGTGGAGTTTCCTTCAGTGTTTGGCAAAGATGCCCAACACTTGACATCTTCTGAAGAAGATCTTCCCTCCCAACCACCACAACCAACAGAAGTGCCAACCTCAAAACCCACAGAAGCAACAGGTTCTGCCACGACAATAGCAAAAGATAAGGGCAAAGGGATACTGACAGAAGAGCCAAAGAAGAAGAAAACATTGCCAAAGCCAACAGAAAAACTAATGAAGAGTGCGTTTGACGCCTTTCAAACCCCAAAACCCGAAGAAGTTGACTGGGCACATGGATTGAAGCCTCTGTCAGAAATTCCTCTAACTGGTAGAGCTGCAGAAGTTGTTCAACAGATGGAGAGTCTCAGAAGACAAATTCCACGACCTGGTCCAACACATGAAGAGATGGAAGAAGTGGTATACAAATACCTCTACAAACAATCCTATCAGACAAATCATCCAGTAGATCATGTGACAGATCCAAGGATCAGAGAAGAATTTGAGAACATCTTCACAAGAACAAAGCCAAGAACCAAAGCAGATGTCTTCTCAATTCACAAAATAAAAAAGGTGATCTTCTGCAGATTCTCCTTCACAAGAACCTATCCAAGGGTCAGGTACAATCTTTACAAAGTCAGAAGAGAGAACAATTCAGAATCTACCTTCGCTGATGCTGACTTAAGAAACATCAATCCTTACGATCTACCTGACCTTCTGCAATGGACAAAAGACAACTACAACACAGAGCCTAATACCAGAGCCTATCAAGTGTTGAGAAAAGCGATGAGGGAAAAGCTTCTGCTATACAGCATGATAGATTTTCAGCTGGGAAAGGATCTTGGTCTCAAACATCTAGATCTACGACCACCAGAAGATCGCTGCCCACCAGACGTTGTGCCCAACTCAATCATCAGAGAACCAAGATTTGGGTTAGTATTTCAAAACCCACAACACCAGGTTAAACTTTTTGTACTCATGGATTGTCAGAAGTACGCAACCAGTACTCTGAGCAAATTCAGAGCAAGCCTTGTAAAATACAGAGGTACAGAGAAAATGGATAGAGATGATGCAGATACTTTCATCAGAGAAATAGACTCAACAATCCGCCTAAGAGAACTCTGCATCAGATTCTACAAAGAGATCAGAAAAGTCGGCAGAGACAACAGAAGCTACAACGATTTCAAAGATGCCAAAATCTGATTCTCAGACCTCCAATCTCTGCAAACAAAGTTAAAGTTTATCTTTCATTGTACTCAAATGTAAAATTCCTCTGGCATATTTCTAAATGAAAGAAATTTCGAGGTATTGTTTAACCTCTGTCTTATCTAACTTAGCCAAACTTAACTCAAGTTCAAATTTTTTATTTTTCACTACTTAGGGGGAGATTGTTAGCTTCAATCTTCCTAATCATAGAAGTATTTAGAAGTAGTGAAAAATAGGCTAAGTGAAGAAAGCCTCTTACAGAGGCTCTGCCGACATTACCGAGAAATCAAGGTCAAGAAGCTACAGAAGCAGCAGAGGCTTCCTACAGAAGCTCTGTCATACGCACAAAGAAGACCAAAGACTCAGAATCCGACGAAGACTACTCTACAGAGGAACCAGACCGCAGAACCTCTGTAACACATTACAGAGCCTCTGTGGTCCTCTAAAGACTAGGAAGATATTTATAATATCTTGCTACTGTTCCAAGACCTGTTCATCAACTTGCATGGCAACTTTCCCTGTCCAACTTCAACACGTGTCAAACTCTGAATGGACTCAATAGGGCTTAGTACATAATAGACGTCTGCGCCATTTAATGCATTTACCAATAGTACATCTGCTCCATTAAATGCGCATGGCTCAAACAACTGTTCACACCATCCGTTCTACTATTCATGCCGTAAAAGGAACAGTGACCTACTTCATAGTCTTCTAAGAGTAGTATAAAAGGAAGTCTCATGTTGAGTTCTTCCTAACACAAGAAGGACGAATACACAAGGAATCACTAATACTCTCAAGCTTTATTGTCAAATATCTGAGTGTTATATTCTCACACACACCAACAGTTCTTAATCTGTTCTTCGTGTTGTTATTATATATTGAATAACAGTAACTGTTCAATAAATCCTTTTCATTCTTTACTGTTTTCTTTATATGTGTGCGTTCTAATATCTATCAAACATATCTGTTAGTTTAATACGCTTCCGCATCAAACTCTAAACTCAACTAATAGACTGTTAATCTTGATTAAGTGTATCTGGGTTCCAACAACTCTCTCTTACTACAAGCTTACTTACAAACACGCTTAACCAAACCTATTTATACCATCTAATTACAAAGCATTAATTCTAAACTATTTTTACTTTCTACTAAACAACTTTGACTTTGACTTTTCACATACATTGACTTTTACATAAATCTTGAATACAATATAATGCGCTAACATTCTCCCCCTTTGGATTCAAGATTTAAAAAAAATATAGCAGTGGTCTTGAGCTCTTGATTTTCAAAACTTTAACTCTGACCACTTTAAACTTTGAAGCTCTGACAATCTTCAAACAGTTATATCTTCACAAGTTCACGTTGAACTTGATGCTTTGAAAGCCTTCAAACCTTTAGCTTTGAGGAATCTTCAGTCAAACTTGAAAAGTCTTCGTCTTTCTCTTTGTAAAGTCAACAAGTCTTGAATTGTAATCTTCAACTCATTGTCATCAAGTCTTAAACACAAATTTCAGATAATTGTAGCTTTGATCTTAGCAACTTTAATCTTTGAAGCTTTGAACTTTGTAGCTTTGAAATCATTGAAGCTTTGAACTCAAACTTTTAAATGATTTCTTGAACTTTGTATCTTTATCTCTTGAACAAACGTTGAACATTAATCTCCCTCGAATCATTTCGGAACATCTTCTTGACTTTGACAAAACTTCTCTTTATCTTGAAATTGAATTTATGCTATTTCTCTCCTTTTATCTTTCATTGATATATCTTCCCTTTTCTTCAGTATGTTATTTCTCCCCCCTTTTTGATGATTGTGAGCATCATGATCATCAAAACTTTCTTCAAATTCAGCACTGTCTTTGTTCACCACAAGCAATATTCTCCCCCTTGTGATCTGATAAACCGTCAATTCCAAAATATATTTATCCGAATCTTTTCAAATTCAGATAGAATGAAAGTGGTAACCCTGAAACAACATATGAATCAGTTAAAATGCTTGTAGTACAATGGGTGTACTTTGGAAAGGAGCTTTTTGATGATCACTCCCCCAGGGCTTCCATTCAATCATTGAAAAACACTAAGGAACTTCTATGAACGTTATGACAAGAAAACTTCTTCCTTGTGTGTACGTGCATGTATAGAAATGATTGAAGCAACTTGTTAGGGTCATTTATTGTTGAATTAAAGTTCAAGGGTTTGTTTTGTAATTCTTTAATTTGAGCTTAGTTAGTGAACGGGCCGTGGGCTTGTTAACCACGGGCCCGTCATATATAATGTTTGCTTAGCCTTAGAAAATAGGCTAGTTGTTCATTTGCTTTCATTATTCCTTATTGTAAACTCTCTCAAAGTTGAAAGCAAAATTGGATGACCAGTTGAAATCATAATCACTGTTTCTTATCTATTGATTTCTCTATTTGTTGCACGGATCTGGAACTATCAATTGGTATCAGAGCAAACGGACAAAGCGATTCAAAGTGATTCTTGGTATCCGGTAAGAATTCTTGAATGTGTTCTTCTTTAAAAATCGATATCTTGATTCTATGAAATTCTGCTGTTTTCGTTTATTGCATTCGATTCATATCATCATCATAAACATTTCTGCAAAATTTCATTCCTTAACTCGATCATCTGGTTAGTTTTTAAGCAAAATCAAGTTTTTGGTTTTTGGTTTGTGTTCATATCAAAAATCATATATTTTTCTTCAAAATCGAGGTTTTTTTGCTTTAGAATCGATATGGGTATTGTTATTTTGTTGTTTTGGAAGGTTTCTAACTTTTCAGGAAGGTTTCTATCAACCCTAATCGTATTCCAGTCGAAATATTCGAACTCAACCGCGGTTTCCGGATAACAACCGATCTTTCTGGACAATCGCCTTCAAACTCTCCGGATACCTCAATTTTCTGGGTAAGTCTCTAATTTCAATCTTTCCGGGTAGATTTGTTCCAGAAACCCAATGTTTTCGGTAAAATAGTTTGTCCGGACAACTCAAAGTTTTCGGTAATCTAATTTTCCGGATAACTCAAAGTTTCCGACTAAATTGATTCTTCCCGGACACTCCATTATCCGGAAAGCATATCACCCGGAATCCCATTCCACCCGGTAAGTAGTTCATCCGGAAACTCTTGTCATCCGGTAAGTTGTGTATTCATTATTTGCATCCGGAAACTATTGTCTTCCGGTAACCCTTTGTTATCCGAAAACTCTAGTTTGTCCGGACACCTTGTTCTATCCGGATTCTTCTGTGTTTTTGAACTGTTATCACTCAATCTGATCCGGACACTTCCAGATCAGACATATTATCCGGATTCCTATCCGGTAAGTTCATTCCTGTTGAATTCTTACCTGTTACTAGTTCTTATCAGTAGTAGAACCCGCGTTAGGATATCACACATAGTGCCTTGCGTTAGATTTTCACTTTGAATCGATCACCTTGTCTGATGATCATTCCTGTGCAACCAAAGATGTCTTCGCGCGAAGCTCTTGCAATAGGCACCGACTCCAAACCACCTTGGCTCTATCAAGGTGAGTACATCCAATGGAGAGACAAATTCAAAATCTTCATAGAATCGAAAGACAACTTCGAGTACATTTGGCGAGCTTTAGAGAATGGGCCTATTCCAGAACCAATGAAGGATGTTCCACTAGCTCAAGAAGGTGGAAAGACACTCCATGTGAAAAAGACTCTCTCCGACATGACCGACGACGAAAAGGGCATGATTGAGGGAGAAAAGCATGCCAAGCGGTATCTTGTTCAAGCTATCCCCAACACGATCTATAATGCAGTCGACAGCTACAAAGATACAGCGAAGGGTATGTGGGATCAAGTGCAGAAGATGATGCGTGGAAGCAAAGTTGGGAATCAATTGAAGATCAACAGCGCCATCACCAAGTTCGATGGATTCAAACAACGCACCGGAGAATCCCTATCCGAGACCTATGAACGTTTTTGTCTCCTTCTCAACGAACTTAATAAGAACCACATCACTCGCTCCAACACGGAAAACGCGCTCAAGTTCCTTAACAACCTGTTGCCAGAATGGAAGACATTTGCATCTCATGTCAAGCACAACAACTTGATAGAGAAAGTTAGCATTCACGAACTCTATGAGACGCTTCTTCAAGATGAAGATGAGGTAATGGAACTCCTGAATGAGAAGAAGATTGCTTCCAAACCAGCCGGTGATCCTATAGCACTTATGTCCTCTAAACAAGGGAAATCTTCAGGTCGTCTCTCCAAACGTGCTCAAAAGCAAAGTTCTTCTGAATCTGAACCTGAAGAAAAGGAAGATAGTGAGTCTGATGATGAAGTTTTTGATTTCAAGAAAGCGATGGCCCTTCTTTCCAAATCTTTTCAACAACAAAAGTTCTATAAGAAGCCATCGTCCAATAATCAGCGCCACTCCACCTCCTCCAACAAGCGCCACGATTATAAGGACAGGTATGAAGGAAAGAAGAAGAAGACCGATGAGCAAGATCAGTCTGAGAAGAAGGAGAAGACGGAGAAAGATGACAACAAGAAGAAAGATGAGCCCGTAACTTGCTACAACTGCGGGAAACATGGTCACTTTGCGAAAGATTGCCGCCAACCTACTGTCAAGAACGTTCACTATTACAAGGCAAAGCTCGCATTGGCTGAGCAGAAGGAAGCTGAAATAGCTCTATTTGTGGAAGACGACTACTGGTTGGGTCGTTCTGATGCTGAAAGCGATTCTGATGGTGCTAATGCTTTCATGGGATATCACTCGTCTGCCGATGAATAAACTGCAACGTCAAGTCAGGTATGTGATTCTAACCAACAAGAGTTCATGAATCAAATGCAATCACTTGTTGAACAGGCAAATTCCTTTAAGGTCACCTCTAAAGAACAACAGCTTGAGATCATATCTCTATCTGAGAAGTTAGATGTTCAAAAGAAAATAACTGAGAAATATAAGTCCGAAAATCCTACCTTAAAAGAAAAATGCAAAAATCTTACGATAGCACCTAAGGACTTAAGGGCCAAATTATCTGAACTTCAGTTTCAGTTTGATCAGTGTATGAATGAGAAAGCAAAAATTGTCTATCAATGTTCTGCTCTTCAAATTCAGCACAAGGAATTTGTTGCAAAAATTCTTGATCTTGAAACAAAACTTCATAAAAGAGGTCAAACGGATCAGACTATCCACATGAATAAACCAAAGGAGTTCACGTATTTCAACAAGGACTGGGGAATCGGATATGATAACCCACACTATTTGAAAAAGGGAATAGCCAAAAGACCGATATTGTATGACTTTAGTTGTCTTGGAATAGCCAAAGATTATCCGGAATATGCAATTAAATGGGCTGGTCCTCTTGAACCTGAAAAGGAAGAGGAAACTGAGGAATACAAGCGCACACGCACATCCAAAATGCAACTTCCATTCAGTTATGGATCGTTGAATTATTCCTATAAGAAAGATAAAAGGTACCTCTCGAATGACTCCTTCGATTGCTACAAGGTTGCAAAGCCCAAGGATTCCTCCAAAAAGGATGACGACCAAGTGACCGAAACCAAGACTGAGACAGATGAGTTTAAACTCTATGTTCCCCCTCTCATCTTGGAAGCAAAGATAGTCGAGTTGGAGGAGTCACTCGAGAAAGAAAGGGCGATTTTTCAAAATGAAAAGCAAGCGCTAATTCAGGATCTTGAGAATCTAAAATCGGTCAAAACCGAATCTGTGTGTAATGAAGGACAGGAAATCATTCGGTGTGAAATCCAAATGCTCACATCAAAACTGGCTGCCTTGGCAACAAATGCGATGCAGGAGTATTCGAGAAATGGTCATCTTCAAGAGCAGATTAACTAACTCCAATCTGAAAAGCAGATTTCATCCGATTCTTCCTCTAACTCATCAGACACGTCTTCGTGTAAAGCTTTTATAAGCAAAACTTCTTCAACACAAGACGATAAAGATTCTCAAGACGAGAGTGTTTTAAGGAATTTGAACTCTGTTTTTTTAGCTTCCGCACCAAATTCCCCAAAACACACAAGCACCAAGTGTTCCTCGCCTTCCTCGACCAATCCAAGTCTTTTAATTCCGGATGTCGATTTTTCTGAATATATGAACTCCGAAGGCAATTCTAATGGAGAGTTTGAGTCGTTCCCCTTCGACCAACCTCTTCCGAGTCATACTAATTTTCTATCACAATGGTGAATCGACCGGTCAACTTTGAAAAGGGTGCTTGTTCTAACACGAAGACCCCCGCTGTAATTAAGATTTCCAAATCTAAACCTGTTTCTCAAAACCAATCACAGCAGAGGCAAAAGACCGAGCGATTGTCCATCAAAAACACTGTTCCTTCAAAAGTCACTAATCATGTTGTCCCTGTTGTTACAGATAAAATTTGTCGCGCAAAACAAGAAAAACCCAAGTGGCTAAACAAGGAACCTGTCAAGGATACTGCATCAAAGTCTTTCCATACTGCTTTTAATCCTAGGATAAACAAAAATGATTATGCTTGGAATCATTGGAATATTTTTGAAGTTTCTTTTCCGGTTAAAATTAATTCCCTTCATCAATTGATTCAGTTATCGCGTGATTGTTTATGTTGTTCTAATTGTGGTTGGAATGATTTTGATGTCATTCACAATAATGATTGGTTTGGGTCGTATCACATGTATAATTCATCACCCAAACGCAAGCCCCATAATAACAAGAAGACACACTATAAACAATGGGGTTCTCAACCAGAGGTTAAACCACAGTGGGAGGCCAAACCCATTCCTAAACGGGTTGCTCCTACTGAGGTTTAACCGGCACTCAAGAGGCAACCTGCTACAAAACCTGTTCCTCCAAAAGGTGTAAATTCTACACCTAAGAGGCAACATGTGCCAAAACTAGTTCCTTCAAACGGTGTACAACCTACACCTAAGGGGAAAGTTGTGTCAAAGCAAGTTCCTCCAAGAGGAGCCAAACCTAACCCTCCAGGACCCATGCAAATATTGGTACCTAAAATCCGTTAAACCTGTTTTTGCAGCACGGTCATGTGTGGTACTAAGACTCTGGATGCTCCAAGCACATGGCCGGAAGGAGGGAGCTTCTCACGAACTACAAAGAAGAATATGGTGGCGACGTGAGATTTGGGAACGACCACAAGGCGCCAATCATGGGCTACGATGACATTGTTCAAGACAAGATCACAATCAAAAAGGTATAACACGTCGCGGGATTGGGACACAATCTGTTCAGCATCGGCCAATTCTGCGACAAAGATCTCGAGGTCCGATTCAAAGCCAAAAGGTGTAAAATACTCAACGACGAAGGAGAAGAGCTACTGGTTGGAAAGCACAAGACCAACCTCTACACCATTGACCTCGCAGCCCTAAAGACCGATAACCCAGTCTGTCTCATGTCAAAGGCTAATTCCGAACAAGATTGGATTTGGCATCAAAGACTATCGCACCTCAACTTCAAAAGTATCAACAAATTGGTGTTGGGCAGACACGTAAAAGGCATCCCGATCTTCAATTCATGAAGCATCGACTCTGCGGGGCATGTGAGATGGGAAAGATGAAACGAGCATCGCATCTGCCGAAGGCAGCTCCGAGCACGTCTCGGTCCCTCGAACTTATCCATATGGATTTGTGTGGACCGATGCGTGTTCAAAGCATCAACAAGCAAAAATATGTCCTGGTGATGGTGGATGACTTCTCGCGCTACACATGGGTCAAGTTCCTTCGCTCGAAAGACGAAACTCCGGAGCTGATCATCAACCATTTGAAGACCATCCAGCTGAATCTTCAAAGTGCAGTTCAGACCATCAGGACCGACAATGGGACGGAATTCAAGAATCAAACGGTAAACGATTATCTGGCATCTGTCGGTATTTCGCAAACCTTCTCGGCCGCACGCACTCCTCAGCAAAACAGAGTGGTAGAAAGGCACAACCATACTCTCGTTGAAGCGGCTCGTACCATGCTTTCCCAATCCAAACTGCCGCTATTTCTGTGGGCCGAAGCGGTGTCAACGGCTTGTTACACGCAAAACCGCTGCATCATCAATAAGCGGTTCAACAAGACGTCGTACGAGATCATCAACAAACGCATTCTGAACATCAAGTACTTCCATGCATTCGGATGCACGTGCTACGTCTTAAACGACAAGGACGATCTCGGCAAATTCAGCCCAAAGGCGGATGAAGGAGTTTTCATCGGATACTCCATGCAGGCTAAGGCGTATCGTATTTACAACAAACGGACCAAAACCGTTATTGAAAGTGTAAATGTGACATTCGACGAAACCGCAGATTTGGCTTCTGAACATCCCTGTTCAGAACCCGGTTTAACTGGCGTGCTAGCTTCCGAACATCCGCGTTCGGGATCTGCACAAGCGACAGTAAATCCGAATCATGCATCTTCATCGAATGCTGACTCTTCTGATTTAGATTTATTGTTTAAGTATTTTTATGATGACATTTTTAATGCTCCTACTCCTCCTGTCTCCGTACAACCTAGACTTGAAGCTGCTCGTATCGAGGACTCGGCGAATCAATCCGGTCCACCTCCTTGGACAAACACGACATCTATCACTGTGGAGACAGCTCAACCGTCATCATCAACTTCCATTGATACTACTGTCCCCCAGGAGGAACCTGTTATAAATCCGGAGATTGCTCCTAATGATTCGTCTTCTGCTACAATCGACGATCAACCTCTGAACTCCTCGGAACCAGAAGTTGTTCAACAATCGGCGAATCCTCCCCCATCTCCTCCGAGAAACCAACCTACTACACTTGAAGCAGTTCAAGACCTACCCTCTGGTGATTATGTGGATCCAGACACGTCTCACTCTACTCAACAGCCGCTTCCACACACCACCAAGTGGACGAGAGCTCATCCCCTACACCAAATCATCGGTGATCCCTCCACTCCTGTTCAAACGCGAGGCGCTTCAGCCAACTTTTGTCTCTTCTCCGGCTTCTTAAGCAATATCGAGCTGGCGAACGTACGTGAAGCACTTGAAGATCCGGACTGGATCATCGCTATGCAAGAAGAGCTCAACCAATTCGAGGCTCTAAAGGTATGGCTACTGGTCCCACGTCCGTCTCACAAGACGGTGATCGGCACCAAGTGTATCTTCAAGAATAAGAAGGACGAAGACGGCATCGTCGTACGCAACAAGGCGCGTCTCGTGGCGAAGGGGTATCGTCAACAAGAGGGGATCGATTATGATGAGACCTACGCTCCGGTAGCAAGAATCGAAGCCATACATATGTTTCTTGCATACGCCGCGCACAAGAACTTCACGGTCTTCCAAATGGATGTGAAGACCGCATTCCTCTACGGCGATATCAAGGAAGAGGTATACGTGTCGCAACCGGAAGGATTCGTTGACGATTCCAAGCCTGGTCATGTCTACGTTCTAGACAAGGCGCTTTACGGTATATAGCAAGCTTCGCGAGCCTGGTACAATACTCTATCCGAGTTTTTGATAAGGTTAAAATTCACACGAGGTAAACTCGATTCTACCCTGTTTATCAAAAAACGAAAAAGGTCACATAGTTCTGGTTCAAGTGTATGTAGATTACATAATCTTCGGCTCTACTAATCCCCAATATGTTAAGAACTTTGCCAACTTAATGGGTGAATTTTTCAAAATGAGTATGCTTTGTGAGATGAATTTCTTCCTTGGTCTTCAAGTTAAACAACTGTCGACCGGGATATTCATAAACCAGGCTAAGTACATCCGGGATATTCTTAAAAATTCCAGATGGAACAGTCCTCACCCATGAAAACTCCCATGTCACCGGGTACAAAGCTTAACGTCGATCTTAACGGAACGGATGTGAATACTAAACTGTATCGGGGAATGATCGGTTCTTTGATGTATTTAACTATGAGTAGGCCGGATATCATGTTTTCCACTTTTCTATGCGCCCGGTTTCAGTTAAAACCGAAGGAGTCTCATTTAACTGCTGTAAACCAAATTTTTCGTTATTTACGTGGTACTGCTGATCTTGGCTTGTGGTACCCGAAAGAGACAGGTTTTGAGTTATCCGCTTACTCTGATGCGGACCACGCGGGCAACATGATGGACCGGAAGAGCACATCGGGGCATGTGCAGTTTTTGGGAGATAGTCTGGTGAGCTGGGCGTCCAAGAAGCAGCAGTGCGTTTCTACGTCGACTGCCAAGGCAGAATACGTGGCCGCCGCGAGCTGATGTGCTCAAGTAATCTGGATGCGGGCGCAACTCAAGGACTACGACTTTACGTATGTCAAGGTACCCATTTACTGCAACTCAAAGAGTGCCGTTGCCATATCAAGCAACCCGGTCCAGCACACTAACAAAAAACACATCGACGTTCGGTATCACTTCATCAAGGATCACGTTGGAAGAGGTACAGTCGAACTCTACTTTGTAAATACTGAGCATCAGTTAGCAGACCTGTTTACAAAACCCTTGGACGAAAAACATTTTAATACTCTTGTGGCCAAGTTAGGTATGCTAAATCTGAAGACTTAATCCGATTGTGTGCTCGTTACAAGTTCCATATAACTACGAGCAACTGTCTACTCATCATCCGGTGTTTACACTCCTGATGCTTGAGCATACACTTTCTCGCACTTGTATTCTACTTGTTTCAGTTACACAGTTAGATTACGTCTCTGTATTTATTAGGTAGATTTCATTTGTTTCCTTTCTTTCTTCGTGTGTTTCCTTTTCTGTCATACTGTCGTCTGGATTTTTCTTCTTATATCTGTGCTTTCCCGAAGTTTTCAGGGGGAGCACACAGCGGTATCAGGTACGTGTACTCTACTATTGAGGGGGAGCGTCACATACATTTTTTTCTGATAAAAAGTTTTTTGTGTGTGTGGATAATCCCGTGTGGATTTCATCTACTGTTCATCATTTGAGGGGGAGCGACACAGTTTCTCTCTTTAAAATGTCCAAACGTTTTTTGTATGTCGGACTCTCCATTGCACTATTCGAGGGGGAGCAAGCTTGTCCCCATGCTCAGTTTGAGGGGGAGAGAGAGAAAATTCTTTTCATACCCTAAGGAATTCTTTTTGAAGAGAGAGGATCATTTTTTGAAAACATCACAAGTGTCCGGATAGTTTCCGGCAACTCATCTGTCCGGACAGTGTACTTTCCGGACCAGATGGGTATCCGGTTATACCATCCGGACTAGTAGTCCATACATATAGTATCCGGAATCTTTTATTTCACTTATCCGGAGAATCTTGCTAAAACCCTAAACCTCTCGAATACTCTCTCTAGCTCGGACTCGCTCACACTCCTTGATAGTCACTCGTTTTTGTCTCTACATCAGGTATGCTCTCCTAATCCTTTTATCGCTCTCTTTTAGACTAGGCTCTCGCACTACAGCAATCTAATCGACCACAGATTTGGTCATTTGAAAATAACCGAACCCATATTTGCGTATCTTAGACTTCGGGTCAATTAGATGGTAGATAAGTCGATCTAGTCGTGTTTGTGTGTTCTTATGAGTCTATAGCACCTTATTGAGTGTTTTAAAACCTGATTGGGACTGTAATTTGTGCGATTGGTCACTGTGACTGTCGTCCGGACACATTCGTCGTGTCCGGAAACATTCACATGGATGATGATTTATCCGGAAATGTTCAAGTAATAGATATTTTGTTCCCGGAAACACTCAACACCCGGATACCTAGTTGTCCGGAAACCTCAGGGTTTTCGGTAAGTTCAACTACCGGACTGTTGGTATGTCCGGACTCCCATTTGTCAGGAATCCTTTGTCAATCGGAAACCTGTTTGTCCGGAAAATCCCTTTTGTCCGGAACGCTTTGTTGTCCGGAAACCCTTTGTCCGGATACTTATGGTTGTCCGGAAAGTCTTGTTATTTCAAACTATTTGTCCAGAAACCCCTGTGTTGTATATCAAGTACCTATTTCATAACTGCCGATCCTCAATCTGTCTCAGATTGAGCCATTTATTGCAAAGGTACGCGCCGATACTTGTTCGTCTGCTTCGATTACTAACTGTGCTCCTTTTACAGATATTCAATGGCGGATCAGCAACAAAATCCACAACACCCCGAAGAACAAAATCCTCCGCAAGAGGAATTTATTGATGAGGCAGCTGATAACGCCTTGGTCGAACCTGACCATGGCACCGAGATAGAGCCAAACAACCATCACCTGGACTCGGCTCAGTTCCGACCACAACCACAACACCATGTGCTTGTGGATATTCTAATGTGTCACCTTCTCCATGAGGCCCTCACTGTTACACCATGTACGTTCTTCAAGTATGGCTCACTGCACGAGTCGTCACGGCAGGCAATTCACAGACGATCACAGCACAGATCGATAACCAACCCTTCACGCTCACACCTGACACCTTCCGCCGCCTACTTTCACTTCCTGAAGCCAACGCCGGCGGACACCAAGGCTATGACCCCACGGTCAATGACCAGACTCTGTGTGCTGAAGTACGCGCCATCGGTTACAACCGTGCTATCGATCGACCTTATGCATTCAACCGCAAGTATCTGGCCCCCATCTAGTACACCCTGTTTACGATTCTGAACATGTGTCTTTCATCCAAATGGAAGGGCATCGGCCAGTGCATCGGCGACTTCCTGAGATTATTTCATGCCGTATGTTACAACTGCCACGTCGACGCTGCAATGATCATCTGGCGAGAGTTAGTTGCCGCTATCCGTCAAATTGGAGGAACTAAGCGAAAGAAATTCCTCCCCTACCCTCGTTTCCTTTCACTGGTTGTGCGACAACATATGGACGCTAATCCAGCCATACCGCGATGCCTGAACCATCCGGTATGTCCTCATCACCACCTGCAATATATGGTAATCCGTAACCCGTCCAACGCCATTGTGTAACACCCCAAAATCCGGGCCAAATTACACCTCAAGTTACAACAGGTTATGACAATAAAAATTACAACTTATATAGATAGTAAAGGAATTAACCATCAAGAGGGTAGTTACAATACGGGATACTTCGAATAACCTATCAATCTAATCATGTCACTATAATCAGATTAATTGAGTTATCTAAGCTATCCTTCAAAAATCTCCTCTTTGTTAATTGCCACTTCTGCTATTCCAAAAACACTCCTCCCACAACCCTTTATTTGCCTGAGCCTGCACCTGGTAAGAAAACATAATGTGAAACGATTAGGCCAACGCCTAGTGAGAACATTCGTTTCAATAATAACATTTGCAAAAATCAATGTAAACAAGTTATGACAAACCTGGTTACTCCTTTTCTTACCGTACGTATAACTTTATTCCATTACACAATTTTATCCACTCCCATGACTATGACTGACAACAATTCCATCAGCATATCATACCCCAGAGCCACACTACGAATCTTCACAGATTCTAGATCAATGCTCTCTACCAATAAATCGCGATTACACACGCCCATTTATCAGTAAGGAAGCAGTGATTACAAGTACTTATGTCAACCTCACTTTCTTCCTTAGAAATCCGGAATAACGATTAATACCACACGCCTATTCCATGATTTCTCACACATACTGGAGTAACGATTAAACGAGTAATACCACACGCCTATTCCATGTGATTACCAAACTTTAGTGCCTATGGATCCATACCACCTATTTGTACTTGTACAGGTATTTACTTAATATAGATTCCTCATATCATTTAGTATGAGCAAATAATAATTATACCCCATAGATTCCTCATATCATTCAGTATGAGCAAACCTTTTTCATTACACTTAACACATTACTGCCTAGCATCATACTAGCGCAGTCTATTAACCTAACATACTACTATTCAAGTACATATGTTCAAGTAACATAAAAATATGTCAATTCTTAAATCGCACATTTCCACGATTAACGAAACTATACTTTCCAATTTCTAGAATAGTACAGATAATACAAAGTCTCTGGATACCTTAACCATTATATTCTTAAGTTCAATTCCAAGATCTATTACCAAAATCTGTAAACTGACTCTTTTTATCCAACTCCCG
The DNA here is from genome assembly GCA_033807775.1 of Saussurea involucrata. Classification (NCBI taxonomy): domain Eukaryota; kingdom Viridiplantae; phylum Streptophyta; class Magnoliopsida; order Asterales; family Asteraceae; genus Saussurea; species Saussurea involucrata. Next base: position 249,553,885 of record CM066321.1, on the reverse strand, counting down.
GTGTTCCCAACTCCTGGTACCCCTAACTCCCGGTAGTCAACACATGTACCGGGACTTCACCGGAACTCATAAGTACCGGGATTTGCCTCTACCGGGACTTCCAACTACCGGGACTTGCCACTACCGGGACTTGCCACTACCGGGACTTCCAACTACCGGGACTTGCCACTACCGGGACTTTCAAGGTTTTGCGTACTGTCCGTTCAACAAGTCCTCAAATCGATTTAAAACATGAAATCAGTTCAATCTATGTATTCCATTCAGTCCTCAATCAATTTATACAGCTATATTAAGGTTAGTATAACTTAAAAACACTGATTTGTACAACGAATCGAATGAACTCACCTTATGCTGCGAAATCGACTTCTACACAAATAAGAACTTCAATCTTTTTGTTTATGATTCTGCAATTCAATCCCAAAATACAAATTCGCTCATCATCCAAGTAAAAACAACCAATCTCTCCAAAACCAACAACGATTTCTTACCAAATTGATGACAAATTCTGCTTTCTTTCTTTTCTTCTCTCTATTCCTTCTTTCTACTTAATGACCGACTCAACAGAACAAGAATGAGATATTTTTACTTATCTCAGATGTTTTATCCAATAACTAATAGGAAAATGACTAAACTACCACCAAGTTTAATCTTTCCAAATGTTACACTAAGCTTTCATCTTTTTACATTTCAACCTTAAATTGGATTATAAAATTCCCATACAATCCCAACGTTACAACAAGTACAAATAAATCCCAATTCTTATTAAAATACTAATAACAAAAATTTAGGATGTTACAATACTCTCCAACTTAAAAATGATTTCGTCCCCGAAATCAAAATCAAGTAAACAAATGAGGATACTTATCTTTCATACTTTCTTCTGACTCTAAAGTCGCATTAGTACCTCGATGGTGTTTCCACTGTACTTTCAACATAGCTACTTCCTTGCCACTACGTAGCTTTCTAACCGATCTTTCCAAAATTGCCTCTGGTTCTTCCACACAGCGACTCTCTTCATCTACTCTCACATCAGTGAGTGGTATCACATCCTCTTCTTCGGCTAAACACTTCCGAAGATAACAAACATGAAAGGTATTATGAACCCCTTCCAACTCTGGTGGAAGATCCAACTGATATGCTTGTAAACCAATCCTTTTAGTGATAGTGAAAGGTCCTAGAAAACGAGGACTTAACTTCCCGCGTTTACCAAACCTTATCACACCCTTCCATGGGGACACTTTAAGCATCACGCGCTCCCCAACTTGAAATTCCTTTGGTCTCCTTTTCGGGTCAGCATAACTCTTCTGTCTGCCATATGCTGCTGAATTTCTTTCACCTTATCAGCTGTTTGTTGTACCAATTCTGGACCAACAAACTGTTTCTCTCCGGCTTCTAACCAACATACCGGAGTTCTACATTTTCGACCATACAAGGCTTCGAAGGGCGCTCTTCCGATACTGGAATGATCATTGTTATTATACGCAAATTCTACTAACGGTAGATGCGTATCCCAGTTACCTCCAAAATCCAATACACATGACCTGAGCATATCTTCTATAGTTTGTATAGTCCTTTCACTCTGTCCATCAGTCTGTGGATGAAAAGCGGTGCTCAAATTAACTTTCGTACCCAATTCCTCTTGTAGTTATCGCCAAAACCTTGAGGTAAACTGACTATCATGATCTGAAACAATCGACACCGGTATACCATGTCTTGACACCACCTCATCAATATACAGCTTCGCCAACTTCTCAATTGGTGATGTTTCTTTCATAGCCAGAAAATGAGCGTCTTGGGTAACTTCGTCACAAAGTCCATGGTGATCTTCTCCCACTTCCATTCCGGAATTTCCAAAGATTGGAAACTTCCGTAAGGTTCTGATGTTCTGCTATCACCAACGAACATGTTCTACATGTTTCTACCTTCCAGGCCACATCTACTTTCATAGCCGGCCACCAATAATGCAATTTCAAATCTCGATACATCTTCGTATTCCCAGGGTGTATGGAATACTTAGATCTATGAGCGTCTTCGAGAATCAGCTCTCGATTTCCTCCAATCTTTTGTACCCAAACATGACCTTGGAACAGCTTTATTCCACGGCCATCTTCAGTCAACTGAAGGTGGTGCTTGCCCATCACTTCTTCTTTCAGGTTTACTTCCCGTCAAGCCTCCGCTTGTGCCTCTTTTATCTTTTCCATCAAATTCGATGTCACATCAATTCTAGCATTGATCGATTTCAAACACCCACTATACTCTTTCCTACTTAAAGCATCGTCCACGACATTTGCTTTACCAGGATGGTAATGCAATTCGCAATCGTAATCTTTAAGTAATTCTAACCATCTTCGCTGTCTCATATTTAACTCTTTTTGATCAAAAACATGTTGCAAACTTTTATGGTTAGCAAAAGGAGTACATTTGGTTCCATACAAGTAGTGCCTCCACAGCTTTAAAGCAAAAACGACAGCCGCTAACTCCAAATCATGTGTCGGGTAGTTCTTCTCATGTTCTTTAAGTTGTCTTGACGCATAAGCAATCACTTTGCCTCGTTGCATCAATACGCACCCTAGACCCATCTTTGAAGCATCACTGTACACCACTAAATCTTCTGTTCCTTCTGGTAAAGCAAGAACCGGAGCCTCACACAACTTTTGACGTAAGGTTCTGAAAGCCGGTTCTTGTTTCTCCGTCCAGACAAACTTCACGTTCTTTCTAGTCAGAATAGTCAAAGCAGATGCAATCTTAGAAAAGTCTTTAATAAACGTTCTGTAATAACCTGCTAAACCCAAGAAACTTCTTATTTCAGATGCACTTCTAGGTGTCTCCCAATTTGCCATAGCTTCAATCTTAGCTGGGTCTACCTTGATTCCTTCTGAAGTGATCACGTGACCTAGAAATTGTACATCTTTTAACCAAAATTCACATTTTGAAAACTTCGCGTACAATTTCTCTCTTCTTAAAACTTCTATGACTTCACGTAGGTGTTGTTCATGATCTGCTTCAGTCTTTGAATACACAAGTATGTCATCAATAAAGACGATAACAAACTTGTCCAAGAAAGGTCGACACACTCTATTCATCAGATCCATGAAGACAGCTGGAGCATTTGTCAACCCGAATGGCATTACTAGAAACTCATAATGCCCGTATCTGGTTCTAAAAGCTGTCTTAGGAATATCTTCGTTTCTAACCCGCACTTGGTGATACCCTGACCTCAAATCAATCTTAGAAAAACATCCCGCCCCTTGAAGTTGATCAAATAGATCATCGATTCTTGGAAGCGGGTATTTATTCTTAATCGTCACCTTATTCAGCTCGCGGTAATCTATACACATTCTCATAGTACCGTCTTTCTTCTTAACAAACAGGACTGGAGCTCCCCAAGGCGAAGAACTCGGTCTGACAAAACCTTTATCTAATAACTCCTGGAGTTGAGTCATCATCTCTTTCATTTCAAACGGCGCTAGACGGTAAGGTGCCCGTGCTATCGGAGACGAACCTGGAATGAGAACAATTCTAAACTCCACCTGTCTTTCAGTAGGTAGACCAGGAAGATCATCAGGAAATATGTCAGGAAACTCATGTACCACCTTGATATCTTCCAACTGTTTCTTTTCCAACCTTCCATCTAAGACTTACGCCAGATAGGATATACATCCTTTCATTAAACACTTTCGTGCCTTCACAATCGAGATTAACGGAATTTCCCCCTTTTGCTTTTCCCCGAAGATGAATACATCATCCTTATCGGTCATCGGAATCCTGATTAATTTATTTGCACAAAATATTTCTTCTTGATTGGCCGTCAGCCAATCCATACCCACAACTATGTCAAACCCTCCAATTTCCATCAACAACAAGTTGATCGAAAATTTCGTCTCTTCTAAAAGAATGGTACAACCATCAAGCCTTTCTCGAACCAAAGCTTGACCTCCATTAGCTACCTCTACTACTAAAGCATCATCTAAAGTAGCAACAGGCATAGCTAATTTAGGATAGAATGATTTGGACACAAATGAAAAATTTGCTCCACAATCAAACAAAATATGCGCAGGACAAGAATTTACAAGGAATGTACCCGAGACAACGTCCCTTGATTCCTTAGCTTCATCAGCGGTCATCTGAAAAGCTCGGCCCGTTGGCTTCGGAATAACTGGTTTCTTACTCTGATCGCCGCTCTTTTTCAGCCTTGGGCACTCCCGACGAAAGTGACCCGGTTGCTTACATTCAAAACATGTATTCCCCTTCACTGGACAATTATTCATAGAATGCCCACTCTTTCCACACTTAAAGCATTCAGATGCTATCACCCGACACTGCCCGTAATTCTTGCTCTTACACTTTTGACACCAGTTTGGTTCACGACGAGATTCATAAGAAGTACCTTTACCATCTCTCATTGACTTCTGTTAATACCCTGATTGAACTTCCCATTTCCGCTTCTCCCCAACTTGGGTCTTTTCTTCTTTATCCAAGGCATATACATTTTCTATCACTTTGGCTTCTTCGATCGTCTCTCTTAACGTCGAAGCTTTAGAACTCCGCACTCGCGACATCATATCCGCCGGCAGTCCTTTCAGATAAGCCTTAACTCTATCTTTCTCAGTTGGAGTTACATGCCCAACTAGATTCAACTTCTCCATGAACAGTTCCGTATACTTTTGAACAGTATTAGTACCCTTTTTCAGATTTCGAAATTCCTCCTCAATTCGATCCATCTCGCTTTCGTTGCAGTATTCTTCCAAAATCTTCTTTTTAAATGACTCCCAAATCATTGCAGACAGGACAGAAGTCGAAATTGAAGCAGTCAGCACATTCCACCACATCAACGCGTTTCCTCTCAGCATCTGCGAAGCAAACCTAACTTTCAACTTTTCATCACTGTTAGCTTCAATCTTCCTAATCATAGAAGTATTTAGAAGTAGTGAAAAATAGGCTGAGTGAAGAAAGCCTCTTACATAGGCTCTGCCGACATTACCGAGAAATCAAGGTCAAGAAGCTACAGAAGCAGCAGAGGCTTCCTACAGAAGCTCTGTCATACGCGCAAAGAAGACCAAAGACTCGGAATCCGGTGAAGACTGCTCCACAGAGGACCAGACCGCAGAACCTCTGTAACTCATTACAGAGCCTCTGTGGTCCTCACTGAGACTTGAAGATATTTATAATATCTTGCTACTGTTACAGGACCCGTACATCAACTTGCATGGTAGCATGCCCTGTCCAACGTCGACGTGTCAAACTCTGATTGGACTCAGTAGGGCTTAGTACATATTAGACGTCTGCTGCATTAAATGCAATACAGCACGTCTGACTGTTCATGCCATCCTTGCAACTGTTCACGACATCCTCTCAACTATTCATACGTACCTCTTGAATAGTAGCATATGCTTTATGGTCCCCTTTAGAGTAGTATATAAGGAAGACTCATGTTGAGTTCTTCCTTACACAATACAACACAAAGAAAAACATTAAGAACACAAAAGCTTATTCACCTTAAGAGTCATATCTGTTTTAAAGCTTTTTCTTACTCACGGTTCATAAACCTGTTCTTAATATATATTCAGTAAACTTTGAGATATAATAGTTTGTTCACTGTTTATTTATATTTTGTTCTAAATCTATCAAACTTATCTGTTAGTTCTTTAAATACGCTTCCGCATCAAACCTTAAACCTGAACTAATAGATCTGATAATCTTGTTTAAGCAAAACAGGAACCAACAATTGGTATCAGAGCAAAGCTTGATTTTCAATATCAAGTGATCCTCGTTTTACAACTTTTATTTGATAGATTATTTTCTCTCTTCATCACCATACTTCTAGATATTAGTCGTACCCAGAAAACCTTCCAGATCTTTCCTCAAAATGACAAATACAAATAACTTTTTCACTGCTGGCTCACTAACCAAACCTCCTACTCTTCTTAGAGATGAGTATCCTCAATGGAAGATAAGAATGGTTCATTTCTTTGAGGGTACTGAAAAAACTCTCAAACAATATCTTTACAATCCTCCTCCAGTTCCGATGATAACTATGCCACGTGTACCAGCTACTGCTGAATCTGCTGAAATCCCTGAACATCAAAAACCTAAGCCAAGAGAAGAATGGTCAAATGAAGATAAGGCAGAAGATGAAGTTGCACAGAAAACAAAGAGAATATTGATCATGGCAATCCCCAACGAACTTTTTCAATCCTTAGATGCATGCGAAACAGCGCACGATCTCTGGAAAGAATTATAAAGACAGTTGGAAGGGGGTGCTAAAACTCAGAAGAACCGAAGGGCACAATACATAAATGAATATCATGCTTTCAGAGCCTCTGCAACAGAATCTCTGCAAACAACATACGACCGGTTCAACTCTCTAATAAACAAATGCAAAAAGTCTGGTATTCACAGAACCACGGAAGAAAATAACGTAATGTTTCTAAAGAGCCTGAACGATGAGTGGCTTCAGTTGTCTATGTCTTTACAAACAAATCAAGATCTAGACTCCTGGACACTCTCTGATCTCTATGGAACACTTGCTGCACAAGAGCCTCAAATAGCTCAAGCTAAAACACTAACCATTGTGCCATACGCATTGGTTAGTAAATCTACAGAGGCTGCAGACAGACCAAGAAATGAGAGATCTACAGAGGAGAAAAAGAAGGAGAAAAAGAAGATGGTAATGGTTGATAGCGAAGAAGACGAGCTGATAGAGGAAGAGATAACTCTTGCGTCATTAGCTAAATCAATGGCTCTATTGACAAGAGAGTTTAGAAATAACCAAAGGATTTCTGGTAGAAGAGATGATGGAAGAAGAGAAGAATCAAGTGACCGACAGAGGTCAGACTACAAAAATGATGACCTACAGAGGTCGAGTGACAGAAGCTACAGAGGAAATGATCGACAGAGATCAGATGACAAGGTAGGCCACACACAAGAATGCTACAAATGTGGTAAACCCGGTCATTACGCAAACGAATGCCGAACAGAGAAAGGTGGAGACCTACAGAAGTCTGACGACCGAACTGGAAACATCTCCCAAGGTTGTTTCAACTGCGGCAAGCCAGGTCATTTCGCAAAAGAATGCAGAAGTAGACCAAATCGCCCACAGAAGGACTCAGCTTTTTACAAAAAGAAGGCCGAGTATTACGCACAAAAATCTCTGATGGCGAACAAAGGGCATTCTGAGGCAAACAAAGAAGGCTTCGAATCAGACTCTACCTCTGATGATGAATTTCCCACAAATGCCCTGTTCTGTGGCATGGCAGAAGTTGACTCCGGCACTGACAATGAGGTATCCATTTCAAACTCTACCTCAAGTACTAATTCTGTAGATGATGATTTATTTCAACTTAACATTGAACTGAAATATATAAATGAAAGCATTCAGAAAAAGCTGACCTTTAATGAGAGAGAAGTAAGGCTTCTCACTCAAGAAAAAGCCAAAATCTTTGAAGAAAAAGAAAAAATCGAAAAATATTGGAGCAAAAATATAGATCCTTTAAAAAGGCAAATTTCTGATTTAACCTATGCTTTAAAAATCAAAACAAAAGAACTTTCAGTTTCAAGAAGTGAAACTACAGACATAAGAGCTCTCAAAGAATACTTTCAAAAGGAAAGAGAGGTACTTTGGCAAGATCTTTTAAGAAGAGAAGTTTTAATTAAAAACTATAAAGATGCACGAAGGTGTATGAAAAGGTAAACTCCCAAATAGCAAGACGAGGTATAGGGTACAGTGATATTACCTTAGGAGTTTAAAATAAACGACTAAAACCTCTGTCCTCTCTATTTGTTTTGGGAAAAACTAACAAACCAAACTTTCCAAACTTACTCTCTGTAAGTAAAAGGGTTAAAATCTCTGCAGAACCTCACTTGAGGAAACATACAAAGATGATCAATGTGTGGTTTGAAAACACAGATTCATCATCTTCAACCTCTGTCAATAGAGAAAACAAACCAAAGAAATATCTGAAAACACAAGATCAGATTGGTATCTTTATGTTTGGTAAACCAGAGACTCAAACACAGGTCGCTTTTGTCTGTATGATAAATGTCGAAAAGAAATTGTCAGCAGAAGCTCCTGAGTTTAAACCCATCTTTTCAGAAGAAAAACTTGAAGAATCTATTGAAAAAGAAATTTTGGAAGTTTTGAAATCAAATATTTTAGAAAATTTCTGTACATCTTCTATAGATCAAAAACTCACTGAAGAGATCTCATCAGAAACCTCTGCCATCTACGAAAGTTTTTCTACAGAGGAAGAAAGCTCGTATGATACATGTTCAGAAAATCCAGCCTCTGTCGAAAGAAATGACTCAACCTCTGCATATGAGGACGATTCATCCTCTGACGACTCAGAGACTGATTTCAAATCGGGGATAATTTACTGTGACACAGAGGATGTCAAATTCTCCTCTGAAGTTCTTAACAGAACAATTTCTCCAAAAGAGAAAATCACAGAGATACCTATCCATCCAGATTTTCTCAAAATGTGTATACAAGTCAAAACCTCTACAGAGCTTGAAAATCTGAAAAAGGCCTCTGAAAATCCAAAAATCTTAAAATTTTCAAAACCTTTAAGGAAAATCAAAGAGAATCCCACTTGGCAACAAAAGGGAAAATGGCCTGAAGCTAACAAATATTTTTCCTCTGTGACAGTGAAGAAAGATGTTCACCACAGAAGAGAGTCACAGAAGGCAGGAACTAAACAAGACTTTTGCAAACAACATTCTAGTATTCATAGATCTTCTTGTAATAGGAAATCTAATGTAAAGAAAGAGTGTAATGTCTTTGTGGCTCAGTTCAAAGAATTCAATGAAAAGTTCAAACAAATCACATCTCATATTCAATACTGTCATTGTTTTGATCTTATGTTGAGATTGAATAAACACTTCTCAAGTCCAGATTGCTTTCTCACCACTGAAATTCGAAAGTCAGAACCACAAGAGAAACAATCTGATTCTTCTACAAAAGATAAAATGTATTTCAAGAATGCTAAGGCAAACTTGAAAAATTCTAACAATATTGGACCCATGTGGATATGGGTACCTAAATCTCTGTGATTGTCTTACAGAAGCAACATGTGCCAATTTGGTATCTTGACTCCGGATGCTCAAGGCACATGACTGGCAACAGAAGATTACTATCCACATACAAAGAAACACACGATGGTGGATCTGTAACTTTTGGAGACAACATGAAGGGACACATCAAAGGCTATGGAGTCATACAGAAAGAAAATGTCTCTGTATACAAAGTTGCATATGTGAATGGCCTCAAACACAACCTACTAAGCGTAAGTCAACTCTGTGATACAGGATTCGATGTGTTATTCAAAAGAACTTTCTGCTCTCTACAGAGTGAAAACACAGGAATGGAACTTCTGCGAGCTGAAAGAAGAGGTGATCTATACCTAATGAATTTTACTTCAAAATCCAAGGACAAAGTTTGCCAAGTAGCCTGCAAAAGTGAAGAAGCATGGTTATGGCACAACAGGTTCTGTCACTTAAACTTTCACACCTTGGATAAACTAGTAAAACTCAATCTAGTTAAAGGTTTGCCAAATGTTAAATTCAATAAGGATCATTTGTGTTCGGCCTGTGAAATGGGAAAACACAGAAGGGCTTCCCACAAAAGCAAAACTGACGTGTCTTGCACTAGGCCTCTGTACATGCTTCATGTCGACCTCTGCGGTCCCATTGCCATACAGAGCCTAGGTGGCAAGAAAAACATACTTGTCCTAATTGATGAGTATTCACGTTTCACATGGGTTGAATTTGTTAGAAAGAAATCAGATGTTCCAAAAGTATTGATAAATCTAATGAAAAGAATCCAAGTTCTTTATGATTGCAAAATACAGAAGTTGAGAAGTGACAATGGCACAGAATTTAAAAACTCTGTCATTGAAGCCTATCTTTCAACAGAAGGAATATCACAGAACTTCTCTGCAGCTCGCACTCCACAACAAAACGGTGTTGTCGAAAGAAAGAATCGAACACTTGTGGAAGCCGCAAGAACTATGCTGTCAGCATGCGGATTATCAATGAACTTTTGGGCAGAAGCAATTTCTACTGCGTGTTATACTCAGAATCGTTCAACCGTTGTGAAAAGGCACCTCAAGACGCCTTACGAATTGCTTAACAAAAGGCGGCCAAACATCAAATTTTTCCATGTATTCGGATGCAAATGCTTTGTCTTAAACGACAGAGATTCAAGAGGAAAGTTTGATGTAAAAGCTGATGAAGGCAAATTCATTGGATACTCTGCCACTTCCAAAGCCTATAGAACATTCCTTACAAAGTCTCACAAGATTGTAGAAAGCATCAATGTTTCTTTTGAAGATTCATTCCAAATGACTTCTGAGCAAATAAGTTCAGAACTCGGAATTAAAGAGAAATCCTCTGACATCTCAAGAACAAAAGAAGATTTGGATCTTCTATTTTTGGAGATGTTCCACAATGACATTGATCCTTCTGTCGGAACCATCAGAGTTTCTGAAGAACCATCCTCTATCGGACAAAATCCTACAGGTATGACTCTAACTGGTCCAAATAATGCTTCATCTTCTTCTATAAATACTACAGATGCAATTGTCGAAGCAGAAGAAAGTGCAGAAGATGAAACATTAAGAAAAACGACCACAGAAGCTGCACAAACCACTGAAGAACCAATTACAGAGGAGATCGAGGACCAAGACTATACGTCCTCAGAGGAACAAACTCCACCACCACTGAAAGTGCAGGTTCACCCATCATGCTCATTTCAAATTCAGATGACATGATTTTTGAAAAATTATCACATAATTCTGGACTGGTAGAGCCAAATATTATGTCATCAACATAAATCTGAATCAGAATCAAATCATTACTCTGTTTCTTTAAAAACAAAGTTGTGTCAATCTTACCTTTCTTGAATCCTGAACCTAACAGGTGTTTAGTAAGAGTGTCATACCAGGCTCGTGGTGCTTGTTTTAGACCATATAAAGCTTTGTCTAAAATATAAACATGATCAGGGAATTCTGGATCAACAAAACCTTCAGGTTGATGGACATACACCTCTTCATTAAGTTTGCCATTTAGAAAGGCTGATTTGACATCCATTTGATACACCTTGAAGTTTTTATGTGCAGCACTTTCAAATTCTTTCTGCTTACAAGTTTTTATGTGCAGCACCACTCAAAATCTTTCTTCAAACACCACTTTCCTTGAACTTTTATGAAGTCAGAACATTTTCTGCTTACAAGTTTGTTCAAATTCTTTTTGAGAGTTGTAACTTTTGGTTTTGCTATGTTTTCAACTTTCTTTTCTTTTATCTTTTCTTTCTTCTGAGTCTGAGGAACAGAAATTTTCTTCTTTTCTGTATTTTGAGAAACAGAAACTTTCTGAATATCTTTTCTTATGTATGAAACAGAAGTTATTTTGACTTGACATTTGTGAGAATATTGGAATGAATCATTTTTACATCTAACACAAACAAGATTTTTCTTTGCAAGTGACAATAAATCTGAAACATAGATCATTTCATTTTTATTTATACTGTTCAGAGTACAATTGCCCTTATTACAAGAATTTCTAGCGTTTAGTTCAGAAGTAGATTTCATTCTAAGCTTCTCAAGTTCCCTTTTCAGATCATTCAACTTTGCAAGATCATCTTTCCTTTTGCTTTCTTCTTTTTCTGAAAAATTCAAGTTCTTTTTGTTAGAAGAATTAGATGATTCACCTTTTTCATATGTACTTGATTCATTAAAGAATTTATCATTTTCTCTTGAAGCATTAATTTTAAAAAGATCATACTCAGTCTTCAGTTTTTCAAGCTCTGTTATTTTCTGAATAAAAATATTCTTTTCTTTCAAAGCTTCTTCAAGTTTAATATCCACCTCACAGAAATCATTTTCAAGTTCATCATAAGCTTTCCTTAAATCCTCAAGTTCTTGACTCACAAGATTAAATCTCTTTTCAAGTTGCAAAAATTCATCTGATTTTGTTTCAGAAAATCCAGTTGAATCAGACTTCTGACTACCTGAGTCAGAGTTCTGATTTACAGACTCAGATGTCTGATCTTTAGACTCAGAATTCTGACTACAAAGTTCAGAATCCTGACTAGAAGTTTCAGACTTCTGATTGACTGTTTCAGAATTTTTACTTGTATCAAATATGCTCTCAATGTCATGATATGAAAAACTTGGTTGTTTATTTTTGTAGCTGACATTTAAGGAATCATACTTGAATTTAGTATCATTGTATCTTGGCTTTTCATCTGTTGGTTTAGAAACTTCTTTCTTAACCTTTTCTTCTGAACCAACTGACTTTTCTGTTTTAGACTCAGAAATTGTCTCATCTGACTTTTTAGAGTTTGGTCTTTGCAAATTGTCAGAACTTGTTATAGAACTAGCAGGTCTTATGAAAACTTCAACAATTTCTGGGATTTTTGGCTTAGAAACTTGAAGTATTGGAGCTCTTTTTAAAATGACATTTTCTTCCAATCCCAATCCCTTCTTTGGATTGTAAAATCTTGTATCTTTAACATTGCTTAATAAAAGATTTAATGTTTGCTGAGTCTGACCTCTTTTCAAATTCAAATCTTCCAATTCTTTGATTTTGGTGTATAAATTCTTTCTTTCTTCAAATAACATATCAAATTTTATTTGTAAATCACCTTTTTCATCCTTTATTTTTGAAAACTCAACTTTTAGTTCAGAAAGCCTTTTCATCAATTCAGAATTTTCATCTTTAACTTTCTGTTTCTCAGCCTCAGATTCTTCATATTGTTCGTTTATTACTTCTTTTTCAATTCTGAATTTGTTAACCAAAGTTCTTTCTCCTTTTATCTGTTTTCTTAGATTAGCAAATTCAGTTTTCATTTCACCAATCTGTGTCATTAACTCTAATTCAAGTGAAGAATGTACCTCAGCAGATGACTCAGAATCAGCATCTTCAAAATCAGAATCATCCTCATTCCTCATTTTTGCCATATAGCTTCGCATCTGTGGAAAGTTGATATGATCATCTTCATCAGAAGTGTAGTACAGCCAATTCTCCTGTTCAGCCAATAGCGCACTCTCGTCATCTCTCTTCTTTGCAAGCTGAGCCTTCTTCGTGTAGTATTCATAATCTTTCACAACTTTAACTCTGCAATCCTTGGCATAATGGCCAGATTTTCCACACTTGAAACACAGATTCTTTTCTTTTCTCTCTTCCTTCTCTTCCTTGTTTTCTTCACTTCTCTCTATTCTCTTTTCAATCTTATTTTCTTCTCTGTCATCTTTCTTCTTATAATCTGAACTTCCAGCTCTCTTATAATTTCCTTGAAATCTGCCCTTCCCATACCTTTTGTTGAAAGTATTTGTCAGCAAAGCTAGCTTTTCAGCCATTATCTTGATATCTTCATCATCTTCTGATCCTTCTTCTTTGTCAGATTCCTCCAGACTCGGTATTTCTGATAGATATGCAGTCTTTTTGGGTGCTTTGATTGCTTTGGACTTTGATAAGAACGCTAACTGATCAGCAACATTTTTCTTTTCTTCCACAACTAACTTGACAGAGTCTTCATGTTGATTAAGAACACAGAACAAATCATTTAAGTCTTCTTCACACATATCCTTGTTCATTTGCAGACTTATGGCAAATGATGACCATTCTGAATTTAGACTGTTCAGAAATTTGTAATTTATTTCTGATTTTGTTTTCTTCAGTCCATTTCTTCTCAAGTCATTTAGAATAGTGCAAAATTTACTGTATGTCTGTGTCAAACTTTCTGACTCTTTTGCTTTGAACCTTTCATAAGCATTTATGCTTTGATTTAACTTTGCCTGAATAGATCTCACAGTTCCTAACATTTGCCTTTCCAATTCGTCCCACATTTCTTTAGCTGATGATCCACTGTCAATCCTGTTAAGAACCTCATTCGGGACAGCCAAAGTCATCAAAGTAATTGCTCTTTTGTCAATAGCATGCCTATTTTTCTGTTCAACAGTGTATTGGGAATAATTCTTCTTTACTCTGGTCGCTGGAATTTCTGGAGTTGTCTCTGTAGCAGGGGTTGCGGCGACATCGATATATACTTCGATTGGACCTTCTCGAATAGAAATCATAAGATTTTCATCGATGTTGTCAAGGAATTGGATCATACGAGTTTTCCATTGCTGATACTCTTCTGGTATAAGAACAGGCGGTTTGGTTTCGGATCCCATGGCTAGATATTCTTTAGAAGACATGATTGTAAGAAAATTCAACAGAAAGACAAATTCGATTTTCTTGATCGAAAAGTAGCAGGTAATTCAAGAATTGCTAAGAATTCAAGAACTAGCCCTAGCAGCGGAATCGAATTTTGAATAAATCAAGAAATCTTCAAGAAATTGATCAATCGATCTTCGCAATCACAATCTTGAACGAATTTGTTTGTTGATTGGCTCTGATACCAATTGAAAGTGCAGGATCTATTCTTACAATCAATATAGAAAGAAGTAATTGAGAAATTGTATGATCAAGCCCAATTGTATTCAATGATGCACAGAATTACAGATCTAAGAGAGAGATAACCTCAAAGATTACAAGGAATGAATACAAGTAATATGGGAAAATCAATCAGTTAGCAACATAGAGCTAACTACTATTTATACTGCAACAAACATCTTAAAGCTACAGTACAAATAAGAAAGACTAATAAGAACATAACACGTGTCCTAATTAGTTTATAAAATACTAAGTAAAGTATCTTGTCATAAGTTCTGAACAGGTAGTTCAGAACTTCTGAACATTCTTCTGATAAAGCTTCTCAGATCTTCTGACTCCTCTACTCAGATTATCTGAATCTTCTACTCAGACCATCTGACTCTTCTTATCAGATCTTCAACACTTGGTTTATTGACAAAACTTCAGATCTAACAACCACTCATACCAATCATTCCACAAACGTTAGAATCAACTACCAAGGCACGAAGAACAACAGAGGCTACACAAGAAGAAACACAAGAAGCCTCTGAAGAAAGTTTTGATGACATTGATGATCATCTTCGACGCACAACTCAGTGGACAAAAAGCCATCCTCCAAGCCAAATAATTGGAGAACCTTCTGACTCAGTAAAAACAAGGTCTGCCACTGCTAATTTTTGTTTCTTTACAAATTTTATTAGTGTGATAGAACCAAAGAAGATTTCTGAAGCCCTAGATGACCCAAACTGGGTAGACGCCATGCAAGAAGAACTTCTGCAATTTGAGCGTAACAGAGTATGGACTTTAGTACCTCTGCCAAGAGGGAAACAGGCCATTGGGACTAAATGGGTCTACAGAAACAAGAAGGATGAAGATGGAGTGGTCGTCAGAAACAAAGCAAGATTAGTAGCAAAAGGATATAGACAAGAAGAAGGCATAGACTACGATGAGACTTTTGCCCCTGTCGCACGTCTCGAAGCAATAAGAATATTCTTAGCCTTCGCAGCCCACAGAGGTTTTAAAGTCTATCAGATGGACGTAAAATCAGCTTTTCTAAACGGTGAAATCCAAGAAGAGGTTTACGTAAATCAGCCACCAGGTTTTGAAAGCTCAAAGTTCCCAAGGCATGTATACTACCTTGAAAAGGCTCTATACGGACTAAAACAGGCTCCAAGAGCATGGTACGAACGACTTTCTACCTTCCTTCTAGTCAATGGCTACAACAGAGGTACAACAGATACTACCTTATTCTATAAACGCAAAAATAGTGAGATAATGCTTGTACAAATATACGTAGATGACATAATTTTTGGGTCTACAAATTCAGAAGAGTGCAAATTTTTTGAAAAACTCATGCAGAATGAGTTTGAAATGAGTATGATGGGAGAATTAACATTCTTCCTCGGACTTGAAGTCAAACAATCTTCAGAGGGAATTTTTATAAATCAAGCCAAATATGTCTCTGACATACTTTTAAAATATAATCTCTCTGATACCTCTGCAATGAAGACTCCAATGGCCACTGGAAATAAGTTATTCTTAGATCCAAATGGTATTTCTGTAGCATGTACTCTCTATAGAGGCATGATTGGATCTCTGTTATACTTAACAGCAAGCAGACCTGACATTATGCATGCCACATGTCTTTGTGCACGTTATCAAGCTAATCCAAAGAAATCACATTATGATGCTGTAAAGAGAATCTTTAGATACCTGAAGGGGACCAACAATCTTGGTCTCTGGTATCCACAGAACTCTGGTTTTAGTCTTAAAGCTTATACAGATTCAGACTATGGAGGATGCATGCTCGACAGAAAGAGTACCTCTGGGAGTTGTCAATTCCTAGGTGGTAAACTAGTCAGTTGGACCTCCAAGAAGCAGAATTGTGTCTCCACATCCACTGCAGAAGCTGAATGCGTTGCTGCCGCTAGCTGTTGTTCTCAGGTTCTATGGATGAAGACTCAGCTAAAAGACTACGGCCACATCCTGTTCAAAATACCCATCTTCTGTGATTCCAAAAGTGCCATTGCTATCTCTGCCAACCCTGTGCAACACTCAAAAACCAAGCATATCGATATAAGGTATCATTTCTTGAAACATCATGTTGAATACGGTACAATCGAAATGCATTTCGTGCCCACAGAATATCAACTCGCTGACTTATTCACCAAAGCATTAGACGAGAAAAGATTCAACTTCTTGGTGGGTAAGTTAGGAATGATTAACATGGTGTGAAAATCCTCTGTAAGTATAGCTTTATCTTCTGTAAATAAGTATAATTATCTATTATTTATGTATGTATTTTTTGTTGTGCGCAAAAATAATTCTTAGTTACAGAGCCTCTGTGGGTCCGCTCAGATCTTCTGATAACCCTTACAGAACCTCTGGTAAACATGATCTATGCTCAATACAAATCTTAACATTCTTTGAACCAAGCATAGATCAAGGGGGAGCAAAAGGAAAATTCTTAATCTACAGAAGTGAATAGATCAAGGGGGAGCAAAAGGAAAATTCTTGATCTACAGAAGTGAATAGATCAAGGGGGAGCAAAAGGGACCCTGAAATGATCTACAGAGATAAATCTTTCAAAGAAAGTCCAAAGAAGAATGTCGATAATTCTCCATCGACAGAAGTAAGACAAAACTGCCGAGAACAGAAGAACCAAAAGGTATGTCTCTCGCACAAAAGGTTTTTGAAAACAGTTTTCTAGGACAAGAATTGTCAAATATGTCCTAAATATACTATGAATAAGATTTCAAAAATCAAAAGTTCAAAAAGTTTAACAAAATTCGAAATAGGAGAAATTTAAGGTCATAGAGCTTCTACTGAGCTAAACAGAGGTTCTGCAGGAAATATGCTCTGTGATCACAAATTAACCCTCTGTCGATCTTTTGGAATGTTATCTCGGAAACCGACAACACACACCATGACCTTCTCGAACAAAACATTTATCAAAATAGTTTTCTCGAACACCAACTTTCAATAATGTGCGAAAAACATCTCTTAACACAGATCAAAAATTGGATGATCAGAAAGTTAATAGAATTCAAGTTATAAGATTTTTCCTCTCATAGAGCTTCTGCTGGCTCTCACAGAGCTTCTGTAAGTTCCATTAGAGCCACAAAACCTCTGTGAGTAAAATTTCTTGACAAAATCCTATTGATCCTCTCCAATGTAGATACATACGTTTTCGTTCAAAGAAGAACCTTCAGAGTCATGACAACAATGAGATATATGAGAAGAGGTTAAAACTCAAGATTTTCAAAATCACAGAGCTTCTGTAAAACACAAGTTCTGCCATTTTGTTATCTGTGCATTTATGAAGTAATAACGGTTACTTTTACTGAGAGTGAAACTCATGTGGCTAAAAACAACCTCACGCGCCTAGAATTAATGGGCCGCGCACGACGTCCTGTCATATTCTGACAAGGCCTACGTGTCCCATTTTCATTGGGCGTACATGGAACGTTTATATTTGGAAATTTGAACCCGCCGCTCAAACTCGAGTACGGATTCCAAATTTTAATCCATTGCCATATATTTTACTCTTTCGAATACTACCGTTTTACCCCCCTATAAAAACCAAGCTTACCCTCTCATAAAACCTTTTACAAACTCTTATCTTCTTCTCCGGCGAAACCCTGCAAAAGCTTGCAAAAACCTTGTTCTTAAACCCAAATGGCTTCATCTTCTAAAGCTCTCTCCCATGAACTCTCTCCGGCAAACTCACCGGAACACTCCCCTGTCCATTCCGAACATTCAGAAAACCCCAACCTTGCAAGAGCTATTGAACAACAAGATTCCGGGGACTCAGCAGAATTTACTCCGACGACACACCTGCAAAACTTCATAGCAAAAGATCACTTCGAAACCATACTTCCTATCAAATCCAACAACTGCTATTTGGTCCCCTCACCCACTGCTTTCGGCGAAGCCCATGCTATTCTTCTGAACATAATGGAAAATCACATCCTCTTCCCTCTACTCTCAAGAACCCCAAACAAAATTCCAGTCCGTTATTTGAACCAATTTTGGCAAAGCTGCCGATTTGATAAATACGATTCTCTTATCGAAGGGTACATTTCAAGACCTGATAAATCTGAGCATCTTGAAATCAAGTTCAACAGAACAATGTTCTCACTTGAATTCAACCTACCAACTAGGGGTCTTCTGGGATTAAAGAGTTATGCAGAGCAACCAACAGACGAAGAGCTCTGTCGCTTCGTAGAAATGCTTGGGTACAACACCCAACTACGGAAGAGAAATGACTTTCGCAGAGGAAGATTACCACCTCTGTGGAACACTTTTTTCTCTATTCTTAACAGATGCCTAACAGGGAAAATAGGGAGTATTGACCAGAGCTCACATCAAATCTTGAGCATCATGTATGGGGTTTACTATGATCTTCCACTAGATTATGCTACCATAATGATGCAAGAGATCATAAACACCATCGACAGAAAGAACAACTCGAGAAGGGTCAAAGAGAACGATCCCAACTTTCTACCACCTCTGCAATTCCAAAGAATATTGGGAGTACTGTTCGAACCTCTACTGCTAATCCAAAACTGGCCAATGGAAGGACCAACTCCCAAACAGTTCCCGATGAACAAGAATACCCCCACTGATCATACTGATGGCTACTGACACTGCAGACCTCTGTCAAAGAAGCTTCTGAACTACGCATCGAATAAATCCCTTAAGAAAGAGTATATACGCGATCATAGAACTCCTAAACCGAGTCCTATGACACCCCCGCGTTTAGGTGTCCCCCTAGGAACAATGATAGCAAAACCTCTTTCCACTCAAGAAGAAAAGGATCAGAAGTTAGCAAAGCACATGGCTATTCAACTCAGCTTTATAGCCAAACGTGCAGAACTTATGGGAAAAAAGTCTTAATCAAGAACCTCTGCATCTACTCCAAAAGCTAAGAAGAGAAAAACTGCAGAAGGCACCTCAACAAGCGCTGCAGAAGATCAACCTTCACCTCCTCATGCCACAGAAATTGGCTCCTCTGCTCCTCCCTCTTCCCCAAAAATGAAGAAGAAAAGAAGATTGAAATCAACAGAGGAAGGGGCACCAAATCCTAAGAGGAGGAAAACCAAAAAGAAGCATGGTAAATCACTTGCAAAGTTGGTTACCATTACAGAAAAGGAAACTGCTGAAGAAGAAGTTGCAGAAGAAGAAATGGCTACAGAAAAGTATCAATCACCCTATCAATCTCCAGATAGATTTGCTCACCAAGGAGACCTGAACGACTTCTTACAGAACCCTGACATTGCCAACACCCTAAATACAGCAGGGTGGACGGCACAACCTCTCGACCACCACTCTCCAGAAGAACAAGATTTCTTCATTTCTGGCATTGACACACATCTGCAAGAAGATGACACAACACCCAAAAATCAACCAGCCAACACCCCTGTCATTTTACAAAACCCTTTCATTCAAGGATTAGACGTCCACAGAAGAAGTCCAAACCCAGCTTCAGAAGAAATAGAACAAACAGAAGCTGAGTGGAACAGAGGTGAAATTACAGAGGCTTCTGAGAATATGATGGAAGAAGAAAAAGAAAAAGGGGCCGAAGTTGTACAAAAAGAGGGATTAGCAACAACAGAGACAGGAATAGAGATCTTAGAGACAGATTCAGATGAAGAAGAAGCTGTCTGGATACGTAAAGGTCTTTATCATCCACATGTCATGAGATTATTCGGATCTCATCAAATGTATGACTTCTTACGACCAGAGCAAGGAACTTCAACAGAACCTAGGGAAGAAGTACCAAGCCGTAGGATAGCTACAGAGGATGAAATGATAGACAATGATGTAGTGCTTGGATGCTTAACAGAGGAAGAAGCAAGAAAAAATGCCTGGATAAATAGAGGCACACAACCAAAACCAACTCCCAGTGCAACCCACATTTCTAACTCCGCAGGTCTAGCTGCAGAAGGAGTTATTGAAAAAGAGCAGCACAGCTCGATCCTAACCCAACCCATCCAGCCAGAGGTTACTCTTTCAACCTCTGTGCCCACAGAAACCGGGGAATCCATTCATAGGGAGTCTCCTCAAAGAGACTCACCTATTGTCCGTGATCAGTCGCCCCAGATCACCCTAGAACACCCTACAGAGGAATTCGTTTCCTCTGCCACGCACACATTAGGACCAAAACTTCTTTCAGAGAGAAGTAGTGAGCACAGAGACGAAGAGACTCTAGACAAGTCTCCCAGTCAACAGAAGGACATTCCAATAACCACCTCTGGAGTGGATTTGGACACTGTTCTTCACAGAACTTCTGTAGAGATCGAAACTCAGGTTTCTTCTCGAGGATCAGAAGGAAATCCTTCCACCCCCATCGTACAAACAAGGGTGGACGAAGGTGTCCCAGGAACAGGGACTCACTCTGGAGACGAATGTGTTCCTCCAGAGGTTACACAAGGAACACAAGTATCAAGGGATGAGTTCCAAACCCTTGTCACCTCTGTGAACCAAACCATGAA
Organism: Saussurea involucrata; assembly: GCA_033807775.1. Lineage (NCBI taxonomy): Eukaryota > Viridiplantae > Streptophyta > Magnoliopsida > Asterales > Asteraceae > Saussurea > Saussurea involucrata. The sequence continues at coordinate 249,532,973 of CM066321.1, read as the reverse complement.
AGAGTTGCAAAGCTCTTTCAAATCTTTTGCAGAGACAACATCGACGGCCTTACTAAATCTGAACAGCAAAATGGACAATCTGTCCACAGAGGTAAAAACCGCCATCTCAGAGATGAAGTCTTCTGCCGAAACTACTGCCAAAGCAACAGCCACCTCTGCAGCTCAGGAATTCGGAACAACTGCAACTTCTGCTTTCAGGGACTCTGTCAAAAATTTCCTTGAACAAATGAATACGCAATCCAACAGAGTAGAGGGCATTACTCCTGCAGACTTACAGAATGCCCTATCACAAGTCCAAGCAGAGGCAATACGCAACACGACAATGATGCAACCAAAAGACTATATGACCAGAACACAACTTACAGAGCTCGGACATAACGTCATTAACCAGGTCACATAAGTCATTGTCTCCTTCACAACTGCAAATGCCAACTATGTCAAGGATTTCAGAAAGAGTGTCGGCAGAATGCGTTTCAAAACAGAAGCATAGCTTACGACATTGATTGGCCTCTGTGATGATGTCTGTGAAAAGTTGATGGCAGCAGGAGCTGAATTACCAAAGAAGCCCAACACTTCTTGCAGAGCAGAGGGTACTTCTGGTAAAAGTCAGGATGATTCTGATGATGACCAACCTGGTCCATCAGATAATCCTGAGGGGGAGAATCTAAGAGAGAAAGCTACGAGCAGAGGAATACAAAGTCCACCAATCGCAGCAGAACCAATCAACCAAGCCCCTCCAGAACAAACCCAACAACAAACCCAAAAGACCACAGAGACAACACCCATCTCTGTGGAATCATCTCCTGACGAAACCAAAACTCCAGAAGCAGATAAGCAAACCACAGAGGCAACAACCGCCCCTGAGGTAATCATTTTGGAAGAAACAGATGAACAAACCACAGAGAAAACACCCACCTCTGTGGAAACACCCCAAACCATACCGAGAAGAAAGTCGATTGCCACCAAACCAAAAAGAGCAACGACCTATGCTTCTGACGTTCTGAAAAAGATGCACACAACAATGAGTGATCGTATGGCGCAGAGAGAAGAAGAAAGGCACAGGTTCAGTTTAGCTTTCAAAATCGCAAGAAGATTCGATGTCAATACTTCATCAACAGAAACTGAGCTCACAGAAGAAGTCAACAAACAACCTCCAACAGAGGTTACAGAGCAACTCAAGCCAACAGAGCCATCGCCACAAAAGTCCTCTAAATCACAAATGTCAAAACCCACAGAGGCAACCCCCATCAAGCCAACAGAAGTGCCAACCTCCAAACTTACAGAAGCAACAGTTTCTGCCCCGCCTAAAGACAAAGATAAGGGCAAAGGAATACTGACAGAAGAGCCTAAAAAGAAAACATTGCCAAAGCCAACAGAGAAACTAATGAAGAGTGCGTTTGATGCCTTTCAAACCCCAAAGCCTGAAGAAGTTGACTGGGCACATGGATTGAAGCCTCTGTCAGACATTCCTCTAACTGGTAGAGCCGCAGAAGTTGTTCAATAGATGGAGAGTCTCAGAAGACAAGTACCACAACCAGGTCCAACATATGAAGAAATGGAAGAAGTGGTATACAAATACCTCTATAAACAATCCTTTCAGACCAATTATCCAACAGATCATGTAACAGATCCAAGGATCAGAGAAGAATTTGAGAACATCTTCACAAGGACAAAGCCAAGAACCAAAGCAGATGTCTTCTCAATCCACAAGATCAAAAAGGTAATCTTCTGCAAATTCTCCTTCACAAGAACCTATCCAAGGGTCAGGTACAATCTTTACAATGTCAGAAGAGAAGACAATTCAGAAACTACCTTCGCTGATGCTGATTTAAGAAATATCAATCCTTATGATCTACCTGACCTTCTGCAATGGACAAAAGACAACTACAACACAGAGGAAAACACCAGAGCCTATCAAGTGTTGAGAAAAGCGATGAGGGAAAAGCTTCTGCTCTACAGCATGATAGATTTCCAGCTGGGAAAGGATCTTGGTCTCAAGCATCTGGATTTACGACCACCAGAGGATCGCTGCCCACCGGACGCCGTACCTAACTCAATCATCACAGAACCACGGTTTGGGTTAGTATTTCAAAACCCTCAAGGCGAAACTAAACTATTTGTATGCATGGACTGTCAGAAGTACGCAACAAGTACTCTGAACAAGTTCAGAGCAAGCCTTGTGAAATACAGAGGTTCAAAGAAAATGGATAAAGATGCTGTAGATACTATCATGAGAGAGATTGATGCAACAATCCGCCTAAGAGAACTCTGCATCAGATTCTACAAAGAGATCAGAAAAGTCGGAAGAGACAACAGAAGCTACAACGATTTCAAAGATGCCAAAATCTGATTCTCAGACCTCCAATCTCTGCAAACAAAGTTAAGGTTTATCTTTCATTGTACTCAAATGTAAAATGCCTCTGGCATATTTCTAAATGAAAGAAATTTCGAGGTATTGTTTAACCTCTGTCTTATCTAACTTAGCCTAACTTAACTCAAGTTCAAATTTTTATTTTTCACTACTTAGGGGGAGATTGTTAGCTTCAATCTTCCTAATCATAGAAGTATTTAGAAGTAGTGAAAAATAGGCTAAGTGAAGAAAGCCACTTATAGAAGCTCTGCCGACATTACCGAGAAATCAAGGTCAAGAAGCTACACAAGCAGCAGAGGCTTCCTACAGAAGCTCTGTCATACGCGCAAAGAAGACCAAAGACTCGGAATCCGGTGAAGACTGCTCCACAGAGGACCAGACCGCAGAACCTCTGTAACTCGTTACAGAGCCTCTGTGGTCCTCACTGAGACTTGAAGATATTTATAATATCTTGCTACTGTTACAGGACCCGTACATCAACTTGCATGGTAGCATGCCCTGTCCAACGTCGACGTGTCAAACTCTGATTGGACTCAGTAGGGCTTAGTACATATTAGACGTCTGCTGCATTAAATGCAATACAGCACGTCTGACTGTTCATGCCATCCTTGCAACTGTTCACGACATCCTCTCAACTATTCATACGTACCTCTTGAATAGTAGCATATGCTTTATGGTCCCCTTTAGAGTAGTATATAAGGAAGACTCATGTTGAGTTCTTCCTTACACAATACAACACAAAGAAAAACATTAAGAACACAAAAGCTTATTCACCTTAAGAGTCATATCTGTTTTAAAGCTTTTTCTTACTCACGGTTCATAAACCTGTTCTTAATATATATTCAGTAAACTTTGAGATATAATAGTTTGTTCACTGTTTATTTATATTTTGTTCTAAATCTATCAAACTTATCTGTTAGTTCTTTAAATACGCTTCCACATCAAACCTTAAACCTGAACTAATAGATCTGATAATCTTGTTTAAGCAAAACAGGAACCAACAATCACATTCACAGGCCCGAAAGGCTTGTTCTATCTCTCTGATCCAGTTCATACACGCCACTGGATTATCAGCTCCGGTAAACTCCGGTGGTTTACAACTTAGAAAAGTCTTATATGAGCAACCTCTTTCTACTCTCCTTTCAATTTCTGTTACCGGAGTATGAAGTGGAGGGATTATTCCAGTATCTGTTGTTGTTCGCGGTACCTCCACCGTACGATCATAAAGCGCCTTCATGAACATTTCAGATTGTCTTTCCATTGTCGTGTTCATCATCCGCATCATATTTTCCATTAATCGAGACTCCATTCCTGCTTCTGGTGTTCTCGGGATGGCAGTACTGGTACCCACCCCATGCATCCAGCTGTGTGATCCTCCGATAGAAAGAAAATCCGGTGGAGTCTCAGGAACTCCACCTAATCCAGGTTGTCTTTCTTCAGTCCAGTCAATCCCAGTCCTATTCATTTCAGAAATAGGGGACAACGGCGGCGAATTTACCATTTTCTGATAAAACACAAAGGAATAACCATAAGAAATGGTTACACAAATCTAGAGATACGAACGTACTTTACCGATCATTAATCACTGTAACAATTTAGAAATAAGTATACTTGTGTAATAATATATTCATAATAACAGTAGCTAATTGAAATTGTGAACATACTATACATGAGAATCCTCTTTCCATTGTCACAATATTAATTTCATTTAATTCCGTCGACTCTAAGACTATCCCGTCTTAGCACTTCTACCCATATCTCACATATCATAACCTACTCCATGTCAGCTTAAGTCTAAGTATTTTATCAGCATACTTAGTTTGCTTAAACTAGTGCTCTGATACCATATTGTAACACCCCAAAATCCAGGCTAAATTACACCTCAAGTTACAACAGGTCATGACAACAAAAATTACAACATATATAGATAGAAAGGAATTAACCATCAAGAGGGTAGTTACAATACGGGATACTTCGAATAACCTATCAATCTAATGATGTCACTATAATCAGATTAATTGAGTTATCTAAGCTATCCTTCAAAAATCTCCTCTTTGTTAATTGCCACTTCTGCTATTCCAAAAACACTCGTCCCACAACCCTTTATTTGCCTGAGCCTGCACCTGGTAAGTTAACATCATATGAAACGATTAGGCCAACGCCTAGTGAGAACATTCGTTTCAATAATAACATTTGCAAAAACCAATGTAAACAAGTTATGACAAACCTGGTTACTCCTTTTCTTACCGTACGTATAACTTTATTCCATTACACAATTTTATCCACTTCCATGACTATGACTGACAACAATTCCATCAGCATCATACCCCAGAGCCACACTACGAATATTCAAAGATTCTAGATCAATGCTATCTACCAATAAATCGCGATTACACACGCCCATTTATCAGTAAGAAAGCAGAGATTACAAGTACTTATGTCAACCTCACTTTCTTCCTTAGAAATCCGGAATAACTATTAATACCACACGCCTATTCCATGATTTCTCACACACACTGGAATAACGATTAAATGAGTAATACCACACGCCTATTCCATGTGATTACCAAACTTTAGTGCCTATGGATCCATACCACCTATTTGTACTTGTACAGGTATTTACTTAATATATTCTTAAGTTCAATTCCTTAACCATTATATTCTTAAGTTCAATTCCAAGATCTATTACCAAAATCTGTAAACTGACTATTTTTATCCAACTCCCGGTGTTCCCAACTCCCGGTACCCTTAACTCCCAGTAGTCAACACATGTACCGGGACTTCACCGGAACTCATAAGTACCGGGATTTGCCTCTACCGGGACTTCCAACTACCGGGACTTGCCACTACCGGGACTTCCAACTACCGGGACTTGCCACTACCGGGACTTTCAACTACCGGGACTTTCAAGGTTTTGCGTACTGTCCGTTCAACAAGTCCTCAAATCGATTTAAAACATGAAATCAGCTCAATCTATGTATTCCATTCAGTCCTCAATCAATTTATACAGCTATATTAAGGTTAGTATAACTTAAAAACACTGATTTGTACAACGAATCGAATGAACTCACCTTATGCTGCGAAACCGACTTCTGCACAAATAAGAACTTCAATCTTTTTGTTTATGATTCTGCAATTCAATCCCAAAATACAAATTCGTTCATCATCTAAGTAAAAACAACCAATCTTTCCAAAACCAACAACGATTTCTTACCAAATTGATGAAAAATTCTGCTTTCTTTCTTTTCTTCTCTCTATTCCTTCTTTCTACTTAATGACCGACTCAACAGAACAAGAATGATATATTTTTACTTATCTCAGATGTTTTATCCAACAACTAATAGGAAAATGACTAAACTACCACCAAGTTTAATCTTTCCAAAAGTTACACTAAACTTTCATCTTCTTACATTTCAACCTTAAATTGGATTATAAAATTCCCATACAATCCCAAGGTTACACCAAATACAAATACATCCAAATTCTTATTAAAATACTAATAACGAAAATTTAGGATGTTACACATTGCCATGCCCATACCTGAAGCCCTTCTGGCTCATGCGGATCCCGCTGCACCGAGTGTGGTAGCTTATAGGCAAGAGTTAGGGAATCCTATGGTCCAGCCAGTGCCGGAGGGACCTGCCTAGGGACATATGCCTGAGGGACGTGAGGGTCCTAGGACAAGAGGAGGAAGGGCCCGGGCAGCTGGGGCTCCCGGGCGGGGTGTGTTAAGAATTCGTGGGAGGGGAACCGGAGCGAGAGGTGTTGTGGATCCACATCCCGGTTCTAGCCACCAAGTTGAAGACGTGTTATCTGACTCCACAGATTCCGATACTGACTGTGCCATGCGCGCATCCCTGATACCTCACGGTATCGGACCAAACCCGGATTTTACCGAAGGCATCCCACTTGACTCACCTACCACTTCTTCTCAGCCTGCTAGGAGACCCGAGGGAGTATTAGGTGATGATATAGATCATGTGAGAAGGAGAGAACTGCGTTCGAAAGCGAACCAGGAAAGATTGAGTTGTAAAGATAACGAGGCTCCTGAGCAACCCCAACCGAGTGATATCTGGGTAGCCACATCTGCTATCCCGTCTCATACGTTAGGATGGGGTATTGAAGAAGCCTCCGTGGACCCAGTGGAGCAATTGCACAACCCCCTTACGCACTCACCCGTCTCTCAAAAGACGGATGTTTCAGTCTCTCATGAGGATCAAGCACAACTTCCACCGGTCTCTCAATCGGAGAGTACTGGTGTTGAAATAACAGACCAGCAACCACCGGTCTCACCTTCATTTCGTGCACCATCGAGTCTAGAGCCATTTGAAATTGAACATTCTTCGGCTAGGACACATGATGAGGAACACCAAATCGAGATTCTTCGGGACTCGATCGCAACGTCTGTAGTGTCTCCGTCAGGCGGAACACGAGGATCGGACGGAAATCCTACCACAGCTACCAAATTGCCAACTGTGAACGTCGGTGGCTCTGCCTCTAAGGTAGATGCCTCAACGGGTAATCTAAGTGATCCCGGTTTTACTTTACCCGACTTTGTGTCACAAGGGTCCCTGGACAGCACCCTCAAGGCTGTCTGCGAGGCAATGGAGCAACACCTAACCGCCGAGCTCGACAAAATAAAGAGCTTAATCAAAGGTAAAGACAAGGTCGTCCAAACTGAAACTGTACCTACACCTCCACCGGCTCCTGTTCAACCTATCTATTCTGTGGACACACTAAAGACGATGCTCCTCGCCCAACTGCTTCAACAATCCGACACCGAAGCCTCAACTGAAGCAGGCCTGCTATCCGTTCTGCAATCACAGGTCACTACTCCTTCATCATCCAATACCACTCGATTGGATAACCTTGACTCGACTCTTAAGGACTTCAAACAAGCGCTCACAACGTTGTCTGAGAGAGTCCGTTCTCTCGAAGATACCTGCAAGAGTCAAACAGGCGGTCTGAAGCGCAAGCACGATGATCAGGATGATCCTGATCACCGTGAGGGGGAGAAAAGACATAGATTAACCGAGACCACCCTGATCCTCACTGAAACTACAAGCGTGGTTCAACAGAAACCCTCAACTGCGGCATCAACAACAGAAGCACCCGAAGCCGAGTTACCTTTAGCCGAGATGGTAATTGACATGGATATCTCGGATGATGAAGACCCGACGGTTGAAAAGCGTGAGGGAACATAACAGGAACTGGATACTTTTGACTCATCAGATATACCGATACTGGATTTGATTGATCCAGACTGCGAGACCAACCCGGAAACAGAATATGCATGGTATGAAAAAACCGTCAATGCCGCAAATTTCCAGGTTAATTTGGTCATCCCTACTGATGAAGATGACAACGTAGACTACGACCAGTTTCTGCTCCAGAATTTGTATGCTACTCACGTTCACTCTGCTCAACCCACTGAAACTTCAACAAGACCCGAGACTACAACTTCCGACATTCCGACATCTCCTCAACAACCGACAACTTCTGATCTTCCTCCTCCTCAATCGCAACAAATCCGTTGGGAGAAGATCCCGATGTTTATTCCTCACCTGGAGGAATCTCTAAAGAAGTTGTTCGTCCACAAGCTTCGCCCAATCGAGCCGACCTTCTGCCTTGGTATTTACAGCTCCAACCCCAAATACCAACGCCGGTACATAAGCGCAATGAAGCGGTGTCTACCAATTAGCCAAGTCCGAACCAAGCATAAGATCACCGAAGTGCTCAAAATCCAGTCAGGCCGTATTATGAAAGTCGTTTATCCAGTTTTCACTGTCCGACGTGAAGATGGTAATGAATGGATGTTTTTTGAAGCCGACTTCTAGCACCTCCGACCGTTCGACTTCTACGCTATTCTGAAAGACCTTCGTACTAGAACTATCCGACCGCTTCCCATAACAAAGGCACTCGAAGATGTTCGTCGATTCCTAGACCGTACCATCATGATGTTTTATCTCTCGTACTTCCAAATGGCAATCGAGAACAAGGCAAAGAAGGTAAATCCTATAAAGCCGAATCTGAAAGCTCCTGAGTTGAAGATGTATCCCGAGAACGCTCTGCTTCTAGAACTAGAATTTGGGATAGTATATCTCAACAAACAGAAAGAGAAGAAATTTCTGAGATTCAGTCAGGTTGATAGATTCTGCGATGGCACACTATTCAAAGTCTAAGATGATCTTCGAAAGATCATATCTCACGAGTCCGAAACTCGAAGGATTTCGTATGTTCCCAATCCGGAAGAAACAACTACTCGAAAAGCCGTGGAAATGGTTGAAGAACGAATCAACTATCGTCGTGCTATCAGATGGTTCGAGGTACACTTTGCGCTCCGTAAAAGATATGTTCATAACTGGCGCGAACTCGAACTTCAATTCAAAGGGGGAGATTGTTAGGGTCATTTATTGTTGAATTAAAGTTCAAGGGTTTGTTTTCTAATTCTTTAATTTGAGCTTAGTTAGTGAACGGGTCGTGGGCTTGTTAACCATGGGCCCGTCATATATAATGTTTGCTTAGCCTTAGAAAATAGGCTAGTTGTTCATTTTCTTTCTTTATTCCTTATTGTAAACTCTCTCAAAGTTGAAAGCTAAATTGGATGACCAGTTGAAATCATAATCACTGTCTCTTATCTATTGATTTCATTATTTGTTGCACGGATCTGGAACTATCACAACATATGCTTTAATAAGGCTCAAATTGTGTAAACTATTGAGACAACAACAAGTTTTCCACGGACTCAATGTGCATGATTGAAGTGCGAAGGTGGGGCAAACTTCCTTCTTTTTCATCATCCAAATCTTCCAAGTGAAGATCAGATAGATTATGTGCTGCGTCCCCAAGAAAAATTGAAACATTTCTTTGTTGAGAAAGAAATGAGTAGCTAGTGGGGTTAAAGCAAGAGTTGGCATGGGCTCACTGCCTATTTCAATGATGGTCATTGTTAATGCCAAAAATCGCACCAAAGTACAACTTAAGGTCGATGTGGACTTTAACAACTAAAGAAAGGAATCGTTCGACAAAAGCGTGCGTTTAAGACAGAAATATAAATGAGACAGAGATTTTGGTGACGCGGGAAAAACCTCAACGAGGAAAAAAACCCGCGGACGACAGTGGAAGTCGTCGTTGCACTATGGTCGGAAATCAGGGGGGATGTCCTTGTGTTTCTGGTGTCGATCGTACAGAGATTACAATACAAATAAAGGAAAGACTTCGAAAATGTAAAGTAACAAGTGTTTTCTAATGTAAAACAGTGTGCGTCGTGTGTGATTGTCGTGCGTCGAGAGCGATTCTTCTACGAGCGATTTCTGTGCTTCAAGTGTTCTTCGGAGTTCGAGTGCTTGTGTCTGTATTCTATGTTGTATCTGTGTTCCGTCCCTTGAAATGATGATTCCCTTTGATATTTATAGTCTTCGGGCACTTTAATTGGATCATTAAGGACTTTGATAACTGCCATAACGGTTGTCGTCTTTAATGCGGGATTAGATGTTCTTAACTGACTTCGTCGGTTATAGCCGTTGTCCATTAATGGTGTTGACTCCTGTATTAAACACTGAACAAACATAACAGTTGTATAGCGTGTTAGTCGGTCTAGGTCGCATGGTTTTATGCGACGGTCTTGTGAACTAGGCGGCGTCGAGGTCGAGTGTCGAGAGGTAAAAGATTTTCTATTTTATCTTTAATCATGAGAGAAAGTACAATGATTTTACCTTCGTTATGGAAAAATGGAATACGTGTTTTCCATACATTGGTCGTGGTTGAGACTGGTGAAATTTTGCCTAAACAGTTTGCCTCCAAAATTTGAAAGTAGGATGGCAAATTCGAATTTTAAATTTTGTCAGTCGGACGCATAGAATTATGACACGTGTCGAAAAGTTACCTCAGTTGTCTTGGGACTGGATCGATCCGATTTTAACTGAACGAGAAGTTGGAACGAAAACGAGAACGTGACGTTATCCTGACACACGATGGTGCTTATCAGATGTCGCTGCCAGGTGTCGATGATCCGTGTGGTCATTCGAAAAGACTAGGACGCGTGTCGGTCATCAAGAGACTCGTCCTGACGTGATTTCTCGCATAAATAGAGATCAGAATGGACCATTTTCTATTGTGGCCTTCGAAAAGTTTCTAAAGCGAGATTTCTTTTTGTTCTTTGCTCAATATTGCTAGGATTTCTAACTTGCTGAAAATTTGTCGAAACTTTTGAGCGTCTATATAAGGTGTAGTTTTTCAATCTTTCTCAAGTCTATAAAAGGTTGATGACCCATTGAGAGTTATTATGTATGAGTCGGTGAAGGCATTGATTGCGATAGAGGCGGCATTCATAGATCCTGCGCAACTGGTGACGATGTCCTCTTTAGCCACGCCAACCCTTTTATCAGCCGACGAGGGCAAGGGTGAAAAGATGGGAGAGGGTGAGGAGGACGTTATGACGATCAACTCTATGTTGCCATCAGTCTTCCTGATTGACTATGTCCTTGACGGGACGGAGTCGCTTCCGCATCTGGGGAAATATCAGCTCCTATCTTTCGAGGAGCGTTTTCGAGGGGTCTCGGTCGTAAAAACGGGACTGCATATAGCCATACAGGCGTTCGTTGTAAGTTTTGCTTTCAAAACTCATGTTTTCGATTTTTTTCTTAGTTTGACATATTCGTTTTCACAGATGCTTCGATCTCTGCTCGTTCGATATGTGAAGACAGAGACGTCGTTGGACCGGAAGTCGATCGTCGAGAGCGTCATATTCCTTCCTCCAACCTTAACATTAATCTTAAGAGCCATATTCTCAAAATACTTCGGACTCTTCTTTATCATCTGTCGCGGCAAAATGTTGGGAGACAGCCCAGTCATACTCGTTTGATCCTTGCATAAGCTCCTTAGCGTGTGTCGAGGATTCAAAGGTCCAGACTTCGGGCTGAGTATGCGATCGACACACTTCCCTATTTTTAGGATAAACTTCGGTTTTATGAACTATGTTTTTCATGCTCGTCCGTTGGTGGTTGACTTATTGGTATGTAATGAATCTTGACTTTGTTTTTGCTTTTTGTTGATCCAAACCCTCAGTGATTTGATAATGACCCTCTCTTTTGTACTTAGTGAAAATTGTAAGTAAACAATATGTTTCAGTTTCACTATCGCTGATAAGTACTAAGATCTTACAGTACCGCTGATAGGAACTCTCGCTCTTTAGATTAAACATTCAGCGAACACTGTTCACCATAATGCCTTGAGTCTGTTCATTACTTATGGTGATCGCTGATAAGTTAGTTGTTTACTTATGATCCCTGAAGACAAGTTTCACGTCAACATAGGTTCTACGCTGAAGTCGAAGATCAAGCTCAATAACCAACGACAAGTCTCCTAATGAACTGATGCGGATCAGCGAAGACTTAGATTTGTCCACTCAACGTGAAGTATCAAGTACAAGACTTTAGCTATCGTTGAACTCTATCATTCGCTGATATAGAATGATAGATCGCTGAATCAACGAAAAGTTGATCATAAAGTCCTCCGTACAAAGTACTTTTGTCCTAACCACCCTTGCACGTCTCCGTACGATATGTCAGAAAAAGAACCTCCTTATTATCTGAAATCGTACAACCACTCTGATACTACACTGTTCAAACATGCGGCTACTAAGGTTGTCAACAAAGGTCAATGACGTACAACCAATGAGCTGCTGCCACGTGTAAAGTGTAAACTGCCATGCATTAAATGCATGCAGTATATAAGAAGAAGAACTCACTTCATTTTGAAGTAACTTGCTAACTCTGGACAAGTTCATCCTTCTTATCTTGAGATAGGTTATTATTAGTAATTTCCTTCTCTTTCTTAGTGCAAGAAACTTAGTGTTCCAACTTGTTTAGATTTAGGTTTATCCTTAATCTTGTTTCCACAACAAGCTGTAAATTGTTAATGATTTATCAATAAACAATATAGAAAAGTAAAATCTTTGTGTTTGTATTCATCCCCCCCCCCCCCTCTACAAACTTGTATAGCCCTTCGGGACCAACAAGTGGTATCAGAGCGGATTTGTTTAATCTCATAAACAAGATCTAATCTATACTAAGATTTCTCTTCCTTGCTATTTCTGAAAATGGCTACCAACACAAACACAAATTATATCGACAATGGTTCTCTTGCTAAACCCCCTAGATTCTCCAGAGATAATTTTAATCTATGGAAAACGGCCCATATATTCCTTCTTAGAAGGTGTAGACCCTACTATGCCTTACTATCTTGAAAACGGCCCATATATTCCTGTAAGAATCGATGCTGCAGTACCAGCCGCTGAGAATAGACCTGCTATTCTAGAAAGGTTGGTTCCTAAGGAAGTTCATATGTGGACTGACGAGGATAAGAAGAAAGTGGCTATCGACACAAAAGCCAGATCCATACTATCCATGGCTCTTCCTGACGAAATCTACCATTCCGTCATGAACCTGAAATCCTCAAAAGCCATGTGGGACACAATCTGTGTTCAGTATGAAGGCACTGCTGATGTCCAGGACTCTCGAAAGATCAACCTGGTAAGACAGTATGAAAGTTTCATTTGTGGTAAGAATGAGACTCTCTCTGATGTTCACCAACGTTTTAATTGCTTAATAATAGATTTGAAAACTGTTGGTAAGGAATATTCTAACTTTGAAGTGCTGACAAAGTTTCTAGAATGTTTACCTGAAAGATGGGACAGTTATTCTATGTGTCTCAAGCTGTCAAAGGATCTAAGATCAATGACCCTTGCTACCTTATATGGCACGATGCTGAATAATGAGCAATCGAGCCATCTTAAGAAAAATCTTGTAAAAGATTCCAAAAGCACCCCTGTTGCTTTAATCTCAGAAGAACCTTCTACTCAACGACCCGTGGTCACTATCACTGAGTTAGAAAGTAACTCTAAAAGGTCATCAAAATCCGACTCTTCAGATGATGATGAATCTTTGGCTCTCCTAACTAAAAAGTTCCGCAGATTCGCCAAAAAGAAAATGCTCAGAAAGAACAAACCCCTTTCTATTACTGATAAGCCAAGATCAACAGCTATTGTTGATAAGGCTACTGCTACTTGTTTTAACTGCGAAAAGATTGGACATTTCGCTAACGAGTGCAGGTCTAAGAAATTTTCGAGAAACTCAGCGTTTCCCAAGAAATCCTTTATGTTAGCTTCAATCTTCCTAATCATAGAAGTATTTAGAAGTAGTGAAAAATAGGCTAAGTGAAGAAAGCCTCTTACAGAGGCTCTGTCGAACTTACCGAGAGATCAAGGTCAAGAAGCTACAGAAGCTAAAGAGGCGCCCTACAGAAGCTCTGTCATACGCGCAAAGAAGACCAAAGACTCGAAATCCGGTGAAGACTGCTCTTCTAAGGACCAAACCGCAGAACCTCTGTGGCACTTCATAGAGCCTCTGCGGTCTTCAACAAAGACTTAAAAGATATTTATAATATCTTGCTACTGTTACAGGACCTGATCATCAACTTGCATGGTAGCATGCCCTGTCCAACTGCAACGTGTCAAACTCTGGTTGGATTCAATAGGGCTTAGTACATAATAGACGTCTGCTGCATTAAATGCAATACAGCACGTCCAACTGTTCATGCCATCCGTCCAACTATTCATACCGTCCTTTGTGAATAGTAGCATATGCTTTATGGTCCCCTTAGAGTAGTATATAAGGAAGACTCATGTTGAGTTCTTCCTATCCATCTATCCATCGATCGATCAATCGAACAATCGAAACAAGAATTCAAGAGAGAAAAACATCACAAGCTTTAAACACTTTGAGAGTCATATCTGTTTTAAAAAGCTTTGCTTACTCACTGTTCTTGAATCTGTTCTTAATATATATATTCAGTAAACTTTGAGATATTATTTCCTGTTCACTGTTTATTTATATTATGTTCTAAATCTATCAAACATATCCGTTGGTTCTTCAAATACGCTTCCGCATCAAACTCAAACTTGAACTAATAGATCTGATAATCTTGTTTAAACAAAACCGGGAACCAACAATTGGTATCAGAGCAAAGCTTGATTTTCAATATCAAGTGATCCTCGTTTTTACAAGATTAATGATAGAAATCATTTTTTTCTATTCCTCATCTCTAGGTTAAAACTCCATTAAAGTGTACTCTGGGAACTGTTCAATCCCAGAAAACTTTCCAGATCTTCAGTCTCATACTCCTTAAATCATACTATCTTTTCAGAACCTTAAAAAAATGACAAATACAAATAACTTCTTTACTGCTGGTTCACTTACCAAGCCTCCTACTCTCCTACGAGATGAGTATCCTCAATGGAAGATAAGAATGGTTCATTTCTTTGAGGGTACTGAAAAAAATCTAGTACAATATCTTTACAACCTTCCTCATGTTCCCATGATGGCAGTACCACGAGTACCAGCTACTGCTGAATCTCCAGAAATCCCTGAACATCAAAAACCAAAACCAAAAGAAGAATGGTCAAATGAAGATAAGGCAGAAGATGAAGTTGCACAGAAAACAAAAAGAATCCTGATAATGGCTATCCCCAACGAGCTTTTTCAATCCTTAGATGCATGCGAAACTGCGCACGATCTTTGGAAAGAATTAGAAAGACAGTTGGAAGGGGGTGCTAAAACACAGAAGAACCGAAGGGCACAGTACATAAATGAATATCATGCATTCAGAGCCTCTGCAACAGAATCTCTGCAAACAACGTACGACAGGTTCAACTCTCTCATAAACAAATGTAGAAAGTCCGGCATTCACAGAACCTCGGAAGAAAATAACGTCATGTTTCTAAAGAGTCTGAATGATGAGTGGCTTCAACTGTCTATGTCTTTACAAACAAACCAAGATCTAGACTCATGGACACTCTCTGATCTCTATGGAACACTAGCTGCACAAGAGCCTCAAATAGCACAGGCTAAAACAATAGCCATTGCACCATACGCATTGGTTAGTAAATCAACAGAGGCTATAGAGAGACCAAGAAATGAGAGAGGAACAGAGGAGAAGAAGAAGGAGAAGAAGAAGATAGTGATGGTTGATAGCGAAGAAGACGAGCTGATAGAGGAAGAAATAACTCTTGCGTCATTAGCTAAATCATTGGCTCTATTGACAAGAGAGTTCAGAGGTAATCAAAGAAATTTTGGAAATGACAGATATAGCAAAGACAACCAGAGAGATAGAAGAGATGATGAAAGAAGAGAAGAATCAAGTGACCGACAGAGGTCAGACTACAAAAGTGACCGACAGAGGTCGAGCGAAAGAAACTACAGAGGAAATGACCGACAGAGGTCAGATGACAAGGTAGGCCACACACAAGAATGCTACAAATGTGGTAAGCCTGGTCATTATGCAAACGAATGCCGAACAGGGAAAGGTGGAGACCAACAGAAGTCCGACGATCGAACTGGAAACACCTCCCAAGGTTGCTTCAACTGCGGCAAGCCAGGCCATTTCGCAAAAGATTGCAGAAGTAGACAAAATCGCCCACAGAAGGACTCAGCTTTTTACAAAAAGAAGGCTGAATATTATGCACAAAAATCCCTAATGGAGAACAAAGGGCATTCTGAAGCAAATAAAGAGGACTTCGAGTCAGACTCTACATCTGATGATGAATTCACCACCAATGCCCTGTTCTGTGGCATGGCAGAAGTCGACCCGGGCACTAACAATGAGGTATCCATTTCAAACTCTACCTCTTGTATTAAATATGTAGAAAATGATTCAGTTAGACTTAACATTGAATTGATTGAACTCAAAGAGATAAATGAAAGTATTCAGAAAAGACTCACCTTTAATGAGAGAGAAGTAAGGCTTCTCACTCAAGAAAAAGACAAAAATTTTGAAGAAAAGGAAAGAGTAGAAAAATATTGGAGCAAAAATGTAGATCCTTTAAAAAGACAAATTTCTGAATTAACCTCTGCTTTAAAAGTCAAAACTAAAGAGCTTTCAGTTTCTAGGAGTGAAACAACTGACATAAGAGCTCTCAAAGAATACTTTCAAAAAGAGAGAGAGGTACTTTGGCAAGATCTACTCAGAAGAGAGGTTTTACTTAAAAACTATAAAGATGCACAGAAGGTGTATGAGAAAGTAAACTCACAAATAGGAAGACGATGTATAGGGTACGATGATATTACTCTAGGTGTTGAAGGCAAAAGACTTAAATCTTTGTCTTCTCTGTTTGTGGTAGGAAAAACAAATAAACCAATTTTTCCAAACTTACTCTCTGTAAGTAAAAGGGTTAAAATCTCTGAAGAACCCCACTTGAGGAAACATACGAAGATGATCAATGTGTGGTTTGAAAACACAGATTCATCATCTTGAACCTCTGTCAATAGAGAAATCAAACCAAAGAAATATCTGAAAACACAAGATCAGATTGGTATCTTTAAGTTTGGTAAACCAGAGACTCAAACACAGGTCGCTTTTGTCTGTATGATAGATGTCAAAAAGAAATTATCTACAAAAGCTCCTGAGTTTAAACCCATCTTTTCAGAAGAAAATCTTAAAAGATCAATTTAAAAAGAAATTTTGGAAGTTTTGAAATCAAATGTTTTAGAAAATCTCTGTACATCTTCTATAGATCAAATTCTCGCTGAAGAGATCTCATCTGAAACCTCTACCATCTATGAAAGTTTTTCTATAGAGGAAGAAAACTCGTACGATACATGCTCAGAAAATCCAGCCTCTGTCGAAAGAAATGACTCAACCTCTGTATATGAGGACGATTCATCCTCTGACGACTCAGAGACTGATTCTAAATCAGGGATAATTCAATGTGACACAGAGGATGTTAAATTCTCTACTTAGGTTCTTAACAGAACAATTTCTCCAAAAGAAAAAATCACAGAGATACCTATCTGTCCAGATTTTCTAAAAATGTGTATACAAGTCAAAACCTCTACAGAGCTTGATAATTTGAAAAAGGCCTCTGCAAATCCTAAAAGCTCACAATTTTCAAAACCTTTAAGGCCTGAAGCTAACAAATATCTTTCCTCTGTGACAGTGAAGACAGACGTTCACCACAGAAGAGACTCACAGAAGGCAGGACCTAAACAAGATTTTTGCAAAAAACATTCTAGTATTCATAGATCTTCTTATAATAGGAAATCTAATGTTAAGAACGAATGTAATGCCTCTGTGACTCAGTTCAATGAATTCAATGAAAAGTTCAAACAAATCACGTCTCATATTAAATACTGTCATTGTTTTGATCTCATGTTCAGATTGAAAAATCACTTCTCAAGTCCAGATTACTTACTCTCCACTAAAATTCAAACTCCAAAGTCAAAACCTAGAGAGATACAATCTGATCTTTCTACAAAAGATAAAATGTATTTCAAGAATGCTAAGGCAAACTTGAAAAATTCTAACAATATTGGACCCATATGGATATGGGTACCTAAGTCTCTGTGATTGTCTTACAGAAGCGGTATGTGCCAATTTGGTATCTTGACTCCGGATGCTCAAGGCACATGACTGGCGACAGAAGTTTACTATCCACGTACAAAGAAACACACGATGGTGGATCTGTAACTTTTGGAGACAACAAGAAGGGACACATCAAAGGCTATGGAGTCATACAGAAGGAAAACGTCTCTGTATACAATGTTGCATATGTGAATGGCCTTAAACACAACCTACTCAGTGTAAGTCAACTCTGTGATACAGGATTTGATGTCTTGTTCAAAAGGACTTTCTGCTCTCTGCAAAGTGAAGACACAGGAATGGAACTTCTGCGAGCCAAAAGAAAATGTGATATGTATCTAATGAACTTTTGTTCAACAACCAAGGACAAAGTTTGCCTTGTAGCTTGCGAAAGTAAAGAAGCCTGGTTATGGCATAACAGGTTCTGTCACTTGAACTTTCACACCTTGGATAAATTGGTCAAACTTGATCTAGTTAAAGGTTTGCCTAATGTTAAATTTAATAAGGATCACTTGTGTTCTGCCTGTGAGATGGGAAAACTCAGAAGAGCTTCCCACAGAGGCAAAACAGATGTGTCGTGCACTAGGCCTCTGTACATGCTTCATGTCGACCTCTGCGGTCCTATTGCCATATAGAGCCTAGGTGGCAAGAAATATATACTTGTCTTAATTGATGAGTATTCGCGCTTCACATGGGTTGAATTTGTTCGAAAGAAATCGGATGTTCCAATCATCTTGATTAATCTAATGAAAAGAATCCAAGTTCTTTATGAATGCAGAATACAGAAGTTAAGAAGTGACAATGGCACAAAATTTAAAAACTCTGTCATTGAAGCCTATCTTTCTATAGAAGGAATATCACAGAACTTCTCTGCCGCACGCACTCCACTGCAGAATGGCGTAGTCGAAAGGAAGAATCGAACGCTCGTGGAGGCCGCAAGAACTATGCTATCAGCATACGGATTACCGATGAACTTTTGGGCAGAAGCAATTTCTACCGCTTGTTACACACAGAATCGGTCAACCATTGTGAAAAGACACATAAAGACTCCTTACGAACTGAACAACAAAAGGCGGCCAAACATCAAGTTTTTCCACGTGTTTGGATGTAAATGCTTTGTTTTAAACGACAGAGATTCAAGAGGAAAGTTGGAAGTAAAAGCTGACGAAGGAAAATTCATTGGATACTCTGCCACTTCCAAAGCTTACATAGTATACCTTACAAGATCTCGCAAAATCGTAGAAAGTATCAATGTTTCTGTTAGATCTGAAGTTTTGTCAATAAACCAAGTGTTGAAGATCTGATAAGAAGGTTCAGAAGTTCTGAGAAGAAGAGTCAGAAGTTCTGAGAAGAAGAGTCAGAGATCTGAGAAAGAGAAGTCAGAAGTTCTGAGAAGCGTGATCAGAAGAATGTTCAGAAGTTCTGAACTACCTGTTCAGAACTTATGACGAGTTTCGTTATTTAGTATTGTGTAAACTAATTAGGACACGTGTTATGTTCTTATTAGTCTTTCTTATTTGTACTGTAGCTTTACGATGTTTGTTGCAGTATAAATAGAGTGGTTAGCACTACGTTGCTAACTGATTGATTTTCCCATATTACTTGTATTCTTTCCTTGTAATCTTTGAGGTGATCTCTCTCTTAGATCTGTAATTCTGTGCATCATTGAATACAATTGGGCTTGATCATACAATTTCTCAATTACTTCTTTCTATATTGATTGTAAGAATAGATCCTGCACTTTCAATTGGTATCAGAGCTAATCAACAAACAAATTCGTTCAAGATTGTGATTGCAAAGATCGATTGATCAATTTCTTGAAGATTTCTTGATTCATTCAAAATTCGATTCCGCTGCTAGGGCTAGTTCTTGAATTCTTAGCAATTCTTGAATTACCTGCTACTTTTCGATCAAGAAAATCGAATTTGTCTTTCTGTTGAATTTTCTTACAATCATGTCTTCTAAAGAATATCTAGCCATGGGATCCGAAACCAAACCGCCTGTTCTTATACCAGAAGAGTATCAGCAATGGAAAACTCGTATGATCCAATTCCTTGACAACATCGATGAAAATCTTATGATTTCTATACGAGAAGGTCCAATCGAAGTATATATCGATGTCGCCGCAACCCCTGCTACAGAGACAACTCCAGAAATTCCAGCGACCAGAGTAAAGAAGAATTATTCCCAATACACTGCTGAACAGAAAAATAGGCATGCTATTGACAAAAGAGCAATTACTTTGATGACTTTGGCTGTCCCGAATGAGGTTCTTAACAGGATTGACAGTGGATCATCAGCTAAAGAAATGTGGGACGAATTGGAAAGGCAAATGTTAGGAACTGTGAGATCTATTCAGGCAAAGTTAAATCAAAGCATAAATGCTTATGAAAGGTTCAAAGCAAAAGAGTCAGAAAGTTTGACACAGACATACAGTAAATTTTGCACTATTCTAAATGACTTGAGAAGAAATGGACTGAAGAAAACAAAATCAGAAATAAATTACAAATTTCTGAACAGTCTAAATTCAGAATGGTCATCATTTGCCATAAGTCTGCAAATGAACAAAGATATGTGTGAAGAAGACTTAAATGATTTGTTCTGTGTTCTTAATCAACATGAAGACTCTGTCAAGTTAGTTGTGGAAGAAAAGAAAAATGTTGCTGATCAGTTAGCGTTCTTATCAAAGTCCAAAGCAATCAAAGCACCCAAAAAGACTGCATATCTATCAGAAATACCGAGTCTGGAGGAATCTGACAAAGAAGAAGGATCAGAAGATGATGAAGATATCAAGATAATGGCTGAAAAGCTAGCTTTGCTGACAAATACTTTCAACAAAAGGTATGGGAAGGGCAGATTTCAAGGAAATTATAAGAGAGCTGGAAGTTCAGATTATAAGAAGAAAGATGACAGAGAAGAAAATAAGATTGAAAAGAGAATAGAGAGAAGTGAAGAAAACAAGGAAGAGAAGGAAGAGAGAAAAGAAAAGAATCTGTGTTTCAAGTGTGGAAAATCTGGCCATTATGCCAAGGATTGCAGAGTTAAAGTTGTGAAAGATTATGAATACTACACGAAGAAGGCTCAGCTTGCAAAGAAGAGAGATGACGAGAGTGCGCTATTGGCTGAACAGGAGAATTGGCTGTACTACACTTCTGATGAAGATGATCATATCAACTTTCCACAGATGCGAAGCTATATGGCAAAAATGAGGAATGAGGATGATTCTGATTTTGAAGATGCTGATTCTGAGTCATCTGCTGAGGTACATTCTTCACTTGAATTAGAGTTAATGACACAGATTGGTGAAATGAAAACTGAATTTGCTAACCTAAGAAAACAGATAAAAGGAGAAAGAACTTTGGTTAACAAATTCAGAATTGAAAAAGAAGTAATAAACGAACAATATGAAGAATCTGAGGCTGAGAAACAGAAAGTTAAAGATGAAAATTCTGAATTGATGAAAAGGCTTTCTGAACTAAAAGTTGAGTTTTCAAAAATAAAGGATGAAAAAGGTGATTTACAAATAAAATTTGATATGTTATTTGAAGAAAGAAAGAATTTATACTCCAAAATCAAAGAATTGGAAGATTTGAATTTGAAAAGAGGTCAAACTCAGCAAACATTAAATCTTTTATTAAGCAATGTTAAAGATACAAGATTTTACAATCCAAAGAAGGGATTGGGATTGGAAGAAAATGTCATTTTAAAAAGAGCTCCAATACTTCAAGTTTCTAAGCCAAAAATCCCAGAAATTGTTGAAGTTTTCATAAGACCTGCTAGTTCTATAACAAGTTCTGACAATTTGCAAAGACCAAACTCTAAAAAGTCAGATGAGACAATTTCTGAGTCTAAAACAGAAAAATCAGTTGGTTCAGAAGAAAAGGTTAAGAAAGAAGTTTCTAAACCAACAGATGAAAAGCCAAGATACAATGATACTAAATTCAAGTATGATTCCTTAAATGTCAGCTACAAAAATAAACAACCAAGTTTTTCATATCATGACATTGAGAGCATATTTGATACAAGTAAAAATTCTGAAACAGTCAATCAGAAGTCTGAAACTTCTAGTCAGGATTCTGAACTTTGTAGTCAGAATTCTGAGTCTAAAGATCAGACATCTGAGTCTGTAAATCAGAACTCTGACTCAGGTAGTCAGAAGTCTGATTCAACTGGATTTTCTGAAACAAAATCAGATGAATTTTTGCAACTTGAAAAGAGATTTAATCTTGTGAGTCAAGAACTTGAGGATTTAAGGAAAACTTATGATGAACTTGAAAATGATTTCTGTGAAGTGGATATTAAACTTGAAGAAGCTTTGAAAGAAAAGAATATTTTTATTCAGAAAATAACAGAGCTTGAAAAACTGAAGACTGAGTATGATCTTTTTAAAATTAATGCTTCAAGAGAAAATGATAAATTCTTTAATGAATCAAGTACATATGAAAAAGGTGAATCATCTAATTCTTCTAACAAAAAGAACTTGAATTTTTCAGAAAAAGAAGAAAGCAAAAGGAAAGATGATCTTGCAAAGTTGAACGATCTGAAAAGGGAACTTGAGAAGCTTAGAATGAAATCTACTTCTGAACTAAACGCTAGAAATTCTTGTAATAAGGGCAATTGTACTCTGAACAGTATAAATAAAAATGAAATGATCTATGTTTCAGATTTATTGTCACTTGCAAAGAAAAATCTTGTTTGTGTTAGATGTAAAAATGATTCATTCCAATATTCTCACAAATGTCAAGTCAAAATAACTTCTGTTTCATACATAAGAAAAGATATTCAGAAAGTTTCTGTTTCTCAAAATACAGAAAAGAAGAAAATTTTTGTTCCTCAGACTCAGAAGAAAGAAAAGATAAAAGAAAAGAAAGTTGAAAACATAGCAAAACCAAAAGTTACAACTCTCAAAAAGAATTTGAACAAACTTGTAAGCAGAAAATGTTCTGACTTCATAAAAGTTCAAGGAAAGTGGTGTTTGAAGAAAGATTTTGAGTGGAGAGTAAAAGGTACTGATGTTAAATCCAATGACAAAGCTAACAAAGATGGACCCATTCCAAAATGGGTACCTAAACCTAACTGATCTTTTTGCAGGGCTGTCATGTGTGGTTTTTAGATTCAGGAGCTTCAAGACACATGACAGGTCAGAAGTCTTTTCTATCAAACTTCACAGAAAAGGCTGGAGGAGCAGTAAACTTTGGAAACAATAGCAAAGGTCAAGTCAAAGGTTATGGGGATTTAACTAAAGGGGAACTAACTATCCAAAAGGTTTTCTATGTTGAAGGATTACAACACAATCTTTTCAGCATAAGTCAGTTTTTAGACAGTCTTTGTCAAATTAAGTTTCAAATAACAGGTTGCATGATTCTAACTGAAAATGATGTCAAAGTCTTCTGGGCCAAAAGACATATGGACTTATTTGTAGTTAATTTTTCAAAATTGAAAACATTAAATACAGTTTGTCTTTTATCAAAATCAACTGCAAATGAATGCTGGCTTTGGCACAGAAGATGTTCTCATCTGAATTTCAAAGATCTTAATAATCTTGTTGCAAAACATTTGGTTAAAGGCTTACCAAAGCTTAAATTTGAAAAAGAATCATTATGCTCAGCTTGTGAAATGGGCAAGATGAAAAAGAGTTCTCACAAATTAAAAATGGACTCATCTTGCAAAGCACCATTAGAAATGATTCATACTGATCTTTGTGGTCCAATTTCAGTTCAGTCGATGGGAGGAAAGAAATATATGCTTGTGATTGTTGATGAATTATCCAGATACACGTGGGTTGAGTTCCTAAGAGCTAAGTCAGAAGCTGCTACTACATTGATAAATTTTATCAAAAGGATTCAAGTTCTCTTACAACTTCAAGTTCAGAAAATCAGAAGTGATAATGGAACGGAGTTCAGAAATGAGACTCTTCAGAATTTTCTAGAAAGTTCTGGGATTTCTCACAATTTTTCTGCTGTCAGAACTCCTCAACAAAATGGTGTTGTTGAAAGGAAGAATAGAACTCTAGTTGAGGCTGCGAGAACAATGTTGGCTTATGCAAATCTTCCTACTTTCCTATGGGCTGAAGCAATTGCAACTGCTTGTTTTACACAAAATAGAACTTTAATCAATAAGAGATTAAATAAGACTGCTTATGAACTGATAAATAAAAGAAAACCATTAATCAAATTCTTTCATATTTTTGGTTGCAGATGCTACGTTCTCAGAGACAGAGAAAATCTTGCCAAATTCGATAAAAAGGCAGATGAAGGATACTTTGTGGGTTATTCTTTAACTTCCAAAGCATTCAGAATCTACAATAGAAGAACCAAGAGGATGATGGAGAGCATAAATGTAACTTTTGATGAAGCCAGAATACGGACTTCTGAACAAGACAGTTCAGAACTCATGCTGAACAAGACAAAAATGACTTCTGATACAAATTCTAATCCTATTTGTTCAGAACTCAATTTACTGTTTAAGGATGCTTTTAGTGAACTAATTTCTGATTCTTATGCAGAATATGAAAACCCAAAGATGGTCAAAGAGATGAAAAATAAGACTCCAGAAATAGTTCAATCAACTGTAATTTCTGACAAAGGTCCATCAGAGGAGTGCCCAAATCTAATAAATACAAGTGGTGAAAACTCTGAACCTTGTAATCAGAATTCTGATTCTTGTACTCAGAACTCTGAACAAGTCAATCAGAACTCTGACTTCATTGATCAGAACTCAAACTTGGATGCAACTCCTACTCATACGTCAGAACAAGGTGACAGTTCAGAATTACGAGCAATCATTGATGAGAATGATGCAAACAACAATTATTCAGAGATTGATGTACTCCCTAGTGCTAACAAATGGACTAAAAATCACCCTATTCATCAAGTAATAGGTGATCCATCAGCAGGAGTAAAGACAAGATCAGCTACAGCAAATGAAGTAATGTTTGCTGGTTTCTTAAGTGTAATTGAACCAAAGAAAGCTAATGAAGCCCTAGAGGATCCAGACTGGATTTCAGCAATGCAAGAGGAATTGCTTCAATTTGAAAGAAATAAAGTTTGGAGACTCATTCCAAAGCCTGAAGGTAAATCTATAATTGGAACTAAATGGGTGTTCAGAAACAAAAAGGATGAATCAGGTGTTGTCATCAGAAACAAGGCAAGATTGGTTGCTAAGGGATACTGTCAACAAGAGGGAATTGATTATGATGAGACATTTGCACCAGTGGCAAGAATAGAGGCAATCAGAATATTTTTAGCCTATGCTGCACATAAAAACTTCAAGGTGTATCAAATGGATGTCAAATCAGCCTTTCTAAATGGCAAACTTAATGAAGAGGTGTATGTCCATCAACCTGAAGGTTTTGTTGATCCAGAATTCCCTGATCATGTTTATATTTTAGACAAAGCTTTATATGGTCTAAAACAAGCACCACGAGCCTGGTATGACACTCTTACTAAACACCTGTTAGGTTCAGGATTCAAGAAAGGTAAGATTGACACAACTTTGTTTTTAAAGAAACAGGGTAATGATTTGATTCTGATTCAGATTTATGTTGATGACATAATATTTGGTTCTACCAGTCCAGAATTATGTGATAATTTTTCAAAAGTCATGTCATCTGAATTTGAAATGAGCATGATGGGTGAACTGAATTTTTTCCTTGGTCTTCAAGTCAAACAACTACCAAAAGGTATTTTCATAAATCAAGGAAAATATGTCAGAGATATTCTGAAAAAGTTCAAAATGTCTGATTGTGCTTCTATGAGAACACCTATGGCAACTAACATAAAGTTAGATGCTGATCTCAAAGGTGTTTCAGCAGATATCAAACTTTATAGAGGCATGATTGGATCATTACTTTATTTGACTGCAAGTAGACCAGATATCATGTTTTCTACCTGTTTCTGTGCTAGATTTCAATCTAACCCGAAAGAATCACATATGTTGGCTGTCAAAAGGATTTTAAGATATCTCAAAGGAACACCTGATCTAGGTTTATGGTATCCAAAAGAAACTGACTTCAAATTGACTGCTTTCACTGATGCTGATCATGCAGGAAGTAGGTTGGACAGAAAGAGTACATCTGGTGCTTGTCACTTTTTGGGAGATAAAATAGTGAGTTGGGCATCAAAGAAACAGAATTGTGTATCCACTTCAACTGCTGAAGCAGAGTATGTTGCTGCTGCTGCTTCATGCTCTCAAACATTGTGGATGAGAACACAACTCATGGACTATGGATATCAGCTTAATAAGATTCCCATCTATTGTGACTCAGAAAGTGCAATTGCTATTACTCAGAACCCTGTTCAACATTCGAAGACTAAGCATATAGACGTGAGGTATCATTTTATAAAGGACTATGTGGAAAAAGGAACTATAGAGATGCACTTTGTGCATACAAAGTATCAATTGGCTGACTTGTTCACAAAGCCTCTTGATCACAAAAGGTTTTCTTTTCTCATATGTAAAATAGGAATGCTTAATCTGCCTAGTTGAAAATATTTTTTTCTTAAAAATGCTAAATTTTTCTAAGTGAAGTTGTCTGAGTAGTGTACTCAGAACTTCTGAGTCTTGAGTTCAGAACTTCTGAGTCTTGAGTTCAGAACTTCTGAGTCTTGAGTTCGGAACTTCTGAATCTTGAGTTCAGAACTTCTGAGTCTTGAGTTCAGAACTTCTGAGTCTTGAGATCAGAACCTCTAAATCTTAAGGTCAGAAATTCTGAGTCAATACTTCAGCAATCTAACTTTCAAAAATTTATTTTTGAGAAATACAAATAACTTCAACTGTATGGATTATGCTTCTTCGATTATCTTGTTATCTCATCTTTATGTATCATTAATACTCAAATGCATGCTCAAGTCAAGGGGGAGCATCAAAATTCTTTTGAAAATCATTTTGTGATGCTTAAAAGATTTGTTTTCATTTCTTATCTGTTCAAACCTCTTCTGAATAATCAAAATGTTTTATATTGGTCAGAAGTTGATTTTAAAAGACATTTTGGTTACAAGGCAAAATTCTTCTGAGTCATGGAATCAGAACATCTGCGCGTGTTATTCAGATCTTTGACTTGAGTCAAAATTCTATCCACTAACACGTGTCAGCTTCATATTTGTTTGACAATGCCACGTATTTCATTTAAATCCTTTGTGGTATTTCACGTGTGTTGACTCCGTTATAACATTGATTTCGCTTTTCCGTTAAACCTTTCAACTTCGCGGATTTTAAATAGGTCTTAAAATCCCTATTTCAAAGTTCTTTCAAATTCCAGAGCGAAACGTGAGATACGAATCAAATCCAGAGTTCTTTGAATCTGTTTTCTTCTTAAATCATGTCTGAAATACGAAGAAGTGGTCCAATTTCTCTACATTCTACAAAATCGATAATGGATTCATCTGATTCGGAAAGTGATGAAGTACAAAATAGAGTTGCAGAGGAAGGGGCAATAAGAAATGATGAAGAAGATGAACAAATGGATGAATCTGAAGGAAATGCGGATGAGGTAAATGTTAATATTGAACATGATCAGAGTGCTGCAGGTTCTATTATGTCAGATAGATCTATTCTAGTGGAAAGAGTTGTTCCTGAGAGTGAATGGTTGAAATTATCTGAAAATAACTGTGTTATATTGTTTGAGGAAAGTCGTTTTAAGCCTGAACACAGAATTATCATGGAGTTATTCAAACATCATCCGTACAGAAAATGGTTTACAAGAAGTAAAAATGTGCCTGTTCAGTACATACAACAATGGTGGAAATATCTTAGGTTAGAAGATAATAAGTTTGTGTCTGAAATTGGAGGAGTGACATTTGTCTTATCTATCTCTGCACTAAGAGAGATGCTGAATCTACCAGAGAAAGATGATGTACAAAGAAGAACAGATTTTGAGGATTTACCCCTAACAGAGGAATTAATAGCAGAGTTTATGAAGTTGGGATACAATGAAGGATTGAGGACTCTCAGTTTGTTCAGAAGAAACAAATTACCACCTATTTGGGCTTGCTTCTTTCATGTGGTAAATAAATGTTTGTCAGGGAAAAATAGTTCTGCTGATCAAGGTTCTAAACAAATTCTTCAGATATTTCAAGGTTTAGTGAAGAATAGGCATTATGACTATACTTTAATACTTTGGGAAGATATGAAGAATACATTTGAGAAGAATCAGAAAGCAATTCAGAAGAAGACAAAGGATGCTCCACTGACATACATTCCCTACATAAGGTACTGGCAAATTGTTATTTGGTATGCATTGCAGGAAAACAGAACAATCTCAAGAAGAACAAATGAAGAGCATGGTCCTACATTTTATTTGGGTAAGATGACCTCAGTAACAAGACTTGAAAATTATCCCAATCATAAACTGTTGCCAAAATCACTTAGGAACTATATTCCAAGGGAGAGTGAGATTTTAAAAGCTTATTGCACCTCTATGGGAATTGAATTACCTCAACTCCCTACCCAAGAGGACCAACCTGAGAAGAGAGGTGAGGGGTCTAGTCGAATTAGAGAAGGGGAGGATGTTCAGATGGGTGAACATTCTGAGAGACTTGAGGGGGAAAATTATGAGAGCTTGGTTAGACTCAGTGAGGAAAAACAGAATGAGAGTGGTGAGGATGAGAGATTGTTAACAGAGGTTCAAACAGAAAGAGATGCCTCTGAACCAGCTAATCTTGACCAGGTAACCACACATGCTATTGGTTCACATCTCTTGGTGTCCAATATTGAAACAAACACCATGGACCTAGTGGTGGATCTTGAACAACCCATCCATACCCACTCAGAAGCATTTCAACATGCTACTGTTTCACACAAATCCGGGGAACCATCCCAAACTCATTTGGAGGGAGGTGATAAATCCCAACTTATTTTTCAACACATTGAGTCTGAATATCACAGTCCTATTCATATTGAGCCTGAAATTCCTTTTGACACTTGCACAGATCAGGAATTTCGTACTCCTGAAACAACATTCATAGACATGCCTAATGTTGGGTATCAAGGATTGGATGGAAGTCCTGGTGAGGTGAACATTACAAAAGCCTCATTCAAACGTGCATCTGTTGTACAAGATGACTGTGTGTTATCTACAGGCCATGAGCTCTCTGGGCACATGAAAACTGGACCATCTGTTGGTTCAGGTTCACTGTTAGAAACTTCTGAATTTGAAAAGATTCAGAAACAAAACAAGGAGATGGGGGAAAAAGTAGAAAATTTGGAGAAGAGGATGGAGGATCTGAATGATGAGGTATCAGATTTGAAAGTTGTGTTAGAGAAAAAGTTAATTTCTGTTGAAACCAAGGTAGATGACGTAAAGAAATCCTTGGATTCTCACAAAAAGGAGATCATGGATATAATGTCTGGTTTTCAAAAAGATATGTTAAAACAGATGCAGGGTATGCAGGAATCTATATTGAAAGCACTGAGTGTATCTTTGGCTTCTACTTCAAAGCCTCTTGATCCTGTTCCTATTGCAGAAGCTGAACCTGAAGTTGCTTTTAATCAGAACTTGAAAAGGAAGTTTGATGATAATGATCCTCATAATCATCAAAAGGGGGAGAAAAGACAAAGGTTAAGTTCTGATGATGATATTGGCATAGAAGATTTTGAGATAGCAGACATGCACTTAGCCAATACAAAAAGTACAGAAGATCAGACACAGGAAAATTTAAAGGAGATGATTCAGATAGTACAGCTTGACAGTTCAGATACAGAAGAAATGGAGTTGGGAAGTATTGATAGTAATGAATCAGATAAAACAGAGGAATTGAACTTGGATACTGAGATGGAAGGAAACTCAGATGAAACTGTAGCTATTGAGGAATCTGATTTGAGAATGGAAGAAATAGTGGAAAGTACAGTGGTAAACAGGTGTACAGATATTGTGGTTTATAACAGTGAAAGGGCAATGGAGTCTGAATCAGAAGAAAGGAGGTTGAATGAAGAATTGATCAGAAGAATGCATAATGAAGTAGTCAGAGCTTTGAGTGTTCAGAAAATTCATAAAGGAATAAAAGTGATAAGACCCATTGATCTAATGGGAGAAGAAGACAGAACTGTAGATTACACTCAGGATTTTAAAGATGATTTTAGGTTTAACTTTTGTGATGAGTTAAATACAGAAGAAGAGTATGTGAAAGTGAAAGACTTCTTTATGCCTTCTGAATATGTATTCAGAAAACCAATCGAGATTCCAAAGATTAAATTGCAAAGACTAGAAGAACCTTTGTGTGACTTCATTCTAGAGTTAAGTGATGTACCTTTAGCCAGACAATTTCATGATGATATTTTTCCTGAGGAAATATATGATAATCTCTACTACACAGAAGGAGAGTATGAGCTTTTGGAAAGTAACATTGATGGTTTTATGGATGACAGAGCTCAGATGGTCTACTCAGAAGCTTCTAATATGTTCAGAGTTCCTGACTCAAAACTGCATATTCAGAAAAGAATCGAGAAAGTTCTGATGTTTCAACAAGATGAATTCAATGGTTTAATGTTCGTTAGAATGGAAACACTGAAAGAAAGAAATACAAAGGTTTCCATGTCTACATTTGATTTTCACAGATTGACTCTTGATGATCAGATCTTTCTAGTCAAGTTCTTTGCTAGCACTGAAGAAGCCTTGATAGAAATTGAATGCAGAAGACTTCTGGGTATTTATGTCAGAAATACATACTTGTATGACTTCCAGTTGGCTATAGAAGAAAGAAAAGAAAAGTGCAATCTGAGTTCTCCCACAAAGAAAACAGAAGTTGATCTGCATGTGAAGGGTTTTGTGAATGAAGGAATGGAGACAGAAGGGTTCACATATATGGTTCACGAAAGACTTGAATTGTTCAGATTAAAAGAGTTGGTGAAGTACAGTGATGCAACTCTGAATTGGTTGTTGATTAGAATGGAAGTAAGTATGGATGCTGAAAAAGAGAGTTTAAAGAAGAGATGCATAAACTGTGTGAAGAGGAGGTTGGATTTTAGAAGAAAAATCAGAAACAGTAGTGAATGGTTGTTATCTGAGGTGAATCCCAAAAAGATTCTACATAATGATTTTGTGTTCCCAACTGAGTATGAAGTGAATGAAATTTTGTCAGATGAGGCTGAAGAAGTTCAGGACACAACACCTCAGAATGTGCAGATAACTAATATTGATCAAGCTGAACAGTCTGAACCCAAAGAAGATGAAATATTCATTGATCTGAATGGATACTTTCTTGAATTTGATCTGCCTGAGTTCTTCAAACCAAAAGAGGTACAATTCTTGGATGTGTATTATGATAGGTCTAAGGAGACTCAGATCTGGTTGGCTGAAAAATCAAGATGTCTTGGCAAAACAAAGCAAGCCGTTTACTCAGATTTTCTAATCACTGGAATCAGAGAATTGAAGGTTAAGAAATTCAGAAAGATGGAGTACTTATCCTTTGAAGTTTTGAGAGAAGATGGCAAGGTTTATTATTTCACTGATGCAGATTTTGAGAAACTGTCAGTGGTTGACTTCTACAGATTACACAGCTTTCTATGTTTTAAAGAGTCAAGTAAAGATAGAAATGAAAGGAAGGCAAGAAGTGTGGTGATTGAGGCCATGTTCTATATCTTAAGGTGGCATTGCTATACAGATTTCCAAATAGCTCTGTATTTGCAAAAGTCATGTGTTTATCTGGCAAATCCCAATACAGATCATGAGCAGAAAAAGGTGTTAAAGACTGGAAGTGTTCACAGATATCCAGAGTTGGGAGTATTTTTGAAGAACAAAAGTGGAAAGATCTTCTTCAGAGCAAAGGAAACTGCAAAATATTGTTCTGGAACTTTAAGGATCATAAAGCACAATTTGGAGAAAAAGATGCTGAAAGTGAAGGAAGCAAACATGATTCAAGAAGTAATTAATCAGCAAGTTGAGATTATTCAAGAAATTATTGACAAGATTGATAAGAGGCTTAATCTGAGGAATGTGCTACTTCAGAAAATTGTTCCTGCTCTGAAAGAATTAGATGATGCAAAGTTTAAGTTTATTTGACAAAAAGGGGGAGATTGTTAGATCTGAAGTTTTGTCAATAAACCAAGTGTTGAAGATCTGATAAGAAGGTTCAGAAGTTCTGAGAAGAAGAGTCAGAAGTTCTGAGAAGAAGAGTCAGAGATCTGAGAAAGAGAAGTCAGAAGTTCTGAGAAGCGTGATCAGAAGAATGTTCAGAAGTTCTGAACTACCTGTTCAGAACTTATGACGAGTTTCGTTATTTAGTATTGTGTAAACTAATTAGGACACGTGTTATGTTCTTATTAGTCTTTCTTATTTGTACTGTAGCTTTACGATGTTTGTTGCAGTATAAATAGAGTGGTTAGCACTACGTTGCTAACTGATTGATTTTCCCATATTACTTGTATTCTTTCCTTGTAATCTTTGAGGTGATCTCTCTCTTAGATCTGTAATTCTGTGCATCATTGAATACAATTGGGCTTGATCATACAATTTCTCAATTACTTCTTTCTATATTGATTGTAAGAATAGATCCTGCACTTTCAGTTTCTTTTGATGATTCTTACCAAATGACTTCTGAGCAAATCCGTTCAGAACTCGAACTTAAAAGAGAAACCTCTGGCATCTCGCAAACGAAAGAAGACTTGAATCTTCTATTTTTAGAGATGTTCCACGATGACATTGATCCTTCTGTTGGAACCATCAGAGTTTCTGAAGAACCATCCTCTGTTGGACAAAATCCTACAGGTATGACTCTAATTGGTCCAAATAATGCTTCATCTTCTTCTATAAATACTACAGATGCAAATGCCGAAGAAGAAAATGCAGAAGATGAAACATCAAGAAAAACGACCACAGAAGCTGCTGAAAAACAAACTCCACAATCCACAGAAGAACCAATTACAGAGGTAATTGAGGACCAAGACTATACGTCCTCAGAGGAACAAACTCCACCACCACTCATACCAATCATTCCACAAATGGTAGAATCTTCTACCAAGGTAAGAAGAACGACAGAGGCTATACAAGAAGAAGATCCACCAGAAGCTTCTGAAGAAAGGTTCGATGACATTGATGACCATCTTCCTCGCACCACTCAGTG
Source organism: Saussurea involucrata (assembly GCA_033807775.1). Lineage (NCBI taxonomy): Eukaryota > Viridiplantae > Streptophyta > Magnoliopsida > Asterales > Asteraceae > Saussurea > Saussurea involucrata. Next base: position 249,500,132 of record CM066321.1, on the reverse strand, counting down.
TACAAAAAGCCATCCTCCAAGCCAAATAATCGGAGAACCTTCTGACTCAGTAAAACCCAGGTCTGCCACTGCTAATTTTTGTTTCTTTACAAATTTTATTAGTGTGATAGAACCAAATAATATTTCTGAAGTGCTAGATGACCCAAACTGGGTAGACGCCATGCAAGAAGAACTTCTGCAGTTTGAGCGTAACAGAGTATGGACCTTAGTACCTCTGCCATGAGGGAAACAGGCCATTGGGACTAAGTGGGTCTACAGAAATAAGAAGGATGAAGATGGAGTGGTCATCAGAAACAAAGCACGATTGGTGGCCAAGGGATATAGACAAGAAGAAGGCATAGACTACGATGAGACTTTTGCCCCTGTCGCACGGCTCGAAGCAATAAGAATATTCTTAGCCTTCGCAGCCCACAGAGGTTTTAAAGTCTATCAGATGGACGTAAAATCAGCTTTTCTCAACGGTGAAATCCAAGAAGAGGTTTACGTAAATCAGCCACCAGGGTTTGAAAGCTCAAAGTTCCCAAGGCATGTATACTACCTTGAAAAGGCTCTGTACGGACTGAAACAGGCTCCAAGAGCATGGTACGAACGACTTTCTACCTTTCTTCTAGTAAATGGCTACGACAGAGGTACAACAGATACTACCTTATTCTATAAACGTAAAAACAGTGAAATAATGCTTGTACAAATCTATGTGGACGACATAATTTTTGGGTCTTCTAACACAGAAGAGTGCAAAAGTTTTGAAAAACTCATGCAGAGTGAGTTTGAAATGAGTATGATGGGAGAACTAACATTCTTCCTCGGACTCCAAGTCAAACAAACATCAGAGGAAATTTTTATAAATCAGGCCAAATATGTCTCTGACATTATTTTCAAGTATAGCCTCTCTGATACCTCTGCAATGAAAACTCCAATGGCCACTGGAAATAAGTTATCCTTAGATCCAGATGGGATCTCTGTAGAATGCACTCTCTACAGAGGCATGATTGGATCTCTGTTATACTTAACTGCAAGCAGACCTGACATTATGCATGACACATGTCTTTGTGCACGTTATCAAGCTAATCCAAAGAAATCACACTATGATGCTGTGAAAAGAATCTTTAGATATCTAAAGGGGACCAAAAATCTCGGTCTCTGGTATCCATAGAACTCTGGTTTTAGTCTTAAAGCTTATACAGATTCAGACTATGGAGGATGTATGCTCGACAGAAAGAGTACCTCTGGGAGTTGTCAATTCCTAGGTGGTAAACTAGTCAGTTGGACCTCCAAAAAGCAAAATTGTGTCTCAACATCCACTGCAGAAGCTGAATACGTTGCTGCTGCTAGCTGTTGTTCTCATGTTCTATGGAGGAAGACTCAGCTAAAAGACTACGGCCACATCCTATTCAAAATACCTATCTTCTGTGATTCCAAGAGTGTCATTGCTATCTCTGCCAATCATGTGCAACACTCAAAAACCAAGCATATCGATATAAGGTACCATTTCTTGAAACATCATGTTGAATACGGTACAATCGAGATGCATTTCGTGCCCACAGAATACCAACTCGCGGACTTATTCACCAAAGCTTTAGACGAGAAAAGATTCAATTTCTTGGTGGGTAAGTTAGGAATGATCAATATGACGTAAAAATCCTCTGTAAGTATAGCTTTATCTTCTGTAAATATGTATATATTTCTAATTATTTTTGCTTTAATTAATTTATTTCTGTATGTAAGTTCTCAATCTTAAATAGTTCTTAAAATCACAGAGCTTCTGTAAGTCTACTCAGAACCTCTGACAACACCTACAGAACCTCTGGAAAATATGACCTATGTTCTATGCAAAACTTATCATTCTTTGATCCAAGCATAGGTCAAGGGGGAGCAAAAGAAAAATTCCTGATCTACAGAGGTGATTAGATCAAGGGGGAGCAAAAAGGGATCCTGAAATGATCTACAGAGGTAAAACTTTCAAGGGAAAGCCAAAGAAGAATGTCAATGAATCTATATCGACAGAAGTCAGACATCACTGCCGAGAAAAGAAGAACCAAAAGGTATGTCTCTCGCACAAAAGGTTTTTGAAAACAGTTTTCTAGGACACAAATTGTCAAATATGTCCTAAATATACCGTGGATAACATTTCAAAAATCAAAAGATCAAAAAGTTTCATAAAATTTGCGTTATGAGAAATTTAAGGTCATAGAGCTTCTGCTGAGCTCAATAGAAGCTCTGCCAGAAATATGCTCTGAAATCGCAACTTTAACCTCTATCGATCTTTTGGAATGTTATCTCGGAAACCAAACAAACTCACCATGACTTTCTCGAACAAAACTTTTTCCATAACAATTTTTTCGGACACCAACTTTCAAATATGTCCGAAAAACATCTCTTAAAACAGATCAAAAATTGGATGATCAGAAAAGTTAATAGAATTTTCGTTATGAGATTTTTTCCCTCACAGAGCTTCTGCTGGCCCTCCCAGAGCTTCTGCAAGTTCCAACAGAGCCACAAAACCTCTGCGAGTAAAAACTCTTAACTAAAAATCCTATTTGATCCTCTCCAATGCCTGTACAAAACGTTTTTTTGGTTAAAAAGGAACCCCACAGAAATCATGATAACAATGAGATATATGAGAAAGGGATACACATCAAAGATTTTCAAAATCACAGAACCTCTGTAAACTACAGAAGTTCTGTCAATCTGTTACTTGGGCATTTCTGTAGTAATAACGGTTACTTTTACTGAGAGTGAACTACATGTGGCTAAGAATAACCCCACGCGCCTAGCATTAATGGGCCGCGCACGACGTCCTGTCATCCTCTGACATGGCCTACGTGTCCCATTTTCATTGGGCATACATGGAACATTTTATGTGGAAAGTTGAACCCGCCGTTCTAACTTGAGTTCGGATTCCAAATTTTAATCCATTGCCATATATTTTACTCTTTCGAATTCTACCGTTTTACCCTCCTATAAAAACCAAGCTTACCCTCTCATAAACTTTTTACAAACTCTCATTCTTCTCCGGCGAAACCTGCAAATTTCTTATTCTCCATACCAAATGGCTTCATCTTCTCAAGCTATCTCCCCTGCACACTCTCCGGCGACCTCACCTGCTCATTCTGAACATTCAGAAAACCCCAACCCTGCCCAAAACATTGAACTAGAAGATTCCGGCGATTCAGCAAATTTTGCTCCAACCACACATCTTCAAAACTTCATAGCAAAGGATCATTTCGAAAAAGTACTACCAATCAAATCCAACAATTGCTATTTAGTCCCCTCACCCACTGCTTTCGGCGAAGCCCATGCCATTCTTCTAAACATAATGGAAAATCATATCCTCTTCCCTTTACTCCCAAGAACCCCAAAGAAAATTCCAGTAAGATATCTGAACCAGTTTTGGCAAAGTTGCCGATTTGATAAAGATGATTCTCTTATCAAAGGATACATTTCAAAACCCGAAAAATCTGAGCATCTGGAAATCAAGTTCAATAGAACAATGTTCTCACTTGAATTCAACCTACCAACAATGGGTCTTCTTGGATTAAAGAAGTACGCAGAACAACCAACAGACGATGAGATCTGTCGTTTCCTAGAAATGCTTGGGTACAACACACCACTGAGGAAGAGAAAGGACTTCCGTAGAGGCAGATTACCACCTCTGTGGAACACCTTGTTCTCAATTCTTAACAGATGCCTGACAGGGAAGATAGGCAGTATTGACCAGAGCTCACATCAGATATTAACCATCATGTATGGGGTTTACTATGATCTCCCACTGGATTACGCGACCATAATGATGCAAGAGATCATTAACACCATCGACAGAAAGAACAACACAAGAAGGGTCAAAGAGAACGATCCTAAGTTTCCACCACCTATGCAATTCCAAAGAATACTGGGAGTCTTGTTCGATCCTCTGTTGCTAATACAGAAATGGCCAATGGAAGGGCCAATTCCCAAACAGTTCCCAATGAGCAAAAATATTCCCACTGATCATGTAGATGGCTACACACACTACAGACATTTGTCAAAGAAACTTCTGAGGTATGCCAAGAATAAAACCCTTAAGAAAGAGTATATACGCGATCATAGAACTCCTAAACCGAGTCCTATGACACCCCCGCGTTTAGGTGTCCCCCTAGGAACAATGATTGCAGAACCTCTTTCCACTCAAGAAGAAAAAGATAACAAATTAGCAAAACACATGGCTATTCAACTCAGCTTCATAGCCAAACGTGCAGAGCTCATGGGAAAGAAGTCCTCTTCAAAATCAAAAAGGAGGAAAACTGCAGAAGGCACCTCTACAAGCGCTGCAGAAGATCAACCTTCACCTCCTCATGCCACAGAAATTGGCTCCTCTGCTCCTCCCTCTTCTCCAAAACAAAAGAAGAAAAGAAAATCAAAAACCACAGAGGAAGGGGCACCAAAACCTAAGAGGAGGAAATCCAAAAAGAAGCATGGTAAATCACTTGAGAAATTGGTTACCATAGAAGAGGAAGCAATCGAAGAAGAAAGAACTGCAGAAGAAGAAGATGCAGAAGAAGAAATGACAGAAGAGGGATATCAATCGCCCCATCAATCCCCAGATCGATTTGCTCACCAAGGAAACATTAAAGATTTCCTACAGAACCCCGACATTGCCAACACTTTAAATACAGCAGGATGGACGGCACAACCTCTCGACCACCATTCCCCAGAAGAACAATACTTCTCTATTTCCGGCATTGACACACATCTGCAAGAAGATGATCAAACACCCAGAGATCAATCAGCTGAGACACCTATTATTCTACAGAACCCCTTCATTCAGCAAGGATTGGACGTTCACAGAAGGAGTCCAAGCCCAGCTTCAGAAGAAATAGGACAAACAGAAGCTCAGTGGAATAGAGATGAAGTAACAGAGATAGATTCAGACGAAGAAGAAGCTGTCTGGATACGAAAAGGCCTCTATCATCCACATGTCATGAAGTTATACGGATCTCATCAAATTTATGACTTCTTAGGCACAGAGCAAAGAATTTCAACAGAGGATAGGATAGAAACATCTGGGGGAAAAGAAAATATAAAAGAAAAAGATGCCGAAGATGAAGAAGGCACACATCCCTTACCCCCTCCCAGTGCAACCCACACATCTAACTCCGCAGGTCTAGCTACAGAAGGAGTTATTGAAATAGAGCAGCACAGCTCGATCCAAACACAAACCATCCAGCCAGAAGTCACTCTTTCGACTTCTGCGCCCACAGAAACCAGGGAATCCATTCCTAGGAAGTCTCCTCAGAGAGACTCACATATAGTTCGTGATCAATCGCCTCAGATCACAACAGAACACCCTACAGAGGAATTCGTTTCTTCTGCCACACGCACACAACTAGGGCCAACCCTTCTTTCAGAGAGAAGTAGTGAGCACAACGACGAAGAGACTCTAGACAAGTCTCCGAGTCAACAGAAGGATAATCTAGTACCCACCTCTGGAGTGGATCTAGACAATGTCGTTCACAGAACTTCTGTAGAGTCTGAAGCATTAGATGCATCTGCTCAAAGATCAGATGGAAATCCTTCCACCCCCAACGTACAAACAAGGGTGAACGAAGGTGTCCTAGGAGCAGGGACTCACTCTGGAGACGAATGTGTTCCTCCAGAGGTTACACCAGGGACACAAGTATCAAGGGATGAGTTCCAAACCCTTGTCACCTCTGTGAACCAAACCATGAAAGAGTTGCAAAGCTCTTTCACATCTTTTGCAGAGAAAACATCAACGACCATGCTGAATCTGAACACCAAAATGGACAATCTCTCCACAGAGGTGAAAACAGCCATCACAGAGATGAAATCTTCTGCGCAAACAACTGCAACAACAACAGCCACTTCTACTGCTAAAGATTTTGGAATAGCTGCAACTTCTGCATTCAAGGAATCAGTAAAACATTTCCTTGAACAAATGAACAAGCAATCCAACAAATCACAGAGCATCACACCCGCAGATCTACAGAAGGCTCTACAAAACGTTCAAGCAGAAGCAATGCGCAACACAATACTGATGCAGCCTAAAGACTACATCACCAGAGCACAGCTAACAGAGCTCGACCAAAATGTCATAAACCAGGTCACTAAAGTCATTGTCTCCTTCACTACTGCAAATGCCAACTACGTCAAAGAGTTCAGAAAAAGTGTCGGCAGAATGCGCTTCAACACAGAAGCAGAGCTTGCAACTCTTTTCGGCCTCTGTGATGATGTATGTGCGAAGTTGATGGCCACAGGAGCAGAACTACCAAAGAAACCCAAAGCTTCCTGCAGAGCAGAGGGTACTTCTGATAAAAGTCAGGATGATTCTGATGATGACCATCCTGGTCCATCAGATAATCCTAAGGGGGAGAATATAAGAGAGAAAGCTACGACCAGAGGAATACAAGCTCCACCAATCGCAGCAGAACCAATCAGTCAAACCCCTCCAGAACAAACCCAAGATCAACAACAAAATCAACAGACCACAGAGACAACACCCATCTCTGTGGAATCAAGTCCTGAAGAAACCAATATTCCAGAAGCTGATCAGCATACCACAGAGGAAACAACCACCCCTGTAGTAATCAACTTGGAAAAGAGTCCTTCAACAAAATCAACAGAAAAACCCCAAACCATACCAAGAAGAAAGTCGATTTCCACTAAACCAAAAAGAGCAACGACCTCTGCGACCTCTGCTTTGTCTATTCTGAGAAAGATGCACAATACAATGACTGATCGAATGTCGCAGACAGAAGAAGAAAGGCACAGGTTCACATTAGCTTTCAAAATGGCAAGAAGATTCGATGTCCAATCTTCACCAACAGAAATAGAGCTCACGGAAGAAGTCACCAAAGAACCTCCAACAGAGGTTACAGAGCAACTCAAGCCAAAAGAACCATCGCCACAAAAGTCCTCTAAAACACAAGTGTCAAAACCTACAGAGGCAACCATCAAGCCAACAGAAGCACCAACCTCCAAACCTACAGAAGAAACAGGTTCTGCACCTCCAAAAGCCAAAGACAAGGGCAAAGCAATACTGACAGAAGAGCCCAAGAAAAAGAAATCATTGCCCAAGCCTACAGAGAAATTGATGAAGAGCGCCTTTGATGCCTTCCAAACTCCAAAGCCTGAAGAAGTTGACTGGGCATATGGATTGAAGCCTCTGTCACACATTCTACTAACAGGTAGAGCTGCAGAAGTTGTTCAACAGATGGAGAGTCTCAGAAGACAAGTACCACAACCTGGTCCAACACATGAAGAGATGGAAGAAGTGGTATACAAATACCTCTATAAACAAACCTTTTAGACCAATCATCCAACAGATCATGTGACAGATTCAAGGATCAGAGAATAATTTGAGAACATCTTCACAAGGACAAAGCCAAGAAGCAAAGCAGATGTCTTCTCAATCCACAAGATCAAAAAGGTAATCTTCTGCAAGTTCTCCTTTACAAGAACCTATCCAAGGGTCAGGTACAATCTTTACAAAGTCAGAAGAGAAGACAATTCAGAAACCACCTTCGCTGATGCTGACCTAAGAAATATCAATCCTTATGATCTACCTGACCTTCTGCAATGGACAAAGGACAACTACAACACAGAGGCAAACACCAGAGCCTATCAAGTATTAAGAAAAGCAATGAGGGAAAAGCTTCTGATCTTCAGCATGATAGATTTTCAACTGGGAAAGGATCTTGGTCTCAAACATCTAAATTTACGACCACCAGAAGATCGCTGCCCACCCGACGCCGTGCCCAACTCTATCATTACAGAACCAAGATTCGGGTTAGTATTTCAAAACCCACAAGGCGAAATCAAACTATTTGTGTGCATGGATTGTCAGAAGTACGCAACTAGTACTCTGAACAAGTTCAGAGCAAGCCTTGTAAAATACAGAGGTGCAGAGAAAATGGATAGAGATGCTGCAGATACTTTCATCAAAGAGATTGATGCCACAATTCGCCTAAGAGAACTCTGCATCAGTTTCTACAAAGAGATCAGAAGAATCGGAAGAGACAACAGAAGCTACAACGATTTCAAAGATGCCAAAATCTGATTCTCAAACCTCAAATCTCTGCAAACCAAGTCAAAAGTTTATCTTTCATTGTACTCAAATGTAAAATGCCTCTGGCATATTTCTGAATGAAAGAACTTTCGAGGTATTGTTTAACCTCTGTCTTATCTAACTTAGCCTAACTAAACTCAAGTTAAATTTTTTATTTTTCACTACTTAGGGGGAGATTGTTAGCTTCAATCTTTTTAATCATAGAAGTATTTAGAAGTAGTGAAAAATAGGCTAAGTGAAGAAAGCCTCTTACAGAGGCTCTGCCGAACTTACCGAGAGATCAAGGTCAAGAAGCTACAGAAGCTAAAGAGGCGCCCTACAGAAGCTCTGTCATACGCGCAAAGAAGACCAAAGACTCGGAATCCGGTGAAGACTGCTCTTCTAAGGACCAAACCGCAGAACCTCTGTGGCACTTCACAGAGCCTCTGCGGTCTTCAACAAAGACTTAAAAGATATTTATAATATATTGCTACTGTTACAGGACCTGATCATCAACTTGCATGGTAGCATGCCCTGTCCAACTGCAACGTGTCAAACTCTGGTTGGATTCAATAGGGCTTAGTACATAATAGACGTCTGCTGCATTAAATGCAATACAGCACGTCCAACTGTTCATGCCATCCGTCCAACTATTCATACCGTCCTTTGTGAATAGTAGCATATGCTTTATGGTCCCCTTAGAGTAGTATATAAGGAAGACTCATGTTGAGTTCTTCCTATCCATCTATCCATCGATCGATCAATCGAACAATCGAAACAAGAATTCAAGAGAGAAAAACATCACAAGCTTTAAACACTTTGAGAGTCATATCTGTTTTAAAAAGCTTTGCTTACTCAATGTTCTTGAATCTGTTCTTAATATATATATTCAGTAAACTTTGAGATATTATTTCCTGTTCACTGTTTATTTATATTATGTTCTAAATCTATCAAACATATCTGTTAGTTCTTCAAATACGCTTCCGCATCAACTCAAACTTGAACTAATAGATCTGATAATCTTGTTTAAACAAAACCGGGAACCAACACTTTATTCCCAGGATTAAAGATGACAACTACGCTAAGCTGAAAGAAAAGTATGTGAAGCTGAAAAGCTTTAAGAAGAAAGGCAAAGGCCTGATGGCTTATGATTGGGCTGCCTCTGATGAAGAAGAATCATCATCAGACTCTGAAGATGATGAAGCCAATCTCTGTTTTATGGCAAAGATTGAAGATAAGGATGAAAGTTCAGACATTCCCACTACTTCAACCTCTGCTATTCAGGTATCACCTTCCTTCTTTACAAATATTGCAAATATTGATGAAGCTGATAGCCTTTGTAAAATCGATCTCTTGACTAGAAGTTTATATGAAGCCATGAATGGTAAAACTGTAGTTGAAAATCAAAACCTTGATCTCGCTGAACAGCTCAAAAACTGTCACCTTCAAATAGAAAAGCTTTCTAAAATTGAAGAAGATTTTAAAGATCAAGTACATTTAAATCAGCTAGTCAAAATCGAGTGAGAAGAAGCTATCTGTTATTACCAGATCCGGGCAACGAAATAAGAAATCGAAATAATAAACAGTATGCGTAATGATTTCAACTGGTCATCCCTGTCATTCACTTTCAGAGAGAATTTACAATAAAGTTCAGAAAGCTAAAAGGATGATTAGCTTGTTTTTCCAAGCTAATCTCACATTAAATACATCGGGCCCGTGGTTAACAAGCCCACGGCCTGTTCACTAATAAGCTCTAATTTAATCAAATACAATTCAACCTTTGAACTTTAAATCAACTATAAAACCTGCCCTAACAATCTCCCCCTTTGATTTGAAGTTCGAGTTGGCACTCTAGATCTCTCCAGTTGAAGAAATATCTTTTGTAGAGCGCGAAGTGTACCTCGAACAATCTGATGGCGCGGCGATAGTCCATGCGATCTTCAATCATTTCCAAGGCATTCCGAGCAGTTACTTCATTCGGATTCGGAACATAAGAATACCTTGGATTTTCAGATTCGTGCTGAATAAGCTTTCGAAGAGCATCTCTGACCTTTAGAAGCGTGCCGTCACAAAATCTGTCTACCTGACTGAAACGCATGAATTTCTTCTCCTTTTGCTTATTGAGGTAAATAATTCCAAATTCTGGTTCCAGAAGCATAGCATTCTCGGGATACATGTTTAACTCAGGTGCTTTCAGATTCGGCTTGATCAGATTTACCTTTTTTGCCTTGTTCTCGATAGCCATTTGGAAGTCCGTTAGATAAGACATCATGACGGTGCGGATCAGGTATCGACGAACAGCTTCGAGTGCCTTTGTAATCTCTAGCGGTCGGATGGTTCTTGTACGTAAGTCTTTCAGAATAACCAGAAAGTCGAGTGGTCGGAGGTTCTTGAAGTCAGCTTCTGAAAATTTCCATTTGTTCCCATCTTCACGTCGAACAATGAAAACTGGGTAGATGATCCTCATAATACGTCTTGAATAGATACTGATTACCTCTGTGATTCGAAGTTTGGTTTTGACCTGGTTGACTGGAAGACACCGCTGCATTGTGCTGATATATCGGCGTTTAAATTATGGGTTAAGGTTGTAAATACCCAGACAGAAGGTCGGCTCGATTAGGCGAAGCTTGTGTACGAACAACTTCTTCAAAGATTCCTCCAAGTGAAGGATAAGTACCATGATCTTCTCCTAACGAATTTGTTGCTGTTGAGGAGGGGAAGGAAGATCAGAAGCTGTCGTGGGAGGAGCAGTTGTCGGAAGACTGGAAGTAGTAGACTCGGGTCTTGTTGATGATGTTCCGACGGGTTGAGCATAGTGAACGGGGGATGTTCCATATAAATTTTGAAGCAGGAACCGATCATAATCAATGTTGTCGTCCTCATCAGTGGGGAAGACCAAATTTACCTGGAGATTTACGGCACTGGCGGTTTTTTCGTACCATGCATCTTCGGTCTCCGGGTTGGCTTCGCAATCTGGATCTATCATGTCCAGAATCGGTATGTCTGATGAGTCAAAATTAACCAGTTCCTGTGTTGAACCCTCGGGCTTTTCAACCGTCGGGTCTTCTTCATCTGAGATCTCCATGTCTATAACCATGTCTGCTAAAGGCAACTCGGCTTCAGGTGCTTCTGTTGTAGCTGCCGCAGTTGGGGGTTCCTGATGAACCACAGTTGTAGCTTCATACTGGATCTGGGAGGCGGTCTCGGTTTAGCGTTGTCGCTTCTCCCCCTCACGGTGATCAGGATCATCCTGATCATCGTGTTTACGTTTCAGACCGCCAGCTTGACTCTTACATGTGTCTTCGAGCGTGCGGGCCCTTTCAGACAGCGTGGCGAGCGCTTTGTTGTAGTCGTTGAGGGTCGAGTTAATGGCGTCAAGGCGTGATGTGATAGACGAAGATGGAGCAGTGACCTGGGATCGGAGACTTGAGACCAGGTCTGCTTCAGTAGAGGTGGTTGTGTCGGATTCCTGGAGCAGTTGGGCCAATAGCATCGTCTTCAGGGTGTCCACCGAATAGATAGGTTGTGGTGTAATCGGTGTAAGTACAGTGGTGATTTCAGTATCGACGACGTGGCCTTTACCTTTGATAGCGCGCATCGCTTTGGCAAGTTCAGCGGCTACATGTTGTTGCATCTGTTGCTCCATATCCTAGCGGACAGCCTTAAGGGTGTTGTCCAGAGACCCTGGTGACACGAAGTCGGGTAAATTAACCTCGGGATCACTTAGATTGCCCGTTGAGGCGTCTACCACAGGGGTAGAGCCACCTACGTTCACAGTTGGCGTGATGTTAGCTGTGGTAGGATTTCCCGTCGATCCTTGTGTTTCACCAAGAGGTGAAGACACTACGGTGGTTCCGGTCGAGTCACGATGAGTCTCGACTTGGTGTTGCTCAGCTTCGAGTGTCCTAGCCGAAGAATGTTCAATATCGAAAGGCGCTAGACTCGATTGTGTACGAAATGAAGGCGAGATCGGGGGAGGCTGATCTCTTGTTTCAACACCAGAACCCTCCAAATGAGGGACCAGTGGAAGTTGTGCTAAATCCCCGTGCGAGACTGAAACATTCGTCTTTTGAGAGACGGATGAGTGGCTGGGGGTCGTGCAATTGCTCCGCTGGGTTCACGGAGGATTCTTCAATACCCTGTCCCAACTCATGAGACATGATAGCAGATGTGGCTACCCGGATGTCACTCGTTTGGGGTCGCTCATGAGCCTCTTTTTCTTTACAGATCGATCTTTCCTGGTTCAACTTTGAACGCAGTTCTCTCCGCCTCGCATGATCTAACTCCTCTACTTGTTCTCCCTCATATGTCCTAATAATAGGTTCGGTTCCAGTAAGAGGAGGTGAGTCAAAACAGATTCCACCAGTGTAATAATCTGGGTTGGGTCCGATACCGTGAGGTATGTGTTTCAGGCGTATAGAACGGTCGGTATCGGAGTCCGTGGAGTCAGAAACCACGTCTTCAACATGGTGTGATGGGGAAGCGGGTTCAGTAACCTATGGTTCGGTCGAACGATGAAGAGCGGGTCTAGATTAGGGTTGGCTGGAACCAGGTTGCGATTCCACTGCACCACCTACTCTCGTTCCCCTTCCTCTCACAACTAACGTTCCCCGCCCGACAGCACCTGCTTGTCGGGCCCTTCCACCTCTTACTCTCGGACCCTCACGTCTCTCGGGTCTAAGTCCCTGGGCAGGTCCCTCCGGCTCTGGCTGGACCATGGGATTACCTAACTCTTCCCTGTATGCTACTACCCCTGGTGTAGTGGGATCGGCGATGTCTAGCAGTGGTTCAGGGATGGGCATGGCTACCGCATCAGATGGATTGCGGATAACCATGAACTGTAAATGGTGATGGGGACATACCGGATGGTTCAGGCGGCGAGGAATGGCAGGATTCACGTCCATGTGTTGACGCACCGCAAGTGAAAGGAAACGCGGATACGGAATAAATTTCTTTTGTTTGGAACCTCCGATGTGGCGAATAGCGGTGATGAGCTCCCTCCAGATGATCATTGCGAAATCGATGTGGCGGTTGTAGCACACAGCATGAACTAGGCGAATGAAGTCGTCGGTGCACTGATCAATGCCTCTCCAGCGCGAGGAAAGACAGCGGTTTAGGATCATAAAGAGTGGGTACCATATCTGAGCCAGGTACTTGCGATTGAATGCGGACGGCCGGTTGAGGTCATGGTTGTAGCCATGTGCGCGGATTTGAGCGCAAAGTGTGTCATCATTTACGGCAAAATCGTACCGTTCGTGATTGTTGGCGGTGGCCTTCGGAAGAGATAGAAGTCGGCGGAATGAGTCCGGTGTGAGCATGAAAGGTTGGTTATCGATTTGAGCGGTGATCGACTGCTAGTTACCGGCTGTGACGACTCGGGCGGTGAGCCATACCTGCAGAACGTACAGGACTGGGACGTCGGCTGTGCTGGTAAGGGCCTCATGGAGAGGGTGATTCATAAGGATTTCCAGAAGGACCCGATGGTGTGGCTGGGGCCTGAATAGTGTCGGGTCCAGGTGGTGATTATTGGCCTCCAGTTCAGTACCATGGTCAGGGTCAACCAAGGCAGCATCGGCTTCATCGTCAATAATATCCTACTCTTGAGGTATTTGCTCTTGAGGAGGTGGTTGTGGGTCTCCATGTTGTCCGGGAAGAGGTTGTTGTTGATCCGCCATAGATAATCTGTAAAATAAATACACAGTTAGAAATTGGGATGGATGAACAAGTGTTGGCGCGTACCTTTATTGTGATTGGCTCAATCTGAGACAGATCGAGGACTGGCAGTGACAAAACAGGTACATAGATGGCAATAGGGGTGTCCGGACAAAAATGGGAAAGCCAAGTTTTCTGGACCGAGTTGTTTCCGGACAACACATGTGTCCGGATGTCGGAGGTATCCGGATGAAAAAGGGAGTGCCCGGATAAAGTGGGGACTCCGGACAAGGGATTCCGGGTGTCAGGGGTGTCCGAGTACACTCTTCTTCCGGATAACATTAGAGTCCAGACACCAAACTACCCGGTAGTTGAACTTACCGGAAACCCTAAGGTATCCGGACAACTAGGTCTCCGGGTGATGTTGGTTTCCGAATGGATCAGCATGTGGTTGAACATGTCCGGATATACTAGCATCGGTTTGAACGTGTCCGGACACGAGGAACGTGTCCGAACGAGGACTCAAGCAGTCCAAAAGCAGAACAGGCAATCCCAAGTACGTAGTAGGCCACGGATGTTGTCGAGAGTCACTAATTAGGTTATAAGGGCATCGATGTAACTCGAAACCCCACACATTTGGCCAAAAGTGACGAAACCCTTAATGGGTATTTGGACACTGTTCTATCAACGAATCGCGTGGATAAATCGTGCATTTAAGTGATTAAAGATGGGGTAAACATTAACACGATGTGATATTGAGAAGCATACCTGGATATGGGACTAAAACGAAGTGCAAATCGAGTGAGTGGGGCGAGTCCAGGCGAGAGAGAAAGTCGTCGAGGGTTTTGAGGGTTTTAGGGCGAATTTCCGGATAAAGAAAAACAAAAGGGAGTCCGGGTGGCTTATATAGCCGGATGGTGTCCGGATTCTTGGCCGACCCAGATTCATACCGGATCCAGATACTGTCCGGAAACCTTGGGGTTTCCGGATACTGTCCGGATAACTCCAACCGGTCCTTTCCCTTGGAATTTTGCAGGAATCTGAACCAGAAGAGCACTTTCTCTCGCTCCCCCTCAAACTGAGCATGGGGATTTATCGCTCCCCCTCGGATAGTGCAGAAGAGTGTAGTGGAGGAGTCCGACACACAAAAACGTTTAGACTTTTCAAGAAAAACTTGTGCCGCTCCCCCTCAAGCGATGACCATAACATCAACACAGGAGTGCCCACACACACAAAAACTTTTGACATTTAAGAGAAAAACTGTGTGTGACGCTCCCCCTCAAAGTATTAGAGATCTTACCTGATACCGCAAGGTGCTCCCCCTAAACACAAGAACATATGGTGAAAGCACAGAGATAGTGAACGGAAATCAGACGACAGTATGAAGTAAGAGAAACACACGAAGAAAGGAACTATAAATCAACTATAAAACCTGCCCTAACACTATCTCTGCTTTAAGAGCTGAAAAAGCTATTGTTGAAGGATGGTGTAATTCTTCAACAAAGATCACTGAGATAATCAAGTCTCAGATTCCCCTGAGTGATAAACGTGGTCTTGGTTACAAAGCTGATAATCAAAAACCAACCACTGATCGTTCCATGCTCCTATTTGGAACTTTCGTATCCTCAGTCGCTGACACTTCCTCTTCTCAATGTTCGTCCTCCAGACCGCCTATCTCTAAGAAAAATTCTACCTCTTCAAAAGGTAAAGAGAAAATGGTTTATCCAAAACCTACCTTTGTCTTTAAAGATAAAGGTAAAGGAATTGCTATTTACCAAAATCCTCAGAAGGGTACCTTAGTACCTAAGCTGAATGCTTCTAAAGCTTTAGTGATTCATTCCTCTGGATCAAGGAATCAGATCTCTGGATCTACTCAGCGTGGGTCTATATAGCGATCTACTCCTAGACTCAGAGTGGATGTCCTTGGTAAGAAATCCGAAGAACTGAATGTTCCTCCCATTTCAAAAGCCATCAGCTTACTTGGTGCTGGTACTTCTAATTCAAAATCTAAAGCTCAGCATTCAAATGGTCCTAGAACTACTTTTAGTTATAGGAAATGTTATCACTGTGGACTCACTGATCATATTGCTAGTAAGTGCCCCACAGCCACCAAAGCTGAAAAGATAGCTAAGGTGAAGATTGCCCCCAAGGCAAAGAAGACCATTGAGGTTAAGAAATTAACCAAAGTGAAGACTGACAAAGCTGAATCTTCAAATGCTGCGAAGATTGCTGAACCTTCCATTCCAACTACTTCCACTGACAAACGTGTACACATGGTTAAGTGGGTACCCAAGAAAAACGAATCTTCCTTTGTGATGCAGGTTAAGAAGGGTATCTGGTATCTCGATAGCGGATGCTCTAGACACATGACTGGAAAGAAAAGCATGCTCGCTGAATACAAGGAAGAGAAGGGTCCCTCTGTGACTTTCGGTGGAAATGGAAAAGGACATACCCGAGGGTTTGGTGTACTCTCTAATGGTACAACAACCTTCAGAAGAGTCGCATATGTTGAAGGGCTGAAGCATAATCTGTTAAGCATCAGTCAGCTTTGGGACAAGGATAACAAGGTAATCTTTACCAAGGAATCCTGCTTTGTCACTGACAAAAAGGAGAAGATAGCTCTCAACGGTTATCATTTGGAAAATGTTTATGTAATAAACATGGACTCAACAACCACTGAGAACTCCCGTTTCTTCTCAAAAGCCTCATCTGATGTCAACTGACTATGGCATAAGAGGCTCTCTCATCTGAATTTCAAGACACTGAACACTCTTTCTTCAAAAGAGTTAGTTACTGGTCTACCTCAGCACTCATACGCCAAAGAGTCTTTATGTTCAGCATGTGAGAAAGGGAAGCAGCCCAAAGCAAGCTTTAAGTCAAAGCAAGTCTCGTCAGTGTCGTCTCCTCCATATGGATTTGTTTGGCCCTGTTAACACACAATCCATCGCTGGAAAGAAATATACACTGGTCATAGTTGATGAATTCTCTCGTTATACATGGGTTATGTTTCTCCGTTCCAAGAGTGACACCACTGAAGAACTCATCACCTTTGTTCGGAAGATGGAAACTGAAAGTGCAGGATCTATTCTTACAATCAATATAGAAAGAAGTAATTGAGAAATTGTATGATCAAGCCCAATTGTATTCAATGATGCACAGAATTACAGATCTAAGAGAGAGATAACCTCAAAGATTACAAGGAATGAATACAAGTAATATGGGAAAATCAATCAGTTAGCAACGTAGTGCTAACCACTCTATTTATACTGTAACGGATATATTAAAGCTACAGTACAAATAAGAAAGACTAATAAGAACAAAACACGTGTCCTAATTAGTTTACACATTACTAAGTAACGAAACTCGTCATAAGTTCTGAACAGGTAGTTCAGAACATCTGAACATTCTTCTGATCACGCTTCTCAGAACTTCTGACTTCTCTTTCTCAGATCTCTGACTCTTCTTCTCAGAACTTCTGACTCTTCTTCTCAGAACTTCTGAACCTTCTTATCAGATCTTCAACACTTGGTTTATTGACAAAACTTCAGATCTAACAATCTCCCCCTTTTTGTCAAATAAACTTAAACTTTGCATCATCTAATTCTTTCAGAGCAGGAACAATTTTCTGAAGTAGCACATTCCTCAGATTAAGCCTCTTATCAATCTTGTCGATAATTTCTTGAATAACTTCAACTTGCTGATTTATTGCTTCTTGAGTTATGTTTGCTTCCTTTACTTTCAGCATCTTTTTCTCCAAATTGTGCTTTATGATCCTTAAAGTTCCAGAACAATATTTTGCAGTTTCCTTTGCTCTGAAGAAGATCTTTCCACTTTTGTTCTTCAAAAATACTCCCAGATCTGGATACTTGTGAACACTTCCAGTCTTTAACACCTTTTTCTGCTCATGATCTGTATTGGGATTTGCCAGATAAACACATGACTTTTGCAAATACAGAGCTATTTGGAAATCTGTATAGCAATGCCACCTTAAGATATAGAACATGGCCTCAATCACCACACTTCTTGCCTTCCTTTCATTTCTGTCTTTACTTGACTCTTTAAAACATAGAAAGCTGTGTAATCTGTAGAAGTCAACCACTGACAGTTTCTCAAAATCTGCATCAGTAAAATAATAAACCTTGCCATCTTCTCTCAAAACTTCAAAGGATAAGTACTCCATCTTTCTGAATTTCTTAACCTTCAATTCTCTGATTCCAGTGATTAGAAAATCTGAGTAAACGGCTTGCTTTGTTTTGCCAAGACATCTTGATTTTTCAGCCAACCAGATCTGAGTCTCCTTAGACCTATCATAATACACATCCAAGAATTGTACCTCTTTTGGTTTGAAGAACTCAGGTAAATCAAATTCAAGAAAGTATCCATTCAGATCAATGAATATTTCATCTTCTTTGGGTTCAGACTGTTCAGCTTGGTCAATATTAGTTATCTGCACATTCTGAGGTGTTGTGTCCTGAACTTCTTCAACTTCATCTGACAAAATTTCATTCACTTCATACTCAGCTGGGAACACAAAATCATT
Source organism: Saussurea involucrata (assembly GCA_033807775.1). Classification (NCBI taxonomy): domain Eukaryota; kingdom Viridiplantae; phylum Streptophyta; class Magnoliopsida; order Asterales; family Asteraceae; genus Saussurea; species Saussurea involucrata. The sequence continues at coordinate 249,481,899 of CM066321.1, read as the reverse complement.
ATGTAGAATCTTTTTGGGATTCACCTCAGATAGCAACCATTCACTACTGTTTCTGATTTTTCTTCTAAAATCCAACCTCCTCTTCACACAGTTTATGCATCTCTTCTTTAAACTCTCTTTTTCAGCATCCATACTTACTTCCATTCTAATCAACAACCAATTCAGAGTTGCATCACTGTACTTCACCAACTCTTTTAATCTGAACAATTCAAGTCTTTCGTGAACCATATATGTGAACCCTTCTGTCTCCATTCCTTCATTCACAAAACCCTTCACATGCAGATCAACTTCTGTTTTCTTTGTGGGAGAACTCAGATTGCACTTTTCTTTTCTTTCTTCGATAGCCAACTGGAAGTCATACAAGTATGTATTTCTGACATAAATACCCAGAAGTCTTCTGCATTCAATTTCTATCAAGGCTTCTTCAGTGCTAGCAAAGAACTTGACTAGAAAGATCTGATCATCAAGAGTCAATCTGTGAAAATCAAATGTAGACATGGAAACCTTTGTATTTCTTTCTTTCAGTATTTCCATTCTAACGAACATTAAACCATTGAATTCATCTTGTTGAAACATCAGAACTTTCTCGATTCTTTTCTGAATATGCAGTTTTGAGTCAGGAACTCTGAACATGTTAGAAGCTTCTGAGTAGACCATCTGAGCTCTGTCATCCATAAAACCATCAATGTTACTTTCCAAAAGCTCATACTCTCCTTCTGTGTAGTAGAGATTATCATATATTTCCTCAGGAAAAATATCATCATGAAATTGTCTGGCTAATGGCACATCACTTAACTCTAGAATGAAGTCACACACAGGTTCTTCTAGTCTTTGCAATTTAATCTTTGGAATCTCAATTGGTTTTCTGAATACATATTCAGAAGGCATAAAGAAGTCTTTCACTTTCACATACTCTTCTTCTGAATTTAACTCATCACAAAAGTTAAACCTAAAATCATCTTTAAAATCCTGAGTGTAATCCACAGTTCTGTCTTCTTCACCCATCAGATCAATGGGTCTTATCACTTTTATTCCTTTATGAATTTTCTGAACACTCAAAGCTCTGACTACTTCATTATGCATTCTTCTGATCAATTCTTCATTCAACCTCCTTTCTTCTGATTCAGACTCCATTGCCCTTTCACTGTTATAAACCACAATATCTGTACACCTGTTTACCACTGTACTTTCCACTATTTCTTCTATTCTCAAATCAGATTCCTCAATAGCTACAGTTTCATCTGAGTTTCCTTCCATCTCAGTATCCAAGTTCAATTCCTCTGTTTTATCTGATTCATTACTATCCATACTTCCCAACTCCATTTCTTCTGTATCTGAACTGTCAAGCTGTACTATCTGAATCATCTTCTTTAAATTTTCCTGTGTCTGATCTTCTGAACTTTTTGTATTGGCTAAGTGCATGTCTGCTATCTCAAAATCTTCTATGCCAATGTCATCATCAGAACTTAACCTTTGTCTTTTCTCCCCCTTTTGATGATCATGAGGCTCATTATCATCAAACTTTCTTTTTAAGTTCTGATTAGAAGTACCTTCAGCTTCAGCTTCTGCAATAGGAACAGGATCAAGAGGCTTTGAAGTAGAAGCCAGTGATACACTCAGTGCTTTCAGTATAGAATCCTGCATATCTTGCATTTGTTTCAACATATCTTTTTGAAAACCAGACATTATATCCATGATCTCCTTTTTGTGAGAATCCAAGGATTTCTTTACATCATCTACCTTGGTTTCAACAGAAATTAACTTTTTCTCCAACACATTTTTCAAATCTGATACCTCATCATTCAGATCCTCCATCCTCTTCTCCAAATTTTCTACTTTTTCCCCCATCTCCTTGTTTTGTTTCTGAATCTTTTCAAATTCAGAAGTTTCTAACAGTGAACCTGAACCAACAGATGGTCCAGTTTTCATGTGCCCAGAGAGCTCATGGCCTGTAGATAACACACAGTCATCTTGTACAACAGATGCACGTTTGAATGAGGCTTTTGTAATGTTCACCTCACCAGGACTTCCATCCAATCCTCGACACCCAACATTAGGCATGTCTATGAATGTTGTTTCAGGAGTACGAAATTCCTGATCTGTGCAAGTGTCAAAAGGAATTTCAGGCTCAATATGAATAGGACTGTGATATTCAGACTCAATGTGTTGAAAAATAAGTTGGGATTTATCACCTCCCTCCAAATGAGTTTGGGATGGTTCCCCGGATTTGTGTGAAACAGTAGCATGTTGAAATGCTTCTGAGTGGGTATGGATGGGTTGTTCAAGATCCACCACTAGGTCCATGGTGTTTGTTTCAATATTGGACACCAAGAGATGTGAACCAATAGCATTTGTGGTTACCTGGTCAAGATTAGCTGGTTCAGAGGCATCTCTTTCTGTTTGAACCTCTGTTGACAATCTCTCATCCTCATCACTCTCATTCTGTTTTTCCTCACCAAATCTAACCAAGCTCTCAGAATTTTCCCTCTCAGGTCTCTCAGAATGTTCACCCATCTGAACATCCTCCCCCTCTCTAATTCGACTAGACTCCTCACCTCTCTTCTCAGGTTGGTCCTCTTGGGTAGGGATTTGAGGTAATTCAATTCCCATAGAGGTGCAATAAGCTTTTAAAATCTCACTCTCCCTTGGAATATAGTTCCTAAGTGATTTTGGCAATAGTTTATGATTGGGATAGTTTTCAAGTCTTGTTACTGAGGTCATCTTACCCAAATAAAATGTAGGACCATGCTCTTCATTTGTTCTTCTTGAGATTGTTCTGTTTTCCTGCATGGCATACCAAATAACAATTTGCCAGTACCTTATGTAGGGAATGTATGTCAGTGGAGCATCCTTTGTCTTCTTCTGAATTGCTTTCTGATTCTTCTCAAATGTATTCTTCATATCTTCCCAAAGTATTAAAGTATAGTCATAATGCCTATTCTTCACTAAACCTTGAAATATCTGAAGAATTTGTTTAGAACCTTGATCAGCAGAACTATTTTTCCCTGACAAACATTTATTTACTACATGAAAGAAGCAAGCCCAAATAGGTGGTAATTTGTTTCTTCTGAACAAACTGAGAGTCCTCAATCCTTCATTGTATCCCAACTTCATAAACTCTGCTATTAATTCCTCTGTTAGGGGTAAATCCTCAAAATCTGTTCTTCTTTGTACATCATCTTTCTCTGGTAGATTCAGCATTTCTCTTAGTGCAGAGATAGATAAGACAAATGTCACTCCTCCAATTTCAGACACAAACTTATTATCTTCTAACCTAAGATATTTCCACCATTGTTGTATGTACTGAACAGGCACATTTTTACTTCTTGTAAACCATTTTCTGTACGGATGATGTTTGAATAACTCCATGATAATTCTGTGTTCAGGCTTAAAACGACTTTCCTCAAACAATATAATACAGTTATTTTCAGATAATTTCAACCATTCACTCTCAGGAACAACTCTTTCCACTAGAATAGATCTATCTGACATAATAGAACCTGCAGCACTCTGTTCATGTTCAATATTAACGTTTACCTCATCCGCATTTCCTTCAGATTCATCCATTTGTTCATCTTCTTCATCATTTCTTATTGCCCCTTCCTCTGCAACTCTATTTTGTACTTCATCATTTTCCGAATCGGATGAATCCATTATCGATTTTGTAGAATGTAGAGAAATTGGACCACTTCTTCGTATTTCAGACATGATTTAAGAAGAAAACAGATTCAAAGAACTCTGGATTTGATTCGTATCTCACGTTTCGCTCTGGAATTTGAAAGAAATTTGAAATAGGGATTTTAAGACCTATTTAAAATCCGCGAAGTTGAAAGGTTTAACGGAAAAGCGAAATCAATGTTATAACGGAGTCAACACATGTGAAATACCACAAAGGATTTAAATGAAATACGTGGCATTGTCAAACAAATATGAAGCTGACACGTGTTAGTGGATAGAATTTTGACTCAAGTCAAAGATCTGAATAACACGCACAGATGTTCTGATTCCATGACTCAGAAGAATTTTGCCTTGTAACCAAAATGTCTTTTAAAATCAACTTCTGACCAATATAAAACATTTTGATTATTCAGAAGAGGTTTGAACAGATAAGAAATGAAAACAAATCTTTTAAGCATCACAAAATGATTTCCAAAAGAATTTTGATGCTCCCTCTTGACTTGAGCATGCATTTGAGTATTAATGATACATAAAGATGAGATAAAAAGATAATCGAAGAAGCATAATCCATACAGTTGAAGTTATTTGTATTTCTCAAAAATAAATTTTTGAAAGTTAGATTGCTGAAGTATTGACTCAGAATTTCTGACCTTAAGATTCAGAGGTTCTGATCTCAAGACTCAGAAGTTCTGAACTCAAGACTCAGAAGTTCTGAACTCAAGATTCAGAGGTTCTGATCTCAAGACTCAGAAGTTCTGAACTCAAGACTCAGAAGTTCTGAACTCAAGATTCAGAAGTTCCGAACTCAAGACTCAGAAGTTCTGAACTCAAGACTCAGAAGTTCTGAACTCAAGATTCAGAAGTTCCGAACTCAGGACTCAGAAGTTATGAACTCAAGACTCAGAAGTTCTGAACTCAAGACTCAGAAGTTCTGAACTCAAGACTCAGACAAGTTTACTTAGAAAAATTTAGCATTTTTAAAAAAAATATTTTCAACTAGGCAGATTAAGCATTCCTATGGATTTTGTGATTTTTGAACATTCTAAACTTCAAATCACCATAACTTGCTCAACAAAATCAACAAATTGATCTATATGAATCAGAAATCCATAATTACATTTAGACCGAGTTTTGGACTGAATTATCCAAAAGTCAAAATTCTCAATTTAAGCACAGCATCTGTTTTCAGTCATGTGTAGGTATAGATCATTCATTCAGCTCTACACATGAATAACCTGCAAAACAGATTAAGTTGACTTTGGTACCCATATGAACTTGGGTCCAGGTTTGTTAGGTGTAGTAGCATATGCAGATATTCTATAAGAACCATACCAGTGCTGAATAAAATTCTTGTTCACAAAATCATTAGTCCCACAATATGAACAACAAAGTTTCTTTTGTGCAACTCTGACTAATTGATTTACAGAATAAATCACATCAGGTTTACCAAAAGATTTTCTTTGAAAAGTATTGTTCTTCTTGACATTTGAATTAGGAACTTTTGATTTTGGCACTTCTTTCTTAGAAGTTGTTCCTTTAACTCTCCATTCCATTTTTATCTTTTTAAAAGAACAATTATAAGATTTATCAATAGCAGAATCATAAAACAGATTAGAAGAACGAATCTGATCTTTTGAACTATGATTTGATTTGTCAACAACTTTCGTTTCAAATTCCCTAAACTTTTTAATATACAAATCAAACCTTGACTGCAAATCAGATTTGGACTTCCTCTCTATCATGATTTTAGTTGATAAATCAGATAATTTCTTAATAAGTCTCCTTATCTCCAAATGAAAAACTTTCTTTTCCTTCTCAAACTCATCTTTTAAGCATTTTTCTTTAAAGCCATTTACCTTCTTCTTTTCAGTCTCTTTCCTTCCATCTTCTAACTCTTTCTCCAACTCATTTATTTTTACAGAAAACTCATTTAACATTCCTGTTTTCTTTTTCTCAAAACCATTCTTTTCTTTTTGAAAAACATTTTTCTTGCATTCAAACTCTTTTCTTTCTTTTGCAAGAATTTTCTCCAAGTCAGAATTTTTTAGAGATAATTCAACAGACTTTGTTTCAAAACCTTTCCTCTCAGTTTGAAAGTCTCTTCTTTCTTTCTCAAATTTCTCTCTTTCAAGTATAAGAACTTGTTCAAAATCATAGATTTGTTTCAAGAGTTGACAATTTCTCATTTCACATGATTTGATTCTATTTTTAGAATCTGTCAACATCTTTCTTTCAAAATTGATTTTCTCTTTCAAATCAACATTCTCTTTTTCTAACACCTTTGTGTTCTCTTGAGCCTTTTCGAAATCTTTTAGAAGATCGAATTTATCTTTTTGCAAATTTACAACAACTTTTGCACTTTCCTCAAATTTGGCTTCAAGATTAGCAAACTTGCTTTCAAAATGAACAATCTCAGTTTTTGGTTTAGAAATTGTTTCTTTTGCTTTTACAGGACTAAATTTTTGTAAATTGTCTGAACTGGTTATAGAACTTGCGGGTCTCACAAAAACTTCAACAATCTCAGGCATGATGAAATGACAAATTCTAATATCAACTATGAATTATGATAAAAAAATGAGAATCAACACAGATCTAGAACATGCAAGAATTGATCGAATCTGTCACATGCATTTCATCAAACAGTTAAAGTACATGAATTAATGAAATCTTCTTTTCAACAAAAAATTTGAATACTAATCAACATGCAGCAGATATAATCACTTTGATCAAGAAACCAATCAAGAATTTCGAAAACATACCTGTGATCTCTGTTTAATTTCGAAAATTAATCAGCATAGAGAGAAATTCTTTGGATGACTTGATTGTAAGATATCGATTCAACAGAAAGACAAATTCAAATTTCTTGAATCAATGATAGAAACGAATTCAAGAATTGTTAGGAATTCAAGAATTGTTAGCAGCAGCGGAATCAATTGTCGAATTGATCAAGAAACTTCAAGAACGCGATCAAACACACTCTTGGACGAATTTGTTTGTTGATTGGCTCTGATACCAATTGAAAGTGCAGGATCTATTCTTACAATCAATATAGAAAGAAGTAATTGAGAAATTGTATGATCAAGCCCAATTGTATTCAATGATGCACAGAATTACAGATCTAAGAGAGAGATAACCTCAAAGATTACAAGGAATGAATACAAGTAATATGGGAAAATCAATCAGTTAGCAACGTAGTGCTAACCACTCTATTTATACTGTAACGGATATATTAAAGCTACAGTACAAATAAGAAAGACTAATAAGAACAAAACACGTGTCCTAATTAGTTTACACATTACTAAGTAACGAAACTCGTCATAAGTTCTGAACAGGTAGTTCAGAACATCTGAACATTCTTCTGATCACGCTTCTCAGAACTTCTGACTTCTCTTTCTCAGATCTCTGACTCTTCTTCTCAGAACTTCTGACTCTTCTTCTCAGAACTTCTGAACCTTCTTATCAGATCTTCAACACTTGGTTTATTGACAAAACTTCAGATCTAACAGAAACCCTGAACAATTTGACCGTTCGCTCAATAAGGAGTGATCATGGGACTGAATTCAAAAATAGTTCTCTTGCTTCCTTCTTTGAGAGTAAGGGTATTTCTCACAACTTCTCATCAGTGAGAACACCGCAACAAAATGGAGTCGCTGAAAGAAGAAATAGAACTATTATTGAAGCTGCACGTTCAATGCTCAGCGATTCTCACCTGCCTACTCAGTTTTGGGCAGAAGCTGTCAACACTGCTTGTTTTACGCAAAACAGGTCGCTGATAGTCAAAAGATTCAATAAAACAGCCTATGAACTTTTTCATGGGAGAAAGCCTTCAATCAGCTTTCTTCACATCTTTGGATGTCCGTGTTTCATACTGAACAACAGAGATGCCCTTGGAAAGTTTGATCCTAAGGCTGATGATGGAATCTTTCTTGGATACTCCCTAGTCTTCAATCGAAGAAGACAAACTGTAGAAGAAACAATTCACGCCACGTCTGACGAATCCCGTTCAGCGAACTCTAAACCGTCCGCTGATAATGAAGAACTGAATCAATGGATGTTTTCTCATCTTGGTGATTCAGAAGATACTCCCATTCCTCATACTCATACAGTTGAAGATGATAGTCCTACTATCATTCCAAATATACAGAATAGTGAAGCTGAAACATCATGGGTCTCAGCTGTTACTTTAAACACTATACCTGCTTCTGAACCCAATGTCTCAGACATTCCATCTACTTCTCAGCAATCAGTGAATACAAAGACAACTGCACCCATTCCTCTCTTGGCTAATACTCCAGACGTCGCTGAAGCTTCATCTTCAGCTCCTTCAGTTCAAGTTGAGTCAGCATCTCACACTCCGGCCCAGCGATGGACTGTTAATCACCCAATTGATCAAATTCTAGGTGATCCAAACGCTGGTGTTCAGACTCGACGAAGTGCAGGTAATATTTGTTTATTTGTTAACTTTATTTCTCTGACTTAACCAAAGAAAGTAGATAATGCCCTCAAAGATCCAAACTGGGTCAGCGCCATGCAAGAAGAGCTGACTGAATTCGAAAGAAACAAAGTTTGGAAACTTGTTCGAAGACCAACTGACAAAACTGTGATAGGCACTAAATGGGTCTATCGAAACAAGTTGGACGAACATGGAACTGTAACCCGCAACAAGGCTCGTCTTGTTGCTCAGGGATACAGACAAGAGGAAGGCATAGATTATGAAGAAACATTTGCTCCTGTAGCAAGACTAGAATCTATTCGTCTATTCTTAGCATATGTTGTACACAAAGACTTCAAAGTATATCAGATGGATGTTAAGTCAGCGTTTCTAAATGGAAAGCTGAATGAAAAAGTCTATGTGGAACAACCTCCAGGATTCTCAGATCCTAAGCGTCCAGGTTATGTTTATAAACTGGATAAGGTACTTTATGGCTTGAAGCAAGCTCCACGTGCATGGTATGACACTATATCTACTTATCTCCATATTGAACAATTTGAGCGAGGTAAAATCGATAAAACTCTATTTTTCAGGAAAGTGAAAGGTCATATCATTCGTGTTCATATATATGTTGATGACATTATATTTGGCTCTACTAACCCTGATCTTTGTACTCGTTTCGCTGATAGAATGAAAGATGAGTATAAAATGAGCATGATGGGTGAACTAACATATTTCCTTGGTCTTCAGATAAAGCAAAATGAAAAAGGAACTTTCATTAATCAGGGAAAGTATATGTTAAAGATATGCTGAAGAAATTCGACTTAACTTAAAGTTCAGCTATGAAAACCCCTATGGCACCACCGCTGAAACTAGACAAGGATACTAAGGGTATTCTTGTTAATGTCACGCTGTACCGTGGGATGATCGGCTCTCTCTTGTATCTTACAACTAGTCGACCCGATATTATGTACGCAACATGTTTGTGTGCACGATATCAAGCTGAACCTAAGATATCTCATATGACCGCTGTAAAGCGAATTTTTCGATACCTTAAGGGTACTGCGAATCTAGGTCTTTGGTATCCCAAAGACTCGGGATTCGATCTAATCGCCTATTCAGATAGTGATTTTGCAGGTTGCAAAATGGATAGGAAAAGCACCACAGGAGGATGTCAGCTCCTGGGTGGAAAGCTGGTGAGTTGGACAAGCAAAAAACAAAACTTAGTATCCACCTCCACAGCTGAAGTTGAGTATGTAGCCGCTGGAAGCTGTTGTTCTCAGGTCTTGTAGATGAGAAATCAACTACTGGACTATGACCTTCAGCTCTCAAATATTCCAATATATTGCGACAGCACAAGTGCCATCGCTATAGCAAATAATCCAGTACTACACTCAAAGACAAAACACATTGAAATCAGGTATCACTTTATCAGAGATCATGTGATGAATGGTGATATAGAACTTCACTTTATCCCAACTGATTATCAGTTAGCTGATCTGTTCACCAAACCTCTTGATAAGACAAGATTCAACTTTCTCATCAGCGAGCTTGGAATGCTGAACTTTGAAGAATAAAATATTCAGTGATTCACATTTGATCAGCGATAGGATAAAATCGACTTGTATAACCCATTCTATCATCCTCTCTCTGAATAAACTTGATTCGCTGATATCAAGGTATGTTTTTCTCTCTCTGACAATCGCATGTAAATGCAAGATTTCAAAATAAATTGCATCGCTGAATATCTCTTCCTTAATCAGCGATATTTTGATATTTCTAAAACCATCACTGATATTTCTATTCAGTGCTTCATGTTTTCAAAAGTGTCCCTGAGTTTTCAAAACCTCAAAGACATCCAAGAATATGAAAGGACAGTTGTGACGTCACTGCAACGGATAAGCCCCGACACGTTCTTCTTTCTGACACACGTTTGCACGTTTCGTTTACCTTCCAATCAAATGCAAACACGTGTCCGTGTCATGATGAAAATCTTTTCCCGCTCAAGGTTTTCTCTCTCTAATCTCACTATATAAACTCATTCTGGGTTTATATTTTTCTTTTACGCGAACTTCTTCTCCAAGCTAATAAAAATAATTTACTGTTGCATTTGTGCTCTCAAGTTTTTCAAGAACTTAAGAACTTCATCTTCTTCAACGAACCAGGTTAATAATTCTTTTATTTTACCTGTTTCTTCAAACTTAATAATGATCTTTTCTTGGTTTTCACAAGATCAAACAAAAGAACCTTTTTAAAATGAAATCATTTCTTTCATGGTTTTATGAACACAACCTTTCATGGTTGTTCTTCAAGTTTAAAACGCAAAATCTTAAACTTGTTCTTCATTCGTTTTTCCAGAATCCTTATTCTCAAAAGAAACTGGAAAACAAGATTTTCTCTTGGTTTGCATTTCATTTTTAAAACAAGAAAAACCCTAATCTTCATTAAGACATTTTTGTCTGAATGAAATGGACAAAATTCGAACCATCTTATTGGAACATCTTTCCACATTAAGATTATTCTTATTTGTTAATCTTTGGTTGAACTGATAATACAGAAAATGGCATCTTCTGACTTTTCCAAGAACACCATCGCTGAGAACACTGCCGCTGATAATACTGTTCAGGAATTGGAAATCCTCAAGGCTCCTCAGGTCAAGTTCTCTCTAGACAAACTGGGTTGGACCAAGGCAAATAACCTCTTTGCGCTTCTCGAGTTTCCTCCTCGAAAGCAAGTCACACATCTGGATGATGCTGTAAATTTCCTGAAGAATTGTTCCATCTCCACAGCCCTGACCATAACACCTCCAGCACATCAGCTACTGCTATCCCAATTCTGGTACTTTGCCAGACACTCTCACCTACCATCAGCCAAAGACCCCTAAAAAACAATTGACTGCGTCCTCTGCGATATTGAATATGGCACTATGAAGATTACACCTACCATTATTCGCAAAGCCCTGAACCTTCCCTTGGCCACCAAAGAAAAACCCTTTGTTCCTCTCCCTGACCACAAGAAAAACTCAGACAGGGAACCATCATTGCATTCTTCGATGCAATGGGCTATGTATGGGAAACTGGGAGGGACATGAAGCCTGAGAAGAAGCTAACCCTTATAAAGAAGTCTAAAATGCCCAGCGAGATGAATTTCATCTTCGCTCATTTAATCAGCTGCATGACTGCAAAGACCGGCTCCTCTGATCAAGCCGCTCAGCCACAGCAAGCAATGGGATATGCCTTGCTGAAAAGTCTACAGATAGACTGGGCATCGATAATCTACGATGATCTGGTGCTTAGAGTAGACTCCACCGCTGACAGATCTCCATGGGTTCCTTATCCTCGATTCATCAGCGCCGTATTCCAAATAGGCCTGAAGGACAGCTACCCAAAAGAGGGTGACCTGAAACTCTCTCAGGTTGGCCCTAAGGTTCTCGACTTCAAGCCAGTGGCGAATGAGGTACGTCTTTCTATACTTTTAACTCTTCTCAAATCTACTTCTTCTACTTCTGCAGCTCCTTCAGCGGACAAACCCACTGCTGATACCCAGGCTGTAACCTCCATTCCTTCTGTTAAAAGGAAACACTCCTCCACCCAACTTAGTTCCAAAAGAACTAAGAAAACCAAGGAGCAACCCCAGCAATCTCTTGCTGAAGACTCCTCAGCTCATCTCAAAGAGCTGAAGGAACGTTCAGTGGTACGCTCTGCCATAGCTGAACAAGCCACCCATTCTATCCCAACCTCAGCGTCTCTAAACGTTGAGGTTACAAACTTGGAATCTACCCAACCTCCTTTAGTCTCTCAAAAGACTGACGAAGCGATTCTCAGCGAATCCAACGCTGAACTCCGCACCCAACCTCCATTCTCAACCTTCGCTTCTCCCTCTACTCAATTGGACTCTACTCCAGTTATCACTGAAGCACCTGTCATTCCTTCAGAAGCTAAAGCTGACACTCAGGGAATGATGGGCGTAGGACCTGCAGAGATGACCATGCGTCTACGCACTTTAGCTGACGACATGGAACTTTTCTCAGGACACCGAGATTTTGATGAATTCACCAATCCTCCTACAGGTATACACCAACCCCTATACACTGTAACTGAACCCCAAACTTCTGAGCTTTCCTCTGTTCACAAGTTCTTATATGTTACAGGTCCTAATTTGGGAAACATCAACGCCTCTCTGAATACTATAGAGATGAAGCTGACAGGTCTCATAACCACTCTTTCCGACAACTCTTCAGCTGTAACAAACGCTGGAGAGAATCTCACAAAGCTGACATTCGTGGTCGAAAAGAATGCCTCCAAAGCTGACTTGGAGACGGTTGATAAAACGCTCAGTAACTTTGCCAAAGTTCTCGCTGATATCTACACAGACTATCTCGCCATCAAAACATCAGTTCACACCATGTCCAGCGCAGTCACAACGCTGGAGATATCGGTTGGAAAACTCGAAGGAGAGATGTCTGTTGTAAAGTTTGATGTTAGTTCAGTAAAGACTGACATGAGTTCTGTGAAGACCGATGTCAACACGATGAAGAATGACATCACTTCCATGAAGACATTGTTGCAGCAGATTCTGACCAACACGACCGCCCCTGCTCCTGCACCTGCACCTTCATCTTTTACTCCGGCGGATCGTGCTGAACTCGTGAAGATCAATCCTGGTATTTCTGGTCTAGAAAACAGATTATCAGCGATTGAAATCTGTATGGGGATCTCTGGCCAAGAAGACAGGGAACCAACACACGCTGCTGAATCATCACATTCCTTCCCTACTCATCATGAAAAGAGGGGGAGAAAAGCGCTGAAGACCTTTCCCATGATGAATCTATCAGGGGATAGAAGACTGAAGACCTCACCTTCACTGAAGAGGGTGAGAAGACAATTGAAGAAGCAGCCACTGGACCTCAGGGAGATGAACACCCTGAGGGAACCGAGAAGCTTAGCTCTGCATCTGAGGGGGAGTAACTCGAAGAAGAAGCTGAAGAATCTGAGTCTGAAGCTGAAGATGAAGAAGCCATCGACTTGTCTGATGACGAACCATCCTCTTCAAAGAATGATGATGATGATGAAGATGATGATGATGATGACTCTTTTATCGTCAAGCCTGCTCAGAGGACCACAGCTCTTAGAGGAATTCTGATAAATGAACCTACAGGGGAGCGGACAAAGACAAAGCCATCAGCGTCTGAAGCTGACAAGGGCAAAGGAAAAAGTGTCGCTGAAGACGATGAAAATCTGACGATCTTGCTTAAAAATCCGGTTTGTCAGGTACACTAATCTTCCTTACACTACATCCCTCCTCTCTATACACTATCAGTTCTACTCTCCACATACCTCCATATACTTTATCTCATTCTTTATCTATCTCTATTCTACCCAATGTTCTTACTTGTAAGATCGCTGTGTTTCAGCTAGTCCTCTCCCCGGTTTGAGGATATCGCTGAAGTTCCTATAGCTGCGATTTCACCAACAATAATCCCAGCTCCCAACACTGAAGAAATAATCCCGGTCTTAGATTTGATCTCTGAGACTGATGAACCTGAAGAACATATGCTATCTCACAAAAACAGACCTTCCTTGGCTCCTCAAAAGCTAAGTGAAGAGGATCAGAGAAGAAAATATGAGATGATAAAGAAGTTAGAAGATCAGCGAATCATTCTGAGGCGTGATCAACTTCCTTCCATTCCTACAAAGTTCAAACTTTCAAAAAGGGAATACAAGGATCACCTCAGAGCTGAACGCCTAATCGCTGAAAGAAGGAAAACTGAAGAAAAAGACAGAGAACTCGCCATCCAACTTGTCCAAAAATCAGTGAAAGACCTCAAGCTGAAAAGAGCTCCCATTGACGTCCAACGTCAGCTATGGGATGATGCTCAAAGGATCATTGAAGAAAAGACTAAGGTCTCTGATACGACTTTGGAATGGTGTAAAGAAATGATGAACTATCGATCTCGACCATCCAAAATCATCAAAGTAAACATCAGAGGAAGACTGTACGCAGACGTTCCTGTTGTTGAAGTTGATGTCTACAGAGAAGACAAAACCAAACAAACTTTCTATGCTGCATCTTTAGAGAAGTTTGGTCTCTCTGAATGGTTGGAAGTGAAATTAGCCATTCAGGGATCGCTCTCAAAGTTCAAGAGCCATGTCGAGAAGATCTTAAACAAACAGATCGACCTGGTTTCTTCTGCTGTGGATATTCCTCCTTCTACTCTTCTTCCTCATCAATAAAGAAGAGTCACTGCAAAGGAAAAGAAAGTCTCAGACTCAAGTCCTCCTATACGGAATGAAACAGGTATTGGTTTCTCTCGTGCTGAAGTTCTTGGCCCTGATGCTGATCTCTCAGTGCTTGACACCTCCCTACCACCTGGAGAAACTTTCATTCCTGGCACAGTTGTAAGTGATCCTTATGGTATATTCTTTCTAGACTACGAAGGAAACCATCACTTTCAACGCATCTCTGAGCTTCCAATCACTCGCATCGAACAACTCAGAGATCTCATATACTGGTGTGAAGTCAGACGCGACATTAAAGCTAGACACATGAAGCCCTTGAATTTTGAAAGAATCAAGGAGTAGATGTTCCGAACTGGATGATTCCCACATCAAAGACCCTTGATGAACTTCTCATTAAGGAAGAACCTTTTGACGGATATGATCGCCTTGTAATTCTTTCAATGCTTATCTGTCTACATCTTTTGTACTTGTAATTGTATTAGTTGTACTTGTAATTTTTCCACTTCCATCTGTAATCTTTACAAAGTTTAAAGAAAAATTTCAGCGAACGTACTTTACTCCATCAGTACAGAAAAGATCCCAGAAAACAGTAAAAGGGACAAATATTTTATGAGTTCTTTTTATCCTGATGTTTTCATTAAATAGTAATTTTCTCTGTTGCTATGTCATAATCAAATAGGGGGAGATTGTTGATCCAAACCCTCAGTGATTTGATAATGACCCTCTCTTTTATACTTAATGAAAATTGTAAGTAAACAATATGTATCAGTTTCACCATCGTTGATAAGTACTAAGATCTTACAGTACCGCTGATAGGAACTCTCGCTCTTTAGATTAAACATTCAGCGAACACCGTTCACCATAATGCTCTGAGTCTGTTCAGTACTTATGGTGATCGCTGATAAGTTAGTTGTTTACTTATGATCCCTGAAAACAAGTTTCACGTCAACATAGGTTCTACGCTGAAGTCGAAGATCAAGCTCAAGAACCAGCGACAAGTCTCCTAATGAACTGATGCGGATCAGCGAAGACTTAGATTTGTCCACTCAACGCGAAGTATCAAGTACAAGACTTTAGCTATCGCTGAACTCTATCATTCGCTGATATAGAATGATAGATCGCTGAATCAACGAAAAGCTGATCATAAAGTCCTCCGTACAAAGTACTTTTGTCTTAACCACCCTTGCACGTCTCCGTACGATATGTCAGAAAAAGAACCTCCTTATTATCTGAAACCGTACAACCACTCTGATACTACACTGTTCAAACATGCGGCTACTAAGGTTGTCAACAAAGGTCAATGACGTACAACCAATGAGCTGCTGCCACGTGTAAAGTGTAAACTACCATGCATTAAATATATGCAGTATATAAGAAGAAGAACTCACTTCATTTTGAAGTAACTTGCTAACTCTGGACAAGTTCATCCTTCTTATCTTGAGATAGGTTATTATTAGTAATTTCCTTCTCTTTCTTAGTGCAAGAAACTTAGTGTTCCAACTTGTTTAGATTTAGGTTTATCCTTAATCTTGTTTCCGCAACAAGCTGTAAATTGTTAATGATTTATCAATAAACAATTTAGAAAAGTAAAATCTTAGTGTTTGTATTCATCCCCCCCTTCTACAAACTTGTATAGCCCTTCGGGACCAACACTTTTGAATACTCGACTGTCGGTCGTTCGTATGTAATCGTTTGTTTCGTAAATGAAGTTCATCCTTTTGTTGAACTCGCACTTTTATCTTGATTTACATATGCCGTGGATAAATGTAAAATTCGCCAAGTATATAATGATCGGAGAATCATGCGACTTAGGCATTCATTGCAATATAACGATGAAAACATAAATTATTTGAATTTCATTGATAAACTCGAATATACGTCATCGATGTGTACAAAATTTTATAAGTTTAGAAACTTAGGTCGAGGGGCCGTTTAGACCTTGCAGTCGTGTAACTAGATCGTACGCTGAAACTTGGATCATGTGCCCCTGTGATAGAACGATCAAGTCCTATACTTAGGCACTTATGTCGTGTGTTCCTGCGATAGAATTTTGTCAAAGGTCGGTCGTTGGCTAATCAACGACACTCCGATGTTTAAGTCAGTAATTTATCGAGATGAATAGAAATTTATATGAGAGGAAAGTGAGTTCAAAAGAAATACTTTTTTAGGTGCGTCGCATTCCAACTACGCAGAATTTCTTGGTCTTCTGCACGACGTAATACAGGTCATTGGTCTGCTTCTCCATCTTGCGACTGCTGGCGAATTGCTGGGAGAATTGGTTGACCAATTCAGCGAACGACCCGATGGACTTGGGTTTGAGATTGATCAACCATTGGAGAGCAGGACCGGTGAGAGTCGCACCGAAGCTTTTGCACATACAGAGCTCCTGATACATATGTGGGATCGAGATCGTCCACATGAGCTGCTTATACTGCGCGACGTGCTCTGTTGGATCGGTCACTCCCGAATACTTGGGCGTAAAGGCGGGGACGTTGTATTTCTTTGGGACCTCGACAGTCGCGATCTCATCGATGAAGTGTGACGCCTGAAATCCTGATCGAGGTTCGACATCAATGGGCATGGCTGCCCCAGGTAGCTTGGCTAGCAAAGATAGGACGCGCTCGTTCTGATCTTCTAGCATTTTCAATCGCTGGGCAACGGGGTCATTGGGGTCTAGATTTGCCCCTGCTTGTGGATTGTTTCCTGAACTGGTGCTATTGCCATGCAATGAGCCATTGGCGTCTCCATTGAAAGGAACAAAATACGGCTGCGTCCTATTCTGAAATGGTTGCGACCCATTCTGAAATGGCTGCGACCCACTCTAAAATGGCTGCGATCCATTCTGAAATGGCTGCGATCCATTCTGCATGGGTGGTGGCCTAATATGCTGAGGAGGAACCATCCCGAACTGGGGATTTGGATTGAACGGTCTCGGCAGTTGGTTCTGCATGAACGGACCTGGATGCTGATTCTAAGCGAACGAACCTGATCCTGGACCTGGATTATGCGCGAATGGTCGAGGACCATTCTGACCGAACGATCCTTGGCCTGGATTCTGAACGAATGGCCTAGGACCATTCTGAGGTCCAAAGGGATTCCTTAGTCATGCGATCTCCTCAGCTGCTCTGCGACTTTGCTCTGCCATGGCGTTGATTTGATTTCGAGCGACTTCAAGCTCCCGATACATCTGGGCAATGACATGCTGCTGATCTCCAGGGACTGCCATTTTCCTGAAACAGAGAACAAAGAAAGCTCCAAGAAACCGTTAGTAAGACGCACGTTTGTCAAAGATTGTCTCTAGATGGGGTCCCACGGATGGCGCCAAACTGTTAATGCCAAAAATCGCACCAAAGGGACAACTTAAGGTCGATGTGGACTTTAACAACTAATGAAAGGAATCGTTCGATAAAGGTGTGCGACAAACACAAAAATGTAAATGAGACAGAAGATTTGATGATGCAGGAAAAACCTCAACGAGGAAAAAACCTGCGGACGACTGTGGAAGTCGTCGCTGCACTATGGTCGCCAATCAGGGGCGATGTCCTTAGTGTTCCGGGTGTCAATCGTACAGATTATACAACACAAATGAAGGGAAAGCCTTTGAAATGTAAAGTACAAGTGTTTGGAATGTAAAAATAATGTGCGTCGTGTGTGAAAACAATATGTGAATTGTTGGTCGAGAGTGAATGTCGTGCGTCGAGAGCGATCTTCTATGAATGATTTCTTTGCTTCGAATGAATGTTTTTCGAGTGTTTGCGTTTACTTCTGTTGTTCGATGCTCTTGTTCTATCTTTCTTCCTGTGTTATTCGATGTCCCGAAACTGAGGATTCAACTTGGGATTTATAGTCTTCGGATGATTTTAATTGAATCATTAAGATCTTTGATGATTGTTGTAACGGTCGTCGTCTTCAATGTGGGTTTAGATGCTCATAACTGATTTCGTCGGTTATAGCCGTTGTCCATTAATAACTTTGACCCCTGCATTAAACACTTGAACAAACATAACATTCGTATATCGCGTTAGTCAAGGTCGTACGGTTTTGTGCGACGGTCGTGCGGAACGGGCGACGTCGAGCTCGAGTGCCGTGAGGAACTCTCGACTTGCCTATTAGGAAGGACGACAGAGGTTTTTTGGGTCTTTGTCGGGACCTTATCTTAATACAAGATATAGCTCATAACATGTGTCTTACCTTTTCTGGTCGTGGTCGAGACCTGTGAAATTTTGCCCAAACAGTTGCCCCCGAGTCGTAAGCCATATTCATTCTTATGATCAGGGCCTCGTACTCTGCTTCGTTGTTGGTGGTTTTGAAATCGCATCGAACGGAATACACCATCTTGCCCCCCTGTGGCGACTTTAAGACGACGCCTAGTCCTGAACCTCTAACGTTGGATGAACCGTCGACATGTAAGATCCAAGGCGTGTCGTCGTGAGTTGCCACAGCTGACACTTCAAGTTCTGCTTCTTTCTCCAGTTCAGGGCTGAAATCAGCGATGAGGTCTGCCAAAGCTTGTGATTTGATGACGGTCCAGGGTTTGAAATCGATTTCGTAACTGCTGAGATATATACTCAATTTTGCTAGACGACCTGTCAACTCAGGTTTTCTTAAGACAGACTTAAGAGGAAAGTTAGTTACGACAGTAATAGGATACGATTCAAAATAATGTCACAGTTTTTTAGCAGCTGTGACTAGCGACAAGAGCAATTTTTCCATAGAGGAATACCTGGTTTCTGCGTCCAGAAGAGATTTACTTACATAGTAGATTGGCAGTTGTTGCTTTTCATCTTCTCGTGTTAGGACAACCAGATACAGTTGCAAGACTTCATGATCGCGAGGTTTCAACAATAAGGGAGGCGACGTCATATACTCTTTAAGCTTTTGCAATGCCTTCTCATGGCCGTCGGTCCAGTCGAAACCTCTATTTTTCCTGAGGACATTGTAAAACAGATGGCATTTATCTGAGGATCGAGAGATAAACCTGTTTAGCGCTGCTACTCGACCAGTGAGCTTCTGGACCTCCTTGAAATTTCTAGGAGATTTTATTTCGATAATCTCTTTTATCTGGTCTGGATTAGCCTCGATTCCTCGACGAGTGACCATGTAGCCCAGGAACTTTCAAGCGCTGACACCGAGGGAACATTTCGTCGGGTTAAACTTCATGCTGTATTCCCGGAGGATGTCGAACGATTGCCTCAAATACTCGACGTGGTCGATAGCTTGCTTAGACTTGACCAACATATCATCGATATACACCTCCATTGTGTCGCCAAGTCGGTCTTTGAACATCTTGTTCACCAGTCGCTGGTAAGTAGATCCTGCATTTTTTAGACCGAAAGGCGTAACCTTGTAACAGTAAATACCTCGGTCTGTCATAAATGAGGTTTTTTCTTGGTCCTCGACGTGCATTAGGATTTGATTATATCCAGAATAGGCATCCATGAACGTCAGTAATTCGTGCCCCACTGTCACGTCGACCATGGCATCGATGTGAGGTAGTGGAAAGGGATCTTTTGGACAAGCTTTATTGAGGTCTGTGAAGTCGATACAGACTCTCCATTTGCCATTTTTCTTCGCGACAACCACGACGTTAGCCAGCCAATCAGGGTACTTTACTTCTCGAATCTTCCCTGTCTTGAGAAGGTTGTCGACTTCGTCATTTATCACCTTATTCCTTTCAGGAGCAAACTTCCTTCGCTTCTGTTTGACAGGTTTGAACGATGGGTCGACATTGAGCTTGTGGGAGATGACATCAGCATCTATGCCAACCATATCTTCATGCGACCAGGCAAAACAGTCAGCATATTCCTGCAAAAAATATATTAACTTTTCCCTGAGACAGGGACTGAGGGATGATCCGATAAAGATTTTTTGCTCAGGCTTGCTTTGATCTAGGATGACTTCCTCCAGACGATAATCGTTGACGGCTACAGGCATATCTTGTGCATTTTCGAGCCCCTCATGCGCTGGGATGGCGGTTTGTTCTGGGTTTCCGTTATTCTCCATTTTCCTGAAACAGAGAACAGAAGGAACTACAAGAAACCGTTAGTAAGACGCACGTTCGTCGAAGATTTTCTCTAGATGAGGTCCCACGGATGGCGCCAAACTGTTAATGCCAAAAATCGCACCAAAGTACAACTTAAGGTCGATGTGGACTTTAACAACTAAAGAAAGGAATCGTTCGACAAAAGTGTGCGTTAAAGACAGAAATATAAATGAGACAGAGATTTTGGTGACGCGGGAAAAACCTCAACGAGGAAAAAACCCGCGGACGACAGTGGAAGTCGTCGCTGCACTATGGTCGCCAATCAGGGGTGATGTCCTTGTGTTTCTGGTGTCGATCGTACAGAGATTACAATACAAATGAAGGAAAGACTTCGAAAATGTAAAGTAACAAGTGTTTTCTAATGTAAAACAGTGTGCGTCGTGTGTTATTGTTGTGCGCCGAGAGCGATTCTTCTACGAGCGATTTATGGGCTTCAAGTGTTCTTCGGAGTTCGAGTGCTTGTGTCTGTATTCTATGTTGTATTTGTGTTCCGTCCCTTGAAATGATGATTCCCTTTAATATTTAAAGTCTTCGGGCACTTTAATTGGATCATTAAGGAGTTTGATAACTGCCATAACGGTCGTCGTCTTTAATGCGGGATTAGATGTTCTTAACTGACTTCGTCGGTTATAGCCGTTGTCCATAAATGGTGTTGACTCCTGCATTAAACACTGAACAAACATAACAGTCATATAGCGCGTTAGTCGGTCGAGGTCGCATGGTTTTATGCGACGGTCGTGTGACCTAGGCGACGTTGAGGTCGAGTGTCGAGAGGTAAAAGATTTTCGATTTTATATTTAATCTTGAGAGAAAGTACAATGATTTTACCTTCGTTATGGAAAAAGGGAATAGGTGTTTTCCTTACCTTGGTCGTGGTCGAGACTAGTGAAATTTTGCCCAAACAGTCACCAAAAATGTGAACCAATCAATAATGTGGTTGCCCGACTCAGAAAATGGTTGGTGCAGAGTTCTCTTATTCTTTTAGGTAGCGTTTGGTACGCAGACTGGATGGGACGAGACGGGACATGACAGGACAGGACTGGAGTGGATAGGACATGACTAATTGTCTGTCCTACGTTTGGTACGACTAGAATAGGACAGGACTAATTGTCTGTTTTGCGTTTGGTAAGCAGGACAAGACAGGACATAACTGTTAAAATGACCAGATTGCCCTTAAGCGCTGTTTAATGATAATTTATATCATATAATGATTATAAATGACACAGATCAACCAAAATATATTTAAATAACTTTATCTAAAATATTTACGCTATTTTTTCAATCTATATACATGATTTATAAATATTCTAACACGACAATTGTAAATACGTACATAATTCAAAACCTTTCAAACGTAACAATTGTACCAAAAATCTTTCCACACAAAAATACAATCATCCAAGGTTTAAATATTCAAGTTTACCAAAAATAATTTAAACATTCCAAGACAACATTGTTTTCATCATATTCTAATACTATTACTTCTCCTAAACGGACTTCACAAATTCTAGCTTCATAGCATTGTCCAAACTTGTAGATCCCAGATTGACAGGTAACAATAGAATCAATAAACGATAACAAGAACAACTGTTGATTTCAAGTTGTCATCCATCTCGTATTCATTCAAAGTATCGTTCAGAGAATATTACAATTAAGAGAATTGGAATGATTGTGGATCTCTCCCTTAACCTAGGTTAAGACTAAACCTTATATACTTAGGCCTTAGACAAACAAGGCCCAAGCCCATTAGGCTAAAATAAGCCCAATTTAACACAATTAAGGGTTTTTACAATAATAGTTAAACTAATTAAAGTCTATATAATTCTTTATATATCTTTCTAATATGTAGGACATTTATGGTCCTAACAATCTCACCCTAAAGATATATAAAGAAAAATCGGTCTTGAACACTTCAGATCTTGATCTTCTCTCCTTCTTGAATCTTTGAAGAACTTTTGGTGTTGCTTGTCTTCATGACTTTCAATGCTCCCCCTTGAATAAAGCTCTTGATCTTCATATATTCGACTTTAAGAACTTGTAGAATCAATATGCTCGATGGAGGAAATGATTTTGGTGAACACCACTTGATAAGGAATGAGATGACTTCATCACTTGTAAACACTTTGAACTCTTTTCGGATTTCGGAACCGATCAATCAACAGTTACTCTCCCCCTCGGCTTTTGCTAACTCCCCCTCAAATTGATAATCCACAGTGTCTTTGAATTTGTGCCATTTCTCCCCCTCATGATGAGTAGGAGCATCCGGAGCATCATGTAATTTCAAAGACAGTATTGATGAGCAGCAAAATATCAGATAAAACTGTTAAGTATCCAAAATGGGGTAATCATCTAACACAGAAACACAAAAGTAACTGTTATCACAACAATTTAAAATTTGTGTGGCCTATGTTCAGAGTTGGCAATGGGGTATCTCTGATAGGACTTCCAGTTATCACTGAAGTAAGAATATTAAAACATTCCTTCTCAAACTGTTCCGGCAATATCACGAAGATATGCGAGTGGAATCACAGAGACTCGTGCTTGTGTGAAAGAAATAATTCATATCAATTAGGCTCAAAATATTGATTTAACTTGGGACGCAAGTCAAAATTCAATTGACACAGTGATTAGAATATGAAGTTCGGAGACCGGAGCTGATGTCTTTCTTTTTCAATATCTAAGACCTCCGATTGAGGAATTGATAGATTATGTGCTAAATCTCCGTAAATATATGAAACAAGCATCTGTTGTGAGATACTTGAGTGGCTGGGTGGGGTGACACGAGTTATCGACACTGGGTCCATGTCTACTTCAATATTCATCTCCAAAGATCGAGAATGAATAGATTGTGTGGTTACCCGGATAACTGACTCGGTTTGGTAAGGACCAATATAATCTTTTAAGTCCTGTCACATCCTCACCAAATGCTTTTCACTCCGAAATCATCTATCAAACTAGACCCCTCACTGTTGTCTATAAAGGATGTGTTTCTTGGGTAGGTCCTTCCGGTTCTGGATAGACCATAGAAACAATATAAAACCTATCACTCATTTCATGCATTGAGTAGAACAGTTCAGTAAACAATGAAGTACGACTTCCAAACTGAAATGTTTAGAAGTCAAAGCATTTAAGAACGAGTCCTGATCTGAGATGATCAGAAGTCATAAAGATGAAGTCTGAGTTCTGGTCTGAGGTAATCAGAAGTCATTAAAATCATTTGAAATATAGAATTTCAAGAAACAAAATCAAACGCTAAACAGAATGACTCAGTAAGCACATGATGTTTAAAAATGAAACAATGATTAGAAAGTTTAATTGTGAAGAACAAGTCACAATTAATGTGTCAGAAAAGAAATGAATCCTTTTCAAGAAATAGCGAACTTGGAAAAACAACTAGGAATTCAAACGAGTGTATTTCCATCGATAAATCAACAAAAATATGAGAGACATGGAAATAACTAAGTCAAGAAAATATTGGACGTGACAATCATGGAGATTAGAATTGGAGAATAACAACCACAAGTAAGTTATTCAGAAATAATTACCACGGTCTTTGAATTTAGTTGAATTTCACTTACCTTTCATAGAATAGTACCCCCCCCCCCCCCCCTCAAATGTGGCATAACCTTCGAATGCAGTCATGTGAAAAGAATGTTCTAAACTAAGTTCACATGACGTTCCTGCAAAATAAATTAGAAGGATTTTGGTATCCATCCATTGATGGATCCTTGACGGTTAGATGCCCTATTATAGTGAGGACCGGGTATACTATAGGTACCATACCAATGATTTGCGTACCTTGGATTCACAAAGTCATTCTTTCCACAATTAGTACAACAGACCTTTGCTCGACTCATACTGATTAGCTTCGCTGTAGAATAAACATGAGTAGATGAATCAGTCTTGGGAATAAACGACTTAGTATCAACTACAGGAGATTTATAAGATGTGTTTCCATCACTGTCTTCTGTAGTTGATTTCCTTTTCCAAACCTATTTGACTTTTCGAAACAGTTGATTATCATTATTATCAACACGAGAATTA
This sequence comes from Saussurea involucrata, assembly GCA_033807775.1. NCBI lineage: Eukaryota > Viridiplantae > Streptophyta > Magnoliopsida > Asterales > Asteraceae > Saussurea > Saussurea involucrata. The sequence goes on along the minus strand of CM066321.1, from coordinate 249,457,463 downwards.
TAGAAAAGATTGGAAGGTCGAATCTGATCTTTTGAAAACTCCTTTGTTTTAACAAAACTCTTTGAAGAACGATTTGTAGAAATTGAACTTGAAGCATAAGAAGGTTGAACACTTTTGAACTTGTTTTCTTCAAGTTTCTTGACTTTAACGGACAAAGCATTTCGTTCTTCGAGAATTAAATCAAAATTCTTTTGTAAATCAGATTTAACCATTTGTTCCTTCAAAATCTCGGTTGCTAACCCAAATAATTTATGTGTAAGCTTATGAATTTTTGTTTCAAAAATGGTTCTTTCACATTCAAAATCTTTTTCAAAAGTGTTGCGTTTGTCAGATATTTCTTTGAAAAATGCAGTGTTTTTCTTTTGAAGCTCTTTCTTTTCACTTTCAAAGGATTTTCTTTGGTTCTCAAACTTTTCTTGCTCAAGCACTAAAACCTGTTCAAAATCAGAAATCTGTTTAGAAAGTTTAGCATTTTTAAGCTCAAATTCTTTTCTTTCCTCGAAAATCCTTTTTGAAAGATCAAGAATTTTTCTTTCAAAAATCTTCTTCTCATTTGAGAAGCCACTCTTTTCTTTTTCAAAAACAGGAATCTGTTTTTCAAGAACAGGTATCCTTTTCTTCAATTCAAGATTTTCACGCTCTAAGGTCTTTCCCTTTTCTTCAAGTGCCTTTATGTCGTTTTGTGATGGCAATTCAGGAATCTTCCTTTTCAACTCAGTGTTTTCAGTTTCTAAGATCGTTGTCTTTTCTTCAGATTTGACAAGCTTCTAAGAACTAATCCATAATTGATATTTCTGTTCCTTCAGTTCTTTAACGTACTTGCTGCACAATTCATCTGCTTGCTTGATATTCTTTGCATATAGTTTTTCACGTTCGTTACAATTCGGATTGAAGCAATACATCATTGTTACCTGAAAAATTGAAAATCGTTGATCGGTGTTACTTTGAAGAATCAAAAATGCGGAAGAAAAATCAAAACAATTTAAATTTGAGAAACAAATTTAAAAACTAAATTCGTTTTCAAAATTTAAAATTTTGATTATCGAATTCGAACGAACAAACTCAAACTTCGAGAATGAAATCTGCAAGATAAACAAACCAAGTTAGATCAAAGACGACGAAAATAAGCTCAAAAACGTCGCAATAATTCTCAAACCAATCATTAAACAAAATTCGCAACTTTCGTAAGACTCTCAATCACGAGACGTTCGGTAACTCGGGTACCGATCAAATCCGTGCGATGAACGACCAACCCGATGATTTAGCACGATATATATATATATATATATATATATATATATATATAGGGAAAGGTTCAATAGAGAAGTGCAAATATTTAGAGAAGTAGAGAAGTAAAAAAACACGGGTCCGTTCATATATGAACGTTCATATATAAACAGTCATATATGAACGTTCATATATGAACGTTCATATATGACTGTTTATATATGAACGTTCATATATGAACGGACCCGTGTTTTTTTACTTCTCTACTTCTCTAAATATTTGCACTTCTCTATTGAACCTAAGGCTATATATATATATATATATATATATATATATATATATATATATATATATATATATATATATATATATATATATATATATATATTGCTCAAAACATTTCACGGTCAAACGGGTTAACCGATCAAATCTTACCAATCAAAACTTACCGGGTGATTGAGTTTCTGTAACAAAAGAACACTTACCGGGTGAGATTACCGGATAAAAGTTAATTACCACTCAACAAAAAAATGACTAACCGGACGTGAAGAAATCCGGATGAATTGAGATTCCGGATAGAAATTGCGCTTACCGGTTGAGTGAATTTACCGGACAATATGATATGCCGACTAAAACATAAATGCCGCAAAATTTGACCAAGTATACTTTGACCACCAAGTCATGTTGATTAAAAATCCACGTAGACCATAGATTTGCAATTCACTAGTATATTACAATTTGTTCTCCACGTGGACACTTTGATGTTTCGGTCAAAGAGCTTTTCCGGTAAACATAAGGGGTTTTCCGTAAGTCAAGGTGTCCGGGAAAAACAATTATCCGGATAGTGTGTGTTATCCAAAAAGATATGGCATCCGGGAACTTCAATATTTCATCCGGAAAATTAGTTTTGTCTGGAAACTTTATTTTATCCGGGAAAAATTGGGAGTCCGGGAGAAATTTTATCCGGGAACCAGAAACAATCCGGATGGATTTGTCCGGATAGTGGTGAGAAATAGGAAACTTACCCGAAAAAATTAGGAACTTCCGGATACGACGGCTGTGCTTGCAATTCAGATCTTCGCTAGACTAGGGTTGCTTGATTTCACTCCTGAAATGTTAGAAATCAACCAAAACACAAAAACAAACATACCCAAATCGATTTCTAAGAAAAATATATCCTATTTTTCAATAATCACCACAAAAAAATTAAGAACAACACCAAAACTCAAGAACTGATTTTTAAATTGAAAAATTGATACCTTTGATAATTGATATAGATGCAGATAAAAAACAAATTAAAACGATTAAACAGTCGATATCTAACAAACGAATTATTAAATCAACGAAAAGCTTTGCAAACCCGATTGATGATCGATTCACCCCTTAAAAAAAATTGCACTATTTCGAAAATAATAAGGGTTCCTTCTGGACCTCAAACGACAATCTCCACCGTTCATAATGTAGAACATAATATCGTGAAGCTACTGTCCAAAACTCGCGACGATCCGACGGTTCAAACTCCGGGAATAGGCAAAACGGCACAGCTGCGTTTTCCAGAAAACTGAATTCGAATTTTCTTTGTTTTCTCTTGCTTTCGATTGGTTTCTTCTAATCTTCAAATCACCGATTCGGCTCTGATACCACGTGTAGATCCCAGATTGACAGGAAACAATAGAATCAATAAACGATAACAAGAACAACTGTTGATTTCATGTTGTTATCCATCTCGTATTCATTCAAAGTATCGTACAGAGAATATTACAATTAAGAGAATTGGAACGATTGTGCATCTCTCCCCTAAACTAGGTTAAGACTAAACCTTATATGCTTAGGCCTTAGACAAACAAGACCCAAGCCCATTAGGTTATACTAAGCCCAATTTAACACAATTAAGGGCTTTTACAATAATAATTAAAGTTTATATAATTCTTTATATATCTTTCTAATATGTAGAACATTTATGGTCCTAACAAAACTCTTCCAAAAACGATATTGGGATGGTTTGTCCCCAAAGTACTTACCCATTCGAATTATCTCCATCATACCAAGTCCAAGTCCCATCATCTTGTTGCTTAAGCCATCCATATTAGGTGAAGAATCCGAGATGATGGTAACCAATTTCTTCATTTGGTTGGTTGCTTCATGTATTTCATCCTTTGTTTCTTTCACTAGTTTGTTTAGCTCGGTTGTCCTTTTTCTCTTCTTACTTGTTCCTTCTCCTTCTTTTGAAAGGGATGCATGAGAAGTTGCATTGGAAGGACTTGGAGCGGGAGGAACATTAACTTCACTCTCAAAATCATCATCATTTTCCTCGTTCATATTCTCTAATGCGTTTGTAGCGGATTCGGCCATGTTTCCCGTTGCACGATCTTTCCCGAACACCAACTTCAACCGTTCATAAGCCGGGAATGGCTTATTAGCCGTGTAGTTCTTGTTAGGGTGTTTCTACGACAATAAACAAACAAATAACTAATAAAAAACAAAAATAAGTTTTTACCTTTAAATAATTAATAAAAAAGTTATTACCTTTAAATAGTCCTCCAAAATCTCGGGAGCTTCGACGGTCACACATTGATTTGCGTCATTCCACCCAAATCCGCTCGTATTTAGCATGTCATAAGCAGCGGAGATTTATCTTTCAGTCGCTTTATTTTGTTTTGTACGTGCTTTGCCGTTATGCTAATACCGGGAATTCTTTCACGCATCTTTAGGACAACACCCTCATACGTACTCGACCTAAAGCTTCCATTGTCACATCTCCCACCATTGATGACAATGTCTTGAAGAATTGCGATCAACAAGTCCTCTTCATCTGTTGTCCACCCACGACGGTCTGCCATTTTTTACAATTCTACAAAACAATAACAAATGCCAACACAAAACGAATATGATTACAAACACCAATCTATTACAAATAAAACAAGATACAAACACCAATCCATTACAAATAAAACAATATTACAAACACCAACCCATTACAAATAAAACAAGATACAAACACCAATCCATTACAAATAAAAACAGTTATCTCAATTATTACGGTTTAACATCCAAGATTCAAACATCTCTTGCGCTAAATCATCTCTCCATTGAGGCCACTCATCACTTGCCTCAACAACATCAATGAACTCGGATGGTAAATAAGGGTCTTCCCCAATAGGCATATCTTCAGTAGTGATTGTTGAATTTTCATGCGGATCAATGGTCATGTATGTCCTAATAAAATTATGTAACAAAGCACAGGCTAATATCATTCTCCCTTGATATCTTATCGGATAGAAAGAAGGACTTCATAATATAGCCCAATGTTTCTTCATGATGCCAAAACACCTCTCAATAATATTTCTAGCATGTGAGTGCTTCATGTTAAGGTATTCTTCCTTGTTAGTAGGTGCACGACTAACGTCTTCCCATTCTCGTAAATGATACCTAGTGCCCCTATATGGTGCCAAAAAACCTTTCCCCATTGATATATCCTGCATCGGCCAAGTAGTAGTTACCGAGTGAGTCTTTCAACCCATTTGGTCTAGTAACTGCATCTCGTAGAACTCTAGAGTCGGTAGCCGAGCCTTCCCACCCAGCTAAAACGTAGACAAATTTCAAATCACGAGTGCACACACCTAACACATTGGTCGCAATATGTCCCTTTCTTGTTCGATACCTTGGTTTATCAGACTCTGGTACAGTTACTTCAATATAAGTTCCATCTATTGCTCCCAGACAACCCTATACAAAAAGAAAGGTTTAGCTAAAAAAGTATATTGAAAGTGTTATAATTATTATGAATTGTATTAAAATTGTTATAATAATTACCTTAAACCATTTCCATCGTGAATCCGTACAACCATCTTCTATAGGAGTTGGTTTGACAAGCAACACATCTTCCAAATGCAATAACGCACGCAACACTCTATGAACATACCGTCTTATTGTTTCCCCCGACCTATAGAACCTAACTTGGATAGTCCTATTCTTAGTGTGGTGTGCTAATATATTTATAAGTATAACAACTTGCTCATCGATTGTCATATTACCATTATCTACTAATCCCCCGCGAGTTTTAAGCAAATCGCCCAAAATTGCAAAAGCATTTCTATCCATTCGCAACTCATTTATACAATTTACATCACTTTCACGCGTAATGCGTTGTATTTCGGTTACCTAACTTGAAGTCTAGTGAAAGTTCTTTGGTCCAAAGTTTTTGTTTCATTATTTTTATTCTCCAATTCAATCAGCCAAATCATAAGTGAAAGTAAATACACGATCCTTTGAATGTAAGCATTCCAAACATTAACAGCTACAACCAATTGGTTCCGATCCATCACTACCAAAATTCACAAAACAAGAAACCATTCCATAGAAATTAGATGCCATTCAAAAACAACATTTGACAATAGCAAAAAAATTTAGCAAAAATTGACATGACTAAATTCCATAAAAGAAGTTTTATCTATTTATATTTCAAATAAAGTTCTACTGATTCTACATTTGATGTGAATATACAAAAGTTGCAAGTGAAATCAATTAATTAAGAAGAAAATAGCAAGAAATATACATACACACAAAATTTACTTCAATTCATGACCACACGAATTGAGATTTATGATCTGTGATTGAAAATTTTGAGTCATCATCAATACATACACACAAAATTTACTTCAACAAATATTATAATTCCGTTCAGATTATCAAAGATGAACAATTTATAAATGTAACACCCGTAATTTTCGGATAAGCATAATTTCGAATCAGTGAGAAACCGGTCTTTTAAGAAAAATATGAAAAGTAAGATTTTGGGTTAAATCTTAAATTTTATGGTCTTGTTGGATGTGGAATTCGAACGAGTCCATCGGTTCTTTCCGGAGCGAAAACGGAGCTATAACGAAGAAGTTATGGCCAAAACAGTTTTGGTACCGCGGAGCTACTATGACCAGCCACTATGACCATGTCATTGTCGCGTGTCATTGTCGCGCCAAGGGTACAGCCTACGGTACATCTTGTCCGACTATGACCAGCGACTATGACCGTGTCATTGTGGCGGACGGGTACCTGGTTGCTGTCAAATACGAAATTCACACCCCCAAACTTAATTTCTTCATATCTCTCTCATTTCAACTCCGATTTTGGCGATTCAAGTGGCTATGGTTCCGATTTTGAGAGCTCTTAAAGGATCTAGAAAGAGTTTTGAAGTTCATATGAAGATTCAAGGGTGTTTGGTGGTGGTAAGTCTCTCAAATCTCTTCCCTTTCTCTCCCAAATCGTTTTCCTTCCTTCCTCACAAACCCTAACCGATTTTGGGGCTTTTCTTGGAGATTAATGTGTTTCTTATCCACTTTATGCTAGTGATTTCATTCATTGATGCAAGAGCAAGTTTCATCCACAACACTAGAGATTTTTGGGGTTTTCTAGGTTTTCATCAAAACCTAAGTGGTTTTGAAGTTTTGGTTTGAGGATTCATGTGCATCAAAGGAGCATACCTTTGGGGAAAATTCTAGATTTAGCTAAATCTAGCAAAGGTGAGTTTAAGTTACTTTGCGAAAACCTTGTACATGCCAAAATGAGTATTTTACAAATATTTGTGTGTTTTACTTGAAAATGTATATGGTTGAGTTATTTGGATAAGTTTAACTCTCTTGAAGTGTTTATCTTCATAAATGTGTAAAACACCATATTTGGGGCTTTTGAATATTTGGATGGTTAGAAACCATAAATTGTCTTTAAAAGATTAATTGTCAAAATGAGGTTTGTTTGATGGTTTAATCATGTTAGTGTAAATGATTTTAATAAACCATTTGGGAAAATGCACTTTTAGTGTTATGAGTCATTTTGAGAATATTAAGGGTGTGAGTCCTTTGGGAAACCCCTTTTGTTTAACCCGTGTTGAGTTTTGGGGTTAATGATGATTTCGGGATACGTGTTTTCTTAAATAATGATTAAACGCGTTTTATGCGATGATGACCGACATTATGGGTCTAGCAAGCTTGGAGCACTTTTCTCGGTTTTAACTTTAAGATAGTCTTGGGACATTTGTCCGGTTTAAATGGCTCGATGTGGAGTCTTATTTACGGGTTGCTTTTATTGCACCGGGTTGCATATTATTGCACGTTGTTGATATTTACATGCTCAGGGTGGAGTCTAGAATGTGTTATATGCTTAATTGCATCTCATTTGCATGATTTGATTTTGATAAATGATCATTAGATCTTTGAGGAGAGGGCTCAGTTTTGGACTCGATTGAGTCTTGAGGGCATTCGCCCGGTTTTAATAAGCTCGACGTGGGCTTGGGGTTTGCATTGCATGAGTTGCATCATATTTGAGGTTTACATGATTTGAATGCATTGGTTATTCTTTTGAGGTCATGTATAAATTTTTAAGTTAAGTAAGCTTGTTTTGGATGGTGGGTTTTCCAAGGTAAAGACCTAGTATGGTTGAACTTGGTAGTTTTAAATAGACTAAAGACCTAGTATGGTTGATGTCTAAGAGGGGCTAAAGACCTAGTATGGTTGATACCGAAGACGGACTAAAGACCTAGTATGGTTGATGTCTGAGATGGACTAAAGACCTAGTATGGTTGATGTCTAAGATGGGCTAAATATCTAGTATGATTGATGCCGAGGATTGACTACAGACCTAGTATGGTTGATGTCATCCGTTTTCCACATCCAAGAAGCTTACTTGCTTTTATTTAATCGTGGTTTAATTTATGTGTTTGCCACATTCGATGAGATCGGGTCTCCCCCGTCACCGAAGGGTGTTGATTTCGGGTATTTTATGTATTCACATTGTTGAGGTTATAATACATGCATATGGATTGTTTTCCATGATTGATGGACAGATTTATATTACATTCTTATTGGATGTTTTAAACTGCTGGAGTTTTATTTTATTGTATTTGGATTTTAATACATTTTACGTTTGCGTGAGTTTTGCTTCGTATTATGTTTCCAATGAAAGATCATATTTAAATGGATGGTTTCCATGCTTTACGGGTTGAGTATGTATTGTCAACCGTATTTGAAGGTTTTGCCTAAAACTAGATTTATTCACGTATTTGAGTGGGTTGGGATTCGTATCTCATTTTGGAAAACGCTTTACACTTTTTCGGGAATGGTTTCCATGGAATTTGAGTGCGTTGGAAAATGAGTCATTTATGCCCGTTTGGGAAACCCTTTTGGAAATGATAATCTTGTTGCAACTTTCATTTAAAGATTTATTTGAATCATGACTAAAACTACTAACTTCCGATTTATGATTTTATTTAGTCATGATAAAATGCTTGAACTCACTAGGCGTAAGCCTAATCCTTTTTATTTGTCGGCATGTGCAACAGGCTCGGGTTGGGGTAGCTCTAGCTACATTGTGAAGTGGCGAGTGCTAGTAGAGTGCACGAGAGGTGACTTAATTAGTGAAGCCTTCCGCAATTGTTTGGACTAGCAACTTGTGTTGTGTTATTTAGCACCCGATTAAGTTATTTTATCGTGGACTTATAATGTTTTAAATTCCGAGGTATTTTAAGGAATGAATTGTAGAAGTGATTATATCTAATTTGGTTATTTTATTGAATTTTAAAGTTAGTTGCTCGTTCCAAATTTGAGAGTGTTACAAGTTGGTATCAGAGCATATGTTTGAGAGATTTAGGTGTTGATTTTGGATACCTAGACTCAAACTAGCGTTTGTTTAAGTAAATGAGAGTGAAATTCACCTTTAGGCACTTTAAGATAGGATGTTTTGAAGTTGATGGAACTGTTAGAAAAGAGAATCACGTCGAGAGTAACAAGGATAATCATGTACGGTGCGTTCATAGTGACACCTGGCCAGTGTTGTGGTGAATCTACTAGTACATGTGCATACTTGAATTACTTTAATATGATGATCGTTGGGGTAGTAAAGGAGGTATTAAGCTAGTAGTCGTTGGAATAGATGAACGATTTTAGTATTAGTCACTTAGAGTGACGATAAGCATGCTGTTTGCTTTAAGTAGACCGTTTCGGATCAAGATTGATGGTTGGACTAGAACCATAGGCTGATTGAGCCGACTTTGATTTGAGGAAAAACCGTAAAGTTAATTGATGTAATTCCCAACTTGCCTTAAGAGGTTAAAGCATCCGGATGACAATAGTGGACCGGAGGGATTTGGAAGGGTATGAGTTGAGATGTTGAATGCCGACTAAGTCATGCACAAAGTTTATTTTGAAAATAAATTTCATCAACTATTTCTTGTGTTTCCAATCCTTATATGGATTGTGTTATGAATTTTGAGAAATGTTTGGCACACACACAAGATTTTGAATCATGGTTTTAACGTGCATGAAACCATGTTATTGCGAGAGTCGCAAACTCCGCCGGGATTTGTTTTTCCTTATTTCATTGTTGTTCAACATCTGTTTTGGATATAATGATAATCATATTTTATGATGTTTAAGATGTTGGGCAATAACTACGGCTTGTGACTTTAACATTGGATCTCCTCCACATATGTTAGAGTTTGGACGGAAAGTTATTTTCCATTATGTCTATGTAAAGTTATTTTGGGAATTTGTTTAATGTGAGTTGTTAAACAATGTTGTTTATATGATATGACCCTAGAAGGGGATTTTTCGGATGTTGGCGTCGCATTCATGATTTTGCTTATAGCGATTTGGCTTTGGAAGCATGATGTTTAGTGCCGTTTTATTGACTTGAGGTCATTGAGTCCATTGAAGTTCATGGAGTTTTATTGTACGACGTTTTGTGTTGTGTGGGTACAATTTTACTATGTGCATACTCTATTTACTAATATGAAAAGTTTACGAGTTATGTTGGGTATTTGGTCCCACTCGAGTTTTGTTGAGAAAAGTTAATTTTATGCCATAAGGCGACTTAGAAGAGATGAGTTTGGAACTCTAGTGTCGCGTAACTTTTCTTTCAAGAGTTTGTGTTATTAAGTATTTCGTTGCAAATAGTTCAGTGTATGGATTGACTTATACGTGACTTAAGTAATGCATGAAATAACATTTTGGTAACATTCATAATAATTTGTTTGGTGCGCTTTCGGTCAGTTAAGTGTTTTAGTATTATTTCCATGTAAATGCGTATATCGACTTAGGGGTATGCATAGCTTGGTAACCATTGTTTTCTCGACACTTTGCTAAACGAGACGTGCATGAAAATGTTTTATTAACTCCTTGTTTAAATGAGAGACCATTTGGTCAAAGCATGTTTTAGAGGTGTGAGGATCACAGATGGTTTATAATACGTGATATTTGAAAAACACAAATGTATGAGTCGTTGACGTTGGTCAATTTTGATTTGCCGAATATTATTGTAAAATTGAAAACCTTTTGGTTTGGAGGAAATGTATATTTTGAATAGTTTGACAAATACATTTTAAGCAATGACGTTTCGACATTTTATGTTCCAAGTACGAAATTTTGAGGAAAGTGATTCGTGATAAAGATTTTAGAAAACTTGTTTGTATAAAATTATGATGCGTGGAATTCTTATGTTTTGAACATTGATGCACACCGTTGGTGCAATTTGGAATTTGAAAATAGGTTTGAACCCTTTTTGGTGTCAATAAATTATTAACACTTATCTCCTCGTATGTTTTGGAAAAACGCATTGTTGTGTGTAAGTTTTCCAAAACGTTTTATTCAAATGTCATTATAGGACCGGATGAGAAATCTTGGGAAATCAATTTAAAGGATTTCATCTCTTGAAATTTTCGCGTGAGTTATTTGGTGCATGTGTGTCATTACAAGAAATTTCTAAGAAGTGTTACAAGTTTGCATGCCTACCCCAATGTGAGGTTTTATGATGTTTTAGTCGATATTTTCAAGTGATGGAAACGTATGGGTTTTGTTTTAAATATGGGAATTGCACAAGTCATTTTGTGTTTGACTAAGGTGTATTTGTAAACCGTTTCATCGTTTTGTATAATGAACTGACGCGCACAAAATTTTGTTGGTGAACCTTGTTCCATGCAATTTTATGGTTCGAAGGGAAATTTTGGGAGTCAAATGTCGTTTGGACTTCTTTTGAAATACGTGCACGCCTTTTTGCATCCTGTCTAAAGTCGGACAGTTACCTTACGTGCATGTCATGAGTCAATCCATATTAGGACCGTGGCGGTTAATTTTAAAGAAGTTGTTTATTACGCTTTTGGGTTTTGTGAACAATCTGAACTGCAATGAAATAATTTTTAACATGATTTTCATATGTGGGACGAGCGTGTCCATTTTTGCGTAACTACCGAATTGATAATAGTAGTTTTATGCGTACGTTTAAATTTGATACGAAAATCTTTACGTTGAAAACTTTGTGAATGGTTTTGATTAATTGGCATATTTATTGAATAACGCACTTGAAAACCTTGAACTCGTTATGTAATACCCCGGGTAAATCCGTTAGTTAAAAATTCAATTCCGTTAAGTTTATTTAACCTTAAAGTTACTATTTAGGGTAAGTTTGGATAAGTTTATAAGATAAAGGTGTTTTAGTCTTTAATGAAGAGTTTAGGGGCTAGATGGGTAAATTAAGTTAATAATATCTTATTAGGTGTCAAGTTATCCTCACATCAGCAGAAAATCAGTAGGTGTATGTGTGTGTTTTGAGAGAAAAGGGGAGAAGAAGAAAAGAAGGGTAAAGGCATCAAATTGATTCATTTGGAAGTGTTTGAGGTATGTTTTCTTTACATATTATGTGTATAATTGATAGCTGAATGTTTCTATCGGAGTAGAATAGTTAGAATTACTTCTGTTAATGATTCAGTCGATTTCTGGGTGAAAATGGGATAAACAGTCAGAGGTGTCCGGATAATATGAAGGTATCCGGGTAGTTTCTTGGGTGGTGTCCGGGTAGTTTATTGATAGTGTCCGGATGATTTGTTTGAGAGTTTCCGGGTGATTTAGAGTCCGGATGGCGTCCGGATTCCTTGTGTTGTCCGGATAAGTCGTGCTGTCCGGATTAGTCTTGTTGTCCGGATTACTGAGGTTGTCCGGAAAAGTCATGTTGTCCGGGTTGTTTGGGTTGTCCGGATAACTTGGCTGTTTGGGTAATTTTGAGGATAAAAGTTATGTAGATGTATCTAGAGTCCATAACCTGCTAGTAAGTCTTATACATGAGTTGGTAAGGAGATATTTGTATGTAAATGGTTTCAGATTCTGAGGTATTTGGATAAAGGAACGGATAGCTCGGAGAAAGCTTGGAAGCGTATTTTAAGCATTCAAGGTGAGTTTTACTTTAAAAGTATTTTCAACTGGAATACATACATATGGTTTGGGAATATGATAATTAGTGATTAATGTGCTTATATGTATGGTGTACATGATTGATAATATATTGAGATATATGTTATGGTTATATTGCATGAAACGAGTATAAGTGAGCCGAATTATTGTTCGGCGGGGCTGTATGGAAATACAGCGGGGCTGCATGAAATGGCAGTGGAGCTGTAGGTAATTGCAGTGGGGCTGTATGTAATTACAGTGGAGTCGACTGTATTGTACGGTGACGATGATTAGTTGGCTTGCTACCGACTAATGTGGCCAGGGGAAAGAAGAAGAGATGAGGAGAGATACACGGTGCACGAGTCCTAATGTGGTATTTATATACGTGTGGTATATGCGTGCTTATACGAAAGGTTTTATGTAAACTATTTTGATACAAAGTATTATGTGAAAAGAGTTTTATATTGATTTTGGAAAAGACCGGGATTAACTCACTAGACCCGTTTGGTCTAACCCTCATTTTGTTTTCAAAAACATGTTTTCCAGGTCAAGGATCTTTGGTTAACAAAGGGAAGAATAAAGCATAGGAGGCGATTGCTAGCTGATGAAGATTTGGATATGTTTACATTTCAGTATTGTATAGTTTGAGACTTTGAGACCGAATGTGAATTATCATGTATTTTGTTATGAATGTAACGACGCTATGTATGAAATGTTAATTGTTATATATTATGTATGTTATGGGATATCGGGTCGTTACAAATGGTATCAGAGCCCTAGTTTAAGAGATTTAGGTATTTGGATTTATACCTAGACTTAAACTGCATGTGAAGTAGGATGTCCTTATTATTTTAGAACCTGGGGATGTTAAGTATAAAAAGGTAGAAGGAACATCATGTAAGGTATGTTCAAATTACAACTGGCCAGTGTAAGCGGGAACTTACAAGTACATGTTGAACCGGAATATCTTGTTATATTGGGTATGTGCTTACGTGTATATTAACCTTGTTGAAATCAACAAAGTGGCAAGTCGAACTCGACGTATGGATAGAGATGAAGACAGGTATATTTCTATAAACTTTATACGTGCTAAAGTGTTATCTGACTTCGGTGCAAACCGATTCTTTTGTGTTTTCAATTTTATTATTTGTGTTAGAAAAATATTTGATAATTGTGTTAGAGATATAGAAGGGTGTGTTTAATTATTGTTGTTCTAATCTGTTAGTGTGGAGTGTGATGGCTTGAGTGTAAAGAATAATAGCGGTATGTAGAACGTGATGAATTGTGTGTGGAAGGTAACGATAGTGCGTAAAGTCTTGACCTAGTCATGAAGGCGACAGTTTAGTATGTTGTGTAGATTATACTTAATGTGATCGTTGACGCTATCAAGAAAGGTATTGTTTAAATGTGTGGGGTAATGTGGATAAGATGGTGGCAGTTTATAATTAGTGAATGTGCGAGGTGTAGTAGTGATGAATTTCGTGAGATTAAGTGGTGGATTTGTGAGGATATGGAGTGAGTATAAGTGGAAGCCTCTGCTCGGAATTTTGTTTGTAAGTTGTGTGAAGGTGTCAAAAGTATGTGGGGAGAGGTATGGATGTCTAGGCGGTGTGTAGTAGTGTTATTCAAGAATAAGAGAATGGAGTGGCAGTTGATAGTTAGCTAAAGAATAGGGTATTACCGTTTGAGAAATGGAAAATGTGAAGTTATTTTGAGCATTGAGTATGATTTCGGATTGACTCGATTAAGCTTCTGATATGAGGTATGGTGAAGTTGTTAGTAAAGTATAGTAGTTGTTGAAATTAGGTGCGTGCAATTGGTTTGGAGACGAAAGAAAGATAGCTTATAGGATCTGTTAAGAGTGAGTACTTTCTAATGTGCTATCCTTGGAGAAAACGTGTTTTATGTTGAGAAGAGAATGGGAGGAAGTAGTCGAATGTAATGATCAGAGTGAAGGACCATTGGATAGGACATGATAGTAGTTACCCTCGTTTATTGCTTAACCGAATTCCGGGACGGAATTCTTTTAAGGGGGAGATAATGTAATACCCCGGGTAAATCCGTTAGTTAAAAATTCAATTCCGTTAAGTTTATTTAACCTTAAAGTTACTATTTAGGGTAAGTTTGGATAAGTTTATAAGATAAAGGTGTTTTAGTCTTTAATGAAGAGTTTAGGGGCTAGATGGGTAAATTAAGTTAATAATATCTGATTAGGTGTCAAGTTATCCTCACATCAGTAGAAAATCAGTAGGTGTATGTGTGTGTTTTGAGAGAAAAAGGGAGAAGAAGAAAAGAAGGGTAAAGGCATCAAATTGATTCATTTGGAAGTGTTTGAGGTATGTTTTCTTTACATATTATGTGTATAATTGATAGCTGAATGTTTCTATCGGAGTAGAATAGTTAGAATTACTTCTGTTAATGATTCAGTCGATTTCTGGGTGAAAATGGGATAAACAGTCAGAGGTGTCCGGATAATATGAAGGTATCCGGGTAGTTTCTTGGGTGGTGTCCGGGTAGTTTATTGATAGTGTTCGGATGATTTGTTTGAGAGTTTCCGGGTGATTTAGAGTCCGGATGGCGTCCGGATTCCTTGTGTTGTCCGGATAAGTCGTGCTGTCCGGATTAGTCTTGCTGTCCGGATTACTGAGGTTGTCCGGAAAAGTCATGTTGTCCGGGTTGTTTGGGTTGTCCGGATAACTTGGCTGTTTGGGTAATTTTGAGGATAAAGTTATGTAGATGTATCTAGAGTCCATAACCTGCTAGTAAGTCTTATACATGAGTTGGTAAGGAGATATTTGTATGTAAATGGTTTCAGATTCTGAGGTATTTGGATAAAGGAACGGATAGCTCGGAGAAAGGCTTGGAAGCGTATTTTAAGCATTCAAGGTGAGTTTTACTTTAATAGTATTTTCAACTAGAATACATACATATGGTTTGGGAATGTGATAATTAGTGATTAATGTGCTTATATGTATGGTGTACATGATTGATAATATATTGAGATATATGTTATGGTTATATTGCACGAAATGAGTATAAGTGAGCCGAATTATTGTTCGGCGGGGCTGTATGGAAATACAGCGGGGCTGCATGAAATGGCAGTGGAGCTGTAGGTAATTGCAGTGGGGCTGTATGTAATTACAGTGGAGTCGACTGTATTGTACGGTGACGATGATTAGTTGGCTTGCTACCGACTAATGTGGCCAGGGGAAAGAAGAAGAGATGAGGAGAGATACACGGTGCACGAGTCCTAATGTGGTATTTATATACGTGTGGTATATGCGTGCTTATACGAAAGGTTTTATGTAAACTATTTTGATACAAAGTATTATGTGAAAAGAGTTTTATATTGATTTTGGAAAAGACCGGGATTAACTCACTAGACCCGTTTGGTCTAACCCTCATTTTGTTTTCAAAAACATGTTTTCCAGGTCAAGGATCTTTGGTTAACAAAGGGAAGAATAAAGCATAGGAGGCGATTGCTAGCTGATGAAGATTTGGATATGTTTACATTTCAGTATTGTATAGTTTGAGACTTTGAGACCGAATGTGAATTATCATGTATTTTGTTATGAAAGTAACGACGCTATGTATGAAATGTTAATTGTTATATATTATGTATGTTATGGGATACCGGGTCGTTACACGTTAGGACCTTGGAAAGGGTAAGTAACCCAGTTAAGGGTAAGTACGTGTAGCACTTCGGCGGTGGAAGATTGAGTATTCCACGCGTGTTGGTATTATAGGCCGGATGATATCGGTAGAGAAGTAAATGTGTTTGTGGTAATTAGAGAGTAGACTTGCGGTGACGCATTTCAAGGTTGGTGTAGCCGTTTTGTTGACAACCTTAATTTTGTGGAAACACTCGGTAAACGGAACTCGTGTGTGGAGTCCTGTCAGAGTTCAAAGCTTGGTGGTATAACTAGGTGTCAACCTTGTGGTCTGAGGTCAATTACCGTTAGCATATTCGGAGAGTGCAGTCTGATTTAAAAAAAAAATTAATAATGATAACGGCTGTAGTAATCCTAAGATGCTCAATTGTGATTAGTAGTTTTGGTAGGAATAACTTTCGTGTGCGGCTAAAGAACCTGTCGGTTTGATGATTAATGTTGTGATGGATTCTTGGGGTCTATTAGAACTCGTTGGACATAAACGACAATTAATGGTAGGAGCAATCGGAATTGGAGATTCTGTTGGATTCGTTATTGAACAAACCTTGGATTGGCTTAGAGTCTGAAACCGAAATCGGGATGTATGGAACATCTAAGGTTGGGAGACAACAGAAGTTGTCTGACTAAGAGTTATTCCAGCGGTTGGAGTGTTCTCCCGGACATAAGTACAGTGTACTTGAATGGGCTTTGTTGGTAAGAATTTGTTCGAGGACTTGTCTTAATAGACTGTTAAATGGAAATTTAGATTCCAGTCAAGAGTTGATGGATCATGGTCAGCGTTGAGTCGGTTATCCTTTATTTGTAAAGGATTTTAGATTTCGAGGACGAAATCATCCTAAGGTTGGGAGGATTGTAACACCCGTAATTTTCGGATAAGCATAATTTCGACTCAGTGAGAAACCGGTCTTTTAAGAAAAATATGAAAAGTAAGATTTTGGGTTAAATCTTAAATTTTATGGTCTTGTTGGATGAGGAATTCGAACGAGTCCATCGGTTCTTTCCGGAGCGAAAACGGAGCTATAACGAAGAAGTTATGGCCAAAACAGTTTTGGTACCACGGAGCTACTATGACCAGCCACTATGACCATGTCATTGTCGCGTGTCATTGTCGCGCCAAGGGTACAACCTACGGTACACCTTGTGCGACTATGACCATCGACTATGACCGTGTCATTGTCGCGTGTCATTGTCGCGGACGGGTACCTGGTTGCTGTCAAATACGAAATTCACACCCCAAACTTCATTTCTTCATATCTCTCTCATTTCAACTCCGATTTTGGCGATTCAAGTGGCTATGGTTCCAATTTTGAGAGCTCTTAAAGGATCTAGAAAGAGTTTTGAAGTTCATAGGAAGATTAAAGGGTGTTTGGGGCTTTTGAATATTTGGATGGTTAGAAACCATAAATTGTCTTTAAAAGATTAATTGCTCAAAATGTGGTTTGTTTGATGGTTTAATCATGTTAGTGTAAATGATTTTAATAAACCATTTGGGAAAATTCACTTTTAGTGTTATGAGTCATTTTGAGAATATTAAGGGTGTGAGTCCTTTGGGAAAACCCTTTTGTTTAACCCGTGTTGAGTTTTGGGGTTAATGATGATTTCGGGATACGTGTTTTCTTAAATAATGATTAAACGCGTTTTATGCGATGATGACCGACATTATGGGTCTAGCAAGCTTGGAGCACTTTTCTCGGTTTTAACATTAAGATAGTCTTGGGACATTTGTCCGGTTTAAATGGCTCGATGTGGAGTCTTATTTACGGGTTGCTTTTATTGCACCATGTTGCATATTATTGCACGTTGTTGATATTTACATGCTCAAGGTGGAGTCTAGAATGTGTTATATGCTTAATTGTATCTCATTTGCATGATTTGACGTTGATAAATGATCATTAGATCTTTGAGCAGAGGGCTCAGTTTTGGACTCGATTGAGTCTTGAGGGCATTCGCCCGGTTTTAATAAGCTCGACGTGGGCTTGGCGTTTGCATTGCATAAGTTGCATCATATTTGAGGTTTACATGATTTGAATGCATTGGTTATTCTTTTGAGGTCATGTATAAGTTTTTAAGTTAAGTAAGCTTGTTTTGGATGGTGGGTTTGCCAAGGTAAAGACCTAGTATGGTTGAACTTGGTGGTTTTAAATGGACTAAAGACCTAGTATGGTTGATGTCTAAGAAGGGCTAAAGACCTAGTATGGTTGATGCCGAAGACGGACTAAAGACCTAGTATGGTTGATGTCTGAGATGGACTAAAGACCTAGTATGGTTGATGTCTAAGATGGGCTAAAGATCTAGTATGATTGATGCCGAGGATTAACTAAAGACCTAGTATGGTTGATGTCATCCGTTTTCCACATCCAAGAAGCTTACTTGCATTTATTTAATTGTGGTTTAATTTATGTGTTTGCCACATTCGATGAGATCAGGTCTCCCCCATCACCGAAGGGTGTTGATTTCGTGTATTTTATCTATTCACATTGTTGAGGTTATAATACATGCATATGGATTGTTTTCCATGATTGATGGACGGATTTATGTTACATTCTTATTGGATGTTTTAAACTGCTGGAGTTTTATTTTATGGTATTTGGATTTTAATACATTTTACGTTTGCGTGAGTTTTGCTTCGTATTATGTTTCCAATGAAAGATCATATTTAAATGGATGGTTTCCATGCTTTACGGGTTGAGTATGTATTGTCAACCGTATTTGAAGGTTTTGCCTAAAACTAGATTTATTCACGTATTTGAGTGGGTTGGGATTCGTATCTCATTTTGGAAAACGCTTTACACTTTTTTGGGAATGGTTTCCATGGAATTTGAGTGCGTTGGAAAATGAGTCATATATGCCCATTTGGGAAACCCTTTTGGAAATGATAATCTTGTTGCAACTTTCATTTAAAGATTTATTTGAATCATGACTAAAACTACTAACTTCCGATTTATGATTTTATTTAGTCATGATAAAATGCTTGAACTCACTAGGCGTAAGCTAACCCTTTTTATTTGTCGGCATGTGCAACAGGCTCAGTTTGGGGTAGCTCTAGCTACATTGTGAAGTGGCGAGTGCTAGTAGAGTGCACGAGAGGTGACTTAATTAGTGAAGCCTTCCGCAATTGTTTGGACTAGCAACTTGTGTTGTGTTATGTAGCACCCGATTAAGTTATTTTATCGTGGACTTATAATGTTTTAAATTCCGAGGTATTTTAAGGAATGAATTGTAGAAGTGATTACATCTAATTTGGTTATTTTATTGAGTTTTAAAGTTAGTTGCTCCTTCCAAATTTGAGGGTGTTACAATAAACAAAAAACCCAGTTCATCAAAGATAAACAAAAAACCCCAAACCACAAGAACTTAATCTCATCAAAGATGAACAATAATCAAAATAAACAAAAAACCCAGTTCAAATTATCAATTATATGCAAAACAAGAAAGAACCCATGAAGAAATTTAAGTTAAATTGATGAAACAAAAAGTAATAATCGACCATGGAGAAATCGATCATGAGAATGACGAGAAATCAAAGAAGAGAAGTGGAATCGTACCTCTGTGTTAGAAATCGATGGAGATATGGAGAGGATGAAGCCGACGAGATGGAGAGGAGAGGATGAAGCTGACGAGATGGAGAGATGGAGAATGATGGAGGTTGCACGATTTTGATTAGGGTTATGTTTAGATCAGGTGTAAAAAAGGGCAAAATGGTAATCTAGATTTTAGTCCCAATTTGTTCCACCTATTTTGGTGGAACAAAGAATTCTAAGTTTTGTCCCATCAAATTTGGTTTTTGTCCCATCTATTATTTGTCCCATGGCTTACCAAACGTGGGACTAATTTTTTTTTGTCCCGTCCCGTCCCATCAAGTCTGCAAACCAAACGCACCCTTAACTCTATTCTCACACCCTCTTTCTGTTTTTAATCTGCTCACTTCTAAGCAAACTCTCATTTACATTTTACCGCTCAGCACAATGAGATACTAAACCGGATGAGTTATCTCCCCCACTCTTTGATGTAGACCCCTCACTCCTCAATCACTCAAGGATAACTTCTTGGGTAGGAAACACTGGTTAACGTGAAACCATAGAAGTTTAATAATCTCACACACTGATCCCATGAAATTTTGTTCTAAAAAGATGTGTTGTTCAACAGTTTAGGTTTAACAAATAAGAATCTCAGCATATGAATGACATTGTCATCAAATTGAATGCTCCACAATAATAATCATTAATATTTGAGCATTTGAATTTTGAAGATTTCTCAAAACAAGGATAATGAATGAATGAAATGAATTCGAAAGACTTGTTTGAGAATGTGACAATGTATCAATCAGATCAAATATGAAATATAATCATATAAGGATTAGGGTATCAAAGAATTGAAATTTGTTTATATGAACAAATATAAACAATCTTTGAATAAAACGTTTAAGTTTTACGCTGAAAGAAAGTATGTTCCTCAACAAGTTTTGAAATACAAACGGGAGTATTACCATCGAAAAGTTGTTTCATTTTAAGACATGGTAATAACAAAGTCAATAATAAGCTGAACCGATGTGTATGAATACTTGAAAGTAATAGAAAGGATAATACCCAAGTAATAATCTTTCGAAACACACGGCCATAAATGATGTTACGATAATCCGAGATCTCCATGAAAAACATTTAAAATCACACTTCTAAATTTATTAAATCTGTTTAAAATAGAGAAGTGGTTTGAACGTTTAAGTAAAACGTTTTTCATGCTTGAAAGTCATTCTTCTTTCAAACAATCTAAGATTAAGATCAGAAGATACTTACAGTCAGAAATGTTTGAGCTCCCCCTCAAATCATGATACAATGATTTAAAAACAGATAAGCTCCCCCTTAACATGTGCAAAAGATCTTTATTTGAACTGAATCTGCACAAATAACAAGACTTGGATTAAAATATCATTAATCATTAAAACGAGTTCTGAATTACCAGGATTGAAGATAAATTCAGAAATCATATTCATTGAAGACCGAGTCCTGATCTGATATGATTAGAAGTCAAACACATTGAAGTACGAGTCCTGAGTTGAGTTACTCAGAAGTCAAACATCTTGAAGTACGAGTCCTAAACTGATATGTTTAGAAGTCATAATCTTTTACTCCCCCTTAAAAGCACATGTACTTTTCTTCGAAATGCTACACAACTTCTTTTTTGTTTTCCAGTCTTGTGTTTATTATACTTATAACACTCAGCACTACACATGATGAACCTGCAAAACAGATTAAGTAGATTTTAGTACCCAACGGAACTTGGGTCCTGGTTTGTTAGGTGCAGTTTTATTTGAAGAAATTCTATAAGTACCGTACCAATATTGAGCATAATCTTTATAAATAAAATCATTAGTTCCACAGTAAGAACAAGAAATTTTCTTTTGTGCTAACCTGATTAATTGATTTACAGAGTAAACTAAATCAAGTTTGACAAATGATTTACCTTGAAATGCATTGTTCTTCTTCTTGGCATTTGGAGTGGGAACAGATGATTTTGGCACATCTTTCTCAGGAGTAGTGCCTTTGACTCTCCAAACCATCTTCACCTTCTTGAAGACTTGGTTATCTTTAGGCTTAGTAGAATTATTATCTTTAGGCACATACAAATCATTATCTGACTTATCAAACAAAGGATTATAAAAGAGATTGGAAGGACGAATCTGATCATTTGAGAAACTCTTTGATCTGTCAAATCCCTTTAAAGAAATATCTTTATGGATTGAACTTGAAGCTGTCTTAAACGAACATTCAGAATCAGTTGAGTCTACTAGTGGAGGCTAAAAAATCGTGTCAGGACTTGCTTGTTTTGAAACCTCTACCTTAAAAATGATGTCTTCAAGTTACTTAACTTTGTTGACCCAGACATTTCTCTCTTTGGATAACAAATCAAACTTCCTTTGAATGTCAGATTTAACCTTCTTCTCTTGCATAGTTTATGCAGATAAACCAGATAAGTTCTTTGTCAGCTTCTTTATTTCATCTTGAAAAATCTTTATTTCATCTGAATAAACATCTTTCACACTTTTTGCACTAAAATTTGCAACTCTCTATTTCAAGCTCTTTTCTTTCAATATCTAATTTTTTTCTCCAAATCAGATATTTTCAATGAAAGCTCATTACTTTTTGCTTCAAAAGATTTTCTTTCAGCATCAAAAGCTATTCTTTCTTTCTCAAAGTTGTCTCTGTCAATTATCAAGACTTTCTCAAAGTCGGAAACTTGTTTTGAAAGTTTGATATATTTTAGCTCAACAATTTTATTTTCTTCAAAAAATTTCTTGGAAAAATTGGACAATTTTTGTACAAAACCCTTTTCAAATTGTTCTTTTTCTTTTGAAAAGTTAGTTTCAAGAACAAAAAGTTTTCTTTTCAAATCAGCATTCTCATTTTCCAAAGCTTTTGCATTTTCATGAAGCGTGTTGCATTTTCCAAAGCTAATGTAGTGTTCGTAACAAGAATAGAAACATCAACAGTAGTAGTTTGAGTTGCATCCGTTTCTGTAATATCAATGGCAGCAGAATCTGTTGTAGATGCGGGTTTTTTCCTGTTAAGAACATTAGAGGAAGGATTGTAAGTACCATAATACTCATCATAAAATTCTTCAAATAACGTATCAAGATCAGATAAAAGAGATTTGGAAGTAGAGGGTTGATCTTGATTTTTGTTTTGAACAAGTTCTGAACTGATGTGTCCAGAAGCTAATATGCCAGTAAGTATGGGTTCTGGACTATTATGACCAGGAGCCAATTCTTCAGATTCATCAAATTTCACATTAACACTCTCAACGATCATCTTCGATCGCTTCAAATCGATTCTGTAAGATGCGGAAGAGAAAGAATATCCAACGAAAGTACCCGCTTCAGCTTTCGAACTGAACTTGTTGAGATTTTCCTTGTCTTTTAACACGAAACACTTGCACCTAAAAATATGAAGATGTTTTATGGTAGGTTTCTTGTTATTCATAATCTCATAGGGAGTCTTGCCAAATCGTGGATGAATGATCGAACGATTTTGAGTATAACATGCAGTTGCCACAGCTTCTGCCCCTAAGAATAAAGGTAGATGAGAATATGTCAGCATCGTACGCGCCGATTCCACGAAGGTTCTGTTGTGCCCTTCAACTATGCCATTATGTTCAGGTGTTCTGGCAGCAAGGAATTGTTGAGTAATCCCGATAGATTCATAGAAATCTTCTAAGACACTCTTTTTAAACTTCGTGCCATTATCTGAACGGACAATCTTGACAGACATCTGCATGTTGTTTTGTGCTGACTTGATGATGTTGATTAGATGATCAGAAGTTTCATCCTTTGAGCGAAGAAACTTTACACATTTGTATCTAGAATAATCATCAACAACCACCAGGATATATTTCTTTTCGTTAGTACTTTGAGTTTTCATTGGTCCACATAAGTCAACATATTTCTTTTTGTTAATACTTTGAGTTTTCAATGATCCACATAAGTCAACATGTATCAAGGTTCTAAATAGCGCAAGGCGTGGCGTGACGGCGAGGCCAAACCTTAAGCCTTAGGAGCCACGGCGAGGCCACAACGTTTATCAAGGCGTGACTTATGGCGGCAAATCTTTATATCATATATAATATTATATGCAAAAACATATGTTTTGTACTATTACTCGACGAGTCAATAATAATAAACACGTTAAATTAAGTTATATATTAAAAACTAGGAAATAACACATTAAAAACGTAACGAAAAATCAAATATCGCGTCACAAAAGACCGCACATTAGGCCATGGCGTGCCACAAACTCAAGCCACTGCGTGCCATAGCGGCTGTTGCGGTGAGCCTTTTAGAACAGTGACATGTATCAACTCCAAGACACGTTTTGTTGTTGGTTCATACTTCGGCTTATGAGGAACTCTTTTCATTTTCCCCTTCTCACACGCATCACACAGATTATCCGCACCAAACTTCAACAAAGGAAGACCACAGAGTAACTCACCCTTTACCAATTTTTTCTATACCTAAAATTTAAGTGAGATAATCTCCAGTGCCACAGCCAACTTTGTTGAACAGAAGCTTTCGATAGAAGACACACATCTCCTTCAGGTTTAGCCGCCGACAAGTTGATTGTATAAAGATTGGATTTCCTTGTGCCGACCAAGAGTTCTTTACCTTCTTCGGTTCTGACACAACATCGTTTCGCTTTGAAATTTACTTCCAGAACTTTATCACCAAAATGTCTGATACTGAAGAGATTGTGTCCAAGTCCTTCAACATAACTAACTTTCTTGATTGTAAGATTGTCTTGCACAATGTCACCATATCCAAGAATAGGCGAGAACTGATTGTTGCCAAATACGACTCGACCACCGTTTTTCTCTTTATAATTCGATAAGATTTCTTTCCGGACGGTCATGTGTTTCGAACACCCTGAGTCTAAGTACCATAAACTATTGGTCTGCAAGAAACCAGATCAAGCAGTTTTAGGTACCCAATTGAAGATGGGTCCTTTGTGGTTAGTTGTGCTAGACACCTTTTTGGAAATTAGTCGTCTATTTTTCTTTGAAAAATCCTTTTTGAAATGAAGCAGGAATATAGTAAGAACTAAACCAACATCATGAACTAGGTTTAGCAGAAAAACCACTTCAACCACAAGCAGAGCAAAACCATTCAACATTTGCAAAACCAATCAATTGTTTATTTGAATATATCTTGTAAGACTTTACAAGTTTTGGTTTGTTATTTGCAACTAATTTTTGTACAAATGTAAAAGAATTGTTTTTCTCAAACTGCTTGTCCAGTGAAGATGACTTTTGCTTCACCGGACATTCTTGTTTCACTCCTTTTTATTTCACAAAATTATCTGAAAAACCAGAAAGTTTAGAATCAAACGATTTAGAATTGTGAGGATTTTTCTTCTTTGACTTTCGATTCCTTCTTCTTTTCTGTGATGGCTTTTTAGAGGTATAATTATCATTCTTTGAATTTGTAATCCCAGATCTAATCAAGTAACAATCAAGAATTCAAAAGATCTTCATTAGAATAGAGAAAGAATACAAAGATTAGAATGAGATCCACTTTCTCTCTAAACTCTCTCTAGATAGTCATCCCTCTCTCTATGCTCACCTCTCTCTCAACACACGTATGAATTACTTCCTCTAAGACTTCCTTTTTACAAATCCTATTTATACACTTTGACTATCACTTAGGAACTTTGACTTTGACCTTTAAAGCCCTTACTTTGACTTTGACCTTTAAAGCCCTTACTTTGACTTTGACAAATACATTTGACTCTATACAATTAATACAAATGCATATTAAATCTGGAATACATTTTATGCACTAACAATCTCCCCCTATGGATTCAAGATTTAAAAAAATTGATGACGATAGTCTTCAGCTCTTTGTGATCTTCAGATCTTCAACATTTTAGCTCTTTGAACAATCTCCCTCTTCGCTTTGAAGGAAGAACAATCTTTGAAAAGTAACTCTGAAGAATCTTCAAGTAGGCGCTGTCTTCAGAAATCCAATCTGACTGCTTTAGTCTTCAACTGGATCTTCAAAGTCAAATAGTCATCAAGGTCTCGAATTGCAAACTTCACATCTTTGCGGTGTTGGTCAAAGTCTTCAAACAGAATCTTCATCTTTTTGAATCTTCGTATCACTGGTCTTTCTATCATTGTAGCACGGATCTTTGCATCTTTGAGATTTGAAATATATCTTCGGTCTTTGAACATGAAATGGCTTTTGAGCTTTAACGGGGTTTTGAGCTTTTCGAATATCTTGAACTGCGTATCTTCATCTCTTGAATAATGAACAATCATTGAACTTTGAATCTTTGTCGAAACATCTTGAAACATCATGAACTTTTTAACTTGAACTTCTTGACCTCAATAAAACTTCACTTTATCTTGAAATTGAAACTTTCATATCATCTCCCCCTTTTTGATGATTGTGAGCATCATGATCATCAAAACTTCAACATCAATTTCAGCAACCTTTGAATACACGAATAACAATCTCCTCCTTCTGATCTGAATATCCGTCAATTCCAAAAATATTAATCCGAATCTTTTCAAATTCAGACAATAGTAACGTGGTAACCCTGAAACAACTAATGAATCAGTTAAAATGTCTGTAAGTTGCACGGAGCCACTTAGTACAACAAATGCACTTTGGAAAGGAGATTTTTGATGTTCACTCCTCCAGGGCTTCCATTCAATTATCGAAAAACCACAAAGGAATTTCTATGAACGTTATGACAAGAAAACATATTCCTTGTGTGTACGTGCAAGTGTAGAAAGAATGAAGCAACATATGCTTGAAAAATTATAGGCTCAAATTGTGTAAACTGTTGAGACAACAACAAGTTTTCCACAGACTCAATGTGCATGAATGAAGAGCGAAGGTGGGGCAAACTTCCTTCTTTTTCAATATCTAGACCTTCCGAGTGAAGATCAAATAGATGATATGCTGCGTCCCCAAGAAAATGAAACATTTCTTTGTTAAGAAAGAAACAAGTAGCTGGTGGGGTTAATGCAAGAGTTGGCATGGGCTAGTTGCCTGTTTCAATGATGGTCACCAAAGAGTGTGAACTAATCAGTAATGCGGTTGCCCGGCTCAGAAAATGGATAGTGCAGAGTTCTCTTATTCTTTTAACTCTGTTCTCACACCCTCTTTCTGTTTTTAATCCGCTCACTTCTAACCAAACTCTCATTTTCATTTTACCTCAGCACAATGAGATACTCAACCGGATGAGTAATCTCCCCCACTCTTTGATTTCGACCCTTCACCCCTCAATCACTCAAGGATAACTTCTTGGGTAGGAAACACTGGTTAACGTGGATCCATAGAAGTTTTGTAAATCCTCACACTGATTCCCATGAAATTTTGTCCTAAAATGGTGTGTTGTTCAACAGTTTATTTTGAACAATTAAGAATATCGGCATTTGATAACATTGCAATCAGAAAGTATGCTCCTCAATAATATCATGAAGATTTGAGCATTTGATCTTTGAAGATTTCTCAAAACAAGAATATTGAAAGAATAAAATGAATTCGAAAGACTTGTTTTAGAATCTGACAATGTATCAATCAGATCAAGTAACATGAATGATAATCATGTAAGGTTAGGGTATCAAAGAATTTGATATTTTGTTTATATGACCAAATATAAACAATCTTTGAATGAAACGTTTAAGTTCTAACGCTGAAATGAATATGATGCTCAATCAAAATTTGAAAATTCAAACGGGAGTATTACCATCGAAAAATGTTTCATCTTGAGACATGGTAATAACAAAGTCAATATGAAGCTGAACCGATGTGTGTGAATACTTGAAAGTATAGAAAAGATAATACACAAGTATTAATCTTTAGAAATACACGGTCAGAAATGATGTAACGAGAATCCGAGATATATATATATATATATATAGGAAAAACATTTAAAATCGCACTTCTAAAATTCATAAAATCTGTTTGAGAATCGAGAAGTGGTTTGAACATTTAGCAAAATATTTTTCATGCTTGAAAGTCGTTCTTCTTTCAAACAATCTCAGATTGAGTTCAGAAGATACTTACAATTATATGTTTAAGCTCCTCCTCAAATCATGACAGACTGATTAACAAACAGATAAGCTCCCCCTCAAAATCTGCAAAAGATCTTAATGAAACAAGATTAGTAGATGAAACAGTCAAAGTCTAAAACAATGAAATACGAGTTCTAAACTAATATGTTTAGAAGTCAACGTTTCTTTGAAGCTCGGGTTCTAAACTGATGTGTTTAGAAACCATTGTTTCTTTTGCTCCCCCTTAATGGTACATATGCTTCTTCAAAAATTTGCCCCGCTTCTCTTCTGTTTTCAGTCATGTGTGTGATATATATGTAACATTCAGCACAACACATGATGAACCTACAAAACAGATTAGGCTGATTTTGGTACCCAATGGGACTTGGGTCCTAGTGTGTTAGGTGCAGATCTCTTTGAAGGAATACTGTAAGTACCGTACCAATAAGAAGTATAATCTTTATGCACAAAATCATTTAATCCACAATAAGAACAGCAAATTTTCTTATGTGCCAACCTAATCAGATGATTTGTAGAATGAATAGGATTAGATTTAGTAGAAGAAAATTTACCTTTTGGAGTCTTGTTCTTTTTGGCATTTGATGTGGAAGCAGATGATTTTGGTACATCATTCTTTAAAGGTGTTGTACCTTTAACTCTCCATTCCATCTTCACAGGCTTGTAGATGGGTGTATTTGAACCAACAGAAGATTTAGAATTAGAACCTTGAGAACCTTGAACATGAGTTGTTTTTGACTTATTATCCTTCTTTCTTTTCTCTAAAGGTGGTTTCTTTGTGTTTGAACACTCACCTTTACAAAAAGTACTTAAAGGTTTTTCATTTGTATACAAAAAATCTGAATGGTCCGGAAGCTTCTTTGAGAAATCAAATAGACAAGCTTTTCCTTTTTCATTATCTATTGGATTTGACTTGGTTTCAAAAACTTTCGCATTTGGTTCATAATCACATTCCGAATCAGAATCGGCGTTGTGAACTTCAAAATCTTTGGTGGACTCAGGTGAACTCCAATTTTTGAAAGCATTTTCTCTTTGTTCTTTTGCCAATTCTCTTTCTAACTAGTCCATATCTTGAGAAAGCTCAATTATTCTCATTTCATAAGAATTTTTCTCATTTTCAAAAATCACTTTCTCAATTTCAAACTGTGCTCTTTCAAGATTGAAAGAATCTTCAAAATCAGACATTATATTAGGTTATTCTTCTTTCAAATATTTTTCTAATGTCATCACTTTTTGAGAAAGCTCACAGTTTTGTTCTTTAAGAAAGTTGCTTTCTTCAAGATTGAACCAGTTTTTCAAAGCGAATTCTTTTCTTTCGTTTTCTAACACAATCTCTAATTCAGCTTTTGTCTTTAACAAATCAGTCAACTTCGTTTCAAATGAATTGATTTGGTTTACAAAGTTGATTTTCTCATTTTCCAAATTGGTATGCTCAGAAAGAAGAATATTCTCAAGATCCACCACTTTCTTTGATAGTTTTAGACATTTTTTATCTAACTTTTGTTTCCATCAAAAATGATCTTTGTTGAATCAGAAAACTTTTTGATCAAGGAATGTTCAATTTTACCAGTTTCCTTTTTCACTTCGTCATTGAAACAAGAAGATATTTCCTTAAAAGTAGTTGAGAAAATAATTGAAAGGAGATCATTTTCATAATCATATTTGATCCTTTGTTCAGCAAGAGAGATTTCCAATTCAACAATTTTCCCTTCAAGAACTAATGTAGGAACATATTTCTTAGTTTCAAAGATTTGGTTGTTGGTAACCGGCTTTATAGCACATATGTCAAAATAGTTATCTGGAAGTGGTTTATTTAGATTTTTTAGAATTTTCTCCGTTTCACGAGTATAGCAAAAAGGAAGTTGAATATGAGTTGTTAAAAATCTTTTTCTATTTTCCTCTTCATATGTTTCCTTTTCACCAGTCCAATGAATTTCAAATTCAGGCCAATATCGTGCATATCTTAAACATTTGAAATTATACATTGTTGGTAATGCACAACTAGCTTTGGCCAAATTCTTTGGATTTTCGTAACCAAGTCCCCAATACTTGTTGACATTGTTTACAAGTCTTGTTTTATTCAGAAAAATTATTTGATCAGTTTGATCTCTCAAATAAAGCTTATTTTCCAAATCTTTGATTTTATCCAAAAATTCTGTGTTTTGAGAGGTAATATTTTTCAAAGAAAGTTCGCTCTCACTATTCTTTTTCTTTAGATTACTGATCTCAGCATCCTTGCATTTGAGATCTTGAACAATCGTTGAGTTCTCCAACACACTCAATCTTTTGTTCAAAATCTCAATTGTTGTCCTATAATTGACTTCTTTTTGTTTAAGATCTTGGATCTTTATTCTATTGTCTCTGTCCTTAAGTGACTCCCAACCATAATATTCATCATCATCCATTGTTACCTTAAAAGATTGAAAATGATCGTTATCAGATACTTCGTGAGAAGTAGAATTATGCACACACGATAATCAGAGAAAAATCGAAATCGATTAAAGTCAGAAAAAATTTCAAAATCAAATTTTGAAAAACAAATTATAAATTTGTCGTTCAAAAATTATATCCGAAAAATAAATGCGGAATACTAGACTATAAATCGACAAACCTGCAAAAGATAAGAAAAATATATCAGTTTCGTGCAAAAGCAGGTAAAAATTGATAAAACGGACAAAAATTGAAAAATTACTAAAAATAGGGACTAAAAATGACAAAATACGAAACTAAAACGAAAAATACGGACTAAAAGTGTAAAATACTAAGACTTATAAAAGACATGGACTAAAAATGACAAAAATCTGAAATTAAGACTCAAAGGACTAAAAATGTAAAAATGTAAAACACTAAGTAAAAGGACCAAAACTGTAATAAGCCTAAACTACAAACTAGAGGGGCTAAAAGTGTAAAAGACTCAAACTATAACTACAAGGACTAAAATTGAAACTAACCTAAAGTCTATACTGCAGGGACCAAACCTGACATATCCTAAAACTATTTAACAGAACTAACGGAAAAAGGACTAAATTTGTTAACAAACTAACGGACAACTAACAGAAACACTGTTCATCATCACCTCCAAAACAAAAAACACGATCTGATGATTTCTTTTTCAATTTTCTCTTTCGTTTCTCAACCAAATCCAACGATTTTTCTTTCTATGTGATCCAAAAACAAATACCCGGTTAGCGGATGGGGTCAAGGGGCAACGCCCTTGCGGGGTCGAGGGGCAGCGCCCCTAGAGAAAAATTTTCACTCTTTAAACGGGCTAAAAACATCTCAAATCTGTGCGACTAGAAGTTGTAATCTGGCATCGTTTGTGCGAAAACTTCCAGTGAACAGTAACTATCGGACATGTCTTATACGACTTTGATCAATGAACAGTAACTGTCGTATGAGTCTTGTACGACTAACTTGAATGAACAGTAACTATCGCATGGGTCTTGTACGACTAGCGTTGATGAACAGTCGCAGTCGTATGCCTCTTGTACGACTAGCGCGAAAGAACAGTCGTAATCGTTTGCCACTTGTACGACTAGCGCACATGAACAGTAGAAGTCGTATGCTTCTTGTACGACTAGACCCAATGAATAGTAAATGTCGTATAAGAGTCGTGCGACAGTCGTTCATGAACAGTAACTGTCGTATGTGTCTTGTGCGACTAAAATTTGAAGTCGGTCCAATGTTGTACGACAGTTATGAGTTTTAGCTATGTACGACAGTTATGAGTTTTAGTGTCATACGACAGTTATGAATATGATGAACAATTAAGCGTACGACAGTTATGAGTTTATGAAGACCTTTGTTGTCCGACAGTTATGAGTATCATCGTGCGACAGTTACGAACATTTCCGACGAACACTTTAATCAGCCCAAAAACCTCGATTTCTTGCTTAATTTCACCCCAAATTACTGCAAACAGGTCGTTACATCAACTCAAATAGATCTGAGAGCATCTAATATCAAAACTTCGGTGAAAAATTCAGAATTCCGGCCAAATCGTTTTTCCGGCGAGGATAGGCACTGTTCATTCCAGAAAATCGTAACTCGCTCAATTCTTCATCAATTTCGGATCTGATTGTTGCAATCTCTTCATAATCAATGCAGAAAATGATCTGATTGGCTAAAATCAATCCATGCACATCAAAATCTTATAGATCTAAGATTTTCTGTAAAACTCAAAACTTTCTAAATCACCGATTTGTTCACGTTGATCGATTATGTATATAGGAATGGATCTGGAATCGAACAACGAACAGATCTTTAATAGATCAAGTGATTAGAACACACTTACATGAAGATCAAACTCCAAAATCTTCAAATTTCTTCAAATTTCGGCACTTTTTCACTTGAATTGTCGAGATTCGATGATCGTATCGAAGAAATGTCTTCAATTCTGCTCTAATACCACTTGTAATCCCATATCTAATCAAGTAACAATCAAGAATTCAAAAGATCTTCATTAGAATAGAGAAAGAATACAAAGATTAGAATGAGATCCACTTTCTCTCTCTAAACTCTCTCTCTAGATAGTCATCCCTCTCTCTATGCTCACCTCTCTCTCAACACACGTATGAATTACTTCCTCTAAGACTTCCTTTTCACAAATCCTATTTATACACTTTGACTATCACTTAGGAACTTTGACTTTGACCTTTAAAGCCCTTACTTTGACTTTTACAAATACATTTGACTCTATACAATTAATACAAATGCATATTAAACTTTAAATACATTTTTGCACTAACATAATTAGAACACTCGCCTTCAAAGAAAATACTAGGAGTTTCTTCATCTTTTAAAACAAAGTCAGTATGATCCAGAAGCTTTTCAGAGAAATCAAATTCACAAGCTTTTCCTTTTTCACAAACCTCAGGTTTTGGTTTCTCCTTAAAAAAAGTCAGTTTCAAAATCAACTTTAAAATCTTCATTAACATCAAATTCATATGATTCAAAATTGGCTTCATAAGATTCAAATTCTTCATCAGTGTCAAAAAAATGAACTTCAAAATCCCTTTCAGATGATATATTTTCAGAATTAAAATCTCTCGCAAATGCCTTGCAAGAAGACGCATCCGAATCAGTTGATTCAGGTGTTTCAACATGTTTGGTATCAACTTCAGCTTTGGTACAAGAGAAAACAGTTGAAATAACTTATTTTTCAATGTCAAAAGATATTTCTTGATCAATAAGAGCTTCCTTAAAACTATTGGTGAATACAGTTGAAAGAATGTCTTTTTCCATTTCAAACCTTATCCTTTGTTCAAGAATAGTATCCTCAAGTTCCATTATTTTGCATTCCAAAACTAAAGGTGGACCATAACGTTTGGCTTCAAACGGTTGTTCACATTTTGGTTTAATGGAATATATGTCAAAAGAATCATTTGATAATGAATCTTTCGGATTCTTTTCATACTTTCTGTTTTCTTTTGAGTAACAAAACGGAAGTTGCATTTTCGTGGTATTTTCTCTTTTGATCTTTTCGAGTTCATCAATTTCCTCTGAAATTTTCCATTGTAAAGCACATTCTGGGTAATGTTTAGCAAGGTTTAAAAACTTAAAATCATATAAAGTTGGAACATATGTGTTTGCCTTCGCTAAATATCTAGGATATTTATATCCAATACCCCAACTTTTATTAAAATAGTTAACTTCCCTTGGTTTGTTTAAATGAATAGTTTGATCAGATTGTCCTCTCATGTAAAGCTTATTTTGCAAAACTTTTATTTTGTCCGAAAAATCCTCATTTAGAGTGTTAAGATATTTCAAAGAAATTTCACTAACACTTTTCCTGTCTTCCAATTCTTTCACTTTCTTAGTCATTTCAGACAATTGATAATCAAATATTTCCTTATCCTCGTCAAACTTTTCTTTTTGACCCTCGAGATATTTAATTCGATCTTTATTTATGGCCCTCTCGAGGTTAATGTCAAGAAGAGTTTGATTTAGACTTGCATTTTCTTCTTCTGTGGTTTTTAGCTTATTTCTTAAGCCTTGGAGTGCATGACTCATGATGTTCATTTGTTTCATAAAGTAATTTGAAGAGTTAGAGCTTACCTTGGAACCGCAGTTAGAGTTGCTCTCGTCATCAGAAACATCCTCAGCTTGGCACATGTTGGCTTGTTCTTCATTGTCGGCTACATCATCTGTGAAATCCAACCAGTATTCATCCTCCACCAACAATGCTTTACCCTCTTCTTTTTGTTTTGCCATCAGCTTGGTCTTCTAATAATCAGAATTACAAACCACTTTCTTCCGGAAATCCTTCACGAAATGACAAGGTGTGCCACAGTTATAGCATTTTGGAGTTTCAGCAGGCTTTTTCACTTCAAACCTCTTCTTACGTTCATCTCGGTTTCTTTCTTCAAACTCTCTTTCATCAGTCTTTCTTTCCTCATACTTTCTCTCATCATTCCTTTTACCCTCAAAACTTATTTTGAAAATGCCCAGTTAACAGAATCATCGCTTGCTCCAGCTCGACACCATCATCTGAAATATTTCCCGTGTACTTAGCTTCCCCACTATCAGATACCTAATTCAGATAGCTTCTAGCATGCTTATCCACCATTAAAGCAACTGGATCAGGAATGGATTTCTTCTTTTTCCTATTCTTTTTCTCTTTGATTTCTTCAACCTCTTCTTCGTCTTGTTGTAAGGTCTCAAACAGATCGTGTAACGGCATCGTAGATAACCTAGGATTCTGTTTCATTCGGTGACTAACATTCTTCCATTCGGGTTGTAGAACACTTAGAAACTTGACATTGTTTTCTATCACACTCTTGTTTATCTTATTCTTACTCAGCTCATTCAGCAAAGTAACAAACAGATCAAGTATGTGCCGAACGTTCATCTTCCGTCGCTTTAAATTCCACATACCTATTGATGCATAATGTCATTTTCATTTGATTTCCTATTTGAGAACCATGCATCATCTTCTCTAACTGGTCCCACATCATCTTTGCATTTTCCTTAAAACTATCAATCTTATTCTATATCTCATTTGGTATACCCATGATCAGATACGACTTCGCCTTCCTGTCAACATCATACCTTAAAGTCTCCTCAGCCGTATAATTTTCTATTGGTGTCCAGTCTTCAAACTCGGCTCTGCCTTGAATAGCAAGAACTACCCATCAGAGTCTTTGCATGGGACCTTCCCATAGAGATATCACGATGTTTGTTCCATTAGATTGTCTTTGAATAAAGTCTATGAATCAGTCATTCCACTGTTATTCACCCACGAACAAAACATGAGGTCTGGTATCGGAACAAAGAGACATCATCATCTCATTTTTAGACATCTTTACAAAATACTTGTTGTTGATCTTTAGACAAATCAAGCAAATCCACACAAAGTAACTTCAGAAAGTTCTCGCACAAAGGCTATGTGATGAGGACAAATGAACAGTAGTACTCGGTTAGATGTTGTGCGATTAGGTCAAGTTATCGGTCAAAACTCGTGCGATTAAGTCAAGTTATCGGTCACAACTTGTGCGATGAGGTCAAGTTAACGGTCAACTATTATGCGATGAATGACTCTATTCGCTCAAGACATATGTGATGAAAAGGAGTTCTAAGTCACCACTTGTGCGATCAAGAACACGGTCAAATTTAATCGCCCAAATGTTGTGCGATTAAGATGAATATCAGGGTTATGCGACAACTTTGAAGATTTGAATATCTTCCTTATGCGATAACTTTGAATATCGAACAGAAACTTTTTCGAAGTCCAAAAACCAATCAAATCATGTCCAATTGAACTAAAACTTTGCACGAAGGTTCGTACAATGATTCTGAGCAAGTTAACTGTTTATACTAACACCAAAAACTACCAAAATCACCGATTTTGATCCTAAAACAGTAGGTGACTGTTTTTCGAACCAAAACTCCCAAAAATCAACTGAAATCGATCTAAACTTAATCTTTTGATGAAATTGATTGCATAGAACACTTCACCTGTCCAATTTGAACTAGTCTGTATCAAAATCTATACAGAAAACATAATGGATCATCAAAAACGATCTCAAAGTCGAAAACTTCAAAAATGCTCAAAAATCCTCAAAAATCCACTGAATTTGGCATTCTTTTGCTTTGATTTCCTTGCTCTAATACCACTCATGATCC
Organism: Saussurea involucrata; assembly: GCA_033807775.1. Lineage (NCBI taxonomy): Eukaryota > Viridiplantae > Streptophyta > Magnoliopsida > Asterales > Asteraceae > Saussurea > Saussurea involucrata. The sequence continues at coordinate 249,421,663 of CM066321.1, read as the reverse complement.
CAGAAAGAAGTATGTAAAGTGTAAAGATCAAATATCATAACTCATCTCTATATTGAATGTCACAAGATTACCAGTACAGAGAGAGTTACAATGAGATGCTCTTAGAATGCTTAAACAGAAATGTGGAGTTCTAGGCTATTTATACCTAGGAATTAATATTGCAAGGATGGTCCTTCAACTTGGATTCAACATACAATTATAGCACTAACAGTATTTATATCTCAAGTTCTTTCTGAAGCACAAACCCATCCTCATGTGCATGCTCCAATGAGAAGTTGGACAAAAGATCATCCTCATCATCAAATATAGGTGCTCCTGAAGATGGAGTATAGACCAGATCTGCCACCATCAGTGAGGCATTCTTTGTGAACTTTCTAAGTGTCATGGAACCAAAGAAAGTCTCTAAAGCCCTTGATGATCCAAACTAGATAGAAGCAATGCAAGAAGAGCTTCTGGAGTTTAAAAGAAACAAAGTTTTGTCATTTGTTCCTCTACCCGAAGATAAATCTGCCATAGGAACTAGGTGGGTGTTCAAAAACAAGAAAGATGAAGATGGAATCATCATCTTAAACAAAGATAGGCTGGCTGCTAAGGGTTATTATCAAGAAGAAGGTATTGATTATGATGAAACCTTTGCTCCATTTTCTAGGCTAGAAGCAATCGGAGTATTTCTAGCCTATGCAGCTCACAAATGGTTCAAAGTATATTAGATGGATGTCAAATCTGCCTTTATGAATGGCAAACTCCATGAAGACGTTTATGTCCAGTAACCTCATGTATTTGAAAGCTCAGAGTTTCCAGACCATGTATACCTCTTAGATAAAGCTCTGTATGGCCTTAAACAAACCCTAGAGCCTGGTATGAAACTCTCTCAACCTTTCTGATCAAAAATGAGTTTGAAAAATGTACTGTGGATACTACCATGTTTATCAAGAGACGCAAACATGAGCTTCTGTTAGTACAGATATACGTTGACGACATTATCTTTGGCTCTACTAACCAAAAATATTGTGATAACTTTTCAGAGTTGATGAAAAGTGAATTTAAGATGAGCATGATGGGAGAATTATCATTCTTCCTAGGATTGCAAGTCAAACAAACTATCAGAGGAACTTTCATAAGTCAGTCAAAATATATCAATAATATTTTAAAGAAGTACAAATTGAACACTTCAACTCCCATGAAAACACCTATTGCCACTATAGTTAAGCTTGATCAAGATCCTGATGGTCAATCCGTTGACATCATGAACTACAGAGGCATGATAGGATCACTTCTGTATTTTATATCTAGTAGACCTGGTATAATGTTTGCAACTTGTCTTTGTGCTAGATTTCAAGCTAATCCTATGGAGTCTCACTTAACTGCTGTAAAAAGGATCTTTAAATACCTTAAAGGGTCTCAATTCTTGGGTCTCTGGTATCCTCTAAATTCTGGTTTTGAGCTTGTAGCATACACAGATTTAGATTATGGAGGATGCAGGAATGACAGAAAGGGCACTTCTAGAAGTTGTCAACTACTTGGTGAAAATCTAGTGAGTTGGACATCCAAAAAAAATGTGTATCCACATCTATAGCAGAAGCAGAGTATGTAGTTGCTGCTAGTTGTTGTTCACAAGTCATCTGGATGAAAACTCAACTCAGAGACTATGGTCTTGAGTTTGACAAAGTTCCAATACTCTGTGATTCTAAAAGTGCCATTGCCATCACTACAAACCCTGTGAAACATTCCAAAACAAAGCACATTGATATCATGTACCATTTTATCAAAGATCATGTTGAAAAAGGTACAATTGATATGTACTTTGTCTCAACTGACTTTCAACTTGTTGATCTCTTCACAAAACCTCCTGATGAAAGGAGTTTTAATTTTCTGATTAGCAAGTTGGGTATGCTCAATATGTCTTCCTAATCTCTGAACAAGAGATCAGAGTGTCTGAGTGTAAAACTTAGAGCCTCTGAAGAATAATTAGGTAGCATATTCCATTAGACCCTCTGACACTTATTACAGAGTTATTTCAGCATATCTTTCAATGGTTCTTGTTTTAGAGCCTCTGATTTGTCCATCATAGCCACTTTGTTTTTCTGTTAACACTATTCTATGCAAATCTTATCATTTCATTGATCCAAGCATAATTTAAGAGGGATCTAAGAGAAATTAGGTGGAAAAATAAAGGTCATCATTCAAGGTGGAGCAAAGTCATCACTTCAGTAACTCAGAATATTCTAACTCATAGCCTCTTAACTATCTTCAGAGCTCTCTAAATTAGAATACTCAGAACTTCTGATATACAAAGTAATGAGCTTATGAGGAAAATACTTTTCATAAGAGAAAACCAATTCAGATCCAAACTATTTTGAATATATCTCTAAACGTTTTCTTCAAAATCATGAATCTCTGAACTTTTGTTAGAGCCTCTGTAAACATTTCTCAGATTATGATCTTTGTTTAAAGAGTTTTTGGATTATTTCTCAATCAGAATTAAGATTTTAAATGATTTTGGGTATAAAAGGTGAAATAGCTTGAAGAGAAACACGTGTTACCAACTTCAGAGGCAATATCTTTCAGAGCCTCTGTCCTTCAGAAAGACTTGTGCGTTTTTCTGATTTCAAGTCATTCAGAGTGCGGGTTATTTCTGAAAGTGACCAACCTGTCACCCACTTCAAAACCTCTGTGGCGGTTCCACTTGAGAAGCTTTGTCAGTTCCAAGGCTACGTGGCATTTTCCAAATGGCCAACTGACATTGAGACGCAACCACGTCTCTTAAGACTTCGTTCCATAATCCTTGACACTTGAGTACCACCTTTCGAATATATAAACCGTTCAAAACCCTCATTTCTCTTTTACGCGTTCAAATGCTCCTGAATATTTCCCCTCTCTAAAAACCCTCTCAAGCTCTTCGAGTTCTTCAAGCTCCAAAACCTGCAACAATGGCCGCTCAGAAAAACTTAGGCGAATCCAGCAAAATTGTTCCCAACCCAGCCATAAACATCCTAAACATCCCCATCAAAAGAAATAACTTCTATATCGATCTTTCACCTTAACGATGCGATTAACTCTACCACATAATAGTCGAATTCTTCAACCGTTCTGAACTATTCTACGCTCTAACAATGGTGGACAACTAGGTCCATGTCTCGTACATGAAACAATGGTGGACTACAGCCACGTGGAATGAAGAACAAGGAGGAATCATTGGCTACGTTGAAGATGAAGGTGAACGTGGAGGATCTGTCAGAATTAGGCTAGAAACTCTTAGAAGAGTCCTATATCTTTTCACAACCAAGGATCTTAAAATCCAAGCATATAAACAACCACCAGAAAACGAAACCCTCCTAGAATTCATTCGACACTTAGGATACAATCAAGAACTTACCCGATTAAGTGAACTCAGAAGGAAGTTTCTCCCCCCCCCCCCCCCCCCCTTCAGGAACTTTATGTTCAGTGTGTTTAACAGAACCCTATCTTGCAAGAATGGAAGTTTAGACCAAACAAACCCTGCAATAGTGACCTATATGTATGGCCTCTACTTCCGGATTGCACGTACGGATTGCCCAACTCAGGGGCAATGGGAAGACGTAGTTGCACAAAACCTTACTTGTCTAGACAACAAGAAGGCTAAGCACACCTACTTCAGTTCCTCTGATTCTAAGGAGGATGAACGTGAATAGGTTAGAACGCCCAGATATGCTTCTCCTAAAAGGGAACACCGAGGATCGGGTGGAAGTCCTTCCAGAGACAACATCAAGACATCTCTGAAAGTAGGCGCCTCTGAACGCAAGGCTAACTTGGAAGCATGTGTTGCGACCAAGGTTCCCAACTCTAAACTCGTCACAAAAGCAGAGTTCAAAAGTTGTTGTAATGAGATCAGAAGCTCCTTAAATGAGTATAAACTTATCAACATAAGTACATCATCTTCAGCGCTTTCAACCTCTGCTACATATTCAGAACTAAAAGTAGAGGTACTTGATCTAAAATAGAAGCTATCCGAATCAACTCTAAAGGTGACTGAATTGGAGAAGAAGGTTGGTGATGAATCCAGGGCAGTTCAGAATGAAGTCAAAGCTCTCAGAGAGGAGCTTGCCAGATTTTAGAGAGAACAGGTTCCCCGCTCTGAACCTCCTCCCTCTGTTAGCCTTACAGAAGCAGACTTCAAGGCCCTCTCTGAAGTGATCGCTAAAGGGATAGCCTCTTCATTTGCTGCCTTACCTGTTCTAACATCTCAACTACCAGCCCCCTCTACCATCAGACCTGATAATCAGTTAGTCACCAGAGGAGACCTTGGTGAGTTCAAGAAGAACATTATGAGCCAAATACTGACGGTCTCATCAAAGTTTGTGGTTTATGACTAGGGCTGTGGATACAAGAAAAATGGTAAAAGCTTCCTTGGATGTACATATGTACAACTTGGAAGATCATGTGAATGACCTCAGAACTGCAGCTAATGAGGTTGAAGATGTTCTGAAAACTGTTGCTGCCAAACTGAAGAATGTTTCAAATCCCAATTCTACTGAAGTCCTTGAGCATTACTTCTGGAAAGGTGGAAAGAGAAAATTTCCATATGTTTCATGCTCAGAGGAAGTAGCTAAGAAGCAGAAATTTGATGTAGGATGATGAAGATGATGATGCCCCTGAAGGGCCCTCTAAACATCAAAAAGGGGAGTACATCTTCAAGCAGGCTCAACCCATCAGAGTTACTCCCCTTCATCCCAATTCAGAAGTAGGTCTATTTACAACAGACCCCAATAAAGAAGACCTTGGTGCTATAGCTGCATTTCTACTTGATTCCCCAACTGCTCACCCAACAGAACTGAACCAGAGAGGACACAAACCTAATCCTCTGTTGATGATTAAGCCCCAATCCTTAACCCAACTACCCCAATCATCATATTAGCCTCTACTTGCTCAGAAGTTGCTATCATCCCTCAAGGCCCAAACCTCTACAGAACTTCAGCAGCTCCAACTAATCCGACAACAGAACCCAATGACCTAAACCTTGATGAAGATGTTGACAGGTCATTAGATGATGATCTTCCAGAATCTCCAGAGAAACCTCAAGTCATCATGTGGGATCTAATTGTAGAAGCCATAGAGAAAGAAAGAACAAAGGAAGAGAAAGAAAAGCCAAAAAGGCTAAGGAAACTACCACCTATGAAGTCCAAGCCTCAGAGAAAACGAATGAGCTACATAAGACAAGACTTCAGAGAGGATGAAAGAGAAGACAGAAGAAGATATGGAAACTCAAGAGAAAGCCCAGAGCACATTCCTTCAGAGAATGTTAATCCTGATCAACCTCTACCTCCTCTAACTATTCCTCTGAAAGTTCTAGAAATAAGTCCCGAACATGCCTCCACATCAGAAGCTCCTAAAGCCATGTCAATAGAGGACACTTTCAGGTACCTCATTAATGACACTGACTTAGTTTCTTTGAATGCCCTCCCTCTGAATCCAAGGCTGAGAATGAACTTGACAAATGAAAGAAGAAGATTCAATAGACACAGCACAGGTCGTAAAGAGGATGTCTACTCTGATGAACCTATCATCTCACTTCATAGAATTCAGGAAAGGAAGTTTTCCTATAAAATATTTATCTACCATAAGTACATTGTAGAACGAGCAGATAGGAAATTCTACCTCTTCAATGACAATGACCTGGTCACTCTGAATTCTTATGATCTGGAAAGGTTACACAGTCATTGTCTTGCTAAAGTTGAAAAGAATAAAAATTTTGGATCAGCGCTGAGAGAGATGGAGATGGCGATGGAATAACATATTAACCTAAGAACTCAAACAGATTTCCAGATTATGCTGAACTTGGGAGTTGAGCGATTGAGCGTGGTTGCACCAAATGAGACCTTAGAAGGTATTGATTAAATCCCAACAGGTACAATGATTGCAGATCCAATTGGCTTCGTCGTTAGAGTTAACAAGATAAAAAAGATATTCAGAAGAAACGAAGTAGCCAAGTATGCAACCAACTCTTTGTTAGCAATAAGGAAAGTCATAGACCTACATGTGGGACACCTAGATGCCCAACAAAACTGATTCAAATCTTCTTAAATGAAATAGATTCTATGATAGAGTTTAGAGATTTAATCATGAAATTTCAGAGAATCTATAAGGGAGATAAATATGGCTAAGTTTACTTTTCTCTGTACTGTGATGAATAGTCTTAGTACATTAATCTTTTATCAGAGGTTGATTTTCTCATCTTTGCTTTTTAGTTTATCTCTTTACATTGTAAATTTTGTATTTTCAATACTTAGGGTGAGATTGTTAGCCCCAAGTGTTTCACATGTAAAAGTATTGAAAATTCACAAAGTCAGAAGACTTCAGAGATAGCTCAGAAGCAACAAGGAAGAGAACTTCAGAGATAGCACTAAAGATACACTCTTACCATAAGCTCATCAGAGCTATGAAGTCCCCCCTCTGAAGACAGTCCCCTTTGATGGAATCCAAGACTCATTTATTCTCTCAAGTATTGAAGCAGTATCAACCTATGCCACGTCAGCGATAACAAACTACTTTATACTTTACACAGGTCTCTCCAGGGTGTGATAGTACATTGTTTCACTTTTATCAGGCTATAAACAGACAATAGTGGAGCACACAATTTGTAACACAACACGTTGTACTGCAATTCTCATTTCACTACCTTGTAATCGTACTATTTTGTAGCTGAGAGTGATTTGTGAAGATTACACACACACCTAGGGTGTTCTTGGTGTTCTTAATTATCAATAATACATACGAGCTATTTTGACTTAATATATTATGTTTTTATTGATTATCTTTTCTCCTATTGCGTTAATGATCAAGATACTTGCAAACATCTATATGCTTCCGCTCATCACTATAGTTTGCTAAGTATCACAAGTTGAATCTGGGAACCAACATTGATGAGTGATAGAAGTGAGAGTAGAGCACCTCGAGGTCATTCCTTGTCTACTAAAGTTGAGAAAGAGTTTAGTGAGCCGAAAATGGAAGAATGTGATGGTGAAATGTCTGATGATGGGGAAGAGCTTGAGAAAGCTATGATCATATTGGCCCGAGCTTTCCAAAAGAAGTACTTCAAGAAAACTAGGTTAAACAATCAAAGATACTCTTCAGGCTCAAGGAATTTTGAGCACAAAGACAAGGTAGAGGGTCGCAAGAGGTTTGATGAAAGGAAGTTTGAAGAAAAGAGAGGGGAAAAGAGTAAATTTGAGGAGAAGAAGTCGAATGAGGCCAAATGTTAAAATTGTGGAAAACGCGGTCATTTTGATAAGGATTGTCGGAAACAGGTGGTGAGAAACTCAGATTATTAAAAGAATAAGATGTTCCTGGCAAAGCAAAAGGAATCGAGAAAGGCACTAATGGCGTGGATGAGTATTGGCTAGATCTGACAGACAATGAGGAAGAAGGTGTTGAGCAAGCTAACATGTGCTTAATGGGAAAAAACATGAGAAGGAGGATGATTTTGATGATGAGGCAAATTCTGACTCCAACTCTAAGGTAGATTCTCTTTTTGAATCTGATTTTATGAATTATATAAAAATTATGATGCTTGAACTTACTACTTTACAAGATAAAGTTAGAGCTGAAAAGGCAAAAGTTACTCAAAAATATCAAACTATTTTAAACTTAATGATGAACGTGCTGAAAAGAACGATCTCATTATGTCTTTGACAAAACAAAAGGAAACGTTTGATGAAGATAAAGAGTTTTTGAAACAACAAATATCTAATTTATCAAAGAAGTTTCAAGTCTTAGAAGAGGAGAAGAATGAGTTTGAAAGAATTTTATCTTCAAATAGAATAATGAACAAGGATTTGATTGAAAAAGTGAAGGTTTTCGAAGAAAAACTTTACAAACGTGGTCAAGTTGATCAACTATTCATCTAAATAAACCTAAAGAATGTGGAATTGGATTATGACAATCTGGAGTATTTGAAGAAAGTCGTGTCTAAAGTTCCAATATTGTACGAGTTTGATTTTCTTGATCTTGGATCAATTAATGCTAACTACAAAACTTAATGGACTGAATCAGATGAAGAAGTTGAAAAGCAAGAAGATTTAAATCGGAAAAATACAGTAAAAATGAAACATCCATTTCGTTATGCTGAGGAAAATATACTGTATAAATATACTCCCAAACAATCTCTTTTGAATGATTATTTTAAATGTTATTCCGATGCGAAATTAGGGGCTAAATCTATTGAAAATGATTTCGAGGGAAAGATTTATTTTCCGCCTCTACTCCTTGAAAAGAAAATCATTCAATTAGAAGAGAGTTTTGAAGATGAGAACTCTAATTCTCGACGGGATATAAGGATGGACGAAGGAGTATTAGTTAAACAGAAATAAATGTGACCTGTGAGGAGGGGAGATAAGAATTGAATGAGAGTGAGAGAGGGTCAACAAGAAACATGGATGATGACCCTATCCAAACCATTACAAGCCGGGTAGCCACAAATATAGAGTATCAAACCAAATGTGATTTTTAGTAAATAAATATTTTTGTAATCACTTGAATGCTCACAAGAAACTTTGGTTTACAATACGATAGTGCTTTGCACTATATATAAATTTTAGTAACTGGTGAGAACTATAAAGCAAAAGTACAAAATATGATTGAGAAAAATAAGTTTATAAATAAGAACTTTTGAATGAAACTTGATGAACAACACTTTGAATTATACTAATAATTGTCTTGCATTAATCCTTGAAAAACTTGCATATATTTCGGCCAACTTGATAAACACAAACCGAAATACACCTAGACTTCTACCCCAAAACACTTGCAACAAGGGTTCAAAGTCAAGCTTAGTTCTAAAGTATACTATCGATGGGAGCAAAATGGCTTGAGCATACTTGCAACAAAACAAGTGTTATGGTCTCTAGCTAATGGTGAATCAATATTTAGCAACACTTAGCATACATATTTAAATAAACTAGAAATGGGTTTTTGCCCATGGACCTTAATTAAAGCCTAATATATGTGTGTCATACGACCCAAGACTTGGCCCAGAAGCTTCATGCGAAAATCCACAAAAATCGGTCCAATGATGCCTCCCAACTAGCCCAAAAAGATCTTACCAGTACATTCTGCGAGAACACATAAAAAATGACAAAAGTGAGAATTTTTGACAGATATAAGGAAGAGAATTTTCAATTTTGGCTCAAAACATTTATCATCACCAAAGACTAAAAGTAAGCAAATAAGGAACCAAAAGACTGAATATCTTACACTAATTTATGCTAAAAAGAAAGGAAAGGAAATAGAAATAAGGTTAATAAATTAACCTTATCAACACGATCGCCGGTTACTACATATGTTGGAAGTCTTCGTGACCCAACCGGAACACCTAGAGTGCAGTCATCATTTGTTGGTACTACACAAGGATCGGGTGGAAGTCTTGTCATTGATAACACCATGCCAGCTCTGAACACATGCAACATAGTTGATTCAGCTATTGTTACAACTGGTATCCTATGTGGACCACGGGTTCCCGTTAGACCACCTTCTATTATGAGACCACCGCCATAATTTGTGATGATGAATCTCTTAAAGCAAAGTTTGGAGGTCGTGAACATTTCATACAAAAATTAGGCGAATCAGTTCAAGGTTGCCATTGAGAAGTTGTCGGCAGAAGTGATGAAAGCTTTGAAAGGAAAGTCTATTGCTACTGAGCCATAACAACCACCTCAACCACCATCACCAAAGTCAAAGCCACTTGAACCGGAGAGAACCATTCCAACCGACGAACTTTGATCCATGCTCTTTGCCTGTTTGCTTACTCAGGGTGATAATCTGAACCAGGAGGAAGTAGAACATGTGGGCTTGCTTAGAAGACATATTGAATTGCAGACTCCATCGATTACTAAAGCAGATTTGCAGGGATTACAAGCTTCGATAGATCAACTTTCTCGGACCGTTTCTAATGCTATGACTTCACTATCCGAAAGGGTTACTACCTTGCAGGAGACGTGTAAGTCATAGGCTCAAGGTTCTAAAAGAATGCATGATGATCAGAACGATATTGATCACCATGATGGGGAGAACAAGAGATAAAGAACAGTTGTAGCTAGTGGGTCCGGAGTTCAGAAAGAAAGTGCTGATACAGTTACTGATTTGGGTACTCAAAAGCAAGGGCAGGTTGATGATACTGCTAAAGATTTTGATGTGAATGTTCTTGATGATGTCATACCTACGGTTGAAAGCCCGACGGTAGTGACAAAACAACTGAGGAAGAAATATTAGCTGATAGTATGATCCAAGACATCGTCTTTATAGATTCAGATGAAGAGCCAGAGATAGCAGATATTGAGATAAAAGGAGAAATAGATGACGTGTTTCAGTCTAATAATGATCAAGGAGATGATGTTGATTAAGACTATCATATAATTTTACAGTTGGATGATGTTGTTCAAAGTGTTCCTGAAAAAAAACAAGTGTTCCAAAATATACAAGTGTTCCTGATTCAGTGTCTGAACCTAAAATTAGACAATTTCAACAATATGTCGAACCATAAGCTCAATCCAGCACAGTGAGAAAATGGAAAAGAACCAGGATTCTTATTCCATTCTAAGAAGACTCTAGAAGAAATCTTTTTGAAAGACAGTTAAACCCATTGATCAAGTCAGGCTTTACACTATTGGTGAGATGTCTAGATTGAAGCAGATTGAATATATTCATATGATGAAGACTAAAGACCAAGATATATATTGGGTGAGATGTGAAAATAGGATTGTAAGAATTATAAAGATTGAATCTAACAAGTTATTGAGGGTTAGGTATCCTGAATTCACAGTGTATAAAACAGATGGAGAAGAATGGTTTTTCATCGAAGCAGACTTCAAGAGTCTCAATATTGATGACTTTGATGTTTTGTATGACATTCTAGCCAGGAGACTAAACAAACCAGTGGAATGGGTTGCAACTTTCAAGGTAGTTAAGTGGCTTAGGAAGAATATTATCAAGTTTTCATATTTGTGTGATTTTCAAAAGGGAATGGACGCCAATCAACCTATGGTCAACATTCTAAGGCCCAATCAAATGTTACGCGATACTGAAAACTTTCCATTGTACATGATCTTTGAAAAAACATGAATTTTTCATTATCTACATGAATAAGTTTAAGAAGAAAAGTTTATGAAATTCCTTAAGATCAACAAGTACAGTGATGGGACCTTGAAGATTTTAAAGCTGCAATTGGAGAATAAGCTAAAGAATAATGACACAGGAGTTGTGAAGATGAATCTGTGACAACCGTCAAATTTTCGTTTCAAGTTAGAACTGCACTGAGCGTTTCAGTTACTCATGTTATAGAGGACACAGTCGAATTTTGCAGTAAAAACAATATTGTTAGGAAAATTTGAGAATTTTGCCTAGCATTTGCCTAAATAAGTGAAGTATCCATAAATCTCATAAAATGCCAATTCAAATACCCTAAATATATATATATATATATATATATATATATATATATATATATAGGGAAAGGTTCAATAGAGAAGTGCAAATATTTAGAGAAATAGAGAAGTAAAAAAACACGGGACCATTCATATATGAACGTTCATATATAAACAGTCATATATGAACGTTCATAGTCATATATGAACGTTCATATATGAACGTTCATATATAAACAGTCATATATGAACGTTCATAAATGAACGTTCATATAACAGTCATATATGAACGTTCATATATGACTGTTTATATATGAACGTTCATATATGAACGGTCCCGTGTTTTTTTACTTCTCTATTTCTCTAAATATTTGCACTTTTCTATTGAACCTAGGGCTATATATATATATATATATATATATATATATATATATATATATATAGGTACCTTGCTAAAATAAATACTTGCAAATACAACAAGTATTATTCTTATTAACCTAATTAAATTATATGTTTAGTTTAAATAGTTATCAAATTCAAAAAAAAGATAAAAATAAAATAATAAATAGCATTGTTGGGAGGTCCACTCACAATATACCCACGTTAACACTCCATCTCTCTCTTCTCTCCCTCCCAAAAACGTCCACCAACACCCACCCATTATATCCTTCCTTATTCTCAAGAAAACATCTCATTTCCTACCTTTCTCTCTCTCTCTACATTCAAACCCTCATCACTCTCTCTTCCCTCTCTAGCTTCTGGCCGAAATCAGCCCCCAAACCTCACAAGAAACACTCAATCTTTGAGGATTTTTAAGGTAAACATTATCCCTAGTGTGAGTAAGTTCATCCCCCTTGTGTTCTCCTTCATCTCCTTCCTCTTTCTTTGTATTTCTCCTACTTTTCTTCAATGATTCTTGAGTTTCTGAAATATAGGACCTTCATGGACCTTTTAATGGTAGATTAATCACCAATGACATGTTAAATGTCAAGCAAATGGTGATAATCCATGATCCATACAACAAGAACTCAAGAAAATGAAGTTTTGATTACATGCATGTGGATTTTTGCTATAATCTGAGATGTGTGAGTTCATGCATGTGTTTATAAAAGTTAAAGGATGATTTTGACCTAAAAATCTATGATAAAATAATGGTAAATAAGTGTACAAATCAAAGAATCAATCATATGAGTGAAAATAAAGAACTAAAACACTCATTTTCCATGAATAAGCATTTTTAGTTTCTGGCAGATTACATGCATGAACTTCATCCGACCATATCTTGTAAAATACTTGGTTAAATGATATGATTCTTCTTCTGGAGCTTTGTTTATTGAGTTATGTTTCAAACCCAAGTGGTTTCATGTAAAAACTCGGAGATTTGACCCTTCAACTATCCATACCAAGTTAAGAGTGCAAAGACAATCTGACAGAGTAAAATCTCTACTTAAATCAGTCATAACTCTCTTAATATTCCACTAAAATTCTTGATTTTTCATCTGGAATTCATTTTAATGAGTTATATTTCAAAAAAAAGTGGTTTCACTTAAAAATATGAAGATTTGAGGTCTCAACCATTAAAACCAAGATTGGTGTGCAAGAAATCAGAATCTGGCTTAGTAAAATATCTACCTTAAAACAGTCATAACTCCCTTAATATGTAACCAAAAATGATGAAATTTTTCTGGAAGATAAACCTTTGAGTTAAGTTAAAACACAATTTTAATCACTGAAAAATGTTGAGATTTGACCCTCCAAATGGACGTGACAAAAAGAATGTGCATACTGTCTTGATAATTGTGACACTTAAACATAATCATAATGTTTAAAATACCTAATCACCTCTAAAAATGGTGCTACTTATGTCAAAAGTTCTCTAAGACATTAAATTAAAATATATAAAAATTAGGTTAAATAAATAATTCGATAAAATACTTAATTATGACCATAAGTGAACCTAAATTTCTGCCAACAGAAAAGTAAAAACTCTAATTCAAGAAAAAGAGATTTTTAGGAATATTAAAGGATAAAAAGCATATAAATTGTAGATTTTGTCAAAACCCCAAATAAGAACAATATATACATGTATATGAATGTATGAATGATACCCAAATAAATAAGAGATTTATAAGAATTCGAACTTGGGATAAAACACAAGGTAAATAAGAAATACAAATATATATGTATAATTAAAGAAAGTATTCGTCATGAAGAAATTATAAAACATGGTACAAGGGATTAAATACTATATATAACTTTTAATTTTAGACCCTTTTCGTCACTTGTTATGGCGAAATTGCGGTAACTTCAATCTAACATGTATTTATGTATTGATTACTAACTTCAATTAATTCCTTATAACTTATAATTTTTAATCACAACAAAGGCATTTTATGATGATTTGGGTAACTAAGCGTTATCAAGGCCTAAGGTTTAAGCATAGAATCTTACTAGTATCCTTACGTTCGTAGGATCGAAGTAGGATCGTTTTACGGGTTGCATTGTGAACCTCTTGGAAACATCTTCGCTTATCATGGTGAGTTTTCACAGCCCCTTTTTACTATTTTGTACATTTTTGGGGTGAAAAGCATGTTACGATTTAATTACGCATCGGTTGTACTGTTACTCAAAATGCTTCATATTGCTACAAAGTTTTATGCACTAAGGTATGTATACTTTTTGATGTGCTTGAGTTTTAAATGAAAAAGTCCCCACTAGTTAGACACTACCTATTAACTCATTACGAGCCGATGGTATTTGTGAGTAGCGTTATTGGATTGACAATCCCACTTTTAGCTGACGAGCTAGAAGTGCACTTTACCAGTAACAACAATGGTCTTACACATGTGGAATTATCTCACCGCTGAGGTAGGACGTGAATAATATAAGGGGCGTTGGTTTGGTCGGAAGGCTTGGTAGTGGCTCAATGTTATGATATCATAGTATACATTATACCTTGTGCAAATGCTCGAACAACCGATTACTTAAACTTCGTGTGAACAAACGTTTCACAATAGCGATTTTTGCATACAATATTATACCTTGCGCATGTTGACAACCGAATACTTTATCCACTGTGCGGATTTGTAATACCTCGGGTAAGTTCGTTAGTTAAAGTCACATTCCGTTAATACTCCGCAAAACGAGATTTTTCCAGAAAACGAGATTTTTCCAGAAAACGAGCAGTGTAGTCCCGAACAGATAAATTTCCTTGCTGCAAGTTCATAAACTCTTCCTCCAATTGTTTGACTGCTGCATGAGGACAGAACTGTTTCCGGAAAGCTATAACGAAATCTTCCCAAGAGAAGGTAGTATATATGTCAGAACCTCCCGAAGAAATATGAGCTTCCCACCAGTATAGAGCATCGCCTTTCAACATTGCGGTTCCATAAAGTACCCTATCCTCTTCTGCGCACTTACTAGTCTTGAAGATAGCTTCTATTTCCTTCAGCTATCTCATAGCTTTCACTGGATCCCGGTCTCCTGAATAGGTCGGAGGCTTACAACTGAGAAACATTTTATAATCACACTTTTTCATTACTGGTACAACCGTAGGAGTAATAGGCATTTCGTCTTCATGAGTAGGATCCGGTCTTTCTGTTTCAGTATCACGAGTTCGATTAAACATGGCTTGGATATTTGCTTGTAATCTTCCCATTTCGGCTGCCAAATCATCCCTTGTTACGAATTCAGCACCTCGCGGCTGAACTCTGCCGCCTGTTCTGCCCCTACCACTTTCTACCCCTCTTCCCCTTCCTCCGGCTGTTGGATTTGTTCTATTCGGATTTCCTCCTCCTTCCCGATTCGTTTGTCTAGTACCACTTGCCATTCTGTTGATTCAGACAAGGTTAATATACACATAAGCACATACCCCATATAACAAGGTATTCCAGTTCAAACATGTACCTGTAAGATCACAATTACATTGGCCAGGTGTAATCTGAAATTACCTTACATGATGTTCCTTCTACCTTTTTATATTTAACATCCCAAGGTTCTAAAATTATTATGGACATCCTACTTCACATGCAGTTTAAGTCTAGGTATAAATCCAAATACCTAAATCCCTTAAACTAGGGCTCTGATACCATCTGTAACGACCCGGCATCCCATAACATACATAATATACATCATTTAACATGTCATACATAACGTCGTTACTTTCATAACAAAATACATAATAATTCACATTCGGTCCCAATGTCTCGAAACTATACAATACAAAAACGTAAACATATCCTAGTCTTCGTCAGCTATCAACCGCCTCCTATGCTTTATTCTTCCCTTTGCTAACAAAAGATCTTTGACCTGGAATAAATATTTTTGAAAGGAAAATGAGGGTTAGACCAAACGGTCTAGTGAGATAATCCCTGTCAGTTTAGAAATCCTTTTTATAAAACACACATATACCACAAAGATTAACTACCAAGCAAGACTCGTGCATTGTGTTCATCTCTCCTCATTCCCATGGCCAAATTAGTTGGTTGCGAGCCAACTAATCAATTTACACCACTGTACTAAATACAGCCAACATCACTGTCCCTCTGTACAGCCAACTTCCACCGGTCCAAAAACCCGGCCGACGTGCTCTCGTGTAGTGTAATACTCATATAAATACAATATGCATCTCAATATATCATATTGTCATTTATAAACACTTAATCACACCATTTATCACATTGCCAAACCACACATATATGTATTCCAGTTGAAAACATTTTAAGTAAAAACTCACTGGTTTGCTTAACTAAAATGCTTCCAAACCTTTCTCAAACGGCACAGCTTTCACCCCAAATCCAACGAATCTGAAACAAATAGACACAAGCATCTCCTTACCAAATGAACAAAAAAGATATACTTAACAAGCTATGAACTCTGTATAAATCTACCTAATTCTCATCCTCAAAATAACCAAACAGCTATAGTTCCCGGATAGCACAATACAACCCGGACAACTCGACTTTCCGGATACATACCCAATCCGGACAACCTGAACTATCCGGACAGCATATACAATCCGGACAACAAGCAATCCGGATACAATCCGGTATCTTATATCATCCGGAAACTTACAACAAAAGGGACTTACCCGGATACCTGACTCGTCCGGACACCTTCAGAACATTTTCCGGACACTACCAACAAAAGTATCCGGACTCATTCAACTTATCCGGAAACCACAGACAGTTCATCCTATTTTTACCCAGAATTCGACTGAATTATAACCAGTTATGTACATGATGTTTCTACTCCGATAGGAACCTTCTAATACCAATTGCAACCATAAAATACAAAGAAACTTACCTCAATTTCACTTCCAAATACTCCAAATTGAATCCTTAGCCTTCTTTTCTTCTTTTGCTTTCTTTTCTCCCCAAAACTCACACACACACCTTAAATCTGGATATTTTGCTGTTATGACATATCTGAATATCCTAAGGGATAATATCTATTCCTATTTACCATTTAGACCTTAAGCTATCCATTAATGACCAAATCACCCCTAAACTTAGAAATTAACCCAAACTTACCCTAAAGTCCAACTTTAAAGTTAACTTTATTTAACGGAAAGGGATTTTAACTAACGAACTTACCCGGGGTATTACAAGTTTTGCCTTGCTAGTGTCCGGATGATTCATCTACCCGGTAAGTACCCCTTTTCTTTAAGTTTCCGGTTAAATTGAGATACCGGATGGTGTCCGGATTGCTTTGGTGTCCGGATGACGTCCGGATTGTTTAGGCTGTCCGGAAAAGTCATGCTGTCCGGAAAGTCATGTTGTCCGGATTGTTTGGTGTTATCCGGAAACTAAGGTTGTTTGATCACTTTTGAGAGTTCAGATGCTTTTGAGTATCCAGTAACCTGTATTTTGTTAACTCTTAGATAGGGAATGAATGAGGACTGACTATTCTGTGGACTAGACTTAAGTTCGGGCTTGGGGGTAACATTTGGAGGAATTGAGCTATCTAGAGTTCTTAGCTCTAGTAAGTCTTATGTGTTCTATTTGGTAAAGAGATACTTGTACCTATTTGTTTCAGATTCTATGGATTTGGGGTGAAGGCTGAACTGTATTTTTTAGAAATGATTGGAAGCGTTTTGATAAGTAAACAGGTGAGTTTTACTTTAAAACGTTTTTAAACTGGAATACATATATGTGTGGGATGGGAATATGATAGTTGGTGTGATTATATGATTATGTTTGAAATATAATATATTGAGATATTGTATTTACATGAGCATAATCTATATGAGAATACGTTGGTCGGGCTTAGGACCGGTGGTGTTGGCTGTAATACTCGTACAGCGGTGTTGGCTGTAATTATCATACAGTGGAGTTAATTTATTAGTTGGCTTGCAACCAAGTAATATGGCCATGGGAATGAGACAGGAAAAGTACACGATGCGTGAGTTATGATTGGTATTTATCGTTTGTGATTTATATATGGTAATTGCGCAAATGGTTTTTAAAAATGACAGGGATTTTCTCACTTAGACCATTAGGTCTAACCCTCATTTTGTTTTAAAATATGTATTCCAGGTCGTGGAGCAAATAAGGACAAGTGATAGGAAAGATCTAGGAATTTATTTTGAAGACTCATGAAGTGTTTTGTAACTATCATGTTCAGTAGTTGTTATGTAAAAGTTTGTACTGAAAGACTTATTATGTAAAGACTAAGGGACCTTACTTGCTATATTATGAATCTTTCGGTTAAGTAACGACGTTATGAAATATATGTTATTTGTTGTATGTTTGGGAATCGGGTTGTTACAGATGGTATCAGAGCCCTAGTTTAAGGGATTTAGGTATTCGTATCTGTACCTAGACTTAAACTGCATGTGAAGTAGGATGTCCCTATTATTTTAGAACCTTGGGATGATTAAGTATAAAAGGTAGAAGGAACATCATGTAAGGTAATTTCATATTACACCTGGCTAGTGTAATTGTGATCTTACAGGTACATGTTTGAAATGGAATACCTTGTTATATGGGGTATGTGCTTATGTGTATATTAACCTTGTTTGAATCAACAGAATGGCAAGTGGTACTAGACAAACGAATCAAGGGGGAAGAGGAGATCATGATAGAACAAATCTAACAGTTAGGGTAAGAGGAAGAGGGGGAGAAAGAGGTAGAGGCAGAACAGGCGGCAGAGTTCAGCCGCGAGGTACTGAATTTGTAACAAGGCACGATCTAACAGCTGAAATGGGAAGGTTACAAGAAAATATTCAAACCATGTTTAACCAGACTCGTAATACTGAAACGGAAAGACCAGATCCTAACCTGGAAGATGAGATGCCTATCACACCTACTGTCGTACCAGTAATGAAAAAGTGTGATTATAAAATGTTTCTCAGTTGCAAGCCTCCTACGTACTGAGGATATCGGGATCCAGTGAAAGCTATAAAGTGGCTGAAGGAAATAGAAGTTATCTTCAAGACTAGTAAATACGCTGAAGAGGATAGAGTACTTTATGGAACCGCAATGTAAAAAGGCGATGCTTTATACTGGTGGGAAGCTCATATTTCTTCGGGAGGGTCTGACATATATTCTACCTTCTCTTGGGAAGAATTTGTTATAGCTTTCAGGAAACAGTTTTGTCCTCAAGCCGCGGTTAAACAATTGGAAGGGAAGTTTATGAACTTGCAGCAAGGGAATTTGTCAGTTCGGGACTACACCGCTCGTTTTCTGGAAAAGTCTCGTTTCGCGGAATACTACGTTGCCACGGAGGCAATGAAGATTGAAAGGTTTATCTTTGGGTTGAATGCAGAAGTCAGAAGTTTTGTGATTGCTAACGGACCAGAAACCTTCTCAGCCGAAGTAGATGCCGCGGAAACCGTGGAACAGGATAAAGGGAGGAACATTAGTGATAAAGGTATGGGAAAACGAAAGTGGGAAGGACCATCGTACGATCCAAAGAAGTCAAGGTTTCAAAGATACGATAACCGTCCACCTTTCCGACCAGCGGAAAGACCTTGTCAGAAATGCAATCGTATCCACCAAGGAAACTGTCAAGTGGATACTCAGGTTTGTTATAGGTGTGGGAAGACCGGACATGTTGCTAAAGACTGTCGGGTAACGCGGTTTTGTTTCTTATGTAATTCTCCGGATCACATCCAGTCTGATTGTCCGAGGGGAAGAATATAGCAAGGGGGTACGTCAGGAAAACCAATGGGTGTTAGACCAGTAGTTCCAAGACTAGAACCACCAAGAACAAGGGGTCGTACGTTTCATATGACAGCAAAAGAAGCGGAGGAAACTCCGGATGTGGTTACATGTACATTTTTCATAAACTCTACATGTGATAAAGTGTTATTTGACTCCGGTGCAAACCGATCGTTCGTATCTCCTGCATTTGCTGCTTATCTGCATTTAAAGCCTAAAGTGTTAGATAATGCTTTAATGGTAGATACTGCAAATGATAATCAAGTATCGGTTAAAGAAGTTTTTGATAGTTGTGTGATAAATATAGAGGGGTGTGGAGTACCTATTCAACTATTTCCTATAGCTTTGATCGAGTTTGATGTAGTAGTGGGAATGGATTGGTTAGCCGAGAATCAAGCTAACATAGTTTGTGATAAGAAGTTAATAAATGTTGTATTACCTGAGAGGGGACCGGTAGTGATTTATGGTGATCGTAGAAATCATCAGTCTTGCCTTATATCTATGATAAAAGCTCGTAAGTGTGTTAATAAAGGTTGCCCGAGTTACTTAGCTTATGTGATAGATATTAAGCCAGAAAAGAATAAGTTGGAAGATATTCCTATTGTTAGTGAATTCCCAGAAGTTTTTCCCGAAGACTTGAATAGTCTTTCGCCTGTTAGACAAGTAGAGTTTGGTATAGATCTGATTCCTAGAGCCGCTCCTATAGCCCGTGCACCGTATCGTCTGGCACCTCCAGAGATGAAAGAAATGATGACACAACTCTAAGACCTATCCGATAAAGGCTTCATCAGACCCAGTTCTTCGTCGTGGGGTGCACCAGTTTTGTTTGTGAAAAAGAAGGATTGTTCGATGAGAATGTGTATCGACTACCGGGAACTGAATAAGCGCACGATCAAGAACAAGTATCCGCTTCCCAGAATTGATGACCTCTTCGACCAATTAGTTGGAGCTTGCTAGTTCTCCAAGATTGATCTAAGATCTGGATATCATCAGCTGAATGTTAAAGAAGAAGACGTTCTGAAAACTGCTTTTCACACAAGGTACGGTCACTATGAATTCTTAGTGATGCCGTTTGGACTGACGAACGCTCCACCTGCTTTTATGGATTTAATGAATCGGGTATGTAAGTCGTATCTCGATAGATTTGTTATAGTATTTGTCGATGATATACTTATCTATTCCCGATCTAAAGAAGAGCACGCGCAACATCTTCATTTGATTCTGGAATTGTTGAAGAAGGAACAGTTGTATGCTAAATTTTCTAAATGTAAATTCTGGCTACGAGAAGTTTAGTTTCTGGGGCATGTAGTTTCTGAGAAAGGCATTCAAGTCGATCCGATGAAAGTGGAAGCAATTAAAAAGTGGGAACCGCCGAGAACGCCAACCGAAGTACGTAGTTTTATGGGTTTAGCCGGCTACTATCGAAAATTTATAAAAGACTTCTCTCGTATCGCGACGCCTTTGACTAAGTTGACCAGAAAGAATCTAAAGTTTGAATGGAAAGCAGAACGGGATGAAGTGTTAGGACACTGTAGTTGTCATTAATATTAGAAAGTTTTGTAAAGCAATGGCTTTATATATATGCTTAAGAAGTGTAACAAGTGATGTAGACTATAAATAGGACATGTAATGTAGTTTGTAATAACAAGTTTCATAATTCAAGATGTAGCTCTCTAATCACATTGTGTTCTCTCTAGTTTAGATTTACTTTTCTAATAAAGCTTCTACATCTTCTTGTTACTAGTTCTTGGATTGTTGAAGATCATAGACCTAACATGTGGTATCAGAGCCAAATTGACGAATTCTTCATCGATACGATCATCGGATCTCATCAATTCAAGTATTTTTAGCCCTATTTTGCTCAGATTTCGGATCCTTATGCTGTTTGTTCGAGAAAAATGTCAAACTCACCTTTTTGGATCAAAACACTATCAAATCGATCGAATTACTACTTTTGATCAACTAGAAATCTGTGCATCTTCATTTTTCGAATCTGTCTGTGCAAGAATCACTAAAATTGGTCCAGAATTGAAGAAGTTATGATGATTTTAGTGATTTTTGGATGTTGTTGCTTGGTTTCGGATCATTCATCATGGTTTCGGATGATTCATAGATGGTTTCGGATCACTCATCAATTACTGTTGGTTTCGGATCACTCATCAATTACTGTTGGTTTCGGATCACTCATTGATTACTGTTGCTTTCGGATGCTACTGTGGATTTCGAATCATTCACATAATTTTTTATGGTTTAGATGGATTCGAATTGTTCAGAGTGTTGGTTTCGAATCATGTGAAGTCCGAAATATTGCTGAATTTGGTTATATTAGTTCTGAGCGTTTCGGAATGTGCTTACACCTAAAGGTTCAAATATGTGGAGGTTTCGCATCTTTCTAATCAGAACTCTAATGGTTTCGGATTCCATTTATTCCGAATTGACATGGTTTCGCATGAGCCTTGGTACGAATTCTATTGGTTTCGTATCCTTATGAGTCGAATTCTATTGGTTTCGCATCCAACACGATCCGACTTCCATGATTTCGTATCCAACTTGATTCGACTTCCGTTGGTTTCGTACTTGCCTTGATCCGGATTCCTTGATTTCGCACCCTTATTTCGCATGCTAGCTAACCAAATAGATTTAATAAAGGGGTTGAAACTGAACATTTTTAACTTGATATGCAATGATGTCTTGTTTTTGAATCCAAACACATGCATTTGATTTCATTTGATTGAAAATTTTGGTATACTTCATTAAGTTGGATTTCTTTTGTAAAGATTTCAAATGATCAAATGTTAGTAGTTATAAAATGTAGTTCAATGAATTTTATATTCCTTGTATAAATGTTTTCATTAATGCATTGTATTTGAAATGAATATTTTTAATGAAATATATGCATACTTTCAGGGGGGAGAAAACAAATTGCTCCAAAATTCTTATTTTGAGGGGGAGCAAGGTTATTCATTAAGGAGGAGATTGTTAGTAATATTCAGAGACGCGACTGAAATTGAAAAAGGTTTTTGATGATCATGATGCTCACATTCATCAAAAAAGGGGGAGAAATTAATGTTTAATTCAATTTCATGTCGAAGACAATTCAAGGTCAAAGAGATGAAGATAGTTTTGAAGAAGATTTACTTTACATTGTGAAAGACAAAGATGTTTTCGAATCACTCATATATGGATTCGGATTGCTCAAAGTTGAAGTTTTCGGATCATGTGAAGTCTGAAGTGTTTTTTAATATGGTTATCTTAGATCTGAGTGTTGATCCAAACCCTCAGTGATTTGATAATGACCCTATCTTAAATACTTAGTGAAAATTGTAAGTAAACAATATGTATCAGAGTTTCACTATCGCTGATAAGTACTAAGATCTTACAGTACTGCTGATAGGAACTCTCGCACTTTTAGATTAAACATTCAGCGAACACTGTTCACCATATCGCTGAGTCTGTTCAGTCCTTATGGTGATCGCTGATAAGTTAGTTGTTTACTTATGATCCCTGAAGACAAGATTCACGTCAACAAAGGTTCTACGCTGAAGTCGAAGATCAAGCTCAAGAACCAGCGACAAGTCTCCTAATGAACTGATGCGGATCAGCGAAGACTCAGATTTGTCCACTCAACGTGAAGTATCAAGTACAAGACTTCAGCTATCGCTGAACTTTATCATCTGCTGAATAGAAAATGATAATCGCTGAATCAACGAAAGCTGATCATGAAGTCCTCCGTACAAAGTACTTTTGTCTTAACCTCCCTTGCACGCCACCGTACGAAATGTCAGAAAAGAACCTCCGAAAATCTGAAATCGTACAACCACTCTGACACTACACTGTTCATTCATGCGGCTACTAAGGTTGTCATCAAAGGTCAATGACATGCAACCAATCCGCTAATGACACGTGTAAAGTATATACTGGATTGCATTAAATGCATGCAGTATATAACGAGATGAACTCACTTCATTTGAAGTAACTTGCTAACTCTGGACAAGTTCAAATCTCTCAAGATAGGATTTTATTAGTAATCTCCTTATCTTTCTTAGTGCAAGAAAACCTTAGTGTTCCAACTTGTTTAGATTTAGGTTTATCCTTAATCTTGTTTCCGCAACAAGCTGTAAATTGTTAATGATTTATCAATAAACAATTTAGAAAAGTAAAATAGTGTGTTTGTATTCAACCCCCCCTTCTACAAACTTGTTTAAGCCTTTCGGGACCAACACTGAGAGACTCGGATTGTGCTTACACCTAAATATTCAAAAATGTGAAGGCTTCGCATCCTTGTGTAGATTCAACTGTTTTAAGAGTGCCAAAGCTTCAACGTTCAAAGCGGTCAAAGTTAAAGTTTTGAAGATCAAGAGCTGAAGACTGCTGCCATATTTTAAATCTTGAATTCAAAGGGGGAGAATGTTAGAGCGTTATTGTATTCAAGATTTGTTTTAAAGTCTTGTAATGGTCAAACATTGTAAAGTCAAAGTAAATAGTCAAAGTCATGTAAAGTCAAACTAGCTTTAGTGTTTAAAGCTTTGTAATTAGGAGATATAAATAGCATTAGCTTAGTTGTTAAGCAACAAAAAATGATCTTAATTGTAATATTCTAGAGAGAGAAGTGAGAGCATTTTAGAGAGAGAAAGTGCATCAATCATATGTAATCTCTATTATGTTCAAGATCAATGGATGATTTGATGATTACCTAATAGAAACTGGTTTTACATGAAGCATTCCGGATATTGAAAGAGAAACTTTGCAGCGCGCCGATTTTGTCATTACCTGAAGGTTTCGATGATTTCGTTGTTTACAGTGATGCTTCTAAACTAGGATTGGGATGTGTACTAATGCAGCGTTGGAAGGTTATCGCTTATGCATCTCGTCAATTAAAGGATCACGAACGACAATATCCTACACACGACATGGAACTTGCAGCAGTTGTGTTCGCACTAAAGATTTGGAGACACTATCTTTACGGCTCTAAATGTCAAATTTATACTGATCATAAGAGTCTCCAACACCTCTTCGATCAACGAGAATTGAATATGAGGCAAAGAAGATGGCTAGAACTGGTAAATGATTACGACTGTGGAATCCTTTATCATCCGGGAAAGGCGAATGTGGTAGCTGATGCACTGAGTCGACCAGAGAGAAGTGGGACGATAAAAGCCATTGCACTACGAGCTGAACTTCTACCTAACATCTTTGACGAATTGAAGAAGTGTCAAGTAGAAGCATATCAGGAAGAACATTGGAAATTAGAACGGTTAGTGGGGATATCAGCATGGCTTGTAAAAGATGATCGGGGGTTATTGTGTCTGGAAAACAGAATTTGGGTGCCTTGTTTGGGTGGTTTACGTGATCGGGTACTACAAGAAGCTCATCAATCTCATTTCTCTATTCATCCAGGTACGAATAAGATGTATAAAGACCTAAAACAATTCTATTGGTGGCCGGGAATAAAAAGAAGCATTGCTCAACATGTGGATGGTTGTACTACTTGTAAGAAGGTAAAGATTGAACATCAAAAGCCGTTTGGTCAGTTGCAACGGTTAGAAATACCTATGTGGAAATGGGATCAGATTACTACAGATTTCATCACAAAGCTACCAAGGACTCCGAAGGGATTTGATGCCATTTGGGTGATCGTTGATAGATTGACGAAGTCTGCTCACTTCTTGCCGATAAAAGAAATGGATTCGCTGGAATGACTAGCCAAGTTGTACATCGACGAAATAGTAACTCGACATGGAGTTCCAATCTCGATTATTTCTGATCGTGATAGTCATTTTACTTCAAGGTTCTGGAAGAGTTTTCAAAAAGAAATGGGTACGCAGATAAAGTTAAGTACAGCATATCATCCTCAAACCGATGGTCAGAGTGAACGAACAATTCAGACATTAGAAGATATGCTACGGGCCTGCATTATTGATTTTGGGGGATCGTGGGATAAGCACTTGTCGTTGATCGAATTTTCCTATAACAACAGTTATCATTCCAGCATACAAGCGGCACCGTTCGAAGTTCTGTATGGTAGAAAATGTCAAACTCCTTTGTGTTGGAACGAAGTGGGAGAGAAACAGCTAGCGGGGCCAGATATAGTTCAGTTAACAGCGGATAAGATTACTCAGATTCGGGAACGTTTGAAAGTGGCTCAAGACAGGCAGAAAAGTTACGCGGACCAACGCCGGAAACCGTTAGAGTTTCAAGTTGGAGATTTTGTAATGTTAAAAGTCTCACCTTGGAAAGGAGTCATTCGGTTTGGGAAGCAAGGTAAACTGAGCCCAAGGTATATTGGACCGTTTGCAGTTACAGAAAGAATCGAAGAAGTAGCCTACAGGTTAGATCTTCCGCCAGAGTTAAGCAGGATTCACAACGCATTCCATGTTTCCAATTTTCGAAAGTGTTTGGTTATACCAGATCAGGCAGTTTCTCTACCAGATATACAAGTTGATGAAAATATGAGTTATGTGGAGGAACCTGAAGCCCTAGTTGACCACAAAGTTAAAGTGTTGCGGAACAAAGTAATCAGACAAGTGAAAGTTCAGTGGAGACATCATAGGGGTCAGGATGCTACTTGGGAATCAGAATCAGAAATGAGAACCAAGTACCCGTACCTATTTGCGTAACCGAATTCTGGGACGGAATTCTTTTAAGGGGGAGATGATGTAATACCCCGGGTAAGTTCGTTAGTTAAAGTCTCGTTCTGTTAAATTTATTTAACTTTATAATTGATGTTTAGGGTAAGTTTAGGAGAGTTTATAAGTTTAAGGTGTTTTCGTCATTAGTGAACATTTCAAGAACTAAGATTGTAAATGTAGTTGATAATATCCCTTAGACTATCCAGATATTTTCATAAAACCAGATTAATCAGTTCAAGTGTGTGTGTGTGTGTGTGTGTGTTCTTGGAAAGAAGAAGAAGAAAAGAAAGAGTTTGTGGTTAAGCTTCAAGTTGGATTGTTGGAAGTAATATTAAGGTATTTTCCTTTGTATTTTATGTTTGTAATTGTATTTAGAAGGTTTCTATCAGAGTAGAATCACTGATTTCATGCCTGAGGTTAATTCAGTCGATTTCTGGGTGAAATTTGGGTAAACCGACAGTGGTTTCCGGACAAAAATTTGAATGTGTCCGGTAGTTTGTTGATAGTGTCCGGCAGTTTTCCCTTGCTGGTGTCCGGACGATTCATCTACCCGGTAAGTACCCCTTTTCTTTAAGTTTCCAGTTAAATTGAGATACCGGATGGTGTCCGGATTGCTTTAGTGTCCGGATGACGTCCGGATTGTTTAGGCTGTCCGGAAAAGTCATGCTGTCCGGAAAAGTCATGCTGTCCGGAAAGTCATGCTGTCCAGATTGTTTGGTGTTATCCAAAAACTAAGGTTGTTTGATCACTTTTGAGAGTTCAGATGCTTTTGAGTATCCAGTAACCTGTATTTTGTTAACTCTTAGATAGGGAATGAATGAGGACTGACTATTCTGTGGACTAGACTTAAGTTCGGGCTTGGGGGTAACATTTGGAGGAATTGAGCTATCTAGAGTTCTTAGCTCTAGTAAGTCTTATGTGTTCTATTTGGTAAAGAGATACTTGTACCTATTTGTTTCAGATTCTGTGGATTTGGGGTGAAGGCTGAACTGTATTTTTGAGAAAGGATTGGAAGCGTTTTGATAAGCAAACAGGTGAGTTTTACTTTAAAACATTTTTAAACTGGAATACATATATGTGTGGGGTGGGAATATGATAGATGGTGTGATTATATGATTTTGTTTGAAATATAATATATTGAGATATTGTATTTACATGAGCATACTCTATATGAGAATACGTTAGCCGAGCTTAGGACCGGTGGTGTTGGCTGTAATACTCGTACAGCGGTGTTGGCTGTAATTATCGTACAGTGGAGTTAATTTATTAGTTGGCTTGCAACCAACTAATATGGCCATGGGAATGAGACAGGAAAAGTACACGATGCGTGAGTTATGATTGGTATTTATCTTTTGTGATTTATATATGGTAATTGCGCAAATGGTTTTTAAAAATGACATGGATTTTCTCACTTAGACCATTAGGTCTAACCCTCATTTTGTTTTAAAATATGTATTCCAGGTCGTGGAGCAAATAAGGACAAGTGATAGGAAAGATCTAGGAATTTCTTTTGAAGACTCATGAAGTGTTGTGTAACTATCATGTTCAGTAGTTGTGTTGGTTCCTGTTTTCTTAACAATGATCTTAACTTTCAGTTAGTTCAAATTTAGATATGGTGCGGATGCGTATTTAAGAACTGAAAGATAATGTAAAGGTAGAAGAACACACAATATCAAATAAACAGTATGTAAAGAACATATGAGTATCTCCAAGATTACTGTTTGATATTTATCAAGAACACCAAGAACATAACAAGAATTCTGCTGGTGTGTGTGTTTGTGCGTAGCTTAATTGTCTGATTCTTGTTCTTGTTAATAGAAGAACTCAACATGAGTCTTCTATTTATACTACTACAAAGGGGACATACTTTAGACAATAAGGACTGATCTACAGTAGACAAGATCGTATGAACAGTAGCAGGTACGATGTTCATTTAATGCGCATGTTCGAATTCTGACAGAGCCCTATCAGAGTTTGACACATGTAGTTGATGTCAGGGCACGCCTAGAACAAGTGGATGAACGGATCTTGAAATAGTAGAAATATATTTGTTAATCTTCTAAGTCTTCAGTATAAACCGCAGAGGCTCTATCAAGGGTGACAGAGGTTTTGCGGCTCGGTCCGCTATGAGCAGTCTTCTGCTGATTCATGTCTTCGGTATTCTTGGGTTCTTCTGCAGAGCCTCTGTGGGTTACTTCTGTACTTAGACTATTTTCACTACTTTCACAAACATAAAGATTGGAGCTAACAATCTCCCCCTAAGTAGTGAAAATTAAAAATTTGAAAGTGCAAGGATTTTCTAAGCACAAGAACAATTTTCTTTTTACATTAGATTATGCCAGAGGCATTTACATTTGATTGTATTGAAAAGAAAATATTACAGAGGATTTGTTTGACTGACTCAGACATTGTCATCCTTGAAGTTATTGAAACTTCTGCGGTCGAGTCCTTCTTGTATGAGCTCGTGATAGAAGCTGATGCAGAGAGTTCGGAAGTTGATTGTTGCATCGATATCCTCTATCAGTCTGTCGGCAAGACTTTGATCCATGAGCTTTGTTCCTCTGTGCTCTACTAGGATCGATCTAAACTCTGTCAAAGTACTTGTTGCGTACTTCTGACAGTCCATCTCTACAAACAACTTTGATTTACCAGAAGGATCTAGAAATACTAACCCGACCCTTGGATTTGTGATGATTGAGTTTGGTGTAGCAGAGGGAGGGCAGTAGTTTTCTGGTGGTTGAACGGTTAATCTTTTTACTCCAAGATCTCGAGCCAATTGGAAATCTACCATGTTGTATAGCAGAAGCTTCTCGCGTATGGCCTTTCTAATCACCCTGTATGCTCTGCAAACTTCATCTGTTGTGAAGTTCTCTTTCGTCCAGTCCAGAAGATCAGGAAGATCATAAGGATTTAGGTTTCTAAGATCAGCATCAGAGAATTGGTTCTCGGATTTGTCATCCCTTTTGACCTTGTATATATTGTACGAGACCTTGGGCCAGGTTCTGGTTTTGGAGAACTTACAATAGATGACTTTGATGATCTTGGATGTTGAGAAGACTTCGTATTTAGGATTGGGTTTTGTTCTGGTGAAGAGGTTTTCGAGGTCAGCACGGAATTCAGGGTCTTGAATGGTTGGTTCTGATTGATCCATTATGCCCATTATGCTGTATAAGTACCTGTATACCACGTCTTCCATTTGTGGTGGTGGTGGTTGAGGTAAGGTTATGCGCATAGCATCTAATTGGTTCTTGACTTCTGCTACTCGATCCTCTGAAGGTTTTGCATTTGGATCCAGAACAGGAATATTTGACAGAGGAGTTGTACCAAAAGCCCAGTCTTCTTCTTCTGGCTTTGGTGTCATAATTGCATCGAAAGAGCTCTTTATCAGTTTTTCTGTTTGAGGTTGATGTTTGGGCTTCTTCTGTGGTTCCTCTGTCATTATTCTTTTGCCCTTGTCTTTTGCCTTCGGCTGATCTTTTTGTAGAGATGGAGTTGCCTCTGCAGGTTTTGACACTTGAGTTTCAGAGGGCTTGATTGGGGTTGCTTCTGTTGGAGAGGCTTCTGGTGTTTTTCTAAGATATTTCCTTTGTTTTTGAGCAATGGTTTTGATTATTGGGTTGTTTTTGGGTGTTGGGGAAGGTAGCTCGTCTTCGGAGGATGTCAGGAGTTGGAGCTCTTCTTGGATTTGGACATCTTCTCCAAATACAGAAGGAAATTCCACAGAGGTTGGTATTGCCTCTGTGGTCTTCTGTTGTTGAACTTGGGTTGTTTCTGGTATTTGGGTTTCTTCAGGAATGGATTCCACAGAGATGGTTGTTGTCTCTGTGGTTTGGTTTCTGCTTTGGCTTTTAGGTGTTTGGGTTGTAGCATGGGTTTCTTCAGAGACCATTTCCACAGAGGTGGTTGTTGCCTCTGTGGACTGTTGTGTTCTCTGTTGGGTTTGAGTTGGGGGTGCAGAGGATATAGCCGTTACTGTTACAGAATTTCCCTAAGTTGAAAAAAAATGACAGAAGCTCTGTAATGATAGAAGCTCTGTGGTTTGAAATCTTCCTTTTATTTTCCTCTGATGCTTGCACCTTTACCAAAAACGTTTGAAAATTCATTGGAGATGATCGATAGATTTATAGAGTAGAAATTTCTTTCACAGAGGTTTTGAAGCTCTGTCAGAGCCAGCAGAAGCTCTATGAGAGGAAATTTCTCATAACTAAAAATCTATTAAACTTTTTGATCATCCAAGTTTTTTATTGTTTTAAGAATTGTTTTTAGGACCTATTTGGAAGTTGGTGTCCTAGAAAACTGTTTGTTAAAAGGTTTTGTGCGAGAAATTCTTTTAAAAGCCTATGTTGGTTAACAGAGTTTCTTTGGTGGAATGAGCTCTGTGACCAACAACCGTTTAGAATCTCAAAGTGTGCATTTGTGCGAAAGAGGTCTTTTGAGATGACATTTAAACCGATCGAAAGAGTTTAAATTTTCGATCATAGAGATTTTCTCTGGCAGAGCCTCTGTTGAGCTTAGCAGAGGCTCTATGACCTCAAATTTCTCATAACTCAAAATTTATGCATCTTTTTGATCATTTGAAGTTTGAAATGTTTTTAACATTGTTTTTAGGACAAATTTGGAAATTTGTGTCCTAGAAAACTGTTTTCAAAAACTGTTTGTATGAGATACTTACATTTTGACTCTTCTAACCTCGGCTTAGTAACTGACTTCTGTTGATTGTGGTTTATCACAATTCTTCTTTGGCTCCCCCTTGAATGATCAACCTCTGTAGATCATTTTAAGGTCTCCTTCTGCTCCCCCTTGACCTATTCTTGGATCAAATAAGATAAGTTGTGCATAGAACATAGGTCAAGTTCATCAGAGGTTCTGTGGAGGCCGTCAGAGGTTCTGAGCAGACCCACATAAGCTCTATGAATTAAAGAACTTTTGATGTTTTGAGAATTTACATACATCAAATAAAATAAAATAAATAAAACACAGAAACATGTATATACATATTTACAGAATATCTCTGCATATTCACAGATCCACCATCTTGTTTTTCTTTGTATGTGGATAGAAGACCTCTGTCGCCAGTCATGTGCCTCGAGCATCCAGAGTCTAGATACCATATTGGCACATTGTGATTCTGTAAGACAATCAAAGAGTTTTAGGTACCCATATCCAAATGGGTCCAGGTTTGTCAGGGGTCTTTGTTTTAGCTTCTTTTGAAGAAACATTTTGTTTTTTCTTACCCTTGGATTTATCTTTTGCTTTGGGTACAGAGAGATGACAGTGTGGACTTTTGAAGTGTTGGTTTAATTTAAACATAAGATCAAAGCAATGACATTATTGAATGTGCGAAGAGATTTGCTTGAACTTTTCATTAAATACATTAAATAGGGGCACAGAGGCATTACAATTTATCCTAACATTAGACTTTCTATTACAAGAAGGTCTATGTAGGCTAGATTGTTGTTTGCAAAATCCTTTGTTGAGTGCGGCCTTCTGTGTTCCCCTTCTGTGGTGAACTTCTGTAGGTTTCACTATCACAGAAGAAAAAGATTTGTTAATTTTAGTCCATTTACCCTTCTGTTGCCATGTTAGTTTTTCTTTAACAGGTTTTAAGGGTTTTAAAATCTTTGAACTTGTTGGAATTTGAGTGGACATTAGTTAAAACCCAGAATCTCATATTAACTTTAAGGATCCGAAACCATCAATTCGGATGTAGACAGATTCGAAACCATGGATTCGGATGTAAGAAGGATGCGAAACCATAAGAATTCGGATGCAAGAGGGTGCGAAACCATAAGGATTCGGATGTAAGAGGGTGCGAAACCATCTGTTTCGTATTAAGTTGGATACGAAACCATGGATTCCGGATGTAGAAGGGTTCGAAACCATGGGGATTCGGACCAAGAAGGGTTCGAAATCATGGGATTCGAATCATGTAGAGTGCGAAATCAAGGAATCCGGATCAAGGCAAGTACGAAACCAACGAAAGTCGAATCAAGTTGAGTCCGAAACCATGGAAGTCGTATCAATAAGGATACGAAACCATGAGGATTCATACCAAGGCAAGTGCGAAACCATACTAATTTGAATCAGAAGGATAGAAGGATGCGAAATCATCTATATTGTTGAACTTTTAGGTGTAAGCACATTCCAAAATGCTCATAACTAAGATAACCAAATTCAGCAACATTTCAGACTTCACATGATCTGAAAACTTCAACTTTGAGCAATCCAAATCCATATATGAGTGATTCGAAAACATCTTTGTCTTTTACAATGTAAAGTCAATCTTCTTCAAAACTATCTTCATCTCTTTGACCTTGAATTGTCTTCGACATGAAATTGAATTAAACATTTCTCCCCCTTTTTTGATGAAAGTGAGCATCATGATCATCAAAAACTTTTTTCAATTTCAGTCGCGTCTCTGAGTATCACTAACAATCTCCTCCTTAATGAATAACCTTGCTCCCCCTCAAAATAAGAATTTTGGAGCAATTTGTTTTCTCCCCCTGAAAGTATGCATATATTTCATTAAAAGTTATTCATTTCAAGTACAGTGCATTAATGAAAACATTTATACAAGGAATATAAAATTCATTGAACCACATTTTATAACTACTAACATTTGATCATTTGAAAACTTTACAAAAGAAATCCAACTTAATGAAATTTAACAGATTTTGCAATAAAATGAAATCAAATGCATGTGTTTATATTCAAATACAAGTCATCATTGTATATCAAGTTAACAGTGTTCAGTTTCAACCCCTTTATTAAATCTATTTGGTGTGCTAGCATGCGAAATATGATTAGCTACAAGCATATGCAATTCTAAAACATATAAGAATACTTTGCTCTACTCACACTATTTGTCCAAAATCAGGATTTTCACAAATTTACGGGTTTATCGCGACTTTGTATTTTCCCCAAGTTTCAAGATGTGTGTTGTCTTCTACCTTACGCAATGAAACCTTAAGCTGTGACATCCCGTGTTTCCGCTTTAGCGGGGTGTGACAGAATCCGGGAGAAAGATTGTTGGTTATTAGAGCTTTGAAGGAAATTGAGAAAAGATTTGATTACTGAAATGCTTTGAGAAGATTTGAAGTTATTTTTGGAATCAGGAAGAGGTACATACCTCCAGAATAGCTTGTGTAATCTTTCCAACTTTGATACAAAGGGGGGGGGGGGGGGGGGTGTTAGTGTCTTATCTGAATTGTATCAAAGTTGAGGGTGTCTTTTGTAAATACCCTTGGGGTATATAATGTTTACTTGCTTTGTGAGACTTGTAACGAGAAGCATTTGACTAGATAGCTTGAATAGATTCTCTATGTACTCTCTCTAATATCAATACATTGAGATTAAATCTTGTGCTACTTTGTGTTCTAACTGATTTACATCTCGACCACTACTTGTTACTAGGATCACAAACTTCTACAATCTAATTATGTAGTAATGTATTATTTTTATTAATGTTACAATAATAATAGTAAGTTAAATTATGTAATAAAATCAATCAATATCATTAATATCAACTTCAAATACAAAAACAAATAGGAATTTCAAGTGTGGTCAACGATATTCACAAATAAAGATATCACAATACTATCAACAAACATAACTGCAATAGAAAACAAAAGAAAAATGAGCATATAATGTGATTCCAATTGATAATAGTGTATACCCTAAAAAACGTTGACTTGCATATTAATAAGCTAATGAGATCTTGAGTGAATATACCAAAAAGATAGCTTGGTCTTCAAACAAAGTGTAAAGATCAATATATCCAATCTTGCTACCCTTATACATGAAATATCCCTTCGAAAAAGCCAAGGTTCTAAATGGCATGAAATGTGGCGTGACAACGAGGACAAGCCTCAAGCCTTAAGAGCCACAATGAAGTCATGGCGTTTTCAAGGCGTGACTTATGACATCAAATTTATAATTCATATATAATATTATATAGAAAAATATATGTTTAAGAGTGTTACTCAATGAGCCAATAGTATTAAGCGAGTTAAATTAGGCTATATATTAAAAAAAACTTGCAAATAAGACATTAAAAACATAAAGAAAGATGAAATATTGCATTACGATAACTGCACATTAGGCCATGACGTGCCATGGGCTTAACGTGGCGTGAAACATAAGCCGTGGTGCCATGGCGCGCCATGTAGGTTGTGCGGCGAGTTTTTTAGAACATTGGAAAAAAGGTGGGCTGACTTGAGTAGGGGTAGGGGTAGGGGTAGGGGTAGGGATAAGGGTAATAAATTTCTTTTTTTACACTTGGTGTATGGTCTCTACTCATTTATTTGAAAAATATCTGATTTTTTCAAAGTGTTGGTAATTTATAGGTGATCCATCAATAACCACTAACAAAAGTTTCCTTAAATAATTTTTATAAGTAAAAGTCATTTGTTTTTGTTTTTAAATCTAAAACTCTCAACATGTATGGTTTATTCCATGCATACACTATTAGGGGTGACTATCGGTCGGGTCGGGTCGGGCCCAAAAACCCACAACCCGATCGGGTTTCGGGTGGGGTTTAGGAAACCCGAAACCCGTCCAATCAATAATTCGAGGTTCGGGTGGATCGGATTGGGCCTGTTATCCAACCCAGTTTCCAGATTCAACTAGCTGCCTTCTTTGGTAACTTCTCCCTAATGCAACAAAAATTCCAACATCCTTACACATCAAACTACTCGTAACACACATCAGTCCTCGCTAATTTTCCATAAATATGATCTTGACTGACCTTTAAAGTTATATTATGGTATATTTATATTTTATATTTATTAAAAAATATAATTTTTTTAAAAAAATCGGGTTTCGGACGGGTTCGGGTTTGGAAAAACCCAACCCAACCCGATCCATATTACCCATGAAAAACAATCGGGTTCGGGCCTATTCGGGTCAGTCGGGGACATCGGGTCGATCGGGTTTTGCTCACCCCTATACACTATGCACATGTTTGTTAATAACGACAAAAGAATAAAAGTATGCATTCATTCTTTCACTACACAAGAAGAGTGCCCCCACCCACTCAAACTAATTGATACAAACAAAGAATCTTAAAAAGATCTTTTTTGAGTGATTAGATTTTAGCCACCTTACACTCCTTCGATTCACTATATTTATATAAATAAAAATCTTATGAATTAGATACTTATATTTTTATAGTCATATTAATTATATTATTCATTTATTAATTATACCGTTGGTCCTTGTGGTTAGTTTAGAATCTGAATATGGTCCTATTTTAAACTAAGTATACTAGGGGTTTCTATGGTTTGCATTTCATTACACTCTAGGTCCCTACCACTAACATCGTTAAATGCATGTTGTTAAAGCAACGTCAAAGTAGCCAATTTACCTTTTTGTTTATTTTTAATTAAAGTTAAAAAGATTAAATATTAGATATAGCTAATATATATACATGCTTTTTGGTCTTCCCAAACCCACCGAGTTCATCTCCCCCACGACAAGTCATCATCCTCCATTCACCACCTCATCGACGACCTTCTTCGGCCCGTTCCACCGTCATCGACCTTCTTCATTCCACTCCCCCACCTTCGGCCTTGTTCTCCCCCACGACAAGTGTAATTGGAATTGACATGAGTGCCAATGGGGTTTTAAACTGTGATCTAATACAAGTTAGAGGGTACGGAGTGCACACTTGTTATAAGACGAGTTTGATCCCAGTCACGAGGAAATGGAGGGGGTCAAGGGGTCGCGCCCCCTTGTGGGTCCAAGGGGCAGAGCCCTTGGCGATGGTTCTGCTAGGCCTTTGGACTATCTTTTTGATAGGTGCCTCTATTTGTATGGGGAATTCGCTTCTGTACCATTCAACGCGTGGGTAAGAGGGCAGCGCCCATGTGGGGTTTGGGGTTAGCTAGTTATCATATATATATTTGTACGGTAATAAAATATTTATATTTGTACGATGGAGTTAGCTAGTTATCATATATATATCTGATCCACTAGACATTGGTTTTATCATGTATGTTTTTTTCTACGAAACAAGAATTATAGAAATTTAAATTGCAACTTCTCGTAATTTAAATATCTATAGTATATTGTAAAATTTAAGAAAAAACTTTTATAAATAAATTTGTATGCATCATGTATTATTTATTGGTGTATAAAACTTAAAATTCAAGATTATAAGTAAATTATGAATGCATAGAACTTTTTAAAATTGAATGTTTGAATTTATAACTAACTAATAAAGATAATCAAATATAACATAAACATTTTATTTTAAAAATAAAAAATAAAAAATATATTTAAAATAATTATTGAATTCGAATAAAATATTTAATTATTATTTTACAAGATATGTTATATTATTCAAATATAAATTATATCATTAACAAATCTAAACTATAATTATAATTAAATACTAAATTAATCAAATTTGTAAAAAAATATTATGGTTTTCCCACAATAAAACGTTAAAATCTAAGATATATGGAGTTCCACTTCCATTGGTCCGAGTACGATTCTAGTAATTCTTTTATTAAACAACTAAACCATATATCAGAGCAAAGCTTGAATCAAGTGCACATGTCAATCATCAGCTTGAAGCCTGCAAAGACGACGGATTAAAGTTACTTCTCCCACTCCCATTGTTTATTTATGATTCATTCAGGATAGAAAGAATTTTGTGCAGTGAAATAAACATGGAAATGTGATTTGATGCTCTCACTTAACAAAATGCATGCATAGTGTTTGACGAAATGTGTCTGTAAGTAACAGTAAATTTTTCTCGATTCTTTGGACGTTGCTGTGCATTGTTCTCCTAGTGGCTTTAT
This sequence comes from Saussurea involucrata, assembly GCA_033807775.1. Lineage (NCBI taxonomy): Eukaryota > Viridiplantae > Streptophyta > Magnoliopsida > Asterales > Asteraceae > Saussurea > Saussurea involucrata. Next base: position 249,384,674 of record CM066321.1, on the reverse strand, counting down.
CTTTATAAGTGGATGTGTAAACTTGAACTTATAATTATGCTAATCTGAATGTTAACACCAGCATCCGAGCTAAGGAAATCAAACAATACCTTTTCATACAGCACTAATCATAGATAGAGCCTCTAAAACATTCAGAAATTTTTTAACTTGACTACTTGAGACTATTTGGCAGTTCTTTTATGGATTTTAAATTTCCTTTTGGATTCGTCAACTCCAAAACCCAAATCCACTTTGGTGCAATGAGCAGCCAAAACTATATACCTTGTTCAAGCAATCTTTGCAGCTTATTCTTCATGGGGGTTTTATCATTCATCACATTATCATTTGTTTTATTGACAAAAAATGCCTTCTTGTATGTATCTGCAAGTGGATTTGTGATCATTTGTACCATATGAAAAAAATATGCTTTAAGATTTGCATTTTGGATGTTGATATGCTTTTCTCTTTGTAGCCAAATATGCACACACTTCTTCTACGCGGAAATATATTCTCACGATGTCACTGTTGAAGTACTTTCTTCTGCCACTATCTAGAAGCATATATTCTCTGTTAGGGTGCGTTTGTATCCGGACAGGACAAAACGAGACAAAACGGAAATAGACAGAACAACTGTTCAACGTTTGGTAATATAGAAGTGGACAGAACATAACAGATAAACTGACCAATTTACCCATATTGAGTTGTTTATATCTTTTATATATTTTATTTAATTAAACTACAATAAAATAAAATAAATTTATAACAAAATATATCATTAGAAAGTTTTCATCAATACGATAAAAATGTCATGAAAATAAAAAGACGATTAAAGAATGAATAAAATGTACGGAGAAAGATGTATTTGATGTTTTAAAAGAGAATTATGTTTTATTTTGAGGTTATACAAGATTTTGAAGGACTGTTCCACTATGTTCCATGGGTAGGGGTGGAACACGCCGTGCCACCTTAAAAGTTCTGCCAAACATGGGACAGTGATTCTTGTTCTGTTCTGTCATGTCCTGTCCAGTACTCTATAACCGGAGGGACAATCCTGGGTCGGGCTTTATCGGATATGTTTATCATTCTCTTGTTTTGATTCGTAAGAATTCTGTCCTTGATCCACTAAAGTTGCGGACTTTGTTATCTTTTTTTTGTGGAGCCTTTTTCTGATTTAGCATTGGCAGTCAGGCCGGTATAACTGGTGTAGCTAAGAGTAGCTGATTCAGATTCATGGGCTGTACCCTTTTTTTATTTTATTATTTCACTTCCCTGAAAATGTTATAAATAGATACTCAAGGCCTTAGAATTTTGTTCATTCATTCATCGTTGGGTGCTCGCTTTCACTGGTTGTTGCAATTCGGGAATTTTCTCACATAGTGCAATAATTAAGAGTTAAAACAATGAGCTACAACAGATCAAACATAGGTTCTGGTTAGTCTCTTCCCACAAGACCGATGATCAATGCATTAATTATCTAAAAAACATTAATGTTAAAGGGTTCTTCACGAAAGAAATTATATGACTAATTAAGATTTAAGGGTTTGTAAGCATTCTTGATAACCTTGTTTCAGGTAGTAGGAATATCGGAAGGAACACGTTTGAGTTTGGAAGGACTTATGTGGTGAAGCCCAGAGGAACCCACGAAGCAACTATCGTTTGGTTACATGGCATTGGTGAAATGGGATCAAGGTGACAATGAAATGTTTGCTTTGAATTTGTGATGATTTATGGGGAGACAAATTTGATATCAATTGCAGAATTGGAAGTGGGTTGTTGTACTCATTTTCAACCATTTTGACATTTGATATTGAGATTTGACTTCATAATATATTTGTTGATGATATGTTTTCTTCTATATATGACTACACATGGATGATTTTAGGATCTTGAGGGTTCATATTTTCCAAGTAATTCTTGGTATGTTTCTTCTTTCCACCTCTTCACTAGTGATCAACCATCAGCCACACATCCAAAGTATCCTTCAATGATTAAAGATTAGGGGAATCTTATTTACCAAAATCATAATATGCATTATCAGTACCAGGGACGGACCCAGACATTTTTTCATATGGTGGCACCATATAATATAGACAAAAAATAATTACAACAAAACACGGTTTTTATCGACGTGTCTTCATCTTTTTACCGACGTTCAATATTGTCTGATGTGTTTTTAGCCTAATTCCACCGCTTCGAAGGATTTTTAAAGCTTTTTGCTTGATTTCGAGGGATTTTTCCCGTTTTTTTGTTGATTTCTAGAGTTTTTGGTTGATTACGAGGTATGGTTGCATCTTCTTGAAGTTTACAAAATAATACGGTAACACCTTTCAAAATGATATGGTTGCATTTTTAACAAACCTAAAATGTTTTACCCTTCGCCGGAGATATAATATGGTGACACGTGCCACCGTCGCCACCATACCAGGTCCGTCTGTGATCAGTACCAACGACAGTTGGACAAACAAGTAATTTTTACTCTAAATTTGCCATGAAATGCACAACAACTTTACAAAAATGAAAAATGTTTGCAATTCCATGGAACAAAAATGGTAACATAACAAGGCATCATTTGATTTGATATCAATATCAATACTTTATCCCTTTAGATTAAGAAATCACCATCTATAATATATATATCATCTGATGTAGTATATATGCATGCTTTCTGGTCCATATTCTTGTTCTCATGCAAAGCCTTTGCAATTAATAAAACTAGTATTAAAAGATTTCTTTCTATTTCTTTTGCAATTAATAGATCTTTATGCTCGTTTACATTTTATATTTTTACAGTTGGACACAGTTCTTGGAATCTCTGCCTCTCCCAAGTGTAAGGATTAGTATATATTCTCCATTTTCATCAACATTACTTTATTGTATGATTACTACTTTGAACATTTTCATTTACAAATTTAGATCAAGTGGATCTGCCCAACAGCACCGACTCGTCCAGTAGCTTTATTTGGTGGATTACACTGTACTGCATGTAAGTCTTTTTAAGAATAAAGAATCATGCTTATTATTCTTTGTGTAGTCTTTTCATGAGTCCTATTTATACGGGAAAGAAAGGAATCTATGATTGTGGGGAAAAAATCTCATGTTACTCATTCGCTATTCCAGTGGCAGACCCAAATTTTCTTTTAACAGGTTCACCTTTAAGCAGAACAATGGTCCACAAAGTGGCAGTTTGACCAGGGGAAGTCAACGAGGTTTGACTTGGGAAAAGTCAGTTGTGTCGATTTGAGCAGTATGATACATTTTTATCAAATTGAATAGACCTTGGCCTTGAAAATAAACATATCTTGCCTTGAAAACGAGATAAAAACAATGACTTTAAAGATGAATTTGCAATGAAAAGGAAAAGGAAAATAAATCATGAATGAAAAGTAAAATTATAATTAAAATGGGAGAATAATATACAAGTAGCCGTCCATTGTGTAAGTTATGTTTATGTGTATGTGAGGTTGTGAGTTCGATCCTTGTAGTTGTATATTTACTGTAAATAGTTTTAGTAATAACATTTGTAGGGCCCATGGCTGCTGGGAGGCGGAATTTAAAGATAAAAAGTGAATATATTTTCTAGATGTAAGAATCAAATTTGATACCCAGAAAATGAAAAGTGAAGGAAGGTGGTATAACGAAAATTAAGCTTAATTAATATATTTCTAATTAATCATTCTCTTGATTTATTTGTATTTAAGAATTAATAGTAGCGCAATTGTTATTCTTTCTGTGATCATATATAACATGTCAAACGTTATCAGGGTTTAATGTTGAAGACATGTCTGAAAACGCTACCGATGACGTGGAGGGATTAGATGCTTCAGCAACACATATTGCAAATATGCTGTCGAATGAGCGTGATGATAGTATGTTTCCATGTTACTTACTCATATAAATTATTATCTATACACTACTAAACAACAGACCTTTTCCGGCGGATCTGCGGTCGGAAAAAGAGGCGCCGCAAACACAATTTTCCGGTTAACCTCAACTTCTCACCGGAACCCTACCCATTAGCCTCCTACTTTAAATAGTTAACATCGAGCGTATCTTAGATTAGGATTTGGGGCCATATGAAAAATTTAGAGCTTATCTTCGATAAAATGTAAATTTTTGTGTCAGTGGTGGATATTTTTTCTTAAATTGTGTGTTTTCATTTACAGTTAAGTTAGGTGTTGCGGGCTTCAGTATGGGCGCTGCTATGGCTCTCTACTCTGCTACATGTCGTGTTCTTGGGCAATACGGGAATGGAAACCGATACCCAATTAACCTTAGCGTGGCCGTGGCTCTCAGTGGCTGGCTCCCATGTTCCAGGTTTGACTTTTGTTTTAAAGACGCTATCTAAATATATCGCTAATGAGCTTAATGGTCTGGCAGCTTATTCACTCAGCCATACACGAGTGTTTCTTTACGGCTTAATCGTTAAGCTATTAAACTAAAATGACTATATGGAACCATTAAGCTACCCCAGACAACTTAATACCTGAAATACGCATAAATAATCCAACCCTCTCCTTTTGCCTCCCTCAAACCCATTGGTCGCCCGTCCCTCAGACAAATAGATTATCGAGACAACTTTACCCATACAGGAGTACAGGACTACATGGAACCATTAAGCCACCCCAGACAACTTTACCCATACAGGACTGTTTATTTGTGGCTTAATGGTCATTTTATTTCATTAAGAAAGTTTATCTAGCACAAAAAAACAAACAACATTATATCTAAATCTATACAAGAATTGATGGGAAAAAACTACTTATTCTAGGATCGTGAGGAGCAGAGTTCAAGCATCACAAGAGGCTGCAAGACGTGCAGCATCACTGCCTATTTTGCTCTGCCATGGACAAGGTATTTGCTTAAAAAGTAACGATATATCTTAAATTGACTTATTCGTAACTGCAGGATTCCTATCTCACCATTTGTTTCACATCTGGTCTATTCCACTTAATTTAAGATTTCGTTATGTTCTGTTAAAATTTGCAATTTTAAGCTTAGAAGACGTCTATGTTGAAATAAAGATACATAAAAATGGATGATAATTAAGCATCTAGTTCAACATTTGGATGAAAACCGTAGAACTGCACTTTTCCAAATGCCTATCTACAAACTTAGGGGTTGTTTGTTTTTTAGAAAAAAACTTTTATCAGCCTCTTATGTCTCATTCGTTAAAGGGTAGGGCCGTTCAAACCGTTTGTTTTTTTCCAATTTTTCAGAACCACTTATGTCTTATAGTTCTCTTATTGGTAAGATGTAAACCAACCTTTTATTTGCCTCTTATTGTTCTCAATGAATTAACCTTGATAGATCATTTCTCTTAATAGATTCACTTGGATTATAATAAAACTCAGTTTACTATAATTAGGTGACTTTAAAAATTAAATTTATATAATGTTGTTGGCTTACCAAAACAAACAATCTTATTAATTCTGACTTCAGCACCTCCTAAAAAACAAACGCCACCTTAGAAAAGAAATAAGTATAGCAATGCCATAATTCCTCTATAGCTTCTTGGACCTACAGATCATATATATGTTGACCTAAGATTGATGCACCACTACAACTAATCGAATATTTGCAAGATATCATCTACAAGACAACGACAAATATTCCATTAATGACGATTAGGGTTCTAAAGAGAAACACCAAAGATATTAGCATAGCCACAAAGATCACATCATGCTTAAGGAAAAGGCTAGGGAAGATTGTGCATAAGTGATAACTACATGTATACATACACCATTAGTTACATGAGTTGCATCTTTTAATAAAACCAAACAAACCCAGTAAATCCCAGAGTCATCTTTTAATTCAGTTTTAAGATGAAGCTTAGGAAATGTAAATATGTACAGGGGTAGTTGTTTTTGAATTACCCTTGAAACTAGAAATGTAAATATATAATAAGGTACTAGCTTTTTGATGCATTTCTCATGATGAATAGTGGTATGCAAGCCCAACGGGCTTGTGTTAACAAGAACCACCATATGGAGGGATACGTCGAAAGCGTTTTTACAATATATTTGTTTTTGCATTAATATAAAATTGTTTTTTATAATTATTGAGAATTGCTTGTGGTAATAACTTTCCTAAAATTTTTGTCATATTCTAATTGGTCTAGATTTCCATATATATATATATATATATAATCTTCAAAGTATTTAGTTGTGGCTGGTAACTTGTTTTGCAGTGGATTAAAGAAAATTAAACCTAGTTGGAGATTGTTGAAGCTTGATATTATTGTTGGGCCCCTCTATCTACCAGCTTCGATCAGCTTCTAGATGTTGGTGACTTGACATGGTATCAGAGCTCAGGTTTTGAAAGGTCCCACTTACCTTTGCGTGCCAGAATCGCACGTGAGGTGAGATGTTGAAGCTTGATAGAATTATTCGGCCCTCCACTACCAGCTTAGCTTAACCTCCTCCATGGTCACATTGGAGGGCAATTGTTGAAGCTTGATAGCATTGGTGGGCCTTTTATCTACCAACTTAACCATTAGATTAGTTGATAGAATTACAATAAATATGTGACAATTTTTGACGTTTTATTCAAATATATTGGACTTTATATCTTTTGTCCAACGGTCCATGTAAATTCTTGTCACTCGCAAAGTCAAAAATGTATGATAATATGTAACGTGGTTATTCAGAAATGTATTTATTTGAAAGGAATAACCACATTACTTGTGTATTCTTTTAAACATTCAGAATACCGTCAAGTCAACTTTGAGTTGATGATGTATGAAATATAAGACTAGTTTTCCTTGATGTTATTCAGTTTTGTTTTTCTACCCTAATAACGGGGGGAAAGAATTTGGTTTTTGCTTGTATGGGTATAATCTAGGTCTATCAGTGGGTTGAGATTCTATTCTATCATTGATCGATCTACCAGATTAAAAACATGATTCATTGATCCAATAGATATTTAGATGGATCAATATTTGAGCCCATTCATGATTTATCTGGTCCTCCTATACATGTAAATAATTAAAACAAAATTTTCTAAACATCTTTATGAAGACATTTTCTAAACATGAATGGTTTTATGATCAAATTAAAATATATATATATATATATATATATATTATTTGTAACAAAATTTGTTTCATGTAACATTTTACTGGTTTTATAGTACTATAAGGTTTTCAAATGTCACAAGAAATTGTCATGAAACCTTTTTACTGGTTTTATTGTATGAAAAAACTTAAAATGTGACAATAAATTGTAATCATGAAACCGTTTTACTGGTATTGTTGTATCAATTCTTCTAAAATGTCCCTATATTTTCACAACCAAATTGTTTAAATCCAATACAAATTCATGTCCCTATATTTTCACAACCAAATTGTTTAAATCCAATACAAATTTTGAAGAAATTAATTTACTGACGATGAGTCACATTTTATGTGACAAATTTTTATTCGAAAACATATTTGTTCTCCTCAGAAATTTACATCAGCTTCACCATTTATGACAACAACTTTTATTTCAATATGGTGTGATGACCAAATTAATTCATAGTGTTACTTTTTCTTCACAAAAATAATTTACTATATTGTCAAGTTTCAAAAAGATTATCATATTCAAAAATCTGCCATAACTGGAAACATTCATTGTAGAATAAACAGAGAAACAAAAGCAAGTAAATTTGTTGGGTCATTCATTGTATCAAATTATCGGGTGATGTGACACGTTAGGTGTAAAAATAGCAATGCTATTCGCACATCTTTAAATGCCAAAATCATGTCAAGTCATCAATTATGGAGGTAAAAAGTAGCTTTTGATATTGATGTGTCTGATGAGAAAATTACTAGGTAGAGATGCATTTAACAATACATATTACATAGAGGTGTATTTAACAACATATAGAAGTGCAATTAGCCTCCTCCTTAAAAATCTAATGAGATTCGTTGCATTTACATCAATGGTGATGCTATATGCACCTCCTTATGTTAGAATCAGATTAAACATGCATTAGGAATGTAACAGGTGAGCCTTGATGTTGATGTGTATGAGAAAAAAATTAATAGGTAGGGGTGCATTTAGTATATAGGCGAAAATCTTCAACATGCATTTACATTAATTGGTTAAATAGTTGAGCTCCATGTTAGCATTTCTACCCATCTGTCTCTCAACTGGGATGGAGGAATGTCATCGAAAGTGAACTTTTGATTGGAATCTGACTTTGGGTTTTTTGCTTTTCGTTGTGGTGGAGCTGCGGAGGCTTCATCGTCTACCGAAAATCATTCTTTAGAGCTTAGCTTTAGGGTTTAGAACATATTGACAACCCTATTTGAAGGATGTTCCCAAAGCTAGAACAATCAAGTTTGAAACAAGGTAATCTTAATCGAGGGGTTAGCTCACCCCCTAAAGGTCATCGGTTCGAGTCATTTCAAGATGATATTAGTTGAGGGTGGCCGGACACGTGGGCCCAAATATTCATGGTTAAAAACAAGTATAAAGCAAAGTATTGGTTACACGCTATGAGGTACAAGTCATCATTGCTTAATTATTTGATCAACTTGCATTTTAGAACCGATTTACTTTGTATGATACCAATTAAGAATATGGCGCATTTGGCATCGATCTTAGTTGCTCAAATGACGTACGTACTCTACGACAATCTAGAAATTAAGAAACAATATCTTTAATTTCATTGAGGAGATTAAAATCAGAAATTGGTTAGGAGTGTTTGAACATTTTAATTAGAAAGATAATCTTTAAATGTCACACATTTTTTCAATGTTAGTTTCAAATCCAATACATAAAATTAACGTACTCAACCTTTTCAAGTTCAAAATTATTTTGTCGTTTGTGCGATTTGGCTTCAAGCTTTCTCTATTTTTGAAGTTTATTATATATAAAACTTTTGTACCCATCTTAAACCCGATCCATTGACCTTAACACAGATAAAAATAAAGATACTAAGGTTTCAGTTCGTCTGTAAAGGCCTTGGGTAAATTAAACTATCGTGGAGTTATCACCTTCAAAAATTCACCCGACAGACCTTCACTGACGCATCACTGATGGCTTGGTCCGTTGATGAAAATGCTCTGAATTGTAGTGAGAAACGGTTTAAAAAATGACAAAAAAGTTGTCTTATATCGACCCCATGTAATGAGTAGTTTAAATTATGGTTTATGTGTTTCAGTTGATGATGTGGTAGAATACAAACATGGGGAAAAATCTGCACAGACTTTACATTCTGCAGGATTTCAAAACTTAGTATTTCGTAACTACAACAGGTAAATAATCCTCCTCGATCTTAGATTATAGTGACATCATTCTCAACTAGCTACAAAACAAAATCGGGGTTTTTAGGTAAAAAATATCCAAGTATTCTAATAAATTGTTTTATAAAATTTATGTTTATTGGACCAAACAAATTGTACGTCAATACGTCATAAGTTTTCTAGGACACATTTGAAATAAAGCATCCTATTAAGTTTTGTATATAACATTATATAAAAAAATGTTTTATAAAAACAGTTCTATAAAATATGTGTTCACACTTTTCCAAAGTATCCTCGAACTATTGTAACACTTATTTATATATAGGACACACAATTGTTTGGTCATATAAACTTAAGTCCTATAAAGTAGTCTATTAAAATACTTAGATATTTTTGACGTCCTATAAACCCAATTTTGATATTGTGAGGACCCTTTATGGTATTTATACTTTTGCCGATTTGGTTTTTCGTATAGGCTGGGGCACTACACGATTCCAGAAGAAGTGAACGATGTTTGTTGTTGGCTCGTGGCAATGATGAAGCTTGACGGATATTGAGCATAATTTGTCTTAATTTCTTCTCGAGGGAATTAAGGAGATGAAATGTATCTATGGTACGAAATAAGAAGCACAATAACATCTTAGATTAGGAAGGGCATGGGGTGATACCAAATTTCTTTGTTCAAACCATTTAAAACTTCTATAATCTAAATAAAGTAAAATGAATGTTTCTACTTGGATTCCTCCCATTTCCCTAATATAATGATTTTGAAGCTGGTCTTTATAGAAAATCTATTCTTATGCTTTGTTTTATGCTTAGTTGTTATGTAATATTTGAAATAAAACTTATGTAATTTTGTTATTCGATGCCTTTAAAGTTTGTTTTTAAAATGAAGTATTTAAGAAATTTCTAAAATAAAATGTCGTATTAGCTATTTGATGTAACACTATTTGAAAATTTGTCTTATAAAAAGACATAATTTGATGAACATGGTAAATCAAACAGTAAAAAAGACATCCTCTTCATCATTTGTCATCATGCTAATTATGCACAGTGTGGTGTTCTCTATAAATACCCGTGAAGGGCTTAAAGATCAATGCGCAAAAAAACGAGATCAAAAGAGTACACTTTATTGTTTTCAAGATAACTTAATTCGTTCATCAACTGATCATCATATTATCTTACTGGCAACTTCATGTCTTCATTAGAATAGTTGTATTAGTTGAGTGAGTACATTGTAGTGAGTGATCTAGAGAGAATAAATGTATCATATTGAGAGAGATTGTTATGGGTTGCTGAACAACTAGTTGATCTTTATTTTATTTCGGCAACAATCTTCAGTTTTTTAAAGTTAATGGGTTTTAATTAAGATTATTAAAACTTTCAAAAACATTGTACTACCCCCTACTGTGTTATTTCTTTATTGACTATCCTTCGGGGACCAACAAGTGGTATCAGAACAAATTTGATTCTTCATCAATCAAAGCTCTGTAACGGCTAACACAGATCTTGCTAACACTAACCACCAAGACTGGCCAGGGATAATTATTCTTGCTAGAAAACCATAATCATGCATTTTATGAATAGTTATGATAAAGAAGTTCTCACTACCGGTTTAGATGGTCCATATATTCCCCTGTCATTCATTAGAGGCCAAATTGCTAAGGCAATAACCATGTTATCCCTGATACTATGGAATCAAACAATATGATAAATGGACATAAAATGACCTAAGAAAGTGGCATGTGAAGATTAAGCAATGAACATCCCCACCATGTATGTGAATAATGACTTATTTAAGTTCATTAGATATTGCAATACTTGCAAAGATATGTGAATGAACATTCTCACCTTGTCCATTTTCTTTGAGGGTACAAATGTAGTAAAAAAATGTTGGAATACGAGATCCATACACTTAGCAGACAATAATCGTATTCCTCCAAGAATCCATATGAAACAAGAATCCATATGAAACGGGTAAGATGAGTGTTTCAAAAATTTACCAGAATGAGCATCAAGTTTGATGGTTTCTGAATCATAGTGATGAACTCAACTTGTTGCCTCCACGGTATCCACGCAAATGTTTATGAATCCTCTTACCATCTTATGCCAAGAGAGGAGATACTCTTTCTTCCCGAATGCTAGATACGGTCCCCAACTCCATGGAGGAAAGGAAGTGCAGTTTTGGAGGATATAAAAGAATCCTTTTGAACAATATTCAATCTTTCAAAAGGTTCTCATCCGATTCAGTTAACCATTCACAATGATCTCTCTCTCTCTCTCTTCACTCTCTTTATATATAAGTGTATGTGATACCTATCCCTATAGATATCGGATAGGAATAGTGGATGCAATCCTTTTAGGAAGATCTCATATCTTCTAAAAGATTGATTTTGCTTTTACACAACCTATCATGTTCACAAGTCCTTACTTGTCAATAATGTCCTGATTCCATACTTATCTAACAAGCATAACATATAATCTGATTTTATCAATAAATCGGATATATATAATAATAATAATAATAATAATAGTAATAATAATAATAATTTAATACTTTATTTGATTATTCATATTCTTTATTCAGATATATATTTAATGAGCGTGACCCAGTCGGACTTTATCACGTTGACAATAATTATAAATCACATTTATAATTATAAACGAAGAGCGGCATGTAGCAATACATCATCGTTACCCAACTGATAAAGTTTGGCGATTCAACTAATCATCAAATTGTGTAATGATTATCAGTGTACACATTTATGTCCCTTTGTTCAGTATCCAGATCAGACATGAGGCATGGATGTGTCATCCTTGTAATGTTTGATCCTTAGTTTCTTGATTATGAAATATATTGAAAAGACAAATATCAATATCATAGATTGGTTATCAGTATCCTATACTGATCATCTGAGCATGCATGCACTTCCACAACACTATTCAATCGAGGGCCCCATGGATATCATTCAATACATACAAAATGAACATCCATCTTGATTCATACCATTATTACAATGTGATATTCGATATACCCAACAACCGTTATGTCACCCATTTACGGACTGATAGAATCAGTTGTCAAAGTACACCACTCACACAGAGCCAATTCCATGATCTCAAGACAAATGACTAATTGTACAATGACCACATGAGAAACATCTATGACACTCATATGACATCCAATGAAACGTTCTCATAGCGAGTCACGTCTACTACAAGATCCCATCTCGTACCCATATGTGAATTCTGTATCTCTATACAAATCCCTGCATATACTAGTCGTAGCGTATTAATTCAACTTAAACTCAAATTAATACTCGACTAGGAACATTTTCAGAATAAATTAATCTATGCTTATTATTACGTTTAGATATAACACAGAATATCCATAAACATAATAAATTGGGCAATGCCTTTTATTTATTTATATCACGACACAATGTCCAAATAAAATCATCTAATGATTGGCTTTTGGGCATACACACTAACAAAAAAAGATATCTTCTTGTTGAAGAGTATGAAATTGTGTTAGAGCATTTAATTGTTCTTCAAGATTTATTGTAAAGTCTTTGTAATAGTCATAGTATTGTAAAGTCAAAGATAGTCAAAGTCAAAGTAGTTAAATAGAAAGTCAATGTAATTAGAGCTTAATGCCTTGTAATGTCTAGGTATAATTAGGTTTTGTAAGCTTTGTTTGTAAGCAATCTTGTAAAGAAGAGAGCTCATTTGTAATATCTTAGAGAGAGAATCTAGAGAGAGAAAGCTCCAATCTTATGTAATTCTAGATTCTTTAATGATCAATGGATGACGTATTGATTACCTAATATATCTAGTGTTAACAATTGGTATCAGAGCTTTGTTTTGAAAGTTTTACATTTCTAGTTTCACAAGAAATTTTTTTCTTTTAAAAGCATTTCTTTCAGATTCAAAGATCTTTACTAAACGATTCTTCTCATCTTGAAAACCTGTGTTGTCAAAGTCCAACTTCTTGACAACTTTTGCATTGATCACTTTTTCTTCTTGAATACCTTTCAAATCTTGTATTTCAGCTTCAAGACCAGAAACCTTTTCCTTCAACTTAATGTTTTCACATTGTAAGGCTTTTGTGTTGTCTTGAAGCTTCTTCGTTTGATCCCGAAGATTTGAATTCTCAACTCTCAGTTTGTTCCTTTCTTCTTCGAGAATAGGTATTTCAGGCATGTACATGATCGCAACCTGTCTCATTGATAAACTTGTTTCCCCTCTTCTTGTAGACATATTGATAAGAACCTGGAAAAAATCAAACACACAAATCAGTTGTAAAATTTCAAACTATTACCTACTAGAGTTTAAAGACCGTTATTGTTCAAAGTTCAAAGTTCAAAGAGATGAAGATACAAAGTTCAATAAATCGTTTAAAGACTGCTTAAAGAGTTTGAGTTCAAAGCTTCAAAGACTAAAGCTTCAAAGATTTTAAAGATGCAAAGATCTGAAATTCATGTTTAACACTTGATGACAATTTGTTGAAGATTTTATTCAAGAAGATTGACTTTACAAAGAGAAATACGAAGACTTTTCTATGTTTGAAGATTGTCAGAGCTTCAAAGTTTAAAGCAGTTATAGTTAAAGTTTTGAAGATCAAGAGCTGAAGACTGCTGCTATATTTTTTTTAAATCTTGAATCCAAAGGGGGAGAATGTTAGAGCATTTAATTGAATTCAAGATTTATTGTAAAGTCTTTGTAATAGTCATAGTATTGTATAGTCAAAGATAGTCAAAGTTGTTTAGTAGAAAGTCAAAGTAGATTAGATTTAATGTTTTGTAATTAATAGGCTTTCTTAGAGATTAAGCAAGGTTAGAGAAGAAAGTAGTAACCAGAGAGGTCATTGTAATATCTTAGAGGGAAGTTAGAGAGAATCTAGAGAGAGAAAGTTCATAATTCATATCTAAACTCAAGATTCTCAAAGATCAATGGATGACGTATTGATTACCTAATAGATCTGGTGTTAACAAATTGTCAATGTCAAATCAAACGAGTTTGTAACTCAAGCCTGTGACAGGTTTAACACCTTGGTAAATGAGTTAAAGAATGATGAAACTATCTTCTAAAACAAGAATCTTCTTGTTAAACTCATACGACAGCTTCCTCTTGTATGGTAAAATATTTCCACTATCCTATGACATTCTTGGGACCTAAAGAAGATGTCTCTACAAGTCGTGTATAGTTATCTCATGACTCATGAACCTGAGATAAATCAAATGCCTAGTAAATCCAGAGACAAGAACACCTCACTTGCTATAATGATCACTGCCTCAATTAGATCAAGTGAGATCAAGCCTAAGGGTGGTTGGGCATATTATAATTACATGTCTAATGAATCTAATGATCACAATAAACAAGTGAATGAGAGAGAAGAATATGAAAGAACTGATAGTGATGTTGATGACAATGGTGATTTTGAACTTTTAGGACTCACTGATTCCATGGATGTGATGATAAGAAGATACAAAAAGTATGTGGGTACAAACCTAGGGGGAGTTCTAGACCTTTTGTGAAGAAAGGAAGAAACACAAGATTCAACAACTCTCCAAAATCATATTTAAATTCAACAACACTTGAAGAAACAAATCTATATTGGGTTTTCTTACTATGAAATTGAGAGATATTTCTTACTGTGAGCTATCCTACTCGGCAGAGGCAGAAGGATTGAAAAAAAAGGAGGTAAACGACAGTGGTGGTGGATTGTTGATCCCACTTTTGACTCAACAATGATATTTCAACAACAAACAGTTCAAAACAGAGTATAAAACTATGTAAGTGCGGAAGAGTTTTAAGAACAATTTGAGTTGATTGATGGTAGATAATCACACACAAATAGGAGAATAAAAGCAGTAAATAACAAAGTTATAGCTCAATGATTCATCTCTATTTGATTTCCAAAAGTTACACCAAGAACACCGTGGAGTGTGTTTTTCATATGCTTAAGCTTTAGACAAGTGTATGTGTGTGTGTGCTTCGTTACCAGAAAAGTCTGGTAGAGCCTTCTATTTATACTAAATGACAGGGGACAAATAGTGGACAAACAGTATACTGGTACAGGAGACAAGATCGTGGGATTGATCCTAGTATACGTTAATGTAGTGCGCCGCAATCTGCAAAAACTGCAACCTCTCTGATGATGACACGTGGAAAGTAGAGGATCACGCCTTGTACTATTGATCTTCAGGATCTTCGTACAACAGAGGCACGTAAGAGGCACGCCTGTCCTTGTCTTTGTCTTCCAATATCTTCAACTCAGTTCTTCATAACACAGAGGATCTGTCAAGAGTGACAGAGGCTCTGTGACCTTGTCTTCTGATGATCTTCTAATGGATGACAAGTGAAGGTTCTGATGCTCTTGGTGTTCGGCAGAGGCTTCTGCCAGCGATCTTTCCTTAGCCTATTTTCAATATTTTTTACAACAGAAGTTGGAGCTAACTATCTCCCCCTAAGTATTGAAAAATAAAAAGATAAAACTTGCGTATCCTAGGCTAATTAAGAACAAGAGGTGTGATCAAACCTCTGTAAGAAAGCAATTCTTTTTCATTCATCATTATGCCAGAGGCATTTACAAAAGTTTGGAAGTAGACGATTATATGAATTAAAGAAAAACAAAAACATAGTTGCAGAGGCTAGATCCTTGCGTTTGGGAAATCATTGATGGACTTGGTGAGTCCTCCAGATTTAAGTTCTCGGTACATGAAGGCGCAAATCTCTCTGAAGTGAATGACAGTATCAATTTGCTGAATCAGCCAATTTGCGAAGTCCAAGTTCATGAATTCCGTTCCTTTGTGGTTCAAGAGATTCGTCCTAAATTGATGAAGCGTCTTTGTTGCATATTTCTGGCAATCATGCTCCATAAATAGCTTCATTTTTCCTTGAGGGTCAAGGAAAACATATCCAATCGTTGGGTTACTGATGATGGTATTTGGTTTAATATCGGCAGAAGAGGGGCAGCGATCGTCTGGGGGTAGTAGACTGATTTTTCTCACTCCAAGGTCAAGTGCCACTTGAAAGTCGATTACACTGTAGAATAGGAGTTTTTCCCTTATTGCCTTTTGGATTTCTTCGTAGGCCCTCTGGTGTTCAAGTCTCTCATTGTACTTCTTTCTAGCCCAGCTGAGGAGTTCAGGTAGATCATAGGGGCTGAGGTTCCTCAAATATGCATCGAAGAACTTTGTTTCAGATCTATATGCCCTCTTGACATGGTAGAGATTGTACCAGAATTTTCTGCATTTGGTGTGTGAGAGCTTGCAGCTTAAAACCTTTGTGATTTTGGACTCTGAGAAGACTTCTTTGACAGGTTTGGCTTTATCTCTGTAGAAATCTTCCCTTGCTTGTTCAATAATGTCATGGCTCAGAGTAGGAGGTGGCAGAGGATCATTTATGGCTCTGCTGTATAGATACTTGTACACCACTTCTTCCATTTGGCGTTGAGGCACCAGGGGTCGAGTCATGGGTTTCTGCAGAGCTTCCATGTATCTGATCACTTTGGCCACTCTGTCATCTGTTTGCTTGGCTTTAGGATATAGGATGGGTTTTGTTGACAGAGGAATTCCATAAGCCCAGTCTTCTTCTTCAAGTTTTGGTGTAATGAAGGCGTCAAAACTGCTCTTCATCAATTTCTCAGTGACTTATGGTTTAGGCTTCTTGGGCTTTGGATCCTCTGTGATAATAGCTTTGCCCTTATCCTTGATCATTGGGTTGGTTGGGGTTACCTCTGCGGAATTCTGTTTTTGCTGTACACTTGGAGGATTTTGTAGTGATTTTGGCGATGATGCTTCTGTGGGTTTTGTTGATTGTTTGGTTTTGGGTATTGGTGCCTCTGTTGGTTTAGTTGGTGATTGTGTGGCTGGTTCTTTTGTTGGTTTGATTGGAGGTTTAGTTGAGGGTGCTTCTGCATATTTGGTTGGAGATGAGGGTTTGGTTGGTGTGGGCTCTTCTGCAGGGGGGGTCTTCTGCGGATGTTCCCTTTGGATACAGTTTGCGCAATTTGTCAACAACTGTGAAATATTGTCTGTATTTTGCTCTGGCCTATTCCCTCTGTAATGGCTTCTGTTGGAGTTGGTTTAGGATTTTTTTCCTTGGTTGGCCTGGGCTTCTTTGGGTATTTTCTTGGTTTGTGGGCTATGGTTTTTACTTTTAGTTTGGGTTGGGGTTGTTCTTCTTCAAGTGTAGATGAGGGTAGTTTGGTTTCTTCTGTGATTGGTGTTGGTGTGGGTGAGGGCAAGTCTTTTGTTGGTTGATTTGTTTCCATAGAAATGGGTGTTGCCTCTGTGGTCTTTCTGCTCTTTTGATTGATTGGAAGATTGTGTTTGTACGGGTACCTGTGCCAGAGGTTTGATGGATAATGGCGTTGGTAGTATGGCTCTGTTGGCTCTGCTGCTCTTCTCCCCCTCAGGATGATCTGATGGCCCATCTGAGTCACTATCAGAGTCATCCTGCCTCTTACCATCTTTTCTACCCTCTGCTTGGCATGTCGTTGGTGGTTTCTTTGGTTGGCTAGCCCCTACTGCAATCATATTTACGCATAGGTCGTCGTAAATGCCAAGCAAGTACGCAACCTCTGCTTCTGATTTGAAACGTAGCTTCCCAACACTGTTCTGGAATTCTTTGACGTATGATGCGTTGGCAGAAGTAAACGCTTTTATGAACTCGGTCATTTCGTTCAGAACGCCTTGGCCTAGTTCTGCGAGCTGTGCCCTCATGATGTAGTCGGTGGGTTTTAGAGCCTGGTTTCAGCTGTGGTATGTTCTTGAACTTTCTCTAGGGCCTTGCGCAGATCTTCTGTAGTGATAGTTGGGGCTGCAGAGGTTTGTAACGTTAGAGCTTTGGCAACTTTCCTTGCCTTCTTGATCTGTTTGGATAGGTGAGTGATAGAGTCTTCAGTGGCAGAGGTGGTTGTGCTCTGTGCAGGAGTGGTCACAGTTTGCTTTAGCAGGGCGTTTGTGTTCTTCACCCTTGTTGTAAGAGAGTCAACTTTTGTGGCAAGTTCGTTGATGGCCTTCTGCGAGGATTCTGCAAGGGATTTGATGGAGTTTTGCAACTCTGTCAATGAGGTGGTCACAGAGGTCACAAAGGTTTGGAACTCATCCTTTGCAAAATATGAACCGGGGGTGACCTCTAGGGGAACACATTCATCCCTAGAGTGTGTATCTGCTCCTGAGACGCCTACTTTCATCCCTGTTTTGACGTTGAGGATGGTGGACTTCCTTCTGATCCTCGAGTAGAGGTTTTTAAGGCCTCAGACTTTATAGAAGTTCTGTCAAGGACCTTGTTCTGAGCCACTTCAGAGGTGGGGACAAAAGTATCATTGAGTTGACTAGGGGACTTGTCTAGAGTCCCTTCGTCGAAGTGCACTCTACGCTCCTCTAAAGAGCGGTTTGTTTCTAGTTGTGCTTGTGTGCCAGAGGAAACAAATTCCTCTGTGGGGATTTCAGATCTGATTTGGGGCAAATGATCAGGAATAAGAAGAGTGTCCTTTGGAGAGGACACCTTCTGTGGGGATTCCCCAGTTTGTGCAGGCGTAGAGGAGGAAAAAGGTTCCTCTAGCCAGTTAGATGGTGAAGGGTTCGAGCTGTGCTGCTCTATTTCAATAACTCTATTTGCCACTAGATTGGCAGAGTTAGATATTTGGGTTGCACTGGGAGGAGGAGATGGATGTGTGCCTCTTCTATCTTAGGCATCTTTTATGCTCTCTTCTTCTGTGAGGCATCCTAACACTCTAGGAGTCTCTAACCTAGATTCTACTTCATCCCAATTGTCCTCTATATCCATGAACTCTTCTGTACTTTCTTGCTCTGGGTCATAGCTCGGTAGAGAGGCAAATAAATCTGAGTTCATGGGGCCTTCAGGTGTTTCTGCCTGGTTGCCAGCGGGGGTTCTGTCATTCTCTTCCAAGTCAGAGTCAACATCTGCCACTGTACACGTTATTTGGGCATGGTCGGTATTGAACTCTGGGATAGCTTCTGCTTCCCATCCAGAGGTGTCAAGGGTGTTTGCGATATCCGTACGCTCTAGGAAAGAAGCGAAGTCGTTAGGCTCTGCGAATTGTAGAGGGGTGGGGGATTGCAGATTTGGTTCTTCCTCTGCGATGGTCTGCAGAGGAGATGTGGGTTTGAGGGTTCTTTACTTTTTTGGTTTGGGGGCTCCTTCCTCAGAGGTTTTGGATTTCGTCTTTTTCTACTTCTCCTTCTGAGGAGGAGATGCATAGGAGGCTATCACAGTTGCTTCTGTGGGTGGTTTTTGGGGTGGTTCAGTGCTGGCAGAGGCTGCTTCTTTTGCAACCTTGTCTTTTGGAGCCTTTTTCGTTCTTTCCACTTGCTTGGGTGGTTGCTCTGTGACACGCGGTGGGGGTTCAGGGATCTCTATAACAGATTGGGCTTTCCTAACTCGTTCTACCTTTTGCCTATGTTTCTCCAAGGCTATGGTCCAAGCTTCTTCACTCAACCTTACCACTACCTTAGTTCCTATTGGCACACCTAAGCGCAGGGGGGTCACAGGACTCGGTTTGGGAATCCTGTGTGCATGCACATACTTTCTCCTAAGTTCTACGTCAGAAGCATAGGTCAGCATTTTCTCTGACAAAGGTCTACAGAATTTGTAGCCGTCTGCGTGTTTGGTTGGGGACATCTTCAGCAGAGGATAAGTCTTTACGATTTGCCCTTTTATTGGCCATTTTTAACTTTTTAGAAGAGGCTCTATGAGAATGCCTAAGGTCCTCTGGAATTGCAGAGCAGGTAGTTGACCCTTATTGCCCTTTGCTCTCTGTGTGGACTGTCTGTGTTCTATTGTAGCGATCAGTTCTTGCATAATCAATGCAGTATAGTCAAGGGGTAAATCATAGTATATTCCATACATGATTGAAAGAATTTGGTGGGAGCTCTAGTCTAGGCTTCCCACTTTGCCAGTGAGGCATCTGTTGAGTATGGAGAAGAGGGTATTCCACAGAGGAGGCAGCCTGTTTCTTCGGAAGTCATTTCTTTTGGATAGAGGGGAATTGTAACCAAGCATTTCAGTAAATGCGTAGAGGTCTGTGTCAGAGGGGTCTTCGGCATACTGCTTGATACCCAACATTCCTCTGGTTGGAAGTTCAAATTCATAGGAAATCATAGTCCTATTAAAACCTATGTTTATGTTCTGTGAGTTGTCAGGTTTTGATACATATCCATTGATTTGGTTGGTTTCAGGGCCATAATAGCAACTTTGCCAGAACTGATTCATGTTTCTTGCTGGGATCTTGGTAAAATTCTTTGTTAGCAAATGTCTGAGTGGCTGATTTTCCAGGATGTTTCACAGTATTGCTTGTTCTTCCCTAAAGCCATTTCTGTTGAGGACCAGGTAGTGATTATTGGGTTTGAGTGGCAGGTTGTTTTCGAAGAAGGCATTATCTAAGAACTGTTACAGATGAGTAGATGGTTCAAAATGAACAGAATCAACATTGTTTGCCTTTTCTTGAAGGATTCGAGGATTTTCAGGATTGTTTGAATGCTTGGATGGAGCAGGAGAATTAGCAGGTGAAGCCATTGGAATGATTGCTTGAGTGTTCTTGAGAAAATAGCACAGATTCGTAGGTTGTTCTTGAGAGTTGCAGATTTATGCAAGATCGCCAGAGAAATCAGAGAGAAAAGAGTCGTAAAAATGAGGAAGAAGGGTAAAAGAGGGTTTTATGGGGGGGGGGGTTAATTTGGATAGAATTTGGGCGGTAAAAAGTGAATTCAATAATATTTGGGGCCCGCACTCGAGTGTACAGTTGGGTTCAACGCTTCAGTCCTGTCGTGTAGCACGCACGTCCAATAGAAACGTGCCACGTCAGAAGAGGCGGTGCACGATGGAACGTCGTGCGTCGCCCATTAATGCTGAGCGCGTGGGAGTTTCTACACTCAAATGACTGTCACTTTGGAAAATAACCCGCACCTCAGAACCCTTTAAAACACATAAGTGTCAGAATCGACAGAAGCTCTGCGGTGGAGTGAGCTCTGTGATCTGAGACCTTCCTTCAATTTCTAAATCTTGCACCTTTACCAAAGACATTTGAAAAAACAATTGAAATGATCGATATAGTATCCGTATGAGAAATTTTCAGTTATAGAGGCTTTGATTCACAGAGGCTCTGTTAATCTCAGCAGAGGCTCTATGATTGAAAATTTCTAATTGCGGAAATCTCATAAAACATTTTGATCATTCAAAGTTTTGACTGTTTTAGACTGCGTTTCTAGGACATATTTTGAAAGTGGTGTCCTAGAAAAATGTTTTGGAAAGAGGATTTGTGCGAGGAAATTACTCTGAGTTTCTCCTTTGTTTGGCATGGTCTCTGACTTCTGTTGGTTTTAACGACCAAATATCCTCTTTGGCTCCCCCTTGAATGATTAACCTTTGTAAATCATTACAAGGACTCCTTATGTTCCCCCTTGACCTATGCTTGGATCATATAATGATAAGTAAAGCACAAAGCATAGATCAGATTTATCAGAGGTTCTGTGAGAATAGACAGAGGCTCTGAGCTATTCCACAGAAGCTCTGTTGAGTACGGAACTTTTAAAGGTAAAGAATGTACACTCTAAAAGATTGAAATATTCACATATATACAGGAGGATTTATTCTCACTTACAGAGGGATCAACTCATGTTTAGCATACCTAACTTACCCACCAAAAATAGGAATCTTTTCTCATCAAGTGCTTTGGTGAATAAGTCTGCAAGCTGATATTCTGTAGACACAAAGTACATCTCTATGGTGCCATGTTCAACATGATGCTTTAAAAAGTGGTACCTGATATCTATGTGTTTTGTCTTAGAGTGCTGCACAGTATTGGCAGAGATCGCAATGGCGCTTTTGGAGTCATAGAGGATTGGTATCTTTTGGATGTCTAGACCGTAGTCTTTTAGCTAAGTTCTCATCCACAGAACTTGTGAACAACAGCTTGCAGCAGCGTATTCTGCTTCTGCTGTGGATGTTGACACGCAGTTTTGCTTCTTAGAAGTCCAGCTTACTAATTTACCACCTAGGAATTGGCAACTCCCAGAGGTACTTTTCCTATCTAGTTTGCATCCTCTGTAATCTGAATCTGTATAGGCCATAAGATCAAAGCCAGAGTTCTTTGGATACCAGAGACCAAGATTC
The DNA here is from genome assembly GCA_033807775.1 of Saussurea involucrata. Lineage (NCBI taxonomy): Eukaryota > Viridiplantae > Streptophyta > Magnoliopsida > Asterales > Asteraceae > Saussurea > Saussurea involucrata. The sequence goes on along the minus strand of CM066321.1, from coordinate 249,362,323 downwards.
TTGGTTCCTTTAAGGTATCTAAAGATTCTCTTGACAGCAAATAGGTGGGATTCTTTGGGGTTAGCTTGATACCTTGCACAGAGACATGTGGCATACATTATGTCTAGCCTACTAGCAGTTAAGTATAGAAGAGACTCGATCATGCCTCTGTAGATCTTGCACTCTACAGATTTTCCTTCTAGATCTGAGTGTAATTTAGATCTAGTGGCCATGGGGGTCTTCATGACAGAGGCATCAGAGAGTTTGAATTTGGAAAGTATGTCAGAGACATATTTTGATTGATTTATAAAGATTCTCTCTGATGACTGTTTGACTTGGAGTCCTAGGAAAAAGTTTAATTCTCCCATCATACTCATCTCAATCTCACTCTGCATGAGTTTTTCAAAATCAGTGCAATATTTTGCATTAGTAGAGCCAAAAATAATGTCATCCACATATATTTGGACAAGTAGAATCTCATTAACCTTTCTCTTATAGAACAAAGTTGTATCAGTGGTACCTCTTTCGAACTCATTAACAAGGAGAAATGTTGAAAGGCGTTCATACCAAGCTCTTGGGGCCTGTTTGAGTCCATACAGATCCTTATCTAGATAGTAGACATGGTTTGGGTACTTAGCACTTTCGAACCCTGGTGGTTGTTGGACATATACTTCTTCTTGAATCTATCCATTTAGAAAGGCAGATTTGACGTCTATTTGAAATACCTTAAAACCTCTGTGGACTGCGAAGGCTAAAAAAATTCTTATCGCTTTGAGCCATGCGACAGGGGCAAAGGTCTCATCATAGTCAATCCCTTCTGCTTGACAGTATCCCTTGGCCACCAGTCTTGCCTTGTTTCTGATGACCACTCCATCCTCATCCTTCTTGTTTCCGAAGACCCATTTAGTCCCTATGGCAGTTTTTCCTTTTGGCAGAGGAACTAGGGTCCATACTTTGTTTCTCTCAAATTGGATAAGCTCTTCTTGCATTGCTTCCACCTAATTTGGATCTTCCAGGGCTTCAGAAACTCTCTTAGGTTCGATCATACTGATAAAATTTGTGAAGAAACAAAAATTAGCAGTTGCTGATCTTGTCTTAACATTGTCAGAAGGACTGCCAATGATTTGGCTCTGAGGATGATCTTTTGTCCACTTGGATATTCTTGGGAGATTGTCATTTGTAGCATCGAGTTAAACTTCTGTTGTTGCACACGATGGTTCTGGTGCAACTTCTGTGGTTGATGGTACTTTTGTGCTTGTGCTTGGACTTTCAGCTTGAGGTATCTCTATGAGAGTTCGGACTGAATCCTCTGAGGATGTTGAGACAGAATCCTCATTTTCCTCTGGTGTAAATTCCTCTGTTGTTATAGGAGTTGGTATTTCCATTGCCTCTGTTGTAGATCTGTTGTTCACATTATTCTCTACTTGCTCCCCCTCGATACTTGTACCTGCACAATTAATGGAAGAGGGTGAAGAATTTGAGGGACCAGTAAGGGATAAACCTTGATTTCTCTGGTCAGCAAAGGATGTCTCTCCAGAGGCTCTGGGAACTCCTACAGAAGGATCAACATCATCATTGAACATTTCTTCAAATAGCAGATTAAGCTCTGCTTCTCTTGATTTAGAAACGCCAGAGGTTTCTTTGTTCAGCCTGAGTTCTGAACTGATTTGCTCAGAAGTCTTTTGGAAGGTGTCGTCAAAAAAACATTAATGCTTTCCACAATTGATCGAGTTCGCAGAACGTAGACTCTGTAGGCCTTGGAAGTGGCAGAGTATCCGATGAATTTCCCTTCATCTGCCTTAACATCAAACTTCCCTCGAGTTTCTCTGTCGTTGAGGACAAAGCATTTACATCCAAATACATGAAAGAACTTGATATTTGGCTTCCTCTGGTTGATCAAATGGTATGGTGTCTTGATGTATCTTTTCACCACTATTGATCGATTCTGGGTAAAGCATGCTGTTGAAACAGCTTCTGTCCAGAAAGATATGTGCAATCCAGATGCTGTGAGCATGGTTCTTGCAGCCTCCACAAGCGTGCGATTTTTGCGTTCGACCACGCCATTTTGTTGTGAGGTGCGTGCGACAGAGAAGTTTTGTGAGATGCCTTCTTCTGTAAGATAAGATTCAATGACAAAGTTTTTTAATTCTGTTCCATTGTCGCTTCTTAGCTTCTGTACCCTACACTCATAAAGAACCTGAATTCTTTTCATTAGATTAATCAAGATGTTTGGAATATCTGACTTCTTTCGGACAAATTCTACCCATGTATATCTTGAAAATTCATCGACTAACACTAGCATATTTCTTGCCACCTAGGCTCTGTATAGCAATGGGACCACAGAGGTCGACATGAAGCATATATAGAGGCCTAGTGCAAGACACATCAGATTTGCCTTTATGGGAAGCTCTTTTGAGTTTTCCTATTTCACAGGCAAAACACAAATGGTCTTTGTTAAATTTAACATTTGGCAAACCTTTTACCAGATCAAGTTTTACCAGTTTATCAAGTGTGTGGAAGTTTAGATGGCAGAACCTGTTATGCCATAACCATGCTTCTTCATTCTTGCATGAGACAAGGCAGAGCTTGTCATATTTGTTCTTGGCCTTAAAGTTCATTAGGTACAGGTCGCCTCTTCTTTCAGCTCGCGGAAGTTCTAAGTCTGTGTCCTATCCAAGTAGAGAGCAGTAAGTTCTCTTGAACATCACATCAAAACCAGTGTCGCAGAGTTGGCTTACACTTAGAAGGTTGTGCTTGAGGCCATCCACATATGCAACTTTGCACACTGTTATATCTTCCTTCTTTATGACCCCGTAGCCTCTGATGTACCCCTTCTTGTTGTCTCCAAAGGTTACAGATCCTCCTCCAAATTTATCTTTGTATGAGAATAGTAAACCTCTGTCGCCAGTCATATGCCTCGAGCACCCGGAGTCTAGATACCAGATAGGCACATGCTGCTTCTGCAACAAGATTAGAGAGATTTAGGTACCCATTTCCAAATGGGTCCAGTTTTGTTAGGGGGCTTTAAGGTTGACTTAGCATCCTTAGGTTTGGTTTTAACTTCCTTTGAAGAACCATTTTGTTTCTTCTTACCCTTGAATTTTGAATTATTCGATTTGGGTTTAGAGAGGAAACAGTAAGGACCGGAGAAACGTTGATTCAATTGATACATGAGTTCAAAGCAATGACAGTAATCGACATGTGAAGAAACTTGCTTAAACTTTTCATTACAAACATTGAACATGGGTACAGAGGCTTTATGTTTGCAATCTCTCCTAGCGTCAGACTTTCTATTACAGAAGGACCTATCTAGGCTACATTTATTTTTTGAAAAATCTCTCTTCAGAGTAGCCTCCTGCTGTACCCATCTTCTGTGGTGAACGTCTGCCGATTTCACTGTCATCGAAGAAAAAGACTTGTCATTTTTAATCCATTTTCCTTTTTGTTTCCACGTGAGTTTTTCTTGAGTTGGCCTTAAAGGTTTTGAAATTGTTGGATTTTGAGAGGACCTTTTCTTTTCTTCTTTGATTTTCTCAAGTTTAAGAGAAGTTTTTGCTTGTATACACATATCCAGAAAGTCTGGGCAGATAGGAACACTTGTGAATTTCTCCTTTGGAGGAATAGTTCTGTTAAGAATGCCAGAGGGAAGCTTAAATCCCTCTGATTCACAATGAACTATCTCTGAGTCGTCAGATTCAGTCTCAGATTCGACAGAGGTTGAGTCATCCTCGTATACAGAGGATGGACCACAGGAGTCTCTATCATCAGAGGCTGGACTTTCTGTGCATGTGTCATACTCACTTTCTTCCTTGTTTTTGGGAATATCTTCTAAAACTTTGGAAGTGTTCACTGAGATTTCATCACAAAGATCTTGTTTGACAACGAGTGTATCATGACTTTCGTAAAACTTGTTTTTACCAATTTCTTTCAACTCGTTTTTAGAAATATGTTGCAATTTTTCTTCTGTAGACGAAGGCACAAATTCAGGTGCCTCTGCAGATAGCTTCTTTTCAGAATCTATAGTGTATACAAAGGCAACCTGCGTCTGAGTCTCTGTTACGAAACTTGAAGATTCCTATCTGATCCTGAGTTTTCAGATATTTCTTTGGTTTAGAGTCTCGTTTGACAGAGTCCGAAGATGGTAAATCTGTGTTATGATACCACACATTGATCATCTTCAGAGGTTTCCACATGTGAGGTTCGCCATAGGTTTTTTGCCTTTTGTTTCAGAGAGTAAGTTTGGAAAGCCTGGTTTTAGAGTGTCGCCAACACAGAATAAAGAAGATAGGGACTTGTCTCTTTTGGTTCCTGTATAAGGATCCACATCACAGAAGCCAATTCCCTTTCTTCCTATTTGTGTATTAATCTTTTCATACACCTTCTGTGCGTCTTGATACCTTTTAATTAAAAGATCTTTGTCGAGTAGATCTTGGTGAAGAACTTCTCTTTCTTTTTGAAAAACGTTTTTAAGGGCAAGTGTGAGTCCAATCTAATCAAGTAACAATGCTATGAACACAAAAGATCTTCATTAGATGAGAAAGAATACAAGATGAGAATTAAGATCCACTTTCTCTCTCTAGACTCTCTCTCTAGACTCTCTCTCTAGAATGTCATCTCTCTCACTTTAAAATGAACCACACGTATGAGACTTCTACTTCAATTCCTATTACAAGGAACCTATTTATACACCTTGACTTTCCACACTAAGTACTTTGACCTTGACTCTCAACACCTTTACTTTTACTTTTACAATGACTTTGACTTCTTACATTTATACATAAATCTTGAATACATTTTTGCTCTAACAATCTCCCCCTATGGATTCAAGATTTAAAATTTTATGACGATAGTCTTCAGCTTTTTGTAATATTCAGATCTTTAACACTTTAAGCTCTTCAACACTTTGAACAATCTCCCTCTTCGCTTTGAAGGAATGCCAAACTTTGAAAATAGCTCTGAAGAATATTCAGATAAGCATTGTCTTCAGAAATCCAATTTGACTGCTTTAACCATCATCTGGATCTTCAAAATCAAATAGTCATCAAAATCTTGAAACACAAACTTCACATCTTTGTAGCGTTGGTCAAAGTCTTTAAACAAAATCTTCATATCATCGAATCTTCGAATCATTGTAGCACGGATCTTTGAATCTTTGTAGCATTGATCTTTGCCTCTTTTGAGCTTTGACAAATATCTTCAGTATTTGAACATGAAATGGCTTTAAGCTTTAACTGGGTTTTAGCTTTGAAAACATTCTTGAATGAGCTTTGAATCTTTGTAGCTTTGAAAATCTTGAACGGCGTATCTTCATCTCTTTGAACAATAACACTCTTTGAACTTTCTCGAATCATCTCGAAATGTCTTGAATTATTATCTCGAACTTCTTGACTTTAACAAAAACTTCTCTTTATCTTGAAATTGAAACTTTCATATGTTGTCCCCCTTTTTGATGATTGTGAGCATCATCATCATCAAAACTTCAATATCAATTTCAGCAGTATTTGAATATACTAATAACAATCTCCTCATTTTGATCTATTTATCCGGCAATTCCAAAAATTTATCCGAATCTTTTCAAATTCAGACAATATGAAAGTGGTAACCCTGAAACAACTAATGAATCAGTTAATATGCCTGTAAGTAGCACGGAGCCACTTAGTACAACGAATGCACTTTTGGAAAGGAGCTTTTTGATGTTCACTCCTCCAGGGCTTCCATTCAATCATCGAAAAACAATAAGGAATTTCTATGAACGTTATGACAAGAAAACATATTCCTTGTGTGTACGTGCTAGTGTAGAAATGATTGAAGCAACTTATGCTTGAATAATATAATCTCAAATTGTGTAAACTGTTGAGACAACAACAAGTTTTCCACGAAATCAATGTGCATGAATGAAGTGCGAAGGTGGGGCAAAATTCCTTCTTTTTCAATATCCAAACCTTCCGAGTGAAGATTAGATAGATAATATGTTGCGTCCCCAAGAAAATTGAAACATTTCTTTGTTGAGAAAGAAATGAGTAGCTGGTGGGGTTAAAGCAAGAGTTGGCATGGGCTAACTGCCTGTTTCAATTATGGTCACCAACGAATGTGAACCAATCAGTAATGTGGCTTCCCGACTCAGAAAATGGTTGGTGCAGAGTTCTCTTATTCTTTTAACTCTGTTCTCACGCCCTCTTTCTGTTTTTAATCCGCTCACTTCTAACCAAACTCTCATTTTCATTTTACCTCAGCACAATGAGATACTCAACCGTATGAGTTATCTCCCCCACTCTTTGATTTCGACCCCTCACCCCTCAATCACTCAAGGATAACTTCTTGGGTAGGAAACACTGGTTAACGTGGATCCATAGAAGTTCTGTAAAATCTCACACTGATTCCCATGAAATTTTGTCCTAAAATGATGTGTTGTTCAACAGTTTAGCATGAACAAGTATAAATCTCGGCATTTGATTAACATTGCCATCAGAATGTATGCTCTTCAAAATTAGTCATGAATATTTGAGCATTTGAACTTTGAAGATTTCTCAAAACAAGGATATTGAATGAATGAAATAAATTCGAAAGACTTGTTTGAGAATCTAGCAATGTATCAATCAGATCAAATATGAATTATAATCATGAAGGATAATCATGTAAGGTTTAGGGTATCAAAGAATTGAATTTGTTTATATGAACAAATATAATAAATCTTTGAATGAAACATTTAAGTTTTATGCTGAAATGAATATGATGCTCAACAAACTTGAAATACAAACGGGAGTATTACCATCGAAAAAATGTTTCGTTTTGAGACATGGTAATAACAAAGTCAAAAAGAAGTTGTACCGATGAGTATGAATACTTGAAAGTATATAGAAAAGATAATACGCAAGTATTAATCTTTAGAAACACACGGTCAGAAATGATGATGTAACGATAATCCGAGATATATATATATATATATATATATATATATATATATATATATATGAAAAACATTTAAAATCGCACTTCTAAAATTCATGAAATCTGTTTGAGAATCAAGAAGTGGTTTGAACATTTAGGAAAACGTTTTTCATGCTTGAAAGTCGTTCTTCTTTCAAACAATATCAGATTAAGTTCAGAAGATACTTACAGTCAAAAGTTTAAGCTCCCCCTCAAATTCTGATAGGCTGATTAAAAATCAGATATGCTCCCCCTCAAAATCTGCAAAAGATCTTAACTGAACAAAATCAGTAGATGTAACAATCAAAGTCTAAAACAATGAAGTACGAGTTCAAAACTGATGTGTTTAGAAGTCAAAAACATTGAAGACCGAGTCCTCAGCTGAGTTACTCAGAAGTCAATAGCTTGTAAGTCCGGGTTCTAAACTGAAGTGTTTAGAAGCCATAATCTCTTTGAAATCCGGGTTCTAAACTGAAGTGTTTAGAAGCCATTATTTTGTATGTTCCCCCTACAAAGAAGCATAAAAAATATGTCAATAAGCACATATATATAAAAAATATAGAATTACTCCCCCTGGAATTATATATATATATTTCAGCATAGGTACTCTTCTTCAAATTGCACACTTCTCTTCAGTTTTCCAGTCATGTGTTCAGTATAGTTCTGACAATCAACATTTTCTTGCTTAATGAAATCACGAGTTCCACAATAAGAACAACAAAGTTGCTTTTGTGCCAACCTAATCAAATGATTTGCTGAATATATAGGATTAGGTTTAGCGAAAGACTTACCTTTGTGAGCATTGTTCTTCTTGTTCACTGGATGTGTAGGAATAGATGATTTAGGAGCATCTTTTTCAGGTGAAGAACCTTTCACCTTCCATACCATCTTTACAGGCTTAAAAATAGGTGTATCTGAACTTGTAGCATCACGGTTGTAGAAAAGATTAGAAGAACGCATCTGATATCTTGAAAAATTGCTTGACTTGACAGACTTTGTCGAAGAAGTATGTTCATGCATTGAACCAAAAGCAGTCTTGATCGAACATACAGAATCAGTTGAACCATCATACGACGATTGAACAATAGTATCGACACTAAATTGTTCAGATGATTTAACTTTGATCTTAATTGCTTCCAATTGCTGAACTTTATCAGACATAACATTTCTTTCTTGAACAGTGACGTCAAATTTCTTCTGTAGATCAGACTTGATCTTCTGCTCTTTCATAGCCTCCGTTGCTAAAGCAGATAACTTCCTTGTTAACTTTAAGATTTCAGCCTTAAAGATGTTTCTCTCTTCTTCAAAACTCTTCTCGGATATTTCTTTGAAAATTTCCATGTTTTTCTTTTGAAAACTCTGCTTTTCGTTTTTAAAAACATTCTTCTTTTCACCAAACTCTTTTCTCTCTTTTTCCAACAAAAATTCCAATGCAGATAATTTATTTGAAAGCTCAACACTTTTTGATTCAAAAACTACTCTTTCAATATCAAAATTCACTTTTTCCTTCTCATATTTTTCTTTTTTAAGAAATAAAACTTTTTCAAAAACAGAAATTTGTTTTGAAAGTTTTATGCATTTAAGTTCAAGAGCTTTCTTTTCCTTCTCAAAACTAACTCTCATTTCATCAATCAAAGCATTATGGTCTGGAAGCTTCTTAGAGGAGTCAAATTCACAAGTTAGTCCTTTGTCACAAACCTTAGTTTTTGAATTCTCCTTGGGAACAGAGTTATATTGAAAATCCTCATCATAATCTTTTTCAAAAGAAGAATTTGCAGGATTAAACCACTTCTTCAAAGTAAACTCTTTTCTTTCATTTTCCAAAACAATTTCCAAATCAATTACTGTGTTGGAAAGCTCACTTATCTTTGCTTCAAGAGATTTACTTTGAGTTGCAAAATTTGCTCTTTCACTTTCAAATTGATTATGCTCAGAGAGTAAAAGTTTCTCAAGATCCGAAACTTGCTTAGAAAGCTGGAAACACTTTTGATTGACTTTCTGTTTTGCATCAAAAGCACTTTTGGATGAATCTGAAAACTTTTTAATTAAAGATTTTTCATGAATATTCTTTTCTTTTTCCAATTCAGTCTTGAAACTAGAAGATATTTCCTTAAAACTAATTGACTAAATAGTTGAAAGAAAGTCCTTTTCAAGCTCAAATTTCATCCTATGTTCTAAAACAGAATCTTCAAGTTCACAAATCCTCCCTTCTAGAATCAAAGGTGGAACATATCTTTTTGCTTCAAGTGGTTTTTCACTGTTAGGTTTAGTAGCAAAAATATTAAAATAGTCATTCGAAAGTGTTCCATTCGGATTCTTTTGATATTTTTCATTCTCTCGAGTATAACAAAAATGAAGTTGCATTTTCATTGTAGTGGCTCTTTTCATTAACTCTTCTTTTTCGATTTCATCGGCATTGGTCCATCTAATCGCTACTTCAGGAAAATATTTGGCGTATCGCAAATATTTAAATTCATATAGCGTTGGAATGTAATTGATTACATTTGCCAGATGTTTAGGACTTTCATAACCAAGTCCCCAATATTTATTTACAGAACTCACAAGCCTTGGTTTGTTCATGTGAATAGTTTGCTCAGTTTGACCTCTCAAATAAAGCTTCTTTTCTAAATCTTTGATTTTGTCTAAAAACTCTGTATTTTGAGTGGTAATGGTTTTCAAAGAAACATCACTCTCGCTATTCTTTTCTTCTAACTCTTTGATTTTCTTTGTAAGATCAGATATTTGAGAATCAGAATTTTTTTTATCCTTATCAAGCTTTTCATCAAGAATAGTTTGATTTAGATTTTTGTTTTCTTCTTTTTCCTTTTGCAATTGAGCACTTAGTCTATCTTCTCTATCCTTAGGTGGATCATCCCAACCCATAAACTCGAAGATATAATCATCCATTGTTACCTGAAAAGATTAAAAAAATGAACGTTATCAGATACTTCGTGAGGAGTAGAATTATGCACACACGATAATCAGAGAAAAATCGATTAAAGTCAGAAAAATTTCCAAAATCAAAATTTGAATAACAAATTATAAATTTGTCGTTCAAAAATTAATTCCGAAAAATTAATACGGAAAACTGGACTTTAAATCGGCAAACCTGCAAAATATAAGAAAAATATATCAGTTATAAGCAAATGCAGGTAAAAGTTGATAAAAAATAACAAGAAATGAAAAATTACTAAAAATAGGGACTAAAAATGACAAAATACGAAACTATAAACGAAAAATAAGGACTAAAAATGTTAAAAACAGAAACTATAACTACAGGGACTGAAAACGACAATTCCTAAAACTAACTAAAGACTTAACTGAAAAACTAACTGAGGACCAAAATTGTAAAGAAAACTAACATAAAAACTATCGGACACTAACGAACCGTTAACTAACCTAACTAACAGACACTTAACAGAATTAGGACTAAAATTGAAACAAAAATTAACAAACTAACGAGATATTACAAACTCTAACGGAAAAGGACCAAAAATGTAATGAACGAAGCACCGTTAGTTACTGTTCATCATCGCCACGAAACACGATCTGAGTTTTTCGCACTTCTTTTTCCTTCACAGATTCACGTTCAAATCTGATGCTTTGCTTTCTTTGAGTTGTTAGAACATCAAACAAGTGATTTCCACGATAACAACAAGATCATGCAACCTAAATCGTTTTCTTTATCGATGAAAACATTTCTCCGACTAGAACACAGTTTTCCGACGAGATGAGTTTCAGTCGACACCAAACTGTTATTAGGCGATTAGAAATATTATCGGACAAGGTTCTGAGCGATAAGAAAGTTTGATCGGACAGAACTTGTGCGAGGAGCAGTCTTGATCGGACAACAAAGAAATTATCGGACACTGAAAAGTTATCGGACACTGGTTTTTAATCGGACAGTTGTTAGGCGAGGAGCTGATCGGATGAGGTTTATACGACAAACATGAACTCTTATCGGATGGGCTTCGTGCGAGCAAGATGAATACTATGAAGATGTGTTTTCCGGCGATATTTCCAGAAACCGGCGAGACTTCGTTTTTCCGGCGAAGTCTTTCAACAACCGTATCTCGTTGAATTTTCGATGGTTTTTGATTTTAAAAGTTGTAGCTTGCTTGAAAACTCATCACGAACAGATATGTGTAACATTTATCAGCTAAAACACATAAAGATGATCTGAAATTCACGATGAACACCTTCTGTCGAACTCTAAAACTTCAAAACACTCTGAAACTTAGTGTTTTTCAGATCTGTAAGAATCAAATCGTTAGAAATCAATAAAAACAATGATCTGTGAAACAAATATACATCAAAGCCCTTTTAAACACCAAGATCAAAAGACAACTTCGTGAAGAACATTCCGATGAACATCTGTTGAACCATAGATCTAACAAACCTCTAATTTGTTGCTGAAAATCACGTCTGAGATTTATAATATGATCAAAGGTAATACAAAAACTGATCTGAGATCTCCAGATCGATCAAAACATAGCCAAAATATGAATCGAACCTCATCTTTGATAAGAACACAATGAACATTATAAAGCTACTGTTGTTTTTCAAATATTTCAGAAAATCAAAAAACATTTGATGTTTAAAATCAAATCTTTTAATCTGAAAATGTTTAAATCACACACAATAATAATTTGTGAAAGCAAACTTGATCCAAAACACAATTAAAAACCAAAATTTTGAAGATTTTCAAGAAAAATCTCAAAAACCCAAAAACTTCAATTTTCTTAAAAAAATTTGAAAAAATTTCTTCAATTCGATGCATAATTCGATCTGATCCTGCTCTGATACCACTTGTGAGTCCAATCTAATCAAGTAACAATGCTATGAACACAATAGATCTTCATTAGATGAGAAAGAATACAAGATGAGAATTAAAATCCACTTTCTCTCTCTAGTCTCTCTCTCTAGAATGTCATCTCTCTCACCTTACAATGAACCACACGTATGAGACTTCTACTTCAATTCCTATTACAAGCAACCTATTTGTTGGGAACTGAAGATATGCTAAGTATGGTTAGTACTGCTAAGACAATATTACTACTGCCAGTTCTTCGTTACTACTGCTAGTCAAGGTTACTACTGCTAGACAAGGTTAGTACTGCTAGACCAAATTACTACTGCGTATACATGGTTAGTACTGCTAGACCAAATTACTACTGCTAGACACGGTTAGTACTGCTAGACCAAGTTACTACTGCTAGACATGGTTAGTACTGCTGAGCTGAGATACTACTGCTAGAAGACTGTGAAGGTTAATACTGCTGAAGGTCGTTAATGCTGCTGAGCCAAATCATTGTTAATACTGCTGACTTGATAAGTTTGGTATGCGATACTTTTGGAGACAAAGAAGGAATTGATCAAGATATGTTTAACGAAGATTCAGAAGATCAATTTACTTTTGATAGTTATCTTGTAATTACTTTTGTATAAATAGTATTGATAGATAGCGATTAGAATACGGGAAAATAAAAAAGACGATTCTAGAGAGAATTAACCTCAAGGTGTAAGAACCCTATTTCTAGAGAAGTAGAAGTCGTCTTGTTGAGCCTGTTCAACAAGATTGAGGTTTGGTGTAAAACTTGTGAGTAATACAGTTTGATATATATAGTGTGTTGAATTCTATTGATTGTTCTTTAATTGATTTAGAGTTCTATTCCGCAAGATTCTCTAAATTCTGTTTCTAAGAAGTTTAATTCTTGTTAAGAATCGATCCTGACAAGTGGTATCAGAGCCTTGGTATCTTAGAAGCTATGGACAATTCAATGGATACTCACAGTACTCTTGTTTCAAAGGTTCCCATGCTCAAACCCAATGAATTTGACATGTGGAAACTGAGAATCAAGCAGTACATTCTTCTTACTGATTATGCAATATGGGACATCATAGAAAATGGCCCATGTAATGAAGGAAAGATTGGAGCAGATGGAAAGAGACCTCCTCCCAAGACAGATGCTGAAAAGAAAGTCAGACAAACAGAGATGAAGGCCTTAAGCACTCTGCTTTTGGCTATTCCTAATGAGTACCAACATCAATTCCAACACTGCACAGATGCACAGATGCACAGATGTTGTGGAATGCTCTGGAGAAAAGATTTACTGGCACAAAAAGAAATCAAAAGGCTATTCTCAGGCAACAATATGAGAACTTCATGTCTGCAAAGAATGAGTCTATGACTCAAACTTTTGACAGATTTAACAAGTTGATTGGAGAATTAGCAACTGTGGGTGTACACATGGATGCTGATGATATCAATAGAAAGTTCCTTAGATCATTGGGAGAAGAATGGACCATGTACACAGTCTCATTCAGACAGAATGACCAATTGGAGGACAAAGAGCTAGATGACCTCTACAATGATCTGAGAGTATTTGAGGCTGAAGTTGAAGCCAAGAAAAGGCCATCTGGATTTGTTTATAATGCTGCTTTATTATCTTCATCCTCTGATAATGCTGCTAATCCTGATTCTGTTAATACTGCAGGTTCTGTTAATGCTGCTGGTGGAACTAATCAAGAGAAGACTACAGATTCTGTACTAGAAGCATTCTTTTCTAGTCATGTTCACTCTTCTCTAATCAATGATGATTTAGAGCAGATTAATGCTGATGATCTGGAAGAGATGGACATCAAGTGGCAGATGGCTATGCTATCAATGAGGGTGAAGAAATTCATCAAAAGGACTGGGAGAAACAACTTTTCCCAGAGAAGAGAAGATGGTGCAGGCTTTGACAAGTCCAAGGTTGAGTGTTATAAGTGTCACAAGATGGGACACTTTGCCAGAGAATGCAGAAGTGGAGGATCACATCAACAGGCTCCAAATGGAAACCAAAACAGAAGCTCCTCTCAAGCCCTTGTTTCTCAACAAGGAATGGGATTTGATTGGAGTGATCAAGCTGAGGAAGCCTGTCAGAATCAAGCTCTTATGGCAGAAGTATCTGATATTCCCACTGAGGTACAATCTAAACTCTGTTCTCAAGCTTGCATTGATGCTGTTAAAAGATATAGGGATCACAATCAGGGTATGTGTGATAACCTTAAGAGGCTAGAGAAAGATGTGAAAGATTATGTTAGGATTGTAGAAAGGTTTGAGGAACAGATTAGAGCTTTTCAAGCCAATGAACTTCAACACCACTATGATACTAACTATTGGAAGTGGGAGAAGAATGAGTATGAAATTAAGCTGAAAGTGTCTGGGGAGGAGAATGAGAAATTAAAAGAAGAGCTTAAGAAGGTTAAACTTGATGTTGAAAAGTTTACCTGTGCTTCTAAAACCATGGATACCATCATTAAGGCTCAAATCCATGACAAGATGAAAGTAGGGATAGGGTACAATGCCACACCTCCACCCTACAATAACAACTACATACCTCCTAAGTCTGATTTGTTAGAGACCAAGGATAGGAAGGATCCTGAATTAAAGATTAATATAGATCCTTGTGAAGAAACAGTAGTTGTTGAGAATGAGACTGACAAAGTAGACTCTGATGAGGAATCTAAAAGTCCATGTGTTAAGAACACTGAGATCAAAAGGACTGAAAAGGAAAAGGGAGTTCATTCCACACAGCCCAAAGTTGTGAACTCTAATACTTGTAAACAGTGTTCCTGCAGGAAATCTAAAGAGAACAAGCCCCAAAAACATGATAATCAGAGGGGAAATCAAAGGAACTGGAATAACCAGTGGGCTATGAGACAAGGAGTTGATCTGAACAGAATCAACAGGCCAAAACCTTGTTTCATCTGTGGTAAGCTAAATCATTTAGCCAAACACTGTTATTTCAATCCTGTTAACCAAAGGTTTAATGCTCAAAGATCTTTTCAAAAACCTGGTGGTTACAGAAAGAATGGTGGCTATAAAAAGTCTGCAAAGAAAAATGTGGCAAAGAAACAAGATAAACCCAAAAGCCACATAAAGAAAACGACTGAAAAGGAATGTGGTACTATGTGGGTTCCAAAAAGCACTAAAAACAATACTGTTGCTAGCAGTGTTAGTACTGCTAACACTGTTAGTACTGCTTCAAAAGTTAGTGCTGCTAGCAGTGTTAATACTGCTAGTAATCATTCCAAAGTTAGTGTTGCTAGCAGTGTTAATACTGCTAGTAATCAGTCCAATGTTAGTGCTGCTAATACTTTTAGTGCTTCTTTTTCAGATAGTACTGCTGCTAGCAGTATTAACTCTGTTAATACTGCTTCTAGCAGTGTTAACTCTGTTAATACTGCTACCTCTGTTAGTACTGCTGATACTGCTGCTAACAATACTGTTGCTCCCAGTATTAGTACTGCTAGCACTGTTAGTACTTCTGAGGTTAATACTGCTGCTAGTGCTGCTACACCAATAATTTTGACAAAGTACTCCAGTACTGCAGTACCTAAATTTGAAAATCTCATCAAAACCAAGTGCAAGTACTTTGATGAGCAAGGGAGACCCAAGACCACTTCGGCTTGGGTTCCCAATAAAACTAACTGATTTATCTTGATGTGCAGGGCAACCAACAGCTCAAGGGGAAGAGCATTTGGCATGTTGATAGTGGTTGCTCCAGGCACATGACAGGTAACATGGCCTGCCTCAAAAATTTCAAAAAGATTGATGGAGGACATGTTGCATTTGGGGATAATCCTGCTGGTGGAAAGATAAGTGGTAAGGGTGATGTTTCAAAGGGTAAGATGACCTTTGAAGATGTGTACTATGTTGAACAATTGAGATACAACCTGTTAAGTGTATCACAGGTTTGTGACAAGAAGCATAGCATATTGTTTACTGATTCTGAATGTATTATCCTTGCTCCTGGATACAAAGTGGTTGATGAAAACATGATACTTCTGAGAACTCCTAGGAAGGATAATGTTTATTGTTTAGATTTAGAAAGTGTATCATCTGATTCATCCCTAAATTGTTTAGTTTCAAAATCTTCTTTGGATGAATCATCACTTTGGCACAGAAGGATGTGTCACATGAACTTTAAAACAATGAATAAACTTGTTAAGAATAACCTTGTAAGGGGTTTGCCATCCAAAGTCTATTCATGTGATGATCATTGTGTTGCTTGTCTCAAAGGCAAACAACACAAAACTTCTCATAAGACCAAAGAGATAAACACTATCTCAAATCCTCTTCAACTGTTACATATGGATCTGTTTGGTCCTACCAATGTGATGAGTATTGGCAAGAAATCATACTGCTTAGTTATTGTTGATGATTATTCTAGATTTACTTGGGTATATTTTCTGAGAACTAAAGATGAGACAAGTGGACTGATCAAATCTTTTATTCTCAAAATTGAAAACCAATCAAATCAAAGAGTGAAAGTCATTAGATCAGATAATGGAACTGAGTTTAAAATTTTTGATCTAAACACCTTTTGTGAAGAAAAAGGAATTGAGAGACAATACAGTGCTCCTAGGACTCCACAACAAAATGGTGTTGCTGAGAGAAGGAATAGGACATTGATTGAGGCTGCTAGATCTCTGTTAGCTGATTCAAAGTTACCAATTACTTTTTGGGCAGAAGCAGTTAATACTGCCTGCTATGTTCAAAACAGAGTTTTAGTTGTAAAGCCTAAAAACAAGACACCTTATGAGCTGTTCCATAGAAGGAAACCATATATTGGATTTTTCAAACCATTTGGATGTCCTTGTACTATTCTCAATACCAAATCTCACTTAGGCAAGTTTGATAGCAAAGCAGATGATGGTTTTCTTGTTGGGTATTCATCTCAAAGTAAGGCCTACAGAGTCTTTAATACCTCTTCTAGAATAATTGAAGAAAGTGACAATGTCAAATGCAATGAGAACACACCAAATCCTATTGGTTCAGGTCCTAATTGGCTATTTGACATTGATTCACTCACTAATTCTTTGGGTTTCAGTAGTGATGTATATGCAGGACAAAGGGATACACCAACATCAGAACACAGAATTCAATCTGTGATATTTCCAATCCCTTCCATTGATCCTGTTGAATTCTGTGAACACCATGAGGAGACTGAACCTATTCAGAATGAAGAAGAGAGGAGAGCAGAAGAAAATCAGTCTTCAGGTCCAAATTCCAGAGAATCTGAGGTGACTGAAGAAGCAGAAACAAATCCAGAATTAAATGAGTCAAATCTGGATGAGAACATACAAGAGGAAGCTGGTCATCCAACAAGAACTCAGAAAAATCATCCTCCTGAGTTGGTGATTGGAGATATTGCATCTCCCATGATGACTAGAAAGCAAAGCAGACTCCAAGAGTTGCAAGAGCAGCAAAATACAGTTAACACTGTTCTTACTTGCTTTCTGTCCCAGATTGAGCCCAAAAAGGCTTATGATGCTATGAAAGACCCAAGCTGGATAGAGGCAATGCAAGAGGAGCTGCTACAGTTCAAATTACAGGATGTTTGGGACTTGGTAGACCTTCCAAAAGGTCATAGAGCAATTGGCACCAAGTGGATTTTTAGGAACAAGAAGGATGACAGAGGGATTGTGATCAGAAACAAAGCTAGACTGGTTGCACAAGGGTACACTCAGGAAGAAGGAATAGATTATGAGGAAGTCTTTGCTCCTGTGGCAAGGATTGAAGCAATCAGGTTATTTCTAGCCTATGCCTCATACATGAAGTTCAAAGTGTACCAAATGGATGTCAAAAGTGCATTTCTGTATGGAAGTATTGAGGAAGAAGTATATGTCTGTCAACCCCCTGGATTTGAGAATCCATTGCACCCTGACAGAGTATACAAGCTGAAGAAGGCTCTCTATGGTTTGCATCAAGCCCCAAGAGCATGGTATGACACTCTGTCTACCTATCTCTTGAAAAATGACTTTGAAAGAGGAATAATTGACAAGACCCTGTTTATCAAGAGGAGAAAGAGAGGTACTTTACTTGTTCAGATCTATGTGGATGACATCATCTTTGGATCCACCAATGATCAAATGTGTAAAGAGTTTGAAGAATTGATGCACAAAAGCTTCAAGATGAGTTCCATGGGAGAACTTACATTCTTTCTTGGGCTTCAGGTAAAACAGAGGAAAGATGGGATTTTTATTAGCCAATCCAAGTATGTGAAAGACATCCTGGACAAGTTTGGTTTATCAAACTCAAAGCCAGCAAGCACTCCAATGGAAACACATAAACAGATCACTGCAGATCTTGAGGGGGAGGATGTGGATGTCCATCATTACAGATCAATGATTGGATCTCTCATGTATCTCACAGCCTCTAGACCAGATATTATGTTTTCAGTCTGTGTTTGTGCCAGATTTCAGGTTTCTCCTAAGCAATCACACCTTCATGCTGTCAAGAGAATATTCAGATACTTAAAAGGGCAACCTAGATTAGGTCACTGGTATCCTCATGAATCCTCTTTTGACTTGCTTGCATATTCAGATAGTGATTTGGGTGGAGCCAACATGGATAGGAAGTCTACTTCAGGTGGATGTCAGTTTTTGGGTACAAGACTAGTATCTTGGCAGTGTAAGAAACAAACCACGGTGTCCTTATCTACCACAGAGGCTGAGTACATAGCTGCTGCAAGCTGCTGCTCTCAGGTTCTATGGATTCAGAATCAGATGTTGGACTATGGGGTAACATTTCTTCACACTCCAATCTTCATTGATAACAACAGTGCTATTAGCATTGTTAATAATCCAGTCAAACACTAAAAAACAAAGCATATAGAGATAAGGTATCACTTTATAAGAGATTGCAATGAAAAGAAATTAATTCAGGTTGCTAAAGTTCATACAAATGACCAGTTTGCTGATCTATTCACAAAAGCTTTTGATGTGGGTAGATTCACCTTTTTGGTAACAAGTGTGGGCATGATCAACCTAGAATAAATTTATGACTTTCTGTTTTTATACCTGTATTTCTTCATATATTTGGTGCTACTAACTTTCTTTCTCAGGATCCTCTGTTTCCCTCAGGTTACCAAGTGCAGAAAAGTGCAAGTGTAGTTACTACTGCCCGTGCAGCGTTACTACTGCTAGTGCAGAGTTACTACTGCCTGTGTTATAGTAGTTAATACTGCTTGTGCAGTTAATACTGCTTGTGTAGTTAATACTGCTCAGCAGTTAATACTGCTTGTGTAGTTAATACTGCTTTGCAGTTAATACTGCTCAGTAGTTAATACTGCTAGTGCACAGTTAATACTGCTCAGTAGTAAATACTGCTAGTGCAGTTAATACTGCTAGGTAGTTAATACTGCTAGGTAGTTAATACTGCTTGGTAGTTAATACTGCTTGGTAGTTAATACTGCTCGGTAGTTAATACTGCTAGGTAGTTAATACTGCTTGGTAGTTAATACTGCTGTGTAGTTAATACTGCCTTGCAGTTAATACTGCTCAGTAGTTAATACTGCTTATATCGTTAATACTGCTTTTGATAATCTAGGGCATATAAATACCCCTGTTTGCCCGCCAAAGTTCATAACGACTCTTCGCTTTTACTTCTTCTCTCTCGTTCTAACCTAGTCTCCCCAGAATCTTTGTGTTTTTCTTTCAAGAATCCTCAGGAATCATGGAGTTTGTGGATGAGCACAATGAAATAGCCATGCTTCAGAAGCCGAAACAAGCTGCGGGATTCCACGATATCGTCGATTTTCTCAAATCCTCGCACATCTCCTATGCCCTAACGGTGAGCCCAACCATCTATATCGAACATCAGACACAATTTTGGGAGAATGCCACTGTTAGTTTCGAAGAAGGGCAGAAAACCATTCGAACAAGGGTTTGTGATAAACCCTTGAAAGTCACAGAGGAGGTTATTCGCATCTCTCTTCACTTGGATGATGCCTCAGGTATAACCTCTCTATCTTCTGATGACTTATATTCGACTTTACAAAGAATGGGGTATGAAGGTCCCATTGGTGTTTTTAAATTCTACAAGTCAAAATTTTTCAACCAATGGAGATTTCTTGTTCATACCCTGATGCACTGTATTTCCAAGAAAACTACTGGATGGAGTGAGTTCAGCAGTCCCATTGCATATGCCTTGGTCTGCTTATCCACTGCCAGAAAGTACAATTTTTCAGCAATGATCTTTAATGATCTTGTATCAAACTTGGAATCCAAAAAGAGCTTTTACATGTATCCAAGGTTTGTGCAAGAAGTTATTAACAAGGAATTGATGGACTTACCTCAGTTTACTGAGGTATATGTACCCAAATCCCCTAAAGGGAAGGTTTTTTCAAATATGAAAAGACTTCCTAGGGACTCGGAAGGAGTTGACACACCATTGTTCTCTACAATGATGGTTGTGTCCCACCCCTCTGAAGGTATGGCATCAGGATCAAGGCCCTCATTAGATCATCCCACTGATGACCAAACCCCACCTTCACTCACTATAAATATCCCTCAGCACATACTTCAAAAGCCCACTCCTGCTTTATCCAACAAGTTTCAAAGAAGAAAGGTGCACAAGGTTCCTTCCCTTGATGTACCTACTCAGAGCCCTAAGCCTTTAAGCCCTCAGTTGGAGCATTCTCCAATTGAGAATATCAACAGGGAAACCACAGGGGTGTCTCCCAACCCCAAGAAGGTGCTCTCTAAGGAGAAGGATGAGCATATGGGTGCTAAGGCTGCCACTACTTCTGCTAGCACAGAGAAGGACAGTGGTAACATAAATAAGACCTTCCCCATGGCAACTCTAAATGAGAAATCATTAGGAGGACCCAGGTGCCAAGAAACCAAGGGGGCAGTTAGTGCTTCTGCTAGGCAGAAGGCTTCTGCTAAACCTTCCAAGGATCCTTTAAAGAAGGTAAACACTTCTAAACAAGGTGAGGATAGATATAACTATGATGAATTGATGGACACCATTGGAAATGTCAACTTGGATGTTATGGCACAAAAGAAGGAGATTGAGCAACTGAAGACTGTGGTCACCTACCAACAGTCTCAAATTGAGAAGCTCAAAAGGATGGTCACCAAGTTGTTGCACAGAAAGAAAAGGGCAAGATTTGTGCTGAGAAGAAGAATTCCAACTGATGATGCTCCCAAAAAGGGGGAGTCAGAGTCAGAATCAGAAGCAGAACTGAATATGAAGGGTCCACAAGTTGAGGGGGAGATAGTTCACATGGAGACTGAGATGGAATTGGATAATGCACAGTTTAAGGGGGAGTCCAGTGCACAGAATAAGGGGGAGACAGAAAAGGTGGAAGAGCTTGTTAAAGCAGCAGAAACTACAACAGCAGCAGAAACCACAGCAGCAGAAACCACAGCAGCAGAAACTGTTAATGCTGCTGAGTTTGAACAATCAACAGAAACAGTTAATGCTGCTGAAGGCCAAACAGAAAAAGCAGCAGTAACAGAGAAAGAGCCTGAAACTGAAGTAGCAACAGAAACTGTTAATGCTGCTGACTCTAAGCAAGCAGCAGAAACAGTTAATGCTGCTCAATCTACAAAGAAAGCAGTAACAGAGACAGAAGCTGAAACAGTAACAGAGAAGCTTACAGCAGAAGAAGTGGAGGTTGCAGAGGCTTTAATCAAAGCCAAACATGATACACCTCCAACTGCCAAGAAACAGGAAGAACCTAAGGATGCAAAGATGGTTTTCAGCAGAAAGAGAACAAAGTCTGTGGCTACTAAAAAGAAGGGTGTAAAGAAGCAAAGGGTAGAACCTGTTGAGAAACCAGTGGTAGAAGAGAAAGAAAAGGAAGAAGTTGTCAAGGATGAAGGACAAGGAGATAGTAAGACAGGTCAATCCAGTAAGGCACAATCACTTAGCAATGAACAATGTGACTTGTACATCACTATGGTTGATTCTGAACCAATCAAAGTGACTCCATTAGATTCAAAACCTCCTGAAATCAGTCACTGGGATACATTGATAGATGAGAGAAAGGAGTATATCAGACTCAAGAGAGCTGATGGGCAGTTTGAAGTCTACAGAACATGGGGACAAGTCATAAGAAGATGCTCAAGATCTGACCTGGAAGAGATGTTCAAAGTAGGCATGCAGATCTATGGCAACATGTTGACAGAAAGAGGTATGTCTATCACAAAGATGGTGTTAGAATACCTATGCCTAATGTTCAGACCAGAAGTAGTTCAGCACATAACAGCAAGACCTTTTCAAGCAGTAACCCACTGGATGCTCTATGAAAATTGTGGAGTGTATGTTATATCAATTGACAACACATATCAGGAGTATTATCTGGTGGATGAAATCTACAAACACTGCATGAAAAGACTGAACGGGATGTTACATGTAAAGTTGGTCTGCAACAAAGACTCTGCTATGGGAAGATTCTTGGTAAGAAGGATTGCAAATCAGAGTCTAGGTTTAAGTCCTGATCTATGCGTATATGATGACTAAGTTTTGGAAGCATCATCTAAAGAACTTGACTTCTTTTCCTAAAAGTCAAGTTAGGGGGAGATTGTTGGGAACTGAAGATATGCTAAGTATGGTTAGTACTGCTAAGACAATATTACTACTGCCAGTTCTTCGTTACTACTGCTAGTCAAGGTTACTACTGCTAGACAAGGTTAGTACTGCTAGACCAAATTACTACTGCGTATACATGGTTAGTACTGCTAGACCAAATTACTACTGCTAGACACGGTTAGTACTGCTAGACCAAGTTACTACTGCTAGACATGGTTAGTACTGCTGAGCTGAGATACTACTGCTAGAAGACTGTGAAGGTTAATACTGCTGAAGGTCGTTAATGCTGCTGAGCCAAATCATTGTTAATACTGCTGACTTGATAAGTTTGGTATGCGATACTTTTGGAGACAAAGAAGGAATTGATCAAGATATGTTTAACGAAGATTCAGAAGATCAATTTACTTTTGATAGTTATCTTGTAATTACTTTTGTATAAATAGTATTGATAGATAGCTATTAGAATACGGGAAAATAAAAAAGACGATTCTAGAGAGAATTAACCTCAAGGTGTAAGAACCCTATTTCTAGAGAAGTAGAAGTCGTCTTGTTGAGCCTGTTCAACAAGATTGAGGTTTGGTGTAAAACTTGTGAGTAATACAGTTTGATATATATAGTGTGTTGAATTCTATTGATTGTTCTTTAATTGATTTAGAGTTCTATTCCGCAAGATTCTCTAAATTCTGTTTCTAAGAAGTTTAATTCTTGTTAAGAATCGATCCTGACACTATTTATACACCTTGACTTTCCACACTAAATACTTTGACCTTGACTCTCAATACCTTTACTTTGACTTTTACAATGACTTTGACTTCTTACATGTGTACATAAATCTTGAATACGTTTTTGCTCTAACAATAAGTATGTTAAGTCTGTCACTCTTATTATCCGAAAGTTCTTTGGATTTGACTTTTAAGGCTAAGTCAAGATCATAAATCTTCTCTTTTAAAGGTTTTAGTTCTTTATGCCAATTTGATTCAAGATCTTCCTTTTCTAGAGTGATTTTTGCCTTTTCCTGAGTGAGATGTCTGGCTTCTCTCTCATAGAAGGCAAGTTTTTTCTTAACATCTGCACAAGTCTTTTCAAGTTCTTTGTAATCTTCTGTTAGTTTAAGCAGATTTACTTCCATTTCATTTGAGGGAGAGTTAGAAGTGGATACCTCACTATCAGAGTCGGAGCTGATGACTTCTGCCATCGCACAGAACAGGGCATTTTTCTTCTCGTCCTCGTCAGATGATTCATCAAACACCCAGTTCTCCTGTACAACCACGAGTGACTTTTGGGCGTAGTACTCTGCCTTCTTTTTGTAAAAGGCAGAGTCTCTCTGGGGTCTATTGGGCTTGCTTCTGCAGTTTGCTGCATATTGGCATGGCTTGCCGCAGTTGAAGCACCCTGAGTTCTGTGGTGCATTGCCAGCTCTGTCGTTCTGCCTCTGTTGGTGATCTCCACCTCCCTTCTGTTCATAACTTATGTCATGCAAGTCTTCTCTCCCTTGGTTCCTCTATTCATACCCTTGTGGTGGCCTATGATTCTGATATTTGCCACCTCTGTCATCTCTCCCATCTCTTTCATACCCTGACTTCCTTCTGTACCCTCTATTCCCGAACTCTTTTGTCAGTAAAGCTAAAGATTTAGCTATAGAGGCCATCGTTGCCTCTTCCTCATCCACCAGCTCCTCTTCATCACTATCAACCACCAGAACCTTCTTCTTCTTCGTCTCTTTCTCCTCCAGAGCCTTTTCTTTCTTGGGCTTTTCTTGCACCTCTATAGCTTTGCCTACAAGTGCCAGAGGTCTACCCACCTGGGCTTTCATCTGGGCTATTTGGCTTTCTTGTGCAACCAATGTTCCATAGAGGTCTGAGAGGGTCCAAGTATCCAGGTCTTGATTTGTTTGCAGAGACATGGATAGTTGAAGCCACTCATCATTCAGGCTCTTGAGGAACATGACATTATTTTCCTCAGAGGTTCTGTGGATCCCAAACTTCTTGCACTTGTTTATCAAGGAGTTGAACCTGTCATAAGTGTTCTGCAGAGTTTCCGACGGCAGAGCTTTGAATGTGTAGTACTCGTTTATACATTGAGCCCCTCTACTCTTCTGGGTTTTGGCTCCGCCTTCTAGCTGCTTCTCCAGCTCTCTCGACAGATCATAGGCAGTTTCACAAGCATCCAAGGATTGAAAGAGGTCGTTGGGTATGGCCATTATCAGAAGTCGTTTTGCCTTCTTTGCCCATTCATATTTTTCCCAATCCGGTGGGGATGACTTATCGATGTCTTTTGGCTTATCATACTCTCCAACCTCTGATGTAGTCTCAGTAGCGGGTACCCTAGGTACTGTTACCATGGGAACATATGGTGGATTGTAGAGATAAGTGATTAATTCTTTGTCAACTCCTTCGAAGAAGTGGATCATACGAATTTTCCACTGAGGATACTCATCTCTAAGAAGAGTTGTGGGCTTGGTTAAAGAAGCTGCAGTAAAGAAGTTTGCTGCATTCGCCATTTTTGAGTGATTTTACGAGAAACAGAAAACAGAGTGTGAAGAAAAAAGTCTTTAGCTGATGGGATTGACTTGAAGTATGAGTTTAAATTCGAACAAAGCACAAACTGGAATGATTTTAACAAGAAGACCGTAACTATTAAACTGTTAAAGTCGAACTGGTCGAGAAAAACAGAGTATGTTTTGAAGCTTAAGAATAAAGGTCAAAATCAATCCATAAATCTACCAAAATGAGTCGAGATCATTGCAGAGTGGATCCTTTGATATTGAGAATCAAAGTTAGCTCTGATACCAATTGTTGATCCCACTTTTGACTCAACAATGACGTTTCAACAACAAACAGTTCAAAACAGAGTATAAAACTATGAAAGTGCGGAAGCGTTTTAAGAACAGTTTGAGTTGATTGATGGTAGATAATCACACACAAATAGGAGAATAAAAGCAGTAAATAACAAAGTTATAGCTCA
This sequence comes from Saussurea involucrata, assembly GCA_033807775.1. Lineage (NCBI taxonomy): Eukaryota > Viridiplantae > Streptophyta > Magnoliopsida > Asterales > Asteraceae > Saussurea > Saussurea involucrata. The sequence goes on along the minus strand of CM066321.1, from coordinate 249,337,083 downwards.
ATGATTCATCTCTATTTGATTTCCAAAAGTTACACCAAGAACACCATGGAGTGTGTTTTTCATATGCTTAAGCTTTAGACAAGTGTATGTGTGTGTGTGCTTCGTTACCAGAAAAGTCTGGTAGAGCCTTCTATTTATACTAAATGATAGGGGACAAACAGTGGACAAACAGTACACTGGTACAAGAGAGAAGGTCGTGGGACTGATCCTAGTACACGTTAATGTAGTGCGCCGCAATTTACAAAAACTGCAACCTCTCTGATGATGACACGTGGAAAGAAGAGGATCACGCCTTGTACTATTGATCTTCAGGATCTTCGTACAACAGAGGCACGTGAGGGGCACGCCTGTCCTTGTCTTTGTATTCCAATATCTTCAACTCAGATCTTCATAACATAGAGGCTCTGTAAAGAGTGAAAGAGGCTCTGTGACCTTGTCTTCTGAGGATCTTCTAATGGATGACAAGTGAAGGTTCTGATGCTCTTGGTGTTCGGCAGAGGCTTCTGCCAGCGATGTTTTTTAGCCTATTTTTCTATACTTTTTACAACAGAAGTAGGAGCTAACATGGATGCTAATGGTGGTAAACACCGTTGGTGTTGGTGCTTTATTTAATTAAACTTCGACAAGAAATGGGATTTTTTTTGCTGTTGTTTGGGTAAACGTTCACATGTTATGTCACACCCCGCTAAAGCGGAAACACGAGGTGTAACTGTTTAGAGTTTCACACCAAAAGGTACAAGATAACACCAACCATAGTAGTTTAAAGAAGTACAAAAGTTTACAACATGTCTTAAAACAACAACTTTTCAAATGGAAATAACGTAGATGAACACATGCAGAATGCTACTACACGTGGTGCCTTTCTAGATGCCAACCTTACTGACGTACACCTGAAAAGCATGTCAATAAAAGGTCAACTACTGAAATAGTTGGTGAGATCACAGGTTTTCTGAATGCAATAAGAATTTTTAATGCAAAAGTTGTTTGAATCCGCACAGTGGATAGATAATCCGGTTGTCAACTTGCCCGAGGTATATTTGTATGCAGAATGTTAAAGCAACGAGCCCACTACCCAAACCTGACGACTGAACGCCCCAAGGTGCATGTTCTATCGCTAACACGCATATATGAAAACAATAAATATGCACTCACGCAATGTAAGTGGGGAGTCAACCAAATAGCGATATTCATAATTACCAACGGCTCAATAGTTGAGTTAAATGGGTAATGTGAGAGAAAACGGGGACTTAAGACACGATAGTAAACTCATAATAAACTAACATAAGCATACATACCATAGAGCATAAGCATTCAGAGCAGGGTTTAGTAATTTCAAGTAAACAGTACAACCGATGCGTAAAAAGAATTAGTAGAATGCTTTTCCCCCAAAATATACGAAAATGGTAAAAAGGGGCTGTGAAAACTCACGGTGATATGCGATGACGGATTCAATATGTCAACTGAATGCAAACCAAGGTCCGATCCTACTTCAATCTTACGAAACGTAATGATGCTAGTAAGATTTAAGCCTAGATCTTATGGTTTCGGGTAATGCTTAGTTATCTAAAATATCATAAAATGCCTTAAGTATACTTGTTTTGTGTTTGGGGTTTCATTTTAGTAATTCTTTATAATTTATTATGTTTAATATTAACATTTATACATATGTTATGTTTAACTTGTTTATTTTAACACAAACCTCAAATTTATAAAATAAAATGGTAAAAGGGTTTTTAAAAATTTTGATTTTTAAAACTAAGCTTTAAATTTTATTTTCTGTCCAAAATTTTGTTGCCACTTTATGGTTATTTTTAATTGTCTTCCATAATTCTTTTAGTCAGAGGCTTTTTACCCAAGTTAACATATTGTGTTAGGGAACTTTTGACATAAAAATCATAATTTTTGAAGATAGTTAGGTCCTTCAAATCATCCTTGTATTAGCAACTATCACATAAAATATAGCTGTTTGCACACTTGTTTTATAACGACTGCTTGGAGGTCGAAATCTTAGTGTTTTTAAGTGAGACCACTTGGGTTTGAAAGCCAACACACATATCTAATTTTTGAAGAAATTTCACCTCATTTGGTTAAGAATTGAGAGAGTTATGGTCTTTCAAAGTCACGTGTTGCAATCTGCCAGATTGCTGTACGAAAATAAGTTAAAGAAAAACGTGTTCAAACTCTTGTTTCTTCCAAAGACTTTAGTTTCTTTTGCTTAGATTATGATTTATCAACATCATACCAAGAATATTCTGATGAGAAACTTGTTTTTAACCTTCAAAAATTGCATGCACTCAAGCTAAGCAAAGTTAACTTGCAAAAACCTTAGAAATGACCATTATAAGTTCTTACAGAGAAATCCTTTGAAATCCAAGCTTTGAGCTCGATTTTTGGCACATAAAATATGAAGTTTAATCACATGCTTGAAGTTTAAAGTAGGTATTTGATGAGTAAAGAAGGTTTTTATACAATATTTTTAGAATCTAAAAGGTAGAAGTTTGAATAAAACACTTGGATGCTAGTTAGAACTTTCAAAAGTTCTTTCTTTGATCTTAACTTTGGTTTGATAATGGATTTATCATCCTTTAAGAACATGCAACATGTTTTGGGAAAAAATCTACAAACATTAAGAATCAAGAAGTCGTTTTTCTAGCAAAACAAGCTTGAAAATCAAAATAGAAGAAGGAAACTTAAGAAAATGCAAAAAAAACTAAACAAAAGATGAGTAATCTTTCATCTATAAATAAGTTTACCTCTATGAACACCTTTGAATGGCTTGGATTTGTTGGTTTAGTGGCTGAAATGTTGATGATGTTTGGGAGAAAATGGAGTGAAAATAGAGAGAAAACTAGAGAGAAGTTAGAGAGAGAAGTGAAAGTGGGTTTGTGTGTGAAATGAGAGAAAGAGAAGAGTGTGAGTGTGGTTAAGGGGGGGGGGGGGGGGGGGGGTGGCCGGCCATAGGGAGAGAGAGAGGGATGAGAGGAGATGAAAGGTTGTATTGGGTATTGGTGTAAGTATTATGATTGCATTTCTTGGAATTTTAAGAGGTGGGTTTTATTTTATCATTTTGAATTGTTTTACACTAATAATACTTGTTTTAAGCTAGTATTTTTTTTAACATTGTACATATATATAGATGTATGATATTAGAATTGGCATTTTATAAGATTGTTAGATAATTCACTCATCCAAGTAAAAGCTAAGCAAAATTTCTAAAATTTTCTAATAACATTGCTTCTAATTACTAAATCTAGTATGTGACACGTCTAACATAAAATACTAAGATGTTCAGTCCAGTACTAACCTGAAATATTATTTTGACGGATGTCACAGTCTCCCCTAGTTAAAATAATTTCGTCACGAAATTCAAGGATTGCCATCTTTGACCGGTTCTTTAGTGAAGAGGTGAAGATACTTGTGCTTCATATAATCCTCACGTTCCCATGTGTAGGGCCTTGTTTTCCAATGAACTTTTAAGATCGGGATTTTACTTCATTTAAGTTGCTTAACTTCTCTGTCGAGAACTTCAATTGGTTCTTCTACGATGTGTAACTTATCATTGATCTGAACTTCTTCTAGGGGTACAACTAAGGAGTCATCAGCTAGACACTACTTGAGATTCGACACATGGAACGTATCATGAATAGCACTTAGATCCTGAGGTAACTTGAGTTTGTATGCCACTGGACCAATCCTTTCAGTGATCTCGAACGGTCCAATATACCTGGGGCTCAACTTACCTCTCTTCCCTAAACGTACTAATCCTTTCCAGGGTGATACCTTTAAAAGCACTCTATCACCAACTTGAAACTCTAAAGGCTTACTACGGTTATCCGCATGACTTTTTTGACGATCCCTGGCTGCTTTAAGTCTATATCTGATGATTGAAATCTTGTCAGTAGTCTCCTGCACAATGTCAGGTCTAGTTAATTGTCTATCTCCAATTTCTAACCAACAAAGTGGTGAACGACACTTACGCCCATACAAGGCTTCATATGGCGCGCACTGAATACTAGTGTGATAGCTGTTGTTGTAGGAAAACTCGACCAAAGGTAAGTGAGTATCCCAACTCCCTCCGAAATCTATCACACATGCTCGAAGCATATCTTCTAAGGTCTGTATAGTTCGTTCACTCTGCCCGTCAGTTTGAGGATGATAGGCAGTGCTCAAGCTCAATCGTGTACCCAAAGTTTTCTGGAGTGACTGCCAAAACCGTGATGTGAAACGACTATCTCAATCCGAAAGGATGGGAATAGGTACTCTGTGACGTGTAACAATCTCGTTGATGTAGATCTGGGCAAGCTTCCCCATCTTATAATCTTCCCGAATAGGTAGGAAGTGTGCAGATTTCGGAAATCGATCCACTATAACTCAAATCGAGTCGTGCCCCTTAGCAATTCTGGGTAGTTTGGTTATAAAATCCATTGTTATTTGATCCCATTTCCATTGTGGAATCTCTGGTTGTTGCAGCAGACCGGATGGATTTTGGTATACGACTTTGACCTTTGAGCAAGTTAAGCATTTCCCCATGTACAAGGCGATATCTTTCTTCATTCCTGGCCACCAATAATATTCCTTTAGGTCCTTGTACATGTTATCCGCCCCTGGGTGAATCGAATACTTAGATATATGGGCTTCCTCCAAAACTATTTCTCGTAGGTTGTTAGTTTTTTGAATCCAAACTCTGTCCTCGAAGTAACGTACTCCATCAGACTTAGTTTCAAATCTATGCTCTAAACGATGTAGGGTCTCGTTCTTCAAATTTTCCGTTTTCATCGCTTTATCCTGGGCTTCAAGAATTCGAGTCCTTAAGCTCGTCTGAACAAGCGCTCCTAATGCTCGCACCCGTGAGGGTTTTACCCTTTCCTTCCAGCTCAGGGCATCAGCTACCACATTGGCCTTACCTGGGTGGTATCAAATTTCACAATCATAGTCACTGAGTAATTCTACCCATCTTCTCTGCCTCATATTAATCATTTTCTGATCGAAGATATGTTGAAGACTCTTGTGATCAGTAAAAATAGTGCACTTAGTGCCGTACAAATAATGTCTCCAAAATTTAAGAGCGAACACCACAGCTCCAAGCTCCAAGTCGTGGGTGGTATAGTTCTTCTCATGAACCTTGAGTTGTCTTGAAGCGTATGCAATAACCTTGTCCTTCTACATCAATACGCAACCCAAACCTTGTTGCGATGCGTCACAATACACCACAAAGTTGTCGGTTCCTTCTGGTAATGCCAGAATTGGCGCGTTGCACAGCTTTTGCTTTATTAGTTGAAATGCTTCCTCTTACGGTTTTCCCCAAACGAATTTCTTATCCTTTTGAGTCAGCGCTGTTAGTGGTTTAGCAATCTTCGAGAAGTTCTCGATGAATCGTCGGTAATAACCTGCCAAACCCATAAATTGACGAATTTCTGTCAGGGTCTTTTGGGCTTCCCACTTCTTAATGGCCTCCACCTTAGTTGGATCCACATGAATTCCTTTCTCGCCAACCACGTGACCAAGAAAGTGTACCTCCCGAATCCAAAATTCACACTTTGAGAATTTGGCATACAACTTCTGATCCTTGAGTAATTCTAATATTATCTTCAGGTGCTGCTCGTGATCTTCCTTAATCCGTGAGTAAATTAGTATGTCATCGATAAACACAATCACAAACTTGTCAAGGTATGGTCTGCATACCCTGTTCATTAAATCTATGAACACAGTCGGTGCATTTGTTAACCCGAAGGGCATAACTAAGAACTCATAGTGCCCGTATCGAGTTCTAAAAGCTGTCTTAGGGATGTCCTCCTCACGAACTCCCAACTGGTGATACCCTGATCGAAGATCAGTTTTCGAAAAATAAGTAGCACCCTGTAACTGGTCGAACAGATCATCAATTTAGGGAAGGGGATATCGATTCTTGATCGTCAACTTGTTCAACTCCCTATAATCGATGCACATTCGAAACGACCCATCCTTCTTTTTGACGAACTGGACTGGGGCTCCCCAAGGTGAGGAACTTGGCCGAATGTATCCATTGTCCAGAAGTTCCTGAAGTTGACCCGACAACTCCTGCAATTCAGCCAGTGCTAAGCGGTACAGTGCTTTAGCTACAGGTGCTGCTCCGGGAATGAGGTCAATTCGGAACTCGACTTGTCTAGACGGGGGAAGTCCAGAAAAATCATCTGGAAATACTTCTGGGTGATCCGTCACCACAGGAATATCTTGGATTTGCTTCTCCTCAGACTTCTTTTCAACTACGTGTGCCAAGAATGCGACACACTTCTTCCTCAAATACTTATGGACCTTCATACTCGATACTATTTTCAGGCTCTTTCCAGGTCTATCCCCTTGTATGATAAGGGTTTCTCCGTCTTGCAGAAGTAGTCTAACGGCCTTTTTAAAGCAGCTAATCTCCGCTCGATTCTTGGACAACCAGTCCATACCCACTACTACGTCGAAACTCCCCAATTCAATCAGAATAAGATCAATGTTAAATAACCTATCAGCTAGATTCAAGGTACAATTTAATATTACATCTTTAGCCTCAATTTTGTGACCATTAGCAATTTCAACAGTATAAGCATCCCACAATCTCCTAGATTTCAAATCGATCAGTGGCCTAAATTCTAATGAAACAAAACTCCTATCTGCTCCAGTGTCAAATAATACTGATGCATAGTGGTTGTTTAGGAGAAACGTACCTATTACCACATTGGGGTCTCGGCGTGCTTCTTCAGCTCCAATGGCGAATGCCCGTCCTCGAGCCTGGCCTCCTTGATTTCTCTGATTGGCTTGCCTTGCCTGGTTTCCAGTGTTGTTATTGTTTGGTCCCCTATTCAATCTCGGGCAAACATTTCGGAAATGGTCCTGACTTCCGCACTCAAAGCACACCCTTTTTCCTTCCTTAATGCTCTTTTCCATTTTGCAGTTCTTGGTGAAATGACCCGTTTGTTTACAATTGCCACAAACAGGACAGTCCCCATCATGGTGATAGTTACATTTATTGCATTTTGGGAGTGGACCATTGTACTGCCTTGGTTCCTGGGCCTTCACTTCGAATTTTTTCACCACCTTCTGATTCTTGCTTGAATTACCATCAGTCTTCTTCCCTGACTGGTTCTCTGACTTCCTCTTATTACCAGCACTTCCCGGAGTCAAAGTTCCTGCTCTAACCGCATCATTGGTTAGACTAGTTGCCAATGCCACTGCGGCTTGGATTGTGGTTGGGTTTGCCGACGTGACCATCCCTCGGATTTTCGGGGCCAATCCCTATAGGTATCGATCAATCCTTTTGTTCTCGGGGGTAACCATGTGAGGCACCAGTTTTGCGAGATCATGGAAGCGGGCAGTGTATCGGTCTATGTCTGTTCCAACCATGGTGTAATTCCAAAATTCAGCTTCCAGCTTCTGAGTTTCACTTTTGGGACAGTACTCTTCAATGAGTACCTTCTTAAACTCTTCCCACGAAAGTTTGTATGCATCCTCTCTACCACGGGTCTGGACTTGTATGTTCCACCAAGTTAGAGCCCTGCCTTGGAGTTGACATGCTGCATACTCCACCATGCAGTCCTATGAACATTTGCTGATATGGAGTACCGATTCCATGCTCTCAATCCATGCTAGTAATCCTACGACACCTTCCTTTCCGTAAAACTCCTTGGGCTTACAGGACCTGAATGCCTTGTAATTACATCCCCTATTGTTGTTGATCGGATTTCCTCCTCCGTCTCCATTGTTCCTTCGGTCAGCGTTAATGCCTGCGGTAACTTGGGTGACAATATTGGGTATCGCCTCCCGGATTTGTTGAGCTATGATCCGTGCTATATTTGGCGTTTGGTCTTCAGGATTTGCTCCCGTGTTGCGTGTGGATCTTCTTGGAGGCATGATTCTAAAATACATTTACAAATATTGGATTGATTAAAAATTTTGTACGAACTTTTGATCATAAATATTTTTCAAGGATCTACACTACCATTTTGAATTTTAAGATAATAATAGTCATGTAAATAAAGGTGACAATTATAGGTTTGTATTTCACTAAATGGTTTTTCCATTCATGTTTTGAATAATGCCGTTAATACAAAATTTTGATGTTTTAACATACATCAATACCAAAGTTTTTAAATTTTAATTCAACCAAACATTTGAAATTACGCAAAATACGTAGTTCATAACAACCACAAGAAAATGTTTTCCTTTGAACCGAAAGTTTTATCAAAAGCTGCTAAACTATCAACTATCCTAATCAAAACCATCTCTAATACGCAATCGCCAAGAGCAACAATACCAATGTAGCCAACACAACTCCTCCAACCAACAGACACAAAAGCTCCATCCTCCTCGCGATCCGTTTAGCTACACGGGCGTTCTCCCATGCCCGGGTCGAGCAGTCATATAGGAGATGCGTCAGCTCTGCCAGATTGGTCATGATCTGCTCCTGGTAGGCCACCCTCGTCTGGCAGTTACGCAGCTCGGCTGCAATGGCCTGTACACGCTGCGCCTCCTCCCGTGTCATACCGGGAACACGCACTACTGGTATTCCAGTGGTGACTCGGGGTGTCTCTGTCATCTCCTAACGCGACATCCCTAACGCCACTCACCCGGGAATCGGGACGCTCTTTCGGGCCGTCTGCCGAATGCGCGATCCTCGGTGAATCGGCTGGGGAAGTACTAGGGTCGGCTGGGGTAACACTGAAGTCGGCGACAATCTCAGACCGTCACCAGCAGCTCTCTCGCTAGTCACCTCAAGCTCCGAATCGGTGTCCATGGGGGGTTCGTCCTCTTGAATGCTGTGTGGGTTGTCTCGGGGACGACCAGTAATGTAACCGACTCATCGGCCGAGTAAGTAGTGCGAGAAAACGACGATGACGACGACATAGTAATACTGAGGTAAGAGTGTACTTAGTTACTAAGTGTACATGTGTAAATGTCTATGGTATTCAATGACTACACACACAATGCATGCTACTCGAGGGTTTAAGTAAAAATCAATTTAGACATTCTTCTACTATAACCATTTCTATTCTCGCATTAATCTTTTTTTAATTAAACATAGGTGATCAGGCTTTGTTTAATTGAGATCCATTAATGCAATACCCGACTTAGTTATACTAGTAATATATTCAGTAGTTTGAAAGTTATTTCCAGTTTTCGGCTATATCTGAAAGAGGAACTAAAGGCGGTCCAAACCAAGTTGACAGAAACTTCCCAGAAGGTAGCTGATTGGGAAAAAAAAGGGCAGAAGAGGAAGAAAAGATGCAAAAAGACATCTCTGATCTGAAAGCAACAATGGCAGAAAATCACAAGGAATCTCTCAACAGAACTCTGCCAGTACCCTCTATCATTCTGTCAGAGACCAACATCAGAACTCTGACAGATATGATCAACACCTCTGTTAAGTCTACAATCAAGGAAGCCACGGCACCAGACGCAGACATTCCCATCCCTGACAGACAACCAATCGACAAAGCATATATGGGGACTTTCAGAAATAATGTATTGTGCAAAATGATGACAATTAGCTCCAAATTTGTGGGAAAAGCCAATATCTCAGAAAAGCATGTAAAAGATGCTCTTGACTCCTACAAGTCCAACTTCGAGAGTCAAGTCGATGAGATCAGAGCAGCTGCAGCAGAGGTAGAATATGTGCTAAAGAAGTCTGCCGCCACGTTCACCGATGTTATCATGGGCACAATATCAAAGAAGATGTCTGCTGAAGATCCCTCTAAGGCTGCACCTTCCAAGAAAGGAAAATTTGTTGGCCCAGACTCTCCCAAGGCCACTGTGGCATTCTCTGATGATGACGACGCATAAGTGGGTGAAGGAGAGCCCTCAGACCAACAAAAGGGGGAGACATCGTTCGAATACATCTTCAAAGATAAATCCGTGAAGACTCCAACAAAAGCATCAACCTCAGAGCCTCTAGAAACTATCATTTTGGATACCCCTCCACCATCACCAAGAACTGAACCAGAGAGGACAGTCCCATCCTCTGCTGATGACTTATCAAACCAACCAAACAAAATCTCAACCATCCAAGTCCAAAAAGCAGAACCAGAGAACCAAATGGCAGAAAATCAAGAAGAAGAAAACCAACCTGAACCCGAACATAATGCTGAAGTTCAAGATCAACAACCAGAGCATTCACTACCTTCTCTGGAAGAAACTTTTTTCTCATCTCTATGCCGACAGAGATATTATACCCATCATTTCTACACCAACAAACCCATATCTAAACCCAATCAGAGCAAACTTGCTCACAAAAGACAGAAGGAGATTTATAAGGACAAAGACAAACATTCATGGGGTCATAAATCCCTCCTTCAGTTTTGAAAGGATACTGAAAATTGAGAAGATGAAATTTGCCTATGACAGAGTTATCTACCATATCTACACAGTCGAACAAGAAAACATGAAGATAGAAACTTTCAACGACAACGACTTAGTGCTGCTCAATCCATATGATCTAATAACTCTGCATGGTTACTGCTTCAATCACTCCTACAAATACAAAGCTTCCAGAACTGCCAGAGTTGAAGTCCTGTATGCAATACAAGAACATGTCAACTACCGAACACTGTCAGACTTTTAACTGGGCATGGATTTCGAAGTAGAGAAATTGGGCATTGGTCCTCCAAATGAAAGCCTTGTGGGACTCGAGCATCACTCAACAGAAACTCTTGTAGGCGATCCAACAATATTCATATGCCGACAGAAGGGCGTCAAGAAATCCATCAGAGCAGAGGAAGCCCACAAGTACTCATCAGAGTCTCTACGGTATCTCAAAAGGATCATTCTGGAGAGACCTCCAAGCGAAAATGCCCACAAGAAGTAATAAACAGCTTTGTAAGTCATATAAATCTCATGTTAGAATTCAGGGACTTAATCAGAAGATTTGATAGAATTCTTAGAGGAGATTATTATGATTAGCTTACTATTTCTTTCATGTAATGCAATGTAAATCTTTTGAAGAATAGTAACAGCTTGACAGAGGATGAATTTCTCCTCTTTGTTTTTGCTTACTTATCTCTGTAATAGCATAGTTTGAATTTTCAATACTTAGGGGGAGATTGTTAGCCCCAAGTACGCTTAATGTAAAAGTATTGAAAATATCACAAGTCAGAAGGACATCAGAGATCAAGCAAAGGCTTAGCAGAAGATTAAACAGAAGACCATCAGAGACCGTCAGAGCTCTGGCAGAAGACCTCTGATAGCACATCAGATAACAACATTGCCAGAAGACCTCCAAAGCTCTGGTAGAAGACCTCTGGTGAAAGAAGACCTCTGTAAAGCTTTAGTCTCATAGAAATATCTAAGTGTCAGACACGTGTCCGTACTTTCCATGTCAGCCCTAAAAGGAAGGAGACACACTTTCCACGTGTCATTCCAGGGTTAGATAGTACACTATCTTTCACTTTATAAGGCTATAAATAGAAGGGTAGTAGAACGCACAATTGTAAGCTTTAGGTGAGAATTATTACTAGAATTGTGAGAGCAAATACTGCATATTCTATTCCACTACCACTGTACAAATTATCACCTAAGAGATTTCAGAATACACACACAAGAAAGTGTTCTTGGTGTTATTCGTATATCAATATACGAACAGCTTATTTAACTATTGTGTTATCATTTACTGTTCTATATATTGTTATTGTTATTCTCTCATTGATTCTTAGTTGTACACAATCACTCATACTTAAACAGCTTTATAATGCTTCCGCTACCTATGATCTTGTTGTTTATATGAGACAAAGTTAATCTGGGAACCTACAGTTCATTTGGATGGGTAGGAGTAGAAGTAGAAACAACATCATCAGTAGTGGCAATAGGAGCAGGAGTGGCATCTGTAGAAGGCTTTGGAAGAGAGTTGAAAGATGCAGAGATAGATTTTGCAATTACCTCTGAGATGGTGCTGAGGTTTGCATCAGATAGCACTATAGAGGGAATTGGTGTGACTCTGGTGGCATTGTCCCTCTGATAGAATGAAATCTCATCCCATAGAGCTTTGAGTTATGCCTGCATAGCCTTGGATTCGTGAGAAGACTTCTTCTCTCCAGATCGGATAATTTTTGGGAAGTCTCTGCAAGTTGATCTCTGAGACTTTTGAGCTCGTTCTGTAGGTTTGCATCAGAGGCTGATCTCTGCTCTGTGGGGATGGTACCTGAGATTGTAAGTTTATACTCATTCAAGGAGTTTCTGAAAGGAGTTTCTGACTCATCACAAAAACTTGTGAACTATGTTTTTGTAATGAGGTCAGAGGGGGTAATCTTGGGATCAACACATGATTCGAAGTTTCTCTAGAGTTCAAAGAGGCCTCTATTCAGATCTATATTGGCGTTGACTCTGAGAGGACTTCCACCATGTCCTTGAGTAGAAACATATCTGGGTGTTCTGATCACGTTTCCCTCCTCCTCCTTAGAATCAGAAGAGGAAAAACAGATTTGATTGGATTTCATGTTGTCCAGACAGGTCATCCCATGTTCAACTAGGGTCTCCCATTGCCTATGAGTTGGGCAAAGACTATGCGGGATATGAAAAATACCAGTTCTATTTGGTGAGTCCTCTAAATGAGCCAAATAGGCTTCATTATGTGTGTTGTTTCTGGTACCCTGGGGTGAGTGGGTAAAGTTATCAAAATTGGTTTCCCCAGGCTCGTGCATGACAGAGGTGGAAAGCATTTCCTCTGTCGGTTTAAGTTGGTTTGGGTTCGAGGTGTGCACCTCTAATTCAATATTCAATGACACTGGACTTTCCTAAACAGACTGTGTGGTAGCACAGGGGGTTGGCTCTTTGCTTCTAAGGGGTTAAAACGTATAGGACGCTCATCGTTCTGCTCACCTTCCTCAGAGGATGACGAACTTTCTGCCCCTCCTTCTGAAGGACCCTGTTCTCCCTCTGAGGCAGACACCTCTGAGGGTTCTCTGTCCTCTTTACTTCCTCCTCGTCCTCTGAGGCAGACCCCTCTGAGGGTGCTCTGATCTCTTGGACTTCTTCTTCTTCTTCCTTTGATAAAACATAGTTTTTGAGGCTCAGAACCTAGGTACGCTGGGGGATCTCACATCGGGCTCTTGAGGTTGAGCAAGATTTCTATAAGAGGAAAGAAATGGGTGATTTTCTTGAACGATACAAGCATTGTTCTAGGAACTCTGCGAGTACTAGGATACGTACCGTACTTCATGGGCTTGAAGGAAGACATGGTCCAGTGTGGTGTAGGAGCTCCATCTTGAACAAGTTGAAGCTTCTCGAAGGCTACTCTGATGGCTAAGGCTATAAATCTTAGGAACATAACGGATTTAGGAGCCTTGTCTTCTCCATCCAATTTCCCTATGGCAAGGGCCTTCATCTTGTTGTCCACCACTGTTTGTAGTTCTTCATACAAAATTGATCCGTAGTTGAAGTTTCTCTTGAAGTACAAGCCATACATAATTGTTAGTATGACAGGGCTTGTTTGGTCTAGACTTCCAGATTTGGAAGTCAGGGTTCTGTTAAGGACGCTGAACATGAAGTTCCAAATGGGTGGGAGATGCTTCCTTCTGAATTGGCTCACTCTGGTAATGGTGGTATCATTGTAACCTAAATTTTTTAGAAACTCAACCAGGGTGTGATGGTTTGGAGGGATTTCATATGAGTCGATTTGCAGTTTCTCTAGTGTAAATAACCTGAAGATCCTTTGAAGTGTGCGTAGTCTAATCCTGACCATTCCTGCTCCACCTTGAGCAGTATCGACCTTCCCTATGATTCCTCCTTGATCTTCTACAAACTAGCAAGTTCTCCACCATTGTTGGACATACCCCATTGGTAGAGTAGAGTCTACCATGGTTAGGGCGTGAAATAGTTCTGATATCCTGAAGAACTCTAGTATGACATAGTACAGTCATTCTTATCTTGTTGGGCTCAAATCTACTGAAAAGTTGTTGCTATTGAACTGGTAAGGTTGGATTTTAATATGATCGACAGGTGCGACTTTGCTCGATTCCACATAATGTTGGGGTGCAACCATTGTTGCAGGTTGAAGGTTTGAAGAACACAGGAGAATTTGAAAGCAATAAGAGGAGAGGGAAAATGATTCTCAAGAAGGTTTGAAAGCGTAAAGAGTGAAATGAGGATTTATGTGGGTTTTTATAATCGAATCAATTTCAGAGATAACAATTAGGAAGGTACTCAAGTGTCAGGTTAGTGGAACGATGTCTAGAGAAGATGTGGTTACAACTGCTTGTCAGTTGGCCAATTGGGTGATGCCACGTATTTCTTGGAACTGACAGTTTTCTGAGATGGAACCGCCACATTTGAGGTTTAGCATGTGACAGGTGGTTCAGGCTCAGAAATAACCCGCATTCAGAGTCCAAGTTATTTTAGAAAATGCACAAGGCATATAGAAACAACAAAGCTCTATTGAGCACTTCATCTGATGGTAAGGCTCTGATGAGTATTTCTTCTAGCATTGTTACAAGTATCCCTTCTCAACATGTTTCACCTTTAATACCCAAAAATCATTTAAAAATACTAATTCTGATATGGAAGTAATCAATGAACTCTTTAACCAAGGACCTGAGTTTAGAAAGTATCATAGAGGCTCTAATGTTAGGATCAGAGGTTTTGATGAAGTTTCAGAGACCCAATTCTGAAGAAAATGTTCGGAGATATATTCAAAGTTGTTTTTATTAGAATAGGTTTTCCATTCTCAAATGTGTCTTCTTCATGATTGATTTTGGCTAAGTCACAATATTCAGAGAGTCTGAGATATTGGATTTACCCCCTTAAATGATCAGCTCTTTACAGCTTTTAAGCTCCCCTTTAAAGTGTGCAAGGTTTGAAAAATATTCACAGAGAAGATAACAGATGAATCAAGCAAAAGAGGCTCTGATGGACAGATCACAGGCTCTGAGAACAAAAAGAAAAAGCTAAAAGTATGCTAAAGTAACTCTGAAGAGAACAACAGAGGTTCTGACAAAATGTACTACCTAATTACTCTATCAGAAGCTCTGAGATGGACCTCAGAGGCTCTGAACTTTTGTCCAGAGATTAGGAAGACATATTAAGCATACCCAACTTGCTGATTAAGAAATTAAAACTCCTCTCATCAAGGGCTTTTATGAACAAATCAGCAAGTTGAAAGTCAGTTGAGACAAAATACATCTCAATTGTGCCTTTTTCAACATGGTCTTTGAAAAAGTGGTATTTTGTCTTTGAGTGCTGAACTGTATTTTCTGTGATTGCAATGGCACTCTTGGAGTCACAGAGGATTGGAACTCTGTTATACACAAGATCATAGTCTCTGAGTTGAGTCTTCATCCAGATTACTTGTGAAAAACAACAAGCAGCAGCCACATATTCTGCCTCTGCTGTAGAGGTTGACACACAGTTTTGCTTCTTGAATGTCCAACTCACTAATTTGTCTCAAAGTAATTGACAGCTACCAGAAGTACTCTTTATGTCATTCCTGCATACTCCATAGTATGAATCTATGTATGCTACAAGCTCAAAGCCAGAGTTAAGAGGATACGAGAGACCCAAGAATTGAGTCTCTTTAAGATATTTGAAAATTCTTTTGACAATAGACAAATGAGATTCCTTAGGATTAGCTTAGAACAGAGATAGGTTGTGTTAGTGTTCAAATTCTATGTTGTATTCAAGTTGAGGGACTCATTTTGTAACTTTTCAATCTAAGTATAAATAGCTTAGATTTTCTTACATTTCAAGTTAACACTTACAATTCCAATATCAATCCTTTGTATTTTCTCTCTCTACCTTGTAATTCGAATTTGGAAGATCAATGAGAGATGGATTGATTGCATTCTAGTTCTTGATTATATTAGTTGTATTTGGGATCACAAGTGGTATCAGAGCAAGCAAATTCAGCGATTTGTGAAGAAAATTTTGAAGAAATTTGGGTATTTTTGGAAACTTTCGGACTTCACATCATTCTGTGAATTTGAGAGTGTTTTGGCTGAAGAATCTATCACAGACCTGTTCAATTTAGTGATCTGAATCAATTCGTGCAAGAAAAATGGATTAGATTACGTGTTTTGGAAGATTTCAGGGAATTTTTGAAGGTTTTTCAAAGTTTACTGGTTCAGATCGAAATTGGCATTTCTGGTGTTTTCTTGGTGATTCTTCCTGAACAAAAGGTGTTCAGATTGAGTGTGCGAACTTTGGACGCTCTTTTGACAGAGGCTGATGATGGTAGATCTGTGTTTTCAAACCACACATTCACCATCTTCAGAGGTTTCCTTCTGTGAGGTTCACCAGAGACTTTTCGCCTTTTGCTTACAGAGAGTAAATTTGGAAAACCGGGTTTTCTTGTACTTCCAATATGAAATAGAGAGGATAGAGACTTGTTTCTTTTTTTTCTAGTGTATGGATCTATATCACAGAAGCCAATTCCCCGTCTCCCTATTTGTGTATTAATTTTCTCGTACACCTTCTATGCATCTTGATATTTCTTAATTAAAAGATGAGTAAATCTTGACAGAGGACTTCTCTTTCCTTTTGAAAATAATTTTTAAGAGCTAGGATATTCATTCTGTCGCTCTCAACGTCCATAAGTTCTTTAGTTTTTGCTTTTAAGGCTGAGTTGAGTTCAGAAATCTTTTCTTTCAAAGGATTTAGGTGTTTGTTCCAGTTTGTTTCAATTTCTTCCTTTTTTGAAAGATTTTAGCTTTTTCTTGAGTGAGAAGTCTAGCTTCTCTCTCATAGAAGGTAAGCTTCTTCTGAACACTTTCGCAGGTCTTTTTAAGTTCTGTGTATTCAATGTTCAGTTTAAGCAAATCAGCTTCAACTTGATTAGTGTAAGAGTCAAAAGTGGATACCTCACTTCGGAGTCGGAGCTGACCTCTGCCATGCCACATAACAGGGCATTCTTCTTTTCTCCTTCGTCAGAGGATGTATCTGACTGCCAGTTTTCTTGATTCACCATAAGTGACTTCTGAGCATAATATTCTACTTTCTTTTTGTAGAAAGCAGAATCTCTCTGAGGGCGGTTTGATTTTCTCCTACATTCATTGGCGTAGTGGTCTGGCTTACCACAGTTGTAACATCCTTGGTTCTGTGGAGTGTTGCCAGCTTTGTCGTCTGACCTCTGTCGGTCACCACCTCTGTCGTGCCTGTCATTCGACCTCTGTTGGTCGACACCTCTGTCGTTCTTGTCATTTGACCCTTCTCTTCCACGATCATATCTTCCGTAACGATCATTACCAGACTTCTTCTGATATCCTCTGCTGAATTCCCTTGTCAAAAGAGCTAACGATTTAGCTATCGAGGCCATAGTTGCCCCCTCTTCTTCCACCACCTCCTCTTCTTCACTATCAACGATCAAGATCTTCTTCTTCTTCTTTTCTTCCACAACTTTCTCCTTCTTCGGCTTCTCTTTATCTTCTGTAGCCTTACCAACCAGCGCAAGAGGTGCACTGATTTGAACTTTTGCTTGTGCAATCTGAGATTCTTGGGCTGCCAACGTTTCATAGAGATTTGACAGAGTCCAGGAGTCTAAGTCTTGATTTGTTTGCAGAGACATAGACAACTAGATCCATTCATCATTGAGACTCTTTAGGAACATGACATTGTTCTCCTCAGAAGTTCTGTGGATTCCGAACTTCTTGCACTTGTTGATTAGAGAGTTGAACCGAACATATGTTGTCTGCAGAGTTTCTATCGGTAGAGCTTTGAATGCATAGTACTCGTTGATGCATTGGGCTCTGCGGTTCTTCTGAGTTTTGGCCCCACCCTCCAGTTGTTTTTCTAGTTCCTTCCACAGATCGTATGCAGATTCACACGCATCTAGGGATTGGAAAAGGTCATTGGGTATGGCCATTATCAGAAGTCTCTTAGTCTTCTGAGCAATTTCATATTTTTCCCAATCAGGGTCTGGCCAGTTATCTTTGGTCTTTGGTTTTTCGTGCTCAGGGATTTCTGGAGTGTCGTCTGTAGCAGGTACACGGGGTACTGTGATCATTGGTACGAAAGGAGGGTTGTTGATATAGTAGACAAGTTCTTTGTCAGTACCCTCGAAAAAGTGAATCATTCGTATCTTCCATTGAGGGTACTCATCTCTGAGTAGTGTGGGTGGCTTGGTCAAAGAACTAGCGGTGAAGATGTTGTTTGTGTTTGTCATTTTTAGAAATCCAGAAAATAGGGTATGAACAGTAAACTTTCAGAAGATGAAGTGGAAGCTTCGAACTGTGTTTATAAGCTTAAAAACTTTAAACAATGCACTAAAATGGAGATTTAACCGAAGAAACAGATCTGTAAGTTTACCAAAGTCGAACTGGTCGAGAATGGAAGAAGAACAAATGCTGTTTTGAGAGATATGAATAATAGGTTAAATATCAGTCCAAGTTTCTACCAAAAATCATTGCAAGAGAGGATCACTTGATATAGAAAATCAAGGTTGGCTCTGATACCAATTGTTGGTTCCTGTTTTGCTTAACAATGATGATTCTATCTAATAGTTCAAACAATATATAATGCGGAAGTGTTTTAACGAACTCGAAGATATAATAAGGTAGAAGACACATAATATCAAATATACAAAGTGGAAATAACTTAGATAATTAGCTCAATAACCCACTGTATATTGATATAAATAAAGCACCAAGATCACCGAAAGTTATATAAGAAATCCGCTCTAATGGTGTATGTGTCGTGCAAAGCTTCATAGAAGAACTCAACATGAGTCTTCTATTTATACTACTTCTAAAGGGGACAAGTTCTGGACAACAAGGACTGAAGGTACAAAGACACTATTCAGGTACTGTTGCAGGTACAACGTTAATTAAATGCGCCGGCTTCTACTAAGGCTAGGACCCATCAGAGTTTGACACATGGAGTTGTCAGGTCACGCCTTGTACGAATGATCTTCAGGATCTTCGTACAGCAGAAATCGTGAGAAGCACGATTGTCCTTAGTATAGAGCTCTAGTCTTTTATACCACAGAGGCTCTGTCAAGTGTGACAGAGGCTCTGTGGCATTGTCCGCATTGAAGAGTCTTCTGGCGATTCTTTACTTCAGTCTTCTCGGTTACTCGACAGAGCCTCTGTCGAAGACTTCTATGCTTTGGTCTTCTCGGTGACTCGGCAGAGCCTCTGTCGAAGACTTCTATACTTAGCCTATTTTTCAATACTTCTATAAACAGAAAGATTGGAGCTAACACTCTGTGGTATGAAGACTAAAGACTTAGAAGATATGCCAAAGATCAATACAAAGGCGATCGTGCTTCTCACGTTTTCTGCTGTACGAAGATCCTGAAGATCGTTCGTACAAGGCGTGCCCTGACAACTCCACGTGTCAAACTCTGATGGGTTTCAGCCTTAGCAGAAGACGGCGCACTACATTAACGTTGTACCAGTAGCAGTCCCACGATCATGTCTGTGTACCTTTAGTCCTTATTGTCTAGAACCTGTCCCCTGGTGAATAGTATAAATAGAAGGCTCATGTTGAGCTCTTCTATTAAGCTTTGCACGACACACACACCTCTAAGAGCAGAATTCTTGTAATACTTTCGGTGTTCTTGATGTTCTTATTATATCAAATACAGTGAATCATTGAGTTAATTATTTGTGTTATTTCTACTTCACGTATTTGATATTGTGTGTCTTTATACCAAATAATATCTTATTAGTTCGTTTAAAACGCTTTCGCACCCTACTTGTTTGAACTAATAGATATTTAAATCATTGTTGAGTAATATAGGAACCAACAGCGGGGATGTCAGATGTGATCTGGGGCAAATGATCACGAACAAGAGGTGAGTCCTTTGGAGAGGACTCCCTTGGAATGGTTTCCCCGGATATCAATGGCACAGAGGAAGAAATAGGCTCCTCTGTCCGGTTTGCTAGGGTTGGGCTCGAGTTGTGCTGCTCTTTTTCAATGAGTCCTTCTACCACTAGACTGGCGGAGTCAAAAATGTGGGTTGCACTGGGAGGGGGTTGTGGTTGTGTGCCTCTACTCTCTTCGGCATATTTTCTTGCTTCTTCCTCTGTCATGCACCCTAAGACAAGGGATTCTAGCTTAGATTCTATGTCCACCTAAGTTTCTTCTGACTCTATCATCTCCTCTGTGTTGTCAAGGTTGGAGTCATAGCTTAGAGGAGAGGCGAATAGGTCTGAGTTCATCCTGCCAGGAGGTGTATCGGCTTGAATATTCGCAGGGGTTCTGTCACTGGCCTCCAGATCGGAGTCAACCTCTGTCACAGTGAAATCCATTAGGTCGGGGTCAGTGTTGAACTCTGGGATGTCTTCTGGTACCCAACCAAAAGAATCTAAGGTATTAGCAATGTCGGGTCAATCTAGGACGCAGAGAAGTCAGACTGCTCTGCATAATGGATGGGAGTAGGGGAGGGCAGAGGTTGCTCAGGGATTTCTTCTTCTGCAACTACTTCCTCTGCGATGCTCTGCAGAGGAGTTTTAGGCTTCTTTGCCTTCTTCCTCTTCGGTTTAGGGGCACCCTCAAAAGATTGAGCCTTTCTATTCTTCTTCTCTTTTGGAGGAGGGGGTGCAGAGGATGCAACCACTGTTGTTTCTAGTGGTGGTTGGGAGGTCTGTGCAGCACTTGCAGAGGTACCCTCTGAAGGTTTCTTGACTCTGGGAGCCTTTTGTGTTCTGGAGGGGGTGGCTGCCTTTTTCTTGGATGCAGAGGAGATCATCTTTTTCCTCTGCATACGTATTTTGGCGAGTTTTTGTTCGTGCTTGGCTACATCTTCTGCGTGTTCTTTAGTACTCAACCTTTCAACCACTAGGGATCCTACAGGGGCTCCTAAACGCGGGGTGTCGCAGGACCCGGTTCTGGATTCCTGTGATCACGTATATAGTCTAACCTAAGTTGTTCATTGGTGGCATAGGTCAGAAGTTTTGCTATCAGAGGCCTGCAGAACCGATACCCTTCTGCGTGCTTTGTGGCGGCCATTTTGGCCATGAGATAAATTTTGACAATAGGCCCTTCCATTGGCTAGTCGTTGAGGATCAGCAGAGGTTCCAGAATGACTCCGATAGTCCTCTGGAACTGTAAGGCAGGAAGCTCTTTGACGTTTGGGCCCTTGGCCTTCTGTGTGGAGATGCGGTGGTCGATTGTGTTCACAAGCTCTTTCATCATTAGAGAGGCAAAGTCGAGGGGCAGGTCATAATACACCCCGTACATGATAGCAAGGATTTGGTGCAAGGTTTGGTCAGGGCTCCCTACTTTGCCTGTGAGACATCTGTTGAGGATTGAAAACAATGTGTTCCACAGAGGTGGAAAACGGTTCCTTCTGAAGTCATTTCTCTTGTTCAGTCGGGTGTTGTATCCCAACATCTCTGTGTAGTCGCATAGCTCTCTGTCAGAGGGAATCTCAGCGTATTCCTTAATCCTCAATACACCTTTGGTGGGAAGGTTGAATTCCTGAGATAGCATGGTTCTGTTGAATTTGAGCTCTATGTTTTCTAATCTATCAGGTTTGGAGACATAGCCCATTATTTGTCTCTCTTCTTCATTCTAGTAACAGCTCTGTCAGAACTGGTTCAGGTGACATTCTTTGTAAGCAGAGTGTTCAGGGGATGGTTTTCAAGGATGTTTAACAGAATGGCATGTTCATCCCCAAAAGCTGTTCTGGAGGGAACTAGATAGTGATTATTGGGTTTTAGGGGCAGTGAGTTCTCGAAATGGTCATTTTCTAGGAAGAACTGTAAGTGTGTGGACGGAGTGAAATCCACAGATTCACCTCCTTGTTCTTGTTCTTGATTTCTGGGCCTGGATTGGTTTGGGAGTGCTCAGAATGAGCTGGGGAGTTCGCCGGAGAGATTCTGGTGGAAGCCATTGAAGATTTCTTGCATAAATGGAGTAGAAAAAAAAATAGTTGCAGGTTTTGCACTGTTCGTCGGAGATATTTAGAGAGAAAGTCGTAAATGAGGAAGAAAGGGGTAAACGGGGTTATATAGTCGAGGGTAGAAACGGATAGAATTCCACAGTAAAAAGTGAATTTAATGAATTTTGGGGTCCGCACTCAAGTTCTTACAGCTGTGGGCAACACTCTGAAACGTCGTTTGACTGACACAACCAATAGAGGTGTGCCACGTCAGAGGTGTCAGAGCACGATTAGACGTCGTGCAGCTACCATTAATGCTGAGCGCGTGGGCATCTCTATTCACAAATGACTGTCACTGCAGAAAATAATCCGCACCTACAGAACCGGTTTCTACGCATAAGTGTCAAATCGACAGAAGCTCTGTGGTGGAATGAGCTTTGTGATCCGAAACCTTCTTCCTTAACCTCTGAGCTTGCACCTTTACCAAAAACGTTTGAAAATACAGTGGAAATGATCGATAGAGTCTCCGTGTTAAAATTTGAAGTAGCAGAGGCTCTGGCTTACAGAAGCTCTGTTGAGCTCGGCAGAGGCTCTGTGACCGAAAATTTCTAATAACGGAGATGTAACGTCCCAAAAATTACAAGGAAATTTAAAATTTTTAAAACATACATTTCATTATAAAACAACCATGATTTAATAATTCGCGTCTTAAATAAAATTAACGTCGTTACTTCAAACCATCAACAAAGTTTATGCAGCGGAAAATTACATAACTAAATTCAAGGGTTCGAAAGTGAAAGTTTAACAATATTTGACACTCCGCGCTCTATGTGTGTACGGTCACGCCCGACTGCCGCCCGCACCTGAAATAACAACATATTGGAAAGGGTAAGCTAAACGCTTAGTGAATCCAACCACGCACGTAGGTAGTAACCCCACGCATATCGCCCCTACTCGCAAGTAGGCAACATCACCATCACCACGAATATCCACCCACATAATGATTATTATATAAGCACGAACCTCGGTCCCACCGAGTACACAAAATACATTAATACAAGCTCGGTCCCACCGAGCCCTCGGTCCCATCGAGTAAAAATTGCTGTACTAGCTTAGTCCCACCAAGCCCTCGGTCCCACCGAGCCCCTCAGTCCCACCGAGGTGTACACATGCATATATATACCACATACGAATTTAACAAATCACAACCAGTTATCACATCCCAACTAGTTCATGTAAGCACATAAATACACGTAATAACACGTAACACAAAAGAACGACATACATGAAATTCCTAACTACGCGGTGAGAGAACTCACCTCAAGGCTAAGCAACGTGCTCACGAAACGCAACACCAACCCGGCAATCTTCTTCACTTTCTCCCACCTAAATACGTATAAAAAAGTCAAAGGAAAGTCCCGACCCATAACACGTTTACTAGTTTTCAAACGACTAAGAATTCCAGTTTTTATTAGAAATTACGGGTCTGTTCGGGACCTGTTTTACCCCCTAAAAACTGATAAATACAGAAATTAAAATCCATAAATACGAAGTTCTAAGTCTTACGATTTCAGGGACGTATCGCACGCGTCCTAACGATTTTTCTATAATTTACTATAGATTTCACAAAAATGATTCGCAGAACAGCGAACACCCGGACCTTTCAGTACAACATGGCAACTTCGCCCTAGCTATGGTCCGAATTGGTCTTTCCGCAAAACAGAGGAAACTTAATAGACTCCGAAATGAAACGTTTGGCACCAGTCCTATTCCAAACCGACATTCCCAGCAAAAGTTATGCATAAAACAAAACAGGGACAGAAAGCTGGAGGTTTTTCGGACCAGGCTGTATAAACAGCCCCATACGGCCCAGCTACAGGCCTAAACAGACTTTCGGCAAAACACGAAAAACTTTCCTGACTCGATTAGTGAACTTTGGCCACTGATTTCATATCAATCCGAGCTACGAGTAAAAAGTTACGGCCACGACAAAACAGTGGCAGAAAATCGACCTTCACATAAAATGACAAATCACCAATTTGCGACCACCTTTTCACCTAGCTAGAGGCTGAACCAGTTTTCCGCTAAAACACGGAAAACGTGACCGACCCCATACTGGAACCGTGGGTACTAATTTTGGCTCAATCGGAGTTACGAGCAGAGAGTTATGAGCTACGCAAAACAGTGGCAGATTACAATAATTCACATGAAATGATAAAACGGTTTTTGAGATTAGGATTAACGGTTTATGGTTTAGGGTTACGGTCAGGGGGGTTTTAGGGTTACGCCACGGGCACCACCCACTGCCACCTCCGACAGTGGGGCACGGCGGCGGCGGCGGCGGCGGTACTCCGGCGACGGTTCTCCGCACGCACTTACCATCCCATTCTCGCACCACCTCCCTCTATACTCTCGATTGCTAAACCATACAGCCACATACCCACGCATACCCACCTGCACACAGCCACCGCCGTCCACCCACGGCCACCATAGCGGCGGCGGGCGGCGGTGGTTTCCTCGCCGGAAAGACGAACAAGGATAGAAAACAAGACGGAACAAGAGGACGACTTACCTTTCGATGGTTGCTCCTCTTCCCTCGACTTCTCCGGCGAATGGTGGTGGTGGTGGTGGCGATCTCCGGCGACTGGAACAACCCTCCGGCGACCCCACTCTCTCTCTTCTTCTCCGGTCCTCTCTATCTCACGATCTCTCCCTAACACCCTCACTTTCTATCTCTCTCGGCTCTCACACTCACGATCCCTTCTTTGGCAATTGAAACCAAAAGAAAACAATCAAGAAAAGAACAAAGGGGGCTGTTTGCTGCTGCCATATGGAAACCGACGAGAATAGAAAGGGGGGGGGGTCGGTCCCCCTTCCTTGGCCGTTCAAACCACCACAATTCCCTTTGTCCACATTTGACCCCTAGGCTCAACACTTTGACACTTTTGGTCCCTGAATTTCCATAAAAATGCAAAAGAGAGTAAGGTTTGCCATACATAACATTCGAGGTCCCTTTGACAACTTCCGTTAAAGAGACTCGCTTTTTAAAAAAAAACATTAAGGGTTTTAAAAACCATACCGGGACACGGGCTTTACAACTCTCCCCCGCTTGAATTAGACTTCGTCCCCGAAGTCTACTCCTGCAAACAGCTCCGGATAATTCTCTCCCATCTCCGCTTCAGGTTCCCAAGTCCACTCGGAACCCTTTCGGTGTCTCCATTGTACCTTCACCAAACCAACAACCTTGTTCCGCGAGGTTCTCGTCCTCCTGTCAAGAATAGCAACTGGCTTTTCCACATAATTAAGCCGCTCATCGATCTGAATATCTTCGAGCGGTACTACTGCAGACTCATCCATCACACACTTCCGCAATTGCGAAACGTGGAAGGTGTTGTGAATCAAGTTCAGTTCCTCCGGTAGCTCTAACCGGTAAGCCACTTTCCCCACGCGAGCGTTGATCCGGTAAGGCCCAATATAGCGAGGCCCTAGCTTCCCCCGCTTACGAAACCGGATCACCCCTTTCCAGGGTGAAACCTTCAACAATACATAATCACCCACCTGAAACTCCAAGTCGGATCGCCTTTTGTCGGCGTAGCTCTTCTGCCGACTCTGTGCAGTAACCAAACGATCCCGCACCATCTGAATTGTCTCGGTCGTCTTCAACACGATGTCAGTACTCCCTATTACCCGATGCCCAACCTCACCCCAACAAACGGGCGTCCTGCATTTCCTACCGTACAACAACTCGTATGGCGGCATGCCAATACTAGAGTGGTAGCTGTTGTTGTAGGAAAATTCCGCCAAGGGTAAGTACTGATCCCAACTACCTCCAAAATCGATGACACAAGCTCGAAGCATATCCTCGAGGGTCTGAATGGTTCGCTCGCTCTGCCCGTCCGTCTGTGGATGAAAGGTCGTGCTAAAGTGTAACCGTGTACCCATCTCCGACTGGAACTTCTCCCAAAACCGAGAGGTAAAACGAGTATCCCTATCGGAGACAATTGAAACTGGCACCCCGTGCCTGGCCACGATCTCACGCACAAACACCTCCGCAAGCTTCTCCGCCGAGGAGCTCTCCCTGATGGCCAAGAAGTGTGCACTCTTGGTCAGACGGTCAACGATCACCCAAATGGCATCGTTTCCACGGGGAGTCCTTGGGAGTTTCGTTATGAAGTCCATAGTAATCTCTTCCCATTTCCAAACCGGGACCTCCAACGGTTGCAATTTCCCATGAGGTCGTTGATGTTCTGCTTTGACCTTCCGACAGGTCATACATAACTCAACACATCTAGCCACATCCCGCTTCATGCCGGGCCACCAGTAACCTTCGCGCAAGTCCCTATACATCTTTGTAGCCCCCGGATGAATCGAGAACTTGGACTTATGCGCCTCATTCATTAGTACCTGCCGGTTCCCACCGATGAATGGAACCCACACCCGACCATGTCGAGTTAACAACCCCCGACTATCACGAACAAAATTCGAGATTTCCCCCGACACTCTTTCCCGCTTTGCATTTTCTTCCAAGACAGCCACCTCTTGGGCGCTTCCTATCGACTCCAGGATAGGTGTAATCACTGTCAATCGCTGACAATAACCCCTCAATGGCTCACCGATCGGATGTCGGCTGAGTGCGTCCGCGACCACGTTCGCCTTACCTGGGTGGTAAAGTATCTCGCAGTCATAATCCTTAACCACATCGAGCCACCTTCGCTGACGCATATTAAGGTTCTGCTGATCCATCAAGTACTTGAGGCTCTTATGGTCAGTGTAGATCGTACACTTGACACCATAGAGATAGTGCCTCCAAATTTTAAGGGCAAACACTACCGCTCCCAACTCCAGGTCATGAGTCGGGTAATTTGCTTCGTGAGGCTTCAGCTGTCTAGAAGCGTAGGCTATGACCTTGCCGCGCTGCATAAGCACGGCACCCAAACCCTGATGTGAGGCGTCACAATATACTACCAAATCCTCCATGCCCTCGGGTAAGGTTAACACAGGAGCCTCACACAACCGCCTACGTAGCTCCTCGAACGCCTTATGTTGTTCCTCCCCCCAACTGAAAGCCGCAGATTTATTTGTCAATCGCGTCATGGGTAACGCGATCTTAGAGAAATCCTGTATAAACCATCGATAATACCCCGCTAATCCCAGAAAGCTTCTCACCTCAGTAGGAGTCTTCGGCACCTCCCACCGCATCACAGCTGCAATCTTAGCTGGGTCAACCATAATACCATCCTGATTCACGACATGTCCTAGGAACTGGACCTCTCGTAACCAGAATTCGCACTTGGAAAACTTAGCGTATAACTTCTCTCGCCTCAATACCTCCAACACTTCTCGAAGATGCATCTCGTGCTCCTCCTTGGTCTTCGAATACACCAGAATGTCATCGATGAACACAATCACCGAACGATCCAACATCGGACTACACACTCGGTTCATGAGGTCCATGAACGCTGCAGGTGCATTGGTGAGTCCAAAAGGCATCACCACAAACTCGTAATGACCGTATCGCGCACGGAAAGCCGTCTTTTCCGTGTCCTCACTCCTGACCCGCATCTGGTGGTACCCCGACCGTAGATCAATCTTGGAGAACCATGAGGCCCCCTGAAGCTGGTCGAACAAATCGTCAATCCTTGGCAAAGGATAACGATTCTTTACCGTAAGCTTATTCAGCTCTCGGTAGTCTATGCACATCCGCTGTGATCCATCCTTCTTCTTCACGAATAAGATAGGTGCACCCCACGGCGAACAGCTCGGTCTAATGAACTCCTTTTCGAGTAATTCTTGCAGCTGGGCGTACAGCTCTTTCATTTCCGGTGGAGCCAGGCGGTAGGGTGCCTTGGCCACCGGAGCCGCATCTGGAATCAGATCGATCCGAAACTCTACCTGTCGTTCGGGAGGTATCCCTGGCAATTCCTCGGGAAACACATCGGCAAACTCCCTCACGACTGGCACATCCTCGGCAGTCTTCTTCGCCTCGTCAACACGCGTATCTATCACATACGCTAAGTACCCCTGACCACCATGCTGAAGGTGTCTCCGAGCCCTCGCCGCGGAACATATGGCCGTAGACCGTCTAGACGAATCTCCCTGCACTAACAGTTCTCCCCCGCTTGGGGTTCGAACTCGCACTTGCTTGTGACGGCAAACGATCTCCGCGTCGAACTTATCCATCCAATCCATGCCCACAATCACCCAAAGCTCCCGCATAGCAATCGGGATCAGGTCGATGGGAAACCTCACCCCTGAGATCTCTAAGGTGCACCCGCGAAACACGTCTGTGACCGTCAAGGTCCTATCATCAGCCACCTCAACAACCAGAGGATAACTCCAGCGTCCTACAACTCGGCCTAAACTCTCGCTAAATGTGCGAGACACAAAGGAGTGAGTAGCCCCGCTATCAAACATCACAACTGCAGGCACCGAGTTAACTAAGAATGCACCTAACATATAGTAATCCTCGTCTCGGCTCGCGACCCCGCCGCGTTGTTCCTTCTAGCATTGACCATTCTAGAAAGAGAAAATTTCAGAGGTATATAAGCATATATAACTCACCCTACCACGCTCATACTCCACTCCTTGGCTCCCTCGTGACTCTCCCCGACTCAAGCATGGATCCTGTGCTTCAGATAATAGGAGCTCTACTACTACCCTTCACACCTATCCTTACTCGTTTCGAGTCCTGTCCCGAGACATTCAAGTAGTCGATTACCACAAATAAACACATATAGCCAATCCAGCCCGTACAAACACCTTTCCTAACTCCCTAGAAAGGTCATATCACCCACTATCCTTGCTAACACGGAAACCCCACTAACCCTGACGAGTCGCCTCGTGAATGCACGGTCGTATACAGTGTAAAACCAGATAGACGTTCGAATAAGAGATTCTATCCTAGAACGGTTGGACTCAAACAAGAGCTGCGCAATAGAACTAAATCTACTATTCTAAGGCTATTCAGTTCCTACTGCATACAACCTAGAGTGCATTCGCTTAACAACCTATCAAAGCTAGCATGAGTTCCTATAAGCGATAAACCAGCATACGGTACCATACAGTTCACATAAGCAATCTAGCATGCATACACTATACCTGAAAAGCAATAGATACACTAAGTTCCTTACCTTCCCAGCTGGCGTCGGCTGACTGTACACACTGCGCCCACGATCACCGTTCCCAACGAGTTTTCTCTTTTCATTTAAAACAAAGATTTTGATAAAAGAATTTAAAGATCTCTTAGCCGCAACTTGAGACCAAACACACCGAGATGTGTTTGATTCACTCAAGCCGTGCTCTGATACCAAGTTGTAACGTCCCAAAAATTACAAGGAAATTTAAAATTTTTAAAACATACATTTCATTATAAAACAACCATGATTTAATAATTCGCGTCTTAAATAAAATTAACGTCGTTACTTCAAACCATCAACAAAGTTTATGCAGCGGAAAATTACATAACTAAATTCAAGGGTTCGAAAGTGAAAGTTTAACAATATTTGACACTCCGCGCTCTATGTGTGTACGGTCACGCCCGACTGCCGCCCGCACCTGAAATAACAACATATTGGAAAGGGTAAGCTAAACGCTTAGTGAATCCAACCACGCACGTAGGTAGCAACCCCACGCATATCGCCCCTACTCGCAAGTAGGCAACATCACCATCACCACAAATATCCACCCACATAATGATTATTATATAAGCACGAACCTCGGTCCCACCGAGTACACAAAATACATTAATACAAGCTCGGTCCCACCGAGCCCTCGGTCCCACCGAGTAAAAATTGCTGTACTAGCTTAGTCCCACCAAGCCCTCGGTCCCACCGAGCCCCTCAGTCCCACCGAGGTGTACACATGCATATATATACCACATACGAATTTAACAAATCACAACCAGTTATCACATCCCAACTAGTTCATGTAAGCACATAAATACACGTAATAACACGTAACACAAAAGAACGACATACATGAAATTCCTAACTACGCGGTGAGAGAACTCACCTCAAGGCTAAGCAACGTGCTCACGAAACGCAACACCAACCCGGCAATCTTCTTCACTTTCTCCCACCTAAATACGTATAAAAAAGTCAAAGGAAAGTCCCGACCCATAACACGTTTACTAGTTTTCAAACGACTAAGAATTCCAGTTTTTATTAGAAATTACGGGTCTGTTCGGGACCTGTTTTACCCCCTAAAAACTGATAAATACAGAAATTAAAATCCATAAATACGAAGTTCTAAGTCTTACGATTTCAGGGACGTATCACACGCGTCCTAACGATTTTTCTATAATTTACTATAGATTTCACAAAAATGATTCGCAGAACAGCGAACACCCGGACCTTTCAGTACAACATGGCAACTTCGCCCTAGCTATGGTCCGAATTGGTCTTTCCGCAAAACAGAGGAAACTTAATAGACTCCGAAATGAAACGTTTGGCACCAGTCCCCTTCCAAACCGACATTCCCAGCAAAGGTTATGCATAAAACAAAACAGGGACAGAAAGCTGGAGGTTTTTCGGACCAGGCTGTATAAACAGCCCCATACGGCACAGCTACAGACCTAAACAGACTTTCGGCAAAACACGAAAAACTTTCCTGACTCGATTAGTGAACTTCGGCCACTGATTTCATATCAATCCGAGCTACGACTAAAAAGTTACGGCCACGACAAAACAGTGGCAGAAAATCGACCTTCACATAAAATGACAAATCACCAATTTGCGACCACCTTTTCACCTAGCTAGAGGCTGAACCAGTTTTCCGCTAAAACACGGAAAACGTGACCGACCCCGTACTGGAACCGTGGGTACTAATTTTGGCTCAATCGGAGTTACGAGCAGAGAGTTATGAGCTACGCAAAACAGTGGCAGATTACAATAATTCACATGAAATGATAAAACGGTTTTTGAGATTAGGATTAACGGTTTATGGTTTAGGGTTACGGTCAGGGGGGTTTTAGGGTTACGCCACGGGCACCACCCACTGCCACCTCCGGCAGTGGGGCATGGGGGCGGCGGCGGCGGCGGTACTCCGGCGACGGTTCTCCGCACGCACTTACCATCCCATTCTCGCACCACCTCCCTCTATACTCTCGATTGCTAAACCATACAGCCACATACCCACGCATACCCACCTGCACACAGCCACCGCCGTCCACCCACGGCCACCGTAGCGGCGGCGGGCGGCGGTGGTTGCCTCGCCGGAAAGACGAAACAAGAAAACAAGACGGAACAAGAGGACGACTTACCTTTCGATGGTTGCTCCTCTTCCCTCGACTTCTCCGGCGAATGGTGGTGGTGGTGGCGATCTCCGGCGACTGGAACAACCCTCCGGCGACCCCACTCTCTCTCTTCTTCTCCGGTCCTCTCTATCTCACGATCTCTCCCTAACACCCTCACTTTCTATCTCTCTCGGCTCTCACACTCACGATCCCTTCTTTGGCAATTGAAACCAACAGAAAACAATCAAGAAAAGAACAAAGGGGGCTGTTTGCTGCTGCCATATGGAAACCGACGAGAAGAGAAAGGGGGGGGGGGGGGGGGTCGGTCCCCCTTCCTTGGCCGTTCAAACCACCACAATTCCCTTTGTCCACATTTGACCCCTAGGCTCAACACTTTGACACTTTTGGTCCCTGAATTTCCATAAAAATGCAAAAGAGAGTAAGGTTTGCCATACATAACATTCGAGGTCCCTTTGACAACTTCCGTTAAAGAGACTCGCTTTTTTAAAAAAAAACATTAAGGATTTTAAAAACCATACCGGGACACGGGCTTTACAGGAGAGCTCATTAAGCTTTTTGATCATCCAAAGTTTGTAATGTGTTAAACTGTGTTTCTAGGATATATGTTGAAATTGGTGTCCTAGAAAACTGTTTTGGAAAGTTGTTTTGTGCGAGGTACTTATGGATTCTCCGTTGTTCGGCAAAGTACCTGACTTCTTTGAATATTTTCGATCAATACTCTTCTCTGGCTCCCCCTTGAATGAATAACCTCTGTAGATCAATTCAAGATCTCCTTATGCTCCCCCTTGGCCTATGCTTGGATCGGATGTGATAAGTAATGCATAAAACATAGGTCAAACTCACCAGAGGTTCTGTGGGAAATGTCAGAGGTTCTGAGCAACCCCACAGAAGCTCTGTCGGGTACAGAACTTTTGATGATAAAGAATTTACATACAAAAGGATTTAAGTATATACATATTTACAAGAAGATCAAGTCTCACTTACAGAGGGATCAACTCATGTTTAGCATAACTAACTTACCCACCAAGAAACGGAATCTTTTCTCATCAAGTGCCTTGGTGAATAAGTCTGTAAGCTGGAATTCCATGGACACAAAGTACATCTCGATTGTGCCTTGTTCAACATGGTGCTTCAGAAAATGGTAGCGGATATCGATATGCTTTGTTTTGAGTGTTGTACAGGATTGGCATAGATCGCAACGGCACTCTTTGAGTCACAGAGGATGGGAATCTTTTGAATGTCCAAACCATAGTCCTTTAGCTGAATTCTCATCCCCAGAACCTGGGAGCAACAACTAGTAGCAGCAACGTATTCGGCTTTTGCTGTAGATGTCGACACACAATTCTGCTACTTTGAAGTCCAACTGACTAATTTACCACCCAGGAATTGGCAACTCCCAGAGGTACTCTTTCGATCAAGCTTGCATCCTCCATAATCTGAATCCGTGTAGGCCATAAGATCAAAGCCAGAGTTCTTTGGATACCAGAGGCCAAGATTCTTGGTTCCCTTTAGGTATCTAAAGATCCTCTTTACATCAAGAAGGTGGGATTCCTTTGGGTTAGCTTAATATCTTGCACAGAGGCATGTGGCATATATTATATCTGGTCTACTGGTTGTTAAGTATAAAAGAGACCCAATCATGCTTGTGTAGAGCTTGCACTCTACAGACTTTCCACCTGGATCGGAGCGTAACTTGGATCCAATGGACATGGGGGTCTTCATAACAGAGGCATCAGAGAGTTTGAACTTAGAAAGAATGTCAGAGACATATTTTGCTTGATTAATAAAAATTCTCTCTGATGATTGTTTGACTTGGAGTCCTAGGAAGAAGTTTAATTCTCCCATCATACTCATTTCAAACTCACTCTGCATGAGTTTTTCAAAATCTGTGCAGTGTTGTGCATTTGTAGAACCAAAAATAATGTCGTCCGCATATATCTGCACAAGCAAAATCTCCTCACCTTTTCTCTTATAAAACAAGGTAGTATCAGTAGTACCTCTTTCGAAATCATTACCAAGGAGAAAGGTTGAAAGGCGCTCGTACCATGCTCTTGGAGCCTGTTTTAGTCCATACAGAGATTTATCAAGGTAGTAGACATGTTTTGGGTACTTAGCACTTTCGAACCCTGGTGGTTGTTGGACGTATACTTCTTCTTGAATCTGACCATTCAGAAAGGCAGATTTGACATCCATTTGAAAAACTTTAAAGCCTCTGTGGGCTGCGAAGGCTAAGAAGATTCTTATTGCTTCGAGCCATGCGACAGGGGCAAAAGTCTCATCGTAATCAATTCCTTCTGCTTGGCAGTATCCCTTGTCCACCAATCTCGCCTTGTTTCGAATAACCACCCCATCCTTATCCTTCTTGTTTCTAAAGACCCATTTTGTCCCTATAGCTTGTTTCCCTCTTCGCAGAGGCACTAAGGTCCATACTTTATTTCGCTCAAACTGGAGAAGCTCTTCTTGCATAGCTTCGACCCAATTTGGATCATCAAGGGCTTCAGAAACACGTTTGGGTTCGATCACACTGATAAAATTTGTAAAGAAACAAAAGTTAGTTGTGGCTGATCTTGTCTTGACTTTTTCAGAAGGATCGCCGATTATTTGGCTCTAAGGATGGCTCTTTGTCCACTTAGTCATCCTTTGGAGATGGTCATTTGTACCATCTAGTTGAACCTCTGCGGTTGCACTCGGTGGTTCTAGTGCAACCTCTGTAGTAGATGGTACTTCTGTGCTGGAACACGGTTCTTCAGCTTGTCGAGGTATTTCAATGAGAGTTGGAATTGATTCCTCTGAGGATATTGAGACTGAATCCTCATTTTCCTATGGTATTGCTTCCTCTGTTGTAGCTGGAGCAGGTATTTCCAGTGCCTCTATAGTAGCATTCTTGCTTGTATCATCTTCTGCTCGCTCCCCCTCAACACTTGCATCTGCACGAATTATGGAAGAGGATGAAGTATTTAATGGACCAGTTAGAGATATACCTGAGTCTGTCTGGTCGGCAGAAGATGTTTCTCTAGAGGCTCTGGTGGCTCCAGCAGAGGGATCAGTATCATCATGGAACATCTTTTTAAATAGCAGATTTAGTTATGCTTCTCTTGTTGGGGAGAAGCCAGAGGGTTCCTTTTTCAGTCCGAGTTCTGAACTGATTTGTTCAGAAGTCTTTTGAAAAGAATCGTCAAAAGAGATATTGATACTCTCCACAATTTTTCGAGATAGCAGAAGGTAAACTCTGTAGGCCTTTGAAGTGGTAGAGTACCCAATGAAATTGCCTTCGTCTGCTTTTACATCAAACTTTCCTCTTGCTTCTCTGTCGTTTAGGACAAAGCACTTGCATCCAAATACATGGAAGAACTTGATGTTTGGTCGCCTTTGGTTGATCAAGTGGTACGGTGTTTTGATGTGCCTCTTTACTATTGTTGATCGATTTTGGGTGTAGCAAGCGGTTGATACAGCTTCTGCCCAGAAAGATGTGGGCAGTCCAGATGCTGTCAGCATATTTCTTGTTGCCTCCACAAGCGTACGGTTATTGCGTTCGACCACGCCATTCTGTTGTGGGGTACGTGCAGCAGAGAAGTTCAATGACAGAGTTTTTGAATTCTGTGCCATTGTTGCTTCTTAACTTTTGAATCCTGCACTCATACAGAACCTGGATTCTTTTCATTAGGTTAATCAGAATGTTTGGAACATCAGATTTCTTTCTGACGAATTCCACCCATGTATATCTCGAGTATTCATCAATCAACACTAGTATGTACTTCTTTCCACCTAGGCTCTGTGAAGCGAATGGACCGCAGAGGTCAACATGGAGCATATATAGAGGCCTAGGGCAAGACACATCAGTCTTGCCTATATGGGAAACTCTCTTGAGTTTTCCCATTTCGCACGCAGAACACAAATGATCTTTACTGGATTTGACATTTGGCAGACCTTTAACTAAATCAAGTTTAACAAGCTTATCAAGAGTATGAAAGTTTAGATGGCAGAACCTGTTGTGCCATAACCAAGCTTCTTCGTTCTTACAGGCAACAAGACAGAGCTTGTCCTTTTTGTTCTTGACACTGAAGTTCATGAGGTACAAATTATCCTTTCGTTCGGCTCGCAGAAGTTCAATTCTTGTATCTTCTCCTTGCAGAGAGCAGAAGGTTCTTTTGAACATGACATCGAAACCCGTATCGCAAAGTTGGCTAACACTGAGAAGATTGTGCTTAAGGCCATCCACATATGCAACTTTGCATACGGTTATATTTTCCTTCTTAATGACTCCATAGCCTTTTATATACCCCTTCTTATTATCTCTAAAGGTCACCGATCCTCCTCCAAGTTTATCTTTATATGAGGATAGTAGACCTCTGTCGCCAGTCATATGCCTTGAGCACCTGGAGTCTAGGTGCCATATCGGCACATACTGCTACTGCAATATATTCAGAGATTTTTAGGTACCCATTTCCAAATGAGTCCACGTTTGTTAGGGGTCTTTAAGGTTGCCTTGGCATCCTTAGTTTTGATTTTATCTTCTTTCGAAGAACCAACTTGTTTCTTCTTACCCTTGAATTTTGCATTCCTTTTGGGTCTAGAGAGGAAACAGTGAGGGCTTGAGAAGTGTTGGTTCAATTGATGCATAAGATCGAATCAATGACAATAATTGATATATGAAGAAACTTGCTTAAACGTTTCATTAAAAACACTGAATATGGGTACAAAGGCTTTATTATTACAATCTTTCCTAGCATTAGACTTCCTATTACAAGAAGACCTATCTAGGCTAGATTGATGTTTTGAAAATTCTCTGTTGGGAGTTGCCTTCTGTTGAGCCCATCTTCTGTGGTGGTGAACCTCTGCTGATTTCACTGTCACAGAAGGAAAAGATTTGTCATTTTCAACCCATTTACCCTTTTGTTGCCAAGTATATTTTTCTTGAAATGGCCTAAGAGGTTTTGGAGTTTTTAAACACTGAGAGGACTTATCCTTTTGTTGTTTGATCTTTTCAAGCTCAAGAGAGGTTTTGGCTTGTATACACATGTCCAAGAAATCCAGGCAGATAGGAACACTTGTGATTTTCTCCTTTGGAGGAATGGTTCTGTTAAAAATTCCAGAGGGAAGTTTAAATCCCTCTGATTCACAAGGAACTATCTCTGACTCAATTGAGTTAGTCTCATATTCGTCAGAGGATGAATCGTCCTCGTATACAGAGGTTGAGTCGCTGAGAACTCTGTCGACGGAGGCAGGATTTTCTGAGCATGTGCCATACTCGCTTTCTTCCTTTCTTTCGGGAATATCTTCCAAGTCAACAGAAGCATTCCTCAAGATTTCCTCAGAGAGATTTTGTTCGTCAGAGGATGCACAGAAGTTTTCATAATAATTGATTTTGCCAATTTCCATTAACTCATTTCCAGAAAAGTGTTTCAGTTTTTCTTCTAAAGAAGCAGGCATAAACTCAGGTGCCTCTGCCGATAGTTTCATTTCAGAATCTATAGTGCAGACAAAAGCGACCTGGGTCTGAGTCTCAGGGTCACCAAACTTGAAGATCCCCATCTGATCTTGAGTTTTTAGATATCTCTTAGGTTTGGATTATCTTTTGACAAAGGCTGAGGGTGATAAATCTGTGTTTTGATACCACACATTTATCATCTTCAGAGGTTTCCTCTTGTGAGGTTCCCCCGAGAGTTTCTGCCTTTTGTTTACAGAGAGTAAATTAGGAAAGCCTGGTTTTCTTGTACTTCCAATACAAAATAGAGAAGACAGGGACTTGTCTCTTTTGGTTCCAGTATATGGATCTATATCACAGAAGCCAATTCCCCTTCTTCCTATTTGTGTATTAATCTTTTCATACACCTTCTGTGCATCTTGATATTTCTTAATTAAAAGGTCTTTGCTGAGTAGGTCTTGATGTAGGACTTCTCTTTCCTTTTGAAAGAAGTTTTTAAGAGCAAGAATATTCATTCTGTCACTCTTATTGTCCAAAAGTTCCTTAATTTTAGCTTTAAGGGCAGAGTTGAGTTCTAAAATCTTTTCTTTTAAAGGATTTAGATGTTTATGCCAATTAGTCTCAATCTCTTCCTTTTCTAAAGAATTTTTTGCCTTTTCTTGAGTGAGAAGTCTTGCTTCTCTCTCAAAGAATGCAAGCTTTTTCTGAATATTATCACAAGTTTTTTTCAGTTCAGTGTAATCTTCTGTCAATTTATGCAAATTCGCTTCAGTTTCATTAGAGTATGAGTCAGAAGTGGATACCTCACAGTAAGAATCTGAGGAGCTGACTTCTGTCATACCGTAGAACAGGGCATTCTTCTCTCGCCTTCGTCAGAGGATTCGTCTGACTGCCAGTTTTCTTGCTCCACCATGAGCGACTTCTGAGCATAGTATTCTGCCTTCTTTTTATTGAAACCAGAGTCCCTCTGAGGGCGATTTGGTTTGCTCCTACAGTCTGCAGCATAGTGGTCTGTCTTGCCATAGTTAAAGCATCCCTGGTTCTGGGGTGCATTTCCAGCTCTGTCACCTGACCTCTGTTGGTCACCACCTCTGTCACCTGGTTCTGGGGTGCATTTCCATCTATGATACCAATTGTTGATCCCAATATTGACTCAACAATGATGATTATCTCGATAGTTCGAACAAATATGTATGCGGAAGCATTTTAAAAGAACTGAAGAGATATGCTCGGTAGAAATCACACACAGAATTAAACAAGTAAAGCAATAATAAACAGGAGTTTTGCTCAAAGATTCACTTCTATTTAATTCTTCATAAGACACCAAGAACACCGAAAGTGTGTGAGAATATTCTGCTCTAATCTAGTGTGTGTGTGTGTGGTTGTGCAAAAGTTACTAGAAAAGGTCTACAGGAGCCTTCTATTTATACTACTTTACAGGGGACAAGTGAGAGACAAGAAGTACTAAGGTACAAGACAACGTCGTGGGTCAGTGACCAGGTACAACGTTAATGTAGTGCGCCGCAATCTGCAAAGGCTGTAACCCATCAGAGGTTGACACGTGAAATGTACAGGGCATGCCTTGTACGAACGATCTTCAGGATCTTCGTACAGCAGAGGCACGTGAAAGGCACGATCTTCTTTATCTTGATCTTCAGAAATCTTTATTCTTCTAAGTCTTCATACCACAGAGGCTCTGTCGTGGGTGATAGAGGCTCTGTGGCCTTGTCCTCTGAAATGTCATCTGTTGGTCGATCCTCACTTGGTGTCTTGGCAGAGGCTCTGTCGATGTTCTATACCTGGACTATTTTTCAATACTTCTATGAATCAGAGGTTGGAGCTAACAGAAACACATAAAACGTGTGAGTTGTGCGATAGTCAATGCTGGATAAAGAAGTCAAAGATGGATGTTGTGTTCTGCGATAAAGTGCAACATGCAATATATATACGTGTGTGTGTGTACGCGTGATATATGAATGAGTTGCGATAGATACTGTCATGCGATATCTTCACAAACTATCGCACCTAATATTTACCACACTGTTGAGCGATAGTCACTGAAAAAAGATGTCAAAGACAACGGTGGTCAACCCTAAAAATAGATAGTCAACAACAACAAGCAACCAAGTTTGACCAATAATATTGATATTTGACGACAAAGTGATTTAGGGTTAGAATGCGCCTCTTTCCTTGTTCTTTCCCACAACAAATAACATCAAATCAATGGAAAATTATACAAACCCGTTCGTTTTTCTTGTTCTTCAAGAAACTCAAGAAATCTTCAAACTTTGATCTTCAAATCTTCTTCAAATCACCGATTAGACTCTGATACCAATTGTGAATCCCATATATTGAACAAGTAACAATGAATCAAACAAATAAATTTATTGAATCTTTGAAAGAAAATATTTTACATATGAATGATGCTTAATTTCTCTCTCTAGAAACTCTCTGATACGTTCTTTGAATAATAACTATGAAATACTCTAGCTTAACGAATGACCTAGAAAAAACACTTTAAATACTTAGGCCATATTACAAGCAAATCCCAAACGCATTACATATTAAGCATAAACTACATAACAAAAGCCTTTCTCTATTCTTTAATAAACCTCTATAAAATTTTCAACTACTTAGGACATTTATGGTCCTAACACCTACCGAGCTAACTTTACCTCGTTAAATTTCTATCTCAAAATCTTATCAGATACTAGTCGATTGGTCAAGAAATCACAATTGAAATATGATAGTTTACATCAATATTCACATCTCTAATGCAAAATGCATTCACCTAATGTTGATAAACATATTAACTCTTGTAATTTTATGTTTCATGAATTTATATTTAGAATATACAAATCATGTCAAGTAGCTAGCTTTAGAAAGCAGAATGGTTTAATTAGGGCCAATGTGACACTTATAACTTAATAACTTACTCAAAACACAAAGAATTGGAGAATTGGTGGCACTCTTCTCTTAATAACTACTCAAAACACAAAGAACGAGAGCATTCTTCTATTAATTTCACATTCTCTATTAGTTATAATAGTCATTTTGAAGGTTTTCATAAAGAAAAGGGCTATGTAGTTATAGATGGTGTAGCGCTGAAGAAAAATCACACTACAAAACAAATGTCTTTTATCTAATAAAATCATCCACTGAAATTTTAGATGGTGATTACTGACAGATCACCCACAAAATACTAATGGTTCTGGTAGAATCAAATATTTTTCAAGGAAAAAAATAAATTAGGGCACCGAGTAATCTATCTTTGATTTGAGTTTCCCACCAACAACTTTCTACCAACTTTTGTCATGATTTTATGACAAATCACCCATTTAGCGATGGATTTCTCAAGAAAATCCTGATAGTAAAGTCTTTCATTTAGTAATGTAACATGTCTCCAAACTTTCGGTCCCATTCTTGTAGATCAATCAATTTTTGATACATTATTACCTTATTAGAAAGGGAGAATAGGGAAATAAATTAAGTACATATAATCAAATAAATAATGATGTATTAGTAGTGTAGGGTCTTGAAAATACATGAACTTAATTTTTGATTGAATTTTGGTGTAACCTTATACAGTCTCTAAAAAAGCAAAACACACAAGTCTAAGTTATTTATTAATATTCCTTTCATTTCCTTTGGATGAGTAACAATTTAACATTCATAAGCTTTTATTCAACCATTCAACTTCAAGAACCATTTAAAACGTAACCAGACGTGGTCATCCCAGGTCTTTAGGCCAATTCAATTGAACCCGCACCCTTGCTCGGGACCTCAATATCGTTATAATTCGAGAACCTTGAGTTCTCAAGCCTTTCCCCTTGACCCCAAATCGCATACGCCTCTTCACCATGAGCGGCCTCATCTCCAACTTCCATATCCTCATCGGACATCCGCAATGGCACGATTAGTTGCACGAATAAACACACTAAGCTTGTCATGACGACGTTAAGCACAATAACAAATAAAATCCCTGTTATTTGAACTCCCATCTGTCTGAATCCGTAGCTGACGCTTTGCGAGGTCCCAAGGTGCAACCCTTCGAATAAACCCATGTATTTACCTGGAACTCCGTAGAATAACTCGCACAAATGTGGCTCGGAAAAGAGACCAGTGAGGAGGCCTCCTAGGGTTCCGGCTATCGCATGCGTGTGTAGCACGGCCATCGTGTCATCAACTTTCTGAAGTAGCTTTGATTTCTTGTGCACCACCATCATGGTGAACCATGGGATCGACCCCGACAGAAGTCCCATTAGT
Organism: Saussurea involucrata; assembly: GCA_033807775.1. NCBI lineage: Eukaryota > Viridiplantae > Streptophyta > Magnoliopsida > Asterales > Asteraceae > Saussurea > Saussurea involucrata. The sequence goes on along the minus strand of CM066321.1, from coordinate 249,296,376 downwards.
ATTGCCGAGTACCCTTGTACTACACCTGAAAAGCAAAACGAGGTCAGCTAAAACAGTGAATCTTAACAGGGAGATTGAGACACTAGCTACAACAAGATGAGTTGTTTAGGATGTATTTGCATCATCATGGATTGGTACTTAATGTGACTTTAAGTTTATAGGACTCAAAATCGACGTCCTATAAAAATGTTACCATAGTTGTGAGGACAACACTTGGGGAGTTAAACGAGTTTTATATACGAAATTGGCCAACCTAAAACAACACAAAAACTAAATTGTCATATTAACATTTTACATGAAAATTTTGAAAAGTGACTTTCCTTACGTGACTTACAAAGAAGTTAATAGGATGATTTATCTTTTATGCTCTATTAACTTGTCTAACTTTGTAAATAAACTTGTTAGGTCACAATAACATCGACGTAACAACTTATTGTAATACCTTCAGAAAGGCATACAACTTCTCCTCCTATAAACGTAAGGTGGCCTTTGTTTTTAAAGAGGTGGTGATGTCTGAAGTCTGATTTCAGTTCCGATTTTTAAGAGGTGGTGCTGAAGTTTGAAATTTGAATCAATATGCCTGCTTGTTTTTGTAAGTCTGTATATGTATAATTGTCTATTTTTTCCCTAAAAATTCGACTTAAATACGTCAACTGAAATGAACATCGACGATCGACGGACGGAACGAAAAAAAGAAACAAAATGATGGTTGGCGCCCCAAAAAACCAATTTTGTTGCAATGACATATCATAAATCATTTTTATGTGAATTATCGATAAACCTTTTTGGGAGGTACAAGTACCTGCTGCTGGGGTGATGCAAACTAGACCGGTGATCATGCCTTGAACTGCACCGATCACTGATGGTTTCTTGAAGAAAACTACATCAAGAATGAGCCAAGTCAAGAGGCTAGTGGCAGCGCAAACATGGGTGTTCAAGACAGCTAAGGAAGCATCTACGCTAGCGGCATAAGGGTCACCGCCATTAAACCCAGTCCAGCCCATCCATAGGAGGCCTGCACCGGCTAACATAAGTATAATGTTATTTGGAGGAAATCTTTCCCTGTCCTTCGTCAATCTTGGACCAACCTGAGCCAAAGAAAACGGAAAGTAAACTAATTTTTGTATCACGAAAGTGTAAGTGTTAAACGAAAAACATGTTCCTCCAAAATAGTCCTTGGGGAGAGACGAGTGCTTCCAATGTATGTTGAAGAGAAATGGTCAAAGTGTAGCAGATGTGGGACTCCAACACGCCCTTCCAACGGAGGCTCGACATGCATAAATTTTTCCATAGTGTCGTGCCCCTAAAGTGGTACACCTGACCTCTAATACCATGCGAGAATTTATAGAATCTGATTAGATTACTTTTCAATAGAGCTATTTAGGAGAGAATGAAGGTTCAACATATCACGCACTAAAAAACAAATGATTTTTACCCAAAGAAATTTTCGTCAATGATTTCCGACGGATCACCCAAAAAAATACCAATGGTTCGGTAGAATCCGATGTTTTTTGAGAAAATATCATTGGTCAGTTTTGTGACGAATCACCCGTTAACGACAGATTTCCCAAGGAAACGTTTGGAGGCAAAAGTCTTTCATTTAGTATATATAATGTAAATGATTCACGTACCCAATAAGCAGCGGTGAAACCAGCAACTCCTGAAGAAAGATGGATCACATAACCACCCGAATAGTCGATAATGCCCATTTTAGTTAACCAACCATCCGTAGACCAAATTGTAAACGCACCAACTGTGTATGAAAAGGTTAGCCAAAGTGGAACAAACAACATCCATGCGTAGAAATTCATCCGTCCCAAAACCGCTCCAGCAATCAGAATTAAAGTAATCGCAGCGAAAACAAACTGAAAAAACACCATGGTGGCGTTCGGAAATAATCCCAGAAAAGCCGGTTCGAGAAGGTACTTTTGCTCAAGGGCAACATCGACCTTTCCCCATATAGGGATAAGTTGATCCCCGAAAGAAAGTTGATAACCCCAGCAAACCCAACAAACAAGAACCATAGCGAAAGCATAGAGAGCCATAAAGGCAGAGTTCACCGCCCATTTTTTCTTGACGGCTCCGCCGTACAAGATGATAAGTCCAGGGACACTTTGAAGGCCGACAAGCGTGGCGGCCATCAGCTGCCACGCGTTATCGGCCTTGCTCATCCATGCAGGATTAGCATCATTGGGCAACAAGTTGGGAGGGAAGGCAAATGGTGTGGTGATATTGAAGGGTGCTGGTGGTGAAAAACTCATATCTGCTTTTGTGTATTAATGTAGCCAAATGGTGAATGGTGTCTTCAATGCGATGAGAGAATGGAAGATATATATACAACAATGTTGACAGCGTGTTAATGGTTGATTCTCACGATAAGCTGTTAATTTCTATGTGGGTATCACTTGTTTTCTGTCATTTCTTAAAAAATGTCTCTTCTTTTCAAAGATTCAACATGGGTTAATTGGATCTTAAACAATTCTTCTTAAATAAATATGTTAGTAAAAAAGTTAACAGTTACTCAAAGTAAACGAGTCCAATATATTTCATTCAAATGTAAGGTTGGCGAAGGATGGAATGTATGACTTCTGTATTTTGTTAAATGTTACGTAAATTTACCGTATTATCTCTATTTGTTGTTCTCGCAATCGTTTTTATGTATACTACAACCAAATTGGTGTGTTAGAATTTTATAACGGTATTAGTACATAGTACTTAATGAAATTTTTAAGATTTTATATGGTCAACTTGCAATAAATTGTAATACACAAGTTAACTTGCTTAAAACGTAAGTGGTCCTAAGAAGGTTGTTTATTACAAAAGGTAAGCGTTTACTAAGTCAAATTACTTACGTAATAAATTAATATGGCAAGGAACATGAATTTTACCTGGTAAGACTAAATGACCGTTTACCAAACGTTTACCCTGGTAAGCGTTTACTAAGTCGATTACCTTAGCGGTTGACAAAGACCAATAATCTTACCCGGTAAGACTAAGGGCCGGTTTACCGAACGGTTACCCCGGTAAGCGTTTACCAAGTCATATTACCTTAGCTGATGAATATGGCAAAGAACAACAATCTTACCCGGTAAGAGCTAAGGCAATGACTGAGAGTCTTACCCAGTAAGTGAGGGCAAAAAATCTTACCACGGTTAGCGTTTACCGGGAAAAGTGTTGCATACGATACCGTTTTGATCGACTAAAATCTTACCTGACCAATAAGTGACAGTGTTGCATTTTATAGGTAAACACTTACTCGAATAAACGTTTCGTAAATAGCACCTAAAACAAACAAAACAACGAAAGTACCACCCCTTAGTTTTTTTTCCCGAAAATGTATATTAGAAAAATGTTTACTGTAACTCTCTAAGCGATACTTGACATGTTTTTAGAAGCACGTTATTTATAATTTTTAAGATTAATTTAAATAAACATTTTCTTTAAATTACATACACATAAATTTGTTTTGTTGAAAGTATATACTTCTTAATGTAGGAATTGAATAAAACTACATTTTTTATGTTACTTGTTCTAATTTTAATAATATATTTAAGAGTAAATTATGGAATTGGTTCTTATGGTATGTCAAAATGGTATGTCAAAAATTACGGACTTGGTCCATTAAATTCATTTATTATATAAAAAACTTTGGGATATGCAAATCGTCTTACGGATTTTGTATGTGAAGCAAACGTCCGTCTAGTTTCTTCGTTAACTATGAGGCAAAATTAGTCTTTTTTTCATTTTTTATTTGTTTTACCATTTTTCAAACAACAAGGACCAAATCTATAACTCAAACTCATGTTATAAGTCATGAAACCCAATGAAAACCCAGATGCCATCGACGTGTTACCCCTCCGGCGTGTTTCCCATCAGCACGGCGTGTTTAACATCAACACCGGTTCCCCCACTGCCTTTCCAAAATTTTTGTTCCATCAGCCTGTTTCTTAGGGGTGTGCAGAAAGTTATCTGATCCTATAGGAACCGATCAATTCAATTAGAACCGACCAACCATAAATGGATATCCAATTGTACTTGGATCGGATCGGTTTGAGAATTTCAACATCCAATTTGGATCGACGATTCTTTGATGGCAGTTCAGAACCGACCAAACCGAACTGACCAACATCCAATTACCCATCAAATTAACCATTTGATTATCTTCCCGTTATCCATCCAAATATCATCCATTTAATTTGTTTGCAATTTGCTTAAATCTGAATTTTCTTTGTGTTGGTTTTTGAATCTTTAGTCTGAATTAACACACATTAAAAGTTATTAATCAATTTGTTTCATTGTTAGAAATTTGGATTAAATTAACACATTCAATGGATTCAATATAATCTGATCATCCATTGGATGTCGAATGAATCCAATCCGATCCAATGGTTATCCATTCCAATCCGTGTGGATATCCAATGGATGGAACCGAACTGATCCTATCATCCATTGGATTAGAAAAATCCAACAACCAATGAATATTGGATCGGTTTGATTCCCCTCACATCCATTGGATGTCAACCAATGAACAACCCTACTACGTCTTCCTTCTATCTCTCTCTCACTCACTCTCTCACACACACACATTTGGTTTGGTTCCATTGAGAGGAAATCTTCTACTTTAACTCTGATTCGATCCTTAGATCCAATATCCCGTCCATCATCTACAGGAGCCCATTGACAGATCAAACCCCTAGGTTCGGGCATGAACAAGGTTGGTGGTGTTTCTATAAACCAAGAACCTTATCCGACCATCTCCTCCTCACTCTTTGTGTCTCTCATCATCCAAGAACATGGTGGACGACCATTTGCCATGAACAATGTTTGTGTTTTTTTTCTCTAAACAAAGAACCTGTATCTCTAAACGATTTAGGTTTTTGAATATGGGGTTGATTTAGGTTTTTTAATCTGAGTTTGAATTAGGTTTTTGGTTTTAAATATGAGTTTCATTTAGGCATTTTAAACCTGGGTTTGATTTAGTTTTTTTTTAATCTACGTTTGATTTATGTTTTTGGTTTTCTAATATGGGTTTGATTTAGGTTTTTAAATCTGGGTTTGTTCTTGGTGTTATTCAAGAGATGAATGTTCAAGAATAAAGAATATAATAGATTAAAGAATGGTAAAATAAAATAAATAAGATAAAATGACCTATTTACCCTCGTATTTAACGGACATGTGGACGGTTGTTTGCCTGAGGGACAAAATCTATAACAAACTGTGTATGTAAAAGGTTCTTTTATAATAAATGAAGGGAAGAGACCAAATCGGTAAATTTTGACATACCTTATGAACTAAATTTATAATTTACTCATCATTAATGTACGTAATATACATCATGAGTTAAAGACTATTGGATATTTCGCTATGGAATTTTGGAAGAATGCAATCTGTCTAATGCTATTGATGATTCCAAGGTACAAGTCCTTGTTGCACCAACATAGTATCCCAACACCAACAACAAAAACAGAAATACAAAATGTTTGTGTTTGGAATCATTTGCTATTTATTATTGGAAAAAACAAAGGCTTACATCAATGGTAACAATTTCGACGAGTCTATTTGAGAATGGTGATTTAGTTAACGATATCGCCCATAAAATATCATTGGTTTCGGTAGACTTCGGTATTTTTAAGAAAATAAATAAATTATGGGTCTTAGATAATTTGTCACTAATTTGAGTTTTCTTATCAACAATTTACCTACGAACAATTTTTCCACCAATTTTACGGTTTTGTAACAAATCAACCTTTTAACGGAGGATTTCTCATGGAAAATTCCATAATTAATAACAGTCTTTCTTTAGTAGTATAAGAGGTATTTTCAGAAAACGTTTTTGGAAAAACTTCTCTAAAAGTATAAGTTTTAGTCACGCTTTTTGTAAGCCTTATCTACACTTCCATAGTCATGTGACTATATATATTATAATAAAATTAATCAATCTTTTTCAGAATAAACAATAATGTTAAACGAAACCATAACATTCAATTTTAGTGCATTCAACACTCTTATCTACTCTTCCATAGTCATTTGTGCAAACACATCTTATATTGGTTCATAAATTGTCCCTCCAACTTTCTTTGCTTTGAATACAAGGAATATATAAAATCCAACATTCATTTTATAATTAGTTTTTCATTCACAATTCTAAGTAACAAAATCTTTTGAATTCTTTACAACTTACCAGGCTCAAATATGTGTAGTGATCCGTGAAGCTGCAACAATGCTTGCACCTTCATGAGCTTGATCACAAAGAAATCATACACACTATTAAATGCTTATATGATGCAAATAACTATAATCCATGAAACCTGACTACAAATCCCACAAGCCTTGATCCAAATTAAACTTCAGATTGGTGGTTAGTCGATTGGTTTACCTTGCAACAAGCAGTCGTGATGCAAGTTGACCAAGCACGTATCGATAAGATTTGTATTTGGATTTAACACTAACATGGGCCTAAAGATTGTGTCGTTAAAACCATCCAAACTAAGGACGAGGAGGTAAAACGAAACCAAGGAAACCCGTTACATTTCAAGTTGCTATTTAAACTTATTGGTCAAGTTGCAGAATAACTTTTGTGTGAATAAAATGAAACCAAGGAAACCTGTTACTCACTAACTTTTGTGTGAATAAAATGAAATATTGTCGAATAATGATAGTGGTGGTGAATGAGGATCAAGAAATACTAATTGTACCTAATGTCAATGGATGGATTGGCTCCTTGCCACCTCATTTTCTTCCGTTGCTACAATCGAGTGTAAATCGTATATCTTTTACTAGAGGATTAAACCAATATATATATATATATATATATATATATATATATAGCATACGATTATTTTGCAACGCATCAAATGGTTACAAGCCCGTGTAACCCTTATCTAAACCATTCATTTAGCCAATTGCATTAGGATTCTCATTGGTTCTGCAAATGAATTTCCTTTATTTCGATGAATTTCTGCAGCAGATGTTGGTACCTTCATGAAACTGCATGCATTCCATGTTAGTGGATGCATTTAATGAAATACTAAGCATGAAACTAGTAATCACTGATGCAAACTAGTAATCAATACAATATCTACATAATAAATGAGTTAAATTAATGGTTTAAATGAGGGTTGGACGGGGTTGTAACCTTACCTTTTACTGGGTAGCAAAATAAACCACTCCTGTATATATATACACACACACACAAACAGAGACACATGGCCTAACCCTAGAACCATTAAGGGCTATGTTTGTATACAAACTAAACACAAAGAGGGCCTTAAGTTTATTATGCTACAAAGGGACATTGGCAATTTAGCATGTCACTTTCGCAGAGGAAAATTGGCCCTCAGTACATTTTGGGCGAAAGTGACATGCTAAAGTGACACTGTCCCTTTCAAATGTCACTCTCGCGGGCGAGTGTCGTGCATAAAATCCGATTTTGAGCCTCTTTCTTCATTTGTTCATATCTATCTTATTTCTACTCTGTTTTTGGCGATTCAAATTGTCATGGTTTTGTTCTTGAGAGCTTTTAAAGGATATATTGTTAGTTTTGGGAATATCTAAGATTAATTGGTGGCGGACTAGGAGAAAAAATCAAGAACTCATCATCATCACCTCTATCTTCAAGAAAATTAAGGTTTTCATCAAAACCTAAGTGATGAGTTCATCCTCGTAGTTTCTAAACTTTCATATGAGTTATAAATGCTCCATTGATGACTTCCTAGTGTTTATGTTGCTCAAATTTCGGTTTGGATGATTTTGGGGAAGCTAGGTCAAATTTGAGTTTTGGTTAAAATGGCGATGTTGATATATATTGTTTGGGGAACGGTTTGAAGTGTTTGAATATGAATATTTACGGTTGGAAACTTGTGGATCTATATTTTTGGAATATTTGGCTTGAGGATTCAAGTTTCTTCAAAGGAGCTTGTTGATCCCGATTTTACTCAACAATGATATTAATCTATCAAGTTCTTAACAGATTTATATGTGCGGAAGCGTTTTTGACAGAACAGGAGAAGATTGCTTGGTAGAAACAACACACAATCAAATACGTGAGATAATAGTAGAACAAAAGATTAACTCAATAATTCACTGTCTATTGATTAGCCAAGAACACTAAGAACACCGAAGGTATAATATGAATTCTGCTCTAATGGGTGTGTGTGTGTGTTGTGCAAAGGTTTATTTAAGAGCTCAACATGAGCCTTCTATTTATACTAAGATACAGGGGACAAGCCTGAGACAAAAGGTACCAAGGGTACAAGACAACAACGTGAATCTGCAACAGGTACAGCGTTAATGTAGTGCGCCGTTTTCTGCTAAGGTTGTAACCCATCAGAGGTTGACATGTGGAGATGGCAGGGCACGCCTTGTACGAATGATCTTCAGGATCTTCGTACAACAGAGGCACGAATGTCTTTCTCTTGATCTTCATTCTTCAACATCTTCTAAGTCTTCAATACCACAGAGGCTCTGTCAGGTGTGGCAGAGGCTCTGTAGCCTTGTCGTCTGTGAATATCTTCTGCAGAGTCTTCTCTCGGTGTCTTGGCAGAGGTTTTGTCATTGTTTTACACTTAGCCTATTTTTCAATACTTCTTTACATAGAAGTTGGAGCTATCAATCTCCCCCTAAGTACTGATTTTTTTTTTAAAATGCAAGGTTTTCTAGGCTAAGTACACGACAAGAGGTAATTGACCTATGTAGAAAGATTTTCTTTCATATAAGGATATGCCAGAGGCATTTACATTTGATTACATAAGTATGAAAGAGTAAGCAGAGGAAGGATGTGGATATCAGACTTTGGCGTTTGGGAAGTCATTGATTTTTCTGTTGTCGATTCCACCATCCTTGAGGTCACGATAGATCTTGATGCAGAGGTTTCTGAAGTTGATGACGGAGTCGATGACCTATATTAATCTTGTCGGCGAGTGCTTGGTCCATGAACTCTGTTCCTCTGTACTCCATGAGGTTGCATATGAATTCGATCAAAGTACTTGTTGCGTATTTTTGCCAATCAACCTCTAGGAATAGCTTCAACTTTCCAGCAGGATCTCTGTAGACGTACCAAATCCTTGGGAATGTGATGATAGAGTTTGGTCTGGCAGAAGGGGGCAGTCATCTTCTGGTGGTGGGAGATTTAAGCTTCTCACTCCCAGTTCGAGTCCCATTTGGAAGTCAGTCATGATGTATATCAGTAGCTTTTCACGCATGGTTTTCTTGATTATTCGATAAGTGTAGAAACCAGGATTCAATCTTACAATCAATTATGAACAATCAGGAACAATCAAATAGTGAAATGATAGAGAATTGAATCAAACAACTTTGTATTCAATCAAGAACAGATTACAGATCTAGAGAGAGAATCTCTCAAAGATTACAAAGTGAATACAAAGTTATGCGGAAAGTTAGTTAGCTTACAAGTGCTAAAAGACAATACAGTTTGTAGAAATCAAATATTGAGATTTTATCAAAGTCAGCTTCAATGAAGTAGTAGACTTTTCCATCTTCTCTCAAAACCTCAAACCCATAGTATTCATGTTTCTTGTACTTCTTGACAACTAATTCTCTGATTCCAGTGATCAAGAAATCAGAATATACAGATTGCTTTTTCTTTCCCATAACTCTGGTTAATTCAGAACAAATCCATCTAGAGAACTCTGACTTATCATGATACACACTCAAAAAGTCTACTTCTCTTGGCTGAAAGAAGTTAGGCAAAGTATACTCCAAGAATATGGCATTCAGATCAACATTTATTTCTTCTTCATTTGCCTCAGATTTTTCTGCTTGTTCAGCTTCTTGCATCTGAACATCTTGTGAAGATAATGCATCTGGAATACCTTCTTCAACATCTTCAGTGTACACACCATTAACTTGATATTCAGCAGGGAATACAAAAATCAATATGTAACAACTTCTTTGGATTTTCTTCTGAAAGCATACATTCACTGCACTCCTTGATTCTTGTTCTGAGATCCAACCTTTCTTGGATGTGCCTTAAACATTTTTCCTTCAGAATAGCTTTCTCTCCTTCAACAGTTACATTCATCTCTACCAACAACAATTGTAGAGTAGCATCACTGTACTTTACAAGATCATTTAGTCTGAAAAACTTTGGTGAATCAGAAGCTATATAGAAGAAGCCTTCATTGCCCATTCCTTCATTCACAAACTCACGACCATATATTTCAAAGTTTGACTTCTGATTTGGACAACTCAAATTACACTTATCTTTTCCTGCTTCAATGGCCAATTGAAAGTCATAGAAATGCATGTTTCTGACATAAATTCCCAAAATTCTTCTGCACTCAATTTCCATCCATGTTTCCTCTGTGCTTGCAAAGAACTTTACCAGAAAATTTTGATCATCAAGAAACAGTCTATGAAAGTCAAAACTGGTAAGACTCACTTTCAGATTTCCTTCCTTCAGTACTACCATACTCATATACTTCAAGCCATCAAATTCTTCAGTTTGGAACTCCAACACCTTTTCAATGCTTTTCTGAACATGTAGCTTTTCTTCAGGTTTTCTCATTCTGTTTGAAGCTTCTACATAAATCATCTGAACTCTTTCATCCATAAAGCCATCAATAAAGTTCTCCAAATCAACAAAATCATCTTCTGTTCAGTAAAGATTTTCATAGGTTTCTTCTGGAAAGATATCTCTATGAAAATGTCTAGCAAGAGGAGTGTCACTCTGTTCAATAATGAAGTCACATAATGGTTCTTCCAGCATTGGCAATTCAATTCTTGGAATCACAATGGGTCTTTTGAACACACATTCTAAAGGCATGAAGTAGTTTTCAACTCTATCATACACTTCATCAATAGCTCCCAACTCATCCACAAAGTGTAGTTGAAAATCATCTTGAAACCTTTTTGAATAACCAACCAAGTGATCCTCTTCTCCCAACAAATCAATAGGCCTCACCAATCTGATACATCTTTGAACATTCTGAACGTTAAGAATTCTGACCAACTCATTGTGCATTCTTCTTATCAGAACATTATTCAGCCTTCTTTCTTCAATCTCAGAATTAAGAAGCTCACCTCTGGTATAAAGAACAATTTCTAAGCATGTATTCACCTCAGAACTTTCAATTAAGCTTTCCTCAGAAGAATCTATTATATTCAACTCAAAACTATATTCAGAAGAATCTGTCATAATTTCCTCTTCTCCCATAACATTTTTATCTGTCATAATCACTTTATCTGATCCAAAATTGATCACTGCCTTAACATTCTGATCTGCCATGACTACATCATCTGTCACAAAACTCTCATCTGCCACAATCACATCAGTTTCATCAGAATTCACCTCCAATTCATCATTTATCTCTAACTCATCAGTTATTTCCAACTCATCAGTTTTATCAGTAATTTCTTCAGAAGACTTTTCATGCACCACTTTTTCTAATTCTATAGCATCCTCAGATTCAGAACTGATTGTAACAACTGCTAACTTTTGAACATCTGACTCAGTGCTTTGCTTCTGTCGTTTCTCCCCCTTTTAATGATGATGAGGTTCAATATCATCAAATTTCATCTTCAAAGACTGAGTAGATTCAGATTCTAGCTCTGCTACTCATAAAGGCATGATGGCAAGAGGTTTGGAAACACTAGCAAGATTGGAACTGAATGCTTTAACAAGAAAAGACTTCATATCCTCCATACTTTTCAGAAGCTCCTTTTGAAATTCTGATAATTCATCTTTGATCTCCTTTTTATGAGATTCCAAAGATCCTTTGAAATTATCAACCTTTTGTTCAACAGACTTTGCTTTCTCTTCTAACTTTGTTTTCAAATCTCTTACTTCATCTTTCAAATTAGAAACAGTGTTCTCCAAATTCTGAACCTTTACTCCCAGATCATGATTTAGTTTCTGAATCTTTTCAAATTCAGAAGGTTCTAATGTTAATCCTGGATCAACAGATGACCCAGTTTTCAAGTGCTCAGAGAACACTTGGCCTGTAGGTGCCACAGAGACACAATGTACAACAGATGCACTGTGTAAGGAAGCTTTTAAGATGTTCACTTCCCCAGGACTTCCATCCAATGCTTGACAACCAATAATAGGAATGTCTATGGATGTTGATACATGAATACGAAATTCTTGTGATGTGCTTGTGTTCAAAGGAATTTCAGGCTCAAATTGGATATTACTGGGTAATCCAGACTCAAAGTGTTGAAGAACATGTTGGGATTTATCACCACCCTCCAAATGAGTATGGGATGGTTCCCCTGTTTGAAATGAAACAGTAGCATGTTGAAATGCTTCTGAGTGGCTAGGGATGGGTTGTTCAATTTCCACCATGGGCTTAATGGTGTTTTCTTTAATATTGGTCACCAAGGGTTATGAACCAATAGTAGATGTGGTTTCTCGGATTAGAACAGCTGGTTTAGAATTATCTCTGTTTTCTAATTCTGGTGATATTCTCTCATCCTCACCTCTCTCTATCTGTTTTTCACTTTCCATTCTAACCAAGCTCTCAGAATTTTCCCTCTCATTTCTCTCAGAATGTTCTCCCACCTAAACATTCTCCCCCTTTCTATTTGCATTAGACCCCTCACCTCTCATCTCAGGGTTTTCCTCATGGGTAGGGATCTGAGGTTGTTCAAATCCCATAGAGGTGCAATATGCTTTTAAAATCTCACTCTCCCCTAGAATGTATTGCCTAAGTGATCTTGGTAATGGTCTATGATTTGGAAAATTCTCAAGTTTAAGAGATGAAATCATTTTACCCATGTAGAAAATTGGCCCATGCTCCTCATTTGCTCTTCTTGGAATGTTTTTATCTTGATCCATTTCATGCCAGATTATCAACTGTCAGTACCTCTGATAAGGGATATATGTAAGTGGATTATCCCTTGTTTTTCCCTCTAATGCCTTCTAATTCCTCTCAAATGTAGTCTTCATATCTTCCCATAAAATAGAAGCATAATCATAGTGTCTATTTTTCACCAACCCATGAAAGATTTGCAAGATATGCCTTGATGCTTGATCAACAGAACTGTGTTTTCCTGCAAGGCATTTGTTGATAATGGTAAAGAAGCATGCCCAAATTGGTGGCAGTTTGTTCCTTCTAAATGAACTGAGATTCTCAACTCTTCATTGTAACCTACTTTTCTGAATTCAGCCAACAATTCCTCTGTTAATGGTGAATCCTCAAAATTTAATCTCCCTTCTAAGTCATCTTTTTCTGGCAACCTCAGCATAGTTCTCATAAAATTGACAGTCAAAGTTACAGTAACTCCCCCTATATTAGACACAAATTTGTTGCCATGTAATTCCAAATGCTTCCACCACTGTTGTATATACTGTATTGGCACAGTCTTCTTCATTGTAAACCACTTCTTGAACGGATGGTACTTCAACAATTCTATGATTATCCTATGTTCTTCCTTGAATTTAGTTTCATCAAGCACTAACACATAGTTATTTTCAACTAGGTCTAAATACTCATCTTCAGGCACAACCCTCTCTAAAGAATTAATTCTAGAAGACATCACAGACCTAACCACACTCTGTTCATGTTGTATATTCTCATTTCCCCCATCTGCATTTCCTTCAGATTCAGCCATATTCTCATCCCCTGCACCTCCTTCAACATTTCCTCCTACAATGTTTTCTCCTATAGCCCCTTCTTCTTCGGCTCTATTCTCAGGCATACGAACTTCATCATTATCTGAATCCGAAGAGGATTCCATCAATGTTTTCGAGGAGTGTAATGATATAGCTCTACTTCTTCTTGAACCATACATGATTATAATATGGAAGATTGAAAGAAAACAGAATCGAAGAACTCTGGATTTATGCGTATCTCACTTTTCGCTCTTAGAATTCAAATGAATTTGAAAGAGGGATTTCAAGGTCTATTTAAAATCCGCGAAGCTGAAAGGAATTAACGGTGAAAAGTTGCTTTTTGTCAGAATTGTAAAGGATTCGAACACTGTGAAATACCACAAAAGATATTAAATGAAACGTGGCATCATCAATTAAATTAGAAGCTGACACGTGTTATTTGATAGAAATTAACCCAAGTTAAAAGTTCTGAATAACACGCTCAGAAGTCTGAGAGTGCATACTCAGAAGTTTTGAGTACACAGTTCAGAAGAAATTTCCTTGTAACCAAAATTCATTTAAATCTCAACTTCTGATTATGTAAAGCATTTAATTATCCAGAAGTAGTTTGAACAGATAGAAAATTATTTTATCATCAATAATTATGTCCTTCTTTTGATGATTTGAAATTTCTGAAAATCATTTAAAATCTCACATCTGACCATGAAAACCTTTTTAAGGATTCAGAAGTAGTTTGAACAAGTGAAAATTTTATCATTGAAAGCTTGTTCCCCTTAGAATGATTAATGTTAAGAAAGAAAATACAAACCTTATAAGCACCTCAGAATGATTTCTGAAAGATATCAATGCTCCCCCTTGACTTAAGCATATACTCAAACACATATTAGACATAAGGAATATGAAACTATATCATAGAAAACATATAATCAACAAAATTGAAACACTTGTAATTTTCAGAAATGAGTTCTGAAAGGTAGTCAGAAGTTCTGATTAACCTATTCAGAAAAAAATTGAAGTCAGATTTCTAAAGTACTGACTCAAAAGTTCTGAACTTAAGACTCAGAAGTTCTGAACTTAAGATTCAGAATTCTGAACAAGAGAGTCAGAGTTCTGAGTACACTACTCAGAAAATCTTACTTAGAAAAAAAATTCATTTCTGAAAAATAACAAATATATTCAATTAGTCAGATTAAGCATTCCTATTTTACATATGAGGAAAGTAAACCTTTTGTGATCAAGAGGTTGTGTGAACAAGTAAGCCAATTGATACTTTGTGTGCACAAAGTGCATTTCTATAGTTCCCTTTTCCATATAGTCCTTAATAAAATGATACCTTACATCAATATGTTTGGTTTTTGAGTGTTGAACAGGATTCTGAGTAATGGCAATGGCACTTTCTGAATCAGAATAGATGGGAATCTTGTTGAGTTGATAGCCATAATCCATGAGTTGTGTTTTCATCCACAGAGTTTGAGAACAACAAGCTGCAGCAGCTACATATTCTGCTTCAGCAGTTGATGTGGACACACAATTTTGCTTCTTTGAAGCCCAACTCACTATTTTATCCCCCAAAAAGTGACAAGCACCAGAAGTACTTTTCCTGTCCAATCTTCTTCCTGCATGATCAGCATCAGTAAAGGCAGTTAATTTGAAATCAGTTTCTTTTGGATACTAAAGGCCCAAATCAGGTGAACCTTTAAGATATCTTAAGATCCTTTTAACAGCCAGCAAATGAGATTCTTTTGGATTAGATTGAAATCTAGCACAAAAACATGTAGCAAACATGATGTCTGGCCTACTTGCAGTCAGATAAAGTAATGAACCAATCATGCCCCTATACACCTTGTTATCTACTGAAACTCCAGAGAGATCAACATCTAACTTGACATTAGTTGCCATAGGTGTTCTCATAGCAGCACAATCAGACATTTTAAACTTTTTCAGAATATCTTTTACATATTTTCCTTGATTTATAAAAATTCCATTTGGTAATTGTTTTACTTGAAGACCAAGGAAAAAGTTCAATTCTCCCATCATGCTCATCTCAAATTTAGATTTCATGATTTCTGAGAATTCATCACATAATTCTGCATTAGTAGAACAAAATATTATGTCATCTACATATATCTGAATCAGAATCAAATCATCACCTTCTTTCTTTAAGAATAAGGTAGTATCAATTTTACCTTTCTTGAAGCCATTTTCTAATAAGTATTGAGTTAGAGTGTCATACCAGGCTCTTGGTGCTTGTTTCAGACCATACAATGCTTTATCTAAAACATACACATGATCTGGAAACTCAGGATCAACAAACCCTTCAGGTTGATAGACATAAACTTCTTCATTCAGTATACCATTCAAAAATGCTGATTTGACATCCATTTGGTATACTTTGAAGTTCTTATGTGCATCATATGCCAAAAATATTCTGATAGCTTCAATTCTGGCAACTGGTGCAAATGTCTCATCATAGTCTATTCCTTCTTGTTGTGAATATCCCTTAGCAACCAATCTAGCTTTATTTCTGACTACAACACCTGACTCATCTTTCTTGTTTCTGAACACCCATTTTGTTCCAATAATAGATTTTCCTTCAGGCCTTGGAATGAGTCTCCAGACTTTGTTTCTTTCAAACTGTAGCAATTCATCTTGCATTGCTAAAATCCAGTCTGGATCCTCTAGGGCTTCAGTGGCTTTCTTAGGTTCCATCATACTTAGAAATCCTGCAAACATTGCTTCATTTGCTGTTGCTGATCTTGTTTGAACTCCCACTGATGGATCTCCTATCACTTGATGAATAGGATGGTCTTTTGTCCATTTGTTTGAACATGGAAGCAACTCAATATCTGTTAGATTGTTGTTTGTATCATTCTCATCTGTAACATCATGTAATTCTGAACTATTCCTCTGAGGTGTGACATTCAAGTCTGGATTCTAAGTAGTAGAGTCAGAATTCTGAATAACTTGTTCAGAGTTCTGAGTTCCTTGTTCAGAATTCTGAGTAGCTTGTCCAGAATTCTGAATACCCTGTTCAGAATTCTGAGTACCAGACTCAGAAAAATCACTTGTATTTACTAAAATTGGACATTCCTCATATGGACCAGAGTCAGAAATTACAGTTGTATGAACCTCTGAATTTCCCTTTTTCATTTCTTGAACCATTTTAGGATTTTCAAAATTTGCATAAGATTCAGAAGTTATTTCCAAAAATGCATCCTTAAACAATATATTGAGTTCTGAACAATTAGGATTAGTATTGGATTCAGAAATCAATTTTGTCTTATCCTGATTGAGTTCTGAACTGTTTTGTTCAGAAGTCTTCATTCTTGACTCATCAAATGTGACATTGATGCTTTCCATAATTCTCTTGGTTCTTCTGTTGTAGATTCTGAATGATTTGGAAGTTAATGAATAACCAACAAAGTATCCTTCATCTGCCTTTTTATCAAATTTACCAAGATTTTCTCTATCCTTGAGAACATAGAATCTGCATCCAAAAACATGAAAGAATTTAATCAGTGGTTTTCTTTTGTTAATCAGTTCATAAGCAGTTTTATTCAGTCTTTTATTGATCAAAGTCCTGTTTTGAGTAAAACAAGCAGTAACATTTGCTTCAGCCCATAGGAAGGTTGGAAGGTTTGAATAGGCCAACATGGTTCTTGCAGCTTCAACTAGAGTTCTATTCTTTCTTTCAAAAACTCTATTTTGTTGAGGAGTTCTGACAGCAGAAAAATTATGAGAAATCCCAAAGCTTTGTAAGAAGTTCTGAAGAGTCTCATTTCTGAATTATGTTCCATTGTTGTTGATCCAAACCCTCAGTGATTTGATAATGACCCTATATTTAATACTTAGTGAAAATTGTAAGTAAACAATATGTATCAGAGTTTCACTATCGCTGATAAGTACTAAGATCTTACAGTACCGCTGATAGGAACTCTCGCTCTTTAAATTAAACATTCAGCGAACACTGTTCACCATTAATGCTCTGAGTCTGTTCAGTCATTATGGTGATCGCTGATAAGTTAGTTGTTTACTTATGATACCTGAAGACAAGTTTCACGTCAACATAGGTTCTACGCTGAAGTCGAAGATCAAGCTCAAGAACCAGCGACAAGTCTTCTAATGAACTGATGCGGATCAGCGAAGACTCAGATTTGTCCATTCAACGTGAAGTATCAAGTACAAGACTTCAGCTATCGCTGAACTTCATCACTCGCTGAATAGTAAATGATGATACTCTGAATCAACGAAAGCTGATCATGAAGTCCTCCGTACAAAGTACTTTTGTCTTAACCACCCTTGCACGACTCCGTACGAAATGTCAGAAAAGAACCTCCGACTGTCTGAAATCGTACAACCACTCTGATACTACACTGTTCATCCATGCGGCTACTAAGGTTGTCAACAAAGGTCAATGACATGCAACCAACCAGCTGATGACACGTGTAAAGTGTATACTAACTTGCATTAAATACATGCAGTATATAAAGAGATGAACCCACTTCATTTGAAGTAACTTGCTAACTCTGGACAAGTTCAATCTCTTATCTCAAGATAGGTTATTATTAGTAATTTCCTTATCTCTCTTAGTGCAAGAAACCTTAGTGTTCCAACTTGTTTAGATTTAGGTTTATCCTTAATCTTGTTTCCGCAACAAGCTGTAAATTGTTAATGTTTTATCAATAAACAATTTAGAAAAGTAAATTTGTATGTTTGTATTCAACCCCCCCTCCCCCTTCTACAAACTTGTATAGGCCTTCGAGACCAACAAGTGGTATCAGAGCGGATTTGTTTAAACTCATAAACAAGATCTAATCTAAGATATTTCTCTTCCTTGCTATTATCTAAAAATGGCCACCAACACAAACACAAATTATATAGACAATGGTTCTCTTGCAAAACCCCCTAGATTTTCCAGAGATAACTTCAACTTATGGAAAAATAGGATGATACTCTTCTTAGAAGGTGTAGACCCTACTATGCCTTACTATCTCGAGAATGGTCCATTCATCCCTGTAAGAATTGATGCTGCAGTTCCAGCCGCTGAGAATAGACCTGCTATTCCAGAAAGGCTGGTCCCTAAGGAAATCTTTCAATGGACCGACGAAGATAAGAAGAAAGTGGCTATAGATACAAAAGCCAGATCCATACTATCCATGGCTCTTCCTGATGAAGTCTACCATTCCGTCATGAATCTGAAAACATCAAAAGCCATGTGGGACACAATATGTGTTCAGTATGAAGGAACGTCTGAAGTCCAGGACTCAAGAAAAATCAACCTGGTAAGACAATACGAAAGCTTCATTTCTGGTAAGAATGAATCTCTCTCTGAAGTTCACCAACGTTTTAATTGTTTAATTATAGATCTGAAAACTGTTGGTAAGGAATATTCTAACTTTGAAGTGCTGACAAAGTTTCTAGAATGTTTACCTGAAAGCTGGGACAATTATTCTACGTGTCTCAAGCTATCAAAGGATCTAAAATCAATGACCCTTTCAACCTTATATGGTACATTGCTGAATCATGAGCAATCGAGCCATCTTAAGAAGAATCTTGTAAAAGATTCCAAAAGCACCCCTGTTGCTTTAATCTCAGAGGAACCTTCTACTCAGCGACCTTCGGTCACTATCACCGAGTTAGAGAGTAACTCTGAAAGGTCATCAGATTCTGATTCTTCAGATGACGATGAATCTTTGGCTCTCCTAACCAAAAAGTTCAGGAGATTTGCCAAAAAGAAAATGTTTAGAAAGAACAAACCTCTTTCCATAACTGACAAGCCTAAATCATCAGCTTTTGTTGATAAGTCTACTGCTACTTGTTTCAACTGTGAAAAGACAGGACATTTCGCTAATGAGTGCAGATCAAAGAAAGTCACTAGACCTTCAGCTTTCCCAAAGAAAGCCTTTGTTCCAAGGAATAAAGATGACAAATACGCAAAGCTGAAGGAGAAGTATGCAAAGCTGAAAAGCTTTAAGAAGAAAGGCAAAGGCTTTATGGCCAACTATGATTGGGCTGATTCTGATAAAGAAGAATCATCATCTGACTCTGAAGATGATGAAGCCAATCTCTGCCTTATGGCTAAGATTGAAGATGAGGAAGAAAGTTCAGACATTCCCTCCACTTCAACCTCTGCTATTCAGGTATCGCCTTCTTTCTTTACCAATATTGCAAATATTGATGAAGCTGATAGTCACCATAAGATCGATCTCTTGACTAGAAGTTTATACGAAGCCATGAACGGCAAAACTGTGGTTGAAAACCAAAATCTTGATCTCGCTGAACAGCTTAAAAACTGTCACCTTCAAATAGAAAAGCTTTCTAAAATTAAAGAAGATTTTAAAGATCAAGTTTATTTAAATCAGCTAGTCAAAATCGAACGAGCAGAAGCTATCGCTGCTTTAAAAGCTGAAAAAGCTACTGTTGAAGGATGGTGTAATTCTTCAACAAAGATCACTGAGATAATAAAGTCTCAGATTCCCTTGAGTGATAAATGTGGTCTGGGTTACAAATATGATACTCCAAAACCAACCACTGAGCGTTCAATGCTTAAATTTGGAACGTTCGTATCCTCAGTCGCTGATACTTTATCTTCTCAGTGCTCCTCGTCCAATACACCAACCCCTGAGGAAACTCCTACCTCCTCAAAAGGCAAGGAGAAAATGGTTTATTCAAAACCTACCTCTGTCTCTAAAGACAAAGGTAAAGGAATTGTTATTTACCAAAATCCTCAGAAGGGTACCTTAGTACCAAAGCTGAATACTTCTACAGCTTAAGTGACCCATCCCTCTGGATCAAGGAAGCAGATCTCTGGATCTATTCAGCGATCTACTCCTAGACTCAGAGTGGATGTCCTTGGTAAGAAATCTGAAGAACTGAATGTTCGTCCCATTTCTAAAGCCAATAGTTTACTTGGTGCTGGCACTTCTAATTCGAAATTAAAAGCTCAGCATTCAAATGGTCCTAGAACTACTTTTAGTTATAGAAAATGTTATCACTGTGGACTTACCGATCATATTGCTAGTAAGTGCCCCACAGCCACCAAAGCTGAAAAGATAGCTAAGGTGAAGATTGCCCCCAAGGCAAAGAAGACCAACCCTGGTGCAAATCAGGTCAAGGTGAATCCTACCACTGAGGTTAAGAAATTAACCAAAGTGAAGAAAGACAAAGCTGAATGTTCAAATGCTGCGAAGACCGCTGAACCTTCTATTCCAACTAGCTCCACTGACAAATGTGTATACATGGTTAAGTGGGTACCCAAGAAAAACTAATCTCTCTTTGTATTTCAGGTTAAGAAGGGTATCTGGTATCTCGATAGCGGATGCTCAAGACACATGACTGGAAATAAAAACCTGCTCGCTGAATACAAGGAAGAGAAGGGTCCCTCTGTGACTTTCGGTGGAAATGGAAAAGGGCATACCCGAGGGTATGGTGTACTTTCAAATGGTACAACCTCCCTCAGAAGAGTCGCATATGTTGAAGGGCTGAAGCATAATCTTCTAAGCATCAGTCAGCTTTGCGACATGGATAACAAAGTGATTGTCACTAAGGAATCCTGCTTTGTCACTGACAAAAAGGAGAAGATAGCTCTCAGCGGTTATCGTTTGGAAAATGTTTATGTAATAAACATGGACTCAGCAACCACTGAGAACTCCTGTTTCTTCTCAAAGGCCTCATCTGATGTCAACTGGCTATGGCATAAGAGGCTATCTCATCTAAATTTCAAGACACTGAACACTCTTTCATCAAAAGAGTTAGTCACTGGTCTACCTCAGCATTCATACGCCAAAGAGTCTTTATGTTCAGCGTGTGAAAAAGGGAAGCAGACCAAAGCAAGCTTTAAATCAAAGCAAGTTTCCTCAGTGTCATCTCCTCTACAACTACTCCATATGGATTTGTTTGGCCCTGTTAACAAACAATCCATCGCTGGAAAGAAATATACGCTGGTCATAGTTGATGAATTCTCTCGCTTCACATGGGTAATGTTTCTCCGTTCTAAGAGTGACACTCCTGAAGAACTCATCACCTTTGTTCGGAAGATGGAAACCCTAAACAATTTGGCTGTTCGCTCAATAAGGAGTGATCATGGGACTGAATTCAAAAACAGTTCTCTTGATTCCTTCCTTGAGAGTAAGGGTATTTCTCACAACTTTTCTTCAGTAAGAACACCGCAACAAAATGGAGTCGTTGAAAGAAGAAATAGAACAATTATTGAAGTTGCACGTTCAATGCTCAGCGATTCTCACCTGCCTACTCAGTTTTGGCCAGAAGCTGTCAACACTGCTTGTTTTACGCAAAACAGGTCGCTTATAGTTAAAAGATTCAAAAAGACAGCCTATGAACTCTCTCATGGGAGAAAGCCTTCAATCAGCTTTATTCACATCTTTGGATGTCAGTGTTTCATACTGAACAACAGAGATGCCCTTGGAAAGTTTGATCCCAAGGCTGATGATGGAATCTTTCTTGGATACTCCTCAGTTTCCAAAGCCTTCCGAGTCTTCAATCGTAGAAGACAAAATGTAGAAGAAACTATTCACGTCACGTTTGACGAATCCCATTCAGCGAACTCTAAACCGTCCGCTGATACTGAAGAACTGAATCAATGGATGTTTTCTCATCTTGGTGATTCAGAAGATGTTTCCACACCTCATGCTCACACAGTAGAAGATGATAGTCCTCCTATCATTTCAAACATGCAGAATAGTGAAGCTGAAACATCATGGGTCTCAGCTGTTCCTATAAACACTATACCTGCCGCTGAACCAAATGTCTCAGACATTCCATCTATTTCTCAGCAATCAGTGAATGAAATGACAAATGCAAGTACTCCTCTCTTAGCTGAAACTCCAAAAGCAGCTGAAGCCTCATCTTCAGCTCCTCCAGTTCAAGATGAGTCAGCGACTTATGCTCCGGCTCAGCGATGGACTGTAAATCACCCAATTGATCAAATTCTTGGTGATCCAAACGCTGGTGTTCAGACTCGACGAAGTGCAGGTAATATTTGTTTATTTGTTAACTTTATTTCTCGAACTGAACCAAAGAAAATAGATGATGCCCTCAGAGATCCAAACTGGGTCAGCGCTATGCAAGAAGAGCTGACTGAATTCGAAAGAAACAAAGTTTGGAAACTTGTTCGGAGACCAACTGATAAAACAGTGATAGGCACTAAATGGGTCTATCGAAACAAGTTGGACGAACATGGTACTGTAACCCGCAACAAAGCTCGTCTTGTTGCTCAGGGATACATACAAGAGGAAGGTATAGATTATGACGAAACATTTGCTCCAGTAGCAAGACTTGAATCTATTCGTCTATTCTTAGCATATACTGTACACAAAACTTCAAAGTACATCAGATGGATGTTAAGTCAGCGTTTCTGAATGGAAAGCTGAATGAAGAAGTTTATGTGGAACAACCTCCAGGGTTTTCAGACTCTAAGCGTCCAGATTATGTTTATAAACTGGATAAGGCACTTTATGGCTTGAAGCAAGCTCCTCGTGCATGGTATGACACTCTTTCTACTTATCTCCATATTGAACAATTTGAGCGAGGTAAGATTGACAAAACTCTATTTTTCAGAAAAGTGAAAGGTCATATCCTTCTAGTTCAAATATATGTTGATGACATTATATTTGGTTCTACTAACCCTGAGCTTTGTACTCGTTTAGCTGATAGAATGAAAGATGAGTATAAAATGAGCATGATGGGTGAGCTAACATACTTCCTTGGTCTTCAAATTAAGTAAACTGAAAAAGGAACTTTTATAAATCAGGGAAAATATGTTAAAGATATGATGAAGAACTTTGATTTAACTCATAGTTCAGGTATGAAAACCCCTATGGCACCACCGCTGACACTTGACAAGGATTCAAAAGGAATACATGTTAATGTCACGCTGTACCGTGGGATGATCGGCTCTCTCCTGTATCTTACAGCTAGCCGACCCGATATTATGTATGCAACATGTTTGTGTGCACGATATCAAGCTGAACCTATGCTATCTCATATGAAAGCTGTAAAGGGAATTTTTCGATACCTTAAGGGTACAGCGAACCTAGGTCTTTGGTATCCCAAAGATTCAGGATTCGATTTAACCGCCTATTCAGATAGTGATTTTGCAGGTTGCAAATTGGATAGGAAAAGCACCACAGGAGGATGTCAGCTCCTGGGTGGAAAGCTGGTAAGCTGGACAAGTAAAAAGCAAAATTCAGTGTCCACTTCCACAGCTGAAGCTGAATATGTAGCTGCTGGAAGATGTTGTTCTCAAGTCTTGTGGATGAGAAATCAGCTACTAGACTATGATCTTCAACTCTCTAGAATTCCAATCTATTGCGACAGCACTAGTGCCATCGCTATATCAAAAAATCCAGTGCTACACTCAAAGACGAAACACATAGAAATCAGATATCATTTTATCAGAGATCATGTGATGAATGGTGATATAGAACTTCATTTTATCCCAACTGATTATCAGTTAGCTGATTTGTTCACCAAACCTCTTAATGAGACAAGATTCAACTTTCTCATCAGCGAGCTTGGAATGCTGAATTTTGAAGGGTAAAATCTTCAGCGATTCACATTGATCAGCGATGGGATAAAATAAACTCGAATAACATATTCAATCATCTCCTCTCTGAATAAACTTGGTTAAGCTGATATCAAGGTATGTTTTCTCTCTCTGACAATCGCATAAAAATGCAAGATTTCAAAACAAATGCATCGCTGAATATCTCTTCCTTAACAGCGATATTTTGAAAGTTCTTAAAACCATCACTGATATTTCTAATTCAGTGCTTCATGTTTTTAAAAAGAGTCCCTGAGCTTTCAAAACCTCAGAGACATCCTAAAAGAATATGAAAGGACAGTTGTGACGTCATTGCAACGGATAAACCCCGACACGTTCTTCTTTCTGACACACGTTTGCACGTCTCGTTCAAACTTCCAATCAAATGCAAACACGTGTCCGTGTCATGATGAAAATCTTTTCCCGCTCAAGGTTTTCTCTCTCTAATCTCTCTATATAAACAAACTCTTGGTTTATATTTTTCTTTTACGCGAACAATCTTCCTCCGCAAGAAAGAATTCACTGTTGCATTTGTGCTCTCAAAACTTCAAGAACTGTTCATCATCTTCTTCATCAAACATCAAGGTTAATATGTTCTTATTTTTCAAATGCGTATAACTTGTTTCTGATCTTCTCATTGTTTTAAACAAGATCAAACAAAAGAACTTCTTAAAAATGAAATCATTTCTTTCATGGTTTTATGAACACAACCATTTCATGGTTGTTCTTCAAGTTTAAATGCAAAAATCTTAAACTTGTTCTTCATTCGTTTCCAGAATCTAATTCTTCATAGAAAACTGGATAACAAGAATAAATGGGTTTTACATTTCGTTTCTTAAAAGCAAGAAAAACCCTAATCTTCATTAAGACTTTTGTGTCTGAATGAAATGGATAAAATTTGAACCATCTTAATGGAAAATCTTTCCACATTAAGATTATTCTTATTTATTAACATCTTTGGTTGAACTAATAATACAGAGAAATGGCATCGTCTAACATTCCTACTACCGCTGAGAACATCTCCACTGACTCTGAGGAAGTGGAAATTATCAAGGCTCCACAGGTTAAGTTCACTCTGTATCAACTAGACTGGACCAAAATAAACAACCTTTCTGTGCTTCTCGAGTTTCCTCCTCGAAAGCAAGTCACACATCTGAAAGATGCTGTGAATTTTCTGAAGAATAGCTGCATTTCAACAGCCCTGACCATTTCACCTCCTGCAAGTCAGCTACTAATATCCCAGTTCTGGTACTCTGCCAGACATTCTCAGTTACCATCCGCCAAAGATCCCTCCAAAACAGTTGATTGTATCCTCAGCGATACTGAGTATGGCACGATAAAGATCACACCTGCCATCATTCGCAAAGCTCTGAACTTTCCCAACGCTACAAAAGAAAAGCCTTTTGTTCCTTTCCCTGACCATAAAAAGCAAGATGACAGAGAAGCTCTTATTGCATTTTTTGATGCAATGGGCTATGTATTGGAAATGGGCAGAGACAAGAAGCCTGAGAAGAAGCTGACCCTGCTAAAGAAGTAAAAAATGCCCAGCGAGATGAACTTCATCTTCGCTCACCTTATCAGCTGCATGACCGCAAAGACCGGCTCTTCTGACCAAGCCGCTCAACCTCAGCAAGCAATGGGATACGCTCTGCTGAAAGGTCTACACATTGACTGGGCATCTGTTATCTATGATGACTTGGTGCAAAGAGTAGACTCTGCCGCTGACAGGCCTGCATGGGTTCCTTACCCCCGATTCATCAACGCCATCTTCCAATATGGCCTGAAGGACAGCTACCCGCAAGAGGGTGACCTATAACTCTCTCAGGTTGGCCCTAAGGTACTTGACTTCAAACCAGTTGAAAATGAGGTACGTCTTTCTACCCTTTTAACTCTTCTCAACCCTACTTCTTCTACTTCTGTGGCTCCTTCAGCGACAATACCCATCGCTGATACCCAGGCCACAAAATCCTCTCCTTCTAAGAAAAGGAAACAATCATCTACCCAACTTGGTTCTAAAAGGATCAAGAAAACCAAGGAGCAACCCCAGCAATCTCATGCTGAAGACTCCTCAGCTCTTTCTGCAGAGCTGAAGGAACGTTCAGTGGTACGCTCTGCCACACCTGAACAACCCATCCCTTCAATCCCAACTTCAGCGTCTCTAAACGCTGAGGTTACAAACTTGGAACCTACCCAACCTCCTTCAGTCTCTCAAAAGACTGATGAAGTGATTTTCAGCGAATCCAACGCTGAACTCAGAACCCAACCTCCGTTCTTATCCTTCGCTCCTCCCTCCACTCCTTTGGACTCTACTCCAGTTATAGCTGACGCACCTGTCATTTTCTCCTGAAGTTAAAGAGAATACTCTTCAAGAAGTGATAGGTACAGGACCTGCAGAGATCACCATACGTCAACGCACTTTTGAAGACGACATGGAACATTTTTCAGGAACCCGCAACTTTGACGAGTTCATCAATCCTCCTGCAGGTACACAACAAACCATATACACTGTAACTAAACCGCACACTTCTGAGCTTTCCTTTGTTCACAAGTACTTATCTCTTACAGGTCCTAATTTGGGAGACATCAACGCCTCTCTGAAGTCCGTGGAAACAAAGCTGACAGGTCTCACCACCACTCTTTCCAACAACTCTACAGCTGTAACAAACGCTGGAGAGAATCTTACAAAGCTGACAACGGTTGTGGAGAAGAAGGCTTCCATAGATGACATAAATCAAGTTGATAAAACTCTTAGCGACTTCGCCAAGGTGCTCGCTGACATCTACATAGACTACACCTCTCTCAAAAACTCAGTTTCATCCATGTCCAGCGAGGTCACAACGCTGAAGACATCGGTTGGACAACTCGAGGGAGATATGTCTACGGTAAAGACTGACTTAGGCTCTGTAAAGACCGACGTTGGTTCGATAAAAACGATGATCGAGCAGCTGCTGAACAAGGCGAATACTCCTGCCCCTGCCCCTGTCCCTACATCTGACAATTTCACAGCGGCGGATCACACTGAGCTTGAGAAGATCAATCCTGCTATATCTGGCCTAGAAGACAGATTAGCAAAGATTGAAGGTTGTATAGGTATCTCTGGCCAAGAAGACAAAGAACCTCCCACAGCCGCTGAGTCAAACCATTCCTCCCCGACTCATCATGAAAAAGAGGGGGAGAAGAGCGCTGAAGATCTCTCCAAGAGCGCTGAAGACCTTTCCCATGATGAATCTATCAGGGGAGAGAAGAAGGATGCTGAAGAGACCACCGCTGGACCTCAGGGAGTTGAAAACCCTGAGAAAACCGAGAAGCTCGCCTCTGTATCTGAGGGGGAGCAACTCGAAGAAGAAGCTGATAAAACTGAATCCGAAGCAGAAGATGATGAAGCCGTCGACATCCCTGATGATGAACCATCCTCCTCTCCAGAGAATGATGATGATGATGACGAAGATGACGATGACTTCTTTATCGTCAAACCTACTCCAAGGATCAAAGCTCTTAAGGGAATCTCGATAAATGAACCTTCAGGGGAGCGGACAAAGACAAAGCCCTCAGCCTCTGGAGCTGAGAAAGGCAAAGGCAAAAGCGTCGCTGAAGATGAAAATCTGACGATCTTGCTTGAACAGCTGGTTTGTCAGGTACACTAAACATTTCTTACTCCATCCCTCCTCTATCAGTTCTACTACCCTAGCCTATACACCTGAACAAATTTTTCTCTCTCTGTTTCTACCCAAGTTCTTCTATCCAAGTTCTTACTTGTAAGATCGCTGTGTTTCAACTAGTCCTCTCCCCTGTTTGAGGATATCGCTGAAGGTTCCACAACTGCGACTTCACCAATAATACCAGCTGCTGCTGAAGAAATAATCCCAGTCTTAGATTTGATCTCTGAGACTGATGAACCAGAAGAACATCTACTCTCGCACAGATGCAGACCTTCCTTAGCTCCTCAAAAGCTAAGTGAAGAGGATGAGAAAAGAAGAAAGGAGATAATAAAGCAATTCGAGGATCATCGAATCATTCTGAAGCGTGATCAACTTCCTTCAGTTCCTCCAAAATTCAAAATTTCCAAAGTTGAATACAAGGAACACCTTATAGCTGAACGCCTCATCGCTGAAAGAAAGGAAGCTGAAGAAAAAGATAGAGAATACGCCATCAAGCTTACTCAACGATCAATAAAAGACCCCAAGATGAAAAAAGTTCCCATTGATGTTCAACGTCAGCTATGGGATGATGCTCAAGAGATCGTTAGAGAAAAGACTAAGGTCTCTGATACGACTTTGGAATGCTCAAGAGATCGTTAGCTAAACAAATGCTGACCTATCGATCTAGACCATCCAAAATAATCAAGGCAAACATCAGAGGAAGACTGTACGCTGATGTTCCTGTTGTTGAAGTGGATGTCTACAGAGATGACAAAACCAAGAAAACCTTCTATGCTGCTACCTTAGAAAAGTTTGGTCTCTCTGAATGGTTAGAAACAAAATTAGCCATTCAGGGATCGCGCTCAAAGTTCAAAAGCCATGTCGAGATGATCTTAAACAAACAGATCGACCTGCTTTCATCTGCTGTGGATATTCCTCCTACTCTTCCTCAACCAAAGAAAGTCTCTGCTAAGAAAAAGAAAGTCTCTGATTCAGGTCCTCCTATTCGAAATGAAACGGGTATTGGCTTCTCTCGTGCTGAAGTTCTTGGCCCTGATGCCGATCTCTCAGCGCTTGACACCTCCCTACCACCTGGAGAAACTTTCATTCCTGGCACAGTTGTAAGTGATCCCTATGGTATATTCTTTTTAGACTACTATGGAAATCATCACTTTCAACGTATCTCTGAGATCAACATCGCTCCCATCGAACAACTCAGATATCTCGTATACTGGTGTGAAGTCAGACACCTGAAGCCCTTGATTTTTGAAGCAGCTCTAAAAAAAAAGAATCAAGGAGAAGATGTCCCTGACTGGATGATTCCCACATCAAAGACCCTTGATGAACTTCTCATTAAGGAAGAACCTTTTGACGGATAGGATCGCCTTGTAATTCTTTCTATCCTTATCTGTCTACAACTTCTGTACTTGTAATTTATTTCGCTTGTACTTGTAATCTTTCCATTTCTCTCTGTAATCTTTACAAAGTTTTAAAGAAAGATTTCAGCGAATGTACTTTACTCCATCAGTACTGAAAAGATCCCAGAAAACAGTAAAAGGGACAAATATTTAATGAGTTCTTTTTATCCTTATGTTTTCATTAAATAGAAATTTTCATTGTTGCTATGTCATAATCAAATAGGGGGAGATTGTTGATCCAAACCCTCAGTGATTTGATAATGACCCTATCTTTAATACTTAGTGAAAATTGTAAGTACACAATATGTATCAGAGTTTCACTATCGCTGATAAGTACTAAGATCTTACAGTACTGCTGATAGGAACTCTCGCTCTTTAAATTAAACATTCAGCGAACATTGTTCACCATTAATGCTCTGAGTCTGTTCAGTCATTATGGTGATCGCTGATAAGTTAGTTGTTTACTTATGATACCTGAAGACAAGTTTCACGTCAACATAGGTTCTACGCTGAAGTCGAAGATCAAGCTCAAGAACCAGCGACAAGTCTTCTAATGAACTGATGCGGATCAGCGAAGACTCAGATTTGTCCATTCAACGTGAATTATCAAGTACAAGACTTCAGCTATCGCTGAACTTCATCACTCGCTGAATAGTAAATGATGATACTCTGAATCAACGAAAGCTGATCATGAAGTCCTCCGTACAAAGTACTTTTGTCTTAACCACCCTTGCACGACTCCGTACGAAATGTCAGAAAAGAACCTCCGACTGTCTGAAATCGTACAACCACTCTGATACTACACTGTTCATCCATGCGGCTACTAAGGTTGTCAACAAAGGTCAATGACATGCAACCAACCCTTGATGACACGTGTAAAGTGTATACTAACTTGCATTAAATGCATGCAGTATATAAAGAGATGAACCCACTTCATTTGAAGTAACTTGCTAACTCTGGACAAGTTCAATCTCTTATCTCAAGATAGGTTATTATTAGTAATTTCCTTATCTCTCTTAGTGCAAGAAACCTTAGTGTTCCAACTTGTTTAGATTTAGGTTTATCCTTAATCTTGTTTCTGCAACAAGCTGTAAATTGTTAATGTTTTATCAATAAACAATTTAGAAAAGTAAATTTGTGTGTTTGTATTCAACCCCCCCTTCTACAAACTTGTATAGGCCTTCGGGACCAACAATTGTCACTCCTGATCTTCTGTACTGGAAGTTGTAAGAATACTTGAATTCTTTTGATGAAATTAATCAGTGTTTCAGCAGCCTCAGATTTTGCTCTTATGAATTCAACCCATGTGTATCTTGAATACTCATCCACAATGACAAGTATATACTTCTTTCCTCCCATTGATTGAACTGATATAGGACCACACAAATCTGTATGTAGCATCTCTAATGGTGACATGCATGAAGAATCCATTTTTAAGTTGTGAGAACTCTTCTTCATTTTGCCCATTTCATATGCTGAACATAATGATTCCTTCTCAAACTCGATCTTTGGTAATCCTTTAACCAAATGTTTGTCAACAAGATTGTTCATATCCTTAAAATTCAAATGAGAACATCTTCTGTGCCATAGCCAACATTCATTTGCAGTTGCATTTGATAATAGACAAACAGGGGCTAAAGCTTGAATCTTTGAAAAGTTAACCACAAATAAGTCCATATGTTTTTTGGCCCAGAACACTTTTATATCTTTCTCAGTCAGAATTAAGCAACCTGTTATGCTGAACTTGATTTGACAGAAACTGTCCAAAAACTGACTTATGCTGAACATATTATGTTGTAATCCTTCCACATAGAAAACTTTCTGAATGGTCAAATCTCCTTTTGTTAAATCTCCATAGCCTCTAACTTGTCCTTTACTGTTATTGCCAAAGTTAACTGCTCCTCCAGCCTTTTCTGTGAAATTTGTCAGAGAAGACTTATGACCTGTCATGTGTCTTGATGCTCCAGAATCTAAAAACGACACATGACAGCCCTACAAAAACAATTAGTTAGATTTAGGTACCCATACTGGAATGGGTTCTTCTTTGTTAGCTTTGATATCTGATTTAACATATGTTCCTTTGACTTTCCATTCAAAGTCTTCTTTTAAGCACCACTTTCCTTGAACTTTTATGAAATCAGAACATTTTCTGTTCACAAAATTGTTTCTTTTCTTCTTGAAAACTTTAGGTTGAGACTGAGAAACACCTTCAGTATTCTTTTCTTTAGTTTGAAACAAGTTTTCATTGTTCTTTCCTTTTGATTTAGATTTAGAAATGTTTTCAATCTTCTTTCCTTTTGTCTGAGTTTGAGAAACCACTACAGTCTTCTTTTTTGAATTCTGATTTGCTTTGGTTGTATAAAGAGTTTTAAAAGATGTTTTTGAAATTTGACTTTTCTGATAGAATTGAAATGAATGACCACCACATTGAACACATTTAAGATTCTTTCTTGCAAGTGACAACAGATGTGGATAAAAAGTCTTTTTGCTTTTATTGATAGTATTCAGATTACAATTGCATCTGTTACAAGAATTACTAGCTTTAGGTTCAGAAGTAGTATTCAATCCAATTTCCTCAGAAATCCTTTTCAGATCATCTTCCCTTTTGCTTTCCTCTCTTTCTAAAACATTCAACTTTTCAGAATTAGTAGATGATTTAGATGATTCACCATTCTCAAATGTACTTGATTCATCAAAGAATTTCTTATCTTCTTTTAAGGCATTAATCTTGAAAAGATCATACTCAGCCTTTAACTTCTCAAGCTCTGTTATTTTCTGGACATAAGTTTTGTTTTCCTTTAAGACTTCTTCTAGTTTAAAATCAACATCACAAAAATCATTCTCAAGTTCATCAAAACTTTTCCTTAACTCTTCAAGTTCTTGATTAACAAGTTTAAACCTCTTTTCAAATTCAGAAAAACTTTCTGAATTAGATTGAGAATTTTCAGTTGACTCAGAATTTTGACTAACAGTCTCAGATATTTGACCTTCAGACTCAGAGTTCTGACTAATGGAGTCAGAATTCTGACTAGATGACCTAGACTTCTGACTGACTGTTTTAGAAACCTTGCTTGCATCAAATATACTTTCAATGTCAGGATAGGAAAAACTTGGTTGTTTATCTTTGTAACTAACATTCAGAGAGTCATATTTGAATTTAGCATCATTATATCTTGGTTTCTCTTCTGTTGGTTTTGAAATTTCTTTCTTGACCTTGTCTTCTGAAACTTCTGACTTCTCTGTTTTTAGTTCAGAAATTGTTTCCTTTACAGGACTTGATTTTTGTAAACTGTCTGAACTTGTTATTGAACTTGCAGGTCTTATAAAAACTTCAACTAACTCTGGGATTTTTGGTTTAGGAACATGTAATTTCTCAAAATCATAAATATTTATTGGAGCTTTTTTCAAAATTGCATTTTCTTCCAAACCTAATCCCATTTTTGGATTATAGAACCTGGTGTCTTTAACATTGCTTGTGAGAAGACTCAAGGTTTGTTGAGTTTGACCTCTTTTTAGATTAATGTCTTCCAACTCTTTGATTTTTGTATATAAATTTTTTCTTTCATCAAGCAACATATCAAATTTAATTTGCAAATCAACCTTTCCATCTTTTACTTCTGAGAGTTCAATTTTCAATTTAGAAATCTTTTTCAAAAGATCAGAATTGTCTTTTCTGACTTTTGGTTTCTCAACCTCGTATTCTTCAAATTGTTCTTTAATTATTTCTTTTTCTATTCTGAATTTGTTAACCAGAATCCTTTCACCTTTTATCTGTTTTCTGAGTTTAACAAATTCAGATTTCATATTTCCAATTTGAATCATTAAATCAATTTCAAGACTAGAGTGTACCTCAGTTGAAGATTCAGAACCTCCTTCCTCATATTCTGAATCATCCTCATCACCCATTTTGGCCATGTAGCTTTGAATTTGTGAGAAGTGAATGCAATCCTCTTCATCAGAAGAATAATACAGCCAATTCTCTTGTTCTGCTAATAATGCAATTCCACTGTCTTTGGTTTTGGCCAGCTGAGCCTTCTTTGCATAGTACTCATAGTCTTTAACCACTTTCACTCTGCAGTCCCTTGCAAAATGACCAGGTTTTCCACACTTAAAACAAAGATCCTTCTCTTTTCTTTCTTCCTTCTGTTCTTTCTTCTCATACTTACTTTCTTCTCTATCTTCCTTCTTCTTATATTTCTCTTCTGAACTCCCCTGTTCTCTTCTGTACTTACCCTCAAACCTCTTCTTTCCATACCTCTTGTTGAAAGTATTAGTCAACAAAGCTAATTTCTCAGCAATTAACTTGATATCAGCATCTTCCTCGGATCCTTCTTCCTCAGCAGATTCTTCCTCTATATTTGGATTTTCAGATAAAAACACAAATTTCTTTGCTGTTTTGGTGATCTTGGTTTTTCTTTCTGAAAGCAGAGCTAATTGATTAGAAACACTTTTCTTTTCCTCAACCACTTGCTTAACAGAATCTTCATGTTGATTCAGGACACAAAACAAATCATTCAGATCTTCCTCACACATATCCTTATTCATTTGGAGACTAATTGCAAATGATGACCATTCTGAATTAAGACAATTCATAAATTTGTAATTAATCTCTGACTTAGTCTTCTTCAGCCCATTTCTTATATGATCATTCAAAATAGTACAAAACTTGTTATATGTCTGAGTTAAGTTGTTAGGGTCAATTTATGTTGATTTAAAGTTTAAGGGTCTGTATTGTAATAGTTGAATTTAAGCTTAGTTAGTAAACGGGCCATGGGCTTGTTAAACACGAGCCCGTCATATATAAAGTGCTTTAGCCATAGAAAATAGGCTAGTTGTCTCTTTTGCTTTCCTACTCATTATTGTAATTCTCTCTGATTGAAAGCTAATAGGGATGACCAGTTGAAATCATAAAGTCTACTGATTTACTTATATTGATTTCATTGTTCGTTGCACGGATCTGGAACTAACAATTGGTATCAGAGCAGACAGACAGAATTGATTCAAAGCCTTTTTATTGAATTTTGGTAAGTTTTCTAGTTTTTCTCGTCTGTGTTCTTGATTGCACATTCATATTTTGATTCGAGCAAAATTGATCGATTTCGTTTATTGGGTATTGTTAGTATCATTGTTTTGAGTGATTCTGCAATTTTTCATAATCTAATTCGATCGTTTAAGTGGTTTATTAAGCAAATTAAGTTCAAAGTTTTTGGTTGTGTTCTTCACTAAAAATCAAAATTTTACCATCAAAACTTGTTGTTTTTGCTTCAAAATCGATTGGGTTAGTGTTATTTTTGTGTTTGGTAGTGTTTCTAATCTTTCAAGAACATTTTTGAGAAACCCTAGTCGATTCCCAATCGATTGGAAACCCACAGCCGCAGTTCCCAGACACAGCTGCCGCGGTTTTCGGATAACTTTTAAGTTTCCGGATAATTGTGTTATTCCTTTCCGGGTACGTTTTCTTTTCGGGTAAGTCATTAAACTCTATTCTTTCAGAGTAATTTGTTCCGGAAACTCAAAGTTTCTGGTAAAGCATATTATCCGGACAACTCAAGGTATCCGGTAATCGATATCATCCGGAAACCTATCCTATCCGGCAAGTACTTTATTCGGACACTCCATTTACCCGGTAAGCATTTCATCCGGTAAGTATTGCTTTTACTTTTCATATTCGGACACTTCTGTCATTCGGTAATCTTTGTTATCCGGAAACATTAAGCTGTCCGGATTCTTCTACTTATCCGGATACTTCTGTTTGACTTTGAACTGCTTTCACTTAAATTTGATCCGGACACTTCGAGATCAGATATATCATCCGGATTCCTATCTGGTAAGTTCAGTTTATTGATTTCTTACCTGTTATTAGTTCATATCAGTCGTAGAACCTGCGTTAGGATTCCACTCTTAGTGCCATGCGTTAGGTATACACATTGAATCAATCATTCGTATGACGATCACTCCATTGCAACCAAAGATGTCTACTTCGCGTGACGCTCTCGCAATCGGCACCGACTCCAAACCACCTTGTCTCTATCAAGGTGAGTACAGCCAGTGGCGCGACAGGTTCAAAATCTTCATTGAGTCGAAGGATAACTTCGAGTACATTTGGCAAGCATTAGAAGATGGGCCAATTCCTCAACCAATGAAGGAAGTTCCACCACCTCAAAAAGGTGGGAAAACACTCCATGTGCCAAAGACTCTTGCCGAAATGACCGATGAGGAAAAGAGCATGCTTGAGGGAGAAAAGCTTACTAAGCGGTATCTCGTTCAAGCTATCCCCAACACGATCTATACTGCCATCGATAGGTATAAAGATACAGCTAAGGGCATGTGGGATCAGGTGGAAAAGATGATGCGTGGAAGCGAAGTCGGGAATCAGCTGAAGATTAATAGCTCCATAACTAAGTTCGATGGATTCAAACAACGTTCCTGTTGGTCCCGAAGGGTTTTACAAGTTTGTAGAAGGGGGGGGGGGTTGAATACAAACACACAAGTTTTACTTTTCTAAATTGTTTATTGATAAATCATTAACAATTTACAGCTTGTTGCGGAAACAAGATTAAGGATAAACCTAAATCTAAACAAGTTGGAACACTAAGTTTATTGCACTAAGAAAGAGAAGGAAATTACTAATAATAACCTATCTCAAGATAAGAAGATGAACTTGACTAGAGTTAGCAAGTTACTTCAAAATGAAGTGAGTTCTTCTTCTTATATACTGCATGCATTTAATGCATGACAGTATACACTTTACACGTGGCAGCCGCTGATTGGATGTATGTCATTGACCTTTGTAGACAACCTTAGTAGCCGCATGTATGAACAGTGTAGTATCAGAGTGGTTGTACGATTTCAGACAATAAGGATGTTCTTTTCTAACATCTCGTACGGAGTCGTGCAAGGGTGGTTAAGACAAAAGTACTTTGTATGGAGGACTTCATGATCAGCTTTTCGTTGATTCAGCGCTTCATCATTGTTTATCAGCGAATGATAAAGTTCAGCGATAGCCGAAGTATTGTACTTGATACTTCACGTTGAGTGGACAAATCTGAGTCTTCGCTGATCCGCATCAGTTCATTAGGAGACTTGTTGCTGGTTCTTGAGCTTGATCTTTGACTTCAGGGTAAAACCTATGTTGATGTGAAACTTGTCTTCAGAGATCATAAGTAAACAACTAACTTATTAGCGATCACCATAAGGACTGAACAGGCTCAGCGATATGGTGAACAGTGTTCGCTGAATGTTTAATCTAAAGAGTGAGAGTTCCTATCAGCGGTACTGTAAGGTCTTAGTACTTATCAGCGATAGTGAAACTCTGATACATATTGTTTACTTACAATTTTCACTAAGTATTAAGAGAGGGTCATTATCAAATCACTGAGGGTTTGGATCAACAATCTCCCCCTATTTGATTATGACATAGCAACAGAGAAAATTGCTATTTAATGAAAACATAAGGATAAAAAGAACTCATAAAATATTTGTCCCTTTTACTGTTTTCTGGGATCTTTTCTGTACTGATGGAGTAAAGTACGTTCGCTGAAATTTTTCTTTAAACTTTGTAAAGATTACAGAGGGAAGTGGAAAAATTACAAGTACATCGAATACAATTACAAGTACAAAAGAATAACTGATACAATAGAAGAATGAGGCGATCCTATCAGTTTATAAAGGTTCTTCCTTAATGAGAAGTTTATCAAGGGTCTTTGATGTGGGGATCATCCAGTCAGGGACATTTACTCCTTGATTCCTTTTGTTCAGCGCTTCTTAAAAAATCAAGGGTTTAAGATGCCGTGCCTGAATGTCGTTTTTGAAATCAAACCAGTAGATGACAACTTTCAGCTGTTCGATGGGAGTGATGGGAAGCTCAGAGATACGTTGAAAACGTTTTCGTCCATCATAGTCAATAAAGAATATCCCATAGGGTTCGCTTATGACTTTCCCAGGGATGAAAGTCTCACCAAGTGGAAGAGATGTGTCAAGTGCAGAAAGGTCAGGTTCTGGACCAAGGACTTCATCAATAGAAAAACCAATACCTGTTTCGTTCCGTATACGAGGACCATCATCTGAAGATTTAGACTTCTTCTTTGCAGAGGCCCTCCTTTTCTGACTTTCGAGAGGAGGGGGAGGAGGAATATCCACACAAGAAGAGACTAAGTCGATTTGTTTGTTTATCTGCTTTTCAACATGATCCTTGTACTTAGATTGAGACTTCTGGATGACTAATCTGATCTCCAACCATTCAGAGAGACCATACTGCGTGATAGCTTCAGCATAGAATTTTTCGTACTGTCCATTCTCTCTGAATATCTCGATTTCAGCGATTGAAACTTTGAGGGTTGATCTTCCAGCGATGAGTACCTTGATGATCTTGGAAGGTCTATATCTGAAGTGTACCTTTTCTTTGCACCAGGTTAACGTATATTGAGACACAGTTCTCTTTTCTTCAACGATCTTGTTGGCGTCTTCCCATAGCTGGCGTTGAACTTCGATTGGAGTTCTTTTCAGCTTGGGGTCTTTCACTGATTATTGAGTAAGCTGGATGGCGAGTTCTCTGTCTTTTTCTTCAGCTTCTCTTCTTTCAGCGAGTAACCTTTCAGCTCTGAGGTGATCCTTGTATTCCTTTTGTGAAAGTCTGAACTTTGGAGGAATGGAAGGAAGTTGATCACGCTTCAGAATGATTCGCCGAGCTTCAAATCTCTTTATTATTTCTTCTCTTCTTCTCTGATCCTCTTCACTTGGTTTTTGAGGAACCAAGGAAGGTCTGCTTTTGTGAGCGAGTAGCTGTTCTTCAGGTTCATCAGTCTCAGAGATCAAATCCAAGACTGGGACTATTTCTTCAGCGTTGGGAGCTGGGATTATTGTGGTGAAGTCGCAGCTTTAGAAACTTCAGCGATATCCTCAAACCGGGGAGAGGACTAGCTGAAACGCAGCGATCTTACGAATAAGAACTTGGGTAGAAGAGATAGAATGTGGTTGTGTATAGGGGTTATGGAGAGGATAGCTGATAATGTGTATAAATAGAGGAGGGTTGTAGTATAAGGAAGATTTAGTGTACCTGATAAACCGACTTTTTAAGCAATATCGTCAGATTGTCATCTTTAGCGACACCTTTGTTTTTGCCTTTGTCAGCTTCAGACGCTGCAGGCTTTGTCTTGGTCCGCTCCCCTGAAGGTTCTTTTATCGAGATTCCTTTAAGAGCTGTGGTCTTCTGAGCAGGCTTGACGATAAAGGAGTCATCATCATCATCATCATCATCATTCTTTGGAGAAGAGGATGGTTCATCATCAGATAAGTCGATGGCTTCTTCATCTTCAGCTTCAGATTCAGATTCTTCAGCTTCTTTTTTGAGTTGCTCCCCCTCAGATACAGAGGTAAGCTTCTCGGTTCCCTCAGGGTTTTCATCTCCCTGAGTTTCAACAATAGGTTCTTCAACTGTCTTCTCACCCTCTTCAGTAAGGGTAAGGTCTTCAGTCTTCTCCCCCTTGATAGATTCATCTTGGGGAAGGTCTTCAGAGTTCTTCTCCCCCCCTTCCTCATGATGAATGGGGGAGAAATGCGATGATTCAGCAGCTGTTTTTGGTTCCCTGTCTTCTTGGCCAGGGATCCCCATATAATCTTCAATCACTGCTATTCTGTCTTCTAGGCCAGAAATAGCAGGACTGATCTTCAAGAGTTCAGCACGATCCGCCGTAGAAAAGTGCTCAGGTGCAGGGGCGGGGGCGATCATGTGATTCAGGATCTGCTGCATCATAGTCTTCATTGAACCAACGTCAGTCTTTAGTGAACTCACGTCAGTCTTCAAAGAGCTAACGTCAGTCTTTACCTCGGACATATCTCCCTCGAGTTTGCCAACCGATGTCTTCAGCGTTGTGACCTCGCTGGACATGGATTGAACTGAAGTTTTGAGAGAGGTGTAGTCTGTGTAGATGTCAGCGAGAACTTTGGCGAAGTCGCTGAGAGTGTGATCGACCTTCTCCAAATCAGCTTTGGAGGCTTGCTGTTCCACCACCGTAGTCAGCTTGTTGAGATTCTCTCCAGCGTTTGTTACAGCTGAAGAGTTGTCGGAGAGTGTAGTGGTGAGACCTGTCAGCTTCGTATCCAAGTTCTTCAGCGAAGCGTTGATGTCTCCCAAATTAGGACTTGTAACAGATAAGTACTTGTGAACAAAGGAAAGCTCAGAGGTTTCGGGTTTAGTTACAGTGTATATGGGTTGGTGTATACCTGCAGGAGGATTGGTGAATTCGTCAAAACCTCGGTGTCCTGAAAAGAATTCCATGTCGTCAGCTAGAGTGCGTGTATGCATGGTCAGTTCTACAGGTCCTGCATCCATCATTCCTTGAAAGATATCAGCTTTAGCTTCTGGAGGAATGATGAGTGGATTAGAGACCAATGGAGAGGAGAAAGAAGCGAAGGTTGAGAGAGTTGGTTGGGTGCGGGGTTCAGCGTTGGATCCGCTGAGAATTACTTCTTCAGTCTTTTGAGAGACAAAAGGAGGTTGGGTAGATTCCAAGTTTATAACTTCAACGTTTAGAGACGCTGAAGTTGGGATGGAAAGGGTGGCTTGTTCAGCTGTGGCAGAGCGTACCACCGAACTTTCCTTCAGCTCTTCAAGATGAGCTGAGGAGTCTTCAGCAAGAGATTGTTGGGGTTGCTCCTTGGTTTTCTTAGTTCTTTTGGAACTAAGTTGGGTAGAGTAGTGTTTCCTTTTTCTTGAAGGAGAGGATTTTGTGGCCTGGGTATCAGCAAGGGGTATTGTCGCTGAAGTAGCCACAGAAATAGAAGAAGTAGGATTGAGAAGAGTTAAAAGTGTAGAGAGACGTACCTCGTTTTCCACTGTCTTGAAGTCGAGTACTTTAGGGCCAACCTGAGAGAGTTTCAGGTCACCCTCTTGTGGGTAGCTGTCCTTCAGGCCTGTTTGGAAGACGGCGCTGAGAAATCTTGGGTATGGAACCCATGGTGGTCGGTCAGCGACAGAGTCTACTCTTAGCACTAGATCATCGTAGATTATCGATGCCCAGTCTATATGTAGACCTTTCAACAATGCATATCCCATTGCTTGCTGAGGTTGAGTGGCTTGGTCAGAGGAGCCGGTCTTTGCAGTCATGCAGCTTATCAAGTGAGCAAAGATGAAGTTCATCTCGCTGGGCATTTTAGATTTCTTGATGAGGGTCAGCTTCTTCTCAGGCTTCTTATCCCTCCCAGTTTCCCATACATAGCCCATTGCATCGAAGAATGCAGTGATGGCTTCTCTATCTGAATGTTTCTTATGGTCAGGGAGAGGAACAAAAGGTTTTTCTTTAGAGGCGATAGGAAGGCTCAGGGCTTTGCGAATAATGGCAGGGGTGATTTTTATTGTGCCAAAATCCGTATCACAGAGGATGCAATCAATTGTCTTTGAGGGATCTTTGGCTGATGGTAGCTGAGATTGTCTGGCAGAATACCAAAACTGAGAAAGCAGTAGATGATGTGCAGAAGGTGTTATTGTCAGGGCTGTCGAGAGGCAACAGTTTTTCAGGAAGTTCACAGCATCATTCAGATGTGTGACTTGCTTTCGAGGAGGCAACTCGAAAAGCGCATAGAGGTTATTTGACTTAGTCCAATCAAGTTCTTCAAGAGTGAACTTGACCTCAGGAGCCTTGGTGATTTCCAATTCCTCAGCAGCAGCAACAACAATGTTCTCAGCGGTAGGAATGTCAGAAGATGCCATTTCTGTATTATCAGTTCAACCAAAGATTTAACAAATAGGAGTTATCTTAATGTGGAAAGATTTTCCAATAAGATGGTTCGAATTTTGTCCATTTCATTCAGACAAAAATGTCTTAATGAAGATTAGGGTTTTTCTTGGTTTTGAAAAAGAAAAGCAAACCCATTAAAAGTCTTGTTTTCCAGTTTGCTTTTTGAGAATTAGGATTCTGGAAAAACGTATGAAGAACAAGTTTAAGATTTTGCGTTTAAACTTGAATAACAACCATGAAAGGTTGTGTTCATAAAACCATGAAAGAAATGATTTCATTTTAAGAAGTTCTTTTGTTTGATCTTGTAAAATCAATGAGAAGATCAGAAACAAGTTATACACAATAGGTAAATAATAAGAACATATTAACCTTTGATGTTGATGAAGAAGGAGATGAACATTTGTTCTGGAAAATTTGATAGTTCGAAATGCAACAGTAAATATTTCTTGCTTGGAGGAGAAGTTGTTCGCGTAAAGGAAAAATATAAACCCAGAATGTGTTTATATAGTGAGATTAGAGAGAGAAAATCTTGAGCGGGAAAAGATTTTCATCATGACACGGACAAGTGTTTGCATTTGATTGGATGGTAAACGAAACGTGGAAATGCATGTCAGAAAAAGAACGTGCTAGGGCTTATCCGTTGCAATGACGTCACAACTGTCCTTTCATATTCTAGGATGTCTCTAAGGTTTTGAAAGCTCAGGGACACTTTTGAAAACATGAAGCACTGAATAGAAATATCAGTGATGGTTTTAGAAATTTCAAAGTATCGCTAATTAAGAAAGAGATATTCAGCGATGCGATTTGTTTTGAAATCTTGCATTTACATGCGATTTGTTAGTGAGAGAAAAACATACCTTGATATCAGCGAATCAAGTTTATTCAGAGAAAAGATGATAGAATAGGTTATACAAGTTCATTGTTCCCGAGAGCTATACAAGTTTGTATAATTGTATCACTGATCAAATGTGAACCGCTGAAGATTTTACTCTTCAAAGTTCAGCATTCCAAGCTCGCTGATGAGAAAGTTGAATCTTGTCTCATCAAGAGGTTTGGAGAATAGATCAACTAACTAATAATTAGTTGGGATAAAATGAAGTTCTATATCACCATTCATCACGTGATCTCTGATAAAATGATACCCGATTTCGATGTGTTTTGTCTTTGAGTGTAGCACTGGATTGTTGGCTATAGCGATGGCACTTGTGTTGTCGCAATAGATTGGAATTTTTGAGAACTGAAGGTCATAGTCTAGTAGTTGATTTCTCATCCACAAGACATGAGAACAATAGTTTCCAGCGGCTACATATTCAGCTTCAGCTGTGGAGGTGGACACTGAGTTTTGCTTTTTACTTGTCCAACTCACCAGCTTTCCACCCAGGAGCTGACAGCCTCCTGTGGTGCTTTTCCTATCCATTTTGCAACCTGCAAAATCACTATCTGAATAGGCGATTAGATCAAATCCTGAATCTTTGGGATACCAAAGACCTAGATTTGCAGTACCCTTAAGGTATCGAAAAATTCAATTTACAGCGATCATATGAGATTCCTTAGGTTCAGCTTGATATCGTGCACACAAACAAGTTGCGTACATAATATCGGGTCGGCTAGCTGTAAGATACAAGAGAGAGCAAATCATCCCCCGGTACAGCGTGACATTAACAGGTATTCCAGAGGGATCCTTGTTAAGTGTCAGCGGTGGTGCCATAGGGGTTTTCATAGCTGAACTCTGAGTTAAATCGAATTTCTTCAGCATATCTTTAACATACTTTTCCTGATTAATGAAAGTTCCTTTTTCATTTTGCTTTATCTGAAGACCAAGGAAATATGTTAGTTCACCCATCATGCTCATTTTATACTCTTCTTTCATTCTATCAGCGAAACGAGTACAAAGATCAGGGTTAGTAGAACCAAATATAATGTCATCAACGTATATCTGAACAAGAATGATATGACCTTTCACTATTCTAAAAAATAGAGTTTTGTCGATTTTACCTCGCTCAAAATTTTCAATATGGAGATAAGTAGAGAGAGTGTCATACCATGCACGAGGAGCTTGCTTTAAGCCATAAAGTGCCTTATCCAGTTTATAAACATAACCTGGACGCTTAGGATCTGAGAATCCTGGAGGTTGTTCCACATAGACTTCTTCATTCAGCTTTCCATTTAGAAACGCTGACTTAACATCCATCTGATATACTTTGAAGTCTTTGTGTACAGCGTATGCTAAGAATAAACGAATAGATTCTAGTCTTGCTACTGGAGCAAATGTTTCGTCGTAATCTATGCTTTCCTCTTGTCTGTATCCCTGAGCAACAAGACGAGCCTTGTTGCAGGTTACAGTTCCATGTTCGTCCAACTTGTTTCGATAGACCCATTTAGTGCCTATCACTGTTTTGTCAGTTGGTTTTTGAACAAGTTTCCAAACTTTATTTCTTTCGAATTCAGCCAGCTCTTCTTGCATGGCGCTGACCCAGTTTGGATCTTTGAGGGCATCATCTATTTTCTTTGGTTCAATCAGAGAAATAAAGTTAACAAATAAACAAATATTACCTGCACTTCGTCGAGTCTGAACACCAGCGTTTGGATCACCAAGAATTTGAT
Source organism: Saussurea involucrata (assembly GCA_033807775.1). Classification (NCBI taxonomy): domain Eukaryota; kingdom Viridiplantae; phylum Streptophyta; class Magnoliopsida; order Asterales; family Asteraceae; genus Saussurea; species Saussurea involucrata. The sequence goes on along the minus strand of CM066321.1, from coordinate 249,252,847 downwards.
CAATTGGGTGATTTACAGTCCATCGCTGAGCCGGAGCATAAGTCGCTGACTCAATCTGAACTGGAGGAGCTGAAGATGAGGCTTCAGCAACTTCTGTAGTATCAGCCAAGAGAGGAGTGGTTGCAGTTGTCATTTCATTCACTGATTGCTGAGAAGTAGATGGAATGTCTGAGACATTTGGTTCAGAAGCAGGTATAGTGTTTAAAGGAACAGCTGAGACCCATGATGTTTCAGCTTCACTATTCTGCATGTTTGGAATGATAATAGGACTATCATCTTCAACTGTATGAGTATGAGGAGTGGGAATATCTTCTGAATCACGAAGATGAGAAAACATCCATTGATTCAGTTCTTCAGTATCAGCGGACGGTTTAGAGTTCGCTGAACGGGATTCATCAAACGTGACGTGAATAGTTTCTTTTACAGTTTGTCTTCTACGATTGAAGACTCTGAAGGCTTTGTAGATTGAAGAATATCCAAGAAAGATTCCATCATCAGCCTTCGGATCAAACTTTCCAAGGGCATCTCTGTTATTCATTATGAAACACTGACATCCAAAGATGTGAAGAAAACTAATTGAAGGCTTTCTCCCGTGAAAAAGTTCATAGGCTGTCTTATTGAATCTTTTGACTATCAACGACCTGTTTTGCGTAAAACAAGCAGTGTTGATAGCTTCTGCCCAAAACTGAGTAGGCAGGTGAGAATCGCTGAGCAACTTCAATAATTGTTCTATTTCTTCTTTCAGCGACTCCATTTTGTTGTGGTGTTCTCACTGATGAAAAGTTGTGAGAAATACCCTTACTCTCAAAGAAGGAATCAAGAGAACTGTTTTTGAATTCAGTCCCATGATCACTCCTTATTAAGCGAACGGTCAAGTTGTTCAGGGTTTCCATATTCAGAACAAAGGTGATGAGTTCTGCAGGGGTGTCACTCTTAGAATGGAGAAACATAACCCATGTATATCGAGAAAATTCATCAACTATGACCAGCGTATATTTCTTTCCCGCGATGGATTGTTTGTTAACAGGGCCAAACAAATCCATATGGAGAAGTTGTAGAGGAGATGACACTGAGGAGACTTGCTTTAACTTAAAGCTTGCTTTGGTCTGCTTCCCTTTCTCACACGCTGAACATAAAGATTCTTTGGCGTATGAGTGTTGAGGTAGACCAGTGACTAACTCTTTTGAAGAAAGAGTATTCAGTGTCTTGAAATTTAGATGAGAGAGGCTCTTATGCCATAACCAGTTGACATCAGAGGAGGCTTTTGAGAAGAAACAGGAGTTCTCAGTGGTTGTTGAGTACATGTTTATTACATAAACATTTTCCAAACGATAACCGCTGAGAGCTATCTTCTCCTTTTTGTCAGCGACAAAGCAGTATTCCTTAGTAAAGATTACTTTGTTATCCATGTCGCAAAGCTGATTGATGCTTAGAAGATTATGCTTCAGCCCTTCAACATATGCGACTCTTCTGAAGGTTGTTGTACCATTTGAGAGTACACCAAACCCTCGGGTATGTCCTTTTCCATTTACACCAAAAGTCACAGAGGGACCCTTCTCTTCCTTGTTTTCAGCGAGCAGGCTTTTCTTTCCAGTCATGTTTCTAGAGCATCCGCTATCGAGATACCAGATACCCTTCTTAACCTGCAATACAAAGGAATATTAGTTTTTCTTGGGTACCCACTTAACCATGTGTACACGTTTGTCAGTGGAAGTAGTTGGAATGGAAGGTTCAGCAGTGTTCGCAGCATTTGAAGATTCAGCTTTGTCAGTCTTCACTTTGGTTAATTTCTTAAACTCAGTGGTCTTCTTTGCCTTGGGGGCAATGATCTTCACCTTAGCTATCTTTTCAGCTTTGGTGGCTGTGGGGTACTTACTAGCAATATGATCAGTAAGTCCAGAGTGATAAAATTTCCTATAAGTAACAGTAGTTCTAGGACCATTTGAATGTTGAGCTTTTGATTTTGAATTAGAAGGACCAGCACCAAATAAGCTAATGGCTTTAGAAATTGGAGGAACATTCAGTTCTTCGGATTTCTTACCAAGGACATCCACTCTGAGTCTAGGAGTAGATCGCTGAATAGATCCACGCTGAGTAGATCCAGAGATCTGATTCCTTGATCCAGAAGGATAGGTCACTGAAGCTTTAGAAGCATTCAGCTTAGGTACTAAGGTACCCTTCTGAGGATTTTGGTTAAAAGCAATTCCTTTACCTTTATCTTTAAAGACAGAGGTAGGTTTTGGATAAACCATTTTCTCTTTACCTTTCGAAGAGGTAGGAGTTTCCTCAGGGATAGGCGGTCTAGAAGAGGAACACTGAGAGGATGAAGTATCAACGACTGAGGGTACGAAAGTTCCAAATAAGAGCATAGAACGATCAGTGGTAGGTTCTAGAATACCAGCTTTGTAACCAAGACCACGTTTATCACTCAGGGGAATCTGAGACTTAATTATCTCAGTGATATTTGTTGAGGAATTATACCATCCATCAATAGTAGCTTTTTCAGCTCTTAATGCAGCGATAGCTTCTTCGCGCTCGATTTTGACTAGCTGATTTAGGTTAACTTGATCTTTAAAATCTTCTTCAATTTTAGAAAGATTTTCTATTTGAAGGTGACAGTTTTTAAGCTGTTCAGCAAGATCAAGGTTTTGGTTTTCAACTATTGTTTTGCCATTCATGGCTTCATATAAACTTCTAGTTAAGAGATCGATCTTTCGAAGACTATCAGCTTCATCAATATTTGCAATATTGGTAAAGAAGGAAGGTGATACCTGAGTTGCAGAGGTTGAAGTGGAGGGAATGTCTGAACTTTCTTCCTCATCTTCAATCTTGGCCATAAGACAAAGATTTGCTTCATCATCTTCAGAGTCAGATGATGATTCTTCTTCATCAGACACAGCCCAATCATAGTTAGCCATCATGCCTTTGCCTTTCTTTTTAAAGCTTTTCAGCTTCGCATAATTGTCTTTCAGCTTGGAAAAGCTGAGGGTCTAGAGACTTTCTTTGACCTGCACTCGTAAGCGAAATGTCCTATCTTTTCACAGTTAAAACAAGTAGCAGTAGCCTTATCAACAGGAGCTGATGATCTTGGCTTGTCAGTAATGGAAAGAGGTTTATTCTTTCTGAACATTTTCTTTTTGGCGAATCTCCTGAACATTTTAGTTAGGAGAGCCAAAGATTCATCATCATCTGAAGAGTCAGAATCTGATGACCTTTCAGAGTTACTCTCCAACTCAGTGATAGTGACCGAGGGTCGCTGAGTGGAATGTTCCTCTAAGATTAAAGCAATAGGGGTGCTTTTGGAATCTTTTACAATATTCTTCTTAAGATGACTCGATTGCTCATGATTCAGCATCGTGCCATATAAGGTAGAAAGGGTCATTGATTTTAGATCCTTTGATAGCTTGAGACACATAGAATAACTGTCCCAGCTTTCAGGTAAACATTCTAAAAACTTTGTCAGCACTTCAAAGTTAGAATATTCCTTACCAACAGTTTTCAGATCTATTATTAAACAGTTAAAACGTTGGTGTACTTCAGAGAGAGTTTCATTCTTACCACAAATGAAGCTTTCATACTGTCTTACCAGGTTGATCTTTCGAGAGTCCTGGACTTCATCAGTACCTTCATACTGAACACAGATTGTGTCTCACATAGCTTTTGAGGTTTTCAGGTTCATGACGGAATGGTAGACTTCGTTAGGAAGAGCCATGGAGAGTATGGATCTGGCTTTAGTGTCGATAGCCACTTTCTTCTTATCTTCGTCAGTCCACATATGAATTTCTTTAGGAATCAGCCTTTCTGGAATAGCAGGTCTATTCTCAGCGGCTGGAACTGCAGCATCAATTCTTACATGAATATATGGGCCGTTTTCAAGATAATAAGGCATAGTAGGGTCTACACCTTCTAAGAAGAGAATCATCCTATTTTTCCATAGATTAAAAATATCTCTGGAGAATCTAGGGGGTTTTGCAAGAGAACCATTGTCAATATAGTTTGTGTTTGTGTTGGTAGCCATTTTCAGAAAATAGCAAGGAAGAGAAATCTTAGTATAGATTAGATATTGTTTATGAGTTTAAACAAATCTGCTCTGATACCACTTGTTGGTCCCGAAGGGTTATACAAGTTTGTAGAAAGGGGGGTTGAATACAAACACACAAGTTTTACTTTTTTAAATTGTTTATTGATAAATCATTAACAATTTACAGCTTGTTGCGAAAACAAGATTAAGGATAAACCTAAATCTAAACAAGTCGGAACACTAAGTTTCTTGCACTAAGAAAGAGAAGGAACCTACTAATAATAACCTATCTCAAGATAAGAAGATGAACTTGACCAGAGTTAGCAAGTTACTTCAAAATGAAGTGAGTTCTTCTTCTTATATACTGCATGCATTTAATGCATGGCAATATACACTTTACACGTAGCAGCCGCTGATTGGTTGTATGTCATTGACCTTTGTAGACAACCTTAGTAGCCGCATGTATGAATAGTGTAGTATCAGAGTGGTTGTACGATTTCAGATAATAAGGAGGTTCTTTTCTGACATCTCGTACGGAGTCGTGCAAGGGTGGTTAAGACAAAAGTACTTTGTACGGAGGACTTCATGATCAACTTTTCGTTGATTCAGCGCTTCATCATTGTTTATCAGCGAATGATAAAGTTCAGCGATAGCTGAAGTCTTGTACTTGATACTTCACGTTGAGTGGTCAAATCTGAGTCTTCGCTGATCCGCATCAGTTCATTAGGAGACTTGTCGCTGGTTCTTGAGATTGATCTTCGACTTCAGCGTAGAACATATGTTGACGTGAAACTTGTCTTCAGAGATCATAAGTAAACAACTAACTTATCAGCGATCACCATAAGGACTGAACAGGCTCAGCGATATGGTGAACAGTGTTCGCTGAATATTTAATCTAAAGAGTGAGAGTTCCTATAAGCGGTACTGTAAGGTCTTAGTACTTATCAGCGATAGTCAAACTCTGATACATATTGTTTACTTACAATTTTCACTAAGTATTAAGAGAGGGTCATTATCAAATCACTGAGGGTTTGGATCAACAGTTCCGGCGAATCTCTATCCGAGACCTATGAACGTTTTTGTCTTCTTCTCAACGAACTTAACAAGAACAAGATTACTCGTTCGAACACGGAGAATGCTCTCAAATTCCTCAACAACCTTCTGCCTGAGTGGAAAGTATTTGCCTCACACGTAAAGCATAACAACCTGATTGAGAAAGTTGGCATCCACGAGCTGTATGCGACACTTCTTCAAGATGAAGATGTAGTGAATGAACTTCTAAGCGAAAAGAAGACTGCTTCCAAACCAACTGCTGATCCTATTGCACTCATGTCCTCCAAGCAAGGGAAATCCTCTAGCCGTCACTCCAAACGTGCTTAAAATCAAAACCTTTTTGAGTCTGATGATGAAGTATCTGATTTCAAGAAAGCGATAGCCCTTCTTACCAAATCTTTTCAACAACAAAAGTTCTATAAGAAGCCATCGTCCAATAATCAGCGCTACTCCACCTCCTCCAACAAGCGCCACAATTATAAGGACATGTCTGATGGAAAGAAGAAAGCCGATGAGCAAGAAAAGTCTGAGAAGAAGGAGAAGACGGAGAAAGATGACCGAAAGAAGAAAGATGAACCTGTAACTTGCTACAACTGCGGGAAACTTGGCCACTTTGCAAAAGATTGCCGCCAGCCTACGGTAAAGAATGTTCACTACTACAAAGCGAAGCTTGCATTGGCTGAGCAAAAGGAGGCTGGAGAAGCTATGACCGTTGAAAACGAATACTGGTTCGGAAAATCTGACGATGAAAGCGAATCTGATGGTGCTAATGCTTTCATGGGATATCACTCTCCAGTCGATGAGGAAAAGGCAACATCAAGTCAGGTATGTGATTCTAACCAACAACATTTCTTGGATAAAATGCAATCACTTGTTGAACAGGCTGATTCCTTTAAGGCCACCTCTAAAGAACAACTGCTTGAGATTAGGTCTCTAACTGAAAAGCTAGATGTTCAAAAGAGAATAACTGAAAAATATAAGTCTGAAATTGCTAATTTAAAAGACAAATGCACAAATCTTTCAATAGCACCTAAAGACTTAAAGGCCAAATTATCTGAACTTCAGTCTCAGTTTGATCAGTGTATGAATGAGAACACAGAAATTGTTTATCAATGTTCTGCTCTTCAAATTCAACACAAGGAGTTTGTCGCAAAAATACTTCATCTTGAAACCAAACTACATAAAAGAGGCCAAACGGATCAAACTATCCACATGAATAAACCCAAAGAGTTCACGTATTTTAACAAAGCCTGGGGAATTGGATATGATAACCCACATTATTTGAAAAAGGGTATAGCCAAAAGACCTATATTGTATGATTTCAGTTGTCTTGGAATAGCCAAAGATTATCCGGAATATGCAATTAAATGGACTGGTCCTCTTGAACCTGAAAAGGAAGAGGAAACTGAGGAATACAAGCGCACACGCACATCCAAAATGCAACTCCCATTTTGTTATGGATCATTAAATTATTCCTATAAGAAAGAAAAGAAGTACCTCTCGAATGACTACTTCGACGGCTATAAGGTTTCTACACCCAAGGATTCCTCTAAAAAGGATGAGATCCAAGAAACTGAAACCAAGACTGAGATGGATGAGTTTAAACTCTATGTTCCCCCTCTCGTCTTGGAAGCAAAGATTGTCGCGTTGGAGGAGTCACTCGAGCAAGAAAGGTCGAATTTTCAAAAGGAAACACTTCGGTGTGAAATCGATAAGCTCTCATCGAAACTGTTTGACATGACAAGAGAAACGATAAAAGAGCATATGATAATTGGTCAACTCCAAGTGCAGATTGACCTGCTCCAAACTGCGAAGCAGAGTTCACCCGAACACTCCTCTACCTCATCGGACACATCCTCGTGTAAAGCTTTCATAGGAAATATCTCTTCTCAAGAAAGTAAAGATTCTCATGATGAGTGTGTTGAAAGGAATTTAAACTCTGATTTTTCAAACGCTTTCGCACCGAATTCCCTAAAGCACACTAACACAAAGTGTTCCTCGCCTTCCTCACCGGACCCAAGTCCTGAAATTCCGAAGATTGACTTTTCTGAATACATGAACTCCGAAGGTAACACTGATGGAGAGTTTGAATCGTTCCCTTTCGACAAACCTCTTCCGAGTCACACTGATTTTCTGTCTCCAGTGGTAAATCGTCCGGTCAATTTTCTAAAGGGTACATGTTCTAACACCAAGGCCCCAACTGTGATTGAGATCTCAAAATCTAAACCTGTTTCTCAAAACCAATCACAGCCGCGACAAAAGACCGAGCGATTGCCTGTCAAAAATCTTGTTCCTTCAAAAGTCACTGACCATTCTGTCTCTGTTGTTTCAGATAAAAATGGTCGTGCAAAACAAGAAAAACCCAAGTGGCTAAACAAGGAACCTGTCAAGGATGCAGCATCAAAGTACTTCCCTACTGCTTCTAATTCTAGAATAAACAAAGACAATTATGTTTGGAATCATTGGAATCGTTTTGAAGTTTCTTATCCAATTAAACTTAATTCAGTTCATCAATTGATTCAGTTATCGCGTTATTGTTTATGTTGTTCTAGATGTGGTTGGAATGATTTTGATGAAATTAACATAAATGACTGGTTTGGGTCATATCACATGTATAATTCGCCACCCAAACGCAAACCCCGTAATAACAACAGAAAATACTACAAACAACGGGGTTTCAAATCAGAGGTTAAACCACAGCGGGAGACGAAACCCATTCCAAAACGGTTGTCTCCTACTGAGGTTAGACCGGCACCCAAGAGGCAACCTGCTACAAAACCTGTTCCTCCAAAAGGTGTGAATTCTACATCTAAGAGGCAGCATGTACCAAAACCAGTTACTCCAAATGGTGTACAATCTACACCTAAGGGGAAGTCTGTGTCAAAGCAAGTTCCTCCAAGAGGTGCCAAACCTAACCCTCCAGGACCCAAGCAAATTTGGGTACCTAAAAACCGTTAAACCTGTTTTTGCAGCGCGATCATGTGTGGTACTTAGACTCTAGATGCTCCAAGCACATGACCGGATGGAGGGAGCTTCTCACGAACTACAAGTAAGAATACGGTGGAGACGTGAGATTTGGGAATGACAACAAGGCGCCGATCGTGGGCTACGACGACATTGTTCAAGACAAGATCACCATTAAGAAGGTATCACACGTCGTGGGATTGGGACACAATCTGTTCAGCATCGGCCAATTTTGCGACAAAGATCTCGAGGTTCGTTTTAAAGCCAAAAGGTGTAGAATACTCAATGACGATGGAGACGGGCTACTGGTTGGAAAATGCAAGACCAACCTCTACACCATCGACCTTGCAGCCCTCAATACCGATAAACCTGTCTGCCTCATGTCAAAGGCTAATTCCGACCAAGCTTGGATTTGGCATCGGAGACTATCGCACCTCAACTTCAAGAGTATCAACAAGCTGGTGCTGGGCGGACTCGTAAAAGGCATGCCCGATCTTCAATTCGTGAAGGATCGTCTCTGCGGGGCATGCGAAATGGGAAAGACGAAACGAGCACCGCATCAGCCGAAGGCAGCTCCGAGCATGTCCCGGTCCCTCGAGCTTATCCATATGGATTTGTGTAGACCGATGCGTGTTCAAAGCATCAACAAACGGAAATATGTTCTGGTAATGGTGGACGACTTCTCGCGCTACACCTGGGTCAAGTTCCTTCAGACGAAAGATGAAACTCCGGAGCTGATCATCAACCACTTGAAGACGATTAAGTTGAATCTTCAAAGACAAGTCCAGACCATCAGGACCGACAACGGGACGGAATTCAAAAACCAAACGGTGAACGATTATCTAACTTCTGTTGGAATTTCGCAAACCATCTCAGCCGCACGCACTCCTCAGCAAACAAGAGTGGTGGAAAGGCGCAACCATACCCTCGTCGAAGCGGCTTGCACCATGCTTTCCCAATCTAAACTGCCGCTATTTCTCTGGGCCGAAGCGGTGTCTACTGCTTGCTATATGCAAAACCGCTCCATCATCCACAAACGGTTCAACAAGACGCCGTACGAGATCATCAACAAACGCATTCCGAATATCAAGTACTTCCATGCATTCGGATGCACGTGCTACGTCTTAAACGACAAGGACGATCTCGGAAAATTCAGCCCCAAGGCAGACGAAGGAGTTTTCATTGGATACTCCATGCAGGCTCAAGCGTATCGCGTTTACATCAAACGGAATAAAACCGTTGTCGAGAGTGTAAACGTGACATTCGACGAAGCCGCAGATTTGGCTTCTGAACAGATCAGTTCAGAACCCGGTTTAGCTGGCGTGTTAGCTTCCGACCTTCCAAAGTCGGAACCTACACAACCGACAGTAAATCCGAATCATGCATCTTCATCGAATGCTGACTCTTCTGATTTAGATTTATTATTTAAATTCTTTTATGATGACATATTCAATGTTTCCCCTACTGTCTCAGCACAACCTCGACTTGCAGCTGCTCGTATTGAGGACTCATCGAACCTATCCGGTCCGCCGCCTTCTACAAGCACGCCATCCATCACTATGGAGACAGCTCAACCGTTATCATCAACCTCTACCAATACTACTGCTTCTCTGGAGGAACCTGTTACAAATCCGGAGATCACTCCTAGTGATTCGTCATCTGCCACAATCGCGGATCAACTTCTAAACTCCTCGGAACCAAAAGTTGTTCAACCATCGACGGATCCTTCCCCACCTCCTCCGAGAAACCAGCCTGCGACACTTGAAGCAGTTCAAGACCTACCTTTTGGTGATTATGTAGATTCGGACGCGTCTCACTCAACTCAACAACCACTTCCGCACACCACCAGATGGACGAAAGCTCATCCGCTTCATCAAATCATCGGTGATCCCTCTACTCCTGTTCAAACACGAGGCGTATCCGCCAACTTCTGTCTATTCTCCGGCTTCTTAAGCAACATCGAGCCGACGAACGTACGCGAAGCGCTTGAAGATCCGGACTGGATTATAGCCATGCAAGAGGAGCTCAATCAATTCGAAGCCCTAAAGTATGGCGACGGTGATCGGAACCAAGTGGATTTCAAGAATAAGAAGGACGAAGACGACATCGTTGTACGCAATAAAGCGCGTCTCGTGGCCAAGGGTTACTGTCAGCAAGAAGGGATCGATTATTATGAGACCTATGCTCCGGCGGCAAGAATCGAGGCCATATGTATGTTCCTTGCATACGCCGCACACAAGAACTTCACGGTCTTCCAAATGGATGTGAAGACCGCATTCCTCTACGGCGATATCAAGGAAGAAGTGTGCGTATCACAACCGAAAGGATTCATGGACGATTCAAAGCCTGATCACGTCTACATTCTAGACAAGGTGCTTTACGATCTAAAGCAAGCTCCGCGAGCCTGGTACAACACTCTGTCCAAATTCTTACTTAAATCTGAATTCACTCGAGGTAAGATAGACTCCACTCTGTTCATAAAGAATGAAAAAGGCCATATAGTCTTAGTACAAGTGTATGTCGATGACATTATATTCGGCTCTACTAATCCCACATATGCTAAGAACTTTGCAAATCTTATGGGACAATTTTTTAAAATGAGTATGCTTTGCGAGATGAATTTCTTCCTTGGTCTTCATGTTAAACAACTGTCGACCGGATATTCATAAACCAGGCCAAGTACATCCAAGATATTCTTAGGAAATTCCAGATGGAACAGTCCTCGCCAATGAAAACTCCCATGGCACCCGGTACGAAGCTTCACGCCAATCCTAACGGAACGGATGTGAACCCTAAACTATATCGGGGGATGATCGCTTCTTTAATGTATTTAACTGCGAGTAGACCGGATATCATGTTCTCAACATTTTTGTGTGCCCGGTTTCAATCAAAACCTAAGGAGTCTCATTTAACTGATGTCAAACGAATTTTTCGTTATTTACGTGGTACTGCTGATTGTAACGTCCCGCAAAATGAAACATACATATAACATATATTCCATAACATATTTACAACAAAGTACTTCATGTTTCACATTTGGTCCCATCTAAAGTCTGAACATAAAAAAATTCATTACAACTTGATCCACTTTAAATTACATAGTAATAACAAAAGTATAACTACAAAAGCATCCATAGTATCATGATGAAAATCTTCTCCAAAGCTAGCCGACAAGTACTCTATTTACTTGTTCTTACGGGAATCATCACCTGGGATACATAATTTTTAAAACAGAAAATGAGGGTTAGACCTAAGGGTCTAGTGAGTAAATCCCTGACATTTGTAATTCATTAAAAACTCATTTATATAAAACACTATTTATATAAATACACATACCACACACGTAAGTTAATACCAACTAACAATTATTCACCATACCGGTCTCATTCCACCTTATCCCTCCACCAATGGCCAATATCAATTGGTTGCGAGCCAATTTATCACACCGGTCCAAAGCCCGACCACGTATTATATTATCATATAATACTCACGTAATTATAATATCTCAATATATTATAATCACCCACGTATGACATGTTCATACCACATATCAAATATTTGTTATTCACATAATGCATTCCAGTAAAATACTTTTTGAAGTAAAACTCACCTGATCTTTTAAGCAAAGGTCCTTCAAACTTTCCTCAATTTAGATTATCTTTTAACCCAGATCCTTAGTATCTGAAACAAATTAAAGTATACATACTCTTTAACACATAAACAGGAAAACCCAACTTTTCGCAACCCACTATTACGAAAAGTTTACTTTTCGCAACCTACAGTTGCGAGTTCCTCACTCTTCGCAACCTACAGATGCGAAAACCACACTTCTCGCAAACCGCAGTTGCGAGTTCCCTACTTTTCGTGACCAACAGATACGAAAACCTCACTATGCGTTTTAGCTGCTTGCGAAAAGTGGACTTTTCGCAACCAAGGCTTGCGAATTCCTACTTTTCGCAAAAACACTGTTCATCGTCATTTTTCCAGAAAGTTCAGTTCAAAATCAAGAATCCATCTTTTACCCAGATTTGCACAGAAACGTTCTAAACTCCATTTAACACCCTAAATTGTAACTAAAATTCACCAATTCATCTAAAATTACCTAAACCACTTCAAAAATCATATGAAACTTAATTCTCATAAAAGAGAGTTTGAATAAGAAAATTACCTCTTTGATTTCCTGCACCAAACAAAATCCCAGCTGAGAATCTTTAATCTTCTTCTTCTCTCCTACGGTTCTTCTTTTCTCTCTTTTTCTCTCTGCCGTGAACAATTTCACACACACACACACACACACTATTTGGGTTCTGCTTTTTTTTTTGTTTCAATTTGAGATATTTCCTCTATTTAGGATACTGAGTCGGTTTGGCTAAAAAGGTTTGGGTAAAATACCCAACAACCCTAAGCTTGTTTCACTTGATAAAACACACCCCTAAGCTTCTATTATACAATAAAACTTATTCCTTAATTTCTTAACTCCATAAAATACTAAAATAAAGACTTATAAAATTTCGATTTTAATTTGGATAAAAATACCTGGTTATTACAACATCTCCCCCTTAAAAGAATTCCGTCCCGGAATTCATTCAAGCAACGAACTAGGGTAACTACTGTTGAAAAGATATCAAATTCTACGAAGGTTTAAATTAACTCGAAAATTCACTTATCTCTTAGAAAGAAATAACTTATACTCATATGAATCTAATCCAAATAACAGAACATTATAGGCTTACTCGGGACATTTACCACGCTAATACTATTTTTAACCTCACCGGCCTTTTACTACAAACGTCGTGTTCTACACTTTTACAATACTAACTCTAAAACGTAAACATATACTTTCAATATAAAATTTGCTTAGTAAATACTACCTATTTCTTATATTCTTTCATGGAATAGAATATACTCAACACGAATCACTTTATATCACGGAAAAATTTCTTAATTTTATCAAACCCGCAAACTTCATCCTACCATTTCCATTTCCCATGAAAGCATAGCATAATTACTAAAATCACACAACCATACTTAATTGCACTTGACACCAATTCATCCATCAAATTAAAAAAAAGCCTAAATAGCAACTTAATTTCTCGAATATCAGCAAAATACAATTTCAAACATTCCAATTATCTCAATAACCTCACCACCATAACTCATACTGACTTCCATCCAAATATCAATACCAATTCATTCCTTAATAAAATAACAAACTTGTTATCACATCAATTCCTTACATCTCCAACTTAGCACAAAATTACTAACACAAATCTTTAGACATTTGTTTCACTTAAACCACTCCGCAATTTGAAATTTATCAACACCGGTCTCACCTTACCCAACTAAAATAATTACCAAATCATCATGTAATAATTTCACTACAAAACTAAGCCGAAAAGAATTCATCACAACTCCGTTAAAAATTTCATGTCACTAATCATATAACTCATTAACGACTTAACATGCAAAGTCCAGCACCAAGTTTAAAACAACTCTTTATCTTAAACAATTCCATAAAGAAGGTTCATCACACGACCATCAAAATATTTATTGATCATTGCTTTCTTCCCACTAATCATAACACTTAATATAAATCCCTTTTTCAACTTAAATTCTCCAATCCATGGGAAGTATTAGGTAAACATCCAACCCATTGAACCATTTTTCTATATCCCGCAAACTCTCAAGCATCAATTTCTTATACTTTATTATCATAGTATGCATATTCTCTTTTAGTTAAGTCCAGGTTATCAGCAACCTAGTTTTTTAACCTTGCGACCCACTATCGCCAACGCTTCCCCCACATCATTCCATCTTTGATCCAGTCCGGTGTTTTCTAACGGTACAACCTTACTTGCTTCGGCTAAGCCCTTCCGCAGAATCGACACGGGAAAGGCTGAATGAACTCTCACTATGCGTAACCCTTCAATACCAAGGCGCATACCAACAATTTAGTACCCTCCTAACTGCAACAACTCTTACTCCAAGAGGAAAACCCGCGTGATACAAACAAGGTATAATATCCCAGATCAATCATACCAATATCATTCACAAATCCTGACTCCAGGTTCACCTCATCCTACTACCCTTGCTATGACGGAATCTCCACTAGTCATGACGAGTCGCCTCGCGAATGCACAGTCGCATACAGTGTGAAATCAGATAGACATTCGAAATAAAGATTCTGTCCCACAACGGTTAGACTCAAACAAGAGTTGCGCAATAGAACTAATTCAAATATTCTAAGCCTATTTAGTTCCTACTGTATACCACTTATAAGGCAGTCACTTAACAACCTATCAGGACTAGCATAAATTCCTACTGGCAAGTAGTAGTCATGCAACAAGGTGTAATAATCACCAGGCAATCTAGCATACATACTCCTATGTTCTAGAAAGCAATAAATTACACTAAGTACTCTACCTTTTCCCTTGGTCTCGGCTGACTGTACACACTGCGCCTTCGATCACCGTCTCTAAAATGTCCCAACAATCCAATACTAAAAAAACAACGACATTCTACTCCCCCAATAGATTACAAAATCAACTTGGAGTATCACCTTAACCCGTAGTTGAATTTTCTCCATAGGTCATCCCCAACTCTACCGTCACTTCTCTAATCCAAAATATATCTAAGACAGACAACACTTTCTTGCATTAATTACACCGACCCCGAACCTTAGATTACAATTGATTTCCACACTTGCCACAACACCACTCTCATACTACTACCACGTCCTATCCCATGGTCCTTCACCCCGATCATTACATTCGATTATTTTCTTCTACTCTTTCCTCAACATAAAATATGTTTCCCCAAGGATAGCTCACTAGGAGGTGCTTACTCTAGACCGACCCTATGAGCTAGCTTTCTTTCACCTCCAAACCAATCGTACACACCCAATTCCCACAATTACTATACTTAACCAATAATTTCACCACACCTCATAACAGGAATTTAACCGAGTTAGTCCGAAATCACATCCATTGCCCGAAACAACCACACACTTTTTCATTTTTTTCCGATATCGTTAACATATTCTTTCAAAACGATAATAAACAAATTGGATCTACACTATACACCCATCCCCAAAATATAACAACCATAAAAACATCTTTATAACAAAGTCAGTACATCTTTATTTCACCTCGTGCCTCTTTCAGCACAAAATATGTCATCGTGCCTCTTCCAGCACAAAATTATATATATATATATATATATATATATATACATATATATATTTTTATATATCACAAATCATTTAACACGTTTAAAATTTTAT
Organism: Saussurea involucrata; assembly: GCA_033807775.1. Taxonomy (NCBI): domain Eukaryota; kingdom Viridiplantae; phylum Streptophyta; class Magnoliopsida; order Asterales; family Asteraceae; genus Saussurea; species Saussurea involucrata. The sequence continues at coordinate 249,237,527 of CM066321.1, read as the reverse complement.
TCATAACATAAACTTTAACATTTGGAGGCATAACCTAGCGTTTGAAATACTGAATTATACATAACGCCACATTCTACACTTTCGCAATAACTTTCCAAAATTCTAATCATGCACCTTCAATTTGAAAAATTGCAAACAATTGCAAGTGTTAGATCATTCATTCCAATTTAAACTACCATCCACTTTCGTTCTCATACAATAAATTTTACTACCACCTTGATAAATCTTTCGAATCCAAACACATATGATAACGGGTTATCACCTTGATCACTAATAGCTTTTCCTTACTAATCACTCCCAAAAACAATCTTCACTTTCTAGTTCAATTATCCTTGATTTCTCACTTAAACTTATCCCAAGCAATATCATAATGAATAAGCATACTAAATTCGATATTATCCAAAATATTTGTTACACTCTTACTAAATTAGAACCAACCTCTTTTCACATCAAATGCTTCCAAACCTACACTCTTACTAAGCCTTATCGAAATTAATTCATATATCCTTGATATAAAACTTGTTAACAAACGAAAACTTTAAATCAATCACTCGACAATATCTTCTTTCATCATAACTACTTATTCCAATATATACCGAATTACCGATGATCACTTATCATTACCTAATCGACAATTTTAACAAAAATCAAGTTCCAACACCATCCTATACTTACTACTACCTCAAATTCCGACAACATTATCAAAAATAACTTAATAGGCACTCCACTCTTATCTATATTACCAATACAATTATCAAATTCTTTTCTAACGCATATAAGCAACAAAAGATTGAAAACACAATTAATCAGTTTGTACCGAAGTCAAATAGCACTTTAGCACGTGTAGAGTTTATATAAATATACCTGTCTTCGTCTCTATCCATACGTCGAGACCGACTTGCCACTCCGTAGGTTTCAACAAGTTTAATATACACATAGGCACATACCCCATATAATAAGGTATTCCAGTCCAATCATGTAACTGTAAGTTCACAATTACACTGGCCAGGTGTAACTCGAATTTACCTTACATGATGTTCCTTCTACCTTTTTATACTTAACATCCCCAGGTTCTAAAAATAATAGGGACATCCTACTTCACATGCAGTTTAAGTCTAGGTACATATACTAATACTTAAATCCCTTAAACAAGGGCTCTGATACCATCTGTAACGTCCCTCAAAATGAAACATACATATAACATATATTCCATAACATATTTACAACAAAGTACTTCATGTTTCACATTTGGTCCCATCTAAAGTCTGAACATAAAAAAAATTCATTACAACTTGATCCACTTTAAATTACATAGTAATAACAATACTATAACTACAAAAGCATCCATAGTATCATGATGAAAATCTTCTCCAAAGCTAGCCGACAAGTACTCTATTTACTTGTTCTTACGGGAGTCATCACTTGGGATACATAATTTTTAAAACAGAAAATGAGGGTTAGACCTAAGGGTCTAGTGAGTAAATCCCTGACATTTGTAATTCATTAAAAACTCATTTATATAAAACACTATTTATATAAATACACATACCACACACGTAAGTTAATACCAACTAACAATTATTCACCATACCGGTCTCATTCCACCTTATCCCTCCACCAATGGCCAATATCAATTGGTTGCGAGCCAATTTATCACACCGGTCCAAAGCCCGGCCACGTATTATATTATCATATAATACTCACGTAATTATAATATCTCAATATATTATAATCACCCACGTATGACATGTTCATACCACATATCAAATATTTGTTATTCACATAATGCATTCCAGTAAAATACTTTTTGAAGTAAAACTCACCTGATCTTTTAAGCATAGGTCCTTCAAACTTTCCTCAATTTAGATTATCTTTTAACCCAGATCCTTAGTATCTGAAACAAATTAAAGTATACATACTCTTTAACACATAAACAGGAAAACCCAACTTTTCGCAACCCACTTTTACGAAAAGTTTACTTTTCGCAACCTACAGATGCGAAAACCTCACTTCTCGCAAACCACAGTTGCGAGTTCCCTACTTTTCGTGACCAACAGATACGAAAACCTCACTATGCGTTTTAGCTGCTTGCGAAAAGTGGACTTTTCGCAACCAAGGCTTGCGAATTCCTACTTTTCGCAAAAACACTGTTCATCGTCATTTTTCCAGAAAGTTCAGTTCAAAATCAAGAATCCATCTTTTACCCAGATTTGCACAGAAACGTTCTAAACTCCATTTAACACCCTAAATTGTAACTAAAATTCACCAATTCATCTAAAATTACCTAAACCCACTTCAAAAATCATATGAAACTTAATTCTCATAAAAGAGAGTTTGAATAAGAAAATTACCTCTTTGATATCCTGCACCAAACAAAATCCCAGCTGAGAATCTTTAATCTTCTTCTTCTCTCCTACGGTTCTTCTTTTCTCTCTTTTTCTCTCTGCCGTGAACAATTTCACACACACACACACACACACTATTTGGGTTCTGCTTTTTTTTGTTTCAATTTGAGATATTTCCTCTATTTAGGATACTGAGTCGGTTTGGCTAAAAAGGTTTGGGTAAAATACCCAACAACCCTAAACTTGTTTCACTTGATAAAACACACCCCTAAGCTTCTATTATACAATAAAACTTATTCCTTAATTTCTTAACTCCATAAAATACTAAAATAAAGACTTATAAAATTTTGATTTTAATTTGGATAAAAATACCTGGTTATTACACTGATCTTGGCTTGTGGTACCCGAGAGAGACAGATTTTGCACTATCCGCGTATTCCGATGCGGATCACGCGGGATGTATGATGGATCGGAAGAGCACCTCGGGACATATCCAGTTTTTGGGAGATAGCCTGGTAAGTTGGGCATCCAAGAAGCAGCAGTGCGTGTCTACGTCAACTGCCGAGGCGGAGTACGTGGCCTCCGTGAGCTGATGTTCTCAAGTTATCTGGATGCGGACGCAATTCAAAGACTACGGTTTCACGTATGTCAAAGTCCCCATTTACTGCGACTCAAAGAGCGCCATTGCCATATCAAGCAACCCGGTCCAACACACCATGACGAAGCACATCGACGTTCGGTATCATTTCATTAAGGATCACGTCGAAAGAGGTACGGTCGAACTCTACTTCGTAAATACTGAGCATCAGTTAGCAGACCTTTTTACAAAAGCCTTGGACGAAAAACGTTTTAATACTCTTGTGTCCAAGTTAGGTATGCTAAAACTAATGACTTAATCCGATTGTGTGCCCGTTACAAGTTCCATACATCTTCGAGTAACTGTCTACTCATCACCTGGTGTTTACACTCCTGATGTTTGAGCTTACACTTTCTCGCACTTGTATTCTACTTGTTCCCGTTACTCTGTTAGATTATGTCTCTGTATTTATTTCATAGATTTCGTTTGTTTCCCTTATTTCTTCGCGTGTTTCTTTTCTTTCATACTATCGTCTGTTTTTATCTATCTAGATCTGTGCTTTCACGGTGTGTTCATGTGTACAGGGGGAGCAGAAAGCAGTATCAGGTAAGTCTACTCATCTGTTGAGGGGGAGCGCCACACACAGTTTTTCTTAAAATTGATTAAAAGTTTTTTGTGTGTGTGGGCACTCCCGTGTGAGTTTCATATCATAGTCATCATTTGAGGGGGAGCGACACCGTGTTTTTCTTTAACTGATCAAAAGTTTTTTTGTGTGTCGGACTCTCCATTGAACTATCCGAGGGGGAGCAAGTTTTCCCCATTCTCAGTTTGAGGGGGAGCGCGAGAAAGTTCTGTCAAACTCCGAAGGAATTATTTTTTGAGAAGGCAAAATGTTTTTTAATGGCAAAGGTATCCGACCACCCTATCTTTCCGGATGGTTTCCGGACCGGGTATTTATCCGGATTGGCTGGTGACCCGGACACATCACCCGGATTCTTTGGCTCATATAAATAACTTTCGGGCTCGTTCATTTCACTTACCCGGAAAAAGCATTCAAAAACCCTAAACCCCTTCGCGACTCTCTCTCGTTCGGAGTCCTCTCACACAACTCGATTTCACTCCCGGTTTCGATCACCAAATCAGGTATGTGCTCAACCTTCAATCACAACGTATTTTGCGTACAGTCCCTGCTATACATCATACATTTCGACCACCACTTTCGTCGATTCTCACAATCCGAAAACCCTATTCTGGGTCTTTGTCGATTTTAGATCACCTCAGTGTAGTCTACAATGTCTTAAATGCTTCTGTATGCGTCTATGAGTCCATCGACATCATCTGATTAGGTTAGGACTAATTTGGGACTGTTTTCGTCTCGTTTGATTGATTTGGGACTCGTCCGGACACATTCTTGGTGTCCGGACACATTCAACATCATGAGTTTTTATCCGGGAACATGTATCACATTAGATATTTTCTCCGGTCAGCCTCAACATCCGGAAACCGTAGTTGTCCGAAAATCTCAGGGTTTCCGGTAAGTTCAACTACCGGATTGTTAACTTGTCCGGACTCCTACTCGTTCGGACACTCTTATCATCCAGAAAGTACATGTTGGAACCCAAATACACTTTAATCAAGATTAACAGTCTATTAGTTGAGTTTAGAGTTTGATGTGGAAGCGTATTAAACTAACATATATGTTTGATAGATATTAGAACGTACACATATAAAGAAAACAGTAAAGAATGAAAAAGGATTTCTTGAACAGTTACTGTTATTCAATATATAATAACAACACGAAGAACAGATTAAGAACTTGGTGTGTGTGAGAATATAACACTCAGATATTTGACAATAAAGCTTGAGAGTATTAGTGATTCCTTGTGTTTTTCGTCGTTAGGAAGATCTCAACATGAGACTTCCTTTTATACTACTCTTAGAAGACTATGAAGTAGGTCACTGTTCCTTTTACGGCATGAATAGTAAACTGGATGGTGTGAACAGTGGACTGGATGGTGTGAGCAGTTGTTTGAGCCATGCGCATTTAATGGAGCAGATGTACTTTTGGTAAATGCATTAAATGGCGCAGACGTCTATTTTGTACCTTGCCCTATTGAGTCCACTCAGAGCTTGACACGTGTTTTGATAGTACTTTTCCATGCAAGTTGATGAACGTATCCAGTAATATCTTCCAAGTCTTCATTGAGGACCACAGAGGCTCTGTAATGAATTACAGAGGTTCTGCGGTCTTGTCCTCTATGGAGCAGTCTTCGCCGGATTCCGAGTCTTTGGTCTTCTTTGTGCATATGACAGAGCTTCTGTAGGAAGCCTCTGCTGCTTCTGTAGCTTCTTGACCTTGATTTCTCGGTAATGTCGGCAGAGCCTCTGTAAGAGGCTTTCTTCACTTAGCCTATTTTTCACTACTTCTAAATACTTCTATGATTAGGAAGATTGAAGCTAACAATCTCCCCCTAAGTAGTGAAAAATAAAAAATTTGAACTTGAGTTAAGTTTGGCTAAGTTAGATAAGACAGAGGTTAAACAATACCTCGAAATTTCTTTCATTTAGAAATATGCCAGAGGCATTTTACATTTGAGTACAATGAAAGATAAACTTTAACTTTGTTTGCAGAGATTGGAGGTCTGAGAATCAGATTTTGGCATCTTTGAAATCGTTGTAGCTTCTGTTGTCTCTGCCGACTTTTCTGATCTCTTTGTAGAATCTGATGCAGAGTTCTCTTAGGCGGATTGTTGAGTCTATTTCTCTGATGAAAGTATCTGCATCATCTCTATCCATTTTCTCTGTACCTCTGTATTTTACAAGGCTTGCTCTGAATTTGCTCAGAGTACTGGTTGCGTACTTCTGAGAATCCATGAGTACAAAAAGTTTAACCTGGTGTTGCGGGTTTTGAAATACTAACCCAAATCTTGGTTCTCTGATGATTGAGTTGGGCACAGCGTCTGGTGGGCAGCGATCTTCTGGTGGTCGTAGATCTAGTTGTTTGAGACCAAGATCCTTTCCCAGCTGAAAATCTATCATGCTGTATAGCAGAAGCTTTTCCCTCATCGCTTTTCTCAACACTTGATAGGCTCTGGTATTAGGCTCTGTGTTGTAGTTGTCTTTTGTCCATTGCAGAAGGTCAGGTAGATCGTAAGGATTGATGTTTCTTAAGTCAGCATCAACGAAGGTAGATTCTGAATTGTTCTCTCTTCTGACTTTGTAAAGATTGTACCTGACCCTTGGATAGGTTCTTGTGAAGGAGAATCTGCAGAAGATCACCTTTTTGATTTTGTGAATTGAGAAGACATCTGCTTTGGTTCTTGGCTTTGTTCTTGTGAAGATGTTCTCAAATTCTTCTCTGATCCTTGGATCTGTCACATGATCTACTGGATGATTTGTCTGATAGGATTGTTTGTAGAGGTATTTGTATACCACTTCTTCCATCTCTTCATGTGTTGGACCAGGTCGTGGAATTTGTCTTCTGAGACTCTCCATCTGTTGAACAACTTCTGCAGCTCTACCAGTTAGAGGAATTTCTGACAGAGGCTTCAATCCATGTGCCCAGTCAACTTCTTCGGGTTTTGGGGTTTGAAAGGCGTCAAACGCACTCTTCATTAGTTTTTCTGTTGGCTTTGGCAATGTTTTCTTCTTCTTTGGCTCTTCTGTCAGTATCCCTTTGCCCTTATCTTTTGCTATTGTTGTGGCAGAACCTGTTGCTTCTGTGGGTTTTGAGGTTGGCACTTCTGTTGGTTTGATGGAGGTTGCCTCTGTGGATTTTGACGATTGTGATTTAGAGGACTTTTGTGGCGATGGTTCTGTTGGCTTGACTTGTTCTGTAACCTCTGTTGGAGGTTGTTTGATGACTTCTTCTGCGAGCTCAGTTTCTGTTGATGAAATGTTGACATTGAATCTTCTTGCCATTCTGAAAGCTAAAGTGAACCTGTGCCTTTCTTCTTCTCTCTTCACCATACGATCACTCATTGTTGTGTGCATCCTTTTCAGAATGTCAGAAGCAGAGGTCGTTGCTCTTTTTGGTTTGGTGGCAATCGACTTTCTTCTGGGTATGGTTTGGGGTGTTTCCACAGAGGTGGGTGTTTTCTCTGTGGTTGGTTCATCTGTTTCTTCCAAAATGATTACCTCAGGGGCGGTTGTTGCCTCTGTGGCTTGCTGTTCTGCTTCTGGAGTTTTGGTTTCGTCAGGAGATGATTCCACAGAGATGGGTGTTGTCTCTGTGGTCTTTTGGGTTTGTTGTTGTCGGGTCTGTTCTGGAGGTGCTTGACTCAGAGGTTCTGCGGCTATTGGTGGACCTGTAAGTCCTCTGCTTGCAGTTTTCTCTGTAGTTTTCTCCCCCTCAGGATGATCTGATGGACCATGATGATGATCATCATCAGAGTCATCCTGACCCTTGTCTGATGTACCCTCTGCTCTGCAGGAAGCATCGGGTTTCTTTGGCATTGTGGCTCCAGCAGCGATCAGTTTCGCGCAGGCATCATCACAGAGGCCAAGAAGAGTTGCTAGCTCTGCCTCTGTTTTGAATCTCATCCTTCCTACACTTTCTCTGAAATCTTTGACGAAGTTAGCATTGGCAGTGGTGAAGGAAAGGATGACTTCTGTCACTTGATTAATCACGTTCTGCCCAAGCTCTGTCAGCTATGCTCTTGTCATGTAGTCTTTGGGTTGCATCAGCATGGTATTTCGCATGGCTTCTTCTTGAACTTTTTGTAGGGCCTTCTGTAGATCTGTAGGAGTGATGCCCGTTGACACTGCAGTCTGTTTGTTCAATTGATCAAGGAACTTGTTGATGGAGTTCTCAATCGAAGGAGTAGTTGTTGTGGCAGAAGTGGTGGATGCAGTAGCAGCAGACTTCATCTGTGAGATGGCAGTTTTCACCTCTGTGGACAGGTTGTCCATTTTGGTGTTCAGGTTTAGCAGTGCCAGTGATGTTGTCTCTGCAAAAGATTTGAAAGAGCTTTGAAACTCTTTCAAGGTTTGGTTCACAGAGGTTTCAAGGGTTTGGAACTCATCCCTTGTAACTTGTGTTCCGGTGGTAACCTCTGGAGGAACACATTCGTCTCCAGAGTGAATCCCTGTTCCTGGGATACCTTCTTTCATTCCTGTTTGTACGTTGAGAATGGAAGGATTTCCTTCTGATCCTTGAGAAGAAACATGAGTTTCAATCCCTACAGAAGTTCTGAGAAGAACATTGTCCAAATCCACTCCAGAGGTGGGTATTGGAATATCCTTCTGTTGACTAGGAGACTTGTCTAGAGTCTCTTTGTCTTTGTGCTCTCTACTTCTCTCTGAAAGAAGTGTGGGTCTTAATAAGTGCGTGGCAGAGGAAACAAATTCCTCTGTTGGGCGTTCTTCTGTGATCTGGGGCAATTGATCACGAACTATAGGTGAGCCTCTTTGAGGAGACTCCCTAGGAATGGATTCCCCGGTTTCTGTGGGCATAGTGGTTGAAAGAGTAACCTCTGGCTGAATGGGTTGGGTTAGGTTCGAGCTGTGCTGCTCTTTTTCAATGACACCTTCTGCAGCTAGACCTGCGGTGTCAGAAATGTGGGTTGCACTGGGAGTTGGTTTTGGTTGTGTGCCTCTATTTATCCAGACATCTTTTCTTGCTTCTTCCCTAAGTTCTGTGGAAGTTCCTTGCTCTGGTCGTAATTGGTCATACACTTGATGAGATCCAAATAATCTCATGACATGTGGATGATAAAGACCCTTACGTATCCAGACAGCTTCTTCTTCATCTGAATCTGTCTCTAAGATCTCTATTTATGTCTCCGTTGTTGCTAATCCCTCTTTTTGTACAACTTCGGCCCCTTTTTCTTTCTCTTCTTCCATCATGTTCTCAGAAGCCTCTGTAATTTCACCTCTGTTCAATTCAGCTTCAGTTTGTTCTATTTCTTCTGAAGCTGGGTTTGGACTTCTTCTGTGGACATCCAATCCTTGAATGAAAGGGTTTTGTAAAATAACAGGGGTTTCTGCTGGTTGATTTCTGGGTGTTGTGTCATCTTCTTGCAGATGTGTGTCGATGCCAGAAATGAAGAAATCTTCTTATGGAGAGTGGTGGTCGAGAGGTTGTGCCGTCCACCCTGCTGTATTTAGGGTGATTGATACCTTTCTGTAAGAAGTCGTTCAGGTCTCCTTGGTGAGCTAATCTATCTGGAGATTGATAGGGTGATTGATACCTTTCTGTAGCCATTTCTTCTTCTGCAACTTCTTCTTCAGCAGTTTCCTCTTCTGCAATGGTTACCAACTTTGTAAGTGATTTACCATGCCTCTTTTTGGTTTTCCTCCTCTTAGGATTTGGTGCCCCTTCTTCTGTTGATTTTGATCTTTTCTTCTTCATTTTTGGAGAGGAGGGAGGAGCAGAGGAGCCAATTTCTGTGGCATGAGGAGGTGAGGGTTGATCTTCTGCAGCGCTTGTGGAGGTGCCTTCTGCAGTTCTCCTCTTCTTAGCTTTTGGAGTAAATGCAGAGGTTCTTGATGAAGACTTCTTTCCCATTAGTTCTGCACGTTTGGCTATAAAGCTGAGTTGAATAGCCATGTGCTTTGCTAACTTCTGATCCTTTTCTTTTTGAGTGGAAAGAGGTTTTGCTATCATTGTTCCTAGGGGGACACCTAAACGCGGGGGTGTCATAGGACTCGGTTTAGGAGTTCTATGATCGCGTATATACTCTTTCTTAAGGGATTTATTCGATGCGTATTGCAGAAGCTTCTTTGACAGAGGTCTGCAGTGTGAGTAGCCATCAGCATGATCAGTGGGGGTATTCTTGTTCATCGGGAACTGTTTGGGAGTTGGCCCTTCCATTGGCCAATTTTGGATTAGCAGCAGTGGTTCGAACAGTACTCCTAATATTCTTTGGAATTGCAGAGGTGGTAGAAAGTTGGGATCGTTCTCTTTGACCCTTTTCGAGTTGTTCTTTCTGTCGATGGTGTTTATGATCTCTTGCATCATTATGGTCGCATAATCTAGTGGCAGATCATAGTAAACCCCATACATGATGCTCAAGATTTGATGTGAGCTCTGGTCAATACTGCCTATCTTTCCTGTCAGGCATCTGTTAAGAATCGAGAACAAAGTGTTCCATAGAGGTGGTAATCGGCCTCTGCGGAAGTCATTTCTCTTCCGTAGTTGGGTGTTGTACCCAAGCATTTCCACGAATCGACAGAGCTCTTCGTCTGTTGGTTGCTCTGCATAACTCTTCAATCCCAGAAGACCCCTTGTTGGTAGGTTGAATTCAAGTGAGAACATTGTTCTGTTGAACTTGATTTCAAGATGTTCAGATTTATCAGGTCTTGAAATGTACCCTTTGATAAGAGAATCGTCTTTATCAAATCGGCAGCTTTGCCAAAATTGGTTCAAATAGCGGACTGGAATTTTGTTCGGGGTTCTTGATAGTAGAGGGAAGAGGACATGATTCTCCATGATGTTCAGAAGTATGGCATGGGCTTCGCCGAAAGTAGTGGGTGAGGGGACCAAATAGCAGTTGTTGGATTTGATAGGAAGAATGGCTTCGAAATGATCCTTTGCTATAAAGTTTTGCAAGTGAGTCGTCGGAGCAAAGTCTGCTGAGTCCCCGGAATCTTGTTGTTCAATATTTCTTGCAAGGCTGGGGTTTTCAGAATGTTCTGAATGTGCAGGGGAGTGTTCCAGTGAGTTCGTCGGAGAGAGTTCAGAGGATGTAGCTCGAGAAGATGAAGCCATTTGATTTTAAGAATAAGATTTTTGCAAGCTTTTTGCAGGGTTTCGCCGGAGAAGAAGATGAGAGTTTGTAAAAGGTTTTATGTGAGGGTAAGCTTTGTTTTTATAGGATGGTAAAACGGTAGAATTCGAAAGAGTAAAATATATGGCAATGGATTAAAGTTTGGAATCCGCACTCGAGTTTGAGCGGCGGGTTCAACTTTCCAAATAAAAACGTTCCATGTACGCCCAATGAAAATGGGACACGTAGGCCTTGTCAGAATATGACAGGACGTCGTGCGCGGCCCATTAATGCTAGGCGCGTGAGGTTGATTTTAGCCATATGAGTTTCACTCGCAGTAAAAGTAACCGTTATTACTACAGAGATGCCCAAGTAATCAGATTGACAGAGCTTCTGTAGTTTACAGAGGCTCTTTGATCTTGAAAATCTTTGATGTTTATCCCTTTTTCATATATCTCATTGTTATCATGACTTCTGTGGGGTTCTTCTTTAACCAAAACATTTGTAAAGGCATTGGAGAGGATAAAATCGGATTTTTGTGAAGAAATTTGCTTCGCAGAGGTTTTGTGGCTCTGTTGGAACTTGCAGAAGTTCTGTGAGGGCCAGCAGAAGCTCTATGAGAGAAAAAATCTCATAACAAAAATTTTATTAATATTTTTGATCATCCAATTTTTGATTTGGTTTAAGAGATGTTTTTCGGACATATTTGAAAGTTTGTGTCCGAGAAAACTGTAAAAAAAAACGGTTTGTTCGAGAAGGTCATGGTCTGCGTTTTCGGTTTCCGAGATAACATTCCAAACGATCGACAGAGGGTTAATTTGTGATCACATAGCATATTTCTTGCAGAACCTCTGTTGAGCTCAGCAGAAGCTCTATGACCTTAAATTTCTCCTAATTCGAATTTTGTGAAACTATTTGAGCTTTTGATTTTTGAAATGTTATTCACAGTATATTTAGGACATATTTGACAATTCTTGTCCTAGAAAATTGTTTTCCAAAAACCTTTTGTGCGAGAGACATACCTTTTGGTTCTTCTTTTCTCGGCAGTGATATCTGACTTCTGTCGATATGGAGTCATCGACATTTTTCTTTGGCTTTCCCTTGAAAGTTTTATCTCTTTAGATCATTTCAGGGTTCCCTTCTGCTCCCCCTTGATCTAATCACCTCTGTAGATCAAGTAATTTCCTTTTGCTCCCCCTTGACCTAATCACCTCTGTAGATCAAGTAATTTCCTTTTGCTCCCCCTTGACCTATGCTTGGATCAAAGAATGATAAGTTTTGCATAGAACATAGGTCATGTTTTTCAGAGGTTCTGTAGGGGTCGTCAGAGGTTCTGAGTTGACTTACAGAAGCTCTGTGATTTTAAGAACTATTTAAGGTTTTAAGAATTTACATACAGAAGTAGAATCAATCAAAGCAATAAATTAAGCAATGTATTTACTTATTATTTACAGAAGATAAAGCTATACTTACAGAGGATTTTCACACCATGTTAATCATTCCTAACTTACCCACCAAGAAGTTGAATCTTTTCTCGTCTAATGCTTTGGTGAATAAGTCAGCGAGTTGATATTCTGTGGGCACGAAATGCATTTCGATTGTACCGTATTCAACATGATGTTTCAAGAAATGATACCTTATATCGATATGCTTGGTTTTTAAGTGTTGCACAGGGTTGGCAGAGATAGCAATAGCACTTTTGGAATCACAGAAGATGGGTATTTTGAACAGAATGTGGCCGTAGTCTTTTAGCTGAGTCTTCATCTATAGAACCTGAGAACAACAGCTAGCGGCAGCAACGTATTCATCTTCTGCAGTGGATGTGGAGACACAATTCTGCTTCTTGGAGGTCCAACTGACTAGTTTACCACCTAGGAATTGACAACTCCCAGAGGTACTCTTTCTGTCGAGCATGCATCCTCCATAGTCTGAATCTGTATAAGCTTTAAGACTAAAACCAGAGTTCTGTGGATACCAGAGACCAAGATTGTTGGTCCCCTTCAGGTATCTCAAGATTCTTTTTACAGCATCATAATGTGATTTCTTTGGATTAGCTTGATAACGTGCACAAAGACATGTGGCATGCATAATGTCAGGTCTGCTTGCTGTTAAGTATAACAGAGATCCAATCATGCCTCTGTAGAGAGTACATTCTACAGAAATACCATTTGGATCTAAGAACAACTTATTTCCAGTGGCCATTGGAGTCTTCATTGCAGAGGTATCAGAGAGATTATATTTTAAAACTATGTCAGAGACATATTTGGCTTGATTTATAAAAATTCCCTCTGAAGATTGTTTGACTTGAAGTCCGAGGAAGAATGTTAATTCTCCCATCATACTCATTTCAAACTCACTCTGCATGAGTTTTTCAAAAAATTTGCACTCTTCTGAATTTGTAGACCCAAAAATTATGTCATCTACGTATATTTGTACAAGCATTATCTCACTATTTTTGCGTTTATAGAATAAGGTAGTATCTGTTGTACCTCTGTTGTAGCCATTGACTAGAAGGAAGGTAGAAAGTCGTTCGTACCATGCTCTTGGAGCCTGTTTCAGTCCGTATAGAGCCTTTTCAAGGTAGTATACATGCCTTGGAAACTTTGAGCTTTCAAAACCTGGTGGCTGATTTACGTAAACTTCTTCTTGGATTTCACCGTTTAGAAAAGCTGATTTTACGTCCATCTGATAGACTTTAAAACATCTGTGGGCTGCGAAGGCTAAGAATATTCTTATTGCTTCGATACGTGCGACAGGGGCAAAAGTCTCATCGTAGTCTATGCCTTCTTCTTGTCTATATCCTTTCGCTACTAATCTTGCTTTGTTTCTGACGACCACTCCATCTTCATCCTTCTTGTTTCTGTAGACCCATTTAGTCCCAATGGCCTGTTTCCCTCTTGGCAGAGGTACTAAAGTCCATACTCTGTTACGCTCAAATTGCAGAAGTTCTTCTTGCATGGCGTCTACCCAGTTTGGGTCATCTAGGGCTTCAGAAATCTTCTTTGGTTCTATAACACTAATAAAATTTGTAAAGAAACAAAAATTAGCAGTGGCAGACCTTGTTTTTACTGAGTCAGAAGGTTCTACAATTATTTGGCTTGGAGGATGGCTTTTTGTCCACTGAGTTGTGCGTGGAAGATGATCATCAATGTCATCAAAACTTTCTTCAGAGGCTTCTTGTGTTTCTTCTTGTGCAGCCTCTGATGTTCTTCGTGCCTTGGTAGTTGATTCTACCGTTTGTGGAATTATTGGTACGAGTGGTGGTGGAGTTTGTTCCTCTGAGGATGTATAGTCTTGGTCCTCGATCTCCTCTGTAATTGGTTCTTCTGTGGTTTGTGCAGCTTCTGTGGTCGTTTTTCTTGATGTTTCATCTTCTGCACTTTCTTCTGCTTCGGCAATTGCATCTGTAGTATTTATAGAAGAAGATGAAGCATTATTTGGACCAGTTAGAGTCATACCTGTAGGATTTTGTCCGACAGAGGATGGTTCTTCAGAAACTCTGATGGTTCCGACAGAAGGATCAATGTCATTGTGGAACATCTCCAAAAATAGAAAATTCAAATCTTCTTTTGTTCTTGAGATGTCAGAGAATTTCCCTTTAATTCTGAGTTCTGAACTTATTTGCTCAGAAGTCATTTGGAATGAATCATCAAAAGAAACATTGTTGCTTTCTACAATCTTGTGAGACTTTGTAAGGAATGTTCTGTAGGCTTTGGAAGTGGCAGAGTATCCAATGAATTTGCCTTCATCTGCTTTTACATCAAACTTTCCTCTTGAATCTCTGTCGTTTAAGACGAAGCATTTGCATCCGAATACATGGAAAAATTTGATGTTTGGCCGCCGTTTGTTAAGCAATTCGTAAGGCGTCTTGAGGTGTCTTTTCACAATGGTTGATCGATTTTGAGTATAACACGCAGTAGAAATTGCTTCTGCCCAAAAGTTCATTGATAATCCGCATGCTGACATCATAGTTCTTGCGGCTTCCACAAGTTTTCGATTCTTTCTTTCGACAACACCGTTCTGTTGTGGAGTGCGAGCTGCAGAGAAGTTCTGTGATATTCCTTCTGTTGAAAGATAGGCTTCAATGACAGAGTTTTTAAATTCTGTGCCATTGTCACTTCTTAACTTCTGTATTCTGCAATTATAAAGAACTTGGATTCTTTTCATTAGATTTATCAATATATTTGGAACATCTGATTTCTTTCTAACGAATTCAACCCATGTGAAACGTGAATACTGTTAGCTTTAATTAGCTCCTAATTAAATGAATGTTTTATAAAGATATTCTAATGTTTTAGATATTGTGTAATAGATATTTTCTTAGATATTTTTGTCTAGATTTTAGATATTTTAAATATCTAATGTAAATATGGCCCTATATAAGAGGTGTCCATATGTCTTTTTAAGAAGTGAGAAATATGGAAAACACACAAAAACACACATAGACTAGTTTCTTATGAGAGTCGATTTCATGTTTAGTGTGGTGTTCTTCAACATTTCTCCTCTCCATATTTAATCATCAATGAATATGAGATAAGTTTCTTTATGATTGTTCTTCATGTATATCTTATCTCTATATTTAAATATGGACTTTATATTTCTTCTATTGTTGCTCAAAAATGGGATCAACAATTGGTATCAGAGCCAATTGAAGAAACTTTTCTTCAAAATCGATCATCTATGCAACAATGGAAGTTTTAGATGGTTTAGTTTCTGATATACTTCATATGTGTGTTTTGATTCTTTCTCATTCATTGATTTTATTTGATAAGCACTAAGTAGATGGTTGATCTTTGATCTCATCCTTGTGTGTGCTTAAGTCCATAGCATTTCTTTTCGCATCTTGGTAGTAAGGTTGTTGATCTTTGTTTGATCTGACCTTTATTTTCAAGATTGGACTATCTTTGATCAAGATTTTGTTTGTCTTCCGCTGCTCATAAACATTTATATATGGATAACAAAATCATTTGGGTCATGAGAAAGTTGTTTGAGAAAGATTTGATGTTTTGTTACATGTTCAAAGTCTTATCTGAAACGTTTTTTTAAAACTTTGAGTTCTTCTAATTAGTTTTCTGACTTGATCAATTAGAGATCGAATTATTTGCACTCACGGTTTTAAAAAAAAATTATATGAAGATCGTCTTATCTTTTACATCAAATCAGATTTAATGACAGATTTGCGCTGCTGTATTAAACTGATCATATCTCACTCATAAAAACACCGATTGATGCGATTCAAAAGGCCCTGGATTCCTAAGACACAGATGAACAGATCTCGTGTTTTGAGAATTCAGAGATTCGAAATTTATAAGGGTCATATGCATTGTTGAAGTAGACAACAGTGTGCTGATGGAAAGCTGAGAGCTGATGGCTGTCGCTGAAAGCTGAAGAAAGCCATCGCTGAAAGATGATAGCTGTCGCTGAAAGCTGAAGAAAGCCTTTGCTGAAAGCTGAAAAAAAGCTACCGCTGAAAGCTGAAGGCTGAAACCTAAGTGCTGTCGCTGAAAGCTGGAGCTGAAAGCTGAAAACCATCGCTGAAGCCATCGCTGAACCATCGCTGAGCTGTCGCTGAAGGCCATCGCTGAGATCATCCATCGCTGAAGGTCAGCTGTCGCTGAAGTAAGCCATCGCTGAAGGTCAGCTGTCGCTGAAGTAAGCCATCGCTGAAGGTCAGCCATTGAAAGCTATCAGCTGTCGCTGAAAAGTGCTGTCAGCTTTGCACTGTTTCAGAAAAACGCGCATAACTTCCTACTCGGTGCTCCGATTCGCATGAATCCAGTTGCGTTGAATTCCTAAGACACAGGTGAAACTTTTTCATGTTTTGACTTTGGTCTGAATCAGTGTGCTTAATGGTCAGAATCTGTGTCAAAGTCAATGGACTCTTGATGCACCGAAAGCATCGCATTTCACTCATGCTCTTTCCGCTTTCAAGAACGGTGTTCTCTCAACGGTTCTTCATGGTGTCAAGCTACATTTGTCACATTTTAAATGTCACTCCATCCTCTGTTATTCACGTTTAAAGCTCGGTGGATGAGCCTACATTTGAGGGGGAGCACATGATGCTTTGAAGACTTGAAGAACGGAACATCAAAGGTTCTAAAGAAAGCAAATGGGAGACTATAAGATGATGCTTTCTTTATAAAACATTAGGGGGAGATTGTTAGCTTTAATTAGCTCCTAATTAAATGAATGTTTTATAAAGATATTTTAATGTTTTAGATATTTTGTAATAGATATTTTCTTAGATATTTTTGTCTAGATTTTAGATATTTTAAATATCTAATGTAAATATGGCCCTATATAAGAGGTGTCCATATGTCTTTTTAAGAAGTGAGAAATATGGAAAGCACACAAAAACACACATAGACTAGTTTCTTATGAGAGTCGATTTCATGTTTAGTGTGGTGTTCTTCAACATTTCTCCTCTCCATATTTAATCATCAATGAATATGAGATACGTTTCTTTATGATTGTTCTTCATGTATATCTTATCTCTATATTTAAATATAGACTTTATATTTCTTCTATTGTTGCTCAAAAATGGGATCAACAAATACTCATCAATTAGGACAAGTATGTATTTCTTGCCACCTAGGCTCTGTATGGCAATGGGACCGCAGAGGTCGACATGAAGCATGTACAGAGGTCTAGTGCAAGATACATCTGTTTTGCCTTTGTGGGAAGCTCTTTTGAGTTTTCCCATCTCACAGGCAGAACATAAATGATCCTTATTGAATTTAACATTTGGAAAACCTTTAACTAGATCAAGTTTGACCAGTTTTTCCAATGTGTGAAAATTCAAGTGACAGAACCTGTTGTGCCATAACCAGGCTTCTTCACTTTTGCAGGCAACAAGGCAAACTTTGTCCTTGTTCTTTGAGTTGAAGTTCATTAGATATAGATCACCTATTCTTTCAGCTCGCAGAAGTTCCATACTTGTTTCTTCACTTTGTAGAGAGCAGAAAGTTCTTTTGAACAACACATTGAATCCTGTATCACAAAGTTGACTTACACTGAGTAGGTTGTGCTTAAGGCCATCCACATATGCAACTTTGTATACAGAAACGTCTTCTTTCCTTATGACTCCATAGCCTTTTATGTGTCCTTTCTTGTTGTCTCCAAAAGTCACATATCCACCATCTTGTGTTTCTTTGGACGTGGATAGTGCACTTCTGTCACCAGTCATGTGCCTTGAGCATCCGGAGTCTAGATACCAGATTGGCACATACTTCTTCTGCAGGACAATCACAGAGATTTAGGTACCCATATCCATATGGGTCCAATATTGTTAGAGTTTTTCAAGTTTGCCTTGGCATTCTTGAAATACATTTTGTTCTCTGTAGAAGAGTCAGATTGTTTCTGTGTGGGATTTGACTTTTGATTTGTCGTAGAGAGTAAACAGACTTGACTTGAAAAATGATTATTAAGTTTAGACATAAGATCAAAGCAATGACAGTATTGAATATGAGATGTAATTTGCTTGAACTTTTCATTGAACTTTTTAAACTCAGCCACAGAGGCTTTACATTCTTTCTTTACATTAGATTTCCTATTACTAGAAGATCTATGAATACTCGAATGTTGTTTGCAAAAGCTCTGTTTAGGACCTGCCTTCTGTGGGTTGCTTCTGTGGTGAACTTCTTTCATCACTGTCACAGAAGAAAAAGATTTATCAACCTTGGGTTTTGAAAATCTAGAACTTATAGGATCAATAGAGGTCTTCTGTAACATTTTAAGTTCAGCAGAGGTTTTGACATGTAGATTCAAATTTAGAAAATCTTGGCAGATTGGAATCTCTGTGAGTTTCTCTTTTGGAGAAATAGTTCTGTGAGGAACTTCAGAGGAGTATTTAACATCCTCTGTGTCATAGAGAGTTATTCCAGATGTAACATCTGTCTCTGAATCGTCAGAAGATGAGTCGTCCTCGTATACAGAGGTTGAGTCAATTCTTTCAATAGAGGTTGAATTTTCCGAACATGCATCATACAAGCTTTCTTCCTCTGTAGAATAGTTTTCATAGATTGCAGAGGTTTCTAATAAGATTTCTTCAGTGAGAGATTTATCTATAGAAGATGTACATAATTTTTCTAAAACGCTTGATTTCCATATTTCCAAAATTTCTTTTTCAATTAAGTTTTTAAAGTTTTCTTCTGAAAAAATGGGTTTAAACTCAGGAGCTTCTGCTGATAACTTCTTTTGAACGTTTATCAAACAGACAAAAGCAACCTGTGTTTGGGTCTCTGGTTTACCAAACTTGAAGATACCAATCTGATCTTGTGTTTTCAGATATTTCTTTGGTTTGATACCTCTATTGACAGAGGTTGAGGATGATGAGTCTGTGTTTTCAAACCACACGTTAATCATCTTCTTATGTTTCTTCAAGTAAGGATCCACAGAGATTTTCGCCCTTTTGCTTACAGAGATTAGATTTGGAAAATCTGGTTTGTTCGTTTTTCCAATCACAAATAAAGAGGACAGAGGTTTGTTTCTTTTGCCTTCAACACCTAGGGTGATATCATCATACCCTATACCTCGTCTCCCTATTTGTGAGTTTACTTTTTCATAAACTTTCTGTGCATCTTTATAGTTTTTAAGCAAAACTTCTCTTCTGAGTAAATCTTGCCATAATACCTCTCTTTCTCTTTGAAAGTATTCTTTAAGAGCTCTTATGTCAGTAGTTTCGCTCCTTGAAACTGAAAGTTCTTTTGTTTTATCTTTTAAAGTATTGGTTAATTCAGAAATTTGTTTTTTTAAAGGATCTAGAGTTTTGTTCCATTTCTTTTCTATTCTCTCTTTTTCCTAAAAAATCTTTGCTTTTTCTTGAGTGAGAAGCCGTACTTCTCTCTCATTGAAAGTGAGTCTTTTCTGAATACTTTGATTTATCTATTTCAGTTCAATTAGTTCAATGTTAATTCTAAGTGTATTATCATCTACAGAGGTAATACAAGAGTTGGAATTTAAAGTAGATACCTCAGAGTCAGTGCAGGAGTCGACTTCTGCCATGCCACAGAAGAGGGCATTGGCGGTATGTTCATCGTCAGAAGTAGAGTCTGACTGGAAGTCTTCTGTGTTCTCCTCGGAATGTCCTTTTGCCATTAAGGATTTTTGAGCATAATATTCGGCTTTCTTTTTGTAGAAAGCAGAGTCCCTCTGTGGACGATTTGATCTGCTTCTGCATTCATTCGCAAAATGGCCTGGTTTTCCGCAGTTAAAACACCCTTGAGGAGTGTTTCCTGTTCGATCATTGGACTTCTGTAGGTCTCCGCCTTTCTCTGATCTACATTCATTTGCATAGTGACCAGGTTTGCCGCACTTGTAGCATTCTTGCTGCGTGTGGCTTACCGAGTCATCTGACCTCTGTCGGTCATTCCCTCTGTAATTTCTATCACTTGACCTCTGTCGGCCACTTGATTCTTCTCCTCTTCTGTCATCTCTTCTGTTGTCTCTTCTGTCATCTTGGTTGTCTCTATCATATCTTTCATTTCCGGAACCTCTTCGGTTTCCTCTGAACTCTTTTGTCAATAGAGCTAAAGATTTAGCTAGTGACGCAAGAGTTATTTCCTTTTCTGCTTGCTCTTCTTCTTCACTGTCAATTATCACCATCTTCTTTTTCTCCTTCCTCTTCTCCTCTGTGGCTTTATCATTTCTTGGTCTCTGTGCATCCTCTTTAGTTTTACTAACCAATGCATATGGTGCAATGGTTAGTGTTTTAGCCTGTGCTATCTGAGGTTCTTGTGCGGCTAATGTTCCGTAAAGATCAGAGAGAGTCCAGGTGTCTAGATCCTGATTTGTCTGTAGGGACAAAGACAGCTGTAGCCATTCTTCATTTAGACTTTTCAAAAACATGACATTGTTTTCTTCAGAAGTTCTGTCAATGCCTGATTTTCTGCACTTGTTGATTAGAGAGTTGAATCTGTCGTATGTTGTTTGCAGAGATTCTGTTGCAGAGGCTCTGAATGCATGATATTCATTGATGTACTGTGCTCTTCGGTTTTTTTGTGTTTTAGCACCTCCTTCCAACTGTCTTTCCAGTTCTTTCCACAGATCATGCGCTGTTTCACATGAATCCAAGGATTGAAAGAGTTCATTGGGTATTGCCATAATCAATGTCCTCTTGGTTTTCTGAGCAACTTCATATTCTGCTTTATCTTCGGTTGACCACTCCCCTTTTGGCTTTGGTTTTTGATGTTCGGGGATTTCGGCAGATTCAGCAGTAGCAGTTATACGAGGTACTACTGTCATGGGAATAGGAGGAGGATTGTACAGATATTGTACTTGATTTCTTTCAGTGCCCTCGAAAAAATGGACCATTCTTATTTTCCACTGAGGATACTCATCTCGAAGGAGAGTAGGAGGTTTAGTGAGAGAACCAGTAGTAAAGAAATTATTTGTATTTGTCATTTTTGAAGATTTTAGAAAGAAAGTATGACTAAAGAGTTACTTTGATGAACTTGAAGATTTTCTGGGTTTAAGCAGTTTCCAGACACAATTTTAAATCTCAATAATATCTATTACGAATTTTGATAAGTGGATCACTTGATATTGAAAATCAAGGAAGGCTCTGATACCAATTGTTGGAACCCAGATACACTTTAATCAAGATTAACAGTCTATTAGTTGAGTTTAGAGTTTGATGCGGAAGCGTATTAAACTAACAGATATGTTGATAGATATTAGAACGTACACATATAAAGAAAACAGTAAAGAATGAAAAAGGATTTCTTGAACAATTACTGTTATTCAATATATAATAACAACACGAAGAACAGATTAAGAACTTGGTGTGTGTGAGAATATAACACTCAGATATTTGACAATAAAGCTTGAGAGTATTAGTGATTCCTTGTGTTTTTCGTCGTTAGGAAGATCTCAACATGAGACTTCCTTTTATACTACTCTTAGAAGACTATGAAGTAGGTCACTGTTCCTTTTACGGCATGAATAGTAAACTGGATGGTGTGAACAGTGGACTGGATGGTGTGAGCAGTTGTTTGAGCCATGCGCATTTAATGGAGCAGATGTACTTTTGGTAAATGCATTAAATGGCGCAGACGTCTATTTTGTACCTTGCCCTATTGAGTCCACTCAGAGCTTGACACGTGTTTTGATAGTACTTTTCCATGCAAGTTGATGAACGTATCCAGTAATATCTTCCAAGTCTTCATTGAGGACCACAGAGGGTCTGTAATGAATTACAGAGGTTCTGCGGTCTGGTCCTCTGTGGAGCAGTCTTCGCCGGATTCCGAGTCTTTGGTCTTCTTTGTGCGTATGACAGAGTTTCTGTAGGAAGCCTCTGCTGCTTCTGTAGCTTCTTGACCTTGATTTCTCGGTAATGTCGGCAGAGCCTCTGTAAGAGGCTTTCTTCACTTAGCCTATTTTTCACTACTTCTAAATACTTCTATGATTAGGAAGATTGAAGCTAACAGTACATCTCATCCTTAAACCATTATTTCAACCGGTAACTCATGCTATCCGGACACTCTTTGTCCGGATACTTGTGGATGTCCGGAAAGTCTGGTTTGCCATTCTTTTGTCCGGATACTTCTGTGTTTTGCATATACAGTACCCATTTTGTCACTGCCAGTCCTCAATCTGTCTAAGATTGAGCCAATTAAAGCAAAGGTACGCGGTGATACTTGTTCATCCACCTCAAATACTAACTGTGCACCTTTTACATATATTCAATGGTGGATCAGGAACAAAATCCTCCACAGAACCCAGAAGAGCAACAAATTCCTCAAGAGGAACTTATAAATGAAGAAGCTGACAACGCCTTGGTCGACCCCGACCATGGTACGGAACTGGAGGCGAACAACCATCACTTGGACCCGACACTGTTTATACCACAACCACAACATCGAGTGATTGTGGACATCCTTATGCGTCACCCTCTCCGTGAGGCCCTCACCGCCACCGCCGACGTCCCGTTGCTGTATGTACTCTAAGTTTGGTTCTCCGCACAAGTTTGCACGGCCGGTAACTCACAAACGATCACCTCTCAGATCGATAATCAACACTTCACGCTTATACCGGACTCCTTCCGCCGTCTACTTTTACTTCATGAAGCCAACACCGGCGGCCACCAAAGCTACGACCCCACGGTCAATGACACGACACTGTGCGCTCAAGTCCGCGCTCTTGGCTACAACTTCGACCTCGACCGACCATCCGCGTTCAACCGAAAGTATCTGGCCCCCATCTGGTACACCCTGTTTACGATTCTAAACATGTGCCTTTGGTCCAGATGGAAGGGCATCGACCAGTGCACATGCAATTTCCTCAGACTATTCCATGCCGTGTGCTACAACCGTCATGTCGACTTCGCCATGATCATCTGGCGGGAAAGAGTTATCGCCATTCGTCACATCGGAGGTACCAAACAAAAGAAATTCCTTCCATACCCGCGTTTCCTTTCGCTTGATGTTCGTCAACATATGAACGCCAATCCTGCCATTCCGCGCCGCCTAACTCATCATGTATGTCCTCCTCATCACTTACAAAACATGGTTATTCGCAACCCATCCAACGCGGTAGCCATACCCATCCCTGAAGCCATGTTAGCTCATGCCGATCCCACTGCACTAGAAGTTATAGCTTATAGGGAAGAGTTAGGTAATCCCGTGGTCCAGCAAGAACCGGAGGGACCTGCACAAGGACCTAGACCCGAGCGTCGTGAGGGTCAAAGAGTGAGAGGTGGAAGGGCCCGGACAGCAGGTGCTGCCGGGCGGGGTGTGATGATTGTTCGGGGAAGGGGATCTAGATAGCGTGGTGATGTGGAATCGCGTCCCGGTTCCATCCAAGCCCAAGCCGGTCCATCATCTAGACCTAAGCTTCATCATACATCCGAACCATACCTTTTCGACCCGCCTTCACCCACTCCACATGTTCAGAACGTGGAATATGACTCTGATACGGAATCCGATACGACCCGTGCCATACGTCTCTCAAAAATCCCTCCCCGTATCGGACCGAACCCAGACTTTACCGAAGGAACCTCAACTGCCTCACCTTCAACCCCTCTAACCCAACCTGGAACGGGAATTATTAGGACAACCAAGGGATTTTTAGTTGAAGAGTTAGAACATGTGAGAAGGAGAGAACTGCGTTCGAAAGCGAACCAGGAAAGATTGAGCCGTAAAGATAAAGAGGCTCCTGAACGAACCCAACCGAGCGATATCCGGGTAGCCACATCTGCTATCCTGTCTCATGTGTTGGGACAGGGTATTGAAGAATCCTCCGTGGACCCAGCGGAGCAATTGCACAACCCCTTCATCCACTCATCCGTCACTCAAAAGACGGATGTTTCAGTTTCTCACGGGGATATAGCACAACTTCTACCGGTCTCTCACTCGGAGAGTGCTGGTGTTGAAATAAGCGACCAGCATCCCCCGGTCGCAACTTCTTTCAGTGCACCGTTGAGTTTAGAGCCACTTGATATTATTCATTCTTCGGCTAGGACACAAGATGAGGAACAACAAATCGAGGTTCTTCGTGACCCGATCGGAACGTCTGTAGTGTCTCCGTCTGGCGGAACTCGAGGATCGGACGAAAATCCTACCACAGCTACCATTTTGCCAACTGTAAACGTAGGTGGCTATGCCTCTGGGCAGATGCCTCAATGGGTAATCTAAGTGGTCCCAGAGTTATTCACCCAGACTTTGTGTCACAAGGGTCCCTGGACAGCACCCTTAAGGCTGTCTGCGAGGCAATGAAGCAGCACGTCGCCGCCGAGCTCGCCAAAATGAAGAGCTTAATCAAAGGAAAAGAATAGGTCATCGAAGCTGAAACCGCACCCACACCTCCATCGGCTCATGCTCAGCTTACTTATTTGGTGGAAACACTCAAGACTATGCTTTTAGCTCAACTACTCCAACAATCTGACAGTGACGCCTCAACCGAAGCAGACCTGATTACCGTTCTGAAATCACATGTCACTTCTCCTTCATCATCCATTACCACTCGATTGGATACCATTGACTCGACTCTTAAGGACTACAACAAAGCGCTCACAACGCTGTCCGAGAGAGTCCGTTCACTCGAAGATAGCTGCAAGGGTCAAGCAGGTGGTCTAAAGCGCAAGCACGATGACCAGGATGATCCTGATCACCGTGAGGGGGAGAAAAGATTAAGACCTACAGAGACCGCCGCTATCCTCACCAACTCGACAACTGTGGTTCAATCGGAACCCTCAATTGCGGCACCTTCTACCGAAGAAGCACCTGAAGCCGAGTTGCCATTAGCCGAGATGGTAATAGATATGGATATTTCAGATGATGAAGACCCAATGGTTGAAAAGCCGGAGGGTTCAACACAAGAACTAGTTAACTTCGACTCATCAGATATGCCAATACTGGATATGATTGATCCAGACTGCGAAACCAACCCGGAGACCGAAGATGCATGGTATGAAAAAGCTGCCAGTGCCGCAAATCTCCAGTTAATTTAGTTTTCCCTACTGATGAAGTTGACAATATTGATTATGATCAGTTCCTGCTCCAGAATTTTTATGGAACCCCCGTTCACTCTACTCAACCCGATGAAACTTCAACAAGACCCAAAACTACTACTGCCGATATTCCGACATTTCCTCAGCAACCAACAACTTCTGATCTCCCCCCTCCTCAACAACAACAAATCCATTGGGAGAAGATCCCGATATTTATTCCTCACTTGGAGGATACCCTGAAGAAGTTGTTTGTTCATAAGATTCGCCAAATCGAGCCGACCTTCTGCATTGGTATTTACAACCTCAACCCCGAATACCAACGCCGGTACATCAGCACAATGAAGCGGTGTCTTCCAGTCAGTCAAGTCAGAACCAAGCATCAGATCACAGAAGTACTCAACATACAGTCAAGCCGCATTTTGAAAATCATTTATCCTGTATTCACTGTCCGACGTGAAGATGGGAATGAATGGAAATTTTCCGAAGCTGACTTCCAGCACCTCCGACCATTCGACTTCCTGTCAATTCTGAAAGACCTTTGTATAAGAACCATCCGACCGCTACCTGTCACAAAGGCGCTCTAAGCTGTTCGTCGATTCCTGGTCCGTAATATTATGATGTCATATCTCACGGATTTCCAAATGGCAATCGAGAACAAAGAAGGTAAATCTGATCAAGCCGAATCTGAAAGCTCTTGAGTTGAAGATGTATTCTGAGAACGCACTGCTTCTGAAACCAGAATTTGGGATTGTCTTTATCAACGATCAGAATGAAAATAAATTTATGCGCTTCAGTCAGGTTGACAGATTCTGCGACGGCACGCTCTTCAAAGTCTAAAATGCTCTTCTCAATATCATTTCTTATGAATCGGAAAATCAGAAGGTTTCGTATGTTCCAAACTCGAATGAGATAACTGCACGAAACGCTTTAGAAGTGGTTGAAGAACGCATCGACTATCGCCGCGCTATCCGAATGTTCGAAATTCATTTTGCGCTTCGCAAAAGATATGTTTATAACTGGTGAGAGCTAGAGCGCGAACTCGAACTTCTAATCAAAGGGGGAGATTGTTAGGGTCAATTTATGTTGATTTAAAGTTCAAGGGTCTGTATTGTAATAGTTGAATTTGATCTTAGTTAGTGAACGGGCCGTGGGCTTGTTAACCACGGACCCGTCATATATAAAGTGCTTTAGCCTTAGAAAATAGGCTAGTTGTCTCTTTTGCTTTCCTACTCATTATTTTAATTCTCTCTGGTTGAAAGCTAATTGGGATGACCCGTTGAAATCATAAACTCTACCGATTTACTTATATTGATTTCATTGTTCGTTGCACGGATCTGGAACTAACATAAGCTTTCACACTTTTTTGCTTTGAATCTCTCATATGCATTGATACATTGATTTAACTTTTCCTGAATTGATTTGGTAGTTCCAAGCATTTGTTTCTCAAGTTCATCCCACATCTCTTTTGTGGATGTTCCACTATCAATTCGTTTAAAAATATAATTGGGAATAGCCAAAGTTAACAAAGTAACAGCTCTTTTATCAATTGCATGTCTCTGTTTATGAGCTTCATTATATTGTGAAAAACTTTTCTTCACTCTAGTAGCAGGAATCTCTGGCGTAGTATTAGTTGCAGGAGTAGCAGCAACATCAACATAGACTTCAATTGGACCTTCTCGGATTGAGATCATCAAATTCTCATCAATATTATCCAAGAATTGAATAATTCGGATCTTCCATTATTGATATTCTTCGGGAATAAGAACAGGTGGCTTCGTCTCAGATCCCATAGAGAGAAATTCTTTAGAAGACATGATTATAAGATGAATTGAATCGATTCAACAGAAAGACAAATTCGAATTTCTTGAACAAAAACAGAACGAATTCAAGAATTACAGAGAATTCAAGAATTATGGGTAGCAGCGGAATCAATTATCTAATTGATCAAGAAATCTTCAAGAACACAATCAAGAAACCTCTAAGAACGCGATCTTAACCTAATTTGTTTGTTGATTGGCTCTGATACCAATTGTAGAAACCAGGATTCAATCTTATAATCAATTATGAACAATCAGGAACAATCAAATAGTGAGATGATAGAGAATTGAATCAAACAACTTTGTATTCAATCAAGAATAGATTACAGATCAAGAGAGAGAATCTCTCAAAGATTACAAAGTTATGCGGAAAGTTAGTTAGCTTACAAGTGCTAACTTCTATATATACTGTAAGGAAAAGCTAAAGCTACAGTACGTATATGTGAAAGACTAATAGAACAATTACACGTGTCCTAATTAGTAACAGAATATAACTGAAAATATCCTAAGACATAAGTTCTGAACAACATGTTCAGAACTTCTGAACATTCTTCTGATCAAGCACTTCAAAACATCCTTCAAGCACTTGGACATTTTCATCTTCATCTTCATAAGTTTTGAGTCTCCTACTCATAACACTGAACCTTCTATTCAGACTTCACTCTTAGTAATCTTCAGTACAGAACTTCTGAGTCTTCTTACTCAGAACTCTGAGTCTTCTGTTCAGATATCAACACTTGTGTTATGACAAAACTTCAGATCTAACAATAAGCCCTATGTACTTCGAGTCTTGTGCCGTAGTTTTGTCTGGCCTAGCTCAGAAGGTCGGGTAGGTCATAAGGGCCCATGTTCCTCAGATCAGCATCTGAGAATTTGGTCTCTGTTCTGTCAGCCCTTTTGACGTGATAGAGGTTGTAGTGTATCTCTTTGCCTCTGGTGCTGGAGAGCTGGTAGTATATGACCTTTGTGATCTTAGAATTTGAGAAGACTTCTTTGACAGGTTTGGCTTTTGTTCTGTAGAAGTCTTCTTTTAATTCCTTAAGAAGATCAGGTGGCAGAATGGATTTTGGCAGAGGGTCATTGATGCCTCTGTTGTACAGATATTTGTACACCACTTCTTCTATTTATCGTGGAGGTGCAACGGGTAGAGGCATGGGCCTGCACAGAGCATCCATTTTACTTTTTATTTGGGTCACCCTGTCTTTTGAAGGTATTGTCTTTGAATCTAAGACAGGCTTGGTTGATAGAGGCTGAACATTGAAGGCCCAATCTTCTTCTTCAGGCTTGGGGGAGACAAAGGCGTCGAAGGCGCTTTTCATCAGTTTCTGTAACATCCCAAAAATTACAAGAAGATTTTAATTTTTAAAAATGACATTTCATTTATTAAACTCGTTAAATAACCCAAAACGTTTCGTTTGCAACCCAAGAATAATTATTCTCTAAAAACAGTATACAGCGGAATAAATAGTTTAAAAATGATAATTATAAAACGATATAATAATCAGCACTTCACGCGCGCCAGTGTGTACCCGTCACGCCTTGGAGCTACTCGCACCTGAAACAATGATTTATTGGGAAAGGGTAAGCACGAAGCTTAGTGAATTCAACCACCATAGATAACACAGTTATTCCACACTACCCCTATAACAGATAGTTGCACATAAACAAGCATACAAGTCTACGAACAAATCATAAACATGCATACCTACCCTTACGCCACCCGCGTATAACATCTTGGGCCCCACCGAGATTCTACGCCACCCGCGTGTACAATCTTCGGCCCCGCCGAGTTCCTACGCCACCCGCGTATACAAACACCGGCCCCCGAGTCCCTACGCCACCCGCGTATACAAACACCGGCCCCCGAGTCCCTACGCCACCCGCGTATACATGACAACACCACCCACGTATACATGTCAACAAAGGTCTAACTAGCCACCCCACTATCTAGCCCCGCATCACAAATAATTAAGGCTACCACACACGAGCTACAGTAATGTAAAATGACTAATATTAAATATAGTGAGAGAACTCACCTCGTAAGCGCGCCTAGCTCACAATTAATAATTCAAGCTCCACAAAACCAAGATCACTTCCCAACACCTAAACGAACGTTAAAAAGTATTAACACGAGACCCGGACCCTAAAATACGACGCACGCTTAAACCGTCACTTAAACGACTTTTCGGTCTAACCAAACAGGTCTGTTCGGGACCTGATGCGACCTCTTTAAACCCAGAAAATCCTCGATTAAAATACATAACTAGAAATTTCTCAGAGTTAGGGTTCCAAGGACATATTATACACCTCCTAACGATTTTTCTACAATTAAATACGGATTTTATAAGAATGGTTCGCAGAACAGTGAAAAACAGCAGCTATCGGTATAAAACGACGATTTGGCCTATGCTACGTTCCGAACTGGATTTCGCACGAAACACAGAAAAGTTACTAGACTCGAAAAGGGAACTTTTGGCACCGGTTTCACCCCAATACGAGTTACGAGTAAAGAGTTACGGCTAACGCAAAACAGACTTCGCCCTCGAAGTCTACGCCTGCAAACAGCTCCGGGTAGCGCTCTCGCATATCATTCTCGGGTTCCCAAGTCCACTCGGACCCCTTTCGGTGTTGCCACTGGACTTTCACTAACTGGAATCATTCCTAGTCAAACGACTTTGGTTGTCTCCCAACCTTAGATATTCTATACATCCCGATTCAATTTCAAGCTCTAACCCTCCTAAAGTTGCTCACCAATATACCTTGCAGGATACTCGGATCCGATTATTCCTACCATTAACCATCGATTATCTCCTACGAGTTCTAATAGACTCCCAAAACTTAGTTAACATGAATCATCAAACCCATAAACTTATAATCACCCACGAAGGCCATTCCACCATAACCATTCATCCCAAGTAGCATCTCAGGGTTACTACTACCATCAACATAATTTCCTTAAAATCGGCTACAATTCTCCAATTACACTAAGGTGTTTGGCCTTAAGCCCAAAAGTCGACGCCCTAATATACTACTCACTTCAAAAAGGTTACTGCGCATTTATTCTCTTAATTGCAAAGGGCATCATTCCCTTAACTGACACTATTCGGTCTACACTAACAACACGTGTGGAATACCCAATCTTCCACTGTCTACTTATCTTCCTCGCCCGCCATAGGGAACCTAGTTACACTGTAACAAGATACGCCTTAACGCCTGCCTCCCAGGTACGTCTCAAGGCCCGGCACATCGGAACTACCTCTCAGGTAAGTGCCCAAGACTATATCCTCCTAGTGCCTACTGGAAAGTCAAGGTCATAACACATGAATACCGGGGTCTCACCCCGAGATACCCAACCGACCATTACCAACGACTACTAAATTATAACCTTCGACACTACCCCAACGATCATCCCATCAAAGCAAACAAGTACACACCTGTACTAGTAGGTTTATTATAGTCGTTCCTCCTTGTGATGGCTATTCTGGGTAGATATTACAACGAGTTATTAGCACATAATAATTCACACTAACAACGCTCACGCTCAACTCCTTGGATTCCTCGTGACTTTCCCCGACTCGAGCATTGATCCTGTGTTTCCGATAGTAGGAGCTCTACTACTATCTTCCACACCTATCATCACTCGTTCCGAGTTCCATCCGACGGGTCCAAGTAGTTTCTCGCCGATAACTACACACATATGCCCGCACCGGCATATGTACACACTCTTCCTAGCTCCCTAGAAGTTCCACCCAACCCCACTACCCTTGCTATGACGAAATCCCCACTAGTCATGACGAGTCGCCTCGCGAATGCACAGTCGCACACAGTGTAAAACCAGATAGACA
Organism: Saussurea involucrata; assembly: GCA_033807775.1. Lineage (NCBI taxonomy): Eukaryota > Viridiplantae > Streptophyta > Magnoliopsida > Asterales > Asteraceae > Saussurea > Saussurea involucrata. The sequence continues at coordinate 249,206,788 of CM066321.1, read as the reverse complement.
TTCGAATATAAGATTCTATCCTACAACGGTTGGACTCAAACAAGAGCTGCGCAATAGAACTAAATCCGACATTCTAAGGCTATTTGGTTTCTACCGCATACAACCTATAGTGCATTCACTTAACAACTTATCAGGGCTAGCAGGAACTCCTATTAGCAAACAACAAACATGCAGTACAGTGTAATAAGCACCAAGCAATCCAGCACACATACTCCTATGTTCTAGAAAGCAATCTAGCATACATACTCATATATAAACACTCTTCCCAGCTCACTATGAATTTCATCTCATCCCACTACCCTTGCTACCACGGAATCCCTAGTAGCCATAACGAGTTGCCTCACGAATACCCAGTCGCATGCAGCGTGAATCAAATAGACATTCGAATACAAAATTCTATCCTAGAACGGTTGGGCTCAAACAAGAGCTGCGCAATAGAACTAAATCAAATATTCTAAGGCTATATGATTCTTACTGCATACAACCTATAGGGCCTCCATTTAACAACCTACTATGACTAGCATTGATTCCTACTAGCAAGCAATCATCATACAACATAGTGTCAACAATAGGCAATCTAGCATGCATACCCTATGCCTAGAAAGCAACACAACACTAAGCAATGTACCTTTCCCCCTTGGCTTCGGCTGACTGTACACACTGCGCCCTCGATCACCGTTCCTCAAACGGATTTTTCCTTCTTTTTATTTCCCAAAAACTTTAAAGAAAATTTTATAGCCGCAAACTTGAGATCAAACACACCGAAATGCGTTTGATTCACTCAAGCCGTGCTCTGATACCAAGTTGTAACATCCCAAAAATTACAAGAAAATTTAAATTGTTAAAAATGACATTTCATTAATTAAACTCGTTAAATAACCCAAAACGTTTCGTTTGCAACCCAAGAATAATTATTCTCTAAAAACAGTAAACAGCGGAATAAATAGTTTAAAAATGATAATTATAAAACGATATAATAATCAGCTCTTCACGCGCGCCAGTGTGTACCCGTCACGCCTTGGAGCTACTCGCACCTGAAACAATGATTTATTGGGAAAGGGTAAGCACGAAGCTTAGTAATTCAACCACCATAGATAACACAGTTATTCCACACTACCCCTATAACAGATAGTTGCACATAAACAAGCATACAAGTCTACGAACAAATCATAAACATGCATACCTACCCCTACGCCACCCGCGTATAACATCTTGGGCCCCACCGAGATTCTACGCCACCCGCGTGTACAATCTTCGGCCCCGCCGAGTTCCTACGCCACCCGCGTATACAAACACCGGCCCCCGAGTCCCTACGCCACCCGTGTATAGATGACAACGCCACCCGCGTATACATGTCAACAAAGGTCTAACTAGCCACCCCACTATCTAGCCCCGCATCACAAATAATTAAGGCTACCACACACGAGCTACAGTAATGTAAAATGACTGATATTAAATATAGTGAGAGAACTCACATCGTAAGCGCGCCTAGCTCACAATTAATAATTCAAGCTCCACAAAACCAAGATCACTTCCCAACACCTAAACGAACGTTAAAAAGTATTAACACGAGACCCGGACCCTAAAATACGACGCACGCTTAAACCGTCACTTAAACGACTTTTCGGTCTAACCAAACAGGTCTGTTCGGGACCTGATCCGACCTCTTTAAACCCAGAAACTCCTCGATTAAAATACATAACTAGAAAGTTCTCAGATTTAGGGTTCCAAGGACATATTATACACCTCCTAACGATTTTTCTACAATTAAATACGTATTTTATAAGAATGGTTCGCAGAACAGTGAAAAACAGCAGCTATCGGTATAAAACGAAGATTTGACCTATGCTACGTTCCGAACTGGATTTCGCACGAAACACAGAAAAGTTACTAGACTCGAAAAGGGAACTTTTGGCACCGGTTTCACCCCAATCTGAGTTACGAGTAAAGAGTTACGGCTAACGCAAAACAGTGGCTGAAAAGGACGTTTTTCACATAAAATGATAACTTTATAAAACGGTTTACGCGTTCGGTTTATACGATTCGGGTTCCGCTACGGAGGTTTAAGGTTACGGCCAGAGGTGGTTTTAGGGTTCCGCCACGGGCACCATCCACTGCCACCTCCGGCAGCGGGGCACGGCGGCGGCGGCGGCGGCGCGGTGGTTGTTTTGCCGGAAAAGAAAAGAAAAGGAAACGAGACGAAGGAAACGACTTACCTCGCTACAACACCACACACCCGCCCTGCTCCTCTCTCTCTCGAAACCTCCGACGAACAGCAGTGGTGGCGGTGGTCTCCGGCGGCAACAGCGGCGAATGGCAGCGGCTCCGGCGATCTCTACCACTCTCTCTCGCGCTGTTCTCTCTCTCTCTCCGGCCAAAACCAGCAGCGGCGCTGGTTGTGGTGGGGGGGGGGGGGGGGTTTCACGGCAGCAGCAAACAAAGCAAGAAGAAGAAGATGCTAGGGTTGTGTGGTTTACGTGAGAGAAACGAGAAGGGAAGGGGATAGCTTAGGGTTTGTTTACTAATTCCTTTGTGTGCAAGGCAAGTAAACGAGAAGAAGAGAAAGGGGGTCTCGGTCCCCTTATTGCATGGGCCGAACCCATGCCCATCTTTTGTCTAAGTCCAAGATTAGCCCCTCCAAAATCCAACATCTTACAATAACCCAACTTAACTTAAGAATTAACAATGAAGGCTAACGGTGCTACTCTCGTTAAACGCAAATATTACAAAATACAAGCAGTTATAATAACTGAGCAGAAGAGAAAAAATAAATTAACGACCCATACCAGGACATGGGCTTTACAGTTTCTCTGTAGGTTGATGCTTTGGATTCTTCTTTTTTGGTTCCTCTGTTGCTATCCCCTTTCCTTTGTTTTTTCCCTTTCCCTTGTCTTTTGCCTTAGGCTGTTCTGCTGATCGGATATCATGTTCTCAACATTTTTGTGTACCCGGTTTCAATCAAAACCTAAGGAGTCTCATTTAACTGCTGTCAAATGAATTTTTCGTTATTTACGTGGTACTGCTGATCTTGGCTTGTGGTACCCGAGAGAGACAGATTTTGCACTATCCGCGTATTCCGATGCGGATCACGCGGGATGTATGATGGATCGGAAGAGCACCTCGGGACATATCCGGTTTTTGGGAGATATCCTGGTAAGTTGGGCATCTAAGAAGCAGCAGTGCGTGTCTACGTCGACTGCCGAGGCGGAGTACGTGGCCGCCGCGAGATGCTGTTCTCAAGTCATCTGGATGCGGACGCAATTCAAAGACTACGGTTTCACGTATGTCAAAGTCCCCATTTACCGCGACTCAAAGAGCGCCATTGCCATATCAAGCAACCCGGTCCAACACACCAAGACGAAGCACATCGACGTTCGGTATCATTTCATTAAGGATCACGTCGAAAGAGGTACGGTCGAACTCTACTTCATAAATACTAAGCATCAGTTAGCTGACCTTTTTACAAAAGCCTTGGACGAAAAACGTTTTAATACTCTTGTGTCTGATTGTGTGCCCGTTACAAGTTCCATACATCTTCGAGTAACTGTCTACTCATCATCTGGTGTTTACACTCCTGATGTTTGAGCATACACTTTCTCGCACTTGTATTCTACTTGTTCCCGTTACTCAGTTAGATTATGTCTCTGTATTTATTTCATAGATTTCGTTTGTTTCACTTCTTTCTTCGTGTGTTTCTTTTCTTTCATACTATCGTCTGTTTTTATCTATCTAGATTTGTGCTTTCACGGTGTGTTCATGTGTACAGGGGGAGCACAAAGCAGTATCAGGTAAGTCTACTCATCTGTTGAGGGGGAGCGCCACACACAGTTTTTCTTAAAATTGATTAAAAGTTTTTTGTGTGTGTGGGCACTCCCGTGTGAATTTCATATCATAGTCATCATTTGAGGGGGAGCGACACCGTGTTTTTATTTAACTGATCAAAAGTGTTAGCCTCAATCTTCCTAATCATAGAAGTATTTAGAAGTAGTGAAAAATAGGCTAAGTGAAAAAAGCCTCTTACAGAGGCTCTGCCGAACTTACCAAGAGATCAGGGTCAAGAAGCTACAGAAGCAACAGAGACGTCCTACAGAACCTCTGTCGTACTCACAAAGAAGACCCAAGACTCGGAATCAGGTGAAGACTGCTCTACAAAGGACCAAACCGCAGAACCTCTGTGACACTTCACAGAGCCTCTGTGGTCTTCAACAAAGACTTCAAAGATATTTATAATATCTTGATATTGTTTCTGGACCTGTTCATCAACTTGCATGGCAACATGCCCTGTCCAACGTCAACGTGTAAAACTCCGATTGGATTCAATAGGGCTTAGTACATAATAGACGTATGCGGCATTAAATGAAATACATCACGTCTGACTGTTCATGCCATCCGTCCAACTGTTCATGCCATCCGTTCAACTATTCATCCCTACCGTTCTGAATAGTAGTTTATGCTTTATGGTCCCCTTTAGAGTAGTATATAAGGAAGACTCATGTTGAGTTCTTCCTTAATCAGAAATAAAGAGATAAAAACATCACAAGAACACATAGCTTAAACACTTTGAGTGTCATATCTGTTTTAAAGCTTTGCTTACTCACTGTTCTTAAATCTGTTCTTAATATATATATTCAGTAAACTTTGAGATATTATTTCCTGTTCACTGTTTATTTATATTGTGTTCTAAATCTATCAAACATATCAGTTAGTTCTTCAAATACGCTTCCGCATCAAACATAAACTTGAACTAATAGATCTGATAATCTTGTTTAAACAAAACGGGAACCAACAATTGGTATCAGAGCAAAGCTTGATTTTCAATATCAAGTGATCCTCGTTTTACAACATTTTTTGATAGATTATTTTCTTTCTCTTCATCACCATATTTCTGGATATTAGTTCTTACCCAGAAATCCTTCCAGATCTTCATACTCATAAATCCTCCATCAGATTATCCTTTCCTTAAAATGACAAATACCAATAACTTTTTCACTGCTGGCTCATTAACCAAACCTCCTACTCTTCTTCGAGATGAGTATCCTCAATGGAAAATAAGAATGGTTCATTTCTTTGAGGGTACTGAAAAAACTCTCAAACAATATCTTTATAATCTTCCTCCGGTTCCTATGATAACTATGCCACGTGTGCCGGCTACTGCTGAATCTCCTGAAATCCCTGAACATCAAAAACCTAAGCCAAAAGGAGAATGGTCAGATGAAGATAGGGCAGAAGATGAAGTTGCACAGAAAGCGAAAAGAATATTGATCATGGCTATCCCCAACGAAATATTTCAATCCTTAGATGCATGCAAAACAGCGCACGATCTTTGGAAAGAATTAGAAAGACAGTTGGAAGGGGGTGCTAAAACTCAGAAGAACCGAAGGGCACAATACATAAATGAATATCACGCCTTCAGAGCCTCTGCAACAGAATCTCTGCAAACAACATACGACCGGTTCAACTCTCTCATAAACAAATGCAGAAAGTCTGGCATTCACAGAACCTCGGAAGAAAATAACGTCATGTTTCTAAAGAGCCTGAATGATGAGTGGCTTCAGTTGTCTATGTCTTTACAAACAAACCAAGATCTAGACTCCTGGACACTCTCTGATCTCTATGGAACACTAGCCGCACAAGAGCCTCAAATAGCACAGGCTAAAACACTAACCATTGCACCATACGCATTGGTTAGCAAATCTACAGAGGCTAGAGACAGACCGAGAAATGAGAGAGCAACAGAGGAGAAGAAGAAGGAGAAGAAGAAGATAGTGATGATTGATAGCGAAGAAGACGAGCTGATAGAGGAAGAGATAACTCTTGCGTCATTAGCTAAATCATTGTCTCTATTGACAAGAGAGTTCAGAGGTAACCAAAGGAATTCTGGAAATGACAGATATAGCAGAGACAACCAGAGCGGTAGAAGAGATGATGGAAGAAGAGAAGAATCGAGTGACCGACAGAGGTCAGACTACAGAAATGATGACCAACAGAGGTCAGATGACAAGGTAGGCCACACACAAGAATGCTACAAATGTGGTAAGCCTGGTCATTACGCAAACGAATGCCGAACAGAGAAAGGTGGAGACCAACAGAAGTCCGACGATCGAACTGGAAACACCTCCCAAGGTTGTTTCAACTGCGGCAAGCCAGGTCATTTCGCAAAAGAAAGCAGAAGTAGACCAAATCGCCCACAGAAGGACTCAGCTTTTTACAAAAAGAAGGCCGAGTATTATGCGCAAAAATCCCTAATGGCGAACAAAGGGCATTATGAGGCAAACAAGGAGGACTTCGAGTCAGACTCTACCTCTGACGATGAATTCCCCACCAATGCGCTGTTCTGTGGCATGGCAGAAGTCGACTCCGACACTGACACTGAGGTATCCACTTCAAACTCTACCTCAAGTACTAATTCTGTAGATGATGATTTATTTAAACTTAACATTGAACTGAAAGAAGTAAATGAAAGCATTCAGAAAAGACTGACCTTTAATGAGAGAGAAGTAAGGCTTCTCACTCAAGAAAAATCCAAAATCTTTGAAGAAAAAGAAAGAGTAGAAAAGTATTGGAGTAAAAATGTAGATCCTTTAAAAAAGCAAATTTCTGAATTAACCTATGCTTTAAAAATCAAAACAAAAGAACTTTCAGTTTCAAGAAGTGAAACAACAGACATAAGAGCTCTCAAAGAATACTTTCAAAGAGAAAGAGAGGTACATTGGCAAGATCTTTTAAGAAGAGAAGTTTTACTTAAAAACTATAAAGATGCACAGAAGGTGTATGAAAAGGTAAACTCTCAAATAGAAGACGAGGTATAGGGTATAGTGATATTACCTTAGGAGTTGAAAATAAAAGACTAAAACCTATGTCTTCTCTATTTGTTTTGGGAAAAACTAACAAACCAAACTTTCCAAACTTACTCTCTGTAAGTAAAAGGGTTAAAATCTCTGCAGAACCTCACTTGAGGAAACATACAAAGATGATCAATGTGTGGATTGAAAACACATATTCATCATCTTCAACCTCTGTCAATAGAGGAATCAAACCAAAGAAATATCTGAAAACACAAGATCAGATTGGTATCTTTAAGTTTGGTAAACCAGAGACTCAAACACAGGTCGCCTTTGTCTGCATGATAAATGTCGAAAAGAAATTATCAGCAGAAGCTCCTGAATTTAAACCCATCTTTTCAATAGAAAAACTTGAAGGATCTATTGAAAAAGAAATTTTGGAAGTTTTGAAATCAAATGTTTTAGAAAATCTTAGTACATCTTCTATAGATCAAATTCTCGCTGAAAATATCTCATCAGAAACCTCTGCCATCTATGAAAGTTATTCAACAGAGGAAGAAAGCTCCTATGATACATGCTCAGAAAATCCAGCATCTATCGAAAGAGATGATTCAACCTCTGTATATGAGGACGATTCATCCTCTGACGACTCAGAGACTGATTTAAAATCAGGGATAGTTCATTGTGACACAGAGGATGCTAAATTCTCCTCTGAGGTTCTTAACAGAACCATCTCTCCAAACGAGAAAATCACAGAGATCCCTATCTGTCCAGATTTTCTCAAAATGTGTATACAAGTTAAAACCTCTACAGAGCTTGAAAATCTGAAAAAGGCCTCTGTAACTCCTAAAAGCTCAAAATTTTCAAAACCTTTAAGGAAAATTAAAGAGAATCCCTCTTGGCAACAAAAGGGAAAATGGCCTGAAGCTAACAAATATTTTTCCTCTGTGACAGTGAAGAAAGATGTTCACCACAGAAGAGAGTCACAGAAGGCAGGACCTAAACAAGACTTTTGCAAACAACATTCCAATATTCATAGATCTTCTTGTAATAGGAAATCTTATGTTAAGAAAGAATGTAATGCCTCTGTGGCTCAGTTCAATAAATTCAATGAAAAGTTCAAACAAATCACGTCTCATATTAAATACTGTCGTTGCTTTGATCTTATGTTCAAATTAAATAATCACTTCCCAAGTCCAGATTGCTTACTCTCCACTAAAATTCAAACTCCAAATTCAGAACCTAGAGAGAAACAATCTGATTTTTCTACAAAAAATAAAATGTATTTCAAGAATGCCAAGGCAAACTTGAAAAATTCTAACAATATTGGATCCATGTGGATATGGGTACCTAAGTCTCTGTGATTGTCTTACAGAAACAACATGTGCCAATTTGGTATCTTGACTCCAGATGCTCAAGGCACATGACTGGCGACAGAAGATTACTATCCACGTACAAAGAAACACACGATGGTGGATCTGTAACTTTTGGAGATAACAAGAAGGGACACATCAAAGGCTATGGAGTCATACAGAAAGAAAATGTCTCTGTATACAAAGTTGCATATGTGAATGGCCTCAAACACAACCTACTCAGTGTAAGTCAACTCTGTGATACATGATTCGATGTGTTATTCAAAAGAACTTTCTGCTCTCTACAAAGTGAAAACACAGGAATGGAACTTCTGCGAGCTGAAAGAAGAGGTGATCTGTACCTAATGAATTTTAATTCAAAATCCAAGGACAAAGTTTCCCTAGTAGCCTGCAAAAGTGAAGAAGCTTGGTTATGGCACAACAGGTTCTGTCACTTAAACTTTCACACCTTGGATAAACTAGTAAAACTCGATCTAGTTAAAGGTTTGCCAAATGTTAAATTCAATAAGGATCACTTGTGTTCGGCCTGTGAAATGGGAAAACACAGAAGGGCTTCCCACAAATGCAAAACGGACGTGTCTTGCACTAGGCCTCTGTACATGCTTCATGTCGACCTCTGCGGTCCCATTGCCATACAGAGCCTAGGTGGCAAGAAATACATACTTGTCCTAATTGATGAGTATTCACGTTTCACATGGATTGAATTTATTAGAAAGAAATCAGATGTTCCAATTATATTGATAAATCTAATGAAAAGAATCCAAGTTCTTTATGAATGCAGAATACAGAAGTTAAGAAGTGACAATGGCACATAATTTAAAAAATGTGTCATTGAAGCCTATCTTTCTACAGAAGGAATATCACATAACTTCTCTGCCGCTCGCACTCCACAACAGAACGGTGTAGTCGAAAGAAAGAATCGAACACTTGTGGAGGCCGCAAGAACTATGCTATCAGCATGCGGATTACCAATGAACTTTTGGGCATAAGCGATTTCTACCGCGTGTTATACACATAATCGTTCAACCATTGTGAAAAGACACCTCAAGACGCCTTACGAATTGCTTAACAAAAGGCGGCCAAACATCAAATTTTTCCATGTGTTTGGATACAAATGCTTTGTTTTAAACGACATAGATTCAAGAGGAAAGTTTGAGGTAAAAGCTGATGAAGGCAAATTCATTGGATACTCTACCACTTCCAAAGCCTACAGAACATTTCTTACAAAGTCTCGCAAGATTGTAGAAAGCATTAATGTTTCTTTTGATGATTCATTCCAAAAGACTTCTGAACAAATCAGTTCAGAACTCGGAATTAAAGTGAAATCCTCTGACATCTCACGAAAAAAAGAAGACTTGAATCTTCTATTTTAAGAGATGTTCCACGATGACATTGATCCTTCTATTGGAACCATTAGAGTTTCTGAAGAACCATCATCTGTCGGACAAAATCCTACAGGTATGACTCTAACTGGTCCAAATAATGCTTCATCTTCTTCTATAAATACTACAGATGCAAATGCCGAAGAAGAAAATGCAGAAGATGAAACATCAAGAAAAACGACCTCAGAAGCTGCTGAAAAACAAACTCCACAATCCACAGAAGAACCAATTACAGAGGAAATCGAGGACCAAGACTATACGTCCTCAGAGGAACAAACTCCACCACCTCTCATACCAATCATTCCACAAACGGTAGGATCAACTACCAAGGCACAAAGAACGACAGGGGCTACACAAGAAGAAGAACCACAAGAAACCCCTGAAGAACGGTTCGATGACATTGATGACTATCTTCCACGCACAACTCAGTGGACAAAAAGCCATCCTCCAAGCCAAATAATTGGAGAACCTTCTGACTCAGTAAAAACCAGGTCTGCCACTGCTAATTTTTGTTTCTTTACAAATTTTATTAGTGTGATAGAACCAAAGAAGATTTCTGAAGCCCTAGATGACCCAAACAGGGTAGACGCCATGCAAGAAGAACTTCTGCAGTTTGAGCGTAACAGAGTATCGACTTTAGTACCTCTGCCACGAGATAAACAGGCCATTGGAACTAAGTGGGTTTACAGAAATAAGAAGGATGAAGATGGAGTGGTCATCAGAAACAAAGCAAGATTAGTGGCGAAGGGATATAGACAAGAAGAAGGCATAGACTACGATGAGACTTTTTCCCTTGTCGCACGGCTCGAAGCAATAAGAATATTCTTAGCCTTCGCAGCCCACAGAGGCTTTAAAGTCTATTAGATGGACGTAAAATCAGCTTTTCTCAACGGTGAAATCCAAGAAGAGGTTTACGTAAATCAGCCACCAGGGTTTGAAAGCTCAAAATTCCAAAGGCATGTATACTACCTTGAAAAGGCTCTGTACGGACTGAAACAGGCTCCAAGAGCATGGTACGAACGACTTTCTACCTTTCTTCTAGTCAATGGCTACAACAGAGGCACAACAGATACTACCTTATTCTATAAACGCAAAAACAGTGAGATAATGCTTGTACAAATCTATGTGGACGACATAATTTTTGGTTCTACTAATTCAGAAGAGTGCAAAAGTTTTGAAAAACTCATGCAGAATGAGTTTGAAATGAGTATGATGGGAGAATTAACATTCTTCCTCGGACTTCAAGTCAAACAATCTTCAGAGGGAATTTTTATAAATCAAGCCAAATATGTCTCTGACATTCTTTCAAAATATAACCTCTCTGATACCTCTGCCATGAAAACTCCAATGGCCACTGGAAATAAGTTATTCTTAGATCCAAATGGCATCTCTGTAGAATGCACTCTCTACAGAGGGGACCAAAAATCTCGGTCTCTGGTATCCACAGAACTCTGGTTTTAGTCTTAAAGCTTATACATATTCAGACTATGGAGGATGCATGCTCGACAGAAAGAGTACCTCTGGGAGTTGTCAATTCCTAGGTGGTAAACTAATCAGTTGGACCTCCAAGAAGCAGAATTGTGTCTCAACATCTACGGCAGAAGCTGAATATCTTGCTGCTGCTAGCTGTTGTTCTCAAGTTCTGTGGATGAAAACTCAGCTAAAAGACTACGGCCACATCCTACTAAAGATACCCATCTTCTGTGATTCCAAAGGTGCCATTGCTATCTCTGCCAATCCTGTGCAACACTCAAAAACCAAGCATATCGATATAAGGTACAATTTCTTGAAACATCATGTTGAATATGGTACAATCGAAATGCATTTCGTGCCCACGGAATATCAACTCGCTGACTTATTCACCAAAGCACTAGACGAGAAAAGATTCAACTTCTTGATGGGCAAGTTAGGAATGATAAATATGATGTGAAAATCCTCTATAAGTATAGCTTTATCTTCTGTAAATAAGTATATATTTCTATTTTTATTTAACTTATTGCTTTGATTAATTTATTTCTGTATGTAAATTCTCTAAGCAAAAATAATTCTTGGGAACACAGAGCTTCTGTGGGTCCGCTCAGAACTTCTGACGACCCTTACAGAACCTCTGGTAAACAAGACCTATGCTCAAAGCAAATCTTATCATTCTTTGATCCAAGCATAGATCAAGGGGGAGCAAAAGGAAAATTATTGATCTACAGAGGTGATTAGATCAAGGGGGAGCAAAAGGGACCCTAAAATGATCTACAAAGGTAAATCTTTCAAGGGAAAGCCAAAGAAGAGTGTCGATGAATCTCCATCAACAGAAGTAAGACAAAACTGCCGAAAATAGAAGAACCAAAAGGTATGTCTCTCGCACAAAAGGTTTTTGAAAACAGTTTTCTAGGACACAAATTGTCAAATATGTCCTAAATATACTGTGAATAACATTTCAAAAATCAAAAGCTCAAAAAGTTTCATAAAATTCGAATTAAGAGAAATTTAAGGTCATAGAGCTTCTGCTGAGCTCAACAGAGGTTCTGCCAGAAATATGCTCTGTGATCGCAAATTAACCCTCTATCGATCTTTTGGAATGTTATCTCGGAAACCGAATACACACACCATGACCTTCTCGAACAAAACTTTTTCCATAACAGTTTTCTCGGACACCAACTTTAAAATATGTCCGAAAAACATCTCTTAAAACAGATCAAAAATTGGATGATCAGAAAGTTTAATAGAATTTTTGTTATGAGATTTTTTCCCTCATAGAGCTTCTGCTGGCCCTCACAGAGCTTCTGCAAGTTCCAACAGAGCCACAAAACCTCTGCGAGTAAAAATTCTTGATAAAATCCTATTGATCCTCTCCAATATCTTTACAAACGTTTTGGTTAAAGAAGAACCTACAGAGTCATGATAAAAATGAGATATATGAGAAAGGGATAAACATCAAGATTTTCAAAATCACAGAGCTTCTGTAAGACACAAAGGCTCTGCCATTTTGTTATTTGGGCATTTCTGTAGTAATAACGGTTACTTTTACTGAGAGTGAATCTCATGTGGCTAAGAACAACCCCACGCGCCTAGCATTATTGGGCCGCACACGACGTCCTGTCATCCTCTGACATGGCCTACGTGTCCCATTTTCATTGGGCATACATGGAACGTTTTTCTGTGGAAAGTTGAACCCGCCGTTCTAACTTGAGTACGGATTCCAAATTTTAATCCATTGCCATATATCTTTACTCTTTCGAATTCTACCGTTTTACCCTCCTATAAAAACCAAACTTACCCTCTCATAAACGTTTTACAAACTCTATATTCTTCTCCGGCGAAACCCTGCAAAAGCTTGCAAGAATCTTACTCTTCTTATCAAATGGCTTCATCTTCTCAAGCTTTCTCTCCGGCGAACTCACCGGAACACTCAACTACCCATTCTGAACATTCAGAAAACCCCCACCTTGCCAGAAATATTGAACTAGAAGATTCCGGCGACTCAGCAGACTTTGCTCCGACAACACATCTGCAAAACTTTATAGCAAAGGATCACTTCGAAACAGTACTACCAATCAAATCCAACAATTGCTATTTGGTCCCCTCACCCACTGCTTTCGGAGAAGCCCATGCCATTCTTCTAAACATAATGGAAAATCATATCCTCTTCCCTCTTCTCTCAAGAACCCCAAACAAAATTCCAGTTAGATATTTGAACCAGTTTTGGCAAAGTTGCCGATTTGATAAAGATGATTCTCTTATCAAAGGGTACATTTCAAGACCTGACAAATCTGAACATCTGGAAATCAAGTTCAATAGAACAATGTTCTCACTTGAGTTCAACCTACCAACAAGGGGTCTTCTTGGATTGAAGAAATATGCAGAGCAACCAACAGACGACGAGATCTGTCGTTTCGTAGAAATGCTTCGGTACAACACCCAACTAAGGAAGAGAAATGACTTTCGCAGAGGCAGATTACCACCTCTGTGGAACACCTTGTTTTCAATTCTTAACAGATGCCTGACAGGGAAGATAGGCAGTATTGACCAGAGCTCGCATCAGATCTTAACCATCATGTATGGGGTTTACTATGATCTCCCACTGGATTACGCGACCATAATGATGCAAGAGATCATCAACACCATTGAAAGAAAGAACAACACCAGAAGGGTCAAAGAGAACGGTCCCAAGTTTCTACCACCTCTGCAATTCCAAAGAATACTGGGAGTACTGTTCGAACCTCTGTTGATGATACAGAACTGGCCAATGGAAGGGCCAATTCCCAAACAGTTCCAAATGAACAAAAATAACCCCACTGATCATGTATATGGCTACACCCACTGCAAACCTTTGTCAAAGAACCTTCTGAGCTATACCACGAACAAATCCCTTAAGAAAGAGTATATACGCGTTCATAGAACTCCAAAACCGAGTCCTATGACACCCCCGCGTTTAGGTGTCCCCCTAGGAACAATGATTGCAGAACCTCTTTCTACTCAAGAAGAAAAAGATCAGAAACTAGCAAAACACATGGCTATTCAACTTAGCTTCTTAGCCAAACGTGCAGAGCTCATGGGAAAGAAGTCCTCTTCGAAATCTTCTGCCTCTACTCCAAAATCAAAGAAGAGGAAAACTACAGAAGGCACCTCTACAAGCATTGCAGAAGATCAACCTTCACCTCCTCATACCACAGAAATTGGCTCCTCTGCTCCTCCCTCTCCTAAACAAAAGAAAAGACAATCGAAACCCACAGAGGAAGGGGCACCAAAACCCAAGAGAAGAAAGACCAAGAAGAAGCATGGGAAATCACTTGAAAGATTGGTTACCATCACAGAGGAGGCAATTGCAGAAGAAAGAACTGCAGAAGAAGAGGTCAAAGAAACTAGAGTAGAAGAAACTGCAGAAGACAAAACTGCAGAAGAAGAGATGGCAGAAGAGGGATATCAATCACCCTATCAATCCCCAGATCGATTTGCTCACCAAGGAAACTTAAACGATTTCCTACAGAACCCTGACATTGCCAATACCCTAAATACAGCAGGGTGGACGGCACAACCACTCGACCACCACTCCCCAGAAGAACAATACTTCTCTATTTCTGGCGTTGACACACATCTGCAAGAAGATGATCAAACACCCAGAGATCAATCAGCTGAGACATCTATTATTCTACAGAACCCCTTCATTCAACAAGGATTGGACGTCCACAGAAAGAGTCCAAGCAAAGATACAGAAGAAGGAATAGAGGAAATAGACATGTCAGAAGAAGCCATCAGAGAAAGGAATCAATAGAGAGAAACTGAGTGGAATAGTGAAAAGGTTAACGAGGTCATAGAGAAAATGGGAGAAAAAGAAAAGGAAAAAGAAAAAGATGCCGAAGTTGAAGAAGGCATAAATCCCTCACCCCCTCCCAGTGCAACCCACACATCTAACTCCGCAGGTCTAGCTGCAGAAGAAGTTATTGAAAAAGAGCAGCACAACTCGATCCAAACCCAACCCATCCAGTCAGAGGTAACCTCTTTCAACCTTTGCGCCCACAGAAACCGAGGAATCTATTCCTAGGGAGTCTCTTCAAAGAGACTCACCTATTGTTCGTGATCAATCGCCCCAGATCACACTAGAACACCCAACAGAGGAATTCGTTTCCTCTGCCACACACACAATAGGGCCAAATCTTCTTTCAAAGAGAAGTAATGAGCACAGAGACGAAGAGACTCTAGACAAGTCTCCTAGTCAACAGAAGAACATTCCAATACCCACCTCTGGAGTGGATTTGGACACTGTTCTTCATAGAACTTCTGTAGAGATCGAAACTCAGGTTTCTTCTCAAAGATCAGAAGGAAATCCTTCCACCCCCATCGTACAAATAAGGGTGAATGAAGGTGTCCCAGGAGCAGGGACTCACTCTGGAGACGAATGTGTTCCTCCAGAGGTTACACAAGGAACACAAGTATCAAGGGATGAGTTCCAAACCCTTGTCACCTCTGTGAACCAAACAATGAAAGAGTTGCAAAGCTCTTTCACATCTTTTGCAGAGACAACATCGACGGCTATCCTGAATATGAACACCAAAATGGACAATCTGTCCACAGAGGTGAAATCCGCCATCTCAGAGATGAAGTCCTCTGCCGAAACAACTGCCACAGCAACAGCCACTTCTGCCGCTCAAGAATTCGGAACAGCCGCAACTTCTGCGTTCAAGGACTCTGTCAAACATTTCCTTGAACAAATGAATACGCATTCCAATAGAGCAAAGGGCATTACTCCTGCAGATCTACAGAACGCCCTAAAACAAGTACAAGAAAAGGCAATGCGTAACACGACAATGATGCAGCCAAAAGACTACATGACCAGAGCACAGCTAACAGAGCTCGGACAGAATGTCATAAACCAGGTCACATAAGTCATTGTCTCCTTCACTACAGCAAATGCCAACTATGTCAAAGATTTCAGAAAAAGTGTTGGCAGAATGCGTTTTAAAACAGAAGCAGAGCTTGCGACTCTAATTGCCCTCTGTGATGATGTCTATGAAAAGTTGATGGCAGCAGGAGCAGAATTACCTAAGAAACCCAAAGCTTCTTGCAGAGCAAAGGGTACTTCTGATAAAAGTCAGGATGATTCTGATGATGACCATCCTAGTCCATCAGATAATCCTGAGGGGGAGAATATAAGGGAGAAAGCTACTAGCAGAGGAATACAATCTCCACCAATCGCAGCAGAACCAATCAACCAAGCCCCTCCAGAACAAACCCAACAACAACAAACTCAAAAGACCACAGAGACAACACCCATCTCTGTGGAATCAACTCCTGAAGAATCCAATATTCTAGAAGCTGATCAGCAAACCACAGAGGCAACAACCACCCCTGAGGTAATCATTTTGGAAGAAACAGATCAACAGACCACAGAGAAAACACCCACCTCTGTGGAATTCCCTACAATGTTTGGAGAAGATGCTCAACATCTATCATCCTCCTCTAAAGAAGATCTTTCCTCCCCAAATACAAAATCAACAGAAAAACCCCAAACCATACCAAGAAGAAAGTCGATTGCCACCAAACCAAAAAGAGCAACGACCTCTGCTTCTAATGTTCTGAGAAAGATGCACAAAACAATGACTGAACGAATGGCGCAGAGAGAAGAAGAAAGGCACAAGTTCACATTAGCTTTCAAAATGGAAAGAAGATTTGATGTCCAATCTTCATCAACAGAAACCGAGCTCACAGAAGAAGTCACCAAAGAACCTCTAACAGAGGTTACAGAGCAACTCAAGCCAACAGAACCATCGCCACAAAAGTCCTCTAAAACACAAATGTCAAAACCTAAAGAGGCAACCCCCATCAAGCCAACAGAAGCGCCAACCCCCAAACCTACAGAAGAAACAGGTTCTGCATCGCCAAAAGCCAAAGACAAGGGCAAAGGGATACTGACAGAAGATCCCAAGAAAAAGAAATCATTGCCAAAGCCTACAGAGAAACTAATGAAGAGCGCTTTTGATGCCTTTCAAACTCCAAAGCCTGAAGAAGTTGACTGGGCATATGGATTAAAGCCTCTGTCAGACATTCCTCTAACAGGTAGAGCTGCAGAAGTTGTTCAAAAGATGGAGAGTCTCAGAAGACAAGTACCACAACCTGGTCCAACACATGAAGATATGGAAGAAGTGGTATACAAATACATCTATAAACAATTCTTTCAAACCAATCATCCAACAGATCATGTGACAGATCCGAGGATCAGAGAAGAATTTGAGAACATCTTCACAAGGACAAAGCCAAGAACCAAAGCAGACGTCTTCTCAATCCACAAGATCAAAAAGGTAATCTTCTGCAGGTTCTCCTTTACAAGAACCTATCCAAGGGTCAGGTACAATCTTTAAAAGGTCAGAAGAGAAAACAATTCAGAAACCACCTTCGCTGATGCTGACCTAAGAAATATCAATCCTTATGATCTACCTGACCTTCTGCAATGGACAAAGGACAACTACAACACAGAGCCAAACACCAGAGCCTATCAAGTGTTGAGAAAAGCAATGAGGGAAAAGCTTCTGGTGTACAGTATGATAGATTTTCAGCTGGGAAAGGATCTTGGTCTCAAACATCTAAATTTACGACCACCAGAGGATCGCTGCCCACCGGACGCCGTGCCCAACTCAATCATTACAGAACCAAGGTTTGGGTTAGTATTTCAAAACCCGCAAGGCGAAGTTAAACTTTTTGTAATCATGGACTGTCAGAAGTACGCAACTTGTACTTTGAACAAGTTCAGAGCAAGCCTTGTAAAATACAGAGATACAGAGAAAATGGATAGAGATGCTGCAGATACTTTCATCAGAGAGATTGATGCCACAATCCGCTTAAGAGAACTCTGCATCAGTTTCTACAAAGAGATCAGAGAAGTCGGAAGAGACAACAGAAGCTTCAACGATTTCAAAGATGCCAAAATCTGATTCTCAAACAACCAATCTATGCAAACCATGTTAAAGTTTATCTTTCATTGTACTCAAATGTAAAATGCCTCTGGCATATTTCTAAATGAAAGAACTTTCGAGGTATTGTTTAACCTCTGTCTTATCTAACTTAGCCTAAATTAACTTAAGTTCAAATTTTTATTTTCACTACTTAGGGGGAGATTGTTAGCCTCAATCTTCCTAATCATAGAAGTATTTAGAAGTAGTGAAAAATAGGCTAAGTGAAGAAAGCCTCTTACAGAGGCTCTGCCGAACTTACCGAGAGATCAGGGTCAAGAAGCTACAGAAGCAAAAGAGACGTCCTACATAACCTCTGTCGTACTCACAAAGAAGACCCAAGACTCGGACTCAGGTGAAGACTGCTTACAAAGGACCAAACCGCAGAGCCTCTGTGACACTTCACAGAGCCTCTGCGGTCTGCAACAAAGACTTCAAAGAGATTTATAATATCTTGCTACTGTTTCTGGACCCGTTCATCAACTTGCATGGCAACATGCCCTGTCCAACGTCAACGTGTCAAACTCTGATTGGAGTCAATAGGGCTTAGTACATAATAGACGTCTGCGGCATTAAATGAAATACAACACGTCTGACTGTTCATGCCATCCGTCCAACTGTTCATGCCATCCGTTCAACTATTCATCCCTACCGTTCTGAATAGTATTTATGCTTTATGGTCCCCTTTAGAGTAGTATATAAGGAAGACTCATGTTGAGTTCTTCCTTAATCAGAAATAAAGAGATACAAACATCACAAGAACACATAGCTTAAACACTTTGAGTGTCATATCTGTTTTAAAGCTTTGCTTACTCACTGTTCTTAAATCTGTTCTTAATATATATATTCAGTAAACTTTGAGATATTATTTCCTGTTCACTGTTTATTTATATTGTGTTCTAAATCTATCAAACATATCTGTTAGTTTTTCAAATACGCTTCCGCATCAAACATAAACTTGAACTAATAGATCTGATAATCTTGTTTAAACAAAACGGGAACCAACAAAAAGTTTTTTTGTGTGTCGGACTCTCCATTGCACTATCCGAGGGGGAGCAAGATTTTCCCCATTCTCAGTTTGAGGGGGAGCGAGAGAAAGTTCTGTCAAACTCCGAAGGAATTATTTTTTGAGAAGGCAAAATGTTTTTTTAATGGCAAAGGTATCCGGACACCACATCTTTCCGGATGGTTTACGGACCGGGTATTTATCCGGATTGGCTGGTGACCCGGACACATCACCCGGATTCTTTGGCTCATATAAATAACTTCCGGACTCGTTCATTTCACTTACCCGGAAAAAGCATTCAAAAACCCTAAATCCCTTCGCGACTCTCTCTCGTTCGGACTCCTCTCACACAACTCGATTTCACTCCCGGTTTCGATCACCAAATCAGGTATGTGCTCAACCTTCAATCACAACGTATTTTGCGTACAATCCCTGCTATACATCACACATTTCGACCACCACTTTCGTCGATTCTCACAATCCAAAAACCCTATTCTGGGTCTGGTCGATTTTAGATCACCTCAGTGTAGTCTACAATGTCTTAAATGCTTCTGTATGCGTCTATGAGTCTATCGATATCTTCTGATTAGGTTAGGACTAATTTGGGACTGTTGTCGTCTCGTTTGATTGATTTGGGACTCGTCCGAACACACTCTTGGTGTCCGGACACATTCAACATCATGAGTTTTTATCCGGGAACATGTATCACATTAGATATTTTCTCCGGTCAGCCTCAACATCCAGAAATCGTAGTTGTCCGGAAATCTCAGGGTTTTCGGTAAGTTCAACTACCGGATTGTTAACTTGTCCGGACTCCTACTCGTTCGGACACTCTTATCATCCAGAAAGTACATCTCATTCGGAAACCATTATTTCAACCGGTAACTCATGCTATCCGGACACTCTTTGTCTGGATACTTGTGGATGTCCGGAAAGTCTGGTTTGCCATTTATTTGTCCGGATACTTCTGTGTTTTGCATATACAGTACCCATTTTGTGACTGCCAGTCCTCAATCTGTCTAAGATTGAGCCAATTAAAGCAAAGGTACGCGTCGATACTTGTTCATCCGCCTCAAATCCTAACTGTGCACCTTTTACAGATATTCAATGGCGGATCAGGAACAAAATCCTCCACAGAACCCGGAAGAGCAACAAATTCCTCAAGAGGAACTTATAAATGAAGAAGCTGACAACGCCTTGGTCGACCCCGAACATGGTACTGAACTGGAGGCGAACAACCATCACTTGGACCCGACACTGTTTAGACCAAAACCACAACATCGAGTGATTGTGGACATCCTTATGCGTCACCCTCTCCGTGAGGCCCTCACCGCCACCGCCGACGTCCCGTTGTTGTACGTACTCCAAGTTTGGTTCTCCGCACAAGTTTGCACGACCGGTAACTCACAAACGATCACCTCCCAGATCGATAATCAACAGTTCACGCTTACACCGGACTCCTTCTGCCGTCTACTTTTACTCCCTGAAGCCAACACCGATGACCACTAAAGCTACGGCCCCACGGTCAATGACACGACACTGTGCGCTCAAGTCCGCGCTTTTGGCTACAACTTCGACCTCGACCGACCATCCGCGTTCAACCGAAAGTATCTGGCCCCCATCTGGTATACCCTATTTATGATTCTAAACAGGTGCCTTTGGTCCAGATGGAAGGGCATCGACCAGTGCACAGGCGATTTCCTCATACTATTCCATGCCGTGTGCTACAACCGTCATGTCGACTTTGCCATGATCATCTGGCGGGAAATAGTTATCGCCATTCGTCACATCGAATGTACCAAACAGAAGAAATTCCTTCCATACCCGCATTTCCTTTCGCTTGCTGTTCGTCAACATATGGACGCCAATCCTGCCATCCCGCGCCGCCTAACTCATCCGGTATGTCCTCCTCATCACTTACAAAACATGGTTATTCGCAACCCATCCAACGCGGTAGCCATGCCCATCCCTGAAGCCCTGTTAGCTCATGCCGATCCCACTGCACCAAGAGTTATAGCTTATAGGGAAGAGTTAGGTAATACCGTGGTCCAGCCAGAACCGGAGGGACCTGCCCAAGGACCTAGACCCGAGCGTCGTGAGGGTCGAAGAGTGAGAGGTGGAAGGGCCCGGACAGCAGGTGCTGCCGGGCGGGGTGTGATGATTGTTCGGGGAAGGGGATCTAGATAGCGTGGTGCAGTGGAATCGCGTCCCGGTTACAGCCAAGCCCAAGCCGGTCCATCATCTAGACCTAAGCTTCATCATACATCCGAACCATACCTTTCTGACCCGCCTTCACCCACTCCACATGTTCAGAACGTGGAATATGACTCTGATACGGAATCCGATAGGACCCGTGCCATACGTCTCTCAAAAATCCCTCCCCGTATCGGACCGAACCCAGACGTTACCGAAGGAACCTCAATTGCCTCACCTTCAACCCCTCTAACTCAACCTGGAACGGGAATTATTCGGACACCCGAGGGAGATTTAGTTGAAGAGTTAGAACATGTGAGAAGAAGAGAACTGCGTTCGAAAGCGAACCAGGAAAGATTGAGCCATAAAGATAAAGAGGCTCCTGAGCGAACCCAACCGAGCGATATCCGGGTAGCCACATCTGCTATCCTGTCTCATGTGTTGGGACAGGGTATTGAAGAAGCCTCCGTGGACCCAGCGGAGCAATTGCACAACCCCCTCATCCACTCATCCGTCTCTCAAAAGATGGATGTTTCAGTTTCTCACGGGGATATAACACAACTTCTACCGGTCTCTCACTCGGAGAGTGCTGGTGTTGAAATAAGCGACCAGCAGCCCCCGGTCGCAACTTCTTTCAGTACACAGTTGAGTCTAGAGCCACTTGATATTATTCATTCTTCGGCTAGGATATAAGATGAGGAACAACAAATCGAGATTCTTCGTGACCCGATAGGAACGTCTGTAGTGTCTCCGTCTGGCGGAAGTCGAGGATCGGACGGAAATCCTACCACAACTACCATTTTCCAACTGTGAACGTAGGTGGCTCTGCCTCTGCGGCAGATGCCTCAACGGGTAATCTAAGTGATCTCGGAGTTATTCACCCAGACTTTGTGTCACAAGGGTCCCTGGACAGCACCCTTAAGGCTGTCCGCGAGGCAATGAAGCAGCACGTCGCCGCCGAGCTCGCCAAAATGAAGAGCTTAATCAAAGGCAAAGAATAGGTCGTCGAAGCTAAAACCGAACCCACACCTCCACCGGCTCATGCTCAGCCTACTTATTTGGTGGAAACACTCTAGACTATGCTTTTAGCTCAACTACTCCAACAATCTGACAGTGACACCTCAACCGAAGCATACCTGATTACCGTTATGAAATCATAGGTCACTGCTCCTTCATCATCCATTACCACTCGATTGGATACCATTGACTCGACTCTTAAGGACTACAACAAAGCGCTCACAACGCTGTCCGAGAGAGTCCGTTCACTCGAAGATAACTGAAAGGGTCAAGCAGGCGGTCTAAAGCGCAAGCACGATGACCAGGAAGATCCTGATCACCGTGAGGGGGACAAAAGATTAAGACCTACAGAGACCACCGCTATCCTTACCGACTCGACAACTGTGGTTCAATCGGAACCCTCAACTGCGGCACCTTCTACCGAAGAAGCACCTGAAGCCGAGTTGCCATTAGCCGAGATGGTAATAGATATTGATATTTCAGATGATGAAGACCCGATGGTTGAAAAGCCAGAGGGTTCGACATAGGAACTGGTTAACTTCGACTCATCAGATATGCCGATACTGGATATGATTGATCCAGACTGCGAAACCAACCCGGAGACCGAAGATGCATGGTATGAAAAAGCCGTCAGTGCCGCAAATCTCCAGGTTAATTTGGTTTTCCCTACTGATGAAGATGACAATATTGATTATGATCAGTTCCTGCTCCAGAATTTTTATGGAACCCCCGTTCACTCTGCTCATCCCGATGAAACTTCAACAAGACCCAAAACTACTACTGCCGATATTTCGACATTTCCTCAGCAACCAACAGCTTCTGATCTTCCCCCTCTTCAGTAGCAACAAATCTGTTGGGAGAAGATCCCGATATTTATTCCTCACTTGGAGGAATCCCTGAAGAAGTTGTTTGTTCATAAGATTCACCCAATCGAGCCGACCTTCTGCCTTGGTATTTACAACCTCAACCCCGAATACCAACGCCGGTACATCAGCGCAATGAAGCGGTGTCTTCCAGTCAGTCAAGTCAGAACCAAGCATCAGATCACAGAGGTACTCAACATACAGTCAAGCCGCATTATGAAAATCGTTTATCCTGTATTCACTGTCCGACGTGAAGATGGGAATGAATGGAAATTTTCCGAAGCTGACTTCCAGCACCTCCGACCGTTCAACTTCCTGTCAATTCTGAAAGACCTTCGTACAAGAACCATCCGACCGCTACCTGTCACAAAGGCGCTCGAAGCTGTTCATCGATTCCTGGTCCGTACTATTATGATGTCATATCTCACGGATTTCCAAATTGCAATCGAGAACAAAGAAGGTAAATCTGATCAAGCCGAATCTGAAAGCTCTTGAGTTGAAGATGTATTATGAGAACGCACTGCTTCTAAAACCAGAATTTGGGATTGCCTTTATCAACGATCAGAATGAAAAGAAATTTATGCGCTTCAGTCAGGTTGACAGATTCTGCGACGGCACGCTCTTCAAAGTCCAAAATGCTCTTCGCAATATCATTTCTTATGAATCGGAAAATCAGAAGGTTTCGTATGTTCCAAACTCGAATGAGATAACTGCACGAAACGCTTTAGAAGTGGTTGAAGAACGCATCGACTATTGCCGTGCTATCCGAATGTTCGAGATTCATTTTACGCTTTGCAAAAGATATGTTTATAACTGGCGAGAGCTAGAGCGCGAACTCGAACTTCAAATCAAAGGGGGAGATTGTTAGGGTCAATTTATGTTGATTTAAAGTTCAAGGGTCTGTATTGTAATAGTTGAATTTGAGCTTAGTTAGTGAACGGGCCGTGGGCTTGTTAACCACAGGCCCGTCATATATAAAGTGCTTTAGCCTTAGAAAATATGCTAGTTGTCTCTTTTGCTTTCCTACTCATTATTTTAATTCTCTCTGATTGAAAGCTAATAGGGATGACCAGTTGAAATCATAAACTCTACTGATTTACTTATATTGATTTCATTGTTCGTTGCACGGATCTGGAACTAACATAAGCTTTCACACTCTTTTTCTTTGAATCTCTCATATGCATTGATACATTGATTTAACTTTGCCTAAATTGATTTGGTAGTTCCAAGCATTTGTTTCTCAAGTTCATCCCACATCTCTTTTGCGGATGTTCCACTATCAATTCGTTTAAAAATATAATTGGGAATAGCCAAAGTTAACAAAGTAACATCTCTTTTATCAATTGCATGTCTCTGTTTCTGCGCTTCATTATATTGTGAAAAACTTTTCTTCACTCTAGTAGCAGGAATCTCTGGTGTAGTATTAGTTGCAGGAGTAGCAGCAACATCAACATAGACTTCAATTGGACCTTTTCGGATTGAGATCATCAAATTCTCATCAATATTATCTAGGAATTGAATAATTCGGATCTTCCATTATTGATATTCTTCGGGAATAAGAACAGTTGGCTTCGTCTCAGATCCCATAGAGAGAAATTCTTTAGAAGACATGATTATAAGATGAATTGAATCGATTCAACAGAAAGACAAATTCGAATTTCTTGAACAAAAACAGAACGAATTCAAGAATTACAGAGAATTCAAGAATTATGAGTAGCAGCGGAATCAATTATCTAATTGATCAAGAAATCTTCAAGAACACGAACAAGAAACCTCTAAGAACGTGATCTTAACCTAATTTGTTTGTTAATTGGCTCTGATACCAATTGTAGAAACCAGGATTCAATCTTACAATCAATTATGAACAATCAGGAACAATCAAATAGTGAAATGATAGAGAATTGAATCAAACAACTTTGTATTCAATCAAGAACAGATTACAGATCAAGAGAGAGAATCTCTCAAATATTACAAAGTTATGCGGAAAGTTAGTTAGCTTACAAGTGCTAAATTCTATATATACTGTAAGGAAAATGTGATCCCAGAACAAGTAATCAATCTATAAACATCAAAAAAGCCATCTCTAAATCATTAAACTCAATAGCTCACAATTACAATGAAGAACTCTCTCTTAAGTGTGTGTGGCTAGTGTGTGATGGATGACCTGAAAACCCAAAGGGGAAATTAGCAAACTATATATACCTAGGATATAGAATAGCCCTATTACAAATATAGTCCCTCTACTTGGTACAATAACATTTAAGCACTAACATTCTCCCCCTTTGTACCAAAGTAGAGCAAAAGATTTAGACGACCACTGGGGTCACATTCTTCTTTCGAATACCAAAGATGATCTCGAATCTTTACGGTATGAGATTGCTTTCAACACTTCGTTGATCAGGTTCTTTTCTTTCTCAGTGAGTTTTACCTCTCCATGCGCATCCAGACGAAGCTTACTTTCCAAGTGAAACAAAATAATCTTCAAAGTACCCTCACAGTACTTGTTGATCTCAATAACTCTCATAAATCTTTTCTTTGAGTCAGTATCAACGTACACAACCCCGAGCTCATGCTTGTTCAGTATAGTGTAGGCGGGGATACCTTGAATATCATATAAGCGTCTGTTTGGTCTTTTTAAGTTCACATGAGTTTGAAAAGATTCCAAACCCATCTGAAAGTCAGTGAGGTATGAATACTTCAGAATATTCTTCATAAACTTCTTCACACTTCGAAAGGCAGCACTGTATTTGTCAGGATCGAATCTTAACAAGACTAATAATACTTAGAATTCAGAATTAAAGAATCTGCGGAATAGAACTTTAATTCACACAATCAAAGAACAATATATCAGAAAACACACAGCTGTTTGTATTCACTAATTCAACTCACAAGCTTACAACCAAACCTCAATCTTGATGAACAGGCTCAATCAAGACGACTTCTACTTCTCTAGAAATAGGGTTCTAAACCTTGAGGTTAATTCTCTCTAAAACAGAACGTATTCTAAAAAACTCTCGTATATCGCGTATATTGCCTATCTATCAACATCTATTTATACAAAATAATTACAAGATAACTATCAAAACAAAATTGATCTTCAGAATATTCTTTCACGCATATCTTCAATCATTCTATATTTATCTCCAACATTCTCGCATTCCGAACTTATGATCACAAGCAGCATTAACATCTTTATGCACGAGCAGTATTAACTTCATTCAGCATGAGCAGTACTAATATTCTCCAGCAGCATTAATTCATTCCAGCAGCATTAACTTATTCTAGCAGCATTAACTTATTCCAGCAGCATTAACTTGACTCAGCAGTACTAACCTTGCTTCAGCAGTATTAATCTTGACAAGCAGTACTAACTTTGCTTCAGTAGTATTAATCTTGACAAGCAGTACTAACTTTGCTTCAGCAGTATTAATCTTGACAAGCTGTACTAACTTCACTCTAGCAGTATTAATTATGCTCTGGCAGTATTAAAGTTGTTCTGGCAGTACTATCCATACTTAGCAAATCTTCAGTTCCCAACAATCTCCCCCTAACTTGACTTTTAGAAAGAGAAGTCAAGTTCTTCAGATGATGATGCTTCCAAAACTTAATCTTGAACACACACGTCAGGATTCAATCCCAAACTTTGATTGATGATCCTTCTTACCAGGTATCTTGCCATCTTAGAATCTTTGTTACCCACCAACTTAGCTTTTAGCATTCCTTTCAACCTTGTCATGTTGTGCTTGTATACTTTATCCACCAAATAATACTCATGATATGCATAGTCAAGTGTTATGACATACACACCACAGTTTTCAATAAGCATCCAGTTGGTAACAGCTTGAAATTGCCTTTCTGTCAAATACTTAACTGCTTCTGTATTGAACATTAGACACAAGTATTCAAGTACCATTTTGGTGATGGACATTCCATTCTCAGTCAGCATATTTCCATACAGCTTCATTCCCACCTTGAACATCTCTTCCAAGTCAGATCTAGAGCACATCCTTATAAGTCTTCCCCATGTAGAACAGACCTCAAACTTCCCATCTGCTCTTTTTATTCTAATGTACTCCTTTCTCCCATCTCTCAATGTGTCCCAGAAGATGATCCCAGGAGCCATAGAAGCTAATGGTTTAACTTTGATTGGACTAGTATCAACCACAGTAATATACATATCACATTGAGCATTTGTTGGTGATTGTACATTGCTTGGTTGACCTGATGGAGTTGCCACTTCTTCTTCAGCAACTTTTTGATCAGCTTTCTCTTTCACAACTTCCTCCTTAGCTTCTTCTACAATGGGTTCCACCCTAGGCTTCTTTACAACTTTCTTCTTTGAAGCTATAGACTTTGTTCTTGGTCTTTTGTTTGACACCATCTTGGTTCTTTTGAGTGATTTAACAGCTTCAGGAATGGTTTCAGCTGTCTCCTTTGTTTCTGCTGCTTCAGGGATGGTTTCTGCTGCCTTATGTTTTTCAGCAACATTAACCATTTCTGCTGTTTGAATGGTTTCTACTGCTTTTTGACTAGCAGCATTAACCATTTCTGCTGCTCTATCTGTTACTGCTTCTTTTATAATCTTTGATACTGCTGCTTCAACACTATTCTTCACAATCTCAAATACCTCTACTTCAATCTCAGATTTAGTTACTGTAGATACATATACTGTTTGATTCAATAGAATTGTCCACAATGATTGTAGAATTCTAAGAAACACAAGCTCTGATACCACTTGTCAGGATCGAATCTTAACAAGACTAATAATATTTAGAATTCAGAATTAAAGAATCTGCGGAATAGAACTTTAATTCACACAATCAAAGAACAATATATCAGAAAACACACAGCTGTTTGTATTCACTAATTCAACTCACAAGCTTACAACCAAACCTCAATCTTGATGAACAGGCTCAATCAAGACGACTTCTACTTCTCTAGAAATAGGGTTCTAAACCTTGAGGTTAATTCTCTCTAAAACAGAACGTATTCTCAAAAACTCTCGTATATCGCGTATATTGCCTATCTATCAACATCTATTTATACAAAATAATTACAAGATAACTATCAAAACAAAATTGATCTTCAGAATATTCTTTCACGCATATCTTCAATCATTCCATATTTATCTCCAACATTCTCGCATTCCGAACTTATGATCACAAGCAGCATTAACATCTTTATGCACGAGCAGTATTAACTTCATTCAGCATGAGCAGTACTAATATTCTCCAGCAGCATTAATTCATTCCAGCAGCATTAACTTATTCCAGCAGCATTAACTTATTCCAGCAGCATTAACTTGACTCAGCAGTACTAACCTTGCTTCAGCAGTATTAATCTTGACAAGCAGTACTAACTTTGCTTCAGCAGTATTAATCTTGACAAGTAGTACTAACTTTGCTTCAACAGTATTAATCTTGACAAGCAGTACTAACTTCACTCTAGCAGTATTAATTATGCTCTGGCAGTATTAAAGTTGTTCTGGCAGTACTATCCATACTTAGCAAATCTTCAGTTCCCAACAGTATTGAATTCTATACTCTGGACGCTTCTTCTCTGGATGGACAGCAAGACTGTTGTAAAGGCTCAGAAGATCATTCAGTCTCAGACTCTTGAAATCAGCTTCAGAAAATACGCATTCAGACCCATCTGATCTCAAAACCGTGAACTCAGGATAGAAGACATCAAACAGCTTATGAGATTCAACTTTCAGTACCTTCATAATCATGTTATCTGACTTGACAGCTTTTGATCCTTTGTCTTTGTTCTTCATGACGTATAGAAATTCGATCTTCTTCAGCGATGGCCAGTCTTCAATCCCATAAATCTTCTCCAAGTTAATCTTTTGAACCTCTTGTACGTACCGTTCTTTCCTCAAGGTTTCTAGATAGGGAGTTTGGATTGATACTCTCTCTCCAGTGGCTACATACATTGGTTCAGCATCAATAATAACTTGGAAAAAACTGAGTTCTGCTTCAAGTACTTTATCTCTGATCATTCCATCAGGTACAAACGGTGTTTGTGAAACTAAAGTACCTGAGCTTGGACCTGCTGCATCTTCTAACTGTGGAGTGTCTGAGATTTGACCTGCAAAATCAACCTGTGTCGGAGCATCTTCTACCATTGTCGGAATACCATCTTCAGACTCGATATCCAAATCTTGATCCCCAGTTTCAAAGTCAATATCTAATTCATCCAGAGCTTCTATCATCTTTTCTTTAATCTTGTAGTTGAGCTGCTCTGGTTCTTCCTCGGAATCAATGTAGATATAATCTCGTACGAATTCATCTACCATTCTTTCTTCCTCTGTTCTATTGTCAACAGCCGCAGGCTTTTCAACCCCAGCTATGACATCAGCTAGAACAAGTACTTCTGTCTCAACAGTATGTACCACATCAGTTGTCGTTTCACCTTCACCTGTATTTCCCCAGCTTCAGATTCATTAACATTACCAGTAGAAGCAGCAACACTAGACTCTCCAACCCATGCTATCTTCTCCCCCTCATGTTGATCAGGCGGATCCTGATCATCATGTCTTCTTTTCTTAGAGACTTCAGATTCAATACCACATCTGTCTTCTACAACTTTGAGCCTGTTACTGATGGTGGTGAATCCATTCATCAAAGCATTCGTCATATCTGTCACAGAGTCGGTTAGCTTCTGAAGTTGTGTTGTCAGAAGAAGTTGTGTATCTGTAGATGTTGAGGATTGAGGTTGGGTTAGAGGTGGTGAATGTTGACGAAGTAAGGAAATTAAGTCAACTTCTTCAGATGTACTAGAGTCGCTTTTGGCTAAAAGGATGGATAACATCTCAAATTTAAGCTGGTCTTCAGGTATAAGGTGTAGTGGGATAGATGATGGATGTTGTGAGTCTGGTTGAGCTTCTGTTGGATGATCTTGAGGAGTGGATGATGATTCAGCAACATTTTTACCCTTTATGGCATGGCTGACTTCAGATGCTAACTGATCAACTGATCTCTGCATGTGTGCACGGTGTTGCTTGTACGATCTGTCTATGGCACCTAGTGCAGAAGCCAGTAATGGTAGAGTAATAAAATTAGGATATGGCCCGAGCATCCGTATAACCTGTTCATGAGGAAAATTTGGGAAAATAGAGCTAACTTCCGGACCACCTAGGTTACCGGTTGAAGTAGCGGTTGTAGCAACCGTACTGCCTGTGCTCACGGCTGGCAAAGTGTTGACCATGACAGGACTTCCACCCTGTCCTCGTGGGGCACCAACGAATGGCGGCCTCACTCTGGGTGTTCCGGTTGGGACACGGAAGCCCGCAACTTGGTGTTGTTCCAGCAACTATGTCCTAGGAAAGGATGTTCTACCAAATGGTCCTAGACTCAATGTGCGTGGAATAAAAGGCAGTGGCC
This sequence comes from Saussurea involucrata, assembly GCA_033807775.1. Taxonomy (NCBI): domain Eukaryota; kingdom Viridiplantae; phylum Streptophyta; class Magnoliopsida; order Asterales; family Asteraceae; genus Saussurea; species Saussurea involucrata. The sequence continues at coordinate 249,176,349 of CM066321.1, read as the reverse complement.
GGGGCAGGAGCCTACCTGGTTCAATACCAGCAGACACCGAGTGTGTCGCCGATAGACTTTGAGCTATATCCCCTGTGGAAAATGAAACATCGACAAATTGAGATGCCGATGAGTGGCTGAGTGGGGCTGTGCTATGAAAGGCTGGGCGGACCACGACTTGTTCAATACGCAACAGCGATGTACGCTCGTTGGTAGAAGATATGGCTACCCGGCTTGGATCGGTGTGGGGAGAGTCAGTAGTTAAAACTTTAACTGACTCTATCACAACTTCACTCATTTCTTTTCTCCCTCCATCCTCACCACTAACTACCTTTTCTACTTCTACTTCTTTTTCTACTTCTTCGTTCACAGATGAAGGACCCACAACATCAGTAGCAGTGTCGAGAAGTTCGGTGTTCCGAGTGGAATCAGCATCGGAACTCACGACACGTGGTCTCTTTCCCATATGTCTAGGAAACAAATTCACCAAAGGGTCGTGACCTGAGTCATCATCGTCATCACCATCGTCATGGGGAGGAAAGAAGGGTTCTATCTCATCGTCTTGATTAACTGCATCATCATCAGGAGATGATGCAGCGACATAAGCTTCATCCCATGAGACATCATCATCAAAGATCTGGGGAGGAGGTCGAGGCGGTGGTTCAGCTGGTTTCGAGGAAGATGCTTGGCCAATAGTCCGTAATCTTCTCCCGACTTTCTTTCTTTTCGTTCTCCTCACCTCTCGTCGTTCAGAGACACCCCCATGTTCCTAAAACCCCCTCGACATTCGGACCCTCACCTCCTAATGGGTTTGCATCGTGGGGAGGTCCCTCCGGTTCTGGATTGACCATCAATGCATTATCTAACTTGTATTTTCTAACTACCCCAGACTGTTGGTCAGAATAAGCGAGCAGATCTTCACGTAGAACGGCGATGTGGGCAAAATTGATCTGCTTGGGCATCCTTAGGTAGTGCATGTACTGGCTTGGGCCTCTGGGGTGATTCTCTCATCTTGGAATCTGACCGTTGTCTACCATAGCTTGATGAATCAATATCTGGAAGAAACGCTGAAATGGTACGAAGTTTCGTCTCATCTTTGGTTTTAACTGATCCACGACAAGCTCAACGAATGCATGAAACATGTGCAGTGTGGATAGGTTTTCCTTGTCTATTCCGGTATGCTTTGAGGTCATACATCGGTTGAATATTGAGCATATGGAGTAGTATATTCTCGGTAGGTAGTTCCGTCTAAAGGTTGATGAACCAGTAAGTGGGGCATTCTCTGGAGGTTCATAACCCAAACTTCAAATGTCATCATAGAGCTGTGATTCAGGAACCGGATCTTGAAGATTCTCACTCGGGAGATTTAGTGATCGGCTGAGTCCCCTTAGTGTGAATCGGACATCGAAGTGGTCAAGTTTGGCAGTAAACTTTGGTACTCTGGCGGTTGGATGGTATGTTAGTGTACTCCAGAATTGTTTAAGATAGATTGCGGGCACGAGCTCAACTCTGGTCAATGCAGTCAGTAATGGGTGACCGCGAATAATCTTGATAATGACTCGGTAGTCAAAAGGAACCGCGAAATCTAGGTGATGGTTGTTGTGCAGAAATTGCACCGCAATAGTACTTGGAAAAATCTCTTCGTCCAGATCATGTGCATTGACTGACGGATGTGATGAACGATGCGAATGGATGATGGTGTTGTCATCCGAGGCATTTCCATCATGATCAGCCATCTGTACCACTTAACAGTTTAGAATAGTGCCAAAATTGGATTTTGCCTTAAAAAAATTTCCAAAATTTTCCTAAGTCTTGGGCAAGTCGCAACCAACATAAAAGGCATATCGCAGACACTTGCGATATCGCAGTAAGGAATGTGACAAGAGGAAGTCGCAACCAACAGTTGTGATATGCTCATGTCGCAACCAACAGTTGCGATATCGATGAATGAAAGACCATTGCGATATGGTTGAATGTTTGAATGACAGTTGCTTGCGACTTGAATGAACATTGAACAAAAACCTAAGTGTTCAACCCAGATTCTCTAGTTTTTGCACAAAACAGGTTAAAAATCACACCACTAGGCTCGCAAATCTATCGAGAGTAAATCCTAAACATTTAAAACTCCCTAACAAACACACATACGCATCGAATAAGCAGATTCAAGCAAATTTTCGAACCTAAAACCCTAGAAATCGACTGAATCATGCAATTTAATGGATGAAAAATGATGAGATTCGAGAGACGGTACCTTAATGTAGATCTGAGATGAACGTACGGATCAGAAACACGAAATCGGCCTTGAATCGAAAAGTCAGTTGAGAGAGATTTTGAAAGGGTTTAAGGGTTTTTAGTTGAGACAAAGATTAAAACCCTAAAAAACCTAATTATACGATTTTTCAAACTGAGGGACACGTGGCACAACATGATTGGTCCAAGGTTTGACCTGCCACGTGTCATCAAGTCACAATGAACTAACTGCGAGTTGACAATTGATCTTGTCGCAACAGAAGGTTGCTACATGTTACTGTTCACATGGTCATGTCGCAATACACAGTTGCGATTTGGCATTTGATCATGTCACAACAGAAGGTTGCGACATGTTACTGTTCAAATTGTCATGTCGCAATACACAGTTGCGACATGGCACTGTTCATGCCCTTAAATCGCAGTGTACTGTTGCGATTTGAAAAAAAAAACTTAAGCCCATTGAGATATCGCAATAGAAGGCTGCGATATCTCACTGTTCACATGTGAAATCGCAAGTGTGGGTTGCGATTTAATAAATCTTGGACATATTTCAGTTGAAAAAAAATTTTGAATTTTTTTTATCACATTGGAAGATGTCCAACTTCCAATTGATTAAGCACGCAAGGTATTAAAACATATTCACTCCCCCTTAAATGATGCAAGTAAGTTTTAGAAAATTGATTTTCATCATCTAACGGTTTTTGGTTGAAAAACTGATTAGAGAACATACCTTGTGATTTTCAAGTAAGGAGCACAGGAAATCAACACTTACAATCTTAGTCAGAAATGCACACTCCCCCTATTCTTGTGCATACTCCTTAGTTTGTAATCCCCCTGAGACTATGAATACACCTCATGCAGGCATAGATATCATAACAAGAAATATAAAGTAACAAAGAGAATAAACAATGAAAAACAACAAAGACATGAGAATAAAATATTTTAGATTGAGAATAGAATGTGATGAAAATTTATATGTATCAATCTAGATAGAGATAACTAGATTGAACTACACATATTTCCATCCATTATATGATCAATATAGAATATTAAACTTTCATGTTCAACATGCCGAGCTTGGATACTAAGAAATTAAATCGTTTTTCATCCAAGGCTTTGGTAAAGAGATCAGCAAGTTAAAACTCAGTTGTAACAAAGTATAATTCAATCGTACCTTTTTCAACATGATCTTTAATAAAATGATACCTGATGTCTATGTGTTTGGTCTTTGTATGTTGGACCGGGTTAGCTGATATTGCAATTGCACTCTTGTTATCACAGTAAATGGGGATCTTCTCATACTTGAAGTCGTAGTCCATCAGTTGAGTCTTCATCCACAGAACCTGTGAACAACAACTGGCAGCGGCCACATATTCTGCGTCCGCAGTTGATGTTGAAACACAGTTCTGTTTCCTCGAGGACCAACTTACTAGTTTATCACCCAAAAACTGGACATGACCAGATGTGCTCTTCCGGTCTAGCATACTACCTCCATGATCTGCATCAGAATATGCAGTGAGATCGAATCTTGTTCCCTTCGGATACCACAGACCAAGGTACGGTGTCCCCTTCAAATATCGAAAGATTCTTTTAACAACACTCTGATGTGATTCCTTTGGTTGTGCCTGAAATCTTGCACAGAGACATGTCGAAAACATTATATCTGGACGACTTGCCGTCAGGTACATTAATGAGCCTATCATACCTCGGTAATTCTTAACATCTACATCTACACCATGTGGATCCGGACCAATTTTAGATCCAGGAGCCATAGGTGTACCAATTGAGGTACAGTTTTCCATCTTAAATTTCTTCAAGATGTCAAACACATACTTCGACTGGTTGATGAAGATACCTGTTGAGAATTGCTTGACTTGTAATCCAAGAAAGAAATTAATCTCTCCCATCATACTCATCTGGAATCTGGTCATCATTATACCCGAGAACCAAGTACACAATCCAGGGTCAGTTGAACCAAATATAATATCATCAACGTAAATTTGTACTAGAAGGATCTCACCATTTTTATGCAGAGTGAAGAGAGTTGTGTCTATTTTACCTTTTCGAAAGCCAGCACCAAGTAGGTAGGTAGATAAGATTTCATACCAGGTACGAGGGGCTTGCTTTAGACCGTAGAGAGCTTTGTCAAGTATGTAGACGTGATCTGGTTTATCTTTGTCCACAAAACCCTCCGGTTGAGAAACATATACTTCTTCTTTCAAGATGCCGTTCAAGAAAGCAGTCTTCACGTCCATTTGATAGACAGTGAAGTTTCTGAAAGCGGCAAATGCAAGAAACATCCGAATTACCTCTAAACGAGCCACCGGTGTATACATCTCATCGTAGTCGATTCCCTCTTGTTGCCTATACCCTTTGGCTACAAGGCGTGCTTTATTTCTCACAACAATCCCATCTTTATCTTTCTTATTCTTCAGGACCCACTTGGTACCAATTACCGTTTTACCTTTGGGTCTAGGAACTAATCGCCACACGTTCAATGCTTCAAAAGACTTCAGCTCATCTTGCATGGCAATGATCCAGTCCGGATCTTCTAAGGCTTGTCGAACTGTTGTGGGCTCAACTTGACTTAGAAAGAGCGCATAAAGGACTTCATTAGCCGTTGCAGATCTTTTCTTTACAGGTTCAGAGACGTCACCAATTACTTGTTCAATGGGGTGACTCTTAGTCCATCTTGAAGCATGAGGATGAACAATTATAGCACCATAGTTGGGATCCACTAAGGTAGGATCTTTATCAAAATTCAACTCTATTGTCAAGGTAGGTTCCGGTTGTGGGGCGGGTTCATTGACAGGAGTGTCAACAGGAACTGCCTCCGGTTCTGCTTCAGAAGATGACTCACGTTGAGTTGCAGAATCCTCACCATTGGCGTTAGAAGTTGTACCTGACGAAGAAGCACCATTCGTGGATACATGTTGTGTTGCTTGTGGAGATGCCATATGCGTGTTACTTGAAGACGAAGCAGGAGTTGTTGCACCAGATGAAGGAGTAGTCAGTTCCGGTGTAGGCCCTGACAATGTAGCATTTACTGGTGATGTGGCAACATTGCTCCTGTTAGATATAGATGAAGTGGGTTTATCACTACCGAAAAAATCATCATAAAAATATTCAAACAAAAGATCAAGATCATTAGGTTTAGAGTTAGAAGTGGATGCCTGATCCTTGTTTGAAGATCTAGTCACCATAGGACGAATTTGTCCAGATGGTAGTACTCCAGATATTGCGGGTTATGTACTATTTTGCACAGAAACCAATTCTTCAGTTTCATCAAATCTGACATTTACGCTTTCCTTCACAGTTCTAGACGATTTGAGATAGACTCTGTATGCTTTTGACGTGAGCGAGTATCCGATGAAAACGCCCTCAATACCCTTTGGACTGAATTTGTTAAAGTTGTCCTTGTCGTTCAGCACAACACACCTGCATCCAAACACACGAAAGTAGTGTATCACATGTTTTCTATTATTAATTAGTTCATATGGAGTTTTACCAAACCGACGATGATTTATAGAACGGTTTTGTGTATAGCATGCCGTAGCAATAGCTTCAGCCCACAAGAACAGAGGTAGATCAGCATAAGACAGCATCGTTCTGGCAGCTTCAACAAGTGTGCATTTTCGTCTTTCAACGATTCCATTATGCTGAGGAGTTCTAGTTGCAGAATACTTAAAGAAATCATAAAGAGTCTTGTTCTTGAATTCTGTCCCGTTGTCTGACCTAACAGTCTGAACTGATTGTTGATGGTTCATTTGAAGTTGCTTGATTAACGAGATGATCAAGTCAGGTGTTTCGTCTTTTGATCGAAGAAACTTGACCCAAGTGTATCTTGAATAATCATCGACAATTACTAACACGTATCGTTTAGCACTGACACTCTGAGTCTTCATCGGACCACAGAGATCCATATGAAGGATTTCTAAAGGTTTGTATGTGCTGGGTTCGGGTTTCGGTGGATGAGGGGCTCGCTTTATCTTCCCCTTCTCACAAGAAATACAGAAGTTGTCTTTCTCAAACTGCAAAACTGGTAGACCTATAACTAAATCACCCAACGTTAGCTTTTGAATGTAACGAAAGTTGAGATGAGATAGTCGTCTATGCCATAACCAACTCTTTTCCATAGTTGCCTTAGTCAACAGACACACGTCATTCGTCGGCTTAACCTTTGATAGATCAATAGTGTAAAGATTTGACTTTCGCGAACCAACTAGAAGTTCATTTCCTTCGTCGGTTAGAATTGCACACCGAGTCTTCTTGAAATGGACTTCTAGGTCTTTGTCACAAAACTGACCTATACTAAATAAGTTATGCCCTAAGCCTTCAACATAATTCACTTTAGTTATTCTGACGTTGTCGGCCACACTATCTCCATAACCCATGATTGGAGCGTAATGATCATTTCCAAACTTAACTTTCCCTCCATCGCGTTCCACAAAATTGATCAACAGCTCCTTCCTTCATGTCATGTGTTTTGAGCAACCAGAATCTAAATACCACACATGACGGGGCTGCAAAATGGGATTTAAACAGTTTTAGGTACCCATTGCTAATTGGGTCCTTTCGGGTTAGGAGAATTAACCTTTTTCTTTGAATTGTAGTGGTTATAATATCTATTTGAATAAAAACGATTTGAACCATAGAAGTTATAACCAAACCACGAAGAATAATCAGACTTGCAGATAAAATCATCTACACCACATGAAGAGCAACAAATTTGATCATGTGCTAAATTAATCAGTTGTTGCATAGAAGAAATCTTGTACGGAATAACAAGTTTTTGTTTGTTTGAAGCAACACGATTACTAACATTTGAAACAAAAGTGTTTTTCTTGGAGTTAAAAGCGACAGTAGATGATTTTCTCTGGGCCACATCATGTGTGAACTCCTTTATTCTCCACTCTACTCGCGAGTTGTTTCTTAAATTACGATCTGAAATGGAATCAAGATAAGAATCGTAAGCGTAGGAATTTTGAACTTTAGAAGATTTGCGCTTATTTTTCTTCTTTTTCTTTTTCTTTTTCTCAACGGTTTTAGAAGATTCCCCCTCGAAGAAATTCTCCTTGGGTTCCTCTTCCTTGACCAAAAAGTCAGAGTGATGTGGAAGTTTAGCACTAAAGTCGAAATTAACATCCTCTTGTTGATCTTGCTTACCCTTCCTTTCACAAGGAATGTCAATAACATGATCAACCTTAATGTCATTGGAAGAAGAGTTATGAAAGAGATCACAAGAAGTTTCATTAATAGGTTTTTCCTCTATATCAATGGGACCAAAATCATCAAAGTCATCCACCATCATGCTTCTATTAAGAGTATTGCCCATGAAAGCTTTGCATGTGGAAGCATCTGAATCAGAGGAAACTTTGCTAGCAAACTCTGTCATAGCTTCAGTGGATAAATTTGTCAATTTTCCCATCAGTCTTGAGATTTCATTTTGAAAGTATTCTTTATTGGACTCAAGATCATTTCTCTCTTTGATCAAAATGTTTTCTAAATCAGATATTTTCTTTGAAAGAAAAACATTTTCAGTTTCAAAAGATATTCTTTCGAATTTAAATCTCTCTCTTTCTTTCTCAATATTTTCTTTTTCAAGAAATAACTTTTTCTGAAAATCAGAGACTTGTTTTGAGAGATTCAAACATCTAAGTTCAATATATTTTTTTTCTTCTAAGATTTTTTAAGACGAAACAGAAACAATCTTTTCAGACTTGTCATTCATGGTATTTATCAAAACAGTTAGCATCACTTCCTTTTCAATATCAAAAGCAAGTTGATCGTCATTTCTGACTTCTTCAATTTTGCTTTTAATATTCAATTCAAGATCGACAAGCTTCTGTTCAAGTACCAAAGGAGGATAATATATTTTTCCTTCAGAAACGGGTTTTGATACAGTTCCCTTTGGTGGCTGAACGACATAGCTTTCAAAATGGTCATTAGGCAAGGTTTTCTTGTCTTGCATTGCCTTCCTATTTGCCTGATCATAAATATAAGGAAGTTGTATGGTTACAGTTGTCTTTCTTTTAACTTCTTCCTTAACTCCTTGTTCCTCCTCATCAAGCCATTTGATGTTGAATTTAGGTTCTTTTAGATACTTAAGCCATTGAAACTTGTATAAACAAGGTGCCTTTTTCAAAGCATTCTCCAAATAATGAGGATTGTCATATCCCACACCCCATTTAGAGTTATAATACTAAAATTCTTTGGCGTGTTTAGAAAAATGGGTTGTTCAGATTGACCAAGTTTATACAGTTTCGCTTCTAGATCACTAGCTTTTTCCGACAATTCGTTGTTTATATCTTTATAAGATCGCAACATTTGTTCAAGCTCATTCTTCCTATTTTCAGCAATTCTTACCTTTTCTCCCATTTCATCCATTCTTCTTCGGAAAGAAGTTCGTGATTTTTCGATCTCAACTCGTTCAATTTTCATATCATCATTTAACTTTTTATGGTCAATGATTGTCTGTCTTTGAAGTTCAATTGTTTTATGTGCCTTAATGTTGGGAACTGAAGATTTGCTAAGTATGGATAGTACTGCCAGAACAACTTTAATACTGCCAGAGCATAATTAATACTGCTAGAGTGAAGTTAGTACTGCTTGTCAAGATTAATACTGCTGAAGCAAAGTTAGTACTGCTTGTCAAGATTAATACAGCTGAAGCAAAGTTAGTACTGCTTGTCAAGATTAATACTGCTGAAGCAAGGTTAGTACTGCTGAGTCAAGTTAATGCTGCTGGAATAAGTTAATGCTGCTGGAATATGTTAATGCTGCTTGTGATCATAAGTTTGGAATGCGAGAATGTTGGAGATAAATATGGAATGATTGAAGATAATCGTGAAAGAATATTCTGAAGATCAATTTTGTTTTGATAGTTATCTTGTAATTATTTTGTATAAATAGATGTTGATAGATAGCTATTCGATATACGCGATATACGAGAGTTTTTGAGAATACGTTCTGTTTTAGAGAGAATTAACCTCAAGGTTTAGAACCCTATTTCTAGAGAAGTAGAAGTCGTCTTGATTGAGCCTGTTCATCAAGATTGAGGTTTGGTTGTAAGCTTGTGAGTTGAATTAGTGAATACAAACAGTTGTGTGTTTTCTGATATATTGTTCTTTGATTGTGTGAATTAAAGTTCTATTCCGCAGATTCTTTAATTCTGAGTTCTAAGTATTATTAGTCTTGTTAAGATTCGATCCTGACAAGTGGTATCAGAGCTTGTGTTTCTTAGAATTCTACAATCATTATGGACAATTATATTGAATCAAACAGTACTCTTGTCTCTCAACAAGGAATGGGATTTGATTGGAGTGATCAAGCAGAAGAGGCCATCCAAAATCAAGCACTTATGGCTGAAGTTTCAGATCTTCCCACTGAGGTAAAATCTAATCTCTGTACTCAAGCTTGTATAGACACTGTTAAAAGGTATAGAGATCACAATCAGGGAATGTGTGATGACCTTAAGAGATTAGAAAAGGACAGAAAAGACTATGTAATAATTGTTGAGAAGTTTGAAGAACAGATTAGGGCTTTTCAAGCCAATGAACTTCAACACTCCTATGATACAAACTACTGGAAATGGGAAAAGGATGGTCTAGAGTTCCAGCTTAGAGAATCCAGGGAAGAGTGTGAGAAACTAAAAGGAGAGCTTGAGAAAGTTAAACTTGATGTAGAAAAGTTTAATTGTGCCTCTAAAGTCATGGACAACATAATCAACTCTCAAATCCATAGTAAGTTGAAACCAGGCATAGGGTACAATGCCACACCCCCACCCTACAACAACAACTACATCCCTCCTAAGTCAGACCTATTAGAAACCAAGGATAGGAAGGACTTACCTGAAGGAGCCACTGAAGTAGATCCATTAGATAAAGTAGTTGTTGAGAATAAGACTGAAAAAGAAGGATCTGATGAGGAATGTGTAAGTCCGTGTGTTAAGAACAATGAGATGAAAAGGACTGGAAAGGGAAAGGGAGTTCATTATACACAGACCACTGTTGTGAACTCTAATACTTGTGAACATTGTTCTTGCAAGAAATCTCAAGAGAATAAGCCCCAAAAACATGATAAAAAGAGGGGAAATCAAAGAAATTGGAATAACCAGTGGGCACAAAAGCAAGGAGTTGATCTGCAAAGGATTAACAGACCAAAACCTTGTTTTATTTGTGGCAAATTGAATCATCTTGCCAAACACTGTTATTTCAATCCTATTAACCAAAAGAAAAGTTTTCAAAGAAGTTTTCAAAAATCTTCTGGTTATAGGAAGCCTGCAAGGAATAATGTGGCTAAGAAACAAGCTGAATCCAAAAGCCACATGAGAAAACAGACTGAAAAGGAATGTGTCAATATGTGGGTCCCCAAAAGCACTAATGTTAGTACTGCTACCTCAGATAGTACTGCTGACAAGGATAGTGCTGCTAGAAGCAATACTACTGCCAATACTGCTGCTAGCAGTGTTAGTGCTGCTAACACTGTTAGTATTTCTTTTAAAGAGAATGCTGCTGCTAGCAGTGTTAGTGCTGCTAACTCTGTTAGTACCTCTTCTAAGAACAATACTGCTGCTAGCAGTGTTAGTGCTGCTAACACTGTTAGTACTTCTTCTAAGGTTAATACTGCTTCTAGTTTTTGTGCTGCTAGACCAATCATATTGACAAAGTACTCCAGTGCTGCAGTACCTAAGTTTGAAAATCTCATCAAAACCCAGTGCAAGTACTTTGATGAGCAAGGGAGACCCAAGACCACTTTGGCTTGGGTTCCCAATAAAAACTAACTGATTTATCTGATGTGCAGGGCAACCAACAGCTCAAGGGGAAGAGCATCTGGCATGTTGATAGTGGTTGCTCCAGGCACATGACAAGTAACATGGCCTGGCTCAAGAATTTCAAAAGAATTGATGGAGGACATGTTGCTTTTGGAAATAATCCTGCAGGAGGTAAGATAAGTGGTAAAGGTGATGTGTCAAAAGGTAAGATGACATTTGAGGATTTGACAAGTGCTGCAAAGTGTAAGTATAGTTACTACTGCCAGTGCAGAGTTACTACTGCTAGTACATATTTTCTACTGCATGTGTAGTTAATACTGCTTTGTAGTTAATACTTCTTAGTGGTTAATACTGCTTTGTAGTTAATATTATACTGCTGTGTAGTTAATACTACTGTGTAGTTAATACTGCCTTGCAGTTAATACTGCTCAGTCGTTAATACTGCTAAGTCGTTAATACTGCTTCTAAAGAAAATCAGGGCTAGTACTGCTATAAATACTCTTTCAGCCCGCCAAAGTTCATAACGTCTCTTTGCATTCAATTTCTCTCTCTCGTTCTAACCTTTTCTCCCTAGAATCTCTGTGTTTTCTATCCAAATCCTCAGGAAGAATGACGAAAATGGAGTTTGTCGATGAGCACAATGAGATTGCGATGCTTCAGAAGCCAAAGCAGGCCGCAGGATTTCATGATATTGTGGATTTTCTCAAGTCCACACACATCTCTCATGCCCTAACAGTGTGCCCAACCATATATATCGAGCATCAAAAGCAATTTTGGGAGAATGCCACTGTTATATTCGAAGATGGGCAGAAAATCATTCGAACAAGGGTTTGTGACAAACCCTTGAAGGTCATAGAGGAGGTTATTCGCATCACTCTTCACTTAGATGATGCCTCAGGTATAACCTATCTCTCTAATGATGAACTTTTCTCGACCTTACCAAGAATGGGGTATGAAGGTCCCATTGGAATTTTTAAATTCTACAAGTCAAAGTTTTTCACCCAATGGCGATTTCTTGTTCATACTCTTATGCACTGTATTTCAAAGAAAACAACTGGATGGAGTGATTTTAGCAGTACCATTGCTTATGCCTTGGTCTGCCTAGCCACTGCCAGAAAGTTCAATTTTTCAGCAATGATTTTTAATGATCTTGTGGCAAACCTAGAATCCAAAAAGAGCTTTTACATGTATCCCAGGTTTGTCCAAGAAGTAATTAACCATGAATTGACGGATTTACCTCAGTCTGCTGAGGTATATGTGCCAAAACCCCCTAAAGGGAAGGTTTTCTCAAATATGAGAAGAATTCCTAGGGACTCGGAAGGAGTTGACACACCATTGTTCTCTACAATGATGGTTGTGTCCCACACCACTGAAGGTATGGCATCAGGGTCAAGGCCCCCATTAGACACACCCACTGATGGCCAATCCCCTCCTTCCATCACCAAAGAAATCCCACAGTCCATTCTTTTAAGACCCACTCCAAAAATCACCAAGAAGTTTGAAAGAAGAAAGGTACACAAGGTTCCTTCCCTTGATGTATCTCCTAATAGCCCAAAGCCTACAAGCCCTCTATTGGAGCATTCTCCAATAGAGAATATCAAAAGGGTAACCACAGGGGTGTCTCCCAACCCCAAGAAGGTGCTCTCTAAGGAGAAGGATGAGCATGTGGGCTGCAAGGCTGCCACTACTTCTGCTAGCAAAGAGAAGGACAGTGGTAACATCACTAAGACCTTCCCCACGGCAACTCAGAATGTGAAAACATTCAGAGGACCCAGGCGCCAAGAAACCATGGGAGTAGGTTGTGCTTTTGCTAGGCAAGAGACACCTACTAAAACTTCCAATTATCTTGTAAGGGAGGTAAACACTTCTAAACCAAGTGAGGATAGATATACTTCTGAGGAATTGATGGAAACCATTGCCAACATCAACATTGATGTCATGAATCAGCAGAAGGAGATTGATGAGCTTAAGAAGGTGGTTCTTTATCAACACACCAAGATAGAGAAGAATAAGAAGATGATCACCAAGCTGCTGCAAAGAAGGAAGAACGCTCAGTATGTTCTGAAAAGGAGAAGATCAACCACTGATGCTTCCAAAAAGGGGGAGTTAGAAACTGAACTAAACATGGAGGATGCAAAGGTTGAGGGGGAGAATGAGCATAAGGTTGAGGGGGAGGCTGAGCAGGTTGCAGAAGTTGCAAAGGAAGCAGAAAGTGAGAAAGCAGCAATAACTGAAACTGCAGAAAATGAGAAGGAAGTAGTATCTGAGTTTCTAGCAGCAGAAACCACAGAAAAAGCAGTAGAAACAGTTAATGCTGCAGTATCTGAGATTGAAGCAGCAGTAGCTGAAATTATTAAGAGTCTTGTTGATGCAGCAGTATCTGAAAGTGAGAAGGAAACAGTATCTGTATCTACAGTAACTAAATCTGAGATTGAAGCAGAGGTATTTGAGATTGTGAAGAATAGTGTTGAAGCAGCTGTATCAAAGATTATAAAAGAAGCAGTAACAGATAGAGCAGCAGAAATGGTTAATGCTGCTAGTCAAAAAGCAGCAGAAACCATTCAAACAGCAGAAATGGTTAATGTTGCTGAAAAACATAAGGCAGGAGAAACCATCCCTGAAGCAGCAGAAACAAAGGAAACAGCTGAAACCATTCCTGAAGCTGTTAAATCACTCAAAAGAACCAAGATGGTGTCAAACAAAAGACCAAGAACAAAGTCTATAGCTTCAAAGAAGAAAGTTGTAAAGAAGCCTAGGGTGGAACCCATTGTAGAAGAAGCTAAGGAGGAAGTTGTGAAAGAGAAAGCTGATCAAAAAGTTGCTGAAGAAGAAGTGGCAACTCCATCAGGTCAACCAAGCAATGTACAATCACCAACAAATGCTCAATGTGATATGTATATTACTGTTGTTGATACTAGTCCAATCAAAGTTAAACCATTAGCTTCTATGGCTCCTGAGATCATCTTTTGGGACACATTGAGAGATGGGAGAAAGGAGTACATTAGAATAAAAAGAGCAGATGGGAAGTTTGAGGTCTGTTCTACATGGGGAAGACTTATAAGGATGTGCTCTAGATCATACTTGGAAGAGATGTTCAAGGTGGGAATGAAGCTGTATGGAAATATGCTGACTGAGAATGGAATGTCCATCACCAAAATGGTACTTGAATACTTGTGTCTAATGTTCAATACAGAAGCAATTAAGTATTTGACAGAAAGGCAATTTCAAGCTGTTACCAACTAGATGCTTATTGAAAACTGTGGTGTGTATGTCATAACACTTGACTCTGCATATCATGAGTATTATTTGGTGGATAAAGTATACAAGCACAGCATGACAAGGTTGAAAGGAATGCTAAAAGCTAAGTTGGTGGGTAACAAAGATTCTAAGATGGCAAGATACCTGGTAAGAAGGATCATCAATCAAAGTTTGGGATTGAATCCTGACGTGTGTGTTCAAGATTAAGTTTTGGAAGCATCATCATCTGAAGAACTTGACTTCTCTTTCTAAAAGTCAAGTTAGGGGGAGATTGTTGGGAACTGAAGATTTGCTAAGTATGGATAGTACTGCCAGAACAACTTTAGTACTGCCAGAGCATAATTAATACTGCTAGAGTGAAGTTAGTACTGCTTGTCAAGATTAATACTGCTGAAGCAAAGTTAGTACTGCTTGTCAAGATTAATACTGCTGAAGCAAAGTTAGTACTGCTTGTCAAGATTAATACTGCTGAAGCAAGGTTAGTACTGCTGAGTCAAGTTAATGCTGCTGGAATAAGTTAATGCTGCTGGAATATGTTAATGCTGCTTGTGATCATAAGTTTGGAATGCGAGAATGTTGGAGATAAATATGGAATGATTGAAGATAATCGTGAAAGAATATTCTGAAGATCAATTTTGTTTTGATAGTTATCTTGTAATTATTTTGTATAAATAGATGTTGATAGATAGCTATTCGATATACGCGATATACGAGAGTTTTTTAGAATACGTTATGTTTTAGAGAGAATTAACCTCAAGGTTTAGAACCCTATTTCTAGAGAAGTAGAAGTCGTCTTGATTGAGCCTGTTCATCAAGATTGAGGTTTGGTTGTAAGCTTGTGAGTTGAATTAGTGAATACAAACAGCTGTGTGTTTTCTGATATATTGTTCTTTGATTGTGTGAATTAAAGTTCTATTCCGCAGATTCTTTAATTCTGAGTTCTAAGTATTATTTGTCTTGTTAAGATTCGATCCTGACACTTAATGAATTTCTCACTTTGTTCATCAAGTTTTAATTGAAAAATTTTAAACTGATTACCATAATGATTAATAGTGCAGAGATCTACCTCATCTGTCTCAGGCGCCGCATCAGCCTCTGAATCCTCATCATCTCTGCTCATCAAGCACGTCCTAGCAAAAGCAGTTGTGTCTTCCTCTCCTTCATCATCCGTTTGGTCCAACCAATATTCTTCCTCCACTGGAAGCTCAACTCCTGACTACTTTTGTTCCGCTAACAGTGCCTTCTGCTTGTAGTAGTCAGAATTCTTTACTTTCGGTTTCCAACATTCTTTGGAGAAATGACCGGTCTTCCCACAGTTGTAGCACTTCTGCTCTTCATCCTTTTTATCACCAAACTTCTTCACCTCCGGCCTTTTACCATCTTCCTTATGATCATCAAACTTCTTTAACTCAATTCGATTCTTGTGTTCAAAGTTTTTAGAACCAGATGAGTAGCGTTGGTTATTTGATCCAGGAGTTTTTACAAATCTGTGTTGAAAGGCCTTGGAGAGAAGTATCATAGCCTGCCTTAAGCTTTCTGCCTCATCTAAGTCAGCTTGGTCTAACTCATATTCTTCTCTCTGAACACTCTTACCCTTAGCCTTTCTTGACATCAATCCTAACGGTTCACTATCAAGCTCATCTTCTTCTTCTTTCTTCTCAGACCCCACTATCTTCTTTTCCTTCTTATTATTCTTCTCGTTTTTCATCAACTTCTTCCTTTTCAGCTCAACATCATCCTCATCTTGCTTTAAGGTTTCAAACATTTGTTGTAACGGAAGAGAATCCAGTCGAGAATTCTGTTTCATTCGATGAGCATACTTCTTCCACTCGGGCTGAAGCACGTTCAAGAACTTCACACTAGTCTCCATGATGGATTTTAATACCTTGTAACTGTTGAGATCATTTAAGATAGTTGTGAAACGATCATATGCTTTATCTAAACTCTCACCATCCTTTTGCTTGAAATTCTCATACGTGTTGAAGATGTTTGAGACTCTCATCTGATTTTCCACTTCTGAACCTTTGTACAATTTGATAAGTTCATCAAACATACCTTTACCTGTTTCACTCAAACTGTCAACCTTGCGATACATGTCGTTGGTTAAGGCTTGCATAACCAATGACCTAGCCGCTTTATCGGCTTTGTGTCTCAACAAATTGTCACCAGTGTAGTCCTTTGGCTGAATAACTACGTTGTTACCATCTGGGTCTACTTCACGAACCTCTCCTAGAACCCCATTCATCAAGGAGTCATGGATTAGAGCTCCATTTTCTTGTCGTTCAACATAGTCAAGAAATCTGTCTTTCCAAATTTTAAAGTCTTTTGGGAAAAGAACAGGTGGTTTATCTTTTGAACCAATAGTCAACATATCTCTGGCAGTCATTTTGGATTACATGTTGTTGATCGTTAAAATCTGATTAGGAGTTACTTTTAAGTTTCAAGTTTATGTCTCAACACACTCAATGTCGCAACCCAAACCAAGTCGCAATTGCACTGAAGTCGCAATAGCTGAAGTCGCAACAACTGAAGTCGCAACAATTGAAGTCGCAACAATTGAAGTCGCAATAACTGAAGTCGCAATAACTGAAGTCGCAACAACTGAAGTCGCAACAACTGAAGTCGCAACAATTGAAGTCGCAATAAGTAAAAGTTCACCCGAGTCGCAACTGAAGGTTGCGATTTGGTACTGTTCAACGTGTAATGGATTGCGATTTGGGACAAGTCGCAATAGACGATTGCGATATAGAAGCCAAGTCGCAATAGAAGATTGCGATATTGATGAAGGTTAGAGGATTGCGATATGTATGAAGATTCAAGGTCGAATCTTCAAAACAGATTGGTTTAGGCTGAAAATTGGTGGGTTGGTTTGTGAGGCTATTCTAAACAACTTTAGAACTTCAAGTTTTGACCAAAAACCAACAGAAGATGGATTTTCGATCCAAAACAGTGTGTAGAAAGTTAAAGTGCGAAAATGAAGAAAAAATATCCAATCTGAGCTTCGATCCTTGTGTTTTTGCGGAATAAAACACACAGGACTATCCTAGAAACAATCCTTGATCAATTCCAATCCATTAGAAGAACTCTAATGGCTAAAATCAATCAAAAATTGAAGAAAATGAAGAACACTCAAAAATGGAAATAACTCACTCAATGCTAATCAAATCAATGATTTACAAGCTCTGATACCAATGTGATCCCAGAACAAGTAATCAATCTATAAACATCAAAGAAGCCATCTCTATATCATTAAAATCTATAGCTCACAATTACAATGAAGAACTCTCTCTTTAGTGTGTGTGGCTAGTGTGTAATGGATGACCTGAAAACCCAAAGGGGAAATTAGCAAACTATATATACCTAGGGTATAGAATAAACCTATTACAAATATAGTCCCTCTACTTGGTACAATAACATTTAAGCACTAACAGAAAAGCTAAAGCTACAGTACGTATATGTGAAAGACTAATAGAACAATTACACGTGTCCTAATTAGTAACAGAATATAACTGAAAATATCCTAAGACATAAGTTCTGAACAACATGTTCAGAACTTCTGAACATTCTTCTGATCAAGCACTTCAGAACATCCTTCAAGCACTTGGACATTTTCATCTTCATCTTCATAAGTTCTGAGTCTCCTACTCAGAACACTGAACCTTCTATTCAGACTTCACTCTTAGTAATCTTCAGTACAGAACTTCTGAGTCTTCTTACTCAGAACTCTGAGTCTTCTGTTCAGATATCAACACTTGTGTTATGATAAAACTTCAGATCTAACAATAATCCCTATGTACTTCGAGTCTTGTGCCGTAGTTTTGTCTGGCCCAGCTCAGAAGGTCGGGTAGGTCATAAGGGCCCATGTTCCTCAGATCAGCATCTGAGAATTTGGTCTCTGTTCTGTCAACCCTTTTGACGTGATAGAGGTTGTAGTGTATCTCTTTGCCTCTGGTGCTGGAGAGCTGGTAGTATATGACCTTTGTGATCTTAGAATTTGAGAAGAATTGTTTGACAGGTTTGGCTTTTGTTCTGTAGAAGTCTTCTTTTAATTCCTTAAGAAGATCAGGTGGTAGAATGGATTTTGGCAGAGGGTCATTGATGCCTCTGTTGTACAGATATTTGTACACCACTTCTTCCATTTATCGTGGAGGTGCAACGGGTGGAGGCATGGGCCTGCGCAGAGCATCCATTTTACTTTTTATTTGGGCCACCCTGTCTTTTGAAGGTATTGTCTTTGAATCTAAGACAGGCTTGGTTGATAGAGGCTGAACATTGAAGGCCCAATCTTCTTCTTCAGGCTTGGGGGAGACAAAGGCATCGAAGACGCTTTTCATCAGTTTCTCTGTAGGTTGATGCTTTGGCTTCTTTTTTTTTGGTTCCTCTGTTGCTATCCCCTTTCCCTTGTCTTTTGTCGTAGGCTGTTCTGCTTGTTGGGTTTGGGTTGCCTCTGTTGGTTTTATCTGTTAAGCTTCTGAGGGCTTAGTTGTAGGTGCTTCTGTAGGTTTTGTAGTGGTTGCCTCTGTTGGTTTTATCTATTGAGTTTCTGAGGGCTTAGTTGTAGGTGCTTCTGTAGGTTTTGTAGTGGTTGCCTCTGTTGGTTTTGGCACTTATGCTTTTGAGGTCTTTTCTGATGGAGGTGCCTATGTTTGTTTGTTATAGGGCTTGGTTGGTGAGGTGGGTTTTGTTAGGGTTTTACTCAGATACTTCCTTGGTTTTTGAGCTATTGTTTTGGTTCTAGGTCTGGGAGGTGAAGGTTTTGTCTTTTCAGCCTATGGTGTAGGAGATGGTAGCTTGGGTTTCTCTAGGGTTTTCGGTGTTGGTGTAGGGGTTTGTCTTCTGTTGGTTTTGGTGATTGGGATGGTTGATCTTCTTCTGATGTGGTGAGTATTTGGACATGCTCAGCTGCAGTCCTTGGGAGGTTCTCCTGTTGAGTTGTGAGTGTCAGATCCGTGCAACGAACAATAATGAAATCAATAAGTAGAAACAAGTCGGAATGATTTCAACTGGTCATCCAATTTAGCTTTCAATTGAGCGAGTTTACAATAAGGAATAATGAAAGCAAATGAACAACTAGCCTATTTTCTATGGCTAAGCAAACATTATATATGACGGGCCCGTGGTTAACAAGCCCACGGCCCGTTCACTAACTAGGCTCAAAATAAACAATTACAAATAGCCCCTTGAACTTCTATACAACCAACTATTGCCCTAACAATCTCCCCCTTTGAATTGAAGTTCGAGTTCGCGCCAATTATAAACATATCTTTAACGGAGCACAAAGTGTACCTCGATCATTCGGATGGCGCGGCGATAGTCGATGCGTTCTTCAACCATTTCTAAGGCTTTTCGAGCAGTTATTTCATTCGGATTGGGAACATACGATAGCCTTTGATTTTCAGATTCGAAAGAGATGATTTTTCGAAGACCATCTTGAACTTGAAGAGCGTGCCGTCGCAGAATCTGTCTACCTAACTGAAACGCATGAACCTTTTCTCTTTCTGTTCGTTGATGTAGACAATCGCAAATTCAGGTTCTAGAAGCAGAGCGTTCTTGGTATACATCTTCAACTCGGGTGCTTTCAGATACGGCTTTATCATATTTACCTTCTTTGCCCTGTTCTCGATTGCCATTTGGAAGTCCGTGAGATAAGACATCATGATGGTACGGATCAGGAATCGACGAACAACTTCGAGCGCCTTTGTTACAGGAAGCGGTCAGATGGTTCTTGTACGGAGGTCTTTCAGAATAGCATAGAAGTCGAATGGTTGGAGGTGCTGGAAGTCGGCTTCAGAGAATATCCATTCATTACCGTCTTCGCATCGGGCAGTGAATACTGGATAAACATCTTTCATAATACGGCCTGACTGAATTTTGAGCACTTCGGTGATCTGATGCTTGGTTCGGACTTGGCTAACTGGAAGACACCGCTTCATTGCGCTTACGTACCGACGTTGGTATTCGGGGTTGGAACTGTAGATACCAAGGCAAAAGGTAGGCTCGATTGGGCGTAACTTGTGAACAAACAACCTTTTCAGGGATTCCTCCAGGTAAGGAATGAATATTGTGATCTTCTCCCAACGGATTTGTTGCTGTTGAGGAGGAGGAAGATCAGAGGCTGTCGGTTGTTGTTGAGGAGATGTCGGAATATCTGCAGTTGAAGTTTTTGGTCTTTCAGAAGTTTCGGTGGCTTGATCTGAGTGAACGGGAGTACCATACAAATTCTGGAGCAGAAACTGGTCGTAGTCTACGTTATCGTCTTCATCAGTAGGGAAGACCAAATTAACCTGGAAGTTTGCGGCACAAGCGGCTTTTTCATACCATACATCTTCGGTTTTCGGGTTGGTCTGGCAGTCTGGTTCAATCAAATCCAGTATCGGGCTAACTGATGTGTCATCTGTGACCAATTCCTGTGTTGTACCCTCAGGCTTTTCAACCGTCGGATCTTCATCATCGGAAATATCCATGTCTATTACCATCTCGGCTAATGGAAACTCGGCTTCGGGTGCATCTTCGGTTGTAGTAGTCGCAGTTTAGGGTTCCTGATGAACCACGATTGTAGATTCAGTGAGGATCAGGGAAGTCTCGGTTAACCTTTGTCTTTTCTCCCCCTCACGGTGATCCTGATCACCGTGCTTGCGCTTTAGACCGCCTGCTTGACTCTTGCAGGTATCTTCGAGTGATCTGACTCTCTCGGACAAGCGCTTGTTGAACGTCCTTAAGAGTCGAGTCAATGGTATCCATCCGAGTGGTGATTGATGACGACGAAGCAGTGACCTGAGATTTCAGAACGGATAGCAGATATGCTTCGGTAGAGGCGGCGGTTTCGGATTGTTGGAGCAGTTGGGCTAGAAGCATCGTCTTTAGGGTGCGGTTTCGGCCGTGACGATCTTCTCTTTACCTTTGATTAAGCTCTTAATTTTGTCAAGCTCGGCGGTGAGGCACTGTTCCATTGCTTCGCGGATAGCCTTGAGGGTGCTGTCCAGGGACCCTTGTGACACATAGTCGGGTAAGGTAACTCCAGGATCACTTAGATTTCCCGTTGAAGCATCTGCCACAGAGGCAGAGCCACCTACGTTCACGGTTGGCGCAGGGATAGTCGTGGTAGGATTTCCTTCCGATCCTCGTGTTCCGCCAGACGGAGACACTACGGAAGTTCCGATCGAGTCACGAAGAGCATCGATTTGGTGTTCCTCATCCTATGTCCTAGCCGAAGAATGTATAATATCAATTGGTTCTAGACTCAATCGTGCACTGAAAGAAGTCGAGACCGGGGGTTGCTGGTCTCTTATTTCAACACCAGTACTCTCCGATTGAGAGACCGGTGGAAGTTGTGCTTGATCCCCGTGAGAAACTGAAACACCCGTCTTTTGAGAGGTGGATGAGTGGCTGAGGAGGTTATGCAATTGCGCCGCTGGGTCCACGACGGCTTCTTCAATATCCTGTCCCAACAAATGAGACGGGATAGCAGATGTGGCTACCCGGATTACACTCGGTTGGGGCCGCTCAGAAGCCTCGTTATCTTTACGGCTTAATCTTTCCTGGTTCGCTTTCGAACGCAGTTCTTTTCTCCTCACATGTTCTAACTCACTACCTAATACTCCCTCGGTTGGGATGCCTTCGGTAAAGTCTGGGTTGGGTCCGATACGGCGACGGATAAGTGTTGCCCTGATGGTACGATCCGTATCGGATTCTATTGAATCAGATTCCACGTTTTCAACGTGTCGGTTTGGTGAAGGTGGGTCAGATAAATAAGGTTCGGTGTCATGATGGAGCATCGGTCGAGATGATGTACCGGCTTCGCCTGCCGGTCGGGTGAGAGGGATTAGGGGTTGGTGGCTTGTTCTGGCTTGGGAAGTACTGGGACGCGTATCCACTGCACCACTCACTCCATTTCCCCTCCCACGAATTCTCAACACACCCCGCCCGGGAGCACCTGTTGCCCGGGCCCTTCCTCCTCTTACTCTAGGACCCTCACGTCTCTCGGGTCTAAGTCCCTGGGCTGGTCCCTCCGGCGCTGGCTGGACCATGGGAATCCCTAACTCTTGCCTATAGGCTACCACACTCGGTGCAGCTGGATCCGCATGAGCCAGAAGGGCTTCAGGTATGGGCATGGCTATGGCGTTGGACAGGTTACGAATCACCGTATAATGCAAGTGGTGAGGAGGACATACCGGATGGTTAAGACGTAGCGGTATTGCTGGATTCGCGTCCATATGTTGTCGCACAGCCAGCGATAGGAAACAAGGATACGGGAGGAACTTGTTTTGCTTCGTACCTCCGATTTGACGAATAGCTTGAACTAACTCCTGCCAGATGATCATTGCAAAGTCTACGTGGCGGTTGTAGCACACGACATGAAATAATCGCAGGAAGTAGTCGGTGCACTGATCGATGCCCTTCCATCTGGATGAGAGACACCTGTTCAGAATCGTGAACAGTGTGTACCAGATGGGGGCCAGATATTTCCGGTTGAACGCGAAAGGACGATTGAGATCGTGGTTGTACCCGAGGGCGCGTACTTCTGCACATAAAGTCCTGTCATTGACCGCGGGGTCATAGTTTTGGTGTCCGCCGGCGTTGGCTTCTGGAAGTGAAAGTAGGTGCCGGAAGGACTCACGTGTAAGCGTGAAAGGTTGGTTGTCGATTTGTGCCGTGATCGTCTGGGAATTTCCTTCGGTAATGACTTGGGCAGACAACCATACTTGATACACGTATAGCGTGGGGACGTCGGCGGTGGCGGTGAGGGCCTCATGGAGAGGGTGACGCAATAGAATATCGACAATCACACGGTGTTGTGGTTGTGGCCGGAACTCAGTGGCGTCTAGATGATGGTTTTTGGGCTCTATCTCAGTGCCATGGTCAGGGTCGACCAAGGCGTTATCAGCTGCCTCATCGATAAATTCCTCTTGAGGAATTTGCTCTTCCGGATTTTGCTGTGGTTGTTGATCCGCCAGGGAGTATCTGGAACAGAACACACGTTAGTGAAGAAGATGGATAAACAAGTTCCGGCGCGTACCTTTGCATTAAATGGCTCAATCTGAGACAGATTGAGGGATGGCAGTAAGAAAACAGGTACTGGATAGACAAAACAAGGGTGTCCGGACAAAGTAATGAAATGCTAAACTTTTCGGACAAACCATACATTCCGGACAAAATGAGTCCGGATAGAAACAGTTTCCGGATATGATGATGGTTTCCGGACACAATGAGGATTCCGGACAAAATGTGGATTCCGGACAACCATGGTTTCCGGATAACTTGGGGTCCGGACACCTCAACTATCCGGTAGATGAACTTACCGGAGACCCTGAGGTTTCCGGACAACTAGGTTTCCGGAGGGTGAGAGTGTCCGATCAAAATATCTAGTATTATGGAGGTTACCGGATAAATCATCAAGAACTTAAACATGTCCGGACACAAAGAATGTGTCCGGACGAGACCCAAGTCAATCAATCGAGTGAATGGCAGTGCCTAACATGGGCTAATACAATCAAGTAATGTCTATTAACGCATATGAACATACAACGTGTACTAAATCGCACTAAATGAACTCGAAATCGAAGAAGCACAAGGATGGGTTCGGAAACATGCAATCGACTAACACAGGGGTCGATTTGTGGTGTGAAGTCTAACAAACTGGACTACAAATGATCGACACAATGATGCAAAGGACATACCTGATTTGTGAACAAAACGCGAGTGAAAATCGTGGTTTGTGAGATAAGCCGAACGAGAGAGAGAGAGAGAGTGGTCGAGAGGTTTTAGGGTTTTAGCGATGGAATCCGGATAAATGAGACAAGGGGAATCCGGAACCTTTTATATGGACCAGGTAATCCGGGTGTGGTATCCGGGTTCTCATCCAATCCGGATGAGGACCCAGTCCGGAAACCTATCCGGAAAGATAGGGTTTCCGGATACCCTGGGATTTTCACAAAAACATTTGCTCTGTCCTTGTAGATTTTGCAAAAATAGGACTTTTTAGATTTAAAAACCGAACCTTCTCTCGCTCCCCCTCAAACTGAGCATGGGGATGACTGTGCTCCCCCTCGAATAGTGCAATAGAGAGTCCGACACACAAAAAAAACTTTTTAACATTTAAAGAAAACGCTGTGTCGCTCCCCTTCAACTGATGACCAAAACATTAAATGCAGACGGGAGTATCCACACACACAAAAAAACGTTTCAGCCGAAAAAAATTGTGTGTGACGCTCCCCCTCAACAGTTGAGTAAACTTACCTGATACCGGTGAGTGCTCCCCCTGAACACATGAACACTCGTGAAAGGACAGATATAAGCATATAACAATAGACAACAGTATGTGTTAGCCCCAAGTATCTGTCATGTAAAAGTATTGAAAATAGTATCAAGTCAGAAGACCATCAGAGATCAGACAGAAGACTTGGAAGAAGTTCAACAAGAAGACCAACAGAGCTCG
Organism: Saussurea involucrata; assembly: GCA_033807775.1. Lineage (NCBI taxonomy): Eukaryota > Viridiplantae > Streptophyta > Magnoliopsida > Asterales > Asteraceae > Saussurea > Saussurea involucrata. The sequence continues at coordinate 249,151,654 of CM066321.1, read as the reverse complement.
ACCGAGCTCTGGCGGATCCAACAGAGCTCAACAGAGCTCTGGCAGAAGACTCCCAACAGGAGAACCGTTTATCAACAGAAGACCAACAGAGCTCTTGCAAAAGAACTCTGGTGACTGAAGACCTCTGTTATGCCTAAGTCTCGTAAGAAATCCTAAGTGTTAGACACATGTCCATACTTTCCACGTATGCCCTAAAGATTGGAGACACACTTTCCACGTGTCATTCCAGGGTATGATAGTACACTGTCTACACTTTATCAGGGCTATAAATAGTGAGGTAGTGGAACAAACGATTGTAAGCTTTTGGAAGAATAGTTTTCCACAATTGTTTAAGCACACACTGCAGTAATCCCGAGCACGACCTCCGTACGATATTGTTCCCTGTGAGATTTCCGAACACACACTTGAACGTGTTCTTGGTGTGATTCATTATCAATATACGAGCAGCGTTTTATACTTGATCTTGTTATCATTATTCCTGATCTATATTTGATACTCACAGTTATTATATCGTTTAAACAATCACTCACTTTAATGGCTTTAATTAATATGCTTCCGCTGTCTATTTTCTTACTATTATTGTAATGCAACGTGAATCTGGGAACCTACAGTTGGTATCAGAGCTTCTTTGGTTTGCTTAAACCAAACGATCCAATCTACCAAGGTTGATTTACTGTTGTTGAGTGTGTGTGTGTTTCAAAGATTCCTAGTATACTCTGTTTTACAATTTAAAGTTTAAAAGTTACTTTATCACTGTTTTACGCTTACCAGTCTAGTTTAAAGATCTTCTCTACTGTTCATTACTGTTCCATTGATTACTGTTCACTTTCGGTTTGAAAATCTTTGAAAACCGATAAACTTTTTTTTTCTTCTGAAAAATGGCAAATAACATCAACGCCATTTATACTGCTGGTTCTCTGACCAAGCCTCCTACTCTTCCGAGAGATGAATATCCTCAATGGAAGATTAGGATGGTTAACTTCCTTGATGGGATGGACAGAGATTTAATGCGTTCTGTCACGAATAGACCTTGCCAACCCATGCTTTTGGTTCCACGTGTACCTGCAACAGAAACTACTGCTGAGATTCCTCCTTGTCTTAAACCTAAAACCACCGGGTTTACTGATGAAGAGAAACTTCAAATGGAAAATGACCTTAAGGCAGTTAGACTTATGATAATGGCCATTCCAAAGGAGATATTTCAAGAACTAGATTCATATGTTACAGCCAAAGAAATCTGGGATCAGCTTCTAAATCAACTTGAGGGTGGAATTAAGACCCAAAAGAACAGAAGGACCCAATGTATAAATGAATACAACGATTTCAAGGCACTTCCTGAGGAAACCTTACAATAAACCTACAACTGATTCAATGTTTTAATCAACAAATGTAAAAAGTGTGGGGTTGTTAGGTCGAAGGAAGACAACAATGTTCTGTTTTTGAAAAGTTTGAATGATGAATGGTTAAATCTGTCAATGTCTTTACAAGCTAACCAGGATCTAGATGAGTGGTCTCTTACTGATGTGTATGGCACTCTTGTTGCACAAGAGAAGGATATTGTCAAACCATAAAGGAAAATCCAACATTGCAGGATGAGTCTCCTACTCAGAACTCTGATCCTTCTGTTCAGACTTTCACACTTGTAATTGTTTCAAGAATTCTTAGCCAGAGCTTCTGAGTCTTCTTACTCAGAATTCTGAGTCTTCTATCCAGATCCAACACTTGTAACTTTTGACAAAACTTCAGATCTAACATTGATAGAATCATATTATGATCTTCCCAGTTTTGAAGAAAATCAGCCTAAGGAAGAAGTTCTGGGTTTTTCAAAGTGTTTACTTCTGCACTGAGAAACAAAATGACCCTTTTTACCACAGTTAAAACATTCCTCATTAGATTTGTCCGAAGAGGAGTGTTTGGAGAGAGAAGAGGAGGGTTTTCGACTAAACTTAGATTTTTCAGAAGAAAAGTGAGATTTGGATTTAGAATACCCATCCATCCTGGCCATTCCATCTGATAATTTGTCAACTGAAGTTTCCTCACATTCATCATCAGCATCACTAAGATGTGCTTCTGAATGTTCATTGGGATCTTCTTGACTATCATGTTCAGAGTCAGATGGGTAGGTGATTCGTGGAGTACACATAGTTCTTTTGGAAGAGTCACTTAAGAGAGCTAGGGAAGAGCTATTTATATCTGTGATGACAGACTTCCTTTGCAGCTTAGTCTGCTCATAGTTGAAGAGAGTTCCATAAAGAGAAGTGAGAGGCATGTGATCAAGATCCTTAGTTGTCTTTATACAAGTACATATGTTTTCCCAAAAATCAGGAAGACAATCCATAGACTTGCACAGGACTTCCTCATTATCATACATGTGACCCAACAGTTTAAGATCATTAAGAAGACTGTTAAAGTGGTTATAGTAGCCTGAAAGAGATTCTCCTTTCTCATAAGAGAACAGTTTATATTTTCTAACAAGAGTACTCTTTCTGCTCTTTTTCACTTCAGACGTACCTTCATAAAGAACACAAAGAGTGGACCACATTTCCTTAGCAGTAGAAAAGTTAATAAGAGAATGATAAACCTCATCAGGCAAAGAGAGGGCAATGATGGCTCTGACTTTAGTGTCAAGAGCTACAAGACGTTTATCTTTATCATTGTACCTACTGGGGTCCTTTACAATATATTTCCCAGTAGCATGTGTTCGTTCTTCCTCAGAAGACTCATCACCATCCTCATCTTTATTTTTGGCATTATAACGATCCCAAACTCTAGGGACAAGAGGTCCTTCATGGAGTATGGTAGGATATTTGCTGTCAACTCCTTCTAGGAAGAGCATCATACGACTTTTCCACAAAGAGAAGTTATTAGGGTTAAACTTTGGTGGTTTGGCTATGGAGCCATTGTCGTATGATCCAGCATTAGAGTTTTGAGAAGAAACATTGTTTAAGGAAGAAGATGAAGCCATTGCAAATCAAGTTTATTAGATTAAACTGACCTGTTCTAATACCACTTGTTGGTCCCAACTATTGAGTAGCAATGGTAAACAAGTATTGTAGAAAGGGGGGGGGGGGTTGAATACAATACACAAAATTTTCACTTAATTTAATTCTTTTATTGGTTTATAAAATCAAGAATTACACACAAAAAACTTTTGATTGTTGCAGAAGAGAACAGATAAACCTGTTCAAACAATCTTACACACAGATACAAATAGAATGAAGAATAATTGAAAATACACTTAGATAAACAATGAACTCTTTGAGATAGAAGAGAAAATGCCAGCACTTGGAATCTTGAGGATCTTGTAAACTGGTTATCTTTGCAAGGTTGAAGATGATCTCTTTATATAGTGCCTCATGCATTAAATGCATGGACACTTGTCAAGCAGGGGTAGGAAGACAGGTCTTCTGAAAAGTACTATACTTTTTGTCTTGAAGCGTTGACCTGCAGTGTGTTGAAGTAGACCTTTCTTAAAAGAGATAACAAAGCCAAACGACCTTTTTCTGATCTTCGAATGATGTCTCCATCAGTGCAAGATATCACAAATATAATTTGCAGATAAAGTACAATACCTGCCGAATATGTAGGCAAGTATCCTTGCCGAAGATTTCTTCAAGTGATCATGTCGATCATGTCTTCAAGATTTCCTTGCCTAAGATCTATTCAAGCATCTTGCCTAAGACGTCTTCAAGTAGTGTTGGCCGAAGACTTAGGATGTCTTCAAGTAGCAGCTTAACCTTTGGATGAGAAGTCCATCTTCAATCCGCTTTGAAGATACACTTCTACTTTGTTTCTTTGGTTGATCTTCGACTTCACCGAACATTTTGTGTTACATAATTAAGTTGTTTGTAAAGAACCTAAAAAGTATTCTAAGTATGAAATGTGTAAAATGAAAGACTGGAGGTCATCTTCAAATCCTAAGTGACCCAACACTAGGCCCAATCAAGTCACATGCTTCAAGTATGGAAAAGCAGGACACACTAGCCCGGATTGCCCCATTAGGGGAACCATTTGTTACGAATGCAAAGAGGTAGGGCACGTGAAGAGAGAGTGTCCCAAGTTGAGAGGAGACGCGAAAGGGGCTAGTCCAGGATTCCAACCGAAGAAGGAGACCACCCCTAAAGCTCAAGGGAGGGCCTTCCAGATGACGAAGGAGGAAGCTAAGGAAACCGCTGATGTGGTGCCGGGTACATTCATACTCAACTCCATACCCACAAGAGTACTTTTGATTTTGGTGCAAATTGTTCTTTTGTATCTTTCATATTTAGTAAGCCGTTGAATGTTCCCACCCGTACACTTAGTGATGCCTTAGTAATAGAGGTAGTGAACGGGGAGCAGGTAGTATTGCGGGATTTGTTAGAAAAATGTCACTTGGATATCGTTGGCAAATGCTTTGATATAGATCTACTCCCTATGGTAATTGGAAGTTTTGACGTCGTGATCGGAATGGATTGGTTAGTGAAACATCAAGCGGAAATCTTATGTTCTAAGAAACCCATAAAGATACCCTTGCCAATAGAGACTTTACCTTGATCTATGGTGAGAAGCGGAAGGGTGGAGTGGCTATTATCTCTTCCATCAAGGCGAGGAAGTGCTTGATGAAGAAATACCCCTCATTCTTAGCATACGTAGTATATGCCAAGGCGATGAAGAAAAAGGTAGAGGACGTAAGAATTGTTAACGAATTTCCGGACGTATTCCCCGACGATTTACCGGGTTTACCACCCGATCGTCAAGTGGAGTTCATGATTGAACTAGTGCCGGGAGCGGCACCGATAGCACGTGCACCGTACCATCTTGCACCGACCAAGATGCAGGAAATGATGACACAACTACAAGAGTTTCTAGAAAAGGGATTTGTGAGACCGAGCTCGTCTCCTTAGGGAGCTCCAATTCTTTTTGTCAAGAAGAAGGACGGTTCGATGCGAATGTGTATAGACTACCGGGAGTTGAACAAGGTGACTGTAAAGAACAAGTATCCACTTCCCCGGATAGACGACCTTTTAGACCAACATCAAGGATCTGGATGTTTCCCGAAAATCGACCTTTGGTCCGGTTATCACCAGGTGAAAGTTAGAGAGGATGATGCCTCGAAGATGGCTTTCAAGACTCGGTATAGGCACTACGAGTTCCTTGTTATGCCTTTTGGGTTAACGAATGCGCTGGCAGTATTCATAGATTTAATGAATCGAGTTTGCCAACCATTTTTGGACAAGTCGGTGATTGTGTTAATTGATGACATTCTGGTTTACTCTAAGGATGATGCGGAGCATTAGCAACATCTTAGAGAGGTATTGGAGGTGCTAAGAAGAGAGAAGTTGTACGCTAAATTCTCTAAGTGCGAGTTTTGGTTGCGGGAAGTTTAATTCTTGGGTCATGTAGTAACCCAAGATGGAGTGAAAGTAGATCCCGCGAAAGTTGAGGCGATGACGAATTGGGAGACTCCAAAGATCCCTACGGAAATTCGAAGCTTTTTGGGTTTAGCCGGGTATTACCGAAGATTCATCTAAGATTTCTCCAAGATCGCTTCTTCGTTGACGGCGTTAACTCGGAAAAATTTAAAGTTTGTGTGGACCAACGCACAAGAGAAGGCTTTTCGGACTCTACAACGAAAACTTGGTGAAGCTCCAATCTTATCCTTACCCTAGGGAATGGAAGACTTCGTTGTGTATAGTGATGCATTCAAGATGGGTTTGGGGTGCATTTTAATGCAAAGGGGCAAGGTGATAGCGTATGTGTCAAGACAATTAAAGGAACATGAAAGGAATTACCCAGCGCACGATCTCGAGTTGGTGGCGGTCATGTTTGCCTTGAAGTTATGGCGACACTACTTATACGGGACAAAGTGCACACTTTACACCGACCATAAGAGTTTGAAGTACGTGTTTGACCAAAAGGAGTTGAATATGCGCCAAAGAAGATGGCTAGAGCTGCTTAACGACTACGATTGTGAACTACTGTACTATCCGAGCAAGGCGAATGTAGTAGCGGATGCCTTGAGTCGGAAGGAATATAGTGGGAAAGTGCAAACGTCATTAGCAAGAATCAAAGTCGTCTCGGGTTTGATGAACAAGATTAAGACCGCGCAAGGTGAAGCACTCCTTGAAGCAAACCTCAAGGACGAGTCTATGTTGAAACGGAACTCACTCTTAACGGAAGATAGTAGGGGTTGAAGCTCTTCCAAGGAAGAGTCTGGGTACCAAAAATTGGGAGATGTCGAAACCTATTATTGGATAAGGCGCACAAGTCGAAGTACTCTATACACCCGAGGAGCACGAAAATGTATAGGGACTTGAAACTCAAATATTGGTGGTCGGTGATGAAACTTGACGTGACCGATTGTGTGGCTAAGTGTGTTACTTGTTCGTTGGTCAAGGTCGAGAATTAATGACCTTACGGAAGCTTGTAGTCGTTGGAAATACCCGAGTGGAAATGGGATCATATCACTATGGATTTCGTGACAAAGCTACCGAAAACCTTAAGAGGTCACGACACCATTTGGGTGATAGTAGATTGGTTGTCCAAGACCGCACACTTTTTAGCCATGCGAGAGACGTTACCATTGGACAAGTTGGCAAGATTGTATAGAAACGAGGTAGTCTCGAGGCACAGGGTGCCATTGTCTATCGTGTCTGATCGTGACGGCCGTTTCACTCCAAATTTTTAGGACGCTTTTCAAAGGGAATTGGGCACAAGAGTAAACCTGAGCACGGCTTACCATCCCCAAACAGACGGGCAAAGTGAACGGACTATCCAAACACCGGAATACATGTTGAGGTCTTGTGTTATCGAGCTTGAAGGCGGCGCCATTTGAGGTCTTGTACGACCGGAAGTGTAGGACGCCGATTTGTTGGCTTGAGAAGGGCGAGAAGCAATTCGCCATCCCAGAAATTGTGCAAGAGACGACGGATAAGGTAAAAAGCATTCGAGAACGTTTGAAGGCAACTCAAGATCGCCAAAAGAGCTATGCCGATAAGAAAAGACGACCGGTTGAATTCCAAGTGGGTGATCGTGTAATATTGAAAGTTTCACCTTGGAAGGGAATCATCTTTTAAGATTCGGAAAGCGTGGGAAGCTTAGCCCTCATTTCCTTGGATCCTTCCCTATTATCAAACTCGTGGGACTTAAAGCCTACAAGTTAGAGTTACCGCCCAAGATGAATGGAATCCATCCTACGTTCCACGTTTGTTACCTACAAAAGTGTTTAGCGGAAGAAGAAAATGTCATTCCATCATCCGAGATCCAAGTGGACAACAATCGATGCGTGGAGGAGCCGAAAACTATTTTGGAAAGGGAAACGAAGAAGCTTCGTCATAAGGAGGTGGTTATGGTGAAAGTTCAGTGGAAACACCACCGTGGTGCAAATGTTACTTGGGAAGCCGAAGAAGACATGAAGAAACGATACCCTCATATGTTTGCTTAGAACGACGGTTCGCGAAAGATATCCTTTTAAGGTGGGGAGAATTATAACACCCGTAAGTTTATAAATATATGTATATATTGATAATAAGGCTCACATTCTCGAACTTTAGATGCACTTATAACCCTCGGTCAAGTCTTGAGTCATCCCTCGGTATGGACCAGTTGAAGGTAAAGAATATTAACTTGTAAGAATATTAACTTGTAATGAATATTAACTTGTAATGAATATTAACTTGTAAGGAGTATTAACTTGTAATGAATATTAACTTGTAAGGAGTATTAACTTGTAAAGAATGTTAACTTGTAAAGAATGTTAACTTCTTGTAAAGAATATTAACTTATTAACATCTTGTAAAGAACCTATTGCTAAGATTTCGAGGACGAAAACGTTCCTAAGGTGGGGAGGATTGTAACACCCGGATTTTTGATACGTTTATTTCTCGGGTTTTATATAAATAATAATAATAATTATTATTATTATCCTAGAAATAACCCTTAGATTAAATCTTGAAAGATTGTGTTTGGATGGATAGTTGTGGATGGAAACAAAAGAAAATCTGAAAACATATATATATATATATATATATATATATATATAATACATCTCACCTAACTCTTTATTATCTACTCTTTACATTGATCTCTCACCCTCACTCAAGATCAACCACCTTTCTTCTTTTTTGACTTTGACAACACTTTCATTGGCCCCCTTTCATACACTCATAACTCGTAACTTTTCTCTCTCTCATTTCCCACCCTCTCAGTCGACATTTTCCCCAAATCAAAGCAATCCGCCATTTTCTTCTCCTCCACCTTTATCCTCTCACTTATTGCAAGATCAATCATCTAGCAAAAATATTAATGCATATTTGGAAGCTAAAGTCATCTAAAAAAAAGAGTTCATGAATCAAGCTTAGAGGATTTTAAGGCTTCAAGATCTTAACCTCCATTTCTAGGGTTTCCATCTAATCCCAAGGTTTTCACTTACAAACCTTTTTGGTGAGTTTTCTTTACACTTCTTTCTCATTTACATGTCTACTGTATTTAAATGATGAACCTTGTTTGTGTTTGGAGTTTAACCTAAAACTAGGGGTTTAAAGGTTGGAGTCAACAAATGGTTGTTTATGAACATTTACTCTTGGGTGTTACTCCTTTGTTGGAAATGTGGGATTTTTAAAGAGTTTGATGAGATAACTTAAATCTAGTGTTTTCACTAACTTCATTTCAATGATATATACATGTGTGTGTATATATATATATATATATATATATATATATATATATATATATATATATATAGGGAAGAGTTCAATTGAGAAGTCTAAATATTTTGAGAAATAGAGAAGTGATCATATCCATTGGATTAAATAATCCACGGTTAAGAAATTCGCGTTACACCTGATTAATGCGCGCGTCCACATTAATTAATAAACGACGCTCAGGGGTATTTAGGGTAGTTTCGTAAAAAATACGCGGGACAGGTTCATATATGAATTTGTGTGATTCATATATGAACCTTTGTAATTCACATATAAAATAATTTTAACTAATTCATATATGAACCTTTGTGATTCATATATGAATCAGTTAATTTGTTCATATGAGAATTAGTTAAAAAAAATCATATATAAATCATTAAGGTTCATATATGAACACAAAGGTTCATATATGAATTAGTTACAAAAAGTTTATATGTAAATTACAAAGGTTCATATATGAACACAAAGATTCATATATGAATCAGTTAATTGGTTCAACTGATTCATATATGAATTAGTTATAAAGAGTTCATATATGAACGTATAGTTCATATGTGAATCACACAGATTCATATATGAACTCAGCCCGTGTTTTTTGTAAACGGGATGACTAATTACCAAAATACCCTTCCGTGTTCAAAATCAGCGCATTTAATCGAAGAGTCACGATCACTTCCCTATTTCTCAAAATATCTAGACTTCTCAAATGAACCTAACACTATATATATATATATGTATAATATATATATATATATATATATATATGTGTGTGTGTGTGTGTGTGTGGGTGTGTGTGTGTCTCGATCTATTTCAATATATATATATATACATATATGTCGAACTATTTGAACATGTACATATATTTATACATTGTTTTATTTGAAAATATATATAATTATATCGTCCTAGTTGAATTCATATATATACTAGTATGGTGGGTTTCATAGGTAACAAGGTAGCCCTAAATTGAAAGAAATGAGGCTAAATATGCATTTATAGGTATTTTGTGAAGCACTCATTCATGTAAAATATGGGAGGAAATTAATATGAACTATTGGTGTCTATATCCTAGTGCACAAGGATTTAGATTTTATGAGTTATATTCTCATACTTTGTTGGCCATTTTGGGTCACTAGCGAGTAGGCAATAAGGGACTTCCAAGTCCTTGAGGTGTAACTCGTCTAGATTGGATAGACAATATGGTCCCATAAGTTCTTGAGGTGTAACCCGACGGGGTAGGCAATAAAGGCATGTATATGATTTGAGGTTGTGATGTCTTCATGGCATGGGAACTAAAACCGGGAATTGAGGTGTAATCCAATAACATCAAAGGTGACTCCACTCACGTGTTCTCGTCACCCCGATGGAAACGGGTCTCCCTCGTATTTAGATAGATATATCTTATGTGTTATGTTCAGGTGTGGACAATCATGAGAACGTTGGAAATTGGTAATCTAATATAAAGTGGTGTCGGTAACTTTATTTTATGTCATTGTCAATATAACCCATAAAATGTGAACTTTATCAAATCTCGCTAGACTTTCGGTCTAACACTTGATTGTGGAATACAGGTCCCACTAGCGGTGGTAAATAGGCGGGAAGAGGAACCGGTTGGTACTGCTAGGAGCACCTTAGGACCGGGCACTTTTAGGCTTTGTAGAGAGAGAAATTTTGGAGATATGACGACACCCATTATTAATCTAGTTCGAAATTGTTTCTAGATTAAGTAGGTTGTTGTATTTTATATCTCGTTTTCGATACTCTATCTTGTGCAATCTACCCAAACTCTATGGGTTTTAAGTTGGTATATTACAGAATCTCTAAGTTGTCATTTTCCGGAAATTTATCTCGTTATGTCTTTGGTTTTAGATGGCCTATTTTAGAAGTTTCTTGTTTTACCCATTTTCCGAAAATTCCCTATTATTGTTGTTTAATTTTAGGGTGTTACATAATATTTTTTGGATTCGGTTTTCAAAATTATGCTTTGAACTGTGTATTAGCTCATATCGTGTTTGGGTTTGTGTCCTAGATAGCTGGGCCTTAGGATGGACCAAAGGCCCGATTTTCAATGGGCGTTTTTCATGGGCTTATGGTTTGTTGACCTACGTTTTAAATTAAGCCACATAAGCCCCAAACGCTGCCTCGTTTTCTTAGAATGTGCTTTTAAACTTTTGGGTCGGGTTTTGTACCCAAAATGTTTTTGGGTCATGGGTTAGTAACCCACAGTTTTGAGAGTTGGGCATGGGCTAGTAGGCCCAAGTTTAGTTTTTGGTTCGAAAATTTTATCGTCTTAAAATTCTCGTTATGAAAATTCTTTTCGGATTTTTCCGATTTAATTGGCTTTTATATATGTTTATATAATTAGCCAATAACGTTAATTTTATGTTTAAAATTATCATACGGGTTAGTAACCCACATTTGAAAGGGATATGGTCGATTTTAAGTTTTAATTTGTCATATAATAATTTGTTCACGTTAATTGGCTTTTAATTATGTTAATTATTTTCGGGCCGATTCTTTTATTTTATGTTTAAAATAAGAGTAAATTATGGATTCGGTCCCTGTGGTTTTTCGAACATCATCATTGTGGTTTTAACTTTGTTTCAGATCAAGTCCCTCAACCTAACTTTGTTTATTTTAGAGTTGTTAAGTCAAGAACATTTTGGTCCTTTTACTCCTTTTTTCTCATATTTATTTAAAAAAAAGTAAATGTTTATATTATATATTAATTCCAAACGTATCGTCCCTGTGCTTAAGACGCCCCCTCCCCCCCTTTATCACTCTTCTCCAACCAGAAGCAGATATAGCTTGATATGGAGCAAACATAGTTGTCCTACTGCAGCTCTAATTTCCCCCTCCTCCTTGCACAAACAAGAACCACCACACCACAATCACCACTAGTGAAATCACCAGACGCCCCTTCTCAACTCATCCCTGCACACACACACACCTCTATGTTTGTTTTTAGGGTTTTTTTAGCTTATCGCTCTCATTTTCATCTCTGGTCTGGATTTAATCGAACCTGGGATTGGTTTCATTTGTGGAATTCATTGATCTGTGGATTTCATCTCGTTTCTTCACATATAGGTTATGTTTATATAGATGAGAAGCCTTGATTCGTTTATTTGGATTTCATCTTTTGATTTGTTGCTCATCAATCTATACTTGGTTTACATCTTTTTTTCTCATGATGAATCTAGCCATCACAATAATTTACAGATTTATTTTGTCTTTCCCCTGTTAATCCATATGTATATAGAGTATATAATGTATATTACAGATTTGAGTTTGATTTTAATGGGGTTTTAGTTTTTATTTTTAAGACGAGTTATTAGGTAGGGATAGGAGTTCTAGAATTTTAGAGTTTTTAGATAGCATTGACAACTCGAGATATATGTCTGTAAAATTGCATGTGAAAGATTGTAAGTTATATGTCTGCAAATTCACATATGGATTGAACTTTATCCTTTTGTGATCAAAGAAACTTGATTGTGGAGGTGTGGAGACTGGGAAACGGGAAGATGTGGTTAGACTCTTAGAGAGGGGAAGACGGCCGTGATAATGTTGCCGGAAAGCTAGAGGTCTCTTGAGGGAAGGGTCATTGACTACGGAGTGGAGGGTTTCATGACAGGACCATAATATTTTTGTTAATATACTACAATAATAAGTGTAATATGTATAATTCTAGAAAAGAAATTTTCTAAAAAGACGATATTGCCCCTGAGTTAACATAGCACTAGTTAGTGTAAGGGACCCAATCCATAACAAAAATGAAACCATGATGACTGTATATGTAATTATTTCGTTTGAGGGACCAAATCCAAAATTTCAAAAAACCACAGGGACCAAATCCGTATTTTACTCTTAAAATAATAATATTAGATAATATATGGTTTGCCCCGAAAGACCCGTGGTTGATTTATTATTGTAAAATTAAAATGTATTAAATTGCATGGGATGTAATTTTATCTTTCTAGATAGGTTCAATTGTAAAATAGAGAGGATACTGTTGTATTTTCTATTTGAAATTGTAAGTCCAACGTGAAGACGGAATTTCAAGATATCAAGACGGAGTCCCTGTAGTTCACCAAAAATGGCGAGCCCAGTGGGAGCTTGAAGACGTCCTTAGGAAGACCGTGGTTGTTGTGTTGGCTCACAACAACACATTAGGGGCAAAACCGTATATTATCTGTTTGTTATGGTTGTTTTTTTGTGTATGCATTTTATTTATTTTATTGCTTTATTATTGTTATGATAGGTGCAAGCGTTTTTAAAATAAAATCAAACGTGAAATAAGTTTTAAATCGGTAAATAAAATATGATTGATATGTTTATCAAAAATCAAACCGATTAATTGGATAAACTTTTAAAACAAGATTTTAAATCAAAACGTTTTAAAACTTTAGAATGTTTTCTAAAATTAAACCTTTTGCAAAATGTAAACTAAACGCCACCCATTTAAGTTACTTGTCGAGCCTACACGATTTCGGTGTGGTAAGTGCCTTGCCAATCATATCGGATGATTGTAGTGTGAGACAAGGGGCCAAGATAACGCGATTTAAGTGGACAGTCGCCTAGCCATTCACTTAAATAGTCGTATTTTGGACAATAAACCCTAAGTTGAGATTTTAGGTGGGATCATGATACCTTAGTATGGTTAGTTTACATGGAAATATCATAGAAAGTGTCTAGCCATCTATGAGTATTTTCAAGGCGTTGAAGTGGGATTAAACGTGCCAAATTCAATATATGATATATTGAAAAGAATCCCACGATATCTAAGAGTTATATTGAGCATAATTGGATGATGCCTACCTAAATAGCCTAATTCCATAGAAAGAGCTTAGCCATTTATGGAAGTAGGTGAAATACGGATCTTAGCTCAAATTAAATGTTTTTGAAAGGTTGATTCATTTATTTGAGATCATAAAGTTACTAAAATTAAACATTTTTGTAGATGTCTGCTAATACCTCCTACCAAACTACAAACACAAACGATTTATCTCAATTTACGCTACGGTCAATCATTTATAAGGATAAACTAAACGGTACGAACTTCGTCGATTGGTTTCGTTTCTTGAGGGTTGTCCTTAAACATGAAAATAAGTTGTACGTTCTAGAAAACCCCCATCCAAACGCTCCCAACATAAATGCTTCAGCTGAGGATAGAACTGCTTATGATAAGCATCTCAATGATTCACTGGATGTTAGCTGTTTGAAGCTTGCATCCTTGACTCCCGAGCTTCTAAGGGAACATGAAAACATGCCTACATGGGATATGATATCCTCTTTGAAATCTATGTTTCACTTACAGGCAAGGCAAGAGAGGTTTGATATAGTCAGGGCATTGCGTGCCTGTATGATGACTGAGGGTTTATTTGTCAGTACCCACGTTTTGAAAATGCAAGGGTACATTATTAACCCGTCTTGGATACCCACTAGATCAAGAATTAGGAATCGATATGGTTCTTAATTCTTTATCAAATTCATATGAACAGTTCGTTCTGAACTATTATATGAATGGCTTGGAGAAAACTCTCACAGAGCTTCAGGACATGCTTAAAACTGTTGAGAGAAATATGAAATCCAAGTTGGATACATCCAAACCAGAACAGGTCTTGATCAAGCCTAAAAGTGGGATAATCAAGAAGAATGGGGGAGTTACCAAGGGTAAAATAAATGTTGGAAGCTCCAACAAGAAAGAGGGCAAAGGAAAGATTCTTGTAGATGCAATTTGCTTCAATTGCAACCAGAAGGGACACTGGAAGAGAAATTGCCTTGCCCTATTGGCAGAAATGAGGAAGAAGAAGGTTAATGAAGCCGGAACTTCAGGTATGTTTACCATTGATTTTTTCACTTCTGACTATGTATTAAGTATTGAGTATGATACTCATACTAATACTACTTTTCAGAAAGTAAGAAGTGAAGAGATGATGGAACCAGACCAGATGGAGCTAAGTTAGCTAAGGTTGCTCGAAAGGACATATGATATGAACTTTTAATGGTCTTACATTAACACTTAGCAAGTATTGATGTACCTAGTATTACTAGGATTTTAGCTTCATTTTCTCAAATTACAACAAACCGAATTTATATTTATGTTTTCAAGAAATAGTTTTTCTTTTTATCTCAATAAATGTTTTATCAAATTGATAGTTGTAGTTATAAATCAAAACAATGAATTAAGCGAGGCTTAATTCGGACCTATTTGTAACACTTAAACAAGAAACACATAACTTAACTCCAGACGGACGGAGGAAAAAGGATAATCAAATATGTTGGAATCGAGAAACATAATCTTTGAACTATAAAGGATGAGATAGATATATGCCTTAAGTTCAAAACAAATATCGTGAGGAAAAAGGATAATGAATGATTCTACTATAATTTTGATTTAATCGATCAAAATTGTTCGAAGACAAAAGCACATTAACATAGCCTTGGGGGCGGTGACGTGTTGCTACACGCTTATCACCGTCTGTGTTACTGTGTATCGTGTGCAAATGGGAGATTGTAGGTTACTATATGCCCACGACACGTGTCACACATAAATGCTACCAATGAGTATGTAAACCTAAAGGGTCGCACACAAAGAACACGTTTGCTTCCATTAGAAAGAAACCCGTTAAAGTCATGTTTGAGAGTTATTTTTGAAAGAATATTAAATAATATGTGTAAAAGGTAATTATAATTAGAAGGTTTTATCTGTAAATATGAATAGTTAATATTTAGATAAATATAATTATGCAGATAATTATCCAGATAATTATTCGAATTCAAATGATTCGAATTCAAATAATTACAGATAAACATAAATCCTATTAACTGTCAATATAAATAGGATGTCAAGTTAGTTGTTTTGGTTGACTGATTCGACTCTCTGAATCTTATTTATACACATACACATATTAAAGTTAGGGGTTCTTTTGGGCTAGCACTCGGTGGAATTCGCGTGTTCGTGTGCGGATACCGTTAGAGGAAACCTTCCGTTGGTTTCTAAGTGCTACGATCGTTCAACCACATCGGCTCTAAAAGGTACATCCCTAAACACCCTATGGTGTGTTATTAATTAATTAAATGCATCAACGGATCCGATTGGGTTTTATATTTAGAAATTTTTTCTATAATTTTGTAACTGTCTTATTTATTTTTCCGCTGCGTTTTCACGGTTACAAATCGCATCAAAACCCAACAATTACATTTAATAAACACATTACTTAGTCTTCCAACCCATACAAGAAGAGTATCATCATGAAGTGATGAACTGATGGCGGCTATAAGAGGTTATCAGATATTAGGTTGCCTCTTCTGATTTTAGATGAATTTCAGACTTAAGAGCCTCTGAAATCTGAAGAAAAAAAAACAAAAAGTCTGAACGTAAAACGTCTGATCGATTCAGATTTCAGATGTATTAAGAAGTTTTGTAGAAAAAAACAAACAACCCCTTAGGCTTTCTGAAGACTTGAAGATAAGGGATCAAATGTTATCGCATTTTACACGTGGAAGAAGTTGATTAGACAGTGCATTGACTTTTACACCTTAGGCCTATAAATACCTGTCTCATGTCTTTAGAATAGTATCCTATATGTACTCTGTTGGTCCCAAAGGGCTATACAAGTTTGTAGAAGGGGGGGTTGAATACAAACACACAGATTTTACTTTTCTAAATTGTTTATTGATAAATCATTAACAATTTACAGCTTGTTGCGGAACAAGATTAAGGATAAACCTAAATCTAAACAAGTTGGAACACTAAGTTTCCTGCACTAAGAAAGAGAAGGAAATTACTAATAATAACCTATCTCAAGATAAGAAGGATGACTCGACCAGAGTTTACGAGTGCTTCAAAAATGAAGCTGGAGTCCTTCTTATATACTGCATGCATTCAATGCATGGCAGTTTATACTTTACACGTGGCAGCAGCTGATTGGTTGTATGTCATTGACCTTTGTAGACAACCTTAGTAGACGCATGGTGCACAGTGTAGAATCAGAGTGGTTGTACGATTTCAGACAATAAGGAGGTTCTTTTCTAACATATCGTACGGAGTCGTGCAAGGGTGGTTAAGACAAAAGTACTTTGTATGGAGGACTTCATGATCAGCTTACGTTGATTCAGCGCTTTATCATTCTATATCAGTGAATGACAAAGTTCAGCGATAGCTGAAGTATTGTACTTGATACTTCACGTTGAGTGGACAAATCTGAGTCTTCGTTGATCTGCATCAGTTCATTAGGAGACTTGTTGCTGGTTCTTGAGCTTGATCTTCGACATCAGCGTAGAACCTATGTTGACGTGAAACTTGTCTTCAGGGATCATAAGTAAACAACTAACTTACCATCGATCACCATAAGGACTGAACAGGCTCAGAGCATTATGGTGAACAGTGTTCGCTGAACGTTTAATCTAAAGAACGAGAGTTCCTATCAGTGGTACTGAATTAGTCTCAGTACATCAGTGATACATATTGTTTACTTACAATTTTCACTAAGTATTTAAGAGAGGGTCATTATCAAATCACTGAGGGTTTGGATCAACAATCTCCCCCTATTTGATTATGACATAGAAACAGAGAAAATTACTATTTAATGAAAACATAAGGATAAAAAGAACTCATAAAATATTTGTCCCCTTTACTGTTTTCTGGGATCTTTTCTGTACTGATGGAGTAAAGTACTTTCGCTAAAATCTTTCTTTAAACTTCGTATCAGATTACAAAGGGAAGTGGAAAGATTATAAGTACAAGCGAAATAAATTCAGTATCAGCAGACGGTTTAGAGTTTGCTGAACGGGATTCGTCAAAAGTGACGTGAATAGTTTCTTCAGCAGTTTGTCTTCTTCGATTGAAGACTCTGAAGGCTTTGGAAATTGAGGAGTATCCAAAAAGATTCCATCATCAGCCTTAGGATCAAACTTTCCAAGGGAATCTCTGTTATTCAGTATGAAACACTGACATCCAAAGATGTGAAGAAAGCTAATTGAAGGCTTTCTCCCATGAAAAAGTTCATAGGCTGTCTTATTGAATCTTTTGACTATCAGCGACCTATTTTGCGTAAAACAAGCAGTATTGACAGCTTCTGCCCAAAACAAAGTAGGTAGGTGAGAATCGCTGAGCATTGAACGTGCAGCTTCAATAATAGTTTTATTTCTTCTTTCAGCGACTCCGTTTTGTTGCGGTGTACTCACTGAAGAAAAGTTGTGAGAAATACCCTTACTCTCAAAGAAGGAATCAAGAGAACTGTTTTTGAATTTATTCCGATGATCACTCCTTATTGATCGAACGGTCAAGTTGTTCAGGGTTTCCATCTTCCGAACAAAGGTGATGAGTTCTTCAGGGGTGTCACTCTTAGAACGGAGAAACATAACCTATGTATATCGAGAGAATTCATCAAAATTCCTTTGAAGTAGTTAGTGCTCTAATTGAGTGAGCCGTGGATCATAAATGATGAGCGTAGCTTAATTTAGCTGATCTCACACCGAACTATAAATAAATAAATATGTGAGTGGCTGACCAGTGTATATTTCTTTCCAGCGATGGATTGTTTGTTAACAGGGCCAAACAAATCCATATGGAGAGGTTGTAGAGGAGATGACACTCAGGAAACTTGCTTTGACTTAAAGCTTGCTTTGGTCTGCTTGCCTTTCTCACACGCTGAACATAAGGACACTTTGGCGTATGAGTGTTGAGGTAGACCAGTGACTAACTCTTTTGAAGAAAGAGTGTTCAGTGTCTTGAAGTTTAGATGAGAGAGCCACTTATGCCATAGCCAGTTGACATCAGATGAGGCTTTTGAGAAGAAATAGGAGTTCTCAGTGGTTGTTGAGTCCATGTTTATTACATAAACATTTTCCAAACGATAACCGCTGAGAGCTATCTTCTCCTTTTTGTCAGTGACAAAGCAGGATTCCTTGGTAAAGATTACCTTGTTATCCTTGTCGCAAAGCTGACTGATGCTTAGAAGATTATGCTTCAGCCCTTCAACATATGCGACTCTTCTGAAGGTTGTTGTACCATTAGATAGTACACCAAACCCTCGTGTATGTCCTTTTCCAATTCCACCGAAAGTCACAGAGGGACCCTTCTCTTCCTTGTATTCAGCGAGCAGGATTTTCTTTCCAGTCATGTGTCTAGAGCATCCACTATCGAGATTCCAGATACCCTTCTTAACCTGAGTAGCAGAGGTTGAAGTAGAGGGAATGTCTGAACTTTCTTCCTCATCTTCAATCTCGGCCATAAGACAGAGATTGGCTACATCATCTTCAGAGTCAGATGTTTCTTCCTCATCAGAGTCAGCCCAATCATAGTCAGCCATAAGGCCTTTGCCTTTCTTCTTGAAGCTTTTCAGCTTCGCATACCTTTCTTTCAGCTTGGCGTATTTGTCATCTCTAGACCTGAGGTTAGAGGATTTCTTGGGAAACGCTGAGTTTCTCGAAACTTTCTTTGACCTACACTCGTTAGCGAAATGTCCTATCTTTTCACAGTTAAAACAAGTTGCAGTAGCCTTATCAATAGGAGCTGATGATCTTGGCTTGTCAGTAATGGAAAGAGGTTTATTCTTTCTGAACATTTTCTTTTTGGCGAATCTCCTAAACTTTTTAGTGAGGAGAGCCAAAGATTCATCAAGATCTGAAGAGTCAGAATCTGATGACCTTTCAGAGTTACTCTGCAACTCAGTGATAGTGACCGAGGGTCGCTGAGTGGAAGGTTCCTCCGAGATTAAAGCAACAAGGGTGCATTTGGAATCTTTTACAAGATTCTTCTTAAGATGACTCGATTGCTCATGATTCAGCATCGTGCCATATATGGCAGAAAGGGTCATTGATTTTAGATCCTTTGACAGCTTGAGACACATAGAATAACTGTCCCATCTTTCAGGTAAACATTCTAAGAACTTTGTCAGCACTTCAAAGTTAGAATATTCCTTACCAACAGTTTTTAGATCTATTATTAAACAGTTAAAACGTTGGTGTACTTCAGAGAGAGTTTCATTCTTACCACAAATGAAGCTTTCATACTGTCTTACCAGGTTGATCTTTCGAGAGTCATGGACTTCAGAAGTACCTTCATACTGAGCACAGATTGTGTCCCACATAGCTTTTGAGGTTTTCAGGTTCATGACGGAATGGTAGACTTCGTCAGGAAGAGCCATGGAGAGTATGGATCTGGCTTTGGTGTCGATAGCCACTTTCTTCTTATCTTCATCAGTCCACATATGAATTTCCTTAGGAATCAGCCTTTCTGGAATAGCAGGTCTATTCTCAGCGGCTGGAACTGCAGCATCAATTCATACAGGAATATATGGGCTGTTTTCAAGATAATAAGGCACAGTAGGGTCTACACCTTCTAAGAAGAGAATCATCCTATTTTTCCATAGATTAAAATTATCTCTGGAGAATCTAGGGGGTTTTGCAAAAGAACCGTTGTCAATATAGTTTGTGTTTGTGTTGGTAGCCATTTTAAGAAATAGCTAGGAAGAGAAGTCTTAGTATAGACCAAATCTTGTTTATGAGATTAAACAAATCTGCTCTGATACCACTTGTTGGTCCCGAAGGGCTATACAAGTTTATAGAAGGGAGGGGGTTGAATACAAACACACAGATTTTACTTTTCTAAATTGTTTATTGATAAATCATTAACAATTTACAGCTTGTTGCGGAACAAGATTAAGGATAAACCTAAATCTAAACAAATTGGAACACTAAGTTTCTTGCACTAAGAAAGAGAAGGAAATTACTAATAATAACCTATCTCAAGATAAGAAGGATGACTCGACCAGAGTTTACGAGTGCTTCAAAAATGAAGCTGGAGTCCTTCTTATATACCGCATGCATTCAATGCATGGCAGTTTATACTTTACATGTGGTAGCAGCTGATTGGTTGTATGTCATTGACCTTTGTAGACAACCTTAATAGCCGCATGGTGCACAGTGTAGAATCAGAGTGGTTGTACGATTTCAGACAATAAGGAGGTTCTTTTCTGACATATCGTACGGAGTCGTGCAAGGGTGGTTAAGACAAAAGTACTTTGTACGGAGGACTTCATGATCAGCTTACGTTGATTCAGTGCTTTATCATTCTATATTAGTGAATGACAAAGTTCAGCGATAGCTGAAGTCTTGTACTTGATATTTCACGTTGAGTGGACAAATCGGAGTCTTCGCTAATCCGCATCAGTTCATTAGGAGACTTGTCGCTGGTTCTTGAGATTGATCTTCGACTTCAGCATAGAACCTATGCTGACGTGAAACTTGTCTTCAGGGATCATAAGTAAACAACTAACTTATCAGCGATCACCATAAGGACTGAACAGGCTCAGAGCATTATGGTGAATAGTGTTCGCTGAATGTTTAATTTAAAGAACGAGAGTTCCTATCAGCGGTACTGAATTAGTCTTAGTACATCAGCGATAGTGAAACTCTGATACATATTGTTTATTTACAATTTTCACTAAGTATTTAAGAGAGGGTCATTATCAAATCACTGAGGGTTTGGATCAACATACTCTCTTGAGAAACATTCAAAATACTTTTGTTAGTCCAAACCCCCAGTGATTTGATATTGACTCTGAGAAACACTTAGTGAAAATTGTAAGCATACAATATGTATTAATGTTTTGTCATCAAAGAAAATATACTAAGTCTGTTTAGTATCGCTGATGAAAACATACATTTTAATTTACTTATTTAGTGAATGTTGTTCATCAGTAAGCCCTGAGCCTGTTCAGTCTTGCTTATGATCGCTGATACTTTATGTTGTTTACTTATGATCCCTGAAGACAAGATTTACGTCAACCATGTTCTACGCTGAAGTCGAAGATCAAGCCAAAGAATCAGCGACAAAGTCTACTAATGACCTGATGCGGATATCAGTGAAGCCAAGACATGTCCACTCAACGTGAAGTTTCAAGTAGAAGACTTCAGCGAACGCTGAACTTTATCATTCGTTGATGAAGAATCATTCAGCGAACGCTGATCATGAAGCCTCCTCTACAAGCAACTTTTGTCTTATCCCCTTGCACGCCTTTGTACGATTTGTCAGAACGGACATCCCTTTTGTTATAAGACCTGCAAGTTCTATCACAAGTTCTGATAGCTTACAAGTTCCTAAACCAAAAATTCCAGAAGTTGTTGTAGTTTTTATAAGACCTGCAAGTTCTATAACAAGTTCTGATAGCTTACAGAAATCAAGTTCTAAAAAGACAAAGGAAACAGTTTCTGAATCAAAAACAGAAAAGTCAGATGTTTCGGAAAATAAGGTTAAGAAAGAAATTTCTAAACCAAAAGAAGATAAACCAAAGTACAATGATACTAAATTCAAATATGACTCTTTAAATGTCAGTTACAAAAATAAACAACAAAGTTTTTCATATTCTGACATAGAAAGTATATTTGATACTAGTAAGGTTTCTGAAACAGTCAGTCAGAAATCTGAATCTTCTAATCAGAATTCTGATTGTTCTTATCAGTTTTCTGATTCTGAAGGTCAGAAATCTGAGTCTATTAATCAGAATTCTGATTCAAAGAGTCAGAATTCTGAGTCAACTGAAAATTCTGAAACAAAGTCAGAAGATTTTCCAGAACTTGAAAAGAGATTTAATCGTGTAAGTCAAGAACTTGAGGACCTAAGGAAAGCTTATGATGAACCTGAAAATGACTTCTGTGATGTGGATTTTAATCTTGAAAATGCTTTAAAAGAAAAAGTGTTTTTATTCAGAAAATAACAGAGCTTGAGAAACTTAAAGCTGAATATGATCTGTTCAAGATTAATGCTCTAAAAGAAAATGATAAATTCTTTAATGAATCAAGTACATATGAAAAAGGTGAATCATCTAATTCATTTTCTAACAAAAATAGGTTGAATTTTTCAGAAAAAGAGGAAAGCAAAAGGAAAGATGATCTGAAAAGAGTTCCTGAGAAGACTGAATTGAATTCTGATTCTGTACCAAAAGCACATAGTTTTTGTAATAAATGTACATGTACTTTGAAAAATAGCAATAACAATGAAAGGACTTATGGTACATATTTGTTATTACTTGCAAAGAAAAATCTGACTTGTGTTCAATGTGGAAGTGATTCTTTTCAATATTCTCAGAAATGTCCAATCACAATAACATCTGTTTCATTCATAAGAAAAAATATTCAGAATACAGAAAAGAAGAATGTTTCTGTTCCTCAAACTCAGAGAAAAGAAAAGATAAAAGAAGTGAATCCTCAAATTAAAATCAAAAGAAAGAATGATAAAGAGCTTAATGTGAAAGAAAAGAAAGTTGAAAACACTGCAACATCCAAATTTACAACTTTCAAAAAGAAATTGAACAAATTTGTGAACAGAAAATGTTCTGACTTCATAAAAGTTCAAGGCAAATGGTGTTTAAAGAAAGATTTTGAATGGAAAATAAAAGGCACTTTTGTTAAATCAGATGACAAAGCTAACAAAGATGGACCCATTCTAAAATGGGTACCTAAAACTAACTGATTGTTGCTGCAGGGCTGTCATGTGTGGTCTTTAGATTCAGGAGCTTCAAGACACATGACAGGTCAGAAGTCTTTTCTATCAAACTTCACAGAAAAGGCTGGAGGAGCAGTAAACTTTGGAAATAACAGCAAAGGTCAAGTTAAAGGTTATGGGGATTTAACAAAAGGAGATCTGACAATTCAAAAAGTTTTCTATGTTGAAGGATTACAACATAATCTTTTCAGCATAAGTCAGTTTTTAGACAGTCTTTGTCAAATCAAGTTCCAAATAACAGGTTGCATGATTTTAACTGAGAATGACATTAAAGTCTTTTGGGACAAAAGACATATGGATTTATTTGTGGTTAACTTTTCAAAATTACAAACATTAAATCCTATTTGCCTTTTATCAAATTCAACTGCAAATGAATGATGGCTGTGGCACATAAGATGTTCTCATTTAAACTTCAAAGATCTTAATAGTCTAGTTGCAAAACATCTGGTTAAAGGTTTACCAAAGATTAAATTTGAAAAAGAATCATTATGCTCAGCTTGTGAAATGGGCAAGATGAAAAAGAGTTCTCACAAATTAAAAATGGACTCATCTTGCAAAGCACCATTAGAAATGATTTATACTGATCTTTGTGGTCCTATTTCAGTTCAGTCTATGGGAGGAAAGAAATATATGCTTGTGATTGTTGATGAATATTCCAGATACACATGGGTTGAGTTCTTAAGAGATAAGTCAGAAGCTGCTACTACATTGATAAACTTTATCAAAAGGATTCAAGTTTTCTTACAACTTCCAGTTCAGAAAATCAGAAGTGATAATGGAACAGAGTTCAGAAATGAGACACTTCAGAATTTTTTAGAAAGTTCTGGGATTTCTCACAATTTCTCTGCTGTAAGAACTCCTCAACAAAATGGTGTTGTTGAAAGGAAAAACAGAACTCTAGTTGAAGCTGCAAGAACCATGTTGGCTTATTCAAATCTTCCAACTTTCCTATGGGCTGAAGCAATTGCAACTGTTTGCTTTACACAGAACAGAAATTTAATCAATAAAAGATTAAATAAGACTGCTTATGAACTGATAAATAAAAGAAAACCATTAATCAAATTCTTTCATGTTTTTGGTTGCAGATGCTATGTTCTTAAAGACATAGAAAATCTTGCCAAATTTGATAAAAAGGCAGATGAAGGATACTTTGTTGGTTATTCTTTAACTTCCAAAGCATTCAGAATCTACAATAGAAGAACCAAGAGGATGATGGAAAGCATAAATGTAACATTTGATGAAGCTAGAATGAAGACTTCTGAACAAGACAGTTCAAAACTCATTCAAAACAAGACAAAAATGACTTCTGATACAAATTCTAATCCTAATTGTTCAGAACTCAATTTACTGTTTAAGGATGCTTTTCTAGAACTAATTTCTGATTCTTATGCAGAATATGAAAACCCAAAGATGGTAAAAGAGATGAAAAATAGAACTCCAGAAATAGTTCAATCAACTGTAATTTCTGATAAAGGTCCATCTGAGGAATGTCCAAATTTAATAAATACAAGTGGTGAAAATTCTGAACCTTGTACTCAGAATTCTGAACCTTGTACTCAGAACTCTAAACAAGTCACTCAGAATTCTGACTTCATTACTCAGAATCCAAACTTGGATGTAACTCCTACACATATATCAGAACAAGGGGACAATTCAGAATTACAAGCAATCATTGATGAGAATGATACAAACAACAATTTTTCAGAAATTGATGTGCTTCCTAGTTCAAACAAATGGACTAAAAATCATCCTATTCATCAAGTGATAGGTGATCCATCAGTAGGAATAAAAACCAGATCAGCTACAGTAAATGAAGCAATGTTTGATGGTTTCTTTAGTGTGATTGAACCTAAGAAAGCTAATGAGGCCCTAGAGGATCCAGATTGGATTTCAGCAATGCAAGAGGAATTGCTCCAATTTTAGAGAAACAAAGTCTGGAGACTCATTCCAAAGCCTGAAGGTAAATCTATCATTGGAACTAAATGGGTGTTCAGAAACAAAAAGGATGAGTCAGGTATTGTTATCAGAAACAAGGCAAGATTGGTTGCTAAGGGATACTGTCAACAAGAAGGAATTGATTATGATGAGACATTTGCACCAGTGGCAAGAATAGAGGCAATCAGAATATTTTTGGCCTATGCTGCACACAAGAATTTCAAAGTATATCAAATGGATGTCAAATCAGCCTTTCTGAATGGTAAACTTAATGAAGAGGTGTATGTTCATCAACCTGAAGGTTTTGTTGATCCAGAATTTCCTGACCATGTTTATATTTTAGACAAAGCTTTATATGGTCTAAAACAAGCACCAAGATCCTGGTATGATACTCTTACTCAACACTTGTTAGTTTCAGGGTTCAATAAAGGTAATATTGACACAACTTTGTTTTTAAAGAAACAGGGTGATGATTTAATTCTTATTCAGATTTATGTTGATGACATAATATTTGGTTCTACCAGTCCAGAATTATGTGATAATTTTTCTAAAATTATGTCATCTGAATTTGAAATGAGCATGATGGGTGAACTGAATTTTTTCCTTGGTCTTCAAGTCAAACAATTACCAAATGGTATTTTTATAAATCAAGGAAAATATGTCAGAGATATTCTGAAAAAGTTTAAAATGTCTGATTGTGCTTCTATGAGAACTCCTATGGTAACAAACATAAAGTTAGATGCTGATCTCAAAGGAGTTTCAGTAGATAACAAACTCTATAGAGGCATGATTGGATCTTTACTTTATCTGACTGCAAGTAGGTCAGATATCATGTTTTCTACTTGTGCATACAAAGTATCAATTGGCTGACTTGTTCACAAAGCCTGTTGATCACAAAAGGTTCTCTTTTCTCATATGTAAAATAGGAATGCTTAATCTGACTAATTGAAAATATTTGTGTTTTTTAAAAATGATAAATTTTTCCAAGTAAAATTGTCTGAGTAGTGTACTCAGAACTCTGAGTCTTAAGTTCAGAAATTCTGACTCTTTAGTTCAGAACTTCTGAGTCTTCAGTTCAGAACTTCTGAGTCTTACGATCAGATATTCTGAGTCAATACTTCAGAAATCTAATTTTCAAATTTTTTTTTCTGAGAAATACAAATACTTCAATCTTGTGGATTATTTTTTTCTATTTTTTTCTACCTCATCTTTATGTATCATATATGATCAAGTACATGCTAAAGTCAAGGGGGAGCATCAATACCTTTTGGAAATTATTTCATGATGCTTAAAAGGTTTGTTTTCATTTCTTATCTCTGATCATTCTAAGAAGAACAAGCTTTTAATGATAAGTTTTTTCTTGTTCAAACTATATCTGAATTACAAATTTTCATATTCAGATATACGATTTTAAATGATTTTTTAAAATCATCATTATATGAACAGAATTTTGATGATAAAATGTGTTTCTATTTGTTCAAACTTCTTCTGAATAACTAAAAGTTTTATATTTGTCAGAAGTTGATTTTAAATAAATTTTGGTTACAAGGCAAAAAAATTATGAGTCATGGAATCAGAACTCTGAGTAGAACAATCAGATATCTGATAAAAGAAAGTAAATCTTCTGAGCGTGTTATTCAGATCTTTGACTTGAGTCAAAATTCTATCCACTAACACGTGTCAGCTTCATATTTGGTTGATTATGCCACACATTTCATTTAAATCCTCTGTGGCATTTCAAATGTATTGACTCCGTTATAACGTTGACTTCGCTTTTCCGTCAAACCTTTCAACTTCGCGGATTTTAAATAGGTCTTAAAATCCCTATTTCAAATTCTTTCAAATTTCAGAGTGAAAAGTGAGATACGAATCAATCCAGAGTTCTTTGAGTTTGTTTTCTTCTTAAATCATGTCTGGATTTCGAAGAAGTGGTCAAATATCTCTGCATTCTACTAAGTCTTTGATGGATACATCTGATTCGGATAATGATGAAGTTCAAAATAGATCTGTTGAGGAAGAAGCAATAGGAAATGATGAAATAAATGAAGGAGATGAACAAATGGCCGAATCAGAAGGAAATGCAGATGAGGTAAACATAAATGTTGAACATGAACAGAGTGTTGCAGGGTCAATTATGTCGAATAGACCAATTTTAGTGGAAAGGGTTGTACCTGAAGGTGAATGGTTGAAATTATCAGAAAATAATTGTGTTTTATTATTTGAGGAAAGTAGATTTAAGCCTGAACACATAATCATTATGGAATTATTCAAGTATCATCCTTACAGGAAATGGTATACAAGAAGCAAAACAGTTCCTATTCAGTATATTCAACAATGGTGGAGACATCTTAGGTTAGAAGACAACAAGTTTGTATCTGAAATTGGAGGAGGAACATTTGCCTTATCAATCTCAACACTAAGAGAAATGCTGAATCTTCCAGAGAAAGATGATGTACAGAGAAGGTCAGATTTTGAAGACTCACCTTTAACAGAGGAGTTAATTGCAGAGTTTATGAAGTTAGGATATATTGAAGGATTGAGGACTCTTAGTCTGTTCAGAAGAAACAAATTGCCACCTATTTGGGCATGTTTCTTTCATGTAGTGAATAAGTGTTTGTCAGGGAAGAATAGCTCTGCAGATCAAGGTTCAAAACAGATTCTTCAAATCTTTCAGGGTTTAGTGAAGAATAGGCATTATGACTACACTGCTATACTTTGGGAAGACATGAAGAACACTTTTGAGAAAAATCAGAAAGCTATTAAAAATAAGACAAAGGATACTCCTCTGGCATACATACCTTACATAAGGTATTGGCAAATTGTGATATGGTATGCAATGCAAGAAAACAGAACCATTTCAAGAAGATCAAATGAACAACATGGTCCTACTTTTTATTTGGGTAAGATGTCTTCAGTTACTAAAATTGAGAATTATCCTAATCATAAACTTTTGCCAAAATCACGTAGGAATTACATACCAAGGGAGAGTGAGATTTTAAAAGCATATTGCACCTCTATGGGAATTGAAATACCTCAAATCCCTACCCATGAGGACCAACCTGAGAAGAGAGGTGAGGGGTCTAGTCAAGTTAGAGAGGGGGAGGATGTTCAAATGGGTTAACATTCTGAGAGAAATGAGGGTCAAAATTCTGAGAGCTTAGTTAGAATAAGTGAGGAAATACAGAATGAGGGTGGTGAGGATGAGAGATTGTCACCAGAGGTTCAAACAGAAAGAGATGCCTCTTAACTAGCTAATCTTAACCAGGTAACCATAACTGCT
Source organism: Saussurea involucrata (assembly GCA_033807775.1). Taxonomy (NCBI): domain Eukaryota; kingdom Viridiplantae; phylum Streptophyta; class Magnoliopsida; order Asterales; family Asteraceae; genus Saussurea; species Saussurea involucrata. The sequence continues at coordinate 249,123,249 of CM066321.1, read as the reverse complement.
ATTGGTTCACATTTCTTGGTGTCCAATATTGAAACAAACACCATGGACCTAGTGGTGGATCTTGAACAACCCATCCATACCCACTCAGAAGCATTTCAACATGCTACTGTTTCACATAACTCAGGGGAACCATCCCAAACTCATTTGGAGGGAGGTGATAAATCCCAACCTGTTTTTCATCACATTGAGTTTGAATATCACAGTCCTATTCAAATTGAGCCTGAAATTCCTTCTAACACTTGCACAAATCAGGAATTTCGTATTCCTGACACAACATTCATAGACATACCTAATATTTGGTGTCGAGGATTGGATGGAAGTCCTGGTGAGGTGAACATTTCAAAAGCTTTATTCAAACGTGCATCTGTTGTACAAGATGACTTCGTGTTATCTACAGGCCATGAGCCCTCTGGGCATATGAAAACTGGACCATCTGTTGGTTCAGGTTCACAGTTAGACTCTTCTGAATTTGAAAAGATTCAGAATCAAAACAAGGAGATGGGGGAAAAAGTTGAAAAATTGGAGAAAAAGGTGGATGGATTGAATGATGAGGTGAAGAAATTAAAAGATATGTTGGAGGGAAAATTGATATCTGTTGAAACTAAGATAGATAATGTGAAGATATCCTTGGAATCTCATAAAAAGGAGATCAAGGATATAATGTCTGAATTTCAAAAAGATCTGTTGAAACAAGTGCAGAATATGCAAGATTATGTATTTAAAGCACTGAGCGTATCTATGGCTTCAACTTCAAAGCCTCTTGATCTTGTTCCACTAGCAGAGGCTGAACCTGAAGGTGTTTCTGGTCAGAACTCAAAGAGGAAGTTTGATGATAATGAACCTCATAATCATCAAAAGGGGGAGAAAAGACAAAGATTGAGTTCTGCTGATGATATTGGCATAGAAGATTTTGAAATAGCAGATATGCATTTAGTCAGTACAAAGAGCACAAAAGTTCAGACAGATGTAAATGTAAAAATAGTGGACACTCAAATAGTTCAGATCGATAGTTCAGATACAGAGGAAATGGAGGTGGAAAGCATAGATGGTGGTGATTCTGATAAAACAGAAGAATTGAATTTAGACACAGAGATGGAAGTCAATTCTGATGAAACTGAAGCTATTGAGGAACCTGTGTTGAGGTCAGAGGAAACAGTGGAGAGTTCAATTGTTGACAATATATGTACAGATATTGTTCTGTATGATAAAGATAGTGTGATAGATTCTGAGTCAGAAGAAAGGAGATTGAATAAGGAATTGATCAGAAGGATGCACAGTGAATTAGTCAAAGCTCTGAATGCTCAGGAAATTCAACAAGGGATAAAAATGGTAAGGCCTATTGATCTGATGGGAGAAGAAGACAGAACTGTTGACTATTCTCAGAGGTTTAAACATGAGTTTCAGTTTAACTATACTGATGAGATAGATTCATTAGAAGAATATGAGAGAGTGGAAGATTACTTTATGCCTCCTGAATACATATTCAGAAAACCAATTCAAATTCCTAAGATTGACTAGCCAATTTTAGAGGAGCCTGTATGTGACTTTATTCTGGAATTAAGTGATGTCCCACTTGCTAGACAGTTTCATGATGACATCTTTCCAGAGGAAATATATGAGGATCTCTATCACACAGAAGGAGATTATGTGCTTTTGGAAACGACATTGATGGTTTCATGGATGACAGATCTCAGATAATTTATGCAGAAGCTTCAAACAGATTCAGAATTCCTGATTCAAGACTGCATATTCAGAAAACGATTGAGAAAGTGTTGATGTTTCAACCAGAAGAATTCAATGGTCTGATGTTTGTAAGATTGGAAGTGTTGAAAGAAAGAAATATAAAAGTGTCCATGTCTAGCTTTGATGTTCACAGATTAACTATTGATGATCAGATCGTTCTAGTTAAGTTCTTTGCCAGTACAGAAGAGACATGGATAGAGATTGAATGCAGAAGACTTCTAGGCATTTATGTCAGAAATGTGTACATGTATGATTTTCAATTGGCAATTGAAGGAAGAAAAGAAAAATGCAACTTGAGTTGTCCAGCAAAGATTTCAGGGTTTGGTGTAAATTTGAAGGGATTTATAAATGAAGGAATGGAAACTGAAGGGTTTGCATATACAGTTCAAGGAAGACTTGAAATATTCAAACTAAAGGAATTGGTGAAGTATAGTGATGCAACTTTGAGTTGGTTACTAAGTGAAATGAAAGGAAGTGTTACTACAGAAAGAGAAAATCTAAAGAAAAAATGTGTGAACTCTGTGGAAAGAAGATTAAATCTCAGAAGAAAGATCAGAAGCTGTGGTGAATGGTTGTTATCAGAGGTTAATCCCAAAAAGATGATGCATAATGACTTTGTGTTTCCTGTTGAATATGAAGTGAATGAAATTCTTTCAGATGAAGTTGAAGAAGTTCAGGACACAACTCCTCAGAATGTGCAAATAACAAGTTTTGAGCAAACTGAACAATCTGAACCAAAAGAAGATGAGATGTCTATTGATTTGAATGGATACTTTCTTGAGTTTGATCTACCTGAGTTTTTCAAGCCTAAAGAGATACAATTTCTGGATGTATATTATGACAGACCAAAGGAGACTCAGATCTGGTTGGTAGAGAAATCAAGATGTCTTGGGAAATCAAAACAGGCTGTATATTCAGACTTCTTAATCACAGGGATCAGAGAATTAAAAGTTAAACAATTCAGAAAGTTAGAGTACTTATCCTTTGAAGTTTTGAGAGAGGATGGCAAGGTGTATTATTTTACTGATGCAGATTTTGAGAAGTTGTCAGTAGTTGATTTCTACAGATTACACAGTCTTTTGTGCTTCAAAGATTCAAGCAAAGACAGAAATGAAAGAAAGGCAAGAAGTGTGGTGATTGAAGCTATGTTTTATATCTTAAGGTGGCATTGTTATACAGATTTTCAAATTGCTCTGTATTTACAAAGGCCATGTGTTTATCTGGCAAATCCCAACACAGATCATGATCAAAAAAAGGTGTTGAAGACTGGAAGTGTTTCCAAACATCCATATTTGGGAGTCTTTTTGAAAAATAAGAGTGAAAAGATCTTCTTCAGAGCAAAGGAAACTGCAAAGTATAGTTCTGGAACTTTAAGAATTATTAAGCACAATTTGGAGAAAAAGATGCTGAAGGTGAAGCAAGCTAACATGACTCAAGAAGTAATCACTCAGCAGGTTGAAACTATACAAGAAATCATTGTCAAGATCGACAAGAGACTTAATCAAAGAAATGTGCTTTTACAGAAGATTGTTCCTACCTTGAAAGAATTGGATGATGCAAAGTATAAGTTTATTTGACAAAAAAGGGAGATTGTTAGATTTGAGTTTTGTCAATAAACTAAGTGTTGAAATCTGATAAGAAGGCTCAGATGTTCTGAGAAGAAGAGTCAGAGTTCTGACTACTAAAGCTCAGAAGGATTGCTTTGAAAGATTGCCATGTATAGAAGTCTGAGAAGAAGAGTCAGAAATCTGAGAAGAAGAGCCAGAAGTTTTGAGAAGCTTTATCAGAATTATGTTCAGAAGTTCTGAACAACATGTTCAGAACTTATAACTAGATACTCTACTTTGTATTTAGTTAACTAATTAGGACACGTGTATTGTTCCTATTAGTCTTTCAGATTTGTACTGTAGCTTTAATATTTCCGTTGCAGTATATATAGTGGTTAGCACTACATTGCTAACTGATTTCCCCGAATATATTTGTATTCATCTTTTGTAATCTTTGAGATACTCTCTCTCTAAGATCTGTAATTCTGTTCTTCATTGAATACAATTTGGTTTGATCATATAACATCTCAATTACTGTTTCATATATTGATATATTGATTGTAAGAGTAAATCTGGACTTACACCTTCCAAATGATTTCTGAACAAATCAGTTAAGAACTCGGGCTAAAAAGGGAATCCTCTGGCATCTCAAAAACAAGAGAAGAAGACTTAAATCTTCTATTTCAAGAGATGTTCCATGATGACATTGATCCCTCTGCTGGAAACGTCACAGCCTCTGGAGGATCATCTTCTGTCAGCCAGATCGTGACAGGTATATCTCTAACTGGTCCCTTATATACTTCATCTTCTTCTGTTAATCATACAGATGCAAATGCCGAGGGGAGCCAACAGAAGGTGATACAACAAAGGATACAACCACAGAAGCTACTGAAATACCAACTCCAGCAACTACAGAGGAACCAATACCAGAGGAACACGAGGACTCAGTCTCTACTTCCTCAGAGGAACAAATACTAACACTCATTCCAATCATCCCACAAGCAGAAAAACCAAGCACAAGTGCAGAAGCACCATCTACAACAGAAGGTGCACCAGAACAACAGAGCACAACCTCTGTAGATCAACTTGATGACTTCGAAGACCATCTCCCAAGAACAACTCAATAGACGAAAAGCCATCCTCCAAGCCTTATAATCGACGATCCTTCTGAAAAGGTAAAAACAAGATCAGCCACTGCTAACTTTTGTTTCTTTACAAATTTTATTAGTGTGATCGAGCCAAAAAGAATCTCTGAATCCCTTGACGACCCAAACTGGGTAGATGCTATGCAAGAGAAGCTTCTACAGTTTGAACGAAACAAAGTATGGACCCTAGTTCCTCTGCCAAGAGGAAAACAAGCTATAGGGACAAAATGGGTCTTCAAAAACAAAAAGGATGAGGATGGGGTGGTTATCAGAAACAAAGCAAGATTGGTGGCCAATGAATATCGCCAAGAAGAAGGCATAGATTATGATGAAACTTTTGCCCCTGTCGCACGACTCGAAGCTATAAGAATTTTCTTAACCTTCGCAACCCACAGAGGTTTTAAAGTCTTTCAAATGGATGTAAAATCTGCTTTTCTAAATGGTGAAATCCAAGAAGAAGTATACGTCCAGCAGCCACCAGGATTTGAAAGCTCCAAGTACCCAAGATATGTGTATTACCACGACAAAGCTCTGTATGGACCGAAACAAGTACGACCGATACAACTTTGTTTTATAAAAGGAAAGGTGATGAAATTATGCTTGTACAAATATATGTGGACGACATTATGTTTGGGTCTACTAATGCACAACAGTGCAAAGATTTCGAAAAACTCATGTAGAGTGAGTTTGAAATTGTCACACCCCGCTAAAGCGGAAACACGGGATGTCACAGTTAATGTTTCAAAAGCACAAGGTAGAAGACAACACACAATCATCATATCATCAAGGTTACAAAATACAACATGTTTGTGAAATACAAATTGTCCAAAGCAAAAAGAGACTTGACATGATGAAATAAAGTTGGATGCTGCTAAGTGTAGTGCCTTCTAGAACTCATCCTTACTTGATGTTTCCTGAAAAACATGTAAAGGATAGTGTCAACTATAAAATAGTTGGTGAGTTCACAGGTTTGCGTATGCACTAAAAGTTTTAATGCAAGTTGATAGCATTTGCGCTTTCAAAAGATTGTAGTACAACTCTCGGTTGTAAAAGTTCCATTTTTGCGTTCTGTTTTGCTCAAGGTATATAAGTGTTTTGCCTCAGAGGTAGCATACTGAGCCATTACCCAAACCTCCTGACCATAGTATTAGTTTGACCCGTTCATCATGTTCTATCATCAACTTGGCACTGTAGTAGTTATGCACTCACATCACAGTAAGTGGGCGGTCAACCAAATAACGTTATCCATAATTACCATGGCTCACACTCGTGAGTTAAATAGGTAATGTAAAAACAAGTTGGGGACTTTTGTGCGATAGCGTAACTCAGAATCTTTAACATGTGCACACGTACCATAGAGCATCAAATATTTGTAGTATTTCAGTAACAAAACAATGATGTGAAATAGAATTTGTAACATGCTTTCCACCCCAAAATGTATAAAATAGTAAAAAGGGGCTGCGAAAACTCACGGTGATAAACGTAGTTGTTCCCAAGTGGTGCGTAATGCGATCCGTAACGCGATCCTACGTCGATCCTACGAATGTAAGGACACTAGTAAGATTCTATGTTCTAAACCTTAGTCCTTGGTATCGTGTAATTATCCAAATCAACATAAAATGCCTTTGTTGAGATTAAGTTTGTATGTTATAATAAGTTCGTCGATATTAGTAGTTAATATCTATAACATTACATATGATAATTTGAGATTACCGCAATTTCGTCATAACGAGTGACGAAAAGGGTCTATAACTAGGAGTCATATATATAATATATATGATGTTAGGAGTTAGAGTATATAAAATGTGTATTCATAATATATAAAGGTATATTCCACAATTTCATCATATAGATGATGAAACTGGTTCAAGAGTTAGCTTTTAGCTATAGTAAAATGCATAATCATATAGTATATATATATATATTCAACAATTTCATCACAAGAATGATGAAACGGGTTCAAGAGTTAGTTTATAGCTATAATAGAATATAGTCAATTGCTGTCCAGAATATGTAGTCACTTTCGGTTCGTTTTTGGATAACTTCCAGGGACATTTAGGTCATGATATCTTATGACCAGTTTGTTAAATGTGTTACGAAACTTTTGACATAAGATTCATGATTTTTAGAGTGGTTTAAGTACATAAAATAATTCTTGACGTAAACTGCGACAGAGAACATTACTGTTTGCGCACTGTTTTTGTGAAAAATGTTTGAAGGTCGAAATCTTAATATTTTTCAATGATTCTAGTTGGGTTTGATTCATAACTCATAAAAGTGAACTCCAGAAAAAGAATCACTTAATTTGAAGTATTATTGAGTGAGATATGGCTTTTGAAAGAGAGAAGAAAACTCTGGCAGCATGCTGTCAAAACAAGACTTTATGCATGTGCACTCCTTTTTGTCTTTTACCAATATTCTTATTCTTTTTGCATGAGATCCGATTTGACACATCCCCATACATATATTTTCAGTTTAAAAATATATTTCTCAGCCATTTACAATACATGCAATTTATTTATAAAACTCCTTTTTGGCAAATACTTGAAAATGGTTATTTTTGAAGGTTCTTGGGTGTTTATGACAAGAACACCTTCATGCAACTTATAATAGTGAATTTTTAGCTCATGCATGTTAGTTCAAACATATTTTTAGTGGATTTAAAGAGTAGTTCATAAAATTTCTTAGAGATTAACGGGTTGGTTTTGATGAAGAACACATGCATGTTTGTTAGAACATTGTAAAAGTTCTTCTTTGGTCTTAACATGGGTTTGGTCATGGATTCATCCCCTTTTTAGTAACATTCAAGATGTTATGGTGATGAAGCTCCCAAACATCAAGATCTAAAGATATTGATAAAGTAAAACAACATGCAACTAGTGTAGAAGAAGAAATTTAAATAAAATGAAAGAACAATAACAAAGAAAGGTGTAGGCTTTGTGTGACACCCGTCAACCAAACCACTCAGGTTAGCAACTGAATAGCATAATACATGTCTTAACATGTAGAAATAACTTATTATGACTTAAATATGATGGCTAAGGTTTAGTTTCCTAAGAATTCCAACAGTACGCTTAGAAAATCCTGTTACCGCACGTAACCGCTTAAGCTGTCTTATAAATGCCGATTGAAACAATTAACATTTAATTATAACAATATTAATAATAAGAAGAGTAAATATATAGTTTATATATACCCAAATATAAATTTTAAATCTAAAATAATCAAATCAAAAATTTAAGTAGATAAATGAGGATTTAGCTACCTTAAATCAATGTTTTTATAAAAATTACATAAAACAGCTACTTACCCAATATTAATTAACCTTAAAAAAAATTAAATCAAAACAGAAATTTAAGCCCAAAATTCGGCCCCCATCATTTAAGCCCACACACACCAATTAAAAGTTGCATTTTCTCAAGAAACCTTTTCATTTTTCCCACCTCTTCTCTCTCTCTACATTCTAACACTCAACCTTCTCCCTTCTCCCTCTCTCTTGGAAAACCAGACCTAAAACATTCCATCCTTGAAGATTTGGAAGGAAGGTAAACAACAACCCTAGAAGGGGTAAACTCATCTCTCTTGTATTCTTCTTCATTTTCTTCATTTTACTTGTAATTTCTCCTTCTTCTTCTTACTTTATTTTCATTACTCTTGAGTTTCTGGAAAAAGGACCTTAATGGACCCTTTTAATGGAAGATTAATCACCAATGACATGTTATATGTCAAACAAATGGTGATAATCCATAACCCATACAACTAGAACTCAAGAAAATGATGTTTTAACTACATGCATGTGGGTTTTTGTCACAATCTGAGATGTGTGAGTTCATGCATGTGTTTATAAAAGTCAAAAATAGATTTTTTATCTAAGAACATTGTCTAAGTAGTTGTAAATGAGTGTTCAAATCAAAGAACCAACCATATGAGTGAAAATATGGATATAAAACACTCATTTTCCATGAATAAACAATTTTTAGTTTCTGGCAGATTACTTGCATGCATTTCATCCGACCATATCTTGAAACATACTTAACCAAATGATATGAATCTTTTTCTGAAACTTTGTTTATTGTGTTATGTTTCAAACCCAAGTGATTTGATGTAAAAACTCGAAGATTTGACCCTTCATCTACTCATATCAAATTAAGTGTGCAAAGACAATCTGACAGAGAAAAATCTCTACTTTAATCAGTTATAAGTCTCTTAATATTCCACTAAAATTCTTGATTTTCCTTCTGGAAATTATTTTAATGAGTTATAACTCGAACAAAATTGGTTTCACTCAAAAATATTAAGGTTTGAGGTCTCAAACACTCAAACCAAGACTGGTGTGCAAGAAATTAGAATCTGGCAGAATGAAAGGTCTAACTTAAAATCGTCATATCTCCCTCAATATATAACCTAAAATGATGAAATTTTTCTGGAAAATACTTTTATGAGTTAGGGTTAAAACCTATTTTGAACCACTGAAAAATGTTGAGGATTGACCCTCCAAATGGACTTGACAAAAAGATGGTGCAGACTGTTTAGGTAACTGTAACACTTAAACTTAAGTGTAATGATTAAAATAGCTAACCAACTCTAAAAATGATGATAATTATGTCAAAAGTTCCCTAAGACATTATATTGATACATAGAAAAAGTTGGACTAATAAAAATATCCAGAAGATATTTAAAAATGACCATAAGTGAACTTAATATTCCGCCACCAGAAAAGTAAAACTCTAATTCAAAAGAAAAAGGGATTTGTAGAGTTATTAAAAGATAAAAAGCTTATAAATTGTAGAAATTGTCAAAACCATAAATAAAAACTATATATACATGTATATGAAGGTATAAATAATACCCCAACAAATATTAGATTTGTAACAAACCGAACATTTTAAATCACAAGGTAAATGAGAAATACAATTACATATGTAATTAATGAAAGTGTTCGTCATGAAGAAAATATAAAACGTGGTAAAATGGATTAAATACTACTTATAACCTATAAAATTTTATTATGTAACAACAAAATCCTACAAACCGTTTAAAACCAATAAATTACTAGAAATAGTCGACGAAAAATAATACTTAAACTTAATAACTAACACTAAGGCATTTTATAAGACATGATGGACTAAGCAACGCTTTAGCCTTAAGAGTTAGCCGAAGCTGATAATGTGTTTCACTCCATAGGAAGGACCTAGAACCGGGCATTTGGGCAACCATGCGGCAACACTTGGAAATCCTTGCTGAACATCGTGAGTTTTCACATCCCCTTTTTACTCTTTTGTTACAATTTGGGGTGAAAAGATGATATTGAATTTCAAATTGATTGAATTATGCTATGAAATGTTGAACCTTAAATTTAATTGTTTGTGCACTAAGGTATGTATACTTTTTGATGTGTTTGAGTTTTAAATGAAAAAGTCCCCACTTGTTAGACACTACTTATTAACTCATTATGAGCCAATGGTATTTGTGGGTAGCGCTATTTGGTTTGACAACCCCACTTTAAGCTGACGAGCTAGAAGTGCACTTTACCAGTAACAATAATGGTCTTACCCATGTGGAATTAATCCACCTCTGAGGTAGGACGTGAATAATTTAAGGGGCGTTGGTTTGTCAGAAGGTTTAGTAGTGGCTCAATGCGATGACATCATTGTATACATTATACCTCGTGCAAATACTTGAACAACTGGTTACGTAAACTTCGTGTGAACAAACGTTTCACAATAACAATTTCTGCATACAATTTTACTTTCAGTGCATACGAAAACCTGTGAACTCACCAACTCTTCGTAGTTGACCCTTTCCCTTTTTATCATGCTTTTCAGGTGTTAACAAGTAAGTGAAGGCATGTAGGGTGCATTTTGCATGATGACATCAACATCAAGAACATTAAAACTCTATCGTTAATTTCTGTATCCGACGTCTTCTTTTTGGAACAATATACTTAAGACGTTGTAATGTAATATTTTGAACTACTGTATTAAATGTTGTGGTTGGTGTTGTCTGTTACCTTTTGAATGAAACCCTACGCTGTTATACCTCGTGTTTCCGCTTTAGCGGGGTGTGACAGATTTGGTATCAGAGCCTAAGGTTATAGAGAATGCCGGTTTTCATATGGAAACCACAAACTATAACCCAATTGATTAAAAAAAACAAAAATTCAAAACGGTTTTCAAAATCTGAAGCATATTACTAATATAACTGTTGGTTCCCGTATTTGATTAGACAGGATTAACAGATCTATTAGTTCGAGTTTATGTTTGATGCGGAAGCGTATTTGAAGAACTAACAGATATGTTTGATAGATTTAGAACACAATATAAATAAACAGTGAACAGGAAATAATATCTCAAAGTTTACTGAATATATATATATCAAGAACAGATTTAAGAACAGTGAGTATGCAAAGCTTTAAACAGATATGACTCTAAATGTGCATAAGCTATGTGTTCTTGATGTTCGATTGAAGTGTTGTGTATTGTGTGTCTTTTTGTTTTGTAAGGAAGAACTCAACATGAGTCTTCCTTATATACTACTCTAAAGGGGACCATAAAGCATATGCTACTATTCAAAAGGTACGTATGAATAGTTGAGAGGATGTCGTGAACAGTTGCAAGGATGGCATGAACAGTCAGACGTGCTGTATTGCATTTAATGCAGCAGACGTCTAATATGTACTAAGCCCTACCGAGTCCAATCAGAGTTTGACACGTCGATGTTGGACAGGGCATCCTACCATGCAAGTTGATGTACGAGTCCTGTAACAGTAGCAAGATATTATAAATATCTTCCTAGTCTTTAGAGGACCACAGAGGCTCTGTAATGTGTTACAGAGGTTCTGCGGTCTGGTTCCTCTGTAAAGTAGTCTTCACCGGATTCCGAGTCTTTGGTCGTTTACTTCTGCAGAGCTTCTGTCAATGGTGGCAGAGGTTCTGTGGCTCGGTCCTCTGTGAGAAGTCTTCTTGGTTCCTTGTCTTCTGATGTTGTCCGCAGAGGCTCTGTTATTGGTAACAGAGGATCTGCGGTCTTGGTCTTCTGAAAGCGTCCTTCTGTAGTTTCCTCGGTCTTTGATCACTCTTGATCAAACTTCCTTTGATTCTTCTGAGATGCCCGGCAGAGCTTCTGTTGCACTCAGCAGAGCTTCTGTGGAAGTTCTTCTGTACTTGGCCATTTTTCAATACTTCTAATATTTCAGAATATTGGAGCTAACAATCTCCCCCTAAGTATTGAAAAATAAAAGGTTGCATTTATGCATTTTAATCTAAGTAAAGAAGAGGTTAAACAATACCTCAGAAGATTATTTCATTCATTTTGGAATTTATGCCAGAGGCATTTACATTTGAGTACACAGAAATAAACGTTGACAGAGGTTCTTTGAAGAGACTCAGATTTTTGCATTTGGGAAGTCGTTGAACTTTCTGTTGTCTTTTACTACTTCCTTGAGTTCTTCATAGAATTTGAGGCAGAGATTTCGTAAGTCGAGTGTAGCATCAATTTCTTGGATCATCAACAGAGCAGATTCTTCGTCCATAAGCTCTGTTGCTTTATTCTCCTCTAGTATCTTTCTGAACATGTTCAGAGTACGGGTTGTGTACTTCTGACAATCCATTGTCACAAACAGTTTCAGTTGATCAGTAGGATTCTTGAATACTAACCCGTACCTTGGAGTTTTGATTATAGAATTGGGTATGGCATTGGGTGGGCAGAAATCCTCTGGTGGTCTGATACTTAGAGTAGTTATGCCCAGATCGATGGCTAGTTGAATGTCGAGCATGCTGTAGATTAGGAGCTTTTCACGCATCGCCTTTCTGAGAACTCGATAAGACCTTTTGTGGCAGTCGTCATTGAAGTTGTCTTTTGTCCATTGCAGAAGGTCAGGTAAGTCATAGGGATTGAGGTTTCGGATATCAGCATCAGAGAATTGATTCTCTGATCTGTCAGACCTTTTGACTTTCCAGATTGTATACACCGTATGAGGATAGGTTCTCATTTTGGAGTATTTGCAATAGATTACCTTCTTTATATCGTGAATGGAGTAAACTTGATTGACTGGTTTTGACTTTGTAGAGGTGAAGATTGCATCGAATTCCTCTCTGAGCTTCTGATCTCGGACATGGGCTGGCAGATCGCTCTGGAAGTGCTGTCTGTAGAGATAACTGTAGAATTGTTCTTCCATTTGTTCAATGGTTGAAGTAGATCTTGGAATTGGTCTCCTTAGCTCATCCATCTTTCGAGTGATGTCTGCTACTCTACCTTCTGTTACCTTAGCTGTGGGATTCAGGGATGTGTTTTCTGACAGAGGATTCAAGTTGAATGCCCAGTCTTCCTCTTCGGGTTTAGGAGTGATGAAGGCATTAAAGGCACCTTTCATCAATTTCTCTGTAGCAACTGGCATCTTCTTCTTTGGCTCTTCTTCTGTCATTATTCCCTTGCCTTTATCTTTTGGCTTTGAGGTTTCAGATATTGGGTTTTGGATTTGTGTGGGTGGAACCTCTGTTGATTTGACAGTTGGAGATTCTGTGGGTTTTGGGGTTGGATGCTCTGATGTTTTGGTTGTTGCCTCTGAAGGTTTTGACACTTCGGGTTGTGAGGACTCTGTTGGTGAAGAGTTTTCGGGTGGGATGTCAAAACGCTTTGCTGATTGAAAAGCAGATACAAATTTCATTCTGCGAAGAATGAATTCTGCAGTGCGTTTTGGTCTTTTGGGTTTTCGAGCTATGGATTTTACTCTTATTTTGCGCAGGATTGGTTGTGAGGTTGATGTTGGTTATTTGGGTGAGGGTGGAGTTTGTTCTGAGGATGAGGATGCAAGATTGATTACCTTAGGTTTTGTGGTTGGTGCAACCTCTGGTGAGATAGAGGTGTTTTGCCTCTGTTGTTTTCCCTTCTGGGTTTCTGTCGTAGAGGGTTCTGCAGTTTTCTCTGTAGTTTTTGCAGAAGCATCCTCCGTTGTTTCCTTTGTTTTCTCCTCCTCAGGATGACCAGATGCTCCATCATCAGGATCATCCTGCCTTCTTTTAGCAGCAACTTCTGTTCTGCAGGTGTCTTGAGCTGCTTGCCTTGCTGCATTTTTCTTCATTGTTTCAAAGTAGATTGCGATCGAAGTTTTGAAGGCTTTGGTCGCACTTTTCTCGAACTCTGCAACGGTTGTTTTGGCAAAGTTAGTGGCAGAGGCGATGGCAGTAGTAGCAGAAGTTTCTGTAGATGACTTCATTTCTTCAAGGGCTGTTTTAACCTCTGTGGATAAGGTATCCACTTTGGTATTTAATCCCGTAAGCGCGTTTGAAGTTGAATCTGAAAAAATCGTGAATGAGCTTTGCAACTCATTCATTGTTTGAGTTACGGAGGTTACAAAGGCTTGGAACTCATCCTTCGTAACATGTTCCTCTTGGGTAACCTCTGGAGGAACAACTCCTTCTCCAGAGTGAGTCCCTGTTCCTGGGACACCTTCGTTCACCCTTGTTTGTAGGTTGGGGGTGGAAGGATTTCCATCTGATCCTCGAGAAGAAACCTGAGTTTCAGTCTCTACAGAAGTTTTGTGAAGAACATTGTCCAAATCCACTCCAGAGGTGGGTATCGGAATATTCTTCTGTTGACTCGGAGACTTGTCTAGAGTCTCTTCGTCATGGTGCTCTCTACTTCTCTCTGAAAGAAGTTTTGGCCCTATATTGTGCGTGTCAGAGGAAACGAATTCCTCTGTAGGGTGTTCTAGTGTGATCTGGGGCGATGGATCACGAACTATAGGTGAGTCTCTCTGAGGAGACTCCCTAGTAATGGATTCCCCGGCTTCTGTGGGCGCAGAAGTCGAAAGAGTGACTTCTGGCTGTTTGGTTTGGGTAAGGATCGAGCTGTGCTGCTCTATTTCAATGACACCTTCTGCAGCTAGACCTGCGGTGTCAGATGTGTGGGTTGCACTGGGAGGGGTTGAGGGATGTGTGCCTTCTGCAACTTCGGCATCTTTTTCTTTTTCATTTTGTTTTCCTCCAGACGTTTCTACCCTATCCTCTAAACCTATTTGCACCTCTTCTTCTGCAGTCTCTTGTCTTGGCAGAAGTGAATCAAGAACCTCTGTGAAGATTGGAGTTTGCAGAGGTGGTTCGATTCCTTCTGTTATTGTTTGCAGAGGAGAAGATGGTTTCGTCTTTGATTTTCTTTTCTTTGGTTTTGGTGCCCCCTCCTCTGAAGATTTTGACTTCCTTTTTCTTTTGGAAGAGGGAGGGGCAGAGGGTGGTTGGATAGCAGAGGCAAGTGGTTCCTCTGTAGGGGTCTTGGATTTCTTTCCCTTTTTCTTCTTTTCTTTAGATTCTTCAGAAGACTTCCTTTTTGAAGGATAAAGGTCTTTCCTTAGATTTTTGAAGTTCTTCTGGTTGGTCTTGTGTTTAGCCAACTTTATCTTCCATTATTCTTCTGTAAGTCTCTCTATTATACTTACTCCTATTGGCACTCCTATACGCGGGGGTGTTACAGAACTGGGTTCAGGAGTTCTGTAAACGCGTATGTACTCACTAACTAGTTCCTCATCACTAGCATAACCTAACATTACCTTTGACAGTGGCCTGCTGTGCGGGTAGCCGTCTTCATGTTCTGTAGGGGTGTTCTTGGACATAGGAAATTGCTTAGGTTTGGGACCGTCCATTGGCCATTTTTGGATAAGGAGTAGGGGTTCGAAAAGTACACTGAGGATTCGCTGGAACTGCAGAGGGGGTAACCAGTTGTGATCAGACATTTTGGCATTCTGGGAGGCGATTTTGCCATCGATGGTGTTGATGATCTCTTGCATCATTATGGTGGCATAATCTAGGGGTAGATCATAGTATACACCATACATGATTGAGAGAATTTGAGGTGAGCTTTGATCGATGCTCCCGATTTTTCCCGTGAGGCAACGATTTAGGATGGAGAATAAGGTATTCCACAGAGGAGGTAGTCTTGCTCTGCGGAAATCGTTCCTCTTTTTCAACTGTTGGTTGTACCCTAGCATGTGCAGAAAGTCGACAAGTTCTTCATTTGTTGGTTGGGGTGCATACTTTTTGATTCCCATGAGTCCTCTTATTAGAAGGCCAAATTCTAATGATAACATGGTGCGATTGAACATCAGTTCAAGGCTCTTACTTTGGTCATGTTTAGAAATGTAGCCTCTGATCAAATTGGTGTCAGCGTCATAACGGCAAGATTGCCAAAACTGATGTAGGTAACGTACTGGTATTTGTTCAACGGTTTTGCTCAGAAGAGGGTAAAGAAAGTGGTTCTCTAGGATGTTAAGCAGGATGGCATGTTCTTTGCCAAATGTCGTAGGAGAAGGAACAAGATAACAGTTGTTTGATTTACTGGGAAGGGTTTGCTCGAAATGGTCATTTGAGAAAAATTGTTGCAGGTGGGTAGTGGGTACGAATGATGCCTCGTCGCCGGAGTCATGTCTGTCGGCATCGGCGGCGATGTGTGGGTTGTGGGAGTGCTCAGAATGCACTGGAGAGGGTGTCGGAGAGTTCGTTGGTGAAACGTGAGCAGCTTTGGAACTGGAAGCCATTTGTAGGTTTGAAAGTTCTAGGTTTGCAGAAAGAAATAAGCAAGTTCGCCGGAGAAGATGAGAGAATAGTAAAGTTTTGAAAGTGATTTTAACTTGGGTTTTATACTGTGGTAACGGATAGAATTCGGAACGGTGAAAATGTGAGAAAGTTAATAAAATTTGAGGTCCACACTCGAGTTCATTCGGCGTGGTGCAAGTTTCTAGGACGACGTGATATGTACGTCAATGAAAACTTGACACGTCATCAATGTCAGTGACGACGAGACGTCGTGGGCGGCCACATTAAATGAAAAACGCGTGGGTTTTAAATTTTCACCACAGAAAAGTTACCGTTACAGATACAAAAATTCCCAAGTGGAAATCTTTACAGAGGCTCTGTGGGTACAGAAGCTCTGTGATTTTGAAAAACGTTTATCTCTGTAGATTGTATCTTTAATGAAAATCGTTTGAAAAACACGGAGATGATCAATAAATTTTTAGTAGAGAAATTATCCTACAGAGGTTTTTGGACCTCTGCCAGAGCCAGCAGAGGCTCTGTGACAGGAAATTTCTAATAACTAATAATTTATAAACATTTTTAATCATCCAAGTTTTTGATCAATTTTAACAATGTATTTAGGACTTATTTGAAAGTTGGTGTCCTAGAAAATTGTAAATCTCAAAGATTTTGTGCAGCAGAAGTCATTTGAATGATTTGAGTGATCTACAGAGGTTCTTTGGTTGAAAGAATTATGTGGCTTATGACTTTTGTGGCAATTTTTGAGTGCGAGATACCAACCTATTTCTTTTTGATCGGCGAATGTGATCTCTTCTGTCGCATTCTTAGCTCCCCCTTGACTTATGAATCTCTGTAGATTCAGCAAGGTCTCCTTTTTCGCTCCCCCTTTTTCTAACAACCTCTGTAGGATTGATCTCTGTGGTTTGAAACCTGCCTTTTTATCTCTTGAAGCTTGTACTTTTACCAAAAACGTTTGAAAAACATTGGAGAGGATCGATAAATCTTTAGTAGAGAGAAATTATCCTACAGAGGTTTTTTGGACCTCTGCCAGAGCCAGCAGAGGCTCTGTGACAGGAAATTTCTAATAACTAAAAATTTATAAAACTTTTTGATCATCCAAAGGTTTTTTTTGTTTTTAAACATTGTTTTTAGGACATATTTAGAAATTTTTGTCCTGGAAAACTATTTTGGAAAAAGATTTTGTGCGACACATACCTTTTAGAGTGTCTAGTTTGGACGACAGAGACTCTTGTTGATCATAATCCTCCTTTGGCTCCCCCTTGAATGATCAACCTCTGTAGATCAATTTGAGGTCTCCTTCTGCTCCCCCTTGACCTATGCTTTAATCAATAGAGATAAATAATGCACAGAACATAGGTCAACCTCATCAGAGGTTCTGTGGAGATTGTCATAGGCTCTGAGCAATTCTACAGAGGCTCTGTGAAGTATAGAACCTTTGAAGGATGAGTCTTAAACAAAGTGTTTAAGAGTCATAGTGAACTTTGAAGCCTGAGTCCTTAATAGAAGTATTAAGGAGTCCATTGTTTGCTGAAGAGTGAGTCCTGATCTGTAATGGTCAGAAGTCATTTTCTGATGAAGCTCGAGTCTTAAACTGATTTGTTTAAGAGTCTATTTCACTAAAGTGCGAGTCCTAAACTGATGTGTTTAGGAGTCGTTTCTCTACTGAAGAGCGAGTCCTGATCTATAATGATCAGAAGTCCGTGTACCTGCAAGACAGATCAAAGAACTTTTGGTACCCATATCCAAATGGGTCCCTTTTTGTTAGGATTTGGAGCTGTCTTTAGGTCCTCTGGTTTGCCAATCTCTGTTGGTTTGCCAACTTTCTTTCTATGACCTTTCTCATTTTGGGCCTTTGGATTTTTCTTTTGTAATGACCCATTTTGTACACAGAAAGATTTAGAGAAAAGGTTTCTTAATTAAAGCAGAAGATCAAGGCATTTATTTGAATGAAAAGATGAAACCTTAGTAGAAACAAATGGCTTTGGAGCAATTTTGTCAGGAATAGTGTTTTTGACTTTCCAAACCATTTTCATCTTTTTGTAAACAAGATTATTTGAATTTTCAGCACAAGAGTTTGCTAAGACAAGGTTCTTAAGCCTTTTAGCTAAAACATATTTTTCTTTAAGGTTTAAATCAAACTTCCTTAGAAGATCTGATTTATACCTCTTCTCCAACATAATTTTGTTTGACAAATCGGATAGTCTCTTTGTTAAATTTGACATTTCAGCTTTAAAGACTTTTCTTTCCTTCTCAAACTTGTCTTTCAAACACTCTGTTTGAAATCCTTCTCTCTTCACCTTTTCAGATTCTTTTCTTTCAAAATCCTGCTCTTTCCTCTCTTTTTCAAGAGATTTCTGTAATTTTGAGATTTTGAAAGAAAGTTCCATATTCTTTGTCTCAAGAAAAGTTCTCTCTTTTCCAAACTTTTCATTTTCACTGATTATAAGTTTTTCAAAGTTGGAAATCAGTTTAGAAAAGTTTAGACACTTAAGCTCAAGACTTTTCTTCTCTTCTTTAAAAACATTCTTAATTTCCTCAAACTTCTTTTTCTCCTTTTTACAAAGCTCTTCTGACTCAGATAGTTTACTTTTCAATTCAAGATTTTCACAGTTTAGGAGTTTACCTAATTCTTCAAGCTTGGCAATGTTGTCTGAGTCAATAAGAATACTCTTGTTTCTTTCCTCTAATTCTTTCTCAAGAGTAGGAATTATTTTCTTAAAATTTGTGCTGAGTTTGAAGTAATAATGAAAATCAGCATCAGCACTAAATTTTAGTCTTGACATATTGAATGAAGTTTTTAACGAAAGAAACAGTTTCTAGGATGTTACCAGATCGAATAAATCGAAAATGGCAGTGGAACAGAATCTGTTTGAAGGAATGAAGTATAGGTTAAGAACAGACAGTTTCTATCAAAAATCTTGTCTGAACGAGGATCACTTGATATTGAAAAACCAAGCTTTGCTCTGATACCAATTGTTGGTTCCCGTATTTGATTAGACAGGATTAACAGATCTATTAGTTCGAGTTTATGTTTGATGCGGAAGCGTATTTGAAGAACTAACAGATATGTTTGATAGATTTAGAACACAATATAAATAAACAGTGAACAGGAAATAATATCTCAAAGTTTACTGAATATATATATATCAAGAACAGATTTAAGAACAGTGAGTATGCAAAGCTTTAAACAGATATGACTCTAAATGTGCATAAGCTATGTGTTCTTGATGTTCGATTGAAGTGTTGTGTATTGTGTGTCTTTTTGTTTTGTAAGGAAGAACTCAACATGAGTCTTCCTTATATACTACTTAAAGGGGACCATAAAGCATATGCTACTATTCAAAAGGTACGTATGAATAGTTGAGAGGATGTCGTGAAAAGTTGCAAGGATGGTATGAACAGTCAGACGTGATGTATTGCATTTAATGCAGCAGACGTCTAATATGTACTAAGCCCTACTGAGTCCAATCAGAGTTTGACACGTCGATGTTGGACAGGGCATGCTACCATGCAAGTTGATGTACGAGTCCTGTAAAAGTAGCAAGATATTATAAATATCTTCCTAGTCTTTAGAGGACCACAGAGGCTCTGTAATGTGTTACAGAGGTTCTGCGGTTTGGTTCCTCTGTAAAGTAGTCTTCACCGGATTCCGAGTCTTTGGTCGTTTACTTCTGCAGAGCTTCTGTCAAGGGTGGCAGAGGTTCTGTGGCTCGGTCCTCTGTGAGAAGTCTTCTTGGTTCCTTGTCTTCTGATGTTGTCCGCAGAGGCTCTGTTATTGGTAACAGAGGATCTGTGGTCTTGGTCTTCTGAAAGCGTCCTTCTGTAGTTTCCTCGGTCTTTGATCACTCTTGATCAAACTTCCTTTGATTCTTCTGAGATGCCCGGCAGAGCTTCTGTTGCACTCAACAGAGCTTCTATGGAAGTTCTTCTGTACTTGGCCATTTTTCAATACTTCTAATATTTCAGAATATTGGAGCTAACAATAAATAAGTTGAGTGTCACATTATTATACCTCAATTAAACAAAGCTTGATCACCTATGTTTAATTTAGGTATGTATAATGGGAGACTTGGATTGGTTATATTGGAAGTATACTTAAAATAAATTTTCTACTTAAACATGGAAAGCATGATTTTTGTGTGTGCATGCATAAACATTGCATATCTTAGGCACTTACAATAGCACACTTAGTAACTAAGTCTGCTATTATCGCAGTTCACTATGTCGTCCTCATCCACTCCCACTGAGCACTCTGCCGATGCCTCTGGCTATGTTACTAGTCGACCTAGGATCTTTGTATCACTAGAGTTTAGGCCAAAAATTAACTTGAAACCCCAAAAGTTGAAAGAGGTCTACGTTATTGAATTTGCTAATGGGCAGGAAGTTAAGGTCAGAGATGTAATTACGGACTGCACTTTAAACTTAGCTAATAGGAGCTTTAGTATAGACCTTATTCCAATTGAGCTTGGAAGCTTTGACATAGTCGTGGGCATGGATTGGCTGTCCAAAAACCGAGTTGAAATATGCTATTCCGAAAAGATCATTCGAATTCCACTACCAGAGGGTAAAACACTCGTCGTACACGGAGAGAAGTCCGGAAAGAACTTTAAGTTAGTGACGTGTATGAAGATGCGGAAGTACTTGAAAAAGGAATGCATCGCATTTTTGGCTCATATAGTCAAGGAAATTGAAGAGAAACGCATTCAAGATTTTCCTGTGGTGCGGGATTTTCCTGAGGTGTTTCCGGATGAGCTACCAGGATTACCCCCGTCAAGACAAGTCGAATTCCACATCGACTTAGTTCCTGGAGCTGCACCTGTGGCTAAATCACCTTATCGTTTGGCCCCATCGGAAATGCAGGAATTATCAGGACAACTCCAGGAGCTACTTGACAAAGGACTTATAAGACCTAGCTCTTTGCCATGGGGTGCACCAGTTCTTTTCGTTAAAAAGAAAGATGGATCCTTGCGGATGTGCATCGATTATAGAGAGCTCAATAAGTTAACCATCAAGAATAGATGCCCTCTTCCCCGAATCGATGACCTATTCGACCAACTCCAAGGTGCTACTTACTTCTCAAAAATTGATCTTCGATCTGGATATCATCAAATGAGGGTCCGTGAAGAGGATGTTCCCAAGACGGCGTTTAGGACTCGTTACGGCCATTACGAGTTCCTGGTTATGCCTTTCGGGCTAACCAACGCACCAGCTGTCTTCATGGACTTAATAAACAGGGTCTGTAGACCGTAATTGGACGAGTTCGTGATCGTGTTCATAGATGATATACTAATTTACTCGCAAAGCAAGGAGGATCATGAGCGACATCTAAAGTTGATACTAGAATTGCTCAGAGACCAGAAATTGTATGCAAAGTTCTCCAAATGCGAATTTTGGATTCGAGAGGTACAATTTCTTGGCCACGTGATTAATGAGAAGGGAATTCATGTAGATCCGGCAAAAATTGAGGCCATCAAGAAGTGGGAAGCCCCGAAAATCCCGACAGAGATTCGCCAATTTCTCGGTTTAGCAGGCTATTATCGGCGATTCATTGCGAATTTCTCAAAAATTGCGCAACCACTAACGAAATTAACCCAAAAGGATAAGAAGTTTATTTGGGGAGAGAAACAAGAAGAAGCATTCCAAACTCTTAAGCATAGGTTGTGTAATGCACCAATTCTGGCGTTGCCAGAAGGCGCGGAAAATTTCGTAGTCTACTGCGATGCATCACACCAAGGATTGGGGTGTGTGTTGATGCAGAAGGACAAGGTCATTGCGTATGCTTCGAGGCAACTTAAAGTTCATGAGAAGAACTATACTACTCATGATCTAGAGTTAGGATCCGTAGTGTTCGCACTCAAGATTTGGAGACATTATCTTTACGGCATGAAATGCACCATCTACACCGATCATAAAAGCCTTCAACATATCCTTGACCAGAAAATGCTTAATATGAGGCAAAGAAGATGGGTTGAACTGCTTAGCGACTATGATTGTGAAATAAAGTATCACCCAGGAAAGGCTAATGTGGTAGCTGACGCACTAAGCAGGAAGGAAAGGGTGAAACCGTCAAGGGTGCGAGCAATGGGTGCGTTCGTTCAGACGTGTCTAAAGACACAAATTCTTGAAGCTCAAGAAGAAGCATTGAAAGCAGAGAACTTGAAGGACGAGACCCTTCATGGTATAGAGAGTAAATTTGAAACTAAGGTTGATGGAGTACGTTGTTTCAAGGACAGAGTTTGGATTCCAAAAGTTAACAACGAACGAGAAGTAGTTTGGAGGAAGCCCACAAGTCTAGGTATTCAATCCATCCAGGAGCAGATAAGATGTACAAGGACTTAAGAGAATATTGTTGGTGTCCAGGAATGAAGAAAGATATCGCCTTGTACGTAGGAAAATGTTTAACTTGCTCAAAGGTCAAAGCTGTATATCAAAAGCCATCAGGTCTGTTACAACAACCCAAGATTCCCCAATGGAAATGGGAACAAATAGCTATGGATTTCGTAACTAAGCTACCCAGGACTAGGAAAGGGCACGACGCAATATGGGTTATAGTGGACTGACTTACGAAATCTGCGCATTTCCTTCCTATTCGGGAAGACTTCAAGATGGAAAAGCTTGCACAAATTTACATCAATGAAATCGTTACGCGTCATGGAGTGCCTATTTCCATCATCTCGGATAGAGATAGTCGTTTTACGTCACGGTTTTGGCGATCACTCCAGAAAGCGTTGGGTACGCGTTTGGATTTGAGCACTTCCTACCATCCTCAAACGGACGGTCAGTCAGAAAGAACCATACAGACGCTAGAGGATATGTTGCGTGCATGGGTGATAGATTTTGGTGGAAGTTGGGATACTCACCTACCATTAGTTGAGTTCTCCTACAACAACAACTATCATACCAGCATTCAGTGTGCACCGTATGAAGCCTTATATGGACGCAAGTGTAGATCCCCACTTAGCTGGTTAGAAATCGGCGACAGACAATTGACTAGGCCCGAAATCGTTCAAGAGACTACTGACAAGATCTCAGTTATCAAGGATAGACTTAAGGCCACACGAGGTCGTCTGAAGAGTTATGCTGATAACCGCAAGAAGCCATTAGAATTCCAAGTGGGTGATAAAGTGCTTCTAAAAGTATCGTCTTGGAAAGGATTAGTACGCTTCGGAAAAAGAGGCAAGTTGAGTCCGAGATATATTGGCCCGTTTGAAATAATTGAACGGATTGGTCCAGTAGCATATAAACTTAAATTGCCACAAGAGCTAAGTGCCATCCACAATACGTTCCATGTATGAAACCTTAAGAAGTGCCTAACTGATGAATCAGTGGTTATACCCCTAGAAGACATTCAGATCAACGATCGGTTACACTTCATAGAGGAACCAATTGAAATCCTCGATCAAGAAGTCAAACGAACAAGACGTAGTAAGATCCCGATCTTAAAAGTTCGTTGGAATTCGAGGCATGGACCTGAGTATACATGGGAACGAGAAGATTACATGAAGCGTAAGTACCCTCACCTATTTACAAAGGACCAGACGGGAAATAGCAATCAACGAATTTTGGGACGAAATTCTTCTAACAAGGGGAGACTGTGACACCCGTCAACCAAACCACTCAGGTTAGCAACTGAATAGCATAATACATGTCTTAACATGTAGAAATAACTTATTATGACTTAAATATGATGGCTAAGGTTTAGTTTCCTAAGAATTCCAACAGCACGCTTAGAAAATCCTGTTACCGCACGTAACCGCTTAAGCTGTCTTATAAATGCCGATTGAAACAATTAACATTTAATTATAACAATATTAATAATAAGAAGAGTAAATATATAGTTTATATATACCCAAATATAAATTTTAAATCTAAAATAATCAAATCAAAAATTTAAGTAGATAAATGAGGATTTAGCTACCTTAAATCAATTTTTTTATAAAAATTACATAAAACAACTACTTACCCAATATTAATTAACCTTAAAAAAAATTAAATCAAAACAGAAATTTAAGCCCAAAATTCGGCCCCCATCATTTAAGCCCACACACACCAATTAAAAGTTGCATTTTCTCAAGAAACCTTTTCATTTTTCCCACCTCTTCTATCTCTCTACATTCTAACACTCAACCTTCTCCCTTCTCCCTCTCTCTTGGACGAATTCAGCCACAAAAACCAGACCCAAAACATTCCATCCTTGAAGATTTGGAAGGAAGGTAAACAACAACCCTAGAAGGGGTAAACTCATCTCTCTTGTATTCTTCTTCATTATCTTCATTTTACTTGTAATTTCTCTTTCTTCTTCTTACTTTATTTTCATTACTCTTGAGTTTCTGGAAAAAGGACCTTAATGGAAGATTAATCACCAATGACATGTTATATGTCAAACAAATGGTGATAATCCATAACCCATACAACTAGAACTCAAGAAAATGATGTTTTAACTACATGCATGTGGGTTTTTGTCACAATCTGAGATGTGTGAGTTCATGCATGTGTTTATAAAAGTCAAAAATAGATTTTTTATCTAAGAACATTGTCTAAGTAGTGGTAAATGAGTGTTCAAATCAAAGAACCAACCATATGAGTGAAAATATGTATATAAAACACTCATTTTCCATGAATAAACAATTTTTAGTTTCTGGCAGATTACTTGCATGCATTTCATCCGACCATATCTTGAAACATACTTAACAAAATGATATGAATATTTTTCTGGAACTTTGTTTATTGGGTTATGTTTCAAACCCAAGTGATTTCATGTAAAAACTCGAAGATTTGACCCTTCATCTACTCATATCAAATTAAGTGTGCAAAGACAATCTGACAGAGAAAAATCTCTACTTTAATCAGTTATAAGTCTCTTAATATTCCACTAAAATCCTTGATTTTCCTTCTGGAAATTATTTTAATGAGTTATAACTCGAACAAAATTGGTTTCACTCAAAAATATTAAGATTTGAGGTCTCAAACACTCAAACCAAGACTGGTGTGCAAGAAATCAGAATCTGGCAGAATGAAAGGTCTAACTTAAAATCGTCATATCTCCCTCAATATGTAACCAAAAATGATGAAATTTTTCTGGAAAATACTTTTATGAGTTAGGGTTAAAACCTATTTTGAACCACTGAAAAATGTTGAGGATTGACCCTCCAAATGGACTTGACAAAAAGTTGGTGCAGACTGTTTTGGTAACTGTAACACTTAAACTTAAGTGTAATGATTAAAATAGCTAACCAACTCTAAAAATGATGATAATTATGTCAAAAGTTCCCTAAGACATTAAATTGATACATATAAAAAGTTGGACTAATAAAAATTTCCAGAAGATATTTAAAAATGACCATAAGTGAACTTAATATTCCGCCACCAGAAAAGTAAAACTCTAATTCAAAAGAAAAAGGGATTTGTAGAGTTATTAAAAGATAAAAAGCTTATAAATTGTAGAAATTGTCAAAACCATAAATAAAAACTATATATACATGTATATGAAGGTATAAATAATATCCCAACAAATATTAGATTTATAACAAACCGAACATTTTAAATCACAAGGTAAATGAGAAATACAATTACATATGTAATTAATGAAAGTGTTCGTCATGAAGAAAATATAAAACGTGGTAAAATGGATTAAATACTACTTATAACCTATAAAATTTTATTATGTAACAACAAAATCCTACAAACCGTTTAAAACCAATAAATTACTAGAAATCGTCGACGAAAAATAATACTTAAACTTAATAACTAACACTAAGGCATTTTATAAGACATAATAGGCTAAGCAACGCTTTAGCCTTAAGAGTTAGCCGAAGCTGATAATGTGTTTCACTCCATAGGAAGGACCTAGAACCGGGCATTTGGGCAACCGTGCGGCAACACTTGGAAATCCTTGCTGAACATCGTGAGTTTTCACATCCCCTTTTTACTCTTTTGTTACAATTTGGGGTGAAAAGCATGATATTGAATTTCAAATTGATTGAATTATGCTATGAAATGTTGAACCTTAAATTTAATTGTTTGTGCACTAAGGTATGTATACTTTTTGATGTGCTTGAGTTTTAAATGAAAAAGTCCCCACTTGTTAGACACTACTTATTAACTCATTATGAGCCAATGGTATTTGTGGGTAGCGCTATTTGGTTTGACAACCCCACTTTAAGCTGACGAGCTAGAAGTGTACTTTACCAGTAACAATAATGGTCTTACCCATGTGGAATTAATCCACCTCTGAGGTAGGACGTGAATAATTTAAGGGACGTTGGTTTGTCGGAAGGTTTGGTAGTGGCTCAATGCGATGACATCATTGTATACTTTATACCTCGTGCAAATACTTGAACAACTGGTTACGTAAACTTCGTGTGAACAAACGTTTCACAATAACAATTTTTGCATACAATTTTACTTTTAGTGCATACGAAAACCTGTGAACTCACCAACTCTTCGTAGTTGACCCTTTCCCTTTTTATCATGCTTTTCAGGTGTTAACAAGTAAGTGAAGGCATGTAGGGTGCATTTTGCATGATGACATCAACATCAAGAACATTAAAACTCTATCGTTAATTTCTGTATCCGACGTCTTCTTTTTGGAACAATTTACTTAAGACGTTGTAATGTAATATTTTGAACTACTGTATTAAATGTTGTGGTTGGTGTTGTCTGTTACCTTTTGAATGAAACCCTACGCTGTTATACCTCGTGTTTCCGCTTTAGCGGGGTGTGACACTTTGCACTACATATTATTTTTACCTTTGTGAAGACTTGAACACTTGATGTTCTTGAGTGAAAATGGCTGGACTTTGGGTGTGTTTTAGTGAGAAATAAAGAGAGAAATAGAGAGAGAAATTGTTGGGAGAAAAGAGAGAGGGATGATAATTAGAGAGTAGCAATTTTTGGGAGAGTGAGGGGGTATATATGGGGGGGGCAGTTTTGGAGAGGGGAGAGAGAGGGTGTGGAGTGTGGTTTTGTATAAAATAATTGTGTCTTTTATTTCGTTTTAAATTTTATTTTTATTTTAGTTGTTTGAATTATTTAACACAATAATTTAGTTAGTTGTAAGGTTACTAGTTAACTTTACTAGTATTATTTTAGTATGGTTTATATATATATATATATATATATATATATATATATATGTATGTATTTAAGATATTTTTGGTTGGCATTTTATGAGATATATGGATAATTCTCTAATTTGAGGGGTTTTAGGCAAAAATTCTCAATTTTTCCTACTATACCGGGTTGACTGCTAAAATTGGACAGTGTGACATATAGTATCAGTATCTGATATGTTTAGTGCAGTTCTACCCTGAACGCGAATTTGACGGTTGTCACAGTCTCCCCCGGTTAAAAGAATTTTGTCCCGAAATTCAAGAACTTTCGTCCGTAACCGGTTGTTTTGCAAATAAGTGAGGATATTTATGTTTCATGTAGTCCTCCCGTTCCCATGTGTACTCAGGTCCACGCCTTATGTTCCAGTGGACTTTCACCAATGGAATCTTACTTTGCTTAAGACGCTTGACCTCTCGGTCAAGTATTTCAATTGGTTTTTCTATGATGTGCAGTTTATCATTGATTTTGACTTCTTTCAGAAGCACGGTTATCTCCTCGTTGGCAAGACATTTCTTCAAGTTTAACACATGAAACGTGTCATGAATAACACTTAGTTCTGTTGGCAATTCCAGTCTGTATGCTACTGGTCCAATTCTTTCGGTGATTTTAAATGGTCCAACATATCGAGGGTTCAACTTTCCTCGTTTTCCAAATCGGACGGTTCCCTTCCAAGGGGATACTTTTAGAAAAACTCTATTTCCGATCTGAAACTCTAAAGGCATCCTACGATTGTCCGCAAATCTCTTTTGACGGTCTTGAGCTGCTTTAAGTCTATCCCTGATGATTGCAATTTTGTCGGTGGTTTCTTGTACAATGTCTGGACTAGACAATTGTCTATCTCCAATCTCCAACCAACAAAGGGGTGATCGACACTTGCGTCCATACAGTGCTTCATATGGCGCACACTTAATACTTGTGTGATAGCTATTGTTGTAGGAAAACTCGACTAACGGTAAATGGTTATCCCAACTTCCTCCGAAATCTATTACACATGCTCGAAGCATGTCTTCCAATGTTTGAATGGTTCGATCGCTTTGGCCGTCTATTTGGGGATGATAGGCAGTACTTAAATTCAATTGTGTCCACAATGCTTTTTGATGTGACTGCCAAAAACGAGATGTGAAACGACTATCTCTATCTGATATTATGGAAATCGGGACTCCATGTCGCGTAACAATTTCCTTTATGTATATATGAGCCAACTATTCCATCTTATTATCTTCTCGAATCGGTAAGAAATATGTAGATTTCATGAATCGGTCTACTATAACCCAAATCGAGTCGTGCCCTTTGGCAGTTCTCGGCAGTTTGGTTATGAAATCCATGGTTATTTGTTCCCATTTCCACTGAAGAATCTCTGGTTGTTGTAGCAAACCAGATGGTTTCTGATATACAACCTTGACCTTTAAGCAAGTTACACATTTTCCTACGTATAGGGCAATATCCTTCTTCATTCCTGGCCACCAATAATATTCCCTTAAATCCTTATACATCTTATCCGCACCAGGATGAATTGAATATCGTGACTTGTGGGCTTCATTCAGGATTGTCTCCCGTACTTTGCTAGCTTTTGGAATCCAAACTCTGTCCTTGAAATAACGTACTCCATCAACCTTAGTTTCAAATCTGCTTTCTATGCCGTGAAGGGTTTCGTCCTTCAAGTTTCCGTTCTCATTGCTTCGGTCTGCGCTTCAAGAATTCGAGTCTTTAAACTTGTTTATACAAGCGCTCCCATTGCTCGTACACGTGAAGGTTTTGTCCTTTCCTTCCTACTCAGGGCATCAGCCACTACATTGGCCTTACCTGGATGATAACGGATATCACAATCGTAATCACTGAGTAACTCTACCCACCTTTTTTGTCTCATGTTGAGCATTTTCTAGTCTAGAATATGCTGAAGACTTTTATGATCAGTGAAGATGGTGCACTTAGTGCCGTACAAATAATGTCTCCAAATCTTTAAAGCGGATACTACGGCTCCGAGCTCCAAGTCGTGCGTGGTATAGTTCTTCTCATGAACTTTTAGTTGTCGCGAGGCGTATGCTATCACCCTGTCCCTTTGCATCAATACACAACCTAAACCTTGATGCGACGCGTCACCACAAATTTTTTTGTTCCTTCCGGTAACACCAGAATTGGTGCATTGCACAACTTTTTCTTCAATAGCTGGAACGCCTCTTCTTGTGGTTCTCCCCGAATGAATTTACTATCCTTTTGGGTCAGTGTTGTGAGTGGTTTAGCAATTTTTGAGAAGTTCTCGATGAATCGCCTATAATATCCTGCCAAACCCAGAAATTGACGAATTTCTATCGGTGTCTTTGGAGCTTCCCATTTCTTAACAGCTTCTACCTTAGTCGGATCCACGTGGATTCCTTTTTCTCCAATCACGTGACCAAGAAAGTGTACTTCTCTAATCCAAAATTCGCACTTAGAAAATTGGGCATACAGTTTCTGTTCCTTAAGAAGTTCTAGAATTACTCTCAAATGTTGCTCGTGATCCTCTTTACTTCGGGAGTAGATCAAAATGTCATCTGTGAACACGATTTCAAACTTGTCAAGGTAGGGTCGACATATCCTATTCATTAAATCCATGAACACAGCTGGTGCATTGGTTAAACCAAAAGGCATAACCAAGAATTCGTAGTGTCCATAACGTGTCCTAAAGGCTGTCTTAGTAATGTCCTCCTCACGGACTCTTAACTGATGATAACCTAATCGAAGATCAATCTTTGAGAAATATGTTGCACCTTGCAATTGGTCGAATAAATCATCTATTCGAGGGAGAGGATATCGATTCTTGATTGTCAACTTGTTCAATTCCCTATAGTCGATGCACATTCGAAACGATCCATCCTTCTTCTTGACAAACAGGACTGGAGCTCCCCAAGGTGAGGAACATGGCCTAATAAATTCCTTGTCCAGAAGTTCTTGGAGTTGACTTGACAACTCTTGCATTTCGGCAGGTGCTAAGCGGTACGGTGCCTTAGCTACAGGTGCTGCTCCAGGTATGAGGTCAATTTGGAATTCAACTTGTCTAAATGGGGGCAGTCCAGGAAAATCGTCGGGGAACACTTCCGGGTGATCCTTTACCACCGGAATGTCTTGGATTCGCCTTTCCTCGGACTTCTTCTCAACTATGAGTTCCAAAAATGCAACACACTTCTTCCTCAAATACTTATGAACCTTAACACTTGACACCATCTCTAGGCTTCTTCCAACTTTGTTTCCTTGTATCACGAGGGTTTTTCCGTCTTGCAACGGTATTCTAACCGACTTATCAAAACAACAAATCTCCGCTCGATTCTTGGATAACCAATCCATGCCTATAGCTATGTCAAAACTCCCCAATTCGATAGGAATAAGATCAACGCTAAACAAATTATCGGCTAGATTCAAGGTACAATCTAAAGTTACATCCTTAGCCTCAAATTTATGACCATTAGCAACCTCAACAATATAAGCATCCGACATTCTCCTAGATTCCAAGTCAATTAGTGGCCTAAATTCCATTGAAACAAAACTTCTATCCGTTCCAGTGTCAAATAATACTGATGCAAAGTGGTTGTTTAGGAGAAACGTACCTGTCACCACGTTAGGGTCGCGACGTGCTTCGTCAGCTCCAATTACAAATGCCCGTCCTCGAGCCTGACCTCCTTGATTCCCCTGGTTGGCTTGTCTTGCCTGATTCCCATTATTGTTATTGTTCGGTCTCCTACCAAACCTCGGGCACGTGTTCCGGTAGTGATCCAGACTTCCGCACTCAAAACATGCCCTTCTCCCTTCATTGGGCCCTTTTTCACTTCTACAGAACCTGGTGAGATGACCTGGCCGTTTACAGTTGTCACAAACAACGCAGACTCCCTCATGATGACGGTTGCACTTGTTGCATTTTGTAATACCCCGGGTAAGTTCATTAGTTAAACCCTCTTATCGTTAAATTGAATAAGTTTATAATAATATATTTAGGGTTAAAATTGGTTAATTTGTAAGTTAAGGGTGTTTTGGCTATTATTGATTAGTGTAAGGGCTAAAAGGGTAAATGGGGATAGATATTATCCTTAGAATATCCAGATAATCTTTATTACTCAGCAAAAATATCAAAGGGTGTGTATGTGTTTTGGGAGCAAAAAGGAGAAGAAAAAGAAGAAGGCTAGGTTAAGACATTATTTGGGTATTTGGAAGTGAAATTAAGGTATGTGTCTTTACAAATTATGTTTATAACTGCTATTAGATTGTTTCTGTCGGTTTAGAATCAGCAAAATCGAACTGGTGTAAACCTCAGCCGAATTCTGGGTAGAAATTGGGATGAACATCAGAGGTATCCGAACAAGTTGAATGTGTCCGGGTAGTTTTGTTGAAGGTGTCCGGGTAGTTCTTTGATGGTATCCGGGTAGTTCTTTGTTGGTGTCCGGACAAGTCTTTTATCCGGGTAAGTTCCTTTTTCCTATGTTTTCCGGATAGAATTGGATACCGGACGGTATCCGGATTACTTTGGTATCCGGATGACGTCCGGATTGTTTAGATTATCCGGATTATTGGTGTTGTCCGGAAAAGTTGTGCTGTCCGGAAAAGTAGTGTTGTCCGGATAAACTGTGGTTTCCGGATACTTTGGCTGATTGGTCAAATTGATGAGTTTAGATGCTTTTAAGTGTCCAGTAGCCTGTGTCTTGTTAATTCATGGATAGGAAATGAATAAGGACCGAAAGTACTGTGGACTTGACTTAAGTTTGGGTTGGGGAAAACAATTGGGGATAAGAGTTAGATAGAGTTATCTAAAGCTCTTAGTCCTAGAAAGCTCTATGTGTTCAGATTGGTAAAACAATATTTGTACATGATTGTTTCAGATACTAAGAATTTGAAGTGAAAGGCGGAATCCATTGGAAAGGCTTGGAAGTATATTGTTAAGCTAACAGGTGAGTTTTACTTCAAAGTGTTTTTAACTGGAATACATATGTGTGAATGACGATTATTTGATAAATGGTATGGATATGTCTATGTTGTAATTATGATATATTGAGATATTATAATTTGCGTGAGTATTATATCAGAATATAATACGTGGCCGAGCTTAGGACCGGTGTGTTTACTGTAATTGTTGTACAGTAGATTAGTTGGCTCGCAACCAATTAATTTGGCCATTTGTGGAGGAATAAGGGGGAATGAGATGTGTATGATGCATGAGTCTTGATTGGTAATTAAATACGTGTAGTATGTGAGTGTATATGGAAAGTTTTATATAAACGGTTTTTGATGCAAAGGTTTTCATAAATTGGATTTAAAAGGATTGCTAAACTCACAGGGATTTTCTCACTAGACCATTAGGTCTAACCCTCATTTCTGTTTTCAAAATATGTATTCCAGGTGGCGGATCCGGTAAGAGCAAGTAAATAGGACTCTTGATGGATAGCTTTTGTGAAGATGTTGGTTATGAAGTTATGGATGCATTTTGTACTTAAGTCTTCGTTATTAGTAAACATGTAATTTAATCAGAAAAAGTTTGTACTGAATTATCTATTATGTTTTGCAAGACTATGGGACCAAATGTGAAATACATTGTATCTTTTGACGATATTATGATATGGAATGTATGTTATTTGTATATATGGAAACCGGGTTGTTACAGATGGTATCAGAGCCCTAGTTTAAGAGATTTAGGTATTGGTACTTGTACCTAGACTTAAACTACATGTGAAGTAGGATGTCCCTATTATTTTAGAACCCGGGGATGCTAAGTATAAAAGGTAGAAGGAACATCATGTAAGGTAATTTCAGATTACACCTGGCCAGTGTAATTATGATCTTACCTATACATGTTTGAACTGGAATACCTTGTTATATAGGGTATGTGCTTATGTGTATACTAACCTTGTCTGAATCAACATAATGGCAAGTGGTACGAGACAAACAAATCGGGAAGGAGGAGGAAACCCGAATAGAACCAATCCAACAGCCGGAGGAAGGGGAAGAGGGGGAGAAAGAGGCAGAGGCAGATCTGGGGGCAGAGTTCAGGGGCGCGGTATGGAATTTGTTACTAGAGATGATTTAGCAGCCGAAATGGGAAGGTTACAGGCAAATATTCAGGCTATGTTTAATCCGACTCATAACTCGGAAACAGAAAGACCAGATCCTACCCATGAAGAAGAGATACCTATTACTCCTACTATCGCACCAGTACTTAAAAAGCGTGACTATAAAATGTTTCTTAGTTGTAAGCCTCCTACTTATTCAGGAGACCGGGACCCAGTGAAGGCAATGAGATGGTTGAAAGAAATAGAAGCTATCTTCAAAATTAGTAAATGTGCTGAAGAAGACAGAGTACTTTATGGAACCGCAATGTTAAAGGCCGATGCTTTATACTGGTGGGAATCTCATACTCATTCAGGAGGGCATGACCTATATTCCACCTACTCTTGGGAAGAATTCGTTATAGCTTTCAGAAAACAATTTTGTCCTCATGCAGCGATTAAACAATTGGAAGGGGAATTCATGAACTTACAGCAAGGGGACTTATCAGTTCGGGACTACACCGCTAGTTTCCTAGAAAAGTCTCGCTTCGCGGAATACTACGTTGCCACGGAGGCAATGAAGACGGAAAGGTTTATATTTGGATTAAACTCAGATGTCAGAAGGCTAGTAACGGCAAAAGGACCCGTTACCTTTTCAGCCGTAGTAGATGCCGCGGAAGATGTAGAGCGGGATAATAGGAGAGATGCTTGTGATAAAGGTATGGGAAAAAGGAAATGGGAAGGGCCACCACATGATCCAAGGAAGTCTAGATTTTAGAGGTTTGATAACCGTCCATCGTTCCGACCAGCGGAACGACCATGTTTGAAATGTAATCGCATCCATCAGGGAAATTGTCAAGTGGAATCTCGAGTTTGTTTTAAGTGTGGGAAAACCGGGCATGTTGTTAAAGATTGTCGCGTGACGCGGTTTTGTTATGCATGTAATTCTCCGGATCACATGTTGTCGGATTGTCCGCAAAAAAGAATACAACAGGGTGGAACATCAGGGAAACCAGCAATTGCTAGACCAGTAGTTCCAAGAATAGACCCGCCGAGAACAAGGGGTCGTACATTTCAAATGACAGCTAAAGAAGCGGAGGAAACTCCGGATGTGGTTACAGGTACATTTTTCATAAATTCTACACGTGCTAAAGTATTGTTTGACTCCGGTGCAAACCGATCTTTTGTGTCTCCTTCATTTGCTGCTCACATGCATTTAGAGCCTAAAATGTTAGAACATGCCTTACTGGTAGACACTGCAAATGATAAACATGTGTCAGTTAGAGAAGTTTTTGATTGCAATATGATAGATATAGAGGGGTGTGGAGTACCGATGCAACTATTTCCTATAGCCTTGATCGAATTTGATGTTGTAGTAGGGATGGATTGGTTAGCTGAGAATCAGGCTAATATAGTTTGTGACAAGAAAATAATCAATGTCGTTTTACCTGATAAGAGGTCAGTGGTGATTTATGGTGGTCGTAAGAATCATCAGTCTAGCCTTATATCTATGATAAAATCCCGTAAGTGTGTGAATAAGGGTTGCCAGAGTTACTTAGCCTATGTGATAGATAGTAGGCCTGAAAAGATTAAGTTGGAAGAGATTCCTGTTGTTAATGAGTTTCCAGAAGTCTTCCCTGAAGACTTGAATAGTCTTCCTCCTGTTAGGCAAGTAGAGTTTGGTATCGACTTAGTTCCTGGAGCCACTCCTATTGCCCGTGCACCGTATCGTCTAGCACCTCCAGAGATGAAAGAGATGATGACACAACTACAAGATCTATCCGACAAAGGCTTCATCAGACCCAGTTCTTCGCCGTGGGGTGCACCAGTTTTGTTTGTGAAAAAGAAGGATGGTTCGATGAGGATGTGTATCGAGTATCGAGAACTGAATAAGCGTACGATCAAGAATAAATATACGCTACCCAAAATAGATGACCTCTTCGATCAATTAGTTGGAGCTTGTTATTTCTCCAAGATTGATCTAAGGTCTGGTTACCATCAGCTGAAGGTAAAAGAAGAAGATGTTCTGAAAACTGCTTTTCATACGAGGTATGGTCATTATGAATTCTTAGTGATGCCGTTTGGACTGACGAACGCTCCAGCTGCTTTTATGGATCTAATGAATCGGGTATGTAAGCCTTATCTCGATAAATTTGTCATTGTATTTATCGACGATATACTTATCTGTTCCCGATCCAAAGAGGGTCACGCACAACATCTTCGTTTGATTTTGGAGTTACTAAAGAAAGAAAAGTTGTATGCTAAATTCTCTAAGTGTGAATTCTGGCTACGGGAAGTTCAGTTTCTAGGGCATGTAGTTTCCGAGAAAGGGATACAAGTTGATCCAACGAAAGTGGAAGCAATTGAAAAGTTGGAACCGCCGAAGACAGCAACGGAGGTACGGAGTTTCCTGGGTTTAGCCGGCTACTACCGAAAGTTTATAAAAGACTTCTCTCGTATCGCGACGCCTTTGACTAAATTGATTCGAAAGAATCTGAAATTTGAATGGAAAGCAGAACAGGATGGAGCATTCCGGATATTGAAAGAGAAACTTTGCAGCGCGCCAATTTTAGCATTGCCAGAAGGTTCCAAAGATTTTGTTGTCTACAGTGATGCTTCTAAACTAGGGTTGGGATGTGTACTTATGCAGCGTGGAAAGGTTATTGCTTATGCTTCTCGACAATTGAAAGATCATGAACGGCAGTACCCTACACATGACATGGAATTAGCAGCAGTGGTGTTCGCGTTGAAGATTTGGAGACATTACCTTTACGGTTCTAAATGTCAAATTTTTACCGATCATAAGAGTCTTCAACATATTTTTGATCAGAAGGAACTAAATATGAGGCAAAGAAGATGGCTAGAACTGGTGAACGATTACGACTGTGAAATTCTTTACCATCCGGGAAAGGCGAACGTGGTAGCTGATGCACTAAGTCGTCAAGAAAGGAGTGGAACAATAAAAGCTATTTCATTACGGGCTAAACTCCTACCTAATATCTTTGACGAATTACTGAAGTGTCAATTAGAAGCTTATCAGGAAGAACATTTGAAATCAGAACGGTTAGTAGGGTTATCAGCATTGCTAGTAAAAGATGATCGTGGGTTGCTGTGTCTGAGGAACTGAATTTGGGTGCCTCGGTTGGGTGGGTTACGTGATCGTGTACTACAAGAAGCTCATTAATCTCGATTCTCTATTCACCCAGGTACGAACAAGATGTATAGAGACCTGAAACAATTTTATTTGTGGCCGGGAATAAAAAGAAGTGTTGCTAAGCATGTGGAAGACTGTACTACTTGCAAGAAGGTAAAAATTGAACATCAAAAGCCGTTTGGTCAGTTACAACGATTGGAAATACCGATGTGGAAGTGAGATCAGATTACTACAAATTTCATCACGAAACTACCAAAGACTCCAAAGGGATTTGATGCCATTTGGGTGATTGTGGACAGATTGACAAAGTTTGTGCACTTCTTGCCGATAAAAGAAACCTATCCGATGGAAACTTTTGCCGTGATAGTCGTTTTACCTCAAGATTCTGGAGAAGTTTTCAAAGAGAAATGGGAACGCAGATAAAGTTAAGTACAACATATCATCCTCAAACTGACGGTCAGAGTGAACGCACGATTCAGACTTTGGAAGATATGTTACGGGCTTGCATTGTTGACTTTGGGGGATCTTGGAATAAGCACTTGCTACTGATAGAATTTGCCTACAACAACAGTTACCATTCCAGCATACAAGCGGCACCGTTTGAAGTCCTATATGGTAGAAAATGCCGAACGCCTCTGTGTTGGAACGAAGTGGGAGAGAAACAGTTAGCAGGGCCAGATATAGTCCAGTTGACCGCGGATAAGATTACCCAGATTCGAGAACGTTTGAAAGTGGCTCAAGACAGACAGAAAAGCTACGCCGACCGACGCCGAAAGCCGTTAGAATTCCAAGTTGGGGATTTTGTAATGTTGAAAGTCTCACCTTGGAAAGGAGTTATTCGATTTGGGAAACAAGGTAAGCTTAGTCCAAGGTACATTGGACCGTTTTCCATAACAGAAAGAATTGGTGAAGTGGCTTACAGGTTAGATCTTCCGCCAGAGTTAAGCAGAATTCATAATGCGTTTCATGTATCGAATTTCTGAAAGTGTTTAGTTACGCCGGATCAGGCAGTTTCCCTACCAGATATACAAGTTGATGAAAAGCTGAATTATGTGGAGGAACCTGAAGCCATAGTCGACCACAAAGTTAAAGTGTTGCGAAATAAAGAGATCAGACAAGTGAAAGTTCAGTGGAGACATCATAGAGGGCAGGATGCTACCTGGGAATCGGAATCCGAAATGAGAACCAAATAACCTCACCTTTTTGCCTAACCGAATTCCGGGACGGAATTCTTTTAAGGGGGAGATGATGTAATACCCCGGGTAAGTTCGTTAGTTAAACCCTCTTATCGTTAAATTGAATAAGTTTATAATAATATATTTAGGGTAAAAATTGGTTAATTTGTAAGTTAAGGGTGTTTTGGCTATTATTGATTAGTGTAAGGGCTAAAAGGGTAAATGTGGATAGATATTATCCTTAGAATATCCAGATAATCTTTATTACTCAGCAAAAATATCAAAGGGTGTGTATGTGTTTTGGGAGCAAAAAGGAGAAGAAAAAGAAGAAGGCTAGGTTAAGACATCATTTGGGTATTTGGAAGTGAAATTAAGGTATGTGTCTTTACAAATTATGTTTATAACTGCTATTAGATTGTTTCTGTCGGTTTAGAATCAGCAAAATCGAACTGGTGTAAACCTCAGCCGAATTCTGAGTAGAAATTGGGATGAACATCAGATGTATCCGGACAAGTTGAATGTGTCCGGGTAGTTTTGTTGAAGGTGTCCGGGTAGTTCTTTGATGGTATCCGGGTGGTTCTTTGTTGGTGTCCGGACAAGTCTTTTATCCGGGTAAGTTCCTTTTTCCTATGTTTTCCGGATAGAAATGGATACCGGACGGTATCCGGATTACTTTGGTATCCGGATGACGTCCGAATTGTTTAGATTATCCGGATTATTGGTGCTGTCCGAAAAAGTTGTGCTGTCCGGAAAAGTAGTTTTGTCCGGATAAACTGTGGTTTCCGGATACTTTGGCTGATTGGTCAAACTGATGAGTTTAGATGCTTTTAAGTGTCCAGTAGCCTGTGTCTTGTTAATTCATGGATAGGAAATGAATAAGGACCGAAAGTACTGTGGACTTGACTTAAGTTCGGGTTGGGGAAAACAATTGGGGATAAGAGTTAGATAGAGTTATCTAAAGCTCTTAGTCCTAGCAAGCTCTATGTGTTCAGATTGGTAAAACAATATTTGTACATGATTGTTTCAGATACTAAGAATTTGAAGTGAAAGGCGGAATCCATTGGAAAGGCTTGGAAGAATATTGTTAAGCTAACAGGTGAGTTTTACTTCAAAGTGTTTTTAACTGGAATACATATGTGTGAATGACGATTATTTGATAAATGGTATGGATATGTCTATGTTGTAATTATGATATATTGAGATATTATAATTTACGTAAGTATTATATCAGAATATAATACGTGGCCGGGCTTAGGACCGGTGTGTTTACTGTAATTGTTGTACAGTAGATTAGTTGGCTCGCAACCAATTAATTTGGCCATTTGTGGATAAATAAGGGGGATTGAGATGTGTATGATGCATGAGTCTTGATTGGTAATTAAATACGTGTAGTATGTGAGTGTATATGGAAAGTTTTATATAAACGGTTTTTGATGCAAAGGTTTTCTTAAATTGGATTTAAAAGGATTGCTAAACTCACAGGGATTTCCTCACTAGACCATTAGGTCTAACCCTCATTTATGTTTTCAAAATATGTATTCCAGGTGGCGGATCCGGTAAGAGCAAGTAAATAGGACTCTTGATGGATAGCTTTTGTGAAGATGTTGGTTATGAAGTTGTTGGAACCCAGATACACTTAATCAAGATTAACAGTCTATTAGTTGAGTTTAGAGTTTGATGCGGAAGCGTATTAAACTAACAGATATGTTTGATAGATATTAGAACGCACACATATAAAGAAAACAGTAAAGAATGAAAAGGATTTCTTGAACAGTTACTGTTATTCAATATATAATAACAACATGAAGAACAGATTAAGAACTGTTGGTGTGTGTGAGAATATAACACTCAGATATTTGACAATAAAGCTTGAGAGTATTAGTGATTCCTTGTGTAATCGTCCTTAGGAAGATCTCAACATGAGACTTCCTTTTATACTACTCTTAGAAGACTATGAAGTAGGTCACTGTTCCTTTTACGGCATGAATAGTGAATTGGATGGTGTGAACAGTTGTTTGAGCCATGCGTATTTAATGGAGCCGATGTACTATTGGTAAATGCATTAAATGGCGCAGACGTCTATTATGTACTAAGTCCTATTGAGTCCATTCAGAGTTTGACACGTGTTGAAGTTGGACAGGGCAAGTTGCCATGCAAGTTGATGAACAGGTCTTGGAACAGTAGCAAGATATTATAAATATCTTCAAGTCTCAGTGAGGACCACAGAGGCTCTGTAATGAGTTACAGAGGTTCTGCGGTCTGGTCCTCTGTGGAGCAGTCTTTGCCGGATTCTGAGTCTTTGGTCTTCTTTGTGCGTATGACAGAGCTTCTGTAGGAAGCCTCTGCTGCTTCTGTAGCTTCTTGACCTTGATTTCTCGGTAATGTCGGCAGAGCCTCTGTAAGAGGCTTTCTTCACTTAGCCTATTTTTCACTACTTCTAAATACTTCTATGATTAGGAAGATTGAAGCTAACAATCTCCCCCTAAGTAGTGAAAAATAAAAAATTTGAACTTGAGTTAAGTTTGGCTAAGTTAGATAAGACAGAGGTTAAACAATACCTCGAAATTTCTTTCATTTAGAAATATGCCAGAGGCATTTTACATTTGAGTACAATGAAAGATAAACTTTAACTTTGTTTGCAGAGATTGGAGGTCTGAGAATCAGATTTTGGCATCTTTGAAATCGTTGTAGCTTCTGTTGTCTCTGCCGACTTTTCTGATCTCTTTGTAGAATCTGATGCAGAGTTCTCTTAGGCGGATTGTTGAGTCTATTTCTCTGATGAAAGTATCTGCATCATCTCTATCCATTTTCTCTGTACCTCTGTATTTTACAAGGCTTGCTCTGAATTTGCTCAGAGTACTGGTTGCGTACTTCTGTCAATCCATGAGAACAAAAAGTTTAACCTGGTGTTGTGGGTTTTGAAATACTAACCCAAATCTTGGTTCTCTGATGATTGAGTTGGGCACAGCGTCTGGTGGGCAGCGATCTTCTGGTGGTCGTAGATCTAGATGTTTGAGACCAAGATCCTTTCCCAGCTGAAAATCTATCATGCTGTATAGCAGAAGCTTTTCCCTCATCGCTTTTCTCAACACTTGATAGGCTCTGGTATTAGGCTCTGTGTTGTAGTTGTCTTTTGTCCATTGCAGAAGGTCAGGTAGATCGTAAGGATTGATGTTTCTTAAGTCAGCATCAGCGAAGGTAGATTCTGAATTGTTCTCTCTTCTGACTTTGTAAAGATTGTACCTGACCCTTGGATAGGTTCTTGTGAAGGAGAATCTGCAGAAGATCACCTTTTTGATTTTGTGAATTGAGAAGACATCTGCTTTGGTTCTTGGCTTTGTTCTTGTGAAGATGTTCTCAAATTCTTCTCTGATCCTTGGATCTGTCACATGATCTACTGGATGATTTGTCTGATAGGATTGTTT